>CM059599.1:287735003-289083753 GCA_030412105.1 Cyclura pinguis | reverse complement strand
GTGGGCAGTAAAGACAATTTAGTTAAGTAGACCTTTCAAGACTTCTGTTGTTTTTTAAGTTCATGTTTTAAATGGTAGATTAGTTCATATTGTATTTTTTAATTATCATTTTGATATTGTAGGTGGCCTTATACAAGGTACAGGACACAGTATAGTTAATTTGGTATGATAGCCTAAACAGATGTATAAAATGTTTGAAAAGCAAGTTGAAAATCAAAGGAAGAGCAAAAAAGGGGAAGCAGATGTGTAGATTTTGGTGAAAAGGTGAGACATGAATAAAGTTGTTAATTATGGCTAGCATTTAATATCACAGTTATAGATACGTAACCTAGAATTATACTGAGGTCTGTTTTGCTGGCGATCGATGCACAGAGCTTAGTTGGTGGTTTCCAAACCCTTCTCAGCTATGAATGAGGCCGTGACAGTCAGCACCAAGACCTCTGTCACAATTCCTTGTTGCAGCCTCACTTACTGATAGGAGGAGGTTAAAATCTAGAGTTGGGATAGAAGATCATTCTTAGTTATGTATATATAGATTTGGCCTCCCACATTTGCTAGAGTTAGGGGTGCAGGACCCTTGCAAAAGTAGAAAAACCACAAATATCAATGGGTTTGCCTGTGTTTGTTGGGAAGGGGCTGAGCTGTGGTGGGGACAGTGGGCACCCAGGTCAAGGAAAGGAGAGGGAAAGAGAGTGGGGTGGCATGGTGGACTTATACTTCCTTACTTGCCCATCTCCTTCTTTGGGTATGTAGGAGGCATTGGGAGAGGGTTTGTAGTGCTGAGAAGTCAGGCTGTGTCTTTTGCTGGCCAGGCAGTGCCTGATGGAGGAGGAGGACCTGAGGCAGGTTTTTAAATGCTGTATGGCCTGATCGATGTCTCTGACAGAAAAAGAATACCTGAGGTAGGGAGCAGGAGTTGGAGAAGCTCACAAATAATCGAATCCATGAAAGTCAGACCCACAAATGTGCAGGGCTGACTCTATATGTAACTGAGTAAGTGAAGTAGAATTCTGATCATTAACAACAATAATGGAAATAGGTGTTCCCATCATGACCAATTTTGTCACAGAGAAAATGGTTTATGAGGTTTAGAGGTACTAAAAATGTTATTTTTTTAATTGAAACTTCCTATTGCTTGTGACCCATTTTCTTCATTGTCTTGCTCTTTCCAGGTGTTGCACCACCATCTTTTGTAGCAATTAAAGCTGGAACAACACTTTACCAGCTTACAACAGCTGGTGAAGCAGTTTCTTGGAACTCTGTTTTTATTCTTATGGTTCTAGCTATTCTGTCCATCCTGCCAGCTGTTTTCCAGAAGAAACTTAAGCAAAAGTTTGAATAGAGGTCACCTGGATCTTCACTCTTCATATTTCATCTCAGGATCAGCACTGTTTCTATTATCACTTTTCTATTGGATCTTTAATCATTTAAAAGGGGAGAATTGCAAAGGATAGATATGTTTCTGGACTTCTTGTTCAGTTTTATTTGTGGGGCATGAAATGAAATAATGATAGCTAATTAAGGCGAACCATATGTTTTTTTTATAATGAAAACCTGACCAGAATTGTTAATTTTAACAAATCTGTATAATGTTCAAGGTATGCCTTATTTGTTTATGTTGGCTTAATGTGTATAATTAATCCTTGTTCATCACTCCTCTTTTTCACTGTCATTCATAATTACTAAAGAATAATGGACTGCCCAACAGATGCTACAGCCCAGTGGAGTAATGGACTGCACATTTTCTTTATTTTAATGCATTCCTTTTTGGACAATAGGAAAGGGTGATTTGACCAATGTTTCAGAAATGTGTATGTTTCATTTTGTGAAAGATACTGGGTGACTTTCCTTTTTTTGTACCTCTCACATATTAATATATTTGGAGGGGGGCAGATCAAGTTTTACCTGGTAATATGCTAGTGTTGTAAATTTAATTTTTGCAAATGTTTCAGATAAATGACTTGCTATTTTTTGACAGTTAAATAATTGCAGTTTAAGGTTAAGAAAATAGGAGCTTTTAGAAATGAATTATTTTCCTATAAATATGGCAGTTGTCATCAAAATACATTCATGAATTCATATTAAAGTATAGGACTCACTTAGAAAAACACCACTACCTGACAGTTGGTAATTTTTTTTTAAAGACAGTCCTTTAGGTTAACTGAGTAGGCAGTAATTGTTAAGTTTTTATTGAGAGAATGTGGCCATGTAACTTAATGCACTGGTTTTGATCCAAAGATGCACGATCATTCCAAGTGCTCAGATTGCCCCTTCAAGCACAGGATCCCTCATTAATTTTCATCCCCCTACAGTTGAATGAGAAGTGCCTAAACATGAGGAAACTTCATGTATAAAAAGCAAGGGAAGTATGCATACCCATATCCACTGGGCTAAATTTATTGTATACAAATTGTACATCTTGTAAATAGTCCTCAGTTTTAAGAAGATGTATCATTTTTCTGGTGGAAGGCTAGCTAATGATTGACTATGAAGCTAAAATCCATTTTCAAAGTGCTCAATTAAGGCTTTTACCTTTCCTTCAAAATTATTATTGTTGCACCAGGGTATTTTTTTGTTTTTTTGCTTTTCCAGCATGTGCCTGTCTCTAGGTTTGATTATGTTTTGCAGTTATTTTTATTAGATGGATATGCAGTAGTATGAATGGTCATTCAAGCAGTTTAATGGTTTTTGTCATCAAAGCCACATTTCTTTCCAGTGCTTTGTGTCCTTCTTTGAATTAGGGCCAGAATACAAATTCTAGCATGCAGACGGTTGTATTCAACCTCATCTGCAAAACTGTAAAATATTTGTTCCATTCCCATACTTAAGTGTGCGCTCCTTTCCCCTCTGAGTGGCATTCTACTGCTGCTCACTTTTCAACTCATCTAAGATGCGTAGCATCCTTCTGTTTCAGATCAAAGGTCCTTTGCCTGTCCTCCAAGTTGAATCTCTGAAGAGTTGCATACTCTTCACCTAATAAGCTTTTAATTTCAGATTGTAGAATGTTACAGGTTTCTCCTTGCGGACTCAAGGGCAATAGAAAATAGTGCACGGGGACGGGAATGGATAGTGGATTCAGTAGTAAAAGATCCTGAGGTCTTTCAGGAGGTTTGGCAAGCAATCTGATAAATAAGAAAGAACTTTGCCCTGTTTTGAATACAGACAAGGTTTGTTCATTTCATATAACATTAAGCACAATATGTAAACCATAGTTGCAGCCAAGTCCCAGTGAAAACAGTGAAATGGGAGTTCAGTTGTGTATGGACTGTGCCCATTGTTTGCTTTTAACAGCAGTGAGTGAATACAGAGAGTACTTTATAGGCTCAGAGTTGCTGGGGATTCCGTGGCAGAAGCGGCAAGATATTTAATTGTGGCTAGTGGAGTTGCAGTAAGCTATAAGGAAACATGGTTTCTAATAAACTTCTGCAGCCTTGTAAAATAGCTCTCCTCTTCAACATCACCTTCTCAGCAGAGCCATTGAGATATTATATGTGAGATTGTTGAAAGTTACTGGTACTTTTGCAACTTTGTTCTTTTGTAACAAAATGTGGATTGATTCATTTTATTGCAGTATTATGTGTAAATGCCTGGGTAATAAATCAGTATGCTTTGTCACCTGTTCCCCATTATGCATGCCTCTTGCCTATTTTTGAACTGTGAGTTACAGTACAATGGCATAAGATGTTAATCTAACCAGATACCCATCTCTGTCATTGAGATCTTTTCCCTGCTTGATTCAGAAATGTCTCAAAGTGTATCCCCAACAACTAGTGTCACTTACATAATGCAGAGTCCTTTTGTCCCAAATAGTAAAGCTGGGGCTGAATAGTAAAGCTGAATGTGCTTGGGAGCTTTATATCCATTCAGGAAACAGCTTTCCCAAAAGATGAAGTTTATCTGCTTACCCAGTGTGTGACCTAATTCTCTGAATGCAGAGCACTGCAATCACTTAAAATCTACAAAATGCATTGTGTATATAGTGTCCAGTAAAGAAGCTACTTTAATTTTCTAAAATTTTATCAGAGTACTATAGAGATTTTAAAAACTTCAATACTTGCTTGTGTTCAAAAGATGCCAGAGGAGCTTACAAGAAAAATCAGAAAAGATGTTTGTTGTTGTTTGCCATCAAGTTGGCCTCAGCTTATGGCAACCATATGGACAAGGGACCTCCAAAACCTCAAATTAGGAACAAGCTTGGCTCAGGTCCTGCGAGTCAATCCATTTACAATATGGTCTTCTTTTCTCAGTATTATCTCCTTTTCCAGTGAATCATGCTGTCTCATGATATGTTCAAAGTACAGCAGCCTCAGTTTTCTTATTTTGGTTTCTAGTAGAACAGTTCAGACTGATTTACTTTCTGCCATGTTTATTTGGCTTTTTGGCAGCAGGGCTCTTTTCCAGCATCACGTTTCAAATTTATTGATGATTTTCTTGTCAGCTTTCTTCATTGTCTGCTAGTCATATCCTACACTGATATTTAAAAAAAAAATGCTGTGCCATGGATGATTATCACTTTGATTTTCAACTGTATATCTTTACACTTGAAGATCTTTTCTATTTTCTTCATAGCAGCCCTCCTAAGTCTTAGTCTTCATTGTCTTCTTAACTAGCCTCCATTCTGATTTATAAGTAAGCCAATGTACAGAAAATCTTTAACCACTTAGCAGTCTTCATAACACACTTTAAAGTTATGCAAAAATTCTGTGGTTATTTTTTTCTGTTTTCTTAGTATACAAAGTAACTCCGCCTTTTCACTTTCTTCCTTGACTTTCATAAGTAGCCTTTCTAAGTCTGTGCTATTTTCTGCAAATAATATAATGTCATCTATATTTCTTAGGTTGTTGACATTCTTTCCTCCATGTTTCAGATCCTCCAAATCTAATGCTGCTTTCCATATGATAAGTTCTGTATATCAATTAAATAGGGTAGTAAAATGCAGTTTTATCTTGATCTCTTTGCTAGTTGAAAACAATTCTGTTTGTCTATTTTCTGTCCTGACAGTGGCCTCTTGTCCAGAGTATATTTATGCAACAGGACAATTAAACATTCTTGCACTCCTGTTTTTTCTAGAGGGATCCACAATTTTTCATTATACAAAGGCTTTGCTGATTTTATTCTGAAATTCTTTGAAATGATCTGTTATCCAGCACCTATTTGCAAAACAATGTCTAGTGCCTCTTCTGTTTCTTTGCTTAGCTTCAACATCTGAGATTTCTTGCTCCAGTTATGGTGATAGTCTTTGTTACAAAATCTTAAGCATTATTTTACAAGCAATGATCTGATAGTTACTGGTGTCTCTTTCTTGGGAAGTGAAATGAATATTGGGTATTTTCAGTCTACAGGCCATTGTTTTGCTTTCTGTGTTTACTGGCAGATTTTTGTTACAATTTTGGTAGATTCTTTCTCTTACAGCTTACAGTAGTACTCTTTCTATGTCATCTGTTCCTGGTGATTTATTTTTTTCCCCAAACACTTTGAGAGAGCTTCCACTTCCCTTTCTAAAGTTGTGGTTTCTTCATTGAAAGGTTCTTCCTTTAACAAGTCTATCACCGTTTCTCTGTACAATGGCAATTAGCAAGGAAAAGATTAGATAACTAAAGGGAAAATATAGTGTTAATGTAGCAGAACAATAAATCAATCTGTAAAAATCAAATATGAGAATCATGTGGACCTCTAGATGATGTTGGACTGCACCTTCCAGCATACTTCAGTTTGGCTGTACAGTGGGCCCTTGGTATCTGCTAGGGTTTGGTTCCAGTACCCTTGTGGATACCAACATTCATGGATGCTGAAGTCCCATTATGTACAGTGGTGTAGTAAAATGGTATCCTACATATGAAATGGCAAAATCAAAGTTTGCTTTTTGGATTTGTTTGTTTGTTTGTTCAGGAATGTTTTCAAGCTACGATTGGTTCAATTCACAGATGCAGAATCTGCCTATATGGAGGGCCAACTGTACTGTCTAGGGCTGCTGAGACTTGAAGTGCAATAATATCTGAAGAGTTGTGTGATTCCCACTGCATTAAAAGTACTGCATTTAAAATGCATTTAAAATGTTAAAACTGCACAGCATTTAAAATGTTAAAACCGTAAACTGCAACATGGAAATAAAGTCCAAAAAGATAAAACTAGCAACAGGACAAACCTGGGAACAACAGATCCAGGAGTTTCTAATATTTCATATTTTGTCTGACCCTAAAGAGAACATTGTTTGCTAGATTATTCTATTTGGGGAGAGTGTTCTGTAACTTAGGTGTTAAATATTAGTATCTCTTAAGAGCTTACTGCTGGACCTCACTTGGCAGGAGTATTTGGGGAAAGACCTGAGCAGATATCCTTAAGCTGTAGGTTGGAATATATAGAAGAAAAGTGATCTTGTGGTAATACCCACACCCACAGGCTATCATAGTCTTCAAAACTTAGTAATATCACTAGAAACAGACTGGAAGCTACTGGAGATAGCAACTTACAAGTGTAATACTGAATTTTCCAGTCTCTATTAATACTCTTACTACCCTATTTTAAATTAACTGAAGCTTCCAGGTAATTTTCAAAGACAGACTCACATATGTTGTGTTGCAGTAAGTGAAACAGGAGATTCCCAGAGCACTGATAATTTGGATAAAGTAATAGCTGATAGATTATTTTAAGCTGCTGAAATGTGCACCAAGTGACGAAGATCCTTTGTCTCTGCAGCGGTAGTGCTGGATCAAAGATCTTCCCTTAACTATGAACTCAGTCCTTCAGAGCAGAAATAGGTAATTTCAAGGAGTAAGGCTCTACATTTTCCCTCCTGGAATGTAATCCACTCAGAATACATTGAACAGCTAGGTAGACAAAGCACCCATCTCTCCATTCTGTCTGGTTTAGGTCTCAGTTTGACTCATTAGCTTTATTACTGCATATAGTGTGGGGTTCCTGGCAGCTCAGAGCCCAGGCTCCTTAGTATTACAGTTCTGGTTTCATTTTGTTTTGTTACTGCCAGGGACCATGCTTGATTTGAGGGTGTTCCTGCATGGCAGGGGGTTGGACTGGATGGCCCGTGTGGTCTCTTCCAACTCTACATTTCTATGATTCTATGATTCTATGATTTTCCAATGATAGTCCATGATGCTCCTGTTTTCATGATTCCCTATTTTTTTCACTCAGGGATTTCACCAGCCATACCTCGGAGAGCCCTCTCTAATTTTCCTTCCCTTTTTAAAATCTCAAGACTATTGATTTAAATTTGTCAGGAATCTCCATGGTAAGGATAGGTTCCATCTTGTTTTCCCAACCTTTTTTAAGCAAGGGAACCTTAGCAGCCTTCTTCTCTTTTCATTCTTTTTTCTTCTCTGACAGGAACCTTAGCAGCAGTGCCTCAGAGAGCCCTTAACTTCTAGGAAACCCCTCCCCTCCAGTTTTGAATCAAAACTGGGTAATGGATCTTGGGCAATAACTGAAAACATTCTTGTCAGATTTTAAGACCTAATATGTTATGGCAGTCCTGCCCCCCCCTTCTGCCTCTAGGAAGGCATCTGTTGGGAATTTCTGCTTGAAACTGGATACTGAAACTTGGTCAGTGACCAAAACACTGTCAACTTTTGCTGCATATACAATGATTTCCTGATGAGTTATGACTGCCCTCCTTCCTTCTGGCAAATTCTTCATGGGAAATTTGGACTTGAAATTGACTTGAAACTGATCACAGTGTGATTACAACTGTGATTACAACCAAAAACATTTGTCAAATTTTGGGGTTTTCACTGATGTCCCAGTGAATTATGTCTAGCACAGTTACACATTTACAGATGTTTATAATTTTTGTATGGGTTGAGTGTTTTATGCCTCTTCCCAATTTAAACACTTTTGCTGACAGTGTCCTCAATAAGGAGATAAAAACATTAGCTGGGATGGGTTAAATAGCTGCTTTGCATGTATTCAAGAGCTTGGACATGTGCAGTGAAAATCTGACCTTTTTTCCTTTGGACAATCTGTCCATATTATTATGCCTCAAGCTACTTTTGGAACTTCCACCACTTTCAAAACAGTTTTGCCTCCAGCCTTTGTAAATAGTTACCGTGTTCTTTAGATCAAGACCAAATAAATTAAGTTAGGATTGTCATCTTTATATATGTTTTTTCCTTGCAGGCTTTTACATGGAATAGATTCTTTAGCTTTTTTTAAACAAAATCTGAAAGTTGCTTAAAAAATAACCCTCCTCGCACCACAATGCAAATATTGCAAGTCTTGTCTTGTAATATGTATATCATATAATTTTTATAATTGTTTCAGGTAACCTTTTTATGATCGTCTCAGGTAACCTTCAGAATGCAAATCAATGCAGTGATCTGCAGACAGCATGAAGCAATAGAGTTGGCTGGCAGGGGGGAAAAGAGTGACCCAGGAGAATTCCGCTCCTCATGTACAATGTTTTGGTGTAAAATGCCACCTCTGCCTTTTTGACATTACTAATATTAAAAAGTTAGAGCACAGCACAAGGAACAAATTGTGGCCAATAGCTTACAGAATTAAGTCTTTAATTAAGCTACCCTTCTGTGGCAAGTTTTACCATATCGGGGTATGGCAGGTACTTGCTATGTTTGGTTTTTGATAAAAATGCAGGCTCTAACAGCACAGTTATCCTCCAGTGTAGTTTATAAATTCAGCCATTACACCAAAGCACTTTTAATTTTTCGTCATCCTGGAGGCAGATGATATACAACTGTTGTAGCTTCTGTCCAATCGATAGCATTCCCTGCTTTTGAAAGAACGTTTTAACACGTTAGGTTACCAGAGTGAAAACTTTAATGGTTGGGTAGAAGAGGGAATTTCAGCTGATGTTCGTTCTTACCTGATTGCTTGACAACTAGCATCTGTTGAAATTCCCTCTTCTACACAACTACTAAGGGTACAGGAGCCCTCTGGTGTGTCTATATTTGAAATGTTTTCTCACTGAGATGCTCAGGTGCTCTTGCACTTTTCACCATCTACAGAAGTATTAAAAGTGTGAGAGTTTTGTCCCTCCCCTTCCCCAACACACATCTGGCCCTTCTATATAATTCATTAAGGTTGCCAGTGTCATGTTAGGACCCAAGAGGAAACAGTGAAAGTATGCAGCATTGGACTTCTTCCCCATTGTTCTCAAAAGTCATTTACCATGCCTACTCTAGCAAAAAAAATTACCCCACACAGTGGTGAAGCAATTTCCTCCCCAAAAATTGGTTCAAGAAGCACTGCCTGAGCCGGTATTTGAGTTAGCATCCAACAAACTATAACCCTTATTTGGCAGTGCTTGATTGTACTCCTGTGGTAATTACCATGGTAACTCTTGCCCCTGCCTCATGTACCATCTTGTTAATACTGGCCCTTTGGGGATATGTGGAAAAGTGCAAATGTTTCTGCAGCAATTCAGACATTAACACACAGCTGCTGTTGAAGAAGTGTGAATCCTATAGGAGTAGGAATAAAATCACAGCTCCAGAAGTAAGTGACAGCAAAATACTCATGTGAACATAGGTTACAACCCAGCGCTATATATGAATCCGTATCAAAGTTGTATTCAGATTAGTTTCAAATAGACAGATTTTACTTTTTCAAGGCAATATTTTTGTTCCGGTTGATCATTACATTCTAAACCTTTGCCAATTAATATAAGTAATCGTCAGTATCCTATATCACCTTCTACCTAATGTAACTTTATGTGTATTTAGCTAAGTAGCAAAGGTGCTAAGAAACCCCTTTAGTGAATTATGAAAATGCGTATCAGGACAACAGCAAGAATGCTGGATATACACTGGTGCCCAATGCACAAAGAGACCGATGGGTATTGGCCTCATTGTGTGAAAGTCATTTTGCCAGCTTTGCTATGTAGTAATGTAACAACAGCACTGTATTGGATATGGATGTTACAGAACTGCCCAATTTTAATTCCCGCATATGTTAACTTCTATACAGGATTCCAGACGATGTTTCTACTGTTAATTTTTTAGCAGGAAAATTATTTTCTTTTTGTTTGGATAAAAGATAATTTACATCCTACTATTTTTCTGATGAATTGCATTTAGGCTGAGCATATTCTCCTTTACTCCACCCCTCCCCCACTTGTTAAATAATTCCTGTATCTGAATAAAAGATGTTAAGCAGGAACATAGACAATATGAATATTTATTTTTCTTTATTTATTACAATACTTTTGTTCCATATCACAAGATTTCAGAGCAGCATAAACTCATTTTAAAACAATTCAGAACAACATATAAAATGATAAAAATGATGTAAACAGTCTAAAGGCATGTTAAGAATTTGATAAAACTTTTAAAACTCTGTCCTAGTGCAGATTTGAACAAAATAAGTAGATCCCAATGGCTGTGACTATTTTAACTTGTGATGATGCTTTGTTTTTAATGTGGCCTATATACCTTAAAGTCATAGATATTGGAAGCTAAAGAGAGTCGGCCCTAATTACTACTTGGATTGGAAACCATCAATGAATACCAAGTTCTATAGGCTATATTTCAGACAAAGGAATTTGCAACACACCTCTGAGTATTCCTTGCCTGAGAAAACCCTATGAAGTTCCTTTGGTTGCCCTAAGTCAAAAGATTACTTGAAGGCACACATATGCCATGTTTTTACTTGGCACCGGAAAGAAGCCAGCATTGATGCCAGTCAGGCCTTCAAGGGGAGGCATTCCACAGCTATGGGTATCCCAAAAGAAAAGGCCCTCTCTGATGTCCTCACACAATGTATTGTTATCACTGACAGTTCCTTTAACAAAAGTTAGTCTTCAGGCAAGAATATATGGAGAGAGGACATATTCAGCAACATATTGTGTGTACTTTGGCTATACATTTTCATGTGTACAGCATTCTATGATGGACTCTTTGCCATTACAAAATACCATACATTCACAAAACTAATCTGAAGAACAGTATTATAATGCATGCTTTTTAATTAACTGAACATATTATGAGGCCTATATTTGGCCATATTTTGGACTCTGTTATAAAAACACACTGAGGCCTAGAATGTTGGGTAGAACCATATTCTGATGCAATACAGTTTTGTCCTTTAGTTGCCACAGGTTGTGTGAAATTATATGGATGATTGGTACACCTCTTAGACACAGCTACATTGAAGTTCATATTAATAATTTCTATGAAGTCCTTCAAGATATTCTGTGTTTAATACAGTAGGCCCTCCACATTCTTGTGGGATTGGGAAAGAGAACCCCATGAAAAAAAAAGACACAAATAACTGCGGGCCCCCTCCCCATGATGGCCATCCTGCAGGTGGGGGGGCAGGAGAGAGAGCCAGTGGGGAAAGATCTTCCCTGCTTGGCTATCTGGCCACCCTCACCTGCACAATTGCAATCACACAGATGGGGGCGGCAGGGTACAGAGACAGCGGGGAAGGATCTTCCCTGCTTGGCTATCTCACCACCCCCACCTGAGAGATCACGATCCCATAGGTGGGGGCAGGGGGGAAGAGCCAATGGGGAAAGATCTTACCTGCTTGGCTCTCTCACCACCCCCACCAATGCAATCAGGTGGGCAACATGGGCAGGAGCGCATGGGGGGGGGGAATCTTCCCTCCCCTTCACTCTCTTGCCTCGGCGGGAGGTGGGGAGGCCAGCGGTACCGCGAATAATCAAATCCGCAAGGAGAACTGTATTTATTTGGTGATCTGCTGTCTCAACATGCTGAGTTTCTGAAGCTTTAGAAGAATCAGGGTCCTCAACTCTTAAAGGTATCTGGAAGTTACAAGGGACAATAATTCTCCATGGCATTAATTTGAATGCAACATCTTTAAAAAGTTCAGCTCTGGTGAAATAGATTGAAGTGCATGAATAAATTCCCATGCACACATATCTCTTGTGAATTATCCTTTTTATTTATACTGCACTGTTTCATTGTATACCATTGTAGCAATTCAAAAATGCACATTACTTCTTGGAAAAACCTTATTCCTGCAATATGGCTTTGAGTTGTGTCAAAGCCTCTCAAAGAGAAAGCGATTAGGTATGTGAATAATCCTGTGAGTACCCCCTGTGGGTCTGCCACTACTGATATCATTTATCTCTTCTCCCAAATATATCCAAGCTGTGCAGTGTCTTGATGTAATCCTTCTTAATTTAGAGTTAAAAAATTCCCGTTTCATTTTTAATTGCTTATTTTTCAAAAACTCCTAGCTTTTTGAAACTTTGTACTGTACATTCCAATGTGCAGAATGTCACCAATATGGGAGGGGAACAAAAAGAAGTAAGGAGTCCCCAGACAACAACAACAAAATCCCACAAAGAAGCAAATATAGTCAGAATTATTTTTTGCTTTTGGCTTGCAGAGGAAAAGGTGCTGCTTATGGTGCTAGACTATGTGAATGGCTACCAATCTGCATGTCTGCATGTGCTATGGAAATAGAGAATTTAAACATGAGAACACCAGTACTGGGCACAGTTACTGTAACTTCTAACCTGTCTGAATTTGCTACATAAAAGCGTAAACCAAAATAAAGCTAGTTAGTCTTAATGATGCCACAAAAACCCTTGCTTTTAACCTTCCAGCCTTCTGAAAGTTTTTGCAGCACAAGAAAGGAAGAAAAGTCAAAGTGTGGATGGAATTCTCAATTTTGAAATACTATGGAATCGATCAAGAATTTGATTTGCAAGAGCAGAAGGACTCTGTTCCCTGAAGACGTCCCACAGATTTTCTAGGAAGCTCTCTTCCTGCATTCCCACTGACTTCATTCAACAGTGTCTCTTGCACTATTGTCAGTGAACTGTAGTGGGGGAGAGGGGAAATTGTTTCCTCCAGCCTAGTTGCCTACACTCAAATTTGTTTCCAATATGATGCATATACCCCGTTCTCATTTCTGACTGCTAATGAGCAATTTAGAATCAGTCTTTATCTTAACACAGCTTGTGACATTCCATTAGTGTCAACCACAAAACAGAAAGAGAGTAAACAACTATACAATCCAAATTAATATTCTATCTCCTTAAGCCTTGTAGATTATTAATAAGTAATCATTAAATAGTTTTCATGACCAAGTAAAATTGGGTTATCCATATGAAGGCCAAAGACGGTGAGGAGTGAACTGAGAATGTGAGATGGCTGTTGATGGCACAACAATTTTTTTTTTTCTGGTAGCAAATGGACTGTCAGAATTAATACATTTATCTTTTAGAGGTGAGGAATACATGATGGATTCTAGCCTTCAACATGATGAAGCAAGAGTTGGAGGGCAGGAAAAAAATGAGAAGAAAGACTAGTATCAATGCTCTAAAGGACAAAGGGAAAACAACTGATTTGCAAGAATCCTTCAAGACTAATTGTAGCTGAGAAGGAATAAAAGGCAGTACTGATACCACTAAGATTGGGTTCTAGGCTGGACAATGAATTCTGTGTAATCTGAAAGGTATAATCCTGTATCCTTAGTTCAGGGCACTGTTGTCATTTGCCATCAGGTAGGTTTTAACTTATGATGGCCCCTATGAAGCACATGTCACACACTCTCTGTCCCAGAAAACCATATGATAGGGTCACCACAAGTCAGAAGTGACTTGAAGGGACACAATAACAATAAAGCCCCTCTGTCATCAACAGTTCTGTTCAGGTCTTGCAGATTCAGGGCCACGGCTTTCTTGAGTTAATCCATCTGTAATGTGGTCTTCATTTTCCCCTATCACCTTCAATTTTTAAAGCTGATCATTAAGAAAGCAAACATAATGGTCACAGATGATTTACATAACTTCAAAATGGATGATGACATTGAAATAGTTAAGAATTTTCCATACCTTGGCTCAGTCATTAATCAGAATGGAGAATGCAGTTAAGAAACCAGAAGAAGACTAAGACTTAGAACGACACTCACAAAGGAACAAGACAATAATCTCAAGTGTAAAGATGTATCATTGAATAATAAAGTTTAGATTGTTCATGTCATTGTATTTCCAATTACTATGTATGGCTGTGAAAGCTGGACAGTGAACAAAGCTGATAGGAAGATCAATTCCTTTCAAACATGGTGCTGCAGAGGAGTTCCACAGATACTCTGGATTGCTAAAAAGACAAATGAATGAATCCTAGAGCAAATCATGGCTGAACTCTCCCTAGAAGCCAGGATGACTAAACTGAGGCCATACCATGAGTAGACCTGACTCACCAGAAAAGACAATAATGCTGGGTAAGGTAGAATGCAGTAGGAAAAGAGGAAGACTGCATTACAGATGGATAGACTTAATCAGGGAAGACATGTTCCTTAATTTGCAAGATCTGAGTAAGGCGGTTGAGGATAGGGTGACTTGGAAGTTTCTTGTCCACAGGGCTGACATAAGTCAAAGTTGACTTGACAGCAGTTAAGAACAACATGTTCAGAGCATATTGAATATACAACATGGAGGAACTGCATTCCAGTTTGAAAGAGCAGCATTGCTTAGTATTGTTTAAGGAACACATGATAGCAAGGGGCTCACTGATGATCTCCAGGATCTGTTGGATATCTGTTATCCTGATTTCTGGGGTCCCTTGGGGGACACCTCAATGTGCTCCGTGTGATGAGGAATGGAAACTAGCCAGAGCACAAGCAATAACAATGCGAGAGGCAGGGTAACCTAGCAGGGTCTTTTTATCCAGTTTTTATGGGGTCAGGCCAAGCCAAAAAACAAACAAAAATGTCTAATAAATTATTTTATTGAATTAAAGTCTCATGCATCAATGCAATCACTCACACACTCACTCAAGACCTATTAAGAAGCAAAAGAGAGGAAACTGGATAGGGGGAATACTGAAGGGAGTGTAGCTGGGGTAATACTGTACCTTTTCCTGAGGTCCTTGGTCCAGGAAAGGCAGTGGAGAAGTAGAGCTCAGCACGGAGAGGGCTGAGGGGATTACTCAACAGATGGAAAAACGGTCTGCTGGGATGACCAGGAGTGATCCAAAGAACAGCTCAAAAATGGGACTATTTGTAGGAGAAAAAGTACCTGGAGGGCTAATCCTTTCCCGGGGAGAACAATGGGTATTGCAACGGAAAAGAAGCTCCACGATGGCAACTCCTTTTGCATTATGAGATCACAAGGTGTTGCCAAAGTTTCAGGATCTTCAATTGCATTGGGTTGTGGTGTGAATTTATGTAGATGGTCCTTGCCTGATAGGATTTTATTGCTATCGGTGCTCAATTTGGGGCAAACACACTAATCCCCTCAAGTCGGCTTCTCAGTGGCTGAAGACCCACAGCTTGAGGTCTCCTGGGGCTAAAAGACTGGGGATTTTACTGGCCTGACCTGGTTTTCGATGTTCGACTGTTGCTGCCTACGTGCCCATCCAGGTGACCTCTCAGGCACACTGAATCGTATTTTAATATCAAAATTGTATATCCTGGGACAGGGTTTACCAGTGAGGTAACATTTCCTTTTCCTCCTCCCTGTTGCTACCTTCTCTCTGGGCAACAGGCCTGAATCTAGAGGGAACCAGAAATGCTGGTGACAAGGGCAATGAGACAAGCCCACAGAGGTCAACTTGCCCAAGGATACTTTTGCCCCGGATCTGGACCTGTTAGTCTGTACATTCCACATACACATAAAAAACAAAGGCCATTTCTGCACTAGACTGTTATAGTGCTATTATTCCACTTTCAACATCCTATGGAATCCTGGGGTTTGCAGTTTAAAACTTCAAACCCCAGGATTCCATAGGATGTTGAAAGTGGAATAATAGCGCTATAACAGTCTAGCGCAGAAATGGCCAAAGTGACCACGGTACCTTCTCCAATAAATAGTGCTACCTCATGTCACGTCCGGGGAAAATGAGGGGCGAGTTGCAGTCCTGTGAAGAACCCGAAGGGTAGGGGAGGCCAGCGGGCGAAACAAAGGAAAGATGAAGAGCGAGGCTACGGGTGGCGCAGAGATACGGGAAGAAGAACCCAGGGCTGAGTGGCAAAATAAGGGGCGTTTAGCGCAAGGCAGGGATAAGGAAAGTAAAAACGCCAAACGGGCGGTTCAGGGCGACGCAGCGAGGCCGAAACGCCTGTGGGTGAGGAGGCCGGTCCGAAGGAAGGCAGAGAAGGAAAGAACGAGGGAGAGGGAAAAAGCGGCTTTATTCTCGCAGCGCCTCAGTCCGCCCCTCGGCCCTCAGAAAGCCAACCGCAAAGAGAATCACGTCATCCTCCCTGCTCACCGCGCATGTGCGGCATTGCGGTTCTCGCGCCCATCCGTCTCCCCCCCCGATCCCGAAACATCTGGGGAAGGGAAGGGAAGGCGGGGGAGCGGGCGGAGAGCGTTCTGTTATGTGTGTTTGTCCGCCCGTCTGTCGGGCCTACTGCCGCCGCCGCCGCCTCTACCCACCACACCGTGCGGCGCTGGCCGCCCCGTCATGGAGGAGGCAGCCGCGGGGCCCGCCGAAGCTGACCCGTTGGCCGCAGCTGGAGCAAGGCAAGCCGCGGCGGTGGCGCCCCGAGACAGCGCTCCCTCCCGCCGGGCGACTTGAGCCGTCCCGCCCCGGGGGCCCTTCTCCAGCATGAGCGGCGACGGCGGCGGCGGCGGCGGCGGCTCCTCTTCTTCGTCGGCGCCCGGCCGCTTCGCCGACTACTTCGTGATCTGCGGGCTGGACACCGAGACTGGTCTGGAGCCGGACGAGCTCTCCGGTGAGTCGCTCAGCCCGTGGCCGTCTTCCCTGCGAGACCCGCCGCCCCTGCTGTTGCCGCTCAGGGCTTTTCTCTCGCCGGTTGCTTGGCGGCGTCGGTTCGCAAGACCTGAAGGAGAAGGCGGCGAAAGGAGGCGGGGGGGGGGGTCCGCGGTGCCTCGTTAAGATCCCCGTGACCGTAATTTAGGGGGAAAAGGGGGGGGCGGCGACGTGTTTGACAGCCGGGCGAGTGAGAGGCTTCTGGTTTTCACCTTGCGGGGCGCTGGCTTTTTATGGGGTGAGGGTTTGGGGAGACTCCGTCCAAAATAACAGGGTGGGGGTGGCCCTTTCTCCAGATGAGCGGCGGCTGTCTGGCAGACGGAGCCTCCCGTACCTGCCTGACAAGTGAGAGTCCCTGGCGTGGGGACCGGCCGAGGCTCCTCTTGGTGCCTGAGGTGGACGGTCCAGGCCGCCGGAGAGGCTCTGGGGTGGAGTCGAGAGGCCGGGGGCTTTGTGTCGATGACAGCTGGACCCTCATTTCCCCCCGCCCCGCTCTCCTGCCTCCCCTCGCCCTGCTCCCGGGGCGTCTGGGCGCCGTAATAATGTGTTGCGTCTCGCTGTCGCTTGGGGATCCAGAGACAGGTGCTTAAGGACCCGGTGGCAACGGTTGTCACAGCAGTACTGTTATTTTTAAGGTGTGTGTTTATGGGAGGGGGAGGAGAGGAGACTCTGAGACACTGTTCTTCCGCTGTTCTCTTACTCAGGTCTTCTGGACTCCAGATTAACAGCCTTCTGTCCACCTATCCTTGATCCCTTCCTCCCTGCTTTTCATGACCTAGCCTGGCATTGTAGTTAGTTTTCCTGCAGAATGATATAATCTCTTATGCATGGACACATACGAGATTGTGGCAGAATGTCCACGTATTTATGGATATATCAGTCTCCAACTGAGAGTACACTTCTTATGTCTGATTAAAGTGTATTATAAAATATGACATAACTCAGTCTTTTAAAATTGTCTAGTATTCTTATGAAACTAATATTAACTTTTTGTAGACCTTTCTTTTTTCCCCTTTTTTTGTTTGGTAGCAGATGGGTACTGTATATATAAACTACTACAAAGGTTGTATTTAGCTTCCATTGTGATGTGTGCTAATCTTCCCTGCATTTAGTTAGTTTTGCGGTAAATGACTTAAATATGTTTTTTCATATAACTTCATCAACTTATTATAGAATATTAAGTATTTGGTAGTAGCATACTAGCATACAAAGTTTGACCTTTTCCTTTTACCATGTTTACTCAGTGGTAATATTTTGATTTATTATATTTTGACAGAATTGTGCACTTAGACTGAAATCACTTTATGTTTTTATGTTGACAGCTCACATTCTGAAAAATGTGATATACATGGCATTCTTTCTTTACAGATTCAGTATCTCACATATTTATATACCTGTCTCCCTATAACAGCCTGCTCCAGTTTTAAGATCTTTACAAGAGATCTTTCTTTTGGCCCCACCACTGTCAGAGGGATATCTGGTGGGGACACATAAGGAGGCCTTCTCGGTTGCTGCTCCCAGGACCACTGTATCCATTAGGACTTTAGGCACAGTGCCTAGGGCCTACAGAAATTTTTGGGCCTACGAAAACAGGATTTTAGGGCCTGCAAAAAACATCCCTCATGATGTGTTGATGCATGGCAGGGAGCTGAATACAAGAGTGCTAGGGCCTACAAAAACCTTAATGTGACCCATGGTTGTTCTGTGGCTATGGAATTCCCTCCTCTAAGATGCTAGACTGGTCCCCTCTCTGTTTTAATTTCACTAGCAGGCAAAATACCTTTTTATTGAGGCTGTTTTTAGGCAATTGACTGGCTGTTGCAGAAGGTTCTTTTAATGGTCCAAGTATGTGTGTACTGGACTCATTATTCTCAAGGTTGCATTTTAAATTAGTGCTGTTTTTAATAGGATAGTTTATTTAATTATTTTACATTTTTCATTATAGTCTCTGTGTTTTCACAATACTTTGTTTTACTGTAATCCATGCTGTAAATCTCCTTACCATGGCAGCCAGTGCAGTGTAGTGGTTTGAATGTTGGATTAGGACTCTGGAAACCAGGTTTGAAACCTCAATCGACCATGACAACCTGCTGGGCGACCTTGGGCGAGTTGCACTCTCTCAACCTCAGAGGAAGCCTGTAGCAAAACCCCTCTGAACAAATCTTGCTGAGAAAACCATGTAGCCTATAGGGTCACCATAAGAGGGAAATGATTTGAAGGCATGTAACAACAACAAGTCTGCTTGGGTCCAGGTTGGCAGAAAAGTTGGATATTATTAAATAAAATATATTCCATCCTAAAGGTGATCTCATTTAACTTCTCTGAGAAGGCACCTGAATTGTTTTCATTCTGTGGTTTATTAATTTATGTATGTAATTTGTGCTCATTGGGAAAAAGTTGGGAGACTCAAACCTGTCCAGGACAGCCATCACTGAGCTTGGATCCAGATGAGCCTAGCTCATCACCCATTAAACTGAAAAAATTTGTCATGGCATTATGTTCCAACATTATAATTATTTATTTGTAATATTGAATAATGCATCAAACTAATTTGTAGAAGTTTGATAATAGTCAAACGTCTTAGAAAAAAAAAACCAATAGAACTCAAAGCAGATCATTTAGGTCTAGTATAAGAGAAGAAACCTACCAAGCATGTACCAGTAGCACAATAAAATACAATACAAAACTAAAGGAAACTATCAGGACCTAAAACCAGAACTCAAGAACTAAAGTAATAGATTTAAAATATGTTAAAAAGTTTTTAAATGTCTGAAAGAATAAAATAGCATTGACTTGGTGCCCCAAAGACAACAATGTAGGTGCCAGCAAGCTTTCTAGAGGTGGGATCCCTTACTAAGAAACCACTTTGCTTAGCCACCTTTCAAAGCTCAGACTGAAAGGGCAGTTGAAGAAGAACTTCTATTGTGTATATTATCTTAAAGCATTTTTGTTGCTGTGTGTCTTCAAGTCATTTCTGGCTTATGACAGCCCTAAGACAATCCTATCACAGGGTCTTCTGAGGCTGAGGGTATGTGGCATGCCCAAGGTCACCCAGTGAGTTTCTATGTCCAAGCGGGGACTGAACTCTGGTCTCCAGGGTGTTAGTCCAACACTCAAATCACTATACTGTGCATGCCCACACACCTTAAGGCATTGGTTAGATACAAATGATAGGAGGTTCCAATCAGGTATCAAAGTAGCAAGCCATAAGGTGCTTTCTACGTTAAAACCAGTATATTACTTACAGCTGGAGGCAAACTGAAAGCCACTGAAAGAAAGAATGCACCACTGTAATATAGTTCATAACCTGTTGCAACCTTTTTTGCATAGGTATGTTAAAATTGTGCCTCAAAGATGGTGAGACAGTTCACATATGAGGTTCCTCTCTCCCAACACAATTGCCTTGGAAATTAGTACTCTAAACCTGCATACATAAAGCAATGCTTGCTGTTGGGTGGGGATGGGGGGGATTGTGTAGTGATTGCCCCAATTCTTCTATTGCTGGTATTTTCATATAGATACTGAGGACACATCTGTTCACACAAATGGAACATCCTAGAGAGAAGCTCATTTAGTGATCAACTTAGGTTTGAACTGACCTGTTTTTGCTTACATATACAAGACAACAACTATATGAAAATAAGATTTTGATTATTTGTCTGCAATGTAAACACACACGCTTTGTCTTCGTGGCAGTTGTATGTCCCACTGCACTCTTTTCTGTCATGGAACTCAGGGCAGTACACAGAGAATTTCCATTTGTCACACATCGAGGCACTGATTGGCTATTTGTGTTGAATGCTATGGGACTGGCTTTTGAGTAGACGTGCAAAGAAATGCATGTTTGTTTATACTTTATTTTCTTGGCCGCATAATGATGGGGCTTTGGATTACATAGAAATAAGAATGTGCTGATGCAGAGAGAAATCAAACATGCTGCTAGAATCTATAGATGGAAATCCCTTCCATGTCATCCCATGTCCTTACATGACGTGGGGTACCTTTTGTTCATGTGAGGGACTAAAGTCCAGGGCAGGCTCCCATGAGAGGAAGGGAGAGCTGTTGTCTTTGACCCTGAAGCAATCTCTTAGAGAGCACATATTTCTTCAAAGTTTTCTTGTGGCAGAAATATCCTGTGAGTGAAGTTTATAGGAGCTCTGGATCCAACCCATAGTATCCAACAAAGACACTATTTGAATTACATTTAACTTTTACGTGGAAGAATTCTCAGAACAGCATTGTGAGTGAAGTTTAATGTCTATCTCTTGTTTTGGTGGATTAATATCTATAAAGCAATGACCTTCACATATTCCTGGAGTTATTTTATTCCTTCCTGACATTACTTGAATTACTGTTCTTAATTTTAAAAAGAGTTGTTGAAGGCATGCCCCACTGATTTCAGTGGCTTGTAGTTCAAAGTTAAAAGGCTTCACATTGCAAATGTATGGTTTGATTTTGTGCTTGTTTACTTGGAAGTGAGTCCAGCAGTGTCAGTCAGAGTCATTACATCTGTGGAAGTCTATTCATATTATGTTAGAATGTGATTAATCCCATCTAAGTTTGTATAATGTTTGAACGTTTAGAAAACTTGAAATGATTGCATAAACTAATTGTTTAATTTATGTATTACAGATAGGAACGGTAGAAAAGAATATGGTTTCTTGTTGCAGTATAGATACCCAACTGTGTAAAATGTCTTGAAGGAAGGGGGTTACTGTGAGCTTTGTAATTGCTTGTAGCTATAGTAGCCATGAATCATTTAAGCCCAGGTATGGGTTCTGGGGTCTGCTACATTAAAAATAATCTAGGAAAGGTTGAACACAAAGTACAAAGAAATTGTAGGAAGGACAGTACTGGTCTAATTCTTATGCATTTTGCATATAATTTGGCAATTCTTGTATTTTTGTTCTTAAATTTGAAAGTTACACAGGTTCTCCTGCAAATTGTTCTGAGATCTCTGGTTTGTGTACAATGGATTCTTATTTTAAAAACCCCTGGTGTTTCCTAAAATAGTTATTTACTAGATTGAAAAGGGTATTGTGTAGCTTTTCCTCTACTGAATATATTTTTAACTATAGAGACTTCTTTGTGTTGCTGAAACAATTTGTCCAATAAGTAGCAATTGTTGAAATAAAGCATTGGCATTACAATGTGAAGAGGAGGAGGAAGGGAAATGGGATTCCTAAATAAAACAAAGCAGTTTTTAAACACCAACAATAATATGATTGGTACATGTTGCCTGTTTCTCCAGGGCCAAATCTGTCTTGAGCGTAGCTTTAAAGCAACAGTATGAGAAACTCCAGCTTGTTTCTGGGGCTCTTAGCAATGCTTCAGACAGATCTGTTGTAGCAAAGATGTGACAGCATACTATCCTCTAATTTTGTTTGAGAATTTAATCAGTGTGTTACAAGTTTAGTGTGTATGTTTATTATCATGTTACCAATATCAGTTACTTTAGAGTATTCCATACCTTTTATGAATCAAATACACTTATGTATTTAATAAAACTTTAGAATGCCCAAAAAGAACAAAATAGATATTACTTTTTTCAGGCATTGTATTATATATAAGCACAAGATTTGAAAAAGAAGACAATATTTTCAGAGATCCTAAATCATAAAAAACTAGAGTTCATAAATTTCAGAAGAATAAATATATTAGTTTGTTGTTCCAAAAGAAAACAAATCTTGTGGTTTAAAATACTTGAACCTATTTTGTCAGATGCGTGCAGTGGTTGACTGTGTGTGGATAGCTGTATATACCATGATAACAGAGAAATGGAAAATACTTGGCAAGAAGGCCACACAACCAAGTAATCTTTGTCATATAGCTACCCATAGAAAATAAGTATAAGATAGAATAGGTAATGAATCGGCATAGTTAAATAGTATTAAAAATAGATATCTAAAGGGAATAGTAAACCATTTTCAAGGGAGTAGCTGTCTTAGACTGTTCCAGCATATTGACAAAGAGGAAGACTCTTCTTTTTGCTATTACATTTTTATTATATTTTTATATATAATTGGTTTGTAAATTTCATTAAACATTCTATCAAAAAAAGGATACAGTTTTGATTATGAGAATGGTAGGCAAGAAAAGGATTGAACCCTGTTCTTCTTTCCTTCATTGTCTCTACCAATAGTGGCTTTTCATTGTTTGTAAAGGGGCCATTTGGTTACCATTACATGTCTGCGTGTAATGTAGTAGTTGTTTAGCCCTGACTAGGAATATTTGAATAAAAATTTCCCTCATCTATGCTTCAATGTCTATATTGTGGTAATATATTTATTATGTTAACCAAAAAGACAGAAAACATGATTTATTCCTCAGGCAAAAACTTCTTTCAAAAAGTATACAGGGCTTTTTTGGTTGGTCTAGTGAAGATGTATAAGACAAATATCATATTTATGAACTCAGCAATAGAATCCTGCAGCTGAGGAAGAGGATTTGTTTTTTTTTTTTACCATTTTAAACTTGGGCTTGAGAAGTTATTTCCTACAACCTAAGATAAAGCTGTACAATTTGGGCTGGTATTGACTGATCCAGTGCCTATGGTCATCTCTGGTCCTGACAATAAAAGAGACTGTAGAGGAACCCACTGCTCTCTTTCTACAAATGAGCTTGTGAGCTTTGCCCTGGATAGAGTTTGGTTTGAATTTTCAATGGAGATTTTGTATTTTCAAGTAGAGATCTAAGCTTAATTGGCCTGCTTTTACTGTCTTCTTTATTCCCAGTGAGCTGGAGTCCAGTGGGCCTCAGACCTCACCTGAAATACTGTGTCATTTTTTGGACATCACAGTTGAAGAAGGATATTGACAAACTGGCACATGCCAAGGCAAGGGCATCCAAGATGATCAAATAGCTGGAAATTAGCTTTATGAGGAATGACTTAGGGAGCTGGCTGAAAAGGAGGAAGGGGAAGAAAAAAAGAAATGTGGCGGCTGCTTGTAAAACAAACCAGTTTTTATTTTTGTATGAGCTTTCAATATAAACCTACTTCTTTGGATGCTGTTCTGAATGGTATTAAGTTGTAGGGGGTGGGATAGAATGTAACAGGATCCAGAAAGATGCAAATTATGTCCCTTGTGCTAAATTTTCAAAGGGCTGACTAAGGTGATACAGGTCTTTCAGATCTCGACAGTGGTCAGTTAGTGTTGATGTGTGAAAGCAATAAGTCTGCTTACCAAAAGTCAATTTCCCAGGGTTCAAAACACTCTTTGAGAAGATGCCCTTTGTTATATATGCAGTAGGGAGGCTTCTTGTGTTAATATATGTAATGTACCATGAAGCCATTGTCCTTTGTTTATACCTCTGCTAATGCATTGGAATTTGTGAATATTTTGAGTTTCTGCCTTCTGGGTCTGAGCAGATACAGTTGTCTCAGAGGGCTTAACTGTAAACAATAGATTTTGTGGTGTGTTCTGTTTGAGAACTGGAGGCATGTAGGTATGTGTAATAGTCAGTGAGTTTTTGATAGAGTGTGGTGCTTAGAAGTTCATTGTGCACTGGCACAATGATGTCAAGAAAGTGAATTTGTTGTATGAATTGTTCTAGGTTCAGACTGATAGTTGGGTGAAAGTTGTTGAAATCCTAGTGGAACTTCTCAAATGATTGATTTCTGTGTGGCCAAATTACAAAGATATCATCAAGAAATTGTAGGTAGATTAGAGGTTTTGGGGTACATGTGCTAAGGAAATGTTGTTCCTGATCAGCCAAGAAGATGTTTGCATACTGTGATACCATGCAGGTGTCCATGGTAGTGCCACGAACTTGGAAGTACATATTATTGCCAAAAATTGTGAGTAAGTACGAAGTGGCAGAGTTTGGTGGCTAGGTCTGCTCTACCTTTATTCAGAATGGTATTCTCAATGACTTGTAGTCCAAGGTTGGGTTAGGGACCTGGAGAAGAGAAAACTGAGAGTTGATATGGTAGCTGTCTTTAAATATCTAAAGAGATATAATGTACAAGATTGAGTGAATTTGTTTTCTTCTGCTCCAGAGAGTGGAATGAGAACCAATTAATTCAAACTACAAATTAAGAGTTTCCACCTAAATGTCAGGAAGAATTTCTTTACTATAAGAACTATTTAACAGTAAACTGTACCACCTTGGAGAGAGTTGAACAATCCTTCTTTGTAGCTCTTTAAATAGAGGTTAAATGGGCATCTTTCAGGAATGTTTTAGTTTGTATTCCTGCATGGCAAGAGGTTGGACTAGATGGCGCTTGCAGCCCCTCCCACCTCTAGGATTCTATGGTAATATGGCTTGATGAGCTTAATTCAGTGTTTGCAGACTCTTCCTCTTATATCTTCTGAAGATAACACAGAAATTATGTGACTCTTAATACCATCACTTCCCCTACATGCTTTTTAAAAAGATCTTTGTCTAATGAAGAAACTTCTGGATTCAACAATTTGCCCAGATGTTAGCTTTTTTGGTTGTCCTAATAAGTGTATTATAGTATGGACTTTGGAATTTGTCTTATGGTTAACATGGCTATCCCAGCATTTGTACAATATCCGTGCTTGCTTAGCTCTTTAGCTACAGCACTTGATCTTATTCATTGAAAACATGCTTGGGACTATTGTCCAACATAGCTGGTGGAGAGGGAGGGCATAATGCACCTGTAATCTTCTTTAAAGCTCAGTACTGACATTTATTGTAGTTAATGTGAGTAAACAAGTAAGAGAAGCAGTTATTTGTAAAAGCCAAGTCAGCCCAAGACATTTTGCCACCTTAGGCAAAGCAGCAAGCAGCCCTTCTCTCCCCTCACCCAAGTCAAGGTGCATGTTGCTCAAAGCCAGCTGAGTTCTTTTGGCATGTGGAACATAAAATCCCACAAGCGTTTCTTCCGTTCCATGGCAGTAAAAGCCCAGTAATAAAATAAACTGAGGTAGCCCTTTGATGACATCTAAATCTACTGCCTGAGTACACTGTTTCACAGTACCTAATGGTATAACTGATCTGCCAAGAGCAAGCTGGCTGGAGTACTAATATTTGCACCAGCTTAATCAAATTGTAGTTTGTAAATACTGAGCACAACAGTTTCCATATGAAGGAGCTTGTCCAGCTGACTTTAGTACGTGTGCTTGGAGGAAAGAGGCTACATTTCCTTCCATATTACATTGGACTCCAATTTCTATCAGCATAAGCTAGTGTAGACAATGCTGAAGGTGCATTGAGGGGAAAATTGCACTCCAATAACCTTCGGAGGATTATATGTTTCACATCTCTGCATTAGTGGATGGAGCAGCTTTGGGAAAATGCTTAAAATGTTCAGCTCTAGTATTAAAGACAGTAAGCAAGCCCTTGTGTAATGCAAAGAGGCTTTTATATTGGTATTTCTGCAGGAAGTTGGTAAGCATTTGTGGTTACATTCATAATAGCAATTGTGAAATCCTTTGTACATGTTGTTGCCCTAGATCATCCAGTTTTCTTCCTCTCCCTGAAGAAGCCTGTGGTGTTTGCCATGTTTTGGAATACCAAAGAGCTCTTTTGTTTCTTTGGGAACTGAGTCAGACGTGCTATGGTAGCTGATATTGCAATGAAGAATGGAGTAGCTGATGTAAGAGCAGCTGGTCTCTCTGAAGCTAGTTTGGAGTTCAGGCTAGAATAAGAAGCTGCTTTATGTCTGATGTTGTGATACTAAGTTTTTGTATTGGGTAGCATTTCTGTCCCTGAATGGGGAACTGTGGTATATGTGCATGTGTGTGCATGCGTATGAATTACTGTTAAAGTCAACAAAACACTTTTTGGTTTCTAAGCAGCTTTTACAAATTTCTGTGTTAGCTATCCAACATGTGCTTGCAGTGTGCAAAACTGATCAGTAGTAATTGCTTCTGCTTAATTTGAAGTCAGTAATTAGACTATAGTTGATTTGGGAGTTCAGTTTAAATATTTATATATTCCTTATAGTTTCAACACTGTTATGTTCGTAACTGAACTCTCCTTACTTCTGTCTCAAACTGAAATAGTTGTGTGAAATACTGGTAACAATGATGTAGCTAATTGATTTTGGATCGCAAACTTGCTTGATTTTACTCTGTGTGTCTGTTTAGAATGTACAGTCATGTGTATTACTTCAGTTGGAAATACAAAACTAGCATTTCTGTCTTTCCCTCCCCCCATTTCCTGTTTTACAATGCTTCTGCATTCTTGATAAGTTACAGCAGAATAACTGAGCACCAACTATCGTGAAAAGAAGTACTCTGAGCATGTGCAATTTTGCATTTTAAACTTATTCAAATCATAGCATTGTTATGATTACAACATAAATCTGCACTGAATCTAAAACACTCTTTTATGGTTGAAAGGGAGAATATGATTAAAACTAAAAACATCTGTAACCATGTATGTGCCTGGCCACTCCAATTATAAAATGGTTCTGATTATCAGGAAATAAAGAAAAGAAAAGGATATTGTGGTAATGGTTCAAGCATGTTTGCCAGTTCACCCATCATCTGCCCCTCTCTGGTGATCACTTGCAAGATTCTGCTCCACAAGTCCATTCTGAGCTGCACTATTGAGAAATATTTACATATAAATAGATAAATATTCAGAACATTTGTCCTTTCCGCTATCAAATTGGAAAGGGCAAGTAAATGCTTTTTCCTTAGACACTCAGCTTTGCCTGTAGAAAGCCATATGGAAAAATCATTCATATGATGTGACATCACAAATAGTTACTTAACTATGCACAGTATGTTATTTTCTTGTGCCAGGTCTGACATGAAGATTTCCTGAATATACAGATACATTACTGTTCTCTTTTTAAAAGAAAATTGTTCAGCTGTTTCCAACAAACAGGATATAGGAAACGACTTGCCAAACTGTTACTTAGGGTCAGTTGCTTACTGGATAAAAGATAATTATGTGTTTTGTTTTATTATAAAACTGTATGCCTTTGAATGGTAGGAATGGGGAAATACTGAGCTGCCTCAGGAGTGGAGGAATATGATACAACAGGAGTGATGGTTTGTGGCTTTGTGCAACTTTCTCATTCCGTTTGCAGCTTCTTCACCGTACCCTAAGTGTTTGAAGTGGTAGTATAGTTTCCTTTGTTAATGTGAGACTTGACCATTGTTAGCAAAATGTATGAATCGCGTGTCCTTTCTTCTTTCTCTTTTATTTCTTGTTTTAACTTCTCTTTCTTTCTTGTCCTCTTTCCCTTCCCACCATTGCTGTATGAAACTTTTCTTTCCTTTCTCTCTGTCCTTCTTTCTTTGTTTCTGATCTGTTTTCTCTCCCACCCTTGCAACTTTTGGCTACACTTGTCTTCTCTTGTTGCCCACACTGCCTTTCCTAGATAAACATCTCCCTCCCTCCTTCCCCACATTTTCTTAATTATACTAATTTTCCTAACTATACTCATTTTTTTCCCTCCTTCGGTAGTATACTTCCTTCTCATGGCAATATGCATGGCAATTTTTTTCCTTTTCACCCCCTTGTCCTAGCTATACTCATAATCTTCCTTCTGCTTCCCTCCCTCCCTATCTCTCCAACTCTTTCTCCTCCCTCCCAAGAAAATTTTGAAACTACAATTGTGATATGTTAGATTCTCAACCTTTTAAAGATGCATTATTAAATTCAGTAGGGCTTGCTTCTGAGTGGACATATAAATAGGATTGCCTCCTCAGTCTTTGTTGTCCTTTTAGTCTATGACCATCGCTACCACCACTATCTCCCCCTCCCCCAAATATTGGATGATCATTAGTAGCCCTATGATCTCACCAGGGGTGATCCCTAAGGCTGAGGATTGGGTCTAAAATCTTTGGGGGTCTGGGATGCTTCTGATCTGGTCATTGTCCACAGAATGCTAACTGGCTGTGGCAGGGAAGATGGGAGACCGCAAAAACCAGCTAGAAGAAGGAGTAGAGTGCAGTGTCTAGTGTCAATGATACAACTGTAGTGGAAAGTCTAGTTTTTGGAGAAAAGTCTTGCTGAAGTGTATTTTTCAGAGCTTTTGGAAAAGGCGCCATAGAAAGCAAAAGAGCTGTTAGAGTGAAGGAGGAGGGATGCAACAAGGCAGAATAAGAGCAGCAGAACAATAATTAGTAGGTTCCATGTCTCTTGTTTCCATGATTTGCTTGAGGTAGCAATATCACACATTTTTATTATATATATAGAAAGCAGTCATGTTCTATTTTATAATCAATGCTGTATGATGTGGAAGAAAAAGAGGCATCACCGTTTATAGTAACTATTAATATACCAAATGTGCATAATTATAATACACATATATAATTATAATAATCTTCATAATATACACATTAGATGTCCACATTTGAAAGTCTGGCATATGACAATTATATTCAAAAGTTATTTTTAAATTTCATTAATGGACAGAAATGAGAGCTGCCCAGAGAAAGCAGTGGGGAAATCTTCAATATGAATATAATTGAGCACAAGTGCATCTTCTCTCTCAAACAAAATAAGCCAATGAGAACTGAGCATGCTTGGTGGGAACTGAAAACCAGTAAGAACTGGGAATGGAGTAGAGTGCCCAGAATCCTAAACCAAAGCGCTCTATACTTCAGCATTTTGTTGCAGGCATGACTTGTTCTGTTTTTCATTCACAGAGTTTTATAACACCAGATTGAATGATTTAATCACTTAGTCAAATATTATTGCCTGACCTTCAGGTATAAATCATAACATGGAAGAACTGTCTCAGTTCCCTTGTGTTACCTGTTGGAATTGAGTGTAGCTAGAATTTATTGTATTACCAGTCAATAGATAAATTTAGAGCTGGAATGTGATGATTCTTTTACCATATACTAACCACTGTGCAGACCATTTGAATGGGATGCAGAGGTTATACATATTTATACAATGGGACTTTCTCCCTCTTTTCCTTCCTGCAACCCCCATGACCCTTGAAAATCTGCTCTGGTGGGTTCGCCAACCTTCTGTTAATAGAAAACTTTATTGGATTTTGCCCCTCAAAGCAGAGATTGGTAAAAGTACTCAGGGTAGTTTTTTTTAAAGAGTTCACTGATAAAGAAAGAAAGTGAAGAAGATATGACAAAGCTATGGTAGTCCAAAAAACGCTTCTGTAGAAGACATGGGATTTGTTTTTCACATTAGAAAATGACCACTGGTGAACATTGATGATGCTTGATTTCAGTTAATGATGATGATGATTAGTAGTAAATTGAGTAAATTTGCTTCAGTTTGACAAAGTCACGGGGGTTCTAAAAACCCATTTCTTTTCCACATAAGAAAGAAATTTGATCATTCTGAGTTTGTGTTCAAACACAACTGAAATGTATTTAGTTTCCATTTTCATCCTAAGAGGAGTCCCATCTTTCAGTCCTACCACTTGCACAAGCATGACTGATGGGGATACAAGGTGGGGATTTCTCCATGGCTGCCCCTAGCTGTGGAACTCCCTTTCTAGGGAGGCCAGAACAACCTTCTCCTTGCTGTCCTGCAGGCAGGAAGCAAATACTTTTTTACTTTGACAGGCTTTTGAGAAATGAATGTTTTTAAACAAAGGGCTTTTAAGAGGACACTTAATTGTTTTAACTGTACTGTTTTTAAACTTTTTGTTCTTAACGGTATGTTTTAAATTGTTTTTATTGTTTTTGATAGTTTAATTCTATTTTAACATTGATCTTTTGTATGTGTCAAGCATGTTGTATTGGTTTTATTTTGTAAACTGTCTTAAGTGCCAGTGCTGGTGAAAGTGCAGGGTATAAATAAAAATTGTACTCTTAACTATCTTCTCTTCAGCCTCAGAGCATTTCCCTTGTACTATTCCTGCTTATTTTATAACATTTGGTTTCTGTGTACTGCCTTTACCATCCTTTTCTCTGCCTGGGGAATAGGAATAATTGAAGTGGCACTCTATATTTAAAGTATTCAAGATGACACTACTGGAATGTTTAAAATGGCACTATTGTGCAGGAAACCTAGCAGCATTGTTCTAAAATCTGTTCAGTTCCTGCAGCATAGCAAGGTGATCAGTAAGGAACCAAAGCAGTAATTACCAGTATTTCCTAGAACAGGAAGAATTGTTAACTTGATGCTAATGACAGAGACACTAACAAATAGGCTTATCTTCTTAATTGGTATCATCACTTTGACTAAAGGGGTCAACAGATAACTGGTCACTCTTAAAGCTCACTGAGTGGGAGAGAAAAAAAATGTTTTCAAGGAAGCAAAAGGATATAAATATGACTTATTGGGCTGACAGTCACGGTTGTGGTTTTCAGAAACCCAAGCTCTGCTTTTCAATTGAATGTTGGGACCTGAAGGAAGTACACACTAAGACTGAGTCAGATCAAGATATGTCTGCATTTCAAATAGTTTTTAAAAAAACTGATCACAATTTTGTGTGTGTATACTGTTAAAAAGAGAGTTAAAGATCAGTTAGATGATGGTACTTTGATGACTTTGTTTTTTCTTGCTGTATTTTTTAGGTGGATCAGAGTAATTGGGAGTTAGTGCCTGGATAAAGATAACAGCTATTTAAAGGCATTGTTGCACAAGCAAGCAACTTTTATTCCATCTCCAATATGTTTGTAACTGATTCCTCTGGAGAATCTGCTGCTATAGCATTAGTAAATAAATGCAGAAATTGATATATTTCCTTTCAAAGTGTCCTTCAGAAATGGTTCTAACTAGCAGGTCTTCCGTTGCAATTCAGACTGTCACATGTTGGTTCAAAAATAAGTTCTGCTTAATAAGCAGTTCACTTTTTGAAAAACACATGGGGAAAGGCAAGAAATGACACATCTAATAAATACATGACAGCTCACCTTTCCTTTCAGTCATGAAATTGGTCTGCTGGGATACAACATGGGGAAAATGGGTGATGTTTCCCTCACTCATGGAAACTGTTACACAGGAGAAGATTTGGAAGATTTCTTTGGAGGGGAGCAACAGTGGGAAGAGGGTAGGAAAACCCCAGTGAATGACCACTTTGTATTTAGATGCAATGTATTAGATTTTTTTTAAAAAAAGGATAAAATAAGACAAACAACAGACAAATATCCAAAAAGTGAAAATAAAATAAAATAGTATATCTTTTCATGTTGCTCTTTTCTGAAAAGGCATACTATTTCATTTGATTTTATCCATTTTAAAAGTGCAGTTGCCAAACTGTAACTGCCAGCTGCCAATTTTTTGCAGAGGTGTCTTCTTTATGGAATTTGTATTGACTGTGATAGTTTCTTCATAGTCAATAAGTCTCAGATTGCATGAGTTCCAATTCACTCCTTTACTATTCTTTTATTTAGGGATGCTAACTAAGTGAGCTACTGCCAGTAAGTTTTGAGCTAATTTTTTTTAATAGAAGAATCTCTTTGTTACCATTATTTATAAGTGCTCTAGCAGCATTATTATTACTGTTCAAACCTCAGCTCTTACATAGATGTCTTGTAAGATTAGTCTTTATAATTTTCCAAACTTACACATTTTTAGAATAAGTGTACTGAAGATGTACCTTGTTCCAAATCTCTTCAAACAAGACTCCCATCTGTCTATCCATATATCATTGGTCTATGTATATCTGATTGATTTGGATTTGTGTTAAAAACAAAAGTGAACTGTATTTTATTTTATTGTTGAGATGTTTAATCTGCTCACAACTGCACGGCCAGGATTTCCTCTGCTCTTTCTGGGTTGAATGCTTTTTCCCATTTGATCACGCAGATGTTTTCAGTACCCAGCATTTCCTAACATGATATCTCAAATGTATGAGATACCAGCAGGGATGCAATCATTGCTTATTTTATTCTTGAACACACAAATGGAGACTTCCAAAAGTTTTCTTCCTGTTGTTTATATAAAAACATAATTTGTGGAAATACTATACTTTTTTGCAAAATTGGTATTTTTTTATACAAATGAAATTTTTGCAAAAATTCCCAAAATGTGAAAAAAATGTTGGCAGTTGATACTGTTTTTGACACTCTTTTGTCATTTGCAAATTTGCAAATATTCTTTGCATCGCCAGATACCAGTCATTTATTTCCTGAGGATGTGCCTAAGAGTGATAACTGTTTCTTCTGTGTAGAAAAAAAAGGACAGATGCAATGGCAGGAAAACATGGAAAGGTTTTAAGTAGGGGACATCCCATAAAATCCTATGAATAAGGCAAAATGATTGCATGATCAAAGCTTAGTTTAGAGGTATCCCAGGTCTTTTAAAGATGAAGAGGAGAGAATGGAGTATCTTTGAGGAATTCTGATAGACACTCTGTGAAGGAACATTCCATACTGCAACATTTGGCTACAGTTCCTATTTGTTTACTCTAATTCAAATTGAAGCTTGGAAACTGTGTTAGTAGTGAAGAATCTATAAAAAGATGAAAAGGAAAGCTGGGATGTCTGTACATTTTTGCAAAATCAGTTTATGCCCTGAAGATTCTATGAGCATTTGAATTAACATAGAAGTATAATCTGGAATGATTTTGTATTAATACAGAAGAGAACACAGAAACCATTCCAAGATCAGCATCTTCTGCTGCTTAATTATGATGTATTGTAAGAATAAATGAACTATTGAAACGGCTTTCCCCATAATCTTATTTTGCAGGTGGTGATAAAAGCTTTGAGTTTGTTTGAAGCATGTTGCTTCGTGTAATTTTGCTTTATTGTTGTAGCAGCTGTCATCCACTGCCTACTCATTTTCCTATTCATCTGGTGAAGGTGACAAAGATTAATTTTGTAGTTCAAATTCTTTATTTAGAAAGCATTTATATTCATAGGAAGTAAAGTGGGAGGGTTACTACCATAAAATCATCTTGGACCATCACTCCTGCGCCTTCAAGTACATCAGATATCTCATGGGTATATTTCTGGATTCTTGAATAGAAAACCATCATTTTCCATGGTAGTACAGATATAACTCAGCTGATGAAATAGATGTGTTCCTAGTTGTTACTTCAAAATCCGAAATGTATTCTCCCTTACAAACCAGCCCATACTTTGAGATTTGCTGGAGAGGCCCTTCTCTCTGTCCCACCACCTTCACAGGTGCATCTGGTGGGAAGACGAGAGAGGGCCTTCTCTGTGGTTGTTGCCACGCTCTGAAACTCCCTTCCAGGAGAAGTCAGACTGGTACTCTCCCTGCTTTCCTTCCACTGTCAAGCAAAGACATTTTTTATTCTGACAGGCGTTCAATGTGTGATAATGGCCTTTCTGATAAAGGTTCTGGATGTTGTTAACTGTGCTGAATTTATGGATGTCTGATTTTAACTGTTTTTGAAAATTATTGTAAGCAGCTTTGAGTCCCAACCAGGAAAAAAAATGAGGTAAAAAAAATAAGTGTAAAAATAATATCAGTAGCAGAAATAACATGGAAAGAATAGGAATGTGCTCCTGAACTCCCCCAACCCCTGCCCCAAAAAAGAAAAATAAAAGAAATGAAAGAGGAAACATAAAGGAAAAACACTACAGTACGTTTCAGCAGACTTTTTATCCAAAACTAGCAATTTGCACTTGTGAAATGAAACAACTAGGTCAGATGAATCTTGCAGAAGTAAACAGAAAATGTTTTGAACTTTCTAGAAATCTCTCAAAGCATTTCCCCAAAATATATCTAAGGATGACTTTCTTTTTCACTATCAACTTTTGTTATACTTTCCAGGGTGGGACTTTTTTTTTTTTTAACATACTAGAGGTAGCTGGTGAGGCAGGCTTATCTGTTTTCCTCCTTTCCCACTGTTTCACACATGTTCAGCAAGGAATTCTGGAAGTTGTTGCTGTTTACTGTGCCTATTGCAGGTAGGCACACACAACTGCAGTAGGATCATCTAGAGTAGAACCACATACTTTCCCAGCTCAACCTTTTTGTACAATGTTTACTGCAGAGAAATTGCTGTGACCTAACATCAAATGTCTGTGTTTCCGCAGCTGTCCTTCACCATCTTCCCAAAGCTGATGGTGCTAAAAAGACTTCCAGCTAGACAGAAAACAAAGAGAGAAAGGAGGACTGGGGATCAAAAAAGACTTTGTTAAAATGAATGAATGAGTAGTGGCAACATTGGTGAGAAGGAAGAGATGGGTGCATTCAGGGAGGGGTCTTTCCCATAAGTCTTCTGAAGACTGGAAGCAGCATTGGCAACAAAGTTATTTAGTAATGTGTCCCCTAAGAACAATTAAGAGAGTGAGTGAGAGAGAGAGAGAGAGAGAGAGACTGAAAATGAAAAATCTTAAAAAGTGATTTTCTTTCAAGGCTCCAGATTGAATTCTATTCTGGAACATTGATAGATTGTTGCTGCTCTGTTACTGAATACACCTAGAAATTGTGCAGCAATATACTCACTTTTCTGTGCATGCAGTATCCAGCTGATTTTAGAATAAATAATTAAATATACAGAACTAAATCTAGGTTAAATTGCAGCTTGAATAGACATGATGAAACAAGAGGGATTTGGTAAATCAACAGATACGTGTCTTGGTTCAAGTAGACTACTCCATTATGGGCTGTATTCAGAGCTAACCATTGGATTTAAGGCAGAAAAAAATTTTTAGTGTTAAAAAAGTACAAATTATCTGAGATAGGAATCTAGCATGTGCTTCCAAGTATGGATATACGGGATTGCACTGTAGGCCAGTGCTGGATTGTGCATCCTTCAAGTTCGTGGACAAACACTGTAACCAGTCAGCCACTGGTTTTGTAGAACTTATGTTTGAAAACATTGTTTACAAACAGATTTGTAGCTATAATAAGAATTTACTGTATTAAATTATAACACCATGTTCTTTTTATTTGTTATATAGCATTATGCCAATATATACAGGCCTCTAAAGCCCAAGATGGTGGTGGCCGTTTCATTTCAAGTTCAGCAGAAGGTAAAACAAAAGCAGAGGGAAAATAATAAATGTTTTGATTCATATTAACCTTTCTTTCCTAGTTTTCTGTCCTTTGACCATTTTGTGCCTTCTAGATTTCCCTTCACAGCAGATTTGTATAACAGATGATGGATTCCAGGCTTATCTATTAAATAAAGCTATTAACGTTGTCTGTTTGCATTTAAACTTTTAGCTTCTGCATCTTTTATCTATGTGTGCATTTCTTAGTTTACTTTTAAAATGGGGCTTGTTTTGATGAACAAATAAACATACATGTATCTCACACATTAATTCAATAAATGAAGTTTGTGAAATAAGTAGAAGTTTGGGTTATGCCTATTTATGGAAAGGCACAGATGGATAATTGTATGCAAGGGTTCTACTTGTACTCTAATTCATTCTACTTATTCTCTTTTGCTAATCACTACTTTATATTTCCTGTTTCTCTTAAAGGAAATATTTGAACTTAATCATGTTACTTCTTCATGCGCTTCTGGCATCTATACATATGCTCTTAGGATAAACATGTTGAGATTAACTTTGATTTTCTTCATTTTTCAGGTGAAAATTTTGAACAAACTCCATTAAGACGCACATTCAAGTCCAAAGTTCTTGCTCATTATCCTGAAAATGTTGAATGGAATCCTTTTGATCAGGATGCAGTGGGAATGGTTGGTAATTTGTTGTGTTCTTAATTTTGACTGTTTTTTTTGCACCCAGCAGTCTTGTGCAGACTATAATATTATTATTTAGATGCAGCTCCAGGAGGCAAACATATTTACGTAAATTAGCTCACATAAAGTTTTTTTCTTTCTCCAGGAACTGGGCACTAAATTGTTTATAGAACAACTTCAGTTATTACCACTACAACATAGTCTTGAACATGGCTGACTGAGGCTAAACAATAAAAGATGCTCTCATATGCTCACACCCAGAGAAGTCCGAGAAAGACAGGATGTGCGCTTCTTAAAAATACTCATATTATCACATTGGTGTAATGCTTCTCAGTCTCTTATACATTGGAATGCACTTTTATATCTTTCCTGCCCAGCTATTCCTCACCAAAGTGTGTGTATTTGTAATAAGGCTAATATGTGGTACAAGATGGCCTATCTGCCACTGTGTCATAAGTTGAAATATATCTACATATTGACATAAGAGTGAATTATTTTAACATGAAGCTTGAACAACTTAGACTACATGTTTTGGTAGCAAATTTTTCATTTTAAATGTAGATGGTACTTGTTTGAAAAGCTGAAGGGACATGTGGATGAGGAGTGGAAAACCCTCTCTTTTAGTTCACCTCTTATTTCCCCTACACTGTTTCCCCATTTGCTTTTTTCTTCAGCAGAATTCTGGTCTAGGGGTGTACTTGACCGGGAAAAGCCTTCTTAAGGACTCCACAGCTGATAAGTTAACCATTGGTAGCAGTAGGGTAAGATTTAGTGCTCTTCAGCCATATGTCCCTTTTTGGTTAAAAGTAATTCCCTCCGAATGCAACATGAATATATCAGATTTTTGTTTAAAATATAGATATCAATGTAAATCAATACTTTCATAATACAATGTAATTATCTGTCATCGGAATTGTAACATCTACTTTGCAGAAGTCACTGCTGAGATGAATTCCTATCAGTATTTTCATAGTTTAATTTTATTTGCAGAGGGGAAAACATTTTGAGAAGCTGAGAAGCTGAAAAGCTTACTATAAATTCTAAGAAATAGGATTTTTCTTCAGAGATTTATTGTATTTTGTTAGAGGCTGAATGTAGGGGTAGTAAGAAATATATAAAATTTGGAGGAACATTTATAACACATGTAGAAGCTTTTTGAATTAAATATACAATGTGGTCTTCATGTCTTCTCAGAAGTAAATCCCACTGAGTTCATTGGAGCTTATACCCAGGTAACAGATATTAGAGTTGCAGCCATAGATTTGAATCCACGTGTGTGTTTCTGCTTTCAAAATAACGTTTGATCTACTAGATATCTCTGTCAACCAAGAGGAGATGATTTTGGAAGATTCCCTCTGTGCCTCCCCAGATTTGCTCTAAAAGGCCAGGGGATCCTTCAAAACAGCATTGAAAGCATGGAGAGAAGAGAGCCTCAGTGAAAAGTGTGTCCCCATTGTGTCAGCAGAGGCATCTCCTGTATGAAGAGCCTTATGATGGGTTTACTTTCATTGATTTGACAGCATTCATTTGAATCTAAGAGGATATTAGTAGTTAATTTTTGTTATAAGGCTTACTTTTTAATTTTGTGATTATTACATATTAAAGTTAGCAGTCTTTGGCAAATAATAATGGAGATTATAACAGGTGTGCCAAGTGTACTATTACTACCAGATCTGCTGATATTTTTGCACTGATTGTGCTGGCCATATTTTCTTTGCTTTCTATTTTTATGTGCCCTGGGAGCATTTTTATACAAAAGTTAGCATGTTTTGCTTAATCTTGTACAACGTAAAATATTGCATATATTAGACATTAGATTAGTTTAGCCAGACATTAGAAAACATAAATTTCTTCAAATGTACCAAATGCAGTGCTTTTAGTTAATATAATAGCTTATCAAACATCCCAAGTTAGATTCATCATGTTATGTAAAATGTGAAATCCATCTCTAAAATGTGTAATGAATCAACTCTTTTTAATAGGTAATAATTTTGCATAAGTTTGCATAAGTTTGGTTCAAGGTTTACGACGATACATCTGCTTTTCTTTTTATATTCTTAATTTAACATCATTTTATAAGTTCTTCTTTCCAATTTGTATGACTATCAATTCTCCTGATATATACAAAAAAAATTTAAAACATTAAAAAAATTGTCCTCACTGCAGCTTGCCCATTTTAACAGATCATATGTTTTTTTTAAAAAAAGCACTATTCTCAGCCATTTCTCCGCTCACATGAGGGTGAGGTGAGGATTAACAACTCCATCTGAATTCCTTTCATTGTTCTGAAATGCACCTGAACTGCCAGGAACAGATTTTTGTGAGGAGGGGTGAGACAGAATACTACCACGGGAAGGAGATAGGAAAGCCCTCTTTTGTGAATGTAAACTTTGTTTTGCTAATAAAAAGAAAGTTAGGTTCCAAGCCTTGTTAGTAACTAAGATGCCAAATTACTAAAGTAAGCAATATTTTTTTCTTGTTTCCTGCATCCTCAGTTATGTATGCCTAAGGGTCTGTCTTTCAAGACACAAGCTGATGCAAGAGAACCTCAGTTTCATTCGTTCATCATTACTCGTGAAGATGGGTCACGGACATTTGGATTTTCATTGACATTTTATGAGGAAGTTACCAGCAAACAAATCTGTAGTGCAATGCAGACATTATATCACATGCACAATGCGGAATATGATATTCTTCATACTCCACCTACAAATCATAAAGACAACTGTAGCACTATAGAAGACTGTAATGGATCCTCTGTATCAAAACTGCAGCGTTTTAATTCATATGATATTAGTAGAGACACACTCTATGTCTCCAAGTGCATTTGTCTGATAACTCCAATGTCGTTCATGAAGGCATGTAGGAAAGTGCTTGAGCAACTCCACCAAGCTGTAACATCACCTCAGCCACCACCATTACCTTTGGAAAGCTTTATCTACAACATACTCTATGAAGTTCCTCTTCCTCCAGCAGGGAGGTCCCTAAAATTTTCAGGAGTTTATGGACCAATTATTTGCCAGAGGCCAAGCACCAATGAATTGCCATTATTTGACTTTCCAGTTAAAGAAGTTTTTGAGCTACTCGGAGTAGAGAATGTGGTCCAACTCTTCACCTGTGCCCTCCTGGAATTTCAGATACTGCTTTATTCACAGCGTGAGTATAATATAGCTTTTTAGGCATGATGGTTGGGATCATAATAACAATTAAATTGTTGCTGCTACTTTTTCATGATTTCAGAAAAAAAAGTAAATATTTAAATATCTCTTGAACCTGCCTCAGCTAATGGAAAAAAAATGTGAGCTACAAAGCACCAAACTAGGTTCAGTGGCTCCTCAACTTCTGTGAGGGTTTGGGATGCAGAACCCCTTGCAAAAGTGGAAAAACTGCAAATAACTCCCCCCTCCCCGCATTCCCTCTCCCATTTCTTTGCCTTTTGTCCTGTTGTGCATGCCTTCCTTCTCCATGTGGCGCCTCCCCATCATTCCCATCTGCACCTGCTTTCCTTCTCCACACTGAGGCAAGAGAATATGGGGGAAAGGCAAGTATGCACCTTTATTCTCCCTGTGCGGTACTTCCCCTCCCATTTCCTTGCCTTTTCTCCAGGTGGGGAGAAGGAAGGCACACGTGCCCAGGCAAAAGGCAAGGGAATGGGAGGAGGAGAATGAGGGGAGAAGGCATGTGCATGCCTTGCAAATAATCAAATTTGCAAAGGTCAAACCTGTGACTGTGTAGGGAGAACTGTATATTGAAAGCCATATCTGAAAGTGATATGGTTTGGCCTTGGCTAAGTTAGAGAATGAGACTGAAAAAAAAGATAACTGGGTTTATCCTTAGGTCTTAAAAAATTATTAAAGAATTAGTGTGAACATAACATTTCAGTAAAAGAAAATAATTTCCTAAAAAATAACTGTTTGATAGACAGGATATAAATATAAACAGTGTAAAAAATTATGAAAATACAGTAGTGCTTTGCAGTTATCAGCAAAGTACACATTATTGTGGATACAGTGGTCCCTTGGTAAGTGCTGTGGTTTCGTTCCAGGACCTCTCCTCAGCCATGGATACCAAAATTGGTGGATGCTCAAGTTCCATTATGTACAGTGGTGTAGTAAAATGGTGTCCCTTATATAAAATGGCAAAATCAAAATTTGCTTTTTTAGAATTTTTTTGGAATATTTTCAAGCTGTGGTTGTTTGAATCCATGGATACAGTATCCCTGGAAATGGAGGACCAACTGTATACTGTATCATTTGGTTACATCATTCTATATACAAACATGGGATTTAGAAGATAGAAATATATCTGTATTATGATTTATAAGGAGGTGATTCTGGAATTGGAAGTACAGTAGGACCCCCGAATCCACGGGGGATTGGTTCTGCCCCCCCCCGCAGATAGTGAAATTTGTGGATAGTAGGGAATGCCCTGTCCCGCCGCCAGTCCCAGCCAGATCGCCGCCACGGTGGGCGGGAAAAGAGTGGATCTGCCAGGGCGGGCAACAGGAGTTGGCCAGGAGGGGCAATGGGAATTGGCGAGGAGCTCTTTTCCCGCCATGGGGATCGGGGTTGGGGCGGGCAATGGGAATTGATGAGGAGCACAATCTTGTGCTCCTCGGTCTTTTCCCACAGCCCACCGCCAGGATCGGGCCCAGGGCAGGCAGCAGGAGTTGGCGAGGGGTGCGATCCCATACTCCTCGCTCTTTTCCTGCAGTCTACCGCAGGCCCCAGGCCCCGGGCCCAGTTATCTGTGGTTGGCCCGATGGTGGCCAACTGCAGATAACTGAATCAGCGGTTTGTTCTGTTTACTGAGTTTGTTTCTAAGGATGGGTTATAGACCCCTTCCATCCATCACTATCTCATCTTCTGTTTGTATCAAATAAATGAAACTGAGATTTCTGGTTGACTCAGAGCTGTTTTGCATATTACAATGTGAATATTGGAGTCCTCTGTTTGTTTTAAAACCTGTGGGGAGAAAGATACTCCTGCAAATTTCCAGGGCAATGTGAGAAAAATGTAAAGCACATAGGTATTGAGTTATTCATTGTGTACCTTGCTCCATACTGAGGCAAAAAAGCCACACTGCTGTTAGAGATACTTATCTGTTCTTCTCTGATTGGCACCCACAACACCTAACTTTCTTAAATAATCCATGTCTTTGTGTTCTCTGGAAGCAGCTGATTCCCTAGTCAGCAGAAGTAGATGTTTCCAGACAAAATATCGAGATACAGCTGCTTTCAGAAAGCTAGATGTTATGGCTACTGTATTTGACCTGTTATTTCTTAGCAATACCAGAACCCTATTTGTGAATATACAATGTAAATATGATAGAGGCTTCAATTCCCTGAAAGTACCAGCTCCCTTCTGATCTTGGAAGCTAAGTAGGGTCAGGCTTGGGTAATATTTAGATGGGGAACTGCCAAGGAATTCCAGGTGCTGTAGACTATAATTCAGAGGAAGGCAATGGCAAATGACCTTTGAGTATTTCTTACCTAAGAAAACCCTGTGAAATTCATGGGGTCACCATAGAGGGACAGGCAGTTTGAAGGCACATACCCATTGTAGTGGAGGAGAGCAGATCATCTCAGGTGCTCTGGCTCCTTTAAAGGCAGAGATGCCTTTAGCAGGGCTATAGAGTGGCTGGTTGCCTGGCAATACCTCAGGGCCTCAGGTGCAGCTGCTGACGAAAAGAGGCCAGAGGAAGATAAAAGCCTCAGGGACAGCTAAATGAGGGGGGAGGGAGTAGGGCTTAGAGTAAGGAGGGGTGGGTGGGTGGGTGTGTGTCAACAGAGGAAGTAGTGGTAGCTGCTTTTAATGTTCTCCAGCTGCAGGTGGGGAAGTCTGTCTTTGGAGAGGGTTGGGAGACCAGCAGACAGTCCAAGGCCAAGAAGAGCCCATCAGTCTTTCTTTCTATGACCAAAGTGACACCCTGCAGTTACACCCAAGACAAGGGGAGCAAAGCCAGGTTGGTCAGCTAGGACCTGGACAAACAGACCCCCTTGTCCCCAATAAGCCAGGTACAAGGGAACAGGAGATGGATTAGCAGGAAAACCACTTGCTGCTAACTACTAAGCAGCCCAGTACTATCCCTATGCCTGACTGCAGTGGGACTGCTACTCAGGGGTGACCTCACCAGCAAGGTCCAGCCCTACCAGGTTCTTCTACCTTGTTCCCCTACTTAACCAAAGAGGTTGGTTCTGCTCTGTCTGACTGCCTTGGGGTTTCAGGCCCTAGAACCATGGACCTGTGTGAGGGGACTGCCTCAGGGACAGCCTACAGGGACCAGGAGTGGCACCCAGAGGACTAGCACCAGTGGTAGGATCAAGAAACTACAAGGACTTATTGGATCTGGAAGCTGAAACTAGAAACAACCTATCAGCAAGAGGAGAAAGCTTGCTGGTAAGCCTAGCACCAAGACCCAGTACAGCCTTATTATTTCCCAGTGCTACATTTCACCAGTCTTGGATCCAGCAGCAACCAAGGTCACCAGGAGCAACATGGGAGCTGCAAGCCCTAACTCTGACTGAAAGTACTGGGCTCAAAGAGGGTGAACCCAGTTACCCCTGTGTTGTTGACAAAAGTCAATGAAGGAGTTGATGGCCATGTGGCAGTTGGACTGATTTATGCTTGGAAGCAATTGCAGTGGGCACATCCTTGGGCAGAGGACAGCCACATCAAAACACAAAGTGTAAATATAACCTTGACATATTTTTCACACTGAAGAATGATCACCAGAGAGTGCTGGACAGAAGACAGCCACTCTTCTTCTCCTCTTCTCTTCTCCCATGTGTGTACATTGAATTTGAAACACTTATTTGTGTAATGGGTTTGTTTCATTTTGCTAGATTCTGGAGTGTAAAAATGTTGAACTGAAATTGTATTGTGCACCTCTGCCTCACAGCCTGATATTGGTGGAGGGTTGCAAATATCTGGGGGTAGGGGAGGAGAGCCTGTTGCTCCTGCTGTGCTTCTGCAGTGGTTCAGTGTCAGAGACTGTATTATGGTCACCACAGTTTGAAAAAAAAATGGCACTTTCAGGTTGTAGCATCAGAAGCCGTATATACACACAGAGCCTTTTTCAGACATATGTTATTTCATATGAACAGTTCATCCACAAGTGATTGGAACAGGCAGGATTTCTGTCTGTGCCCAAGGCACTTGTGTAGAGGCTGCCATTAATTTTCAAGTGGCCCAAATATTAAGAAGTCTTCTAGTATAAAAGGGATAAGGGCATAATAATACTATGAGGTAGCTGGTGAAGGTCACTATCCTTCTTTTTATACATGTTAACTAAAGTAGCGGCAAACCACTTCCTGGATATCAAACAAAGGCTTGTTAAACAGTTGAAGAAACTGAACAGAATTAAAAGCAGGTTTTTTTGAGTATATAAGGTACATTTTTTTGGCATATAAGATACATTTTTTTCCCTGAAAAACAACATGTAAAAATGGAGTACATCTTATACTCCAGCAAATACCAACCCCTTTCTTATGCATTTTGTCACTCCGTGAGTTCTCAGCACCAAGGCAAAATGCATAAGAAAGAGAGGGGGAGCTCTAGGGGGCTAAAGGAGTGCTCCCATGAGGCTTCCTCTACCCCTCCTTCCCTTTTGTTTTGCCTTGGTATGAGTTCTCCGTGCTGGGGCAAAATGCATTGGAAAGGGAAGGGGAGCTCCAGAGAGGAAAAGGAACCCTTGCACAAGGCTTCTCCCACGCCACTTTCCCTTCTGTTTTGCATGGGAAGGAAAAAGAGGTAGCTCTTTCTTTTTGCCCCTCTGGAGCTCCCTGCAAAATGGAAGGGAAAGGAGGGTGGGAGAAGTGTCCTAGCAGCATTTTTCCCCCGTGCAGAGCTCCCGCCCTTCCCTTCCCCTGCAAATGGGGGGGAAAAGAAGTAGGGGAAGGAGGTCCTAGGAGCTTTTTTCCTCCTCCTCTTCCCTTCCCCTACAAAACAGAGGGGAAGGGTGGTGGGGGAAGCCATGCTATTAAAAAAAAACCTAATCCCCCAAAACATTTAAAAATAGGGTGTGTCTTATATGCCAGCACAACTTATATGCCGGCGTGTTCTATATGCTGGCAAATACGGTACTTCCATTGGACCTCATCGGTCCTTGTATCCAACTTGTTCTCTAGAACTTTATTCAGATCCAGACAATTTACTGTGCATTTGAATATCTTGTTCTTCACTCAGTGAAGGTTAGAAGTTAGAGCCATTTTTTTCATATAGACAGACCTCATAAATATTGGTGCTCTCCTATGAAGTTGGTTAATCGATAAGAGTGTTCATGCTCTACTATGAAGTTGGTATAACCTATTAAAAATCTAATCTAATCCAAATCTAGAATCTAATCCATATCAATTCTGACTTTTATGTTTGCTGTAATGACCTATGAGAGCTAGTGTGATATAGTGAACTGAGCACTAGAATACAATCTTGGAGACCAGAATCTGAATCTATATTCAGTCATGCAAGCCCACTGGGTGACTGTGGTTAAATCACACACTCTCAGACCCAGAAAACCCCACGATTGGGTCGCATTAGGGCAATTTGAAAGCACACAGCTAGAACAACAACAGCATTAAGGCCCTGGAGAAGAAGAATGGTTCCAGATTGATGTCTCCTGGACATTGTGATCATTCCTTCTCACATGGAGTCAGAACTAGTATCACTGCTATTTTCTTGGGCTGCTTGTTTATTCTGCATACCAACACCTTTTGGAGATGACAGGAGAGCCCAAGACACTTGGGGCAGTGGTGGTAGACTGCATGTGCAACAGAAAATCTTCTCATTTGGCCCTTCCTGATTTGCACATCTATTCTTTCAGACGCATATCTACAGTAGGAAGAGTGAGTTCCATATCTATTGACTGAAGTGATGAACATGCCTTTTGCTTGATGATGTCATCACATGTTGCATGACTTTTACTTATCATCTGCACTGTGTCTGCTGCATTGCAACCCCTCCCACTTCCACTCCATTGTGCATCAGTATATTATATTATTCTTATTACATCGGTAACAATAATATACTTTCCCAGAGGTTAGTGGGTACTAACTTGAGTGTCATATTGAAGTTATTTAAATTTACTCAAAACATTCCCCAATAATCCTCATTTGTGTTTGTGTATCAGGTTGTCATTAGCAATATGGTATATTAAAAATAAAAATAATTAAGTCTGAAGAAGACAAATGGTATTGGTTACAGGTTGGTTCTTAGTTATAAGTTCTTTTTTACATTTATCTTTATTATTATAATTTAGCAACTTTGTAATCATTTATTCCTTTCACCTGATTTTTATATGTTTGTTTGTTTGGATCGTTTGTCTTGTTTAAAATTAATAAAAAATATTTTTTAAAAAATAGTTAAGTCAAAGCTGTAAAAGTAAGTAGAAAGACATCCTTGTATGTCTTTTCAAATTATATATTCAATTTTTTCCCCAAATATTCAGGTTAAATTTATGAATTGCTGTGTTTATATTTATTTCTATACTAAGCTGAACAGAAAAGGCTGAGTCTCTTCATGTTGTTTTAAAGCACCGTATTAAAATAAAATTTGGATGTGACCTCTTCTAATTCCCTCCTCCATAAGGGATAAAAATATCTTAAGGCTTGAGAATTTATAGCCTTTCTGGGTCAGCTAAGCCATATGAACATTTGGTGATTATCTGGGGTAAGGACTTGAGATCTTTGGCACTATATTGTGTGTAGATTTTAAAAATATTACTACTACAGAAAGCTGTCTGTCTAAATAAATTTTAGTGTGTTTCTCTGGTGGAATGGTTCAATATAATAGTGGGAGAATGCAAAATAAAAACAAAGGGCACAACTAAGTCTGCCAAAGACTGAAGAGAGCCCTGTTTCACCTCTTCCCTGTACTTGCAACACTGCAGGGCATTAGGGAAAATGAGAGATTGATGTGTACTTCATACATCCCCTTCATCAGCACTCAGTTCAAGCCACTCTTAAAATATTTTGTTCTCTGTGTGGCATTTAGCAGAAAGAAAAATATATTGCTTTGTTTTTTAACTTGCCAGAGATAAATTCCCAACAGCTGTTCTTGCACAGTGTAGGGCTTGAGAACCTGTTGTTGCTGTTGTTGCTGTTGTTGTGGTTGTGTGCCTTCAAGTAGTTTCTGACCCTGAGGTGAACATATCACAGGGTTTTCTGGGTGCCATTCCAGATGTTTTTGAACTCTGATACCTATCAGACTTAGACAGTCAGTCTGGCCTATAATAAGGCCTGATGAGAGTAGTAGTTTTTCAACATGTGGAAGATTCTCCATCCCTGGTGTTATGCTTTATTTTAGCTGCTATTACTTCATGATAATATTTCTAATTTCATACTGCTGGCATTTTTATGGTGATTCTCAAGCACTTCTGTCTGCCTTTCTGTCATAACTGCTTTCCTGTTTTTTTCTTTCCAGATTACCAGAGACTGATGACTGTGGCTGAGACAATCACAGCACTGATGTTTCCATTTCAGTGGCAGCACGTGTATGTTCCCATCCTTCCAGCCTCTCTCTTGCATTTTTTAGATGCTCCTGTTCCTTATTTGATGGGCTTGCACTCTAATGGACTAGATGACAGATCTAAGTTAGAGCTCCCTCAAGAGGTTAGTATGGCATTTTACTGTTGCTTAAAAAAAACAAAAATCACAAAAGAGAGAGTTTGCATTAGAATGCTTTGAGGCAATGCTTTTGCCTCATTCACAGAATTTTTATTTATGTCTTCTGTCTTTTCTTCCATAACAGGGTTGTTGTTGTTGGAGTAGCAGCAGCAGTAAAATGTAATATCTGCACATTTCTTCTAGATTGGTAGCACTAGAAATTCCTGTGCAAAACACTCTTACTTTTAGACCTCTTGTTATATAAGGAAGTGTACAGTTCTGGATTTTTCTGGAATAGATTTGGTAAAGGAATGAAATAGTTCACAAGAATATTGCCCGTACTATTTTAAGTCTGTAATTACAGCTCTAAGAGCTGTAAATTGTCAGATTCTTTCTGCCAAATGTAAAGTGCAGTTTAAGCCAACCAACTGAGATTCTGTTTGGATTTAGTGTTTTATTCTTCCAGAGTGAGCATTCACAAATAGAATTCCCAAGCAGAGTTGAGATATGGAAGGTATTTTTTTTTGTCCTTCGCCCCTCCTGCTTCAGCCCTAGCATTACCTTTCTCAGTGTCCTTGAGGGTTCCTCAGCACTCCTGAGTGTCAATGAAATAAAAACTGCTTATGGGAGGTTTCCTGTCTGTGGGGGAGACTTTCCTGGCTCCAACACGGTTTTGTTTCTTTAACAAGTTAAGTAATGATATACTTTCAAAAAATAACTTTCCAAGTGCTGCAGTATTACCTCAGTAGGAAAGTTAAAAGTATTTGCAAAAGTAGAACAGAACATTCCCACAAAATTCAGATATGTATTTTTAATAGTTTGTAATCACAGTGTGGACAGATTATTTAAAATAACACTTCTAATTTTTTACATAAAATGGTAAATGAACAAAAGCCTCTCTGATGACTTAACAATTTTTAAGTGATTATTTTATTATTTGTAAAAGTCAATTCATAATCACTATAGTTACCAAGAACAAAGTGGCTCCTACTTATCTTTCAGGAGTGAGACTTGCAAAAATTAATCTAGCAGGAGGAGGACTACTAGTGCATCTTTTCTACTTCTACTCTTTGAGAACAAAGGAAAAGGACATAGATTGTGCATCACCACCCTTTACAAGATATTCTTTTACCTTTTTGCTCATTCATCTTTCTCATTTTAACTTTATCTTTCTTCTTGTCTTTTGAATTACTGTTTTAAACAAGCTAGGACCTTCTCAGCTGTGGCACTGCAATTATGGAATGCCTTCCTTCTGAAGGCCTGATTGGTACCAACATTCATGTCATTTAGGAACCAAGTTAAAATCTGGCTGTTCATCAAAGCCTTTGGTCCTCATTAACTCATCCCAAATACATTGTACATAGTCCTAAAAAGATCTTTTAAATCTGTTTTAGACTTATTACCAGTTTAATATATTTTAGTTAATTTAATTTGTTTTAAATTATGTAACTCATTTTGATCCTTTTTGTAAGCCGCTTTGAGATCTTTGATATAGGGTGAAGTATAAATATTTTAATAAATAAATGAAAATAAATAAACCTGCTGATGTTAGTTACATTTATGGACAGAGAGATATAATCTTTGCAATTCTATTAATTGCTTTTTACAGTATGGAATTATTGTTGAGGAAATCAAGCAATTATTGCATGTTTTTATGAAAAACAATTTGTTTTTCTTCTTAAATTGCCAGTAGAGCTGAAAAGAAAGGAATATCAGTGTTTTCTCTTAGTGTACTGGAATCACATACTACTTTATAACAGTAGTGCTGAAGAGATTTTATCATGGAAAAAAGAAGGCATCTAAGAAGTAGTTTCTGAAACCAGTGGCACTTATTGTCATATGCATAGGATTATAGCTTTAATTTTTTCCAGCCAGACTTTTTTTTCCATTTCACAACTCAGGTTCTCATTCTCCATTTTATTATTTAAATTGTCTTATTATTATTATTGTGCCTAAATTCAGTTACGTACTGTGCGAAATAAAACCGTACAGTCATATTATACATAGTCTGTCTGGAAATCCTGTTTTTCCTCATGATGACTCTTATTTCTGTCTTGACTTGTTTCTGTCCAGGCTAATTTGTGCTTTGTCGATATAGACAACCATTATGTTGAGTTACCAGAAGACTTGCCACAGTTTCCAAATAAACTTGAATTCATTCAGGAAGTCTCTGAGGTCCTTATGACTTTTGGGATTTCACCTGAGGCAAACTTACATTGCAGTGAAATTGCCTCCAAGATGAAGAGCCTCAGGACATGTGACATAGTCTCTGATAAGAGAAATGGGAATATAGGAGGAACAACTTTAAATTCTTATGAATTATTGAAAGAAAATGAAACCCTAGCAAGACTTCAAGCACTTGTGAAAAGAACAGGTGTGAGTCTAGAAAAGGTAAGTTACATAGAGTTTATGGGATCTTCATAACTGAACAGCACGTAACTGAGATGAGATTGTTTGGGGATTTTAGCTTGAACTGTCATTTCTACAAAGTTTTAACCTCAATATTTATAGATGCTGTCTACTAAATCTGTGCAATTTAGTTAAAAAATTTCTCGATACAGACATAATATAGAGTTTGTTTCAGTGTCCAGCATGTTATCAGCATGTTTTTACATGCACAGTTGGTCTTGGTTTAATTTATAGGTGCTCTAATACCACTGAATATACAGGAGCCAAGTTACTTTTGATGAAGATGTGACATTAAAGGTGGTGCTTCTTCCTATTTGATTTTAAGAGCAAGCTTTACATATAAGTTCCACATATTAATTTCTCAGTTCTTCAAACTTTTATTTTTGAAATTCAGTACAGAGCAGTTGTAAACTTGTTATGCTGGTGAACCACATTTTTCTCTTCTTGTGCTTTTAATAGTTACCAAAACAAAACAAAAAAGCCACAGCAAAAACATATTACAAAATATATAATATTGCATCGCCATGAATTCTGTTAGTCTAGAATATGCTGAACAGACACTATTTTATCAAACCTGATCTTCCTAAGCTTTATTAGTTACTTAAAATGTTATTGCAGTTGTTTCAATTCAATGGATCATTTAATAATGAGACAAGGAAATTATCAGTCCCCAACAGCTGCTATCCTTTGGGCATGTAATAGGTTAATTAGTGTACAGAAAAAGACATGTTTCTTAAGAAAAAGGACTAATTTAATTGTTAAGCTTCCATTTAGAGTACCCTGTTGGATCAATGGGACTTAGATAAATGTTGACTTAACAAGTCCCATTCATTTAATTGGTCTTCCTAAGCTGAGACTAAAAGTGTGATTTAGCATGGTTTTTTTTTTAATTCGTTAGGATGAGATTTACATGCTTCATTTATGTATACAGACTAGAAAAAGAGTTTACTCTGTGCCTCAGAAATAAAAGATACTGATCTTTTTTACAACCTCAGTTTATATTCTCTCTCACGATATGGCAAGACAACACTGTTCTGCATAAGCTATTATAATTCCAGCAAATGTTTGTTATTTAATAGGTCAAAATTTCTTGAGTTCTCACAAGTCAAATGAAGGATTATTATGTGAATATGTTTTTTCTCACAGGTTGAAGTTCGAGAGGACACAGGTAGCAAGAAGAATCTCAAAGTACAATGTGATGAAGAAGAGTTCAAAGTTTACCAGCTCAATATTCAAATACGAGAAGTTTTTGCTAATCGTTTCACACAGATGTTTGCAGATTATGAAGTATTTGTTATTCAGCCCAGCCAAGACAAAGAATCATGGTTTACCAATAGGGAGCAGATGCAGAATTTTGATAAAGTGAGTATCAAAGTGTGGACCATGTAAATGAGAGGATTTTTTCCCTGCTTGAAGGGAAGGAAAGGAAATAGCATGAAAGTTCCAAGCTTCCAAACCATGATTTGGATTAGAAATATGTAGGCTTTACTACTGGAGTAAATATTGGAATGTTTAGCAAATTATGTGAATCAGAGAATGAAAAAAAACCAGACTAAAACGAAGCTTATTTGTGTGGACTAAAATGTTAAAAAGTGTAAACTTATCCACCACAGATTATTCTTTTTCTTAGTTAGCCATCCTTTCGTGTATTTTGCTTCCTGATTCTGAGGTCTTGTAAGGGCCACATTAGATGACACATAAAATGGATGGTTATATTTCATATAGCTCTGTGTGTTTTGTTGGATAGCTACCCCTAATTAATATTGGGACTGTGGTCGTTATGAAAATCCGCTGTGAAGGTGCTTTTTATTCTGTCTGAATATGTGCTATTAACCCCCAAAGCAGTTTTCCCACTGCAGCAAATAGTTTTAGGAAAGGAGAACTTTCTTCAGGGCTGTGGTACAGGCAATGGTGTGTAAATTCTCTCCTCTCAGTAGTCACAATTCTGATTGCTCTGTGGGCATGCCCTCTCATTCCAGTACACGAAGAATGTTCACTCTTCCGTTGTCTTGCTTTGGCCTCATAACATGAGTAACACCAATGTCAGTGTTAGTTGAAAATTATGTTGCAGTTTAACTAAATCATTTTCATTTAGTTCCAGTTTAACTAAATCATTTCATTTTCTAGAACAAATAAAAATAATGGCAGAGTTCAGATGCTTTGATGTTTAATTTGCTGATTCTGATCAAACAAGGGAAAATACACAAAGCACTTTCCAGAATATAAGTAACTAGGGATGGGATGAATCCAGAATTTTCCGAATCCAGATCCGAATCCCTGGAAGGTTCTGGGAATCCACGAATCTCATGAATCTTGAATCTTTCGTATCCTTTTTCTAAAAAGCATTTTAAAAGCAAGGGAAAGAAGGATGATCTTGGGCAAGATACACTCTCTCAGCCTTAGCAAAAGCCTAGGCAAAGGCAAACCTCCCTCTGAAGAAATCTGGCCAGGACAATTGTCACAGTTTTGCCTCAGGATCTCCCCAATTTAGAAATAACATAAGGCCCTTTCTACACAGGCAGGAAAATGTGGATTAATCCCACATTTTCCTGCCTGTGTAAACAGGGCCACATACTACAGTAGAGAGATAAACCAGGTCAAAACTGGCTTTTTTTGTTTTGCATAGCTCCTTCTGGCGTCCTGGGGTTTGTAGTTTGATGATGCACCAGTACACTTTGGCAGAGAAGGCTGTGAGACCTTGTAAAACTCCAAACCCCAGAATTGTGTCTGAAAGAGGTTTGCAAGGGAGCTATGCAAAGGAATGTTTCAGTTGTCCTTGAAATCTCAAGCCTGTAGCTTCCAGTCAAGTACTGAACTTAAATATTAAATGTTCAGTTTAAATATCTTAGAATACAAGCCCAGATGTAATTTGTGAAATTGTTAGCAAAGGCCATTATTACTCCAAGGGAAAAACTCACCTACTTACTATCTTCCCTTGTATGTCTGGTCTCCCAGATTTTCAGGCATCCCAGTCTCCCAGGTTTTCAGGTGTCCCGATCTCTCAGGTTTTCAGGAGTCCCAGTTTCCAACAACCTATTTGGTTGACGGATTCGAAAGATTCAGTTTGCCTATTTTGGCACGGGGATTCGGATTCAGGAATCTCGGGAATCCTTACCCAGGATTCGAGGATTCCGTTGGCCCATCCCTATTAGTAACTATTTGAGTTACTAAAAACTCCTGCAGAGTCTAGTATTGACTACAGTTTAAAGTTCTAACACTGTTACAGCATCTAATATTAAAGATGTTGTAAATGTTTGAATAAAAATATGTTTATTTAAGGAGCAGATTAAATGCTGTGTAATGTATGAGCAGTCAGTAATGACCACAATCCAGGAGTGTTTGTGTATGCTTGTGATAGCTCTAACACTTTCCCCTTTAATAAGAGGGCCTCTTTCCCATTGTACACTGCTTTAGAAGCCCCTCAGTTTCAAGCAGTTTGAAAGGGTGAGCCTTAACTCAGAGGCAGAATACTTGTTCTGGGTTCAATCCCTGACATAGTGAGATATAACTGAGAAAAAGACACCTGGAAGGCCACATAAGCAACGATCAACATAAGCCTTTCCCAACTTGGGGCTCTCCAGATGGCTTGGATTTCATCTCCCATGGGCCCTCTAGTGGCCATGTTACTTGGTGCTGATGGGAGGTAGTCTAAAACTTCTGGAAGGCATCAGGTAGAGGACACCTAATGTTGACAGTGTTGAATTATAAGTAGTAGTAGTGTGATTCAGTTTAAGGAACCTTCCCACGTTCCTAATTTGGTGCAGTGCAAAAGGAATTCTATTAGAAAAATGAAGAAAAAGGCTCAGCTGGATTGCTGTTATTGCTAATAGCTAACACAGCTTAAAGTTTATTAGTAACAGACGATAGTTACTGCAGATTTTTAAATATTTCCCTTCTTTGTGGATTTTATCCTCTTCCACATTTTCAACATCCTAAAAATTATAGGTATCTAGGAATTGGTCATATTGCTACATCTTAAGGAATTTCCTGGTACAGAGACTGTATTAAACAGTATGCTGTGCTGCATGCTGTCTGTCTTATATTTGTATTTATGTTTTCAAGGCTTTTGGTTCTAAGCTTATTCTAAACCTAATGTAATAGGTCTGCCAGACTACTGTAACACTTTCCTTTACCTTGCTTTTTCCTTTTGCAAATATGAAGAGTTGCATGATGAAAAATCTATATGGCTAGTATCCCTCTATTTCAATATGGAGTATATTTAGAGTAAATAAGAAAATATATGTAACTATATAAAATAGTTGGAATAATTGCATAGAAAATTAAAAAACATGTCTTTTAAAAAAAATTTCAGCGTGGAGAGATATAAACATCTTTTCTTTTAATTTGTTAGGCATCCTTCTTGTCCGACCAGCCTGAACCTTATTTGCCTTTCCTCTCAAGATTTTTGGAGACACAGATGTTTGCTTCTTTTATTGACAACAAGATTATGTGCCATGATGAGGATGATAAAGACCCTATTTTGAGAGTATTTGATTCTAGGGTAGATAAAATTAGACTGTTAAATGTTCGAACGCCAACTTTGCGCACATCCATGTATCAAAAGTGCACTACTATTGATGAAGCTGGTAAGGGCTGTCAAAATTATCTTTAAAGGGGGTGTAATTTGTCTACCATTTAAAAGGGATGCTCACAAAATTGAGTTTTGAGAAGTGCAGTATTTTGAAAGGGATAATAATAAACAGCACTATTTAAGAGATTGGAGTTCAAATGCTTTACTATTATTGTGAAAGGTGGTCTGGACTAATGCGCACAAGCATGCTAATACTGAAATATAGACATATCAAGGGACTGTTTCTTCTTCCTACTCTTCTGGAACTCTGAGCAGGATACATATTTGTAACAATAGCTTCTGATCTTTTATTTTCCATTCTTTATGTTTACAATCCTCCCTCCAAATTTGTGCGCTTGACCTTCACGAATTCGATTATTCATGAGACATGAACATGCCTTCCTCCCACTTCTCCTCTTCCCATTTCCTTGCATTTTGCCGGGCACAGAGAAGGAAGGTAAGTGCCTGGACAAAAGGCAAGGGAATGGGAAGGTACACACATGCCATGCTTCTCCTCTCTGGAGCTCCTTTACCCTTCCTTTACCTTGCCTCTGGCTCCAGTGCTGAGAACTTGCACTGAGGCAAAGGGCAAGTGAAGGTGGTGGGGGGAAGGCTTGCGCAAGCCGTCCTTGTCCCCTCTGGAGCTCCTCTTCCCATTCCCCTGCATCTGGCCTGGCACGCAAAAGGCAAGGGAATGAGATGGGAGCACCCTGTAGGGAAATGGGATGGGGATTGTGCAGGGGGGGGGGTTATTTGTGGTTTTTCCACTTTTGTGAGGGTTCTGCACCCCGAATCCTCATGAAAGTGGAGGGCCACTGTAATTACATTCTATCTAATTTCATTTAATATTTAATGTGAGCGCACGCTATCAGAAAAACATATTTTAAGATGTATGTGTATGTAATGGTTTTGTTTTTCTTCAGAGAAAGCTATTGAGTTAAGGCTGTCAAAAATAGATCATACTGCAATCCATCCTCACCTGCTAGATATGAAGATTGGACAAGGAAAATATGAACCTGGATTTTTCCCCAGGCTTCAGTCTGACGTACTTTCTACAGGGCCAACAAGCAATAAGTGAGTATGCTGTGTTTGGAAGATTACCAGACTTACGAAACTGGGCAATTTGAGAACCATTTAGGTTTCGACATTTTGTTGGCAGCAGCAGCTACGAGAGAGAGATCATTGCTTTGTCTGAAGGGGACAATTTAGAACGCAGGATTAATTCTCACTGACTTTGAATCTCATATAGCAACAGTCCTGCCAGCTACATACAAACTTACAGCCAATCTTGTTACCTGTACCAGAGCTAACTTTTGAACCTGCAAACAATTTATGTTTTTTAAAGGAGAAATGAGAAATGTAAGCAGTAGATTTTCCTTGTAATTACTCTCTTGCCGTCCCCCACCAAGGAACATTATCTGCATAGTTTTCAGATATTCTGGCAAAAGTCATGCTGAACAGATTATGACCTAGTATTTGTTTAAACTATATCACTTTTGATATTCACTATTAGTTCCACCTTTTGGTTATACTCCAGCATAAACATGTATGCTTTTATGTCAGATTTTGAGCTAGTATATCTAAAAACATTTGATTTTCTAGATGGACCAAACGAAATGCACCTGCACAATGGAGGCGGAAAGATAGACAGAAGCAGCACACAGAGCATCTTCGTCTTGACAACGATCAGAGAGAGGTGAAAACTATTCTGTGATAATACTGAATTTTAATTTTTTCTGCCTGAATCCAACTGTTACTCCCAAATACAGTAAACACATTAAATCAAGGGGATTTTTATAAGTCCACAGGTATTCAATTTCTGTTGATTCAGTGAATCCACTTTAGTTGGAAGTAACAGTTAAGATTTAGGCCCATATGTATAATGTTACCCCAAAAACAAAACAATGTCCCAGTTCTTATAGAAAAGGAGAGTTGTGCCAAATACAGTGGAATTTCTCTAGGATATGCTTCACTTATGGTCCTGGTTTTGTGGATCCTGTTCTTGGAGAAGGTGTGTGTTTCTCACTGGCTGTATATGGGAAGTATCTAATTTTTGAGGGATGCTTCCTCTAAAGTAGAATATTCTTGTGGAATTGTCAGAATACAGATGTACAAACCTGTTCTATAAATTACTTCTCAGTTATTTACTTTTTCTGTTATTTATTAAATATTTATTGCTTATTGAGAAAATAATCCTAGTGGTTCTGACAAATTCCAGGGAGTCTTAAGTACTAGTAAAATTATACATAAAACTCTTAAATTCCTAGCTTTACGTTCCTTAAAAAAATCTTGTTTGTTGATGCATGAATTTTATTCCTTTCACTGTTTAAATTTCTGTTAATTATATTTTTTGTTGTTTTTCCATACGTTCTGTCTTTTGAAAGTCAAACACTCTCTTGATGACATCTGACCTATTCTTGCATGTGTGCTTTTATGATTTCATGCTTGGCTACCATGCTTTCAACTAAGCTGTTTGATTTTTGGTTTGTTTTTGTTTTGTTTTGCTGTCTTTCCTGCCTTGCCAGCAACTGGATTTCCCTTTGACAGAGCTTCAGTTACAATTATGTTTAGTCTTGGACCAGCATGATTGGCCTTTCAGGCACTCTGTTAAATCTGTTTCAGAGCTTTATCTGGTATGTTGTGTTTGTATATGCACATTGATGCATATATACACTGTATGTATGTATATGTATATGTTTATCTGTGTAGAATAGTAATGAAAACACCTGGTTTTGCATGAGTTGAAATAGCCTATAGTTTGATACACCAAAGCTTTCAAGCTAAATTCTATAGCTGTCAGAGCTGGACAGGCTGTGCTCATCCCATCTGAATAAAGCCAGGACTACTAGGTTTCCTAGGCTTGCCTCATGTGCTTTGCAGTTTTACACTTGTATAGCCCCTGAAAGTGTGGTATACTTGTACCATACCACACAGCAGAGGGAGAGGGAGTCCAATAACTCTTCCCTGGACCAATGCTTCCTGTTCAAAAAATATTGACTGCAGATGACTGCACCAGATGGGGCGGTCCGCCATCAAGTACGTGGAATGGCACAAGCAAGCACATTAAAATTAATTAATAATGTATTTAAATTCCAGGTGCATACTACTTAGTGTGGATGCTGAGTTTCAAGAATTTAGGTTTCATGGTCTTAGAGTTATGGCTCAGGTAGACCGAAAGACACATACAGAGAAACACAAATCCTCTTCCTGTTTATGGATAGGTGAAAGTATAGTCTATAACTAGGGTACTGAATGTTGTATATAATTTAGTATGCATTTTGGAGTCTAAGGAGGGTTTCCTTCCAGAAGGGTCAGAGAGTGCTTTATATTCAGTCCAAATGTATTTTATTTAGCATAAATTCGGAATTGTCTAAGTAATGTGCTGTTTTGAATATATTGGATCATATACTTAGCACAATGACACTGTATTATAGGAAGAGTATTTTAATATCCACACAATAAAATTTTGTTGTAGAATAATGGTACCTTGGCTACATCAGTTAGTCTAAATTCCTTTAAAAGAAAAAAAAAGTCTTTAAACATTTTATATATTATTATTTTATGAGTTGGAATTTCTCTTTAGGAGACCAAAATGTGCAACTGGTGTGCCTATGTTGAAAGTTGAGTCTTTGTATACATTTGTGTTTTTCTGCCTTTCTGTAGAAGTATATTCAAGAAGCTCGGAATCTGGGCAGCACTATACGGCAGCCCAAACTGTCAAATCTCTCACCTTCAGTAATTGCTCAGACCAACTGGAAATTTGTTGAAGGTTTGCTGAAGGAATGCCGAAATAAGGTATCTTGCCATTCTTTTCCCTTTTGTCCCAGGCGTTGCTGATAATATAATATAATATAATTATAAAATAATATAATTCAAAGAAGTTTAATAGGGTAGATTCTCATTTTACTTCTGTGGTGCCTTGATGATTTCTTATATTGAAACGGAGGGAGCAATACCACTTGTATAATGGGATGTGCATTAGAATTGCTTCTGCTATTTAAATGAGAAGTGTTTTGTTGTACAGGAGCTTTATGAATCCATTAAAATGCACGTGGGACTCTGTGTCAGGATATATGCATCTAATCGTAAGACAATTCTGAAAAATGCTATGCATTGTTTCTTCAAAACTTTCTTTGTCTTAGAGCTACCATAGCAGTAATTCTACTTAGGGTGCCCATGTACAGTGCTTTGCAAAAGTATTCTACTTTTGGGAATGCACAAAATGTTTTTTTTGATTGTGGCGCTGGTATTGAAAACAAAAACAAAATGGCACTTTTTGGCTGTATAGTATTCAGCCCTCTGAGGCAGTACATAGTAAAAACACCTTTGGCAACAATTATAGCTGTGAGTTTTCTTGGGTAAGTTTCTATCAGCTTTGCACGTCTGGATCGTTTGATCTTTGCCCATTCTTGGAAAAATTACTCTAGCTCTGGATTGGATGGTGACTGTTGCTGAACAGGAACTTTCCAGTCTTGCTGAAGATTCTTAACTGGACTGAGGGCTGAGCTTTGACTGGGCTATTCTAAGACATTCTAGTTCTTGTTTTTAAGCCACCTAGTGTTACTTTGGCTGTGTGTTTAGGTCATTGTGCTGCTGAGAAGTGAGATTCCATCACAGTCTCAGGTTTCCTGTGATCTGAAACAGGTTTTCCTCTAGAATTGCCCTCTGTTTAGCTCAATTCATCTTGCCCTCAGTCCTAACCAGTTTCCCAGTCCCTGTTGAGGAAAACCTTCCCTACAACATGAAACTGCCACAACCAAACTTCACTGTAAGAGTGGTGTTCTCAGAGCAATGAGCACTGTTGGCTATGTGCCATACACACTGCTTTGCAGCAAGGTGTGGGCTTCTCAAATCAGAGAAGTGTGGGCTTCTCAGACCAGAGAACCTTTTCAACATGTTTGCTGTATCCCCCATATGACCTTTTGCAACCTTGAAATGGGCTTTGATATGTTTTTTTTTTTAATATGGGTTTGTTTCAAGAATGGCTTTTTTCTAACTACTCTTCCATAAAGTCCAGGTTTGTAGACCATCCAGGGGATAGTTGTCCTGTGGAGAATCTTTCAGTCTCTCAGGCCATTCATAGTTACTATTGGACTCTTGGCTGCTCCTCTGATTAATGCCCTGCTTAGCCAGTCAATGAGTTTTTGGTGGATGGCCTTCTCTAGGCAGAGCCATGGTTGAGCCATATTATTTTCATTTTGTAGTCACACATTTAACAATGTTCTGGGGATGTTCATAGTTTGATGTATTTTTTTAGCTTCCTGCTAAATGTTTGTCATGTTCATGTGATAGTATCATTGTATATATCCATAAAATATATAATATTTTCAGTAGCCTTTAGATTATGTTGACCCACTAGTACCAAGGATCATTCTTAAGTGTTATGCTGTAGCTATATGCAGAAGATGATTTGAATGAGTCCACTTAATATATCCTTTATAGACATAGATAAATTTGAGTTATCAGATAAATAATACACTCTGTAGTAGAAACTCTTAGAAACAAGTAATATATCTGCAGGAAAAAAATGGAGAGATGTAAGTGTCTCTTTCTGAAAGATGCTAACTTGAGAAAGATGGGATGCTTTTATTGACAGTGGCAAAGACAGGAGTAAAAACGAAGCAGAAGTCAGAATTGTATACTGTTTTATTTCTGTTGCTATATAGCTGTAGTATATAGAGCTGTGATTAAGCTTATTAGAAGTGATTTAATTTTGGGAAGAATATATGTTACAACATCAGTTTGTCACAGACTGTTTTATCTGAGTTGGCTAATATAAAAAGTAATAAACAAAATACACTGATTTTGAAAGCTGCATTCCTTAAGTCTAGAACAAAATCTATGTTTTTATAATAATGTCTGGATAGATGTTTCAGCTGTCATTGGCAAGGTTGTGATGGCTACTGAATGTTTCAGAATTATGTGAGAAACACAAAAGTGGTCCCCTTTCTCCTTATCTCAGGATTCATCCTTTAGAGAAAGACAATTTGGCACTATCTAAAAATTGAGTAGAACAGTGGTATGAAGTGATTTGTGTTGTTAGGCAGAGGAGGGAAGGGGCATCCAATGATGGCAGGGAGATTGTCTTTTTAAAGAAAAAATTTATAATGGTGGTGGTCGGTCATCTTGTTATCAAAATTAAAATTGCTTTTTAAAAATATATTCATTAGTTTACATCTGATACCAACAGAAACAGATATAATACACATTGATTATGATAAACATAAATGCCCCACCATATAACAAAAAGGAATATATTCAAAAGAAATCAAGCATAGAATCAGTTTTCCTGTGTGTGTGTGTGTGTGTGTGTGTGTGTGTGTGTAGTTTTCTTTCTTTCTTTTCCTGTGAATAAGATTGATCTCCCTCACTTCTCAAATGAAAAGAATCAAAGATGTGTAACAAATCTTTCCAATATCTATGCTGAAACTCCAGGGATCCCAGAATGTCAGATGTATTATGTACAAAAGCAAAAATGGCTGCCATATGTCAATATACATATCTGTCCTAGTTTTCCTTCTAAGAAAATTACATGTGATGGTCAATTTTTTGTTTAATGCCATATCCAACAGCTTCCTCCATTGTGTAGAAAGATCTGCTCTCTCACCGTGATGTCATCCCTTAGCTATAACTATTCTTGCTACTGATAATAAAATCCTTAGTGATGAAATTGTTATTATTTGTAAAGAGGGGACAGTAATATTACTCTGCAATCATTATCAACATGCTGGGTTGTGATTTTCTTTATTACATTCCACATCTGTTCCCCAAACTCTCTTATTTTGGGGCAGCATAGCCATATATGAATTACAGTTGTTAAAATACTATCTATATGTTGAATTAGCTTTAAAAGAAATGTAGAACTAAATCCTATTCCAGTTTCTACCTGAGATGGAAACTTCATCCAAGGGATGGATTAGAGTCTGGGAATCTAATGACCTTTTAATTCTACAATATTGTTACATTTAATTCTTAACTTAGATATGAGCAACATCTGCTTGTACTTTTCATCCAGAAGGGATATATTTTTAGGACATTCAGCCAAACAAACCATTATTCATAATAGCATAGCAAAGGTTTTGTAAAATTATATATATCATACCTAAAGAAAAAAGTAATACAATGCAGATAATACTGACTCCCATCTTAACAAAATTCACTTCTGCTTCTGCAAGGGGAGAAATGTCTTTGATTTTTGCCTCTAGCTGCATCCATCCATCCATCCCTTTATTTATATCCCACCTTTCTCCAAGATTGGGACTCAAGGCAGTTTATAAAAAGCAGAAAATTACAATTACCTGCATCACATCCCATGATTGTTCCAGAAAGTTCCTTGGTACTCAGGAGTAGTTCTTTGGTGGTGAGGAGGTTTTAGCAGAAGGAAGGAGGCACACTTTGCTTGCATTTCATTGGATCCAGCCTATTTTATTAGGTTGAATCTTATGGAATCCTAAAGATGTGTACACACCATGCTAATTTAAGCTGGCTATAAATGCACATTGGAGATGTATAATTGGCTGCAAACACCATTTCCATTGTGCTGAACAAGTTTTCCATCCCTGATTTTGGCAGAAAAATGTAAGAGAGATTACTGAGCATTATGTGTCATAATGGGAAAAGATAGCTTGTTAAAATGATGTACTTCATACTAACTAGTCAGTTGAGCAAATTAATATAATGATTCTATTGAACGATTACTCACTTGAGGTAATGCAAAATTTTGCAAAAGCATCTTCACGGTTTCACCTGTTAAAAAATAATAGGCACTTTGTCATCTTTCTATCTTGAAAGACAAAGAGGATGTTAGTGGAAAAAATGGGCCGTGAAGCAGTGGAACTTGGTCATGGTGAAGTGAATATTACAGGTGTAGAAGAAAACACGTTGATAGCAAGCCTTTGTGATCTCTTGGAAAGAATATGGAGCCATGGTTTGCAGGTGAAGCAGGTAAGAAATGCAATGGTTGCCTTATAATTTTGCAAATATTTGTTCATCTTTTGAAATGCATCCTTTTCTGGATTATTGCTGTAAACCTTAAGTTGTGCTTGCATTTTTTGAATGGGATTTGGGATGTTAAATGTAAGAGAGAGTTTGTTTTATGTAGAGCTATTTAATGACATACTAAGGGTTGGATTCAGTGGAGATTCCCATATGCAAAAAGAAGTGACTTTTACAGATTTCCCATTAATACTCTTATTTTACGTACCACCTTCCACTCTGTTCTAGAGGGTTATTAGGGAGCTGAGGGGAGAAGTAGCCAATGCTTTTTTCTCCCTGTCCGTAAGAATTAAGAGCACCTTTTCTTGGACCAAAATTCTACCCATAATGTCTCTGGATCCAACCCAGTAAATCCTAACTCTTCTCTTACATGTTTATATTCACTGTGAACTGTAATAAGAAGACAGTTTTAGGGCCTTATGCTGTCCATGCATGAATGCAAAGAATAAGAAAATTTGAACTTTGGTATCTTAAAATCTTTATTGTGACAAAAGTATCTTATGAAATAATTTCCAGGTTTTTTTGCTGATCAGTTAGGTAGAGCAGCTTTTGCCTGAAACCGCTTTTAGAATGTGTCAAGTTTCTGTGTGTGAAGGTATATAATGTCTGACTCTTACCTTCCCTCTTATATGCTACATAGGATAGAAGCTGTACTACTTTCATCCTAGAAGATAGAGCATCCATATACTCTGCTACAACTCAGATTTGGGCCTTTCAGACCAGCAGGCGGCCAACCCTACATAAGGTTAATTCTTTGAATTGATTGAAGATGTTGGCAAACAGTGCTGCACGGTCTGTTGTGGTAGAGTATTGAGGAATCAGAAGGAGGAAGTGATGTCTTTTGAAACAAAGACATAAAAGAAGTACTGCATTTCCTCCTTGTAGAATCACCTTTAGGTTCAGTCACAGAAGCCTCGTGCTGTAATTCTTTTTAAGTAATCTTCAGTGGAAGATTGTGCCTCTTCATAAATCTGTGTGAAGACAGCTTCCCACCAATATCCACTGTATCACATACAGCTTTTCCCCACTTCCTTTTGCTAGACTTCCTTTAGATCCATTAGCTGAAACCACCCTTGCGTTTGTGATTTCAACTTCATATTTATCGGCTTGTTTATTCATTGTCATCATGATAAGTATGATAGTTTTATTTATCAGTTCTGAGAGCATTTTTTAATTTGTCATTATCTCTTTGTGGGCATATCAGTAGTCTTTTCCCTTGGATTTGTCCATATATCGATCTGCAGTTTAAAGATATGAATAGTTCCTTACTGTGACACCTGTTTATGCATAATTCCACATAATGTATTTTCATTTCAACACACTTAGACTTTTGTGTTCTTTATGTGATCTGTTCCAGCACTGGAGTCAGCATATGTGTTATTCAATATACAAATGTTATGATGAGATGTATTTGTTTATTATGATATCTATATTTAGCCTCATAAGATTTCTCTTGTATTGTCTGTCTGTCTGTCTGTCTGTCTGCAGTTGCTGCTGGTAGAAGCAGTTTATAGGACCATAAATATTAAATAGAATTTAAAGTATCTCCCAGTTCAGCTCCCTACTTTGAAGCAAGACATTTCCTTTCTAACCCAGACTCTGGTAACAGGATGCAGCTGATGTATTGGGCTACAACTCCCATAAGCTTCAACCAGAATGGGCAATGGTCAAGGAATGCAGGATTTATAGTTCAAAACATTTGAAGGGCATAGATGCCTATTCCACCTCTACCTTTCACGGAACAGGCTGTAAAATCTGTGCCACAGATGGAGACTCCATTTAGATTATCATATATTGGGCTGGGAGGGAGGGCAGCCAAGCTTGACTCATTTTTGAAATGATTAGGCAAAATTGGACCACCAGTACTGCTCTGTAGTCAATCCCCTTCAGAAGTTACTAATCAGAAATGTATTAAATGATCAAACACCACACATACACACACACACCTGTTGCAGTTGAACCCTACCAGTAACTACAAAGAGTACATGCCATCTATTCTGTGCACACTTACTTGGGAATACATGAAAGCAGTTTCTGAGTACACATTGTGCTTGTAAAATGTTCATAGTTAACAATGATTGAATGATAATGGATGGGAGAAATAGTTCTCTCACTGTGTCTGCAGTCACTGTTGTGATGGAGATTCCAAAGCACAGGAGGTGGTAGACTGTCCTCTTTTCAGTGACCTTTGGAAAAAGAGATGCACCTGAATTGTTTCATTGAGCCATCAGTAGGGGGCGGGGCTTGTCTCCTGTGCTAGCAGAAGGGGGAAGAGGAGCTTGAGGCAGTCATTTTAACTTTGTATGCTAGAAAAAATCTGAAAAAGAAAGACCTGCTTGAAGTCATTGTTTACATTCATGAAGCATTCTTGTCATTTTCGTTTGCACTCTGTATATGCCAAAAAGCTAGTTTCTCTCAATACCATAAGACTTTGGGATATTGGTGGTTTAGATCTGAGTCTTGGAATGGTCAAGTTACCTGAATCTTGGAATTATCAAGAGATCACAAAGAGCTTCTTGCCCAACCCCTACCAATGCAGTAATCTTCAACAAAAGCATCCCTGAGTGGTGCTGTCTAACCTCTGCTAAGAAATTTTCAGAGTCCATCACTCTCCAAGGCAGTTTTCCAAGTTACCTTTTGCATAATAGAGGTAGAAGGAAACTGCATTGTATATTAATATGTTATACACAGGCCCTTGTGCTATTAACCCTAAGCAACTGTAAGCCAGAAAAGCTCTGGATCAAAACCAGGGACATGATCAAGGAACAAAGCAAAAAGGCACTATCAGCCAAAAAGACAGAACCTCAGTAGATAACAGATGAAACTCTTCAAACAGGTAAGGACAGATGAGAAGCAAAAGTAAAAGGTGCCAGAAACAGGAATAAATTCTTGAATACAGCTGTTCAGTGATATGTGCGTAGAGATGAAGAGAACTACTACTAATAATAATCAATGCAAAGAAACAAAAGAAGACAACAAAAATGATAGAACAAGAGACCTCTTCCACAAGATGTGAGACATCAAAAGCAAATATAGACAAAGAATGGGAATGTTATATGACTAATGGGGAAACACACTGTAGGAGCAAGAAAAAATAAGATGATAGAAGCAATGAAGTCAACAACTCTGTAAAATAGATAAAAGGATGACAGATTCATTTAAGGAGTAACCTTTGTTGATAAACACACAGTTTTAGAAACGGAAGTATAAGCTGCTCTCAAAGCATTATGGGGAAATATATCACCAGGAACAGATGGCATACCCACAGAACTTTTCAAGCTACATAGACAGAATCCATTCAAACTCTAACTAAAATTTGCCAGCAAATATGGGGAAGAAATGGCCCACAGACTGGAAATGTTCAATATACATTTTTGTCCTCAAGAAAGGGACCACAGAGATTGCAGTAACCACTAGACCACTGCATTAATCTTCCATGCAAGCAGAATGATGATCAGACTTTCACAACATAAATATAGAGTGAGAAATACCAGATGTCCAAGCTGGGTTCAGAAAAGGAAGAGGGACTAGAGATCATATTGTAAATATATGCTGGATAATTTGAGCATTGGCCTATGATCTTGAGGACCAGGGTTCGATTCTCCACTTGGCCATGGAAACCCACTGGGTGACATTGGGTCCATCACATACTTTCAGTCCCAGAATCCCCATGATAGACTTGCCTTAGGGTCACCAGAAGTCAGAACTGACTTGAAGACACACAACAACAAAAAATGGAACACATCAAAAAATTTCAGAAGAAAATTATGCCATTGTATTACTGATTTTATGTGTGATTGTGAAAGCTGGACAGTGAAGAAAACTGAATGGATAAGAATTGACTCTTTTGAAATGCAATGCTGAAGAATTCTACAGACACCAGGGGCTGCCAAAATGAGCAGTAAATGGATCCCTCAGGAAATCAAGCTTGAACTCTCTCTAGAAACCAAAATGAGCAAACTGAGGTTATATTATGAGACTGATTAGAAAGAGGGAGTAGGAAAAGAGGAGGACTGTGTTACAGGTGGATAGAGTCAATCAAGGAAACCATAGCCCTGAGTTTGCAGGACCTGAGCTGAGTTGTTGATTACAGGATGTTTTGAAGATCTCTTATTCATAGGCTTGCCATAAGGCAAAGCTGACTTGACAGCAGTTGAAAACAATACATATTTGTATATTAGTTTGGTTTTTGGGAGGCATCTTCAGAATGGATTTGTAATATACATGGAAGCACTTTAAAACTATGGGCTAAATCTAGTTTTTAGTCCCACCTAGAGTAGACTGTTTTATTTTATTTATATCCTACCTTTCTCCCAACATAGGATCCAAAGCAACATTAACCAATGGCAGTTTGTTTACCAAGTTCCTATTGATTCAGTGGGTCTACTATAATTGGGACTAACAATTGGATTTAGGACCATATGTTTAGAACAATCCTAAAACAGCTAGAGCTGAAGGGAGCAGCTAGTGTTGGCTTCTCCTTCCTCTCTTTCTTACCCGGTTTTCTTCCAAAGGAGATCTGGTGTTATGTGAACTTGTGAAAGGTGAAGGGACAGTCCAGCAGAAGGAGGTACCTGGTACTTTCGTTACCTCTTTCACTCCCCCATCCTCTTTTATCCTTCAGTGTTGGGGGGAATTTCATTTTAAATTTCTTACTAGACTGAAATATAGGGCTGCTTTTTTCTGCAGAATTTCTCTATAAGACATTATAGTTTGTGGGTACAGAATTTGGCGTACGTTATAGTTTTGCATTGCAGCATGTTCCTCTGATGGCCAGTTTGATTTAGTGGCAGACTCCCATGGTTTTTTGTGTGCATGCATGTAAATGTATGATGAAGCAGATTAGTAAATGAGGTCTTGCATGATAGTATATGTGCAAACTACACTGTTTTTTAAATGGATGCTGGCATCTATGTCACATCTCATTAGCATGATGACAGTTGATCCTCTGAGTTTGCTTCTCTGGCTTTGGTTTCAAATGTTGAGGCTCAAAATCACCAGGAACTTCATCCAGAGTCCTCAGTCCAGGGGATATCAGTAGAACTCCCATGCTGGTCTCTGACCTTGGTACATTACACATTAGAGAGAACACTGTTCATCTGGCAGAATATTGTGCTAGTATTGGTCTTGACAGTATTGGTGTTGGCTTGTCAGGTCTCTGTGCTCCCCCTATTTCCATGGCTACATGATATAACAACTCCTGGGTTGGCAGTCAGTACTGCAGTGACATTTTGCTGCACCATAGGTACTGTAATGTGGGTAGAACAACCTGAGGTTCATTTCACATTTTGACTGGGAAACAGGCAGTGTGAGAAACTCATCTTGCCTGACCAACTGACGCAAGATATCCTGTGTCAGACATGTATGATCAACATATTGTCAGGAACGTTCTTCCACTAATCTTCAGCCATCCACACAACAGAGGCACCCTCCTTGAATGGGAGAGCATGTTGTGGAGATCTCTATATCCACCGTTGGTGGCTTCTACATAAGCACAAATGTTATATCAATGCAGTAGAGCTTTTGACTGTCATCAAAGCCTTACATGCCTTCACGTATAACATGCAGATAGAAATCAGTTAGTCATCATGGACAAAACTCACACAGTGGATCATGGGCAACGCCCCGACAATGTTGTATGTGAACAAATAAGGAGGCAGCAGGTTGGTGGCTCTTCTCTATCTCATCCTGGATTTTTTGTGAATAGTGAATAGTGAATACTGGAGAGTGACAGTTCATTTGATGAGGAGAGAAAAGAACTTGTGGTCTCACTCAGCCACAGTCCTAAAATAAGCCATGAGTGGTTGCTGTTCGAAGTGCTATTTTATCTCTTGGTGAAGAAGAAGGCGCACCATTTTGGTGGATGTGTTTACCTTATCCCACAGCAAGAAGCATAAGAGATATTGCAAGAGAGTAGTAAAAGAAAAGAGGATTCCTGGAAGATACTGAGGCAGGTTTCCTAGTGTACTTGTTTCTGCCATTTTCTTTGATCACTAACATGTTGATCAAGATTAGAGATGATGAAGCTACTGAATTGTCATCACAGGCATGTTTGGTGAGGACAAGGGAGAGAGCCATCTTAGTGGCTGCTCCCAAGTTGTGAAACTCCCTTCCATAGGAGGCCTGGTTGGCTCCCTCCGGGCTGTCTGCTTCCCAGTAGGTAAAGATTTTCTTATTTAGGGAGACTTTTAATTTTTAATATGTTGCACCAGATGAAGCTTTTAATGTGTGTATGTGTTGTGTTTTTATTTTATTAGGTTTTTAAAATGTGTTTTTAAAAATTTAATTTGCATTCCTAATTTGTGTGGTTTTTTTTTAAAAAGTCTGCTTTAATTGTGTTTTAACTTTTGTATTAATAGTTTTAGATGTACTGTGTGTTAAATGGTTGTAAGCTACTTTGAATCTCATTCTAGAACAAGGTGGGATATTAAATAAATAAATAAAAACTGTGCTAACCTTGGAACCATGGTTCACAAATTTTGGAAAAAAATCCCACAAGCTCCTTTATCACCACAACTCCGTACACAAACTGAAGGCAGATTATGTTGCCTGGATCTCTGCAGGATTTTTCTTATGGCATGGAGCCTATGACCACCATTAGCACAGACTTAAACATATGTCTGGTATTGGAAGTGACTCATCAGCCTTCGATTCAACATTCATATGCCTGAGGGTGGTATTATTTTCAAACATTTGTTCAGTCCTCATCAATGTTCTGTACTGATTTCTGTTTCACTTGAAGAAACAAGGTCTAGTCTTTTAATCTCTGAAGATTCATTTTCCCACTATCACAGCTAATCAGCCTTCTTGTTCACTTTCATGTGACCCATTAGTCAATAAGGCCCTCTGATCCATTGGGAAATGTTTTTGACCAAACTATCAATCCCTATGAATTTGATTGTCTGGTCTCTTTCAGTGGTTTTGATGCAGCTTCCTAAGAAATGCTTTTTAGTGTTTCTTACATTTTAGTGTTACTTATCTTCAAGTTTGCCTTTCTGTGAGAAGAGCAGATGAACTATGCATTCTCTGTCTGAAGCCACTGAACCTACAATTTCATCTTGATGATTTGGTTCTCTTCCTTGACATCATCATCCTTCTGAAAGGCATTATCAGCTAGAACAGGGTATAGTTTTACCTAATACATGATATAGTTCTTGTTTTGTTCAAGATTGCTGTTTGCTGTTGGAACTTGTTACTATTCTTTGGATGTTCAAAGAGTTCTGTTTTTCAATATGAACTATATTGTCTTATTCCATCAGTCTACTCAGCTCTTTGTTGTTTGTGGTGGCCCCATACAGGGCACTTCTTCCTTTAAACAACATTTCTCTGAACGTTCTGCGGAGAACATTTCTCTAGTGTCTTATATGGCCAAAGTTGCCAATCTCTTCTAATTTTCAAGCTTTCTCAGCCAGAGTGGTGGCTACATCAACTGTGCTGATACATGGTACATTGCTATCAGATCTGTGTAGGACTGCTACATGGTCTCACCTTTCTACTTCCATCACCACTCCAAATGGAAACCTGTCTCAGAATTGAGGCTTCCTTTGAGAGATCAATGCTGTCTTTGAGCTTGGCCTGAGGTCACCTTCCTCCAGGAAGACAGCTGGCTAATCAGCCATATGTATGAGTCATGCCTTGATCAATAACAGATTGCTTACTTATAACTGGTTCATTGAGTGGTCTTCTGTGAATTCACATAACTCACCTTTCTCTTTCTTTCTGACTTTTTGTTGTCCCTTCTCACAGGGGAAATATGAAGCTGAAGTTTTGGCACACACAAACATTTACCCTGGAAATGCCAGAACAGAGTTCCCACAAAAAGTTAGTTGGCTGTAGCAGAGTCCATGTGCACACGCACAAGATATATGTGTGTGTGTGTGTGTGTATGTGTATATATGTATATATATTGTGTCTGTGCACATGGACTCTGTATGTGTGTGCGTGCGCGTGTACACACACACACACACACACACACTTAAAAGAGTTCACAAATGACTACTCAGAGAACCACAGTTACAGGTAGGCAGCTTGTTCTTAGAGGCAAGAAATTTGTCCTTCTTTTTCATGATCTCTGTGATCTGTATTTACATGTTAGACTAGCAAGCTATTTTATGAGATGGGCTGATGTTATATACTGCAAGTATATCACCTGACCATAAGCAGCATCTACTCTTGCTGTGGTGTCCAGCCATAGTGTATGACAAAAACACACACCCCTTTAAAAAGTCATTGGTTACCAATGGTTAGTTTTCAAAAAGTCTAAATACAGACACTGATTTTTAAAAACACTCTAGTATAATTAGCTAGCAGCACCCACAGTGGTGAAATTGTATGTATGACATGTCTCAGTATCAAAAGGAAAATATTTGTTGATGTGTAGTAGCTTGAAAGCAGCCTTTCCCAATCTGGTATCCATTATCTCGGACTACAACTCCTAGCATTTTTTTTATTACTGGTCATGCTGGCTGATGCTGATGGAAAGTTAAGTCCTCCAAACTGGAAGCTACCAAGTTGGACAAGAATGCTAGTGATATCATTCCAGAACATATGAAGTCCAGAGCATGTGAAGTCAGTTGAGTACCCATTGGATCACAATTTGTACTATGGAGTAATGCAAATTCTTTGAATATATGCATGTGAATATAGCTGCATCTCCTAGTTTATTTTTAAAAAGTTTCTTCAGAATGTGCAATTTATTCAAAACAATTACTATAATTGTTTAATTTTTCAAAACAATTATTTTACCAAGCCCTTTTGTCTTGACTGAGATGTATCTAATTATTATATTAATATGATTTTTAAAAAATGAAATTCAAAAAATATATAATGCAGCAAGTTAGAAATGTATGTTGCTTCTTTTTCATCTCAGGGGAAATCTGCTTTGTGGTCACATTTGTTACGTTACCAAGAAAATAGGCAGCGAAAGCCCACATCTGGAAGCTTCAGTACCTCAGGTATAGTTGGCTTTTATAAATGAGCGGTATTGTCATATTGAGGAGAAAAATGTTACAAAATAAAGCAGTGTTAGCAAACAGTGAAGCGAAGTACACACAAGAGTCACTGAAAAGCAAAATATCCAGAGTCCTGATTCATTTTGAGAAATAGAGTTTACCTCTACAGGAATATTGTGTTGTCAGTGGTTTCTGCCTTTGTTACCAACTTATGGCAACCCTAAGATGTATCTATCATTGGGTTTTCTTGCTAAGATTTATTCAAAGGGGGTTTGCCTTTGATATTCCCTGAGACTGAGAGAGTGTGACTTGCCCAAGGTCACCCCATGGGTTTCCATGGCTGAGTGGGGATTCAAACCCTGGTCTTCAGAGTTGTAGTCTAGTGCTCAAGCTACTACCACACACTGGTTCTCTAATATTACTTACTAGTGGTTAGAATTATTCTATTTACCACCAGTATTTTAAATGAAAAATGGTTTACTCTGAAAGAGGAGACTGTTTATCAAATATTTAAAGTAAATATTTTAAGCCTGTCTTGCCAAGTTCTTTCATCAGCAGAATTTTGAAGTGTCTTAACTGCAATATTTTAGAAGAAAACATGTATAGGAATAGGTAAAAGGCCATTTTTGTGTTGCTGGGTTTTTTTTTAATGTTTGTGGGAAATTGAACCAACACAAGCAAAGCACAGCCAGAATTCACTAGATTTCAGAATGTATTTTAGCAGCATTATTCTCTGGAATGTCTAATTCTGTAGCAATAGGCCCTGTCATTATAATGGCTGATGTATGTGGGTGTGAAGCGGTGCATGTGTGTTATAGAGACTGCTAGGTGGAGAATTATATTTCTCTGCTTGCTGTTGATGGAAGCTTTTTCTTGAAAGTGTGTATAACTTTTGTCCTGGTTACTTTATTGTTTCTGAAGATGATATTTCACTTTACTTAAAGGTGTGAATGGTAATCATTTTGGAGGGTTTTGCATTTAAACGTGGCCTGGACTTAATATGAAGTAAAACTAGAATAAAAGTTTGTTTATATCAGAAAAAGTAACACAAAGACACAAATGCATTAGAGGCTAATTCGCTATGTTAGTTGCTAGGACACAGTGGAACCCAAGAAGTAGTTTCTGTATACGTTGATAGAAAAAGGACAGAGCACTTTTGAGCCCCCTAAGAATATCCGTTTTTCACTATAAAGCTCCATCCCTTTCTTTGATTGGGATAAAGAATGCTTACAGACCCAGTGTGGTATAGTGGTTTGAGCACTGGAGTATGACCTGGAGATCACGGTTTGACTCTCTGCTCGGCCGTGAAAACCCACTGGGTGACCCTAGGTGGATCACCCGCTCTCAGCCCCAGAAGACCCCATGATAAGTTTGCCTTAGGGTTGCCATAAGTCAGAAATAACTTGAAGGCACACAATAATAATAATACTTACAAATAATGATGATGATGATGATGATGATGCTTACAAAGTAAGCGTTAATATGTTTAGCAAATATTATTAGTTATTTAGTCAGGGAATTTGTACACATATTAGATTTCATTCCATGGTTGTTGTGCAAAGAGGTAACTGAGTCTATATGAAACCTGTTACTTAATCATTCAAACCATGGTTAAAATTAAAGAGTGTTTGTTGGGGATAATTGTATCATGTACAATATAGGATAAATTCAGATGTGGTGAAAAATATCCAGTGGAGTATGGTGTCAGGCATTGAGGTTCCACTAACTTGGCCTATTGTCCCTTTTTTCTGGCTGTTTTTCCCTCTCCCTGCCATTGTCCTTCCATCTCCTTCCTATCCAGTGTAGAACATCCACCTGTTTACAACATTGTGTTTTGATCTCCTGATTCTTGCCTTGTGCTACCACATTCACTACTCTGCCTGCGTTACATCAAAGTAATCTTTTTGTCCTGACTCTTCTTCCAATTCCAGTTCCCCTCTGCCCCTTTCTTGCTCAACCTGCTATTTCTTCTCTTTGCTCTCTGTAGCGTTCCTGTCATCTTCTGCATACACCACACTAAAGGGGAAGATCAGAGAGAGTGTTTGGGGGAAAAGGATGAGGAAATGAAATAGCAGGTTTGACCATGCAGGGGCTTACATATTTTACATGAGGGGGTATGTGCCTCATAAGCTATGTTTCTGAACAGAGTTACTGGGATTTTTGGTCAATGTAGCAATGGTGACAGTGGGAATGTGTGACCTCTTGTTGTTTCTAGAAGGCTTGTAGAACCTCCCAGACCTAGGAAGTTGCTTAGCCCTGCCTTAAAAGTTTTTTTTTAATGCTTGTCTGATCTCAGAAGCTAAGCAGAGCTGAGCCTAGTTAATACTTGAAAGGGAGACCACCACGTAATACCAGAAATCTCTATGTAGGGCCTAGGAAATGATCCAGTCTTAAACCTTGGAAAGCTGCTGCCAGTCAGAACTGATAATACTGGGTGAGATGTCTAATTTGGTGTAAAGCAGCTTCTTGTGTTCCTAAGCAAACCATGCAAGAGCCAGAGACATCTCTCCAAAGGGATAATTTGGTAATCTGAGTGCCACATTTTGAAAAGGCAGTCATGTAGCGACGGGAGTATGTGTGATGGGGCGGTTCGCCCCTGGCGGCAATGTTTTTGGGGCGTCCCAGCCCTTAGCCACACCCACACACACCATGGTCACGCCCCCACACGCTGCGACCACACACCCTCCTGTCCCCCCCCACACACATTCCAAGCTCTGCCGCTGTGAAAAGGTCCTTCTTTCCAACAGTGGAACTAATAGAAGGGGCACCACTCACACATGAAGACTCCAAGTTGGTTTACTTAAGAGTTTGGAAAGAGCCTAAGTCTTAGTTTAGTGACTGAATATGTTGTTAAAATGTTGGTAAAAATTAAAGCATTTACATTGTTAAGCACTAAAACATAATGTTTGATATCTTTATTGTAGGAATTCTTTTAGATACAGAAAGAAGGAAGTCAGACGCCAGCCCAGCAATGTCCCCCTTAAGAGTGTCTCTAATCCAAGACATGAGGTTAAATTTTATAAAATCCTTAAGACTTGTATGAATGTTTCACTCAAATTTTTAGGATATCTAGATTTTAAAATAGTTCCTGTACCCTTTTTAAAATTATTATATTTCTTCTGAATTGACGTTTTCAATAAAGTCCTGAACATATTGTCTCAAAAGTACAACCCAGTGTGTTCAGGGGATTTAATTACTTGTAAGTAAACAGTACAGAATGAAACTGGAAACAGTTATTTTACAAAATTCTCTTTGATAATATCCAAAACATATGTGTGTGTGTGCAGCAGTGTTCAGACAATCAAATACTGAAGGCCGTAATTTAAAACTGGCTTCTGTATTTTGGCTTATTTGGAAGCCATTAACCACACAGCTAGACAACTTAAAATCAGTTAAACTCAGCAGCTTCAACAAGGAGTGATGATGAAACAGTAATTATGCAGTTTTAACTGAATTTGTTAACTCTATTAACGCTGTTCTGTGACCGAGAACAAGATTTCAGCATGAAGCCTGAGCAGGCTTCTTAATACTCATAATAGAGCTATGAGACTGTGCAGCCTGGCATATCTCCATTTCTTCAGTCCCTGGGTCCTTTCATGCTACAGTTATAGCATTATGATTCCATTTTAATTGCCATGGCTACATCCTATGAAATCCTGGTGTTTCAGTTCTCTGGGTGAGAATTCTAACTGTTCTTCCATAAACTGTACACCCCAGGATTCCATAGCATGGGACTGTGGTGGTTAGAGTAGAATCATTGTGCCATAATTCTGTAGCGGCAATAGTTTAGGCACTAGTAGCTAAACCAAGTGGCAAGTTCTGAGAAATGGCAAGTGAGGCTACATCATTTAGAATGTGCTAGGGCCATCTGACGTAAACTATCCATTATTTTTCATATTGTGGCTTATTTTTATATTCCTATTATTGGTTAGTAAAACTCATTGTGACCACTTTTTGCTGCCATTTGTGATTATTTTTGGCTGCGATATTGCTTTCTTGGGGTTGTATCCAGTCCAAACTAGATGTGGTAGCAATATTTATTCACATCTTTGCAACTTAATGTAGGCAGTAGTTTGTCTTTATTTACTTTAAATGGAACCCAGAAGAGTTAAATGGATCCCAACTTTGTTGCAAGAAATTATTTTGTAGTCCAACTTTGATACTAGAAGAGAGTTGGGTTAGTAAGAAGGCTGGTTGGGATACAGAGATCCAGAGACATAAGGTAGGGAAGCTGTGATCTTAGCTTAGCTCCTCTCATCCACATTCAATTTGATATAAAACCTACATGGTCACACTGTGCGTGATTTAGATATGTGAACAAAATATGCATGACTGCACAATCACATCTAGTATGTTTTTGGGTATTTAATAAAATAATTATTTATTGAATTTTTACTTATTGGTTCTTAGCTTTGTACATTGACATGAACAAAGATTGTGTAATAAAAATGTCTAAACAAGATAGCAGATTGTGTTGCACTCTTTAATGGACTACAGTAATGTTTTTTCTTTTGATCCTTGCCATCTTCTTTAACAAAAGTATGGGTAATCAAGGAGTTTGTCTTATAATTGTGTTAAAATAGTTTTGCTTAACATGTTAAAGACCTAACTCAATGAAAGGTGAAATGGTAGCAGTATTCTCTTTTTCAGACATATCCAGAATATTAGTGAGATCAAAACAGATGTTGGTAAGGCTAGAGCTTGGGTTCGACTCTCAATGGAGAAGAAGTTACTTTCCAGGCACTTGAAACACCTTCTTTCTGATCATGAACTTACAAAGTGAGTTAAGTTAATCTTCAGTGATATTCAGCTTTGTGGAATGCAGTTTTTTGTTTGTTTGTTTGTTTACTTTTTTGTTTCTTTTTAAACAGAAATGTAATCCTCAGCAAAGTGTGACCTGAGGGTTGCATGTGACCCACAGGGCCATTTTGTAGCCCCCAGGGATAAAAAAGATGCCCTGAAATGCTCTCTAGGGGCGTGAGGGGCCTCCCTCCCTTGGCCGTTTTAGGACCAGAAGAGGTCTTTTTTAAAAACTGGTAGCAAGCTGGGAGTGCCATCTGGTCACTTCATGCTTTGAAAAAAGGCCCCCCCTGGGCCTAACTTATATTGGGTATATTGCAATTCTGCTTATACATAGTTAATCATATGTCTTTTTGATGCTGTAGTCCTACGTATGCTTATCCTCAGAGTAATCTGCACTAAAGGACGTTTACTTTGCCTCTGACCAAGCACACACAGGATTATTCTGTAAATTTAGTAAATACACGAATTTCTACAGGCAGCTAGAAGCATGAGTTCTTAGAAACCAGGCTTATAATCTTTTTGTGCAGCAAAGGTATTTATTACTAGAGTGGGCATTTTAAAGGATGCAAGCTTACATGAAAAAATGATGGAGAAATAAAGTTATATTTCTGAGCAGTAATTTGATGACACTGTGGTTGTAAGATACATATATTGATTGTATTAGTATATATGCCAGAAATCCTCTACTTGAAAAATCTTATAGCCACATTGCGTCTGTTTTTGTTTTTGTCAGAAAACTCTACAAGCGCTATGCTTTCCTCCGATGTGATGATGAGAAAGAACAATTTCTTTATCATCTGCTGTCATTCAATGCTGTTGATTACTTTTGTTTTACTAACGTTTTTACAACAATCTGTAAGTATGACTTTTCATTACTGAGAAATAATGAAAAAGAGTTTTGTTTTGGCACAAATTTTTCTGGATTGAATTCACTTCATCATGAAATGTTATCCTTAGTTGGCAGGTATATAGAGACATGAGTATATTGAGAAAAGAAAAGTTAGCAATGAAGTCAGAGAGATTTTGGATTTCAGTTAGGATTTGTTTCTGCATTATAGAGTCCAAGTTCTTCTAGCATTTAAACATAGTTTTATCAGAAGGGAACAGCCACATTTTGTATATAATACAGTTGCTGTTTTATAACTGGCTATGTTCTGCAAAGAGAAGGGGCCAAATCAGAAAAGCATTTCCAATATTCTGTAAGGATATAGCTGTTCATAGATCTACGTACCATACCTTTCACTGTGGGACGTATGTTCATGCAGCTGAACCTGGTAATTTCTAGTTTCATCTTGCATCTAACATGTCATTGTTTGCTAAAGGGTGAGTCCCACTCTGTTTGACAAGACACAACATGTAGATATTTTGGAACGAGCTAGACCACAATTTTTATTGGTTACAGCTATACATAAGCTTGGTGAACACATGGATCTGGATTCAGGCATTGACCAATCTGCATGTTGATTATATGCAGAGTGAAACCAGAAAATTATTGATTATTACCTGCATAAGTATCTTGCCCCATTCTAAATCCTTAGATTTAGAGAATATATCTGATCTCATCTGAGATTGAAAGCTAAGTCAAGTTATGCCTCATTAATATTTGGATTGGAGACCTCCAGAGCAGCAATTCTTAACCTTTTCTTTACCACAGACCCCCTTTAAATATCTTTTCTTGCAGCGGACCTCCAAAACTTAACTCAAGATTTAAAATCCTAGAGTGCATCAAAAATTTATTTGAAGTGGCTCATTTCTCCAAATTTGGAGCCATTCAGCATCATTCATTTGCATGTTCTCATCACACGCAGAGGCAGCAAGTGCTGAGTACCTTGTTTTGCTATCAAAAGCTTATTTTCATAACTTCTGAACAGTTTGAGATATTGTAATGGAACTTTGTACAAATGATGCCTATCACGGCCATTGACGTATCCATCTTTCTTTCTTAACTACAAAAGCTCATTTCTTCAAGCCTTTATGGGCCCTCTGTGAGGACATTGTCGCCCCCCAGAGGTCTACAGACCCCCAGTTAAGAACCATTGCTCTAGAGAATATTAAGGGATCTCCAGCTTAAGAGCAAGAAAAAATTCTGCCAGAAACACAGGAGAACTGCTGTCAAACAGAATTATAATATTGGCCTAGATAGAGCAATAGCTTTTCAGGATAAGCACTCTCCTATTTTCTTAATAAATCTGATTCTTATTTTTCAGCATTATAAAGGTATTTGCATTTATTCTCCGAAACTTACTTCAGCTAGGTTGTTTCTTGTTTTTACAGTGATTCCATACCATATATTGATTGTTCCTAGCAAGAAACTTGGTGGCTCAATGTTCACAGCCAATCCATGGATATGCATTTCAGGAGAACTTGGTGAAACAGGAGTCCTACAGATTCCAAGAAATACATTGGAGATGACATTTGAGGTATGTCTTAAAAGCATGGAGGACACAAAGCAGAAAACTGCAGAAGACATATGGATATAATATAAATCTCATCCTTCTGTCTTTTGGGACATTATGTTTATGTAGGCCTAACAAACCACTGTAGGCAGTTATAACCACTAAACTATGATGTAATAGAATATGAAGAATAAAGCTACTTTTCTCTTTATTTTTGGAAAGTTTCCTTACCAAGAAGATGTTTAAAAATAGTGTATTTTTTAAAAAAACATAGCAATAATATTTGCTTTATGATTGTTGAGCTTATATATTAGTATGCTATACATTTTGCTATATTCTCCCCTCTTTGATTTTCTTTCTTTCTGTTTAGATTTAGCAGATTTTCTTTTCTAATTTTCAGTGTCAGAACCTCGGAAAGCTTACCACTGTACAAATAGGACATGATAATTCTGGATTATATGCCAAGTGGCTAGTGGAATATGTTATGGTTAGAAATGAAGTCACAGGTCACACTTACAAGTAAGCATTATTTCAGATTTTTTAAAAATGGGTTTAAAATACTTACATATTTTAAGTTTTGAATCCTGTAGCAAGCCTTATTTAAAATAATATGAAGGAAGTGACTGTTAATTTCCTACCTCATTTTAAAAATCAAGCAGTTGTTCTGGACAATGAAAGTTGTTTAAGGAGTTATATGTTGTGACATTAAGGTTTACTTGTAGCATTTTTTTTTGTTACAGACAGTTTTTCAGAGCATGCTCTGCTAAATCCTCCTATATATGTCAACCATAATAGTAATATATTAGGTGAAACTGGAAATAGGTTGAACTATGACCACTCTGAAAATGATTTCTGAGACCTACCTTCCTTAGAATTTCCCAGTTCATGTACAATAGGAACTTATAGTTAACTGTGCTTCTCTGTTTACACAAAAGGAAGAGTGAAGTGCTAGCAAAGAGACTGCCTACAAATGTATATTCACATCTTGACTTTTTAAATCAAGATTTGATAATCTGAAATGGTAATCAGTTCAGTCTGTGGGCCACCTAAAATATTTGTGAGCTTATTGTCCAAAACCTTCATATTTCTGTTTGCTGTAGGAAGTCTGTATAGCTTTCTGTGGGACAGAGAGGTACAGGATCACTTCTGTTGTATCCATTAGTATAATTTCTTCTTTGTGCTGGCCCAATGGAGCAAGATCAAAAAGGGTATATAAAAGGGATTTGCCCAATTTATACAGTAAAAATATCTTTTGAGCCGCAATCAGTTCCTATTCTTGCTGCTTTTAGGGAAGGGTGTGAGGATATATCTCTTCACACTGGCTTTTGAATTTTTGATGTCTGTTGATGATATAGTTTAATAATTTCATTTTTAATTTGTTTATAGTGATGATTTTAATGCTTTTACATTTAATGTGTACTTAGTGATGTTGTAGATGCCTTGAGAAACTTTTAAATGAACTTTTCTGGATAAATATGCACACATGCACATATGCACACACCCAATAACAACCATGTTTACAGGGTCACCTATTTTTTTTTCTTAAGGCAAACTCTGGGCATAAGTCATATGGAGTTTTTTGTTTTTCTTCATATCTTCAGGTTTCCATGTGGTAGGTGGCTTGGGAAGGGGATGGATGATGGCAGTTTGGAGAGGATCCTTGTGGGAGAATTGCTGACATCACATACTGAAGTGGATGAAAGACAGTGCAGAACACCTCCTTTACAACAGTCTCCAAGTATGATCAGAAGATTTGTTACAATATCACCAAACAACAAACCAAGTAAGCTAGACAATTGTAGTTGCCTTTCACTAGTAAATCTTTATAGTAATGGAATGGACTAATTTAGAAAAGCCCATGGTTGGAATCCTGAGGCTCATTTATTTGACCTAGAGTAGGCTCATCGAAAAAATGGGACCTCTTGGTCAGAAATAACTTAAGTCTCATTGCCTTCATTGCATTGCCTCCAGATAGGACTAACAGTGGATTTAGGCCTGGAACAGGAATTTTCAACACTGTAACATTTTCTTGTAGGTCTTTCTTGTTTCCTTTAAAAATGCTGTTTGTGTGCTCTCACTGCTTTTATTTTGATGTTTGTGGTTTTATTGTATTATATAGTGACATACTTTAGTTTTTATGCCTATTGTATACTGGCCCAAGATCTCTTTTAATGCAGACTGGGAGAAAACAAGGCACAGTTGTCCTCACATTCCTCATAAGACCTGCCTTCTTTTCAAATGGCAGAAAAGGAGGTGCTCTGCCTGGTCTGTGTGCCTAGTTTACATTTATTCTTCATGGAACAAGAACAATTAATGCAGGTTTTTAATGCTATAAACGGATTGAGATCTGGCTGGTAAAGATCAGTTTCTTTCACATGACTATGCTTTAATTTCTCGTTCTTCATCTCCTACTCCCCACCATGTGAATTTAAGCAGGTGGTGGCTGGAAAGAGAGCCATTTTGGTTGTTGTGGCCTGTACATGGAATACCAACCATGTTATCCTTCCAGCATTTTAAAACTCACACATAGAGATATAAGTAAGCTGCAGTAATGCCTTTTTACCAGAATAGAATGCCACAAAAAAGTAGCATGAAACATTTTCTCCACTCTTGACCAAAAAGTGTAATTTAATCCCAATTTTTCTGTGTAGTGGAGGAATAATATTGTTTAAAAATAATTTGTTTTTCCTTTGCATAGAGTTAAACACAGGTCAAATACAAGAATCTATTGGTGAAGCAGTAAATGGAATTGTCAAACACTTCCACAAGCCAGAGAAAGAGGTGAGAATTGCCACTTTTAGCAATAATGGAGCTTGATAATGTATTTAATTTTATAATAATCTTAATAATAATAATGGAGTGTGATATTCTTTTCCTGATACTTACGTGTGGGGTACTTTATGAAAGCCCATAGGTGAAATTGGTAAGAGTTGTGACTCAGAAGAATGGGTGACACAGATACGACAAATGGATTTGATGATTGGGATCCAGTTGTAAATGGCCAGACACAAAATCTTGCGGATAATGTTATTTTTTATGCCAGTTTTAATCGGGTTAATTAAGAAAATTGGAAACTCATAGATGGGTGTATTTCACAGATAGCATTGAATGTGATAGAGGTCACAGACAACATTGAACCTGATAGAAGGGACAGGCTGGAGAATTTGCATATGAAAGTGATAGAAATTCCTGCAGTCCATTCAAAAATTTCCTAATCCTTCTCTTCAAAGAAGGATTGAAATAATATACTAGTTGCAAGAACCTGCATCAGCTGTGCTTCCAGGTCATGTAGATAATATTGTATTCGGGGCTTCTTTTTCTGTCCCCCTCCATTGATGGTACAATTGGCCCTCCACATTCATGGATTTGATTATTTGCAAGTTTCTCCAACTCCTGCCCCTCCCCACCTCAAGTGCTTCTTTCCCGGGAAAACCTTTTCTCTTATCAGCTCTGATCAGACCATTCAGCCCTTTAAAAACCTACCTATGGTCTCCTCCTTTTCCACCACTAGCTAAGGATAGATCGCAGCCCAATTCTCAGTACCACAAACCTGTTGGGGGATGATAGGAGTTTCAGCCCCACAGAAATGCAGCGGAAAAGCCAGAGGACAGCGAGCCAACAGCAGCAGGTTTGTTCCCCAGTAAGGATACTCACACACGGAGGAGTTTCTTCCAAACAGGAGGCACTTTATCTTGTAGCAACGTTCCGTTATATACACACCATGGAACAGACGGACAAAGGCTTGCGCCAGACACCGGTTTGGTCAACAGACAAATACATACTGGGGATTGCTTTCTTATATACATATTTACATGTTTGCACACCTCCTTCTACCATTTGCACACGACCCCAGTTTCTTATGCAGCCTTGCAATTACCCACAGCTGGGGCATGATGCAACATCTTTGCAGTGGGCTGATCATTTTCCCAGAGTTCCCTGCCTGGAATCCCTGACAAAACCCTCTCCCAGTGCCCCCCACACATCCAAGGAAAGAGATGGGTGAGAGAGGGCTGACCCATACCCTTTCCCTGACTTGGTACCGACCTTGAGTGCCCTCTGCCTCCACCATGCCTTGGTTCCCTTCCCTTAGACACATTTTGATATTTGCGGTGTTTCTACTTTTGCAGGGGTCCTGTGCCCCTAACCCTAATGAATGTGGAGGGCCAACTGTAATTGAAATGATGATCTGTGATATCAACAAGCTTGCTCTTGCTCAATATCTTTACCATGCTCTTTTTGCTCCTAGAGAATCAGGGCAGCTGATATGGTAGTTGAAAACAATCAATAGAAGTATATCCTCAAAACAATTCAGTCTAAAAGCAACATTCAAAATAAATTTGACTAAAGCCACAAATGAACACATACTAAAATAAAAATACTTCCAGTTTCTGCCTCAAAAGCAATAACGGGAAGCCTAATAAATTTCTAGAGAGCCAGAGTGGTGTACTGGTTTGAGTGTTGGAGTAGGACACTGTGAGTCCAAGGTTCAAATCCTGCTCAGCCATGGAAACCCACAGGGCCAAGTCGGGATTTGAGCCCAGGTCTTACCCTCTTAGAGCCAGCGTGGTATAGTGGCAGGAGCACTGGGCTACAACCCTGAAGACCAGAGTTCAATTTCCCTGAAAATCTAGTGGGTGACCTTGAGTGCATCATACACCGTCAGCCCCCTCAAAACCCATGACGGGATCTTCTTAGGTTCACTGTAAGTTTGAAATGACTTGAAGGCACACAAAAACAACAACAACAACAACATACCCTCTTAGCCTCAGAGAAAAGCAATGGCAAACCCCCTGTGAACAAATTCTGTCAAGAAAACTCTGTGACAGGTTCCCCTTAGGGTCACTGAAATACCTTGAAGGCATACGACAACAACAACACAAATTTCTGCCTTGAGTCAGCTAGAGCTATGGTGCCACAACTGTGAAGGCTTTATCTTATGTTGACTTGCTTAGATGTCTGGGATGGCGTCAGACAGGGCTAAACCTCCAAGGAGATTTTAAGTCCCGGATGGGTATATGTGGGAGCAGATGATCTTTGACATAACCAGGTTAAAGAATACTCAGAGCTTTAAAGGCTAACAGCAGCTCTTCATATTAATCCTTAAAAAAAAGTGACCTGTGAAGCTGCAGTTGTGATTAGAGATATATGCTGAAATCATTGAACATCATGCAAAAGTGTGGCTGTTGCACTTTGAATTTTTGGCATTCTTTAAAGGTAGCCTTGTGTAGAAAACATTACACTAGTCCAGTCTAAGGGGGAAAAAATTCCCTATTAGGTTCATCTTCTCTAAGAGAAGCAACCATTTCCCAGTTAGCCAGTGTTGGTAGAATACTGGGCAACTGTTTGTCATCTGATCATCCAAGGAAAGAGGGGAGTGCAGTCCCATACAGAGCAGGATGCACACCTTGCTCCACAGCTTGTCATTGGAGTGTTATTCTTGAGCCTTTTTCTGATGCATACTCCTGATGAATTGTGTCAGTGCAATATATTGGCAGCCTACTGCAATCTTTTGATGTATGTAGTTTAGCCTGTTTTTATTAAAAATAAAAAGATCTTAGCCATAATAATTTGTCAAAGATATGTCCATAATATACTTCAAAAATCACAAAACAAAATAATGTATTTCATATCCCATTGGCAGAGAGGCAGTCTGACACTTTTACTTTGTGGAGAAGGTGGCCTTGTCTCGGCTCTTGAACAAGTGTTTCAGCATGGATTTAAATCTCCTAGACTCTTCAAAAATGTCTTCATTTGGGACTTTCTAGGTGAGTATAGAGAACTTGAGATGCAGTCCTATACAGTACTTTCAACCTAGCTGCCAGACTTGAGAGACTGTCATCTTTGCAACCAAATGTATCAGTGACTGCAGAAGGCTTATCCCCTTTTAGTTCTGTAAACTTTACACTCCCATGTATTTTCTTAAAATATGAATTATATGCCCACTTGGAAAACTAACTTAATCTTCTGTTCCTCCTGGTATATCTGAACAGGGAAGAGCAAAATGTGAAAAAGTAAAACAAACAAAACAAAACTGGTATGTGTGTAAAAAAAATAAAACATTGTGGATATTGAAGGTTTAGAGTCTTTAGATATGGCTACTATATGTCCTTAAACACAGATTTGCTCTAATAGTACAGAAAAAAAAGGAGACAAAGCATCATTTTAAACAAAGGAGTATACGGATGAGGGCCATTAAACCTTCTATTTTACTGCCATTTTCTGGCAATCCCCCCTCCGCCCCTTTACCTTTGATACCAAAAGTGATTTGGCGAATTCATAAAGGCTTTACAAAAAGCAATTTATTTCAGTATAGGTTTTCATGGACTACAGCCCTCTTCTTCAGATGTGTGGAGTGTAGTCTCAGTATTTCAGTAGATAAGCAATGTATACACATGCAGGATGTGTGTGTATATTGAGTGAAATTTGTACTGGTCTTATGATGGGGCAACAAGTACAGCTTTTAAGAGTTGTTAAAAGAACATTGGTGGGTGACAAGTAGAGATAAATGTAGGCTTGGTAGAGAAACCACTTCGTCTAAATTCAGTGAAAGGGCAGAGATAACCTAGAAATAAACTCAGTTGGGAGGTGGGTCCAAAGTTACAACTGGAGAAAAATGTCCAAAAGTAATAAAATATGCAACAGTGGTGGTAATGAGATACAGAAAAAGACAACTGCAACTCTGTCACATAGTTGATAGTGCTGGTTTAGCACAACAGTTTGCTTCCTATAAACAAATACACAGATCTGCTAAGTTGTTGAGCACTCAATGAAAGCAATATATGCTGCTTTCAGGATTGATTCTGTTGAAGGCAGTGACTTTTCTTGCAGAAGATTTTTGTTGTACACCACATTGATGGAAACTAATATATTAGTATATTAGTATATATAGTGTGGTAAGAAGGTATTATCTCTGTACAAAACTGTAAACCTTAATTCTGTGTGTCTTTTGTTATTAAAATTGAATCTCATTTTTCCTGTGCAATGCATGGATTTCCCCAACATTGTATCCAATTTGGCTTTTAAAGTGTGTCAAAACCATTCCTTGGAGGAATCTGTTATACCGAGAAGCCTGAACTGTTACCCAATTTGAAATTTTGAGGTTTTGTAATTGCGTTGTATTTGTTTTGTATAGCCATTTGATTAAATGCATCTTTAAAATGCCCTCAGTACTCACCATAATAAAGATGAGATAAATCTACTCAATGAGTAAATGTCTTCTCTTTTTAAAAGCACATCTTTGAATTTCAGTTTATATAATAACACTTATTGGAGTCTTGGTTCTTTCAGAATTGGTAGTGCCTGCCTATACTTGTACACTTGGGTCATTTATCAGCATTTTAAATCTGTTGTTAATATTTAATTAATATTTAATTGAATATTTCATTGAATGAATCTGCATGCCAGTTCCTTGGATTAGATGGTTTTTGTGATCTCTTCCAATTCTATGATTCTAAGATGATCTGAACTGAAGCAAAATGCTTTAAATTACATTTATACTATAAAAGATAACTAACGAGCTACTGATATGTGGGGAACATTAAGAAATTTATACTGACTTGATCATTATGTCAAATGTCACTCTCTTCAGAAAAAGCACAAGGATATTATGAAGCTCTAGATCAGAGTGAGCTGGTCCCAGAGGAAAATTGGCAGAAAAGGGCCAGGACATTTTGCCGCTTTGTCACAGCCATCAATAACACTCCAAGAAACGTTGGGAAAGATGGCAAGTTTCAGATGTTGGTGTGCCTTGGAGCCAGGTATTTTATAGCTATTCTGATTTAGTTGCTTTAGCTTTGCCTGTTAAATACATAACAGAAATGCTTTCAGATGTGTAAGTTCTCTTACATTATTCTGCTGTCCACATTTTGAGCCCTGTGATAATTTCATTATTCTGTAAGATAGTGGAAAAGTTAAAGTAGAACTGGACAGGGCTACTGCCAGGTGGATCTAACTGGTTGACTGACCGTTCCCAAAGGGTGCTTACCAATGGCTGCTTTTCATCCTGGAGAGAAGTGACAAGTGGGATGCCACAGGGTTCTGTCCTGGGCCCAGTGCTGTTCAATATCTTCATCAACGATTTGGATGAAGGAATAGAGGGCATGCTCTTCAAATTTGCAGATGACACAAAATTGGGAGGGGTTGCTAATACGCCAGAGAACAGGATCAAAATTCAAAATGACCTGGACAGATTGGAGAGCTGGGCCAAGGCTAACAAAATGAAATTCAACAGAGAGAAGAGTAAGGTCCTACACTTAGGTAGAAAAAATGGAATACAGAAATATAGGATGGGGGACACATGGCTGGATAGCAGTATGTGTGAAAGGGATCTAGGAGTCTTAATAGACCACAAGCTGAACATGAGTCAGCAGTGTGATGTGGCAGCCAAGAAAGCCAGTGCAATTCTCGGTTGCATCAATAGGAGTATGGTGTCTAGATTGAGGGAGGTACTGGTATCACTCTACTCTGCTTTGGTTAGACATCATCTTAAATACTGTGTCCAGTTCTGCGCACCCGAATTCAAGAAGGACATGGTCAAGCTGGAGCAGGTCCAGAGGAGGGCGACCAAAACGGTGAGGGGCCTGGAAGCCATGCCCTATGAGGATAGACTTAGAGAGCTGGGTATGTTTAGTCTGCAGAAGAGAAGGTTAAGAGGGGACATGATAGCCTTGTTTAAATATCTGAAGGGATGCCATGTAGAGGAAGGAGAGGGCTTGTTTTCTGCTGCTCCAGAGACCAGGACAAGGAGCAATGGATTCAAGCTGCAGGAAAGGAGATTCCACCTGAACCTCAGGAAGAACTTTCTGACGGTCAGGGCTGTCCAGCAGTGGAATATGCTGCCTCGGAGTGTAGTGGAGTCTCCTTCCTTGGAGGTTTTTAAGCAGAGGCTGGATGGCCATCTGTCGGGAGTGCTTCGAGGGTATTGCTGCATGGCAGGGGGTTGGACTGGATGGCCCGTGTGGTCTCTTCCAAGTCTACATTTCTATGATTCTATGATTCTATGAACATGATCACTAGAACTGATATTTATCTTAAGCAGGGTTAAAAAAGAGTTTGAGCCATTTAGGCTAGGGGAAACCTTATGGTGAATATAAAACTGAATATATTAGAAAATGGGATATGGCTATTTAGATTAATAATGTTTGAAGTACAAGAAATACAGAATGGAAGATAAGAAGTTTAGGTCACAATTAGAGGGAAGATTTTTTTTTAAATAATCACCACCAGCACCCTTGTTTGGTGATTTTTAGTCACATGGGGACCATGTAATCTGTATACTGTGTAATTAGTGGTGACATGACCTTTTACAGTGGAATTTCCACTGAATCAGCATCATCCTTTTGTGGCACCATATCTTCTGTAGTGGGTGCCAGTCATTTGGTATTGAGTTTTTGGCTATGTTTCTTCCCAACGATTTGAGATGCATATAAATAAATGTTTATATTGAAGCAGCTCTTGTTGATGTTCAAGTTTTTAAGCTCTGTGTGACTGATTTTTTAAACACAGTGTGAGACTAATAGAGTAAACACTAACCTAGTGAATAGGATTCAGAGCCACTGTCCATATAGCTCAGTAATGTCAATACTTGCAGGTTTTTTCCAGTCATGCAGCCCAAGATTTTTTACACTGGACATGCAATGAGTTATACAATCTCTTAGTTGGAGGCCTACAAAGAATGAGGAGGAGATCTAGGGAAAATTCCACCCTCCTTCAGTAAAGCACAGACTGTTGAGCTCACAGGGTAGCACCATAGGATAACTACTGTGAACTAGAAGTCTGATTGCTGAGGTTTGGACTAAATAAGCAGGATAGTGTGGACTAGGGCAGTATGTTATACACCTCCCTCCCCCCATGTGAGAGAGTTTGTTGAGGTTAAGGCATACATCTTAACATTTTGATTTCACTCCTTTTTTCATTGACATGGTCAGCTACTTAGTCTTCATAGTTCAGAGTCCTTGAAAAGGGTGATCAGTTTGGGTTCTTCCTGGCCTGATTGATCTGCATTCTCAATTTACTTTTAAAAGCAGTAGAACCTACAATCCTGAATCTGAAGATAAAAAGAACTAATGTGCAATGTATGTAAATTATGATATAGGTCCACCCTCCCATTCTCCAGGATTCCATATGCTGCTCAGTCAGACCAAATTTCTTTCTATATTTTTGCTTCTTTTAATCTCTTTTCTGTTTTGTTTTGTTTTCAGTTGGTATCCTCAACAGCTCCTGCAAATGAGCAAACATGCTTAGTCTTTGTTAGGCTGTTCTTGGAGAGTTTTCTCTCCCCCATCAAATTTACAGATATTTTCCTACATATACCCAGGGATGATCTGAATATGCAGAAACCACTACCTGGCATGCCCCTGTTTAATTATTTAGCAGCCAGATGGAAAGCTGCCAGCTTCTTAGGCCTACCTTTGAAGACCTCGAGTGATCCCAGCCCTCCAACCCTCACCCCTTGAGACAATGTAGGAAGGGCAGGAGAGTGCCCCAGGCTGGATCATGGTCTCAAGGAGTGCTCTTTAGGGCTACATCTCAATCAGTTTTGGTCCTTTCCTTTCCCAGTTGAGTATGGGTCAGAAAGGGCTTTTGTGTTACTCATTAACTATTCCTGATTCCCAAAGGGAGAGGGGTGACAGCAAGGCTGACTCTCAACTGAAGCACTAGCTAAAGGAACATTTTTGGAAACAGTGACCCAGTCAGAAGTCTGGATTGGGCATGGATGAGCTGGGGATCAAATGGTGCACAGGACAGAGAGAGCAGCTGAGGAAGGAGAATCTGGGAAGGCTGTGTGGCTGTGTGTGTGAATGGGATGTGTGCTAAAGTTTGAAGGGGGAACATGCCACCACTCTTCGGATGGTGGTTCTTCTTGCTGCTTATTTGTAAGTCTCAGCTTCTGATACCAGGGCCTATAGCTAACATGCAAAACGCTACTAGGTTATAAGAAGGAATGATAATACTTTGTGTGTTGATTTATGAAGGAAGAAAAATTATTTAATACCTTGGTTTGGAATTCTGAAACTTTCTCTTGCAGAGACCACCTCTTGCATCATTGGATTGCCTTGCTGGCAGACTGCCCCATTACTGCTCAGATGTATGAGGACACAGCACTAATAAAGGATCATACCCTTGTGAATTCCTTGATCCGTGTGCTGCAGACCTTGCAGGAGTTCAACATCACGCTGGAAGCATCCCTTGTTAAAGGAATTGGCATCTGATCTAAAAGCACTGTGTCAAAAAAAAAAAGCAACAAGGAACATACTGTTATTAGTATGCAAAGATTCTAATAATGCATTGCATCCAAACATTCACATCATTCAACTCAACTCTTCTGGAAAAAAAGCTTCAAGTAGAGTGTGAAAATATGAATTGAAGCTGTACACCCAATGTGTAAAAAAAAAGTTAACTATAAATTACTTTTAGAATTTATTTGCTGATTTGCTTCTACACACTTTCATGTGAAAGAGTTAGATAATGAGTATTGTGCAGCTTATTTTAAAGCTGCAGTTTTTCTTTACCATAGAAAATGGTGCAGTGAGCTCTTGACATTCTCTGAACCTGCCTTCCAATTGAATCTTGCAAAGTGTCATTAACACATTCCATTTATGCTAATGATCATTAAGCAATTTAGAAACTAATATTTTATAATACATTTTCATTGTCATCACTGGCTTTTACATATTGGGTCACTGCTGTGCTGCAAGAAAACTAAAAGTTTAAATATTGTTTTTAATAGAATGAAAGCACTGAATTTGTTAGCAAATCTCTGTTCTTTTATTTTTGTTGTCAGTATTATTTTTTCAGGTTTTTGAGGAGTGAACCATGCAGATCTGTAGAGATCAGTAATATTTTTTCATATGGGTACGAAATTGCACAGAGGAGATTATAAGTGTGTTTTTAACTGGCGTTTATTTATTTAACTTTTAATCATGTTTTAAAGTCTTTGTCTTAAAAAGAGACAGGAGGGAAAGAATCCTATATACTTAACAGGCTCTGTACATGTCTATAGCATTGTCAGGTCAGGATCTAATTATCATACAGTCCTCTGAAACAGAAAGCCCAAAATATGTCTCAATGTGGATCTGTCTTTAACTCAAGTTATTTATGTTACAGTCCTTCAGACTTAACTATAATGATAATTCTCAAGCCATGTATGTACTATGTGATAGCTAACAGTCTAATCCAAGAATTGTTAGAACCGTATGCACATATGCAGGATTGGGCATAATAGCAGTTTCACAATTGTGTGAGATCTTACACTACTGGCACAATTTTATAACAGCATGATAAACATTCAAGCTGATGCAAATATTTGGGGTTGGGTGTGAGTAAAGTCAGTATTACTGTGACTTACTTATGCTGCTATTCAACTTAATGTCATGTCAGATTTTCCTATCCTTTTCTTAGAAACCCCACTTCCCAGGCAGAACATACATTAGATTTTCTTTGGAAAAGCTGAGAATCTATGTGCTAATTTTTGTATTTTGTTAAAGGCTGGATGCCTGTGAACATTGTGTACAAATATTAGTTTATCCTCAAAATATTAATAATTTATGGGCTTTTTAAGTAGTAATTCCAATTGGAACAATCTAGTGAATGCCTAGAACAAACTGTTCTTGTTAGAATTCTCAGCTAAAACCCTAGAAAAGTCATACTTAGTTGAGGAAACACTAAGATACAATGTACAGGGCTTTCAGCCTCTGTGTTAAGAGGCGATCACTGTATAAAAGTTATCTCAAATGTTAGGCTCTAACACAAGGAGCAGTGAAAAAGTTTTAAATTGTCCTTCTTTTCACCAAGTAGCATTATTCTTTATTTCCTACATCTTGTGGTAATTTTTATTCTATTAACTTAAAAAATATAGCACATGTATTAAATTTTACTATTTTTACCTTCCTTGTGTTCATTTCGTTATTACTGTGTTCTTTTTTCGTTACCGTTTATATACGCTTTTTTCTTATTTGAGCAGATTCTGAGCATGGTGAAGAACAGATGATACAGCCTATACTTTCTCATCCTATTTGGTGGATTAACTTACTCATGGTAGTCTTGGTTTTGTTGCCCCATGAACATTAATACAATGATACTTATTTCCCTGACATATCACTAAAAAGCAAAGTGAAAGTTGCTCACTCACAGGAATCTTTAAATAATTTTTTCAGGCTCTCTGAAAAGTACGATATACAACTGCACATAGAGCAGATTTTAAAAAGCTATTATGTGTTCTTCTAAAACCTTTCCTACACAACATCACATTCGCTAGGGTTGCAGATAATAGAATGATGGCTTCTATATCTCTCCAACATATGATGTGCCCCAGATACTAACTGAAAGCACATGACTGAAGAATACATGAATATATACCATGATCAGATTTATCTGAGTTATCCTTAATAATCTCTCCTTACAGAGAAAGGAGTTGGATGTTCTCTTCCATTACTGAGTTGATAGCAAGGAGGTAAAGATTCCTCAAATAATTCAGATGAACTAAAATAAAATCCAAAACCCACAAATCGGTGATACCTTTTAGATTTTGTTGCATTTTGCTGCATGGCCAACTCAGCTACCCCCAAATACATTTCCTCAGATGAACTAGATTACACTAACTGTTGGTGCTGCTCTACCATCTTTCAAGCATATCATAGAATCATAGAAATGTAGAGTTGGAAGAGACCACACGGGCCATCCAGTCCAACCCCCTGCCATGCAGGAACACCCTCAAAGCACTCCCGACAGATGGCCATCCAGCCTCTGCTTAAAAACCTCCAAAGAAGGAGACTCCACCACACTCTGAGGCAGCATATTCCACTGCCGGACAGCCCTGACCGTCAGGAAGTTCTTCCTGAGGTTCAGGTGGAATCTCCTTTCCTGCAGCTTGAATCCATTGCTCCTTGTTCTGGTCTCTGGAGCAGCAGAAAACAAGCCCTCTCCTTCCTCTACATGGCATCCCTTCAAATATTTAAACATGGCTATCATGTCCCCTCTTAACCTTCTCTTCTGCAGACTAAACATACCCAGCTCTCTAAGTCTATCCTCATAGGGCATGGCTTCCAGGCCTATCATATTCTCAAACAGAACAAGGAACTGTGTTACTCTATTTTATTCCAGTGTACAATGGAGAACATTTTTCCAGGTACAAGGACTTCTAAAGATGGCTGTAAGTAATAGTTTTGTTAAGGACTGCAACACTAATTCTCTGAACCCAAGGTAGCTGCAAACCTGTATTTTTCAACATAATCGTCCCTAGACATCATAATTTTGTAGGGCAAACTGCTTTGGAAACTGAGGGGACTTTCCAAAGCAGACTGTGTGGTATGGGTAGTCAATTGTTAAAAGATATAAAACAATAGACTCACTGAATTGTTCCAAAAACAGTATTTCATTCTTAAAATATATGTTATAATAGAACCAGAATTGGCTACAGCATGCTTCTGGCCCCCTCCTCCAGTCACTGAATCTACAACACTAGCTTTTAATGTTTTATTCTTCCTACATTGTGTATCAGAGAGTATAGCAAACAGCTAAGGAAGAAGAAGATTCAGACTGTGTCCTCAGGTATAAAATGTTTCCTGCACAATTAGAACAAAGGTCAGTTTTCTCTATTTGGCACTAGTGAACTAATAGTCATAGGATACATCATTTCTGTAGTCTGAAAAATTATTGTTAACAAAACATAAAGACAAAAAAGAATTATTTCAAAAAAGCATAGTATTATATTGATTTATAAGAGAACACAAACACTAGCTTGACTTTTCTTTAATTAGCAAGCCTACAAATGTACAATAGATAAACTCTTAACCCATAGTGAAGTGTTTGTCTTTTTTAGTGTAAGGTACTACACTTGAACAGAAAAAGTGAAATACTTAGCTATAAGACGAATGGCACTTGGCTTAACCACAATACATGTGAAAAGGATCTAGGAGTCTTAGTAGACCGTAAGCTGAACATGAGCCAGCAGTGTGATGCAGTAACTAAAAAAGCCAATACAATTCTGGATACAGTATCTAGATCAAGGAAAGTGATAGTATCCCTTTATTCTGCTTTGGTTAGACCCCACCTGGAATACTGTGTCTGGTTCTGGGCACCACAGTTCAGGAAGGATATTGACAAGCTGGAGGAGGGTGACCAAAATGGTAGAATTCTGGAAACCATGTCCTAGGAGGAGTGGCTTAGGGAGCTAGGTTGGTTCAGCCTGAAGAAAAGAAGGTTAAGAGGCAACCTGATAGCTATGTTTAAATATTTGAATGGATGTCATATGGAGGATGGAGCAAGCCTGTTTTCTGCTTTTCCAGAGACTAGGACATAGAGCAATGGCTTCAAACTTCAGGAAAAAGGATTCCATCTAACATCAGGAAGAATTTCCTGATGATTAGAGCAGTTTGACAGTGGGATATGCTACCTTGGAGTGTAGTGGAGTCTCTTTCTTTGGAGATTTTTAAAGAGAGTTTGGATGGGAATGCTTTGATGATGTATTCCTGCATGGCAGGGGATTAAACTCTATGGCCCTTGTGGTCTCTTTCAGCTCTATTCTATGATTTATTTAGGAACAAGCTGAAGTGTACCCAGTGCTACTCAGGTCCACGCTTAATACTCCCCAAAGGGCTCCATGAGACATTCTGGTGCTAAGCTCCCATCTTTTTTTTTTCCCAGCAGTTCCATGGAGAAACCTGTTTCGTTGCTCTTTTTTAACCTCAGGAATCTTAGCAGCAGTGCCCTGAAGAGCATTCTCTTGTTTTCTAAATGAATTATAACCAGTGCTGCTCAAGTTTTTATCTATGACCCCCCCCCAAGTGTTCTGTCATGCCTTTTGTGTCTGCCCCCACTTTTTTGAACCTAAGAAATCATACCAGCAGAACCTCAAAAGTCTTAGCAGCAGTACCTTTTCCACACTATTTTCATAACCACAGGAGTTGTACCAGTAGTGCATTAGCTCTCTTTCTTTTTCCCCAACTATTTTCCTGTCTCAATAATTATAGCAGCAATATCTCAGAGAGCCATTTTTTAAAAAAATCCCATTGAGTTACGGAAGGTTCCCTTTTTTTTCTAACAAGCCCGTCAACTGGCAATTTGACTTGAAACTGGTTACTGCCACTTGAGCAAAAATCAAAATCATTCTGTTAAATTTTAAGTGTCAACGATGATATTTAACTCCCCTTTTCAACTTCCCTTTTTTTGTTTCTAGGAAGTCCCTTTGGAATTAACATTTTTTTTACTTGAAACTGGGCAATGCCAGTTGGATGGCAACTAAAAACACTCACCTGAAATTCTTCGTTGAATTAGGATTGGCTCCCCTCCACTTTTTTTTTTAACATCTAGCAATGTCCCTATTTGGATTTTTTCCCTGAAATTTGGCATGACAACTTGGGTTTCAATTCTTTAAAATTACAAGGTGTTCAGCACAATGCCCCAATGAGTTACAGCTGCTACAGACAGAAAAAAAACCCCTTCTTTTCTATTTTTACAGATTTTGAAGGTGATAATCCTCTTAGAAGCCGATTCTCTTTAAATGGAAAGTTCTTTTGCAGTACATAATCTTTTCCAAAAAAAATTAAATCACATTTGATAATACAATAGTATGTCATAAATCATTTTTCTTGCTGTGAAGAATATTTTAAAGTTTCAGACTATTTAACTATGGATCCTAATATTTGAGAACTTCTCATCTGTGTGTGCAATGTGTACGTGTGAGAATACAGACAAGGATTACTTCTGCAATGAAACTCTCTGCACTGACAAACTTATCTTGGGCTTATCTGGTAAGATGTCTGTCATTACAGATCACAGATGTATGGAGACATTTCACTTTTCACCTTTGTTGTTGCTTTTAGAGGTTGGTAATTTACTTTTTTTTAATTTGCAGCAACAATTTTACAGCTCTATAATGTTATGAGTTCCTGCTGAGGTTAACAGCAGTAGAACAGATGCTGTGGTTACTGCATTCTTTCTAATTTCCTAATTGTAATTCTGAACACCACACAAAACAGCTTATTTCATGGAACTGCAATAAAGTTTTCTTCTAATATAGCCAGTCTCAGTGACATACCTTCCAACATTTCATAGATGAAAACTGGGATATATACACCCAAGGAACATCTGGTGTGGTCAAGGATAGCAAAACTTAATGAGGAAAACATACACTAGGATAGACTAAAGCAGTTTGCTTTTGCCTGAACCTACTAGAAGGGCAAGATTCTGACCTTACTCTCCTCTCTGCTAAGTTAACTGAGCACAAACTGCTTTTCCATTTTGAACTCAATTTGCAGTCATTAATTTTTTTTTTGCAAGAATTGTTCAGTGGGGGTTTGCTTTGGCTTCCTCTGAGGTTGAGAGAATGTGACTTGCCCAAGGTCACACAGTATCTGAGTGTGGATTTGAATCCTAGTCCCCAGAAGCCCTTAAGCAGTAAATAAATATTTGAATATTTAAATCTATATTTAAATATTTAAATGTTGAGGTAAATCTTGGGGGTCCCCAGTAAAGAAAACTTTAAGAACCACTGGGCTAGGCAATTAAGTTGTGTGTGTGTGTGTGTGTGTGTGTGTGTGTGTGCACGCGCGCGCGCACAAATGCACACTCAGTTGCTGGACCAGAGATTTACTAACCCACAAAACTCCTAGTTTATCGGAATTCACCTTCATTTTATTGGCTTTCATCTAGTCCAGTACAGCACCCAGGCACTTGTGCAGCACTTGCATGGCCCCATATTATCCCAATGATAAGAGCGGAGTGTCATCAGCATACTGACAGAATCCAGTCTAATAGCTGTCTAGTTAGTTCTCTCTTTCACCAGCATTCATGAACAAAGTGTAGAGCTGAGCAATGGTAGCAGGTATGGCTTACCCTCCACATGTCCCAGTTTGTCAGGAATAATCCTGATTAATCCTCTGTCGTCCCACTTTTCTGCTCCTTTTAAAGCATCCCAGTTTCGCTTTCTTCATGTCACTTTTCCTCTTTATCCTGGCTTACTTCAATTACTTCTATTGGGGCATCCTTGTTTTAGGGGGATGTTCGTAGTATAAACAGTTACTCGTTGAGGGCCTGATGAGCAGTGATTGGCCCACATAGTGCATCCTATAAACTTTTACAGAATCATTTTATGCAGCTAGGAAATGTTCTGCTAAGATGGTGTTGTTCAACAGAAGCTCCCATAGATTCATACAGAGGAGCTAAGTCTAGGAACACTTAATATTTCAATCTTTTAGACTGCTTTAAAATTTTAATAATTGCAATAATAAAATTGCGGACTTGCCTGCATATTGGCTTTTTCACATGCTGGACAAAATGTTTATCCTCCACCCCTGTTTGTTGATTTATAAGCCTCTTTGACACAGATCTTTTGCCCTGTGACTTGTCCAAAGGAAATTTGACTTTGTTGTAGCTCAAAAGGGTCTTAATTTCTTGACGGAAAATCTGTCAGGAATGAATGGCAGCAAGGGACAGGGATAGAGCCAAAAGTAGACAAGTCAATGTCTTTTGTGCCTTTGTGTTATAGCACTGTTATATCCTACATCTATATCTATATCTGTAGAATCATAGAATCATAGTTTGCAGAGGTCTGAAAATGGGTCATAGAATCACAGAATTGGAAGAGACCACAAGGGCCATCATGTCCAACCTCTGCCATGCAGGAATATATAATCGAAGCATTCCCAGCAGATGGCCATCCAGCCTCTGTTGAAACTTCCAAAGAGACTCCAGCACACTCAGAGACAATGTATTCCACTATTAAACTGCTCTCATTGTCAGGAAGTTCTTCCCAATGTTTAGGTGAAATCTCTTTACTTGTAGCTTGAGGTCATTGCTCCCTGTCCTGGTTTCTGGAGCAGCAGAAAACAAGTTTGCTCCATCCTCCATATGACACCCCTTCAAATATTTAAACATGGCTATCACGTTACCTCTTCACCTTCTCTTTTCCAGGCTAAACATAACCAACTCTCTAAGCTGCTTGTCATAGGGCATGGTATCCAGGCTTTCTACCATTTTGGTAGTCCTCCTTTGAACTTGTCCAGACTGTCAATATCCTTCTTGACTTGTGGTACCCAGAACTGTACACAGTACTCCAGTCAAGCTCTGACTAAAACAGAATAGAGTAGTACTATTACTTCTCTTGACCTACACATTATACTCCTATTAATGAAGTTTAGAATTGCATTTGCTTTTTTACCTGCCACATCACACTGCTGACTCATGCTCAGTTTGCAGTCTAGTAAGACTCCTAGATCCCTTTTACATATACTGTGATCAAGCCAGATGTCACCCATCCTATATCTGTGCATTTTGTTTTTTTTCTGCCCAAGTGTACTACTTCGCACTTCTCCCTGTTGAAATTAATTTTGTTAGTTTTGGCCCAGCTCTTCAATCAGTTAAGGTCACTTTGAATTCTGATCATGTCCCCAGGATGAAGAGGTGCCACTGGCGAACTGGGTTTGGGTGGATAACCTATTACAAAACCACCTAATGGTAGTATTGTCTACCTCACTTATTACTAGCTTTTTTGTGAGAATATCATGCGGGACCTTGTCAAAGGCCTTAGTGAAGTCAAGATATACTACATCCACCAGCATTCCCTTCATCTTCCAAGCTTGTAACTCTATCAAAAAAAGAGATTAGATTAGTCTGGTATGACTCGTTTTTGAGAAACCTACACCGACTTTTAGTGATCATGACATTTCTTCCTAAGTGCTTACAGACTGTCTATTTAATGATCTGGTCTACAGTCTTTCCTGATATTGATGCCAGGATGACTGGCCAGTAATTGTTTGAGGTCCTCTTTTCCCCCCCTCTTTTTAAAAATGGAGACTTTTTTTCTCTTTCAGTCTGCTGGGACTTCACCTGTTCTCCAGGAATTCTCAAATATTATTGCCACTGGTTTTGCAATTACTTCTGCCAGTTCTTTTAATACCTTTGGATATCCACAAAAGCTCATGCTAAAATAAAATTTAGTTTGTCTTAAAGGTGTTGCTTGATTTCTTGTTTTCTCCCCGCTTCTCCTTTCTGTGCTTCAACAGACTAAATTGGTTTACCAAGACGCTGGCCATCCACAGTTAGGAGTGGATAACCTCTCTCTGCATAGGATCAAACTGCTAACGTTTCTGCAATCTGCATTTAATTAAAAGTTGGGGCTGGAAAAACATGGCAGGTCAGAAGTAGTGTGCAGCTGCTTAGACATAAAAAATACAGTGAGAAAATTTACAAATTCAAATGAATCTATAAGCAAATGGGCTACAAAACAGCGTAGATTGCAATCCGATATATGTCTATTCAAATGTGCAATTTCTTTAATTGAAGCTTATGCACACAAGAAGGTATAGGACTGCAGCCTCATTTTATATGCAGCAACAGGAGAAAAAATTAACACTGCATGCAAACCCACCATTGCTTGAAAGTATTTGTGAACTAGGCTCTGATTTTCAAATTGAAGGAATAAGATACACAGCAGTTGCAATTGATTCATCATCCTATACACGGGCCTTTACTGAGCTGCCCTGAGAAAGTTAGATTCCAAAAACTGAAATGGAAGATAGTGCAATGGAGACAGGAGGGCAATGCTTCATAAAGGCTGATTTGTCCGAACACGTTAAGGCTAAGTTACAATAGGGAGACCTGAGACATGAAAAGGAAGGCTCTGCTACAGGCTTAACAAAAAAGTGTTTTGAGGAAGAATTTGCAGAAGGTGAAGAGGTGGAGGCAGTTCCAAGAATAAGAGGATGTAAGAGTATAATCACTGGAACAGGAAATCTTGGGACAACTGAAGGCAATGGGGTTAGAGGATTAAAAGTAATCAGCAGGGCTATATCATGCAGAAATACACAACTAAAGCATGCCTGAAAGGTGTCCATCCAATTTCCATTTAAAGACCTCCCAAAGATGGAGAATCCACCACCGTTTACCACTCTTGGAAAGTAAGTGTAGCAATAAGAGGAGTATGGGAGTCTTTGGAGGACAAGAAGTTTGTGTTTGACCGTGGGAGCAGAGGCAGAACCATTGCAGGGATTTAAGAAGGTCAGACAAGGAGAGAGGTGGTTGGTTTTGGTAACAAGACAGATGTGAAGGCACCGAGGTGAGAAAAAGGAAGAACTAAGAGGAAAAGATGGGAAGAGACCACTCTAGCTTTAAAAAAAATTGAAAGAAAAGAGAAAGAGTTGCACTTCTTCAGCTCTGGAAAGGAAAAGCCACACTGCTGAGCTGCCCAATGATGATGTTCAACAGGGTGGGTAAACGATTAAGTTGTTCACCAACAGGGAAAGCACATAAGCAGATAGACTTGTAAGAGAAAGAACAGGAATGTGATGTAGGACACAAGCACTGGAGAGAACAGTGAAGCTCTCAGGAGGGGTATGACAGAAATTTTTGGAGATTCAGGCTTATTTATTTATTACTGAATTTATATCCTGCCTTTCTCCCAAACGGGATTCAAGGCAGCTTGGAATTCCAGGGTGTGTAGAGATTTGGTGTCTCTTCACAGAGACCATACTGGGGGGCCACAGGATTTGATGACATCTCCCAGGCACCAACATTCAGAGACTGAATCATGGAGAAAGAAGAACAAGTCCCAGAAAAACCCCAAGCAGAGAGGAGGGAAACGAATTCTTCAGGCTTTAGAAACAGCAAGAACACAACTACCGGTTGGGTGGGGGTTGGGGAAAGATACCATCCACCCTGCATATGGTAAATCCTTACGGTGATTTCACGCTTATGTCTATGCTGGAAATTTTATTGCTTCCTAAAAATAAACTTGAAGAGTACCCCTACCACTTCTCGGTGCAGCATCTGAAGAAGTGAGGTTTTATCCCCGAAAATTCATGCTAACATTAGAACCAGCTAGTCCTAAAGATGCGGCCACATTTCTTTTTTCTTTCCGTCCCTTTCTTCTTTTTATGTACCACAAGTGCCTCTCCAGCTTGACAAACGACAGCAAAATTAATGGAATTCCCCACACGAAAGGAATTTCCACGTAGAAAAAAACGTCACCATTATGTTGGAAAGGCAGTCCGTCTGTGGTGGAAGCAAGTATCACAACGGGCAGAGCTAAGGCCATTTCCGCACCAGACCGTGATAGTGCTATTATTCCGCTTTCAACATCCTATGGAATCCTGGGGTTTGCAGTGTAGGGAGGAGCCTCAGGCCCCTCCTTAAACCCCAGGATTCCATAGGATTTTGAAAGTGGAATAATAGCACTACAATAGTCTAGTGCGGAAATGGCCCAAGTCTCCTCCATTTCAGTAACCCAAAGGCTTGCCTCAAACGAAAATGAGACCCTTTCCACGTCGAAATTAGTACTTCAAATATCTAGGGTCAGTGCGGCGTGGTGATTTGAGTCCCGGACTAGGACTCCGGGGGGGCAAGGGTTCAGTCCCCGCTCAGCCATAGAAGCTCACTGCGCGCCCTGAGGCAAGTCCCATCCTCTCTCAGCCTCAGAGGAAGGTAGTGCCAGCCCCTTCTCTGAGTAAGCCTCCTCAGGGACACCTTATCACAGGGGTGCTGTAAAGTCGACTTGGACGCGCGTAACCTCAGCGACACCATACCAAGAAGACCATAACGCCCGCAAGCTGCTTTACGTGGGCTATGGATTTACGTGTGCCTCTTTTGATTGCAACCCGGACAGAAGAAAAGAGCGTTCCTTCTTTCCTTTCGGCCTCCCCCCGGTGTCCCTTTGCTTTTTGCACGAAGGTATGCCTAATTAAAAAGACGCGCGAGCTTCCGGACGCGCGGGGGGGAAAAAAAAGGAGTGCTGCGCGCCCCCCTCGACGCCTGCGCGCTCCTGGCCCGCCAGCCCCGGCGGGCGCGTGAAGGGGGCAGGCGGGGGGTCGGGGCGGGCCGGGCAGACGCCTCCCCTGCGGACGAGCACAGGCCGGGCCCCAGGGGGCGGCAGCGGCAACCGCGGCAGCCACGGCAACCTCGACAGCCGCCCCGCCTCACTAGCAACAGCGCCGGCGGCAGCGGCAGCAGCGGTGCCCGGCGCGGAAGCCAGCGCCAGCTGATCGATGGGGTCCGGACGCTGCTGCTCTGTGGCAGAGAGGCTTCTTTTGCTGCTGCTGCTGCTGCCGTCGCCGCTCGTGCTCTTCACGGTGCCTCCCCAAGGACAGCTCCGAGCGGCCGAGCTCCTCTTCTCGGGTTAGTATCCGGCTCCGGGGGGTCGCTCGCGTTGCGCGCCCGAGGAGGCGCTTTGCGCAGCGGACGAGGGGGAGACGCTCGCCTCATGGGCTGCGTGTCCGCCCCCCCCCCCGCCCCGAGGCTCTTGGGCGCGAGGGTTGCTTGGGGCTTGGCGGGTCCTCGCTCGGCTTCCAGGCTTCAGAGCGGGTTTTTGGCGGCTCTGGTTAACGCGGGCGCCGCAGAGCAGCGTCGCCTCCCCTTCGGAGGGCGCCGCTTCGGTGAGCGGGTGGCCGCCGGCGTCCAACGGCGCGCTGAAAAGTGAGCCGTGGCCGTGGGGGCTACCGGCAGGCAGCGGGAAAAGCCAGCGCCGGATGGAGGGGGGCGTCGTCGTCGTCGCCGCCGCGGGCCACCGGCTAGGTGCGCTTGCTACTGACACTGCAAAGTGGCTTTCGGTGCCTATCGCTGCAAGCGGAGTTTCAGAAGAAAAGAGTCTTTTCAGCTTCTAGCGGGGAAAACGCTGTGCATGTACAGCTGAGGTGTGATTTTGGTGGGACGAACTTTTCTAAGGAATACTCGAATCACGGGTTGGGTCTGATGAAGACCTTCCTGCTTCATTCACGGAATTTTATAGGAGACCCGAATGAGAAAGTCTTAAACAGCCCCCCCGAGAAATCAGTTATAGAATAGAAGAGAGAGAATCACCGTGGCTAGGAAACATCACTCTGGAACCATCCTTCCTCTCCAGTTCCTTAATATTGTTGTTGTAGTTGCGTGCCTTCAAGTTGTTTTCCACTTATGACGACCCGAAGGCGACCCTATCATGAGATTTTCAGGGGCTGAGAGTGTGTGACACGCTGTGGGTTTCCATGGCCGAGCAGGGAATCAAACCCTGGTGTCCAGAGTCGTAGTCCAGCGCTCAAACCACTACACCAAACTGGCTCTCGCTGCCTTAATCCTTTGGTTTAAATCCAGTTGATGGCCCCAGTTAGAGTATTAGCTAGAGCCTAAATACCCTAAAGATACCAGAGCCCATCAGCTTTTGGAAGCTCGGCAGAGTCAGCCCTGGTTAGTACCGGTACTTGAGTGGGAGACTGCCAACGAATATCAGGTACTGTAGGTTATATTTCAGAGGAAGGAACTGGCAAAACCATCTGGGAATATTCCTTGTCTAAGAAAACCCTATGAAATTCATGGGGTCACCATAGGTGGACAGGTGATTTGAAGCCATGTACACACACACATTGAATCAACTGGTGAAAGATAAGTCTGTGTTTCTGTAAATACAAATGGATACAAGGGGGTTACACTAGTGGGGACTAGCAGTAGGATTTAGGCCTCCTTTTTTTTCTTTTTCTTTTTTGCTTTGGTTAGTAAATAAGTTTGCCTTTTAAAATTGTTTACATTTCTGACATATTTTCAGTTCCTAGGAAAAGATTAATCTGAAACCCTAGTATTTTTTTTTTTAAGCTTTAAAAATCTAATTACATTTGGGCTTACTTTGGAGCTATGTGTAGGATTGTGGTGTCTAGAATGCATCTAAGGTTTTGCAGTTGAGAGTTTTCAGAACTGAATTATTGGTGTGTGTTTTAGGTAAGGCAGAGTGAGTACACATAAAATAAAGCTAGTGTTGCAGAAATAAATGGAATAATGTTGAACTGGAAATATTGATGGGTTGGATTCATTCTTTGGCAGGCTTTATTTGATTTATAACATGGCATTTAGTATGCAGTTTTTGACTCTTGAGACAGAAGGCATCTTTGAACAGTAGGTGAAGGTAAACAGAAGTAGTAAAGCTTACGCCAGAATACTAAAACATAAAAAGAAAGATGTTTATATAACAGAATGTAATTCTTTGATTGAATCTGAAGTTTAGCTGTTGTTCTTATGCTTTTGCAACACTGATGGTATTTGCTTTAATTTATTATTTTGTCCTGCAAGCAGTTCATTAAAAAAGCAGGGAAAATACCAAATAATACATCAAATGACTATTTCCATTCATCCAATATTTATATATTTCACATCAGTTTCATAACTCATGAGTCTTCTGGGCAAAAAGTTGCAAAACCTTCTTCTAAGTATACATATATGGAAAGATATTTTTTATGATACCTCTGTTGAAATGAACATTATTTTTTTTTAAATCTTTTCTATGGTGGTATTGGCTCTTAGTAGGCCGTATGGTACTTCATGGTGAAGGTCACTGAAATAAAATGAGATGTTTTTACTCATTTTGTAGTAGGGATATTTCTTTTTGTTTGCTATAATCAGGATGGCATAGTGGCACAAACACCTAGGAAATGGTTTAATGGCTTTAAAGGAAAAATACTTCCAAGTGGATTCTGATAATTTAAATAAGATAATTTTTTTTGAGAATTAGGATGCCAGCCAGTATCTGTTTGTGTAGTGAATTTTTTTTTCTTGGTATGAATCATAGAATCATAGAGTTGGAAGAGACCCCAGGGGCCATCAAGTCCAACCCCCTGCTATGCAGGAACACCCATCAAAGCATTCCCAACGGATGGCCATCCAGCCTCTGCTTAAAAACCTCCAAAGAAAGAGACTCCACCACACTCCGAGGCAGCATATTCCACTGCCGGACAGCTCTGACCGTCAGGAAGTTCTTCTTGAGGTTCAAGTGGAATCTCCTTTTCTGCAGCTTGAATCCATTGCTCCTTGTCCTAGTCTCTGGAGCGGTAGAGAACAAGCCTGCTCCCTCCTCAACATGACATCCCTTCAATGCTATATGCATGCTATAATGATGTTTCTGCTTAGATAGACGGAGACTAGGTACATTGTCACTTGTTGGGTTTTTTTTTTTAACTTTTCCCCTCATGAATTTTATACAGATTATTTATTTATTTATTTATTTATTTGATGTCCTGTTAAAAGTTTAGGACTCTTCAATTGGTAAGTTTTCCTCCAGGCAACTTCAGCTGAACAAAAGATGTGTTTTATATGTAGTCTGAGCTGAATTCAGTGTTTGGTGAATTTAGTATGAGGTGGTGAATTTAGTATGAGGTGGCTTGACTACACCTCGTACTACTTGCAACTCAGTATACACTTCTGGGCAGCAGCAAGCAATTTTTTTTCAGTTGCTTGGGTGACTATATGCTTGGAATTTCCATCACTTAACAGAATTTCCTAAGGCAGTTTTCATAAACATCTAAATACATGAAATGAAATGAAAAAAAAAACAATAAAAAAACAATTAAATACAGGCAAAGCAAATATAAAAACACAGCTATCAAAGAATTAATGAAAACATCCGTCAGGGTTGAAATTAGATCTGCAGCAGGAAAGGTCTTTGTTTGATGCTGAAGGATAATGAAATAGGTGCCAAGCAGTTATCTCTGAGTGCTGCAGTGCTAATAGTGAGTGGGCCCTGGTAGCTATTTGCTTTTGTTTTGAAATAGTTGCTGATGTTTCGGAAGAGCATTGTACACTTGTAGGGGAAAAAAATACCAAAAGGATTATTTTAATATCAAAATTTAAACTGCAAAAATTTGACACAGCACCAGTTACAATCCCTTACTTCAACCTTGTTCGTATTTTTTCTGCTGCAAGTGCATACTGTACCTCCAAGCCATTTTCTCTAGGAGTGCATTGCTTGTGGCCCTTGAAATGTTGTTGGACTGCATCTCTGATCACATTTCACTGTTGTCTATACTGGCTAAGGAACTAGGGTTGGTGGGAGTTGTGATCTAGCAACATCTGGAGGGTCGTTTCTGACCCATTCCCACTTTGCTAGGATTTGTTTGACTCCTGAGCTCCAAGTTGTGTAATTATTCTACTCTTTTAGCTGTGGACATGCCATGTATTTTTTTGGAAAGGTGTCTGCTAACTGTTTCAGCAAGGCTTCCTGCCAGACATGACTTTCGCTTTTCATTGTAGAAAGCTAAATTTGGAACTGTGTAAAGCACATACATGCAGTGTTGAATAACAATCTTTTTAATGAAAAAAAAAAGTTTAATGTCCCTGTGTTAGTGATTTTGAAATTATTGACCTGCCTAAATGCTTATTTCCATAAAAGCTTTTTGGTGGTGTTTCATTTTCTTTCAAAAGGTCAGATTTTATGATAGTGATGTCATGGTCGTAAAATTTTACTTCTTGGACGACTGACATCCAGTGTAGCTTAAAGCACCTTTGCCTTTAATTGAAAGTTTCTGAATAGAGGAATCAACACTCTTGTCTCTGTATGGAATTGTGTGCCAGTTCATATAGCCATTGAGCCTGTGCTAGCTAGCTGGAAAATTTTGCGCGTTCTGACTCCCTAAAGCCAGCCAGTTATATGCATCCTGCCAGGTGTCTGTAGGTCAGCTTTTTCAGTACAACTGTAAAGAGTTTTTTTAAAGAGCCAGTGTGGTGTAGGGTTGAAAATGCTGGATTTGGACAGCTTGAATCACTGTCAACCTGATCTATCTCACAGGGTTGTTCTGAAGGTAACATGAAGAGGAAGAGAACTGTGTGTGCCCACTTGAGCTCATTAGAGGAAAAGCAGGGTATAAATGTAACAAATAAATACATCCTTGTTAAGATCATCAGAAATCTTACTTCAGTGTGCACATAATTGACATGCTTCCATACCACATGCATGGAATTGGGATGCTTAGAAGCTTCAGGTAACTATCAAACCCAGGCCAATTCCCTCCAGTGGAGTTAGTATAGAGAGGTGGAGTAACTGTGGTCTATGTGGATACCATCTTAATTCCCAGGGTCCCAGTCCAACATTTATGAAAGGTGTGTGCCTCTGAGTCTACATTTTAGTAAATGTGTATCATTTTGCAAACTGAGTGAATGGAAACAAAAATGGTGATGAGGTACATTAGCGCACAAATCCTGACTTCAGATGTACTGTGATTGGGCTTCCACTGGTTCTGACTGATCAGGGAATACATTTTTGGACTCTTGGTGGACAGTTCAATATAAATATCAAGAGCATGAGGCAGCAGTGAAAAAAAGCACAGTCCATGCCCAGAGTAATTAGGAGAGTGACTAAAAAGTGTGGAAAGGCCCATAGTTTTAGTGCAACCTGCTAGAAGCATCTGTGGTGGTAGATGCAGGTTTATAGTGTGCTAACGACTCTGGTGAACCGCTTCCAGGTATAGTGTCTTTGAGCAGCAGTTCCAGCCATTCTTCATACTTTATGTACCAAGCAGATCTCTCCAAGGGTTAGATGTTCTTGTGTGTAAACTGGGCACGGCAGGAAATGAGGACGGAGGGAGAAGATTATGAAAGAGAACCAGTAACCATGCGGTGGGCCATAAGTCTCCACCAGCATGTCTGTGCCATTGGCTTTTGGTGGGGGTGTGCTTCCTCTTTCTAACTTCCTCCCTGGATACACAAGAGTAGTGGGTGCAGGGGCTGTAGCTGCAGCTCCGTTCCCAGCCAGTGATGGGTTGTGGGGATATGCTTGCCTATATACAATCATCCCTCCCCATTCGCTAAGGTTAGGGGCACAGGACCCTCATGAAAGTAGAAAAACCGTGAATAACTCTAGGCCCTCCCAAACCATCTTTAACTTGGAAAAACACACTGTGGATCCCTTTGAGGCATCAGAGTTCCTTCACAAAGCAGAAGTGGGGGCTGGTGGGGCTTACTGCCACCTCCACTGCTGCCCCACACTGTTTTTAATAGGAACAGAAGCCTTGTTTGCAGTTTCTCAGTCTCACCAGGCTTGCAGTCCCTATTAAAAGTGGCACAGGGAGGCAGCAAAGGTGACAGCAAATAATCCGTGAATAATCAGATCCGCAAAAGTGAAACCCACAAATGTGGAGGGCTCACCATACTTCCTTGCTCTGTTTCTCTGCTGCTGCTTTTAGGTGCCATCATCTGTAAAGTCCCTTACTTCTCTCTCTTTCCCCCCACTGTTTGTAGGCCACTTGGTGGCGTCAGGCTGGCCACTGTTGGAAGGAGCATGAGGGACTAGAAGAATCTTTTGTGTTACATCTGTAAAGTGGTTCTTTGTCACAAAGAGCATTTCCATGCTTGTTCAGTGTGTTGCTGTTTCATCAGATTGCTTCAGCAAGAAGCTATTGTGCAGAAGAAGCTTCAGGCTGCTGCAGTATGATCACATTTGTTTCAGGTGACTTTGGTTTGGGATGTATCGCATGCTAGTCCTTGCTAGGGACCGAATAAGTTTTTACTCCTTAGTTTTATGCAAAACGAGTATCTTACTGTAATTGTCTGCAAGTGTATTCTTGGGGTTGCCATATGTTGACAGGAGACTTGAAGGGAGACACACACACACACACACACACATACACACACACTGATTTTATGATTGTAAAGTCAAGTACTGTATTGGTGGATGGATATCTTCTAGGTCCCTGTTGTTACATATTTTTGCTGTCTTGCATAATTTATTTGTCTTTCACAGATGTTGATGAGTGTGCCCAAGGGATTGATGACTGCCACCCAGATGCAATCTGTCAAAATACACCAAAGTCATATAAATGTATGTGTAAGCCAGGCTACAGTGGAGAGGGGAAAGCATGTGAAGGTATGTGCATTGTGGTGTTGTATACATCAGGTGTTTCTGTTCCATGTTACTAGCTGAACCTGAGTAAATATTAGCAAAGATGTAGATATATGAACATTTGCATTCTTTATACACATCATAGAGCACAGTTCTTATAAAAATAATATGAATTATTTAAAGCAGCGTGCAAATGAAGTCCTGTTTGCAGCATTCAGATGTTTCTTTACAGAGGATAATAAACCTCAGCCAGCATTCGGATGAGACTAAAAGTGCTGTTCACTTCCTCTTTTGCTTACTGTTGATGATAATTGATGAATAAAAGTTAGAAGGGAGACATCTTGAAATCTTCTTCAGATTCAAGCCAGTGGATAAATTGCAGCTGTCTTATGGAACACCAAAAAAGAAGACTTGCTTCAGTATCTTCCATAGAAACATTGAAATTGATAAAGGTGCACTGAATATTTTTTATCCTGCATAGCTATATTTGTAATGTAAGAGCTAACTGCTTTTTCAGGAGGTAATAAAAATATTTAAAGCCTCAGTTGTTGTTGTTTGCCTTCAGATTGTTTCTAACTTATGGTGGCCCTAAGGCAAAGCTATCATGAAATTTTCTTGGCAAGATTTCTTCAGAGGAGATTTGCCTTTGCTTTCCTCTGAGGCTAAGAGTCTGACTTGTGCGAGATAACTGAGTGAATTTTCCATGGCTGAGCTGGAATTTGAACCCTGGTCTCCAGAGTCATAGACTGATGTTCAGACCACTACAGCACACTGACTCAAAGCTCTCATACTTAGATCATATTGCTGTGAGATTAAGAGAGATGTATTATTTATTTATTTTAATTATATCCTACTTTTATCTTTTAAAACATCCTGAAAGCAGCTAATACCAAGATCAATATAAACAATAACTGAAACGACAACGTAGAATTATACAATAAAAGAATGGAAGCAAACAGATGAAGATTGTGACAAGACTGCATTGGTAATTGATAAAAGAGAAGAAATTAATCTGTTTTTTTCTCTCTGTTCCTTAAGGACAGAATTTTTTAGTCTGAAGCGAATTGAGCCTGAACATTCCTTAGAAATCAAGATGACTAAACTTGAGGCTGTTGTACTTTGGCCATATCATGAGAAGACATGAGATACTAGAAGAGATAATAATGCTTTGTAAGGTAGAAAGCTGCAAGAAAGAAGAAGCACACATTATGGATACATAGACTCAATCAGGGAATACACGTCCCTGAATCTGCAAGAGCTGAGCATGGCAGTTGAAGACAGAGTGACTTGGAGTTCTCTCAAGTCGAAGTCAATTTGATGTCAGTTAATAATAACAAAAGAGGAAGAATGCATCATGTTGACCAGTTTCCTTTTCAGTGAGGCTTGCATAGATCTACCACAGATGTCCATTGCTCACAGGCAGAGCTAATTAGTAAAACTTGGTTGTAATTTGTGGTGTTCCACACATCAGGTTTAGCTGTTTATCATAATGGCTTCTAGTAGGTCAGCTGCCTGTTTGCCTTCCTGAACCTGTTGGTTGCTGTGCCCGGTGGCTGCCAGATTTTGTCAGTGCAGCAGCAGTGAAGATGCAGCTTCGTCCTTCCTCCAGCATCACAGAAATTTGTTGGTGAAAGGAAGCATCAGGTGCCTTCAAAACAGGAAGTGGAGACAGGTTATGTATGGGGATGTGTGTTGCCCAGCCTTGTTCTAATGACTCCATTCTGATTGTGAGTATGATAAAAATGAATCAGACTCAGAGGCCATTACTGCACTACACTGTTACAGTGCTCTTATTCCATTTTCAACATCCTGTGGAATTCTGGTACTTGTAGTTTACTAAGACCAAAGAGCTCTTTGGCTGAGAATTCTAAATTTCCCTCCCTAAACTGCAAACCCTAGGATTCTACAGGATGTTGAAAGTGGAATAACAGTACTATAGCAGTGTAGGGCAGAAATGACCAGAATCTGTGGACGTGACCATTTTTTATTTTTTCATGTTTGTGCAGGATTTCAGTGGTAGCCTGATATGGCAATGGACCTGTTTCGATTCAGAACTTTCTATCAGAGCCTTTGATGGATGGATAAAGGTTAATAAGGTGTTACTACAGAACCCACTCTATGGAATAATATCCGCTCTGTGATACAATTGGTGTCACTGAAAGCTTGTTTGGTTTTCTTGTGCCATCAGGAGATTTGAAGTTCCTGTTACTGTGCTTTATTGGATTATTACTGTTCATAAGAACGTAGCAATGATCTCTTCTCCATCTCTGGCACCACGTTTACTTTTGTAAGTAACAGGGTGTGGTGGAAGGCCTTCCCATCTGCACTTATGAAAAATGTGCAAGATAAGAGACCAGTGGAGAAAGAGTGAAGCATATTTTTTTAGTAATGAGAAAATGTTAATATTGTATGCTGTCTGAATCATCTTTGCCTTCTAAATAAAGGTAAGATAATAGTTGTTATTAGCAGATATGTAATGTAATCTTGTCATGACCTGTCTGCAGCAAACAAGCAGGCATCCATCATATTGTCTCTTGCTTTATTCCCTAGACATTGATGAATGTGATAACGACTTCAATGGAGGCTGCGTGCATGAATGCTTCAACATTCCAGGCAATTATCGCTGTGCATGTTATGATGGCTTCATGTTGGCTCGGGATGGCCATAATTGTCTTGGTAAGGAGTTTGCTACAGAATATACCACCTCTGATGCTGAATACCATCAAAGTAAAGCATACAGGTCCAAATTCCATTGCTAGATCCAACTGGAGTAGATCTTTTGAATCAAGGAGATTTTCTTAAGTGTTTATTTAATATATAGCAATAGATTCAGTTATTCTATTCTAATTGTGGCTAATAATCAGATTTAGGCCTTACACTTTCACATGAGGGCTGAAAGAGTGAAGTGGCTGTACAAGGGCAATGTTAGTTTGATGAAATAATTTAAGCAGTATTTTTGTCATTTAACATTTGCTCTCTATGAAGTGTGGGTTGTTACTGTGTGCCTTCAAGTCATTTGCTGACCAACCCATGAAATAAGGAGACGATGCACAGGACTTGGGTTGAACTAGGGCAATTATTAATATATGCCTAATTAACATGGAACTAGAACTTGGGCTTGAACTTGAACTTTTGACCTGAAAAAGGAGTATCAACAGAATGGGTTTGGCTAAGGCAAAGGGCCACCTCCAACCTCTTCCCAGCCTTCCTTGGGTGAGGTACCAGGTCCCAAAGTGAAGCCCTGAAACTGGGTTCTAACTTTGGCCGACCCTTTTCTGGAAGGCCAGCCCCCCCAAACCCCTTATCTCTCAACCATCGAGGTGAGAACCAGCCGTGGGCCCACTTCAAGGACAACTCTATCACAGTCCTCCCCCTGTGTCAGATGACAAGAAAAGAGAGCTCCAGAGACTTATCCTACACCAAAGGGTGCCATAGGTACTTACCAAAGCTTTCAGAGCCCCCACCTACCAGGTGACCTAATTAAATGGCCTATTTAAGACACCACCTAAATAGCCAATTGACCATCTCCTTTGGCGTAGTGTGGGGTAGGTGAAACCCCCCCCAAAGGGGGGGGCAATTCCTACCCGGCCCTGAAGCAACCAGCGAGCTTACACTGAAACCAGAGGGTGGGTGGGGGTTGCTGGAAAACAGAGGCTGAGGAGGGGCCAGCACAGCCCTAAAAGGGGGCTAGCTGACTCCGCTGGTAGACTGCATGGTCTCCCTTCCTGGGAGGCCAGCAAAGGGGTCTCCCCCCACCATCCTGTAGCACGGACAGGGGAAAACGAATTTCTGACTTATGGCAAACTTAAGGCAAACCTATCATGGTATTTTCTTGGCAGATTTTGTTTGGGGAGGAGGTTCCCTTGTTTTCCTCTGACACTGAGAGAGTGTGACTTTCCCAAAGTCACCCAGTAGGTTTCCATGGCCAATTGGAGATTCAGATCCTCGTCACCCAGTGTCCTGGTCCAATACTCAGACCGCGCTACATCATGCTGGGTGTCAATTGTGGGTGTTGATGGTCATACTTATGGATATAAGGTCAAAGGACTGGAAGGAAAAAGGCAATCCTCAGATTAAGTTTCAAGGTCAAAGCAGGGTCCTTCATGTACATGTAACATAAGAAGAGTTGCCTGTCCCATGGGTATGTCCTTCCAGATGTTATTGGACTGCAGTTTCCAACCAGCGTAGTCCGTGAGAAAGGATGTTAGGAGATACAGTTCAATGACATCTGAAAAGCCACCTATTCCTCTTTCTTCCTCTGTCTGGTCAAGCATTGTTTTGTTACAGTGGCCAACTAGATGTCTAGAGGAAGTCCACAAGCGCAATGCCAACCTGGTAGAACCCTTCCTGACATTAATACATAGTCCTCATGACTAGTTGCTGTTGATAACTTTTATCTTCCATGGAGCCAGTTCACTGTCACAAAATGCTTTGAAATACTGTATAAAAAGTAGAGTTATCATATAAAAAGTAGAGTTACCAGACTGTTTTTTCCCCCTGGCAGCAATTCTGAGCTTTCAGTGTATCAGGTTGCCAAATTCTTATAGGGATATGGGGCCTAAACTTCAAAATGCTCCAGGTTTCAGTCATGATACGTCCTGTGTTCTTTCATGTGCATCCCTTTCCCAGTGTAAGAACCCTGTTTAAAATCGAGTGGTCAGTTCTGCCAGGAAGAAAAAAAAAATGACAAGCGCTGATAGAAATTGCAAAGCATAAATTGTTTTTGCTGGTGTTTTTTAAAGAAATTATGTATGATTTGAGTAAAGATTCAAGACTTGGGAGGTCCAGACTGTTCTTTCAAGTTGTTCTCTGATTCAATTAACTTCATTTATGCTATCTTCTGCTTATATCCTTCACAAAGATATTTTGAGGGAGAAATACATTACAGTACAGAATTGCAGCTGCTTGTAGTAACATGCCACTCAAGAGTTGTTTCAGTGCCAGACTCTAAGGTTTGCCATAGAGTTTGTGACTAGTGACTTCCAAATGGGATCTAAGAAGGCGTGATCAAGTAGACTGCAGGCAAAAGGCAGTGGTGACACTTGCCTAAAGCAAGCTACTTGGGAGGGTTGGGTTCAGTGATCAAAGAAGCCAAATATAACAGTTCCCCTCCCTCAGTTTCTCTGTAGAGATAACTTTGAACACATTCTGCTTTCTTGTCTGTAATTTAGATTCTGGGAAGCTCGACTTGGATTTTAAAAAAGAAAACAAGGCTCCTGCTCTTTGGTGTGTTTTTTGTGTGGTTGAAAATATGCAGGCAGTATCTGCAAAAGGATCCACTGGTTGGGCCATCAAGTGACTAGACCTTACATAGCTAATTATTTTTCCTTGCTCTATGTCTCCAGAAAACTCTCTGACTCAAGATTTTTTTACTTCTGTTATCTACTAACTGGCTGCCGACTAATGCTGTACAATATTTAACGTTGTAACACTGCAGTACCTTGTATATCTGATCCCTATATTTATTACTTTAGATAAAAAGAAGTTAAATATAGTTCATATATGTATTACACAGATTCTGTAGATCAGATGCTAATTCGGTTTGCCCTTTTGGCACTGATGACGTCTGATCAAACCTAGAATTCACCATTTTGAAGTGAAAGGAAATTAAAATTTAATTTAATGTCTTAGAATAAGTAGATTTAAAATAATTGGTTGGAACCTTGAAAGGTGTTGAACCATTTTAAGTATGGCCATAAGAACATGTAAAATTTCCATTAGATTGCACATAAGAAAATATTCATTAAGCATATCCGATTATTTTTTAAATGAATAAGTCATGTCTGTATTGTTGGATCTGTTGTGTCCCAGAGACAAAGAGAGTAGGACTAAGGACTTTATCACACAAGGTAGGTAAATCACATTTACAAGCAGGATAATGGCATCTTTCACTGGGACTTACCACATGATGTTGTTCCTCTTCTGTTGGTCTCCTGGTGGGAGATCATTTGGAAAGCATTTCTTTTACAAAGGAGACTATTTATGGATTACCCTGTTGTAAGTGTGATTTATTTGCCTCATGTGATAAAGCCCTAATTGCCTAAGACGTTGAATGCTTTTTTATCATGATTTTAATTAATTTCTCCTGTGCAATTTTGATGATCAAAAATAGATAGTACCAATCTTCCCCTCTTTATTTTTCAGATACAGATGAGTGCCTGCTTAATAATGGAGGTTGCCAACATGTTTGTGTCAACACAGTGGGCAGCTATGAGTGTTATTGTAATGATGGATTCTTCCTCAGTGATAACCAACATACCTGTATTCACCGCTCAGAAGGTAAAAGCTATCTCTTCCTTCACCAAACACCTTGGGTGCTTCCTTCCATTACTTCCCCAAGAAGACTGAATCAAGCCATTTAGTAGATTTGCTGACTGATTATTTTTACTTTATGGTACTTCTGCATCTCAGTCTTTTGAGTCCTATTGTAAAAAAGGAAGCAGCCATAGCTCTGTGGTAGAGCATATGGGTTGCTTATGGGTTTGTTCCCTGGCATCTCCACATAGGGCTAGAAAAATGCCTGGCTACACCCTTGGCAAGCTGCTGCATCAAGACTACTGTACAGTCAGCCCTTCATATTTGTGGGTTTGACTTTCATGAATTTGATTATTCATGAGTTTGAAGGTCTGTGCTCCCCTCCTCTTCGTCTGACACCACCATTCCTCTCCCAGATCATGAGACCAGGAAAATACTTGGTTTTAGAGACACCACCAGCAGCTTCCCACCGTCCAGTGCCTCCCCCCACTTCTCTTCCCCACTTCCTTATGCCTTTCGCCAGTCTCAAAAACAGCACCCCTCAAATCTCATCTTGCACACATTGAAATTTCACCCCTCTCCCAGATTCTCAGAGCGGGAAAAAGAGAAACTTAGAAAGTCTGAGAATCTGGGAGAGGCTTGAAATTTTGAATGTGTGCAGGAAGAGAAACAAGGGGTTGCTGTTGTTGGGATTAGAGAATGGTGTTGTGGGGGCAGAGAAGGGAAGGTTAAAACCCGGTTGAGTTTTCCTGGTCTGAGAATCTGGGAGAGGCTGAAGTTTCCAGTGTGTGCAGGAAGAGAAATAAGGGCCTGCTGTTGTTGGGACTGGAGAGAGGTGCTGGGGCAGGGTGGAGAGAGAAGGTTAAAACCCGGTTGAGTTTTCGTGGTCTGAGAATCTAGGAGACAGTTGAAGTTTTCAATATGCGCAGGAAGAGAAAAAAGGGGTTTGCTCTTGTTGGGACTGGAGGGAGGCACAAGGAAAGTGGAAGAGTAGTCTAAAACCCATATGAGTTTTCCTGGTCTGAGAATCTGGGAGGGGCTTGAAGTTTCCAATGTCTACAGGAAGAGAAATGACGGGATTGCTGTTGTTGGGACTGGAGAGACACATGAGGATGGGTGTGCAAGAAGAGAAATGAGGGACTGATCTTGTTGCGACTGAAAAGAGGTGTGCTTGGTGGAGAGATAGGCAAGAAAAGTTGGGGAAGGCATTGGATGTTGAGAGGCTGCTGGGACAGAGAAGAGGAGTGGGAGTAGGGAAAGAGTGGTGAGGAGCTCAGTTGACTACCATTGTCCTTGCTGGCTCCTTCTAAAATGGACTCCAGTTCATGATATTTTCACTTTCACAGAGGTCCTGTGACGCTAACTCTTGTGAAAGTGGAGGGAGTACTGTACTGAATTGGCCAGTGATCTGATTTAGTATAAAGCAGCTTTCTGTGTTTCTGTGTAAAGCTTTATGTGCGGGTCTCTTGACAAGCTCTGTTAGGCATGTTGGATATCTATTGTACAATCCTCAAAGGCCTGGTTTGTATGTGACACTGGATGTCTAATCCCCAAATTTTAACACCAGAACAGCTTACAGACTTGTGTGGTTGTTTTTGTCTTCAGCATAATGTTTAAACTAGGTACCAGTGTGGACACCTTTAATATTAAGGGAAACTGAAACTTTTGCAGTTATCAGAGGACTTGAATCGTTACCAGTACACATCTTTGGAAGGCAGAGAGCAGCTGTGTTGTCACCATGTAGGGGCATGAGAATTGAATGGCCAGCATTGCTCAGCATGGGCTAATGACATATTTTACCATAACCCACCACTTACTATTAGATTTGCCAGACTGAAAATTGGAGAAGGCTACTGTACCTTTCAATGGCTATGTAGAGGAGTTAATTTCAGCAAGTGTTGCTTGTTACCTGGTGGCATGAAAAGCAACACCTGCAGAAATTCCTTCTTTACACAACTATTAAAGCTATAGCCAATCTTTCCACTTTTCATTCTGGCATCCCTACTGGCTGTGAACTGTCTTTCCAGAGCGCCAGTGTGGTGTAGTGGGCTATGATTCTGCAGACCAGACTGTGAATTCCCACTCAGCTATGGAAATCCACTGGGTGACCTAAGTCAAGTTACATTTGCTCAGCCTCAGAGTACAACAAAAGCAAACTGTCTCAGAACAGATCTTGCCAAGAAAACCCTGTAATAGGCTCACCTTAGGGTCACCATGAGCCAGAAACAACTTGAAGGCACATAACAACAACAAAGGGAGGACAACAGAACCTGTGGACTTTTCTTTATGAAGTCCTGGGGTGGTATAAGGCTTAAACAAGCTAGTAAGAGCAGAGTTTGAAAATCCATGTTAAGGTCATGCCTTTATTAATCTGAATCAGTAATCAGAAGATAACGTGCAAGCTTTGGAGATATCCAGATTTCCTTATCAGGCCAGTTCTCACAAAAAATAGTTGGGAAGAGAAGGGGTGTATGTAAAAAGTTGGCCTGCTGTTCAAGTCATGAAGTCAGAGTCTTAAGGAAGAGAATGGGAGGAGACTGCAGCTATTTCAGTTAGGCTGTGTCAGGTGCTGTGATGGTTTCAGATGACACCTGGGACTGTTCATAGGATTTCTGGGATGAAGATGCAAGCAAACAGAGGTTGATCCCTCTTCTTTTGAAGAGTGTTTCTATTTCAAGGAAGAAAATGTTTCCCTAATGAAGAACAGAAGTGCTACCTATCCCTATGAAACTATCCAAAGTGACTTTAATGTTTGGAGAAAGAGAGATGTTTTAAAACAGTTAGTTTTAAGGTAGTGAGGTTATTCTTCTGTGCAGAAATGAAATGTGATGCCCAGTGAGAGGCTTCAGTGAATGAAAGTTTTATTACTATCCCGGGGCAATAACCTGAAAGTAGTAGTTTTAAGTCAGGGAGTTTCCACTGAAGCTGTGGTTAGTTAGTATGGATTCATTGAGTTTTACGCAGCCACAAAGGGATAGATTTGCAAAGTTTAAGATAAATATAGAAGCTGTGCTTGAACAAACCACGTCATTTGAAAAGGAAGGAAAGTAAGCTAAGAGACAAGCCTTGCTTTGTAGCATGAGAAATTAAAATGAAAATATGTATGTGTGTAAGTGTTCACATGTGTGTGCATGCATGCATGCACACACAAATGCAAGTATCTTAAATGGTCAGTATGGAAAATATAGTATGGTTGAAATGGAAATCCTGTGTATAAGTGAATGTGAAATTAGGCCTAGGAGGAAAAAAGAAAGCTTTCATGGAAGCCTATGGAAACTCTTTTACTAAGGCTAAGTAAGTGGCATAGGGAATATTTTGCTTTAGATGGGAGAGAAAGATAGAAGGGAGGAAAGCGGAAAGAGGAAGAGGAAAGCGGAATATAGAGAAGTGAGTTGGGAAGATAGAGAAAATTGATTGCCTTTTTAAATGGTTAAATAATAGGGGTAGGAGTTTCTTCAGGTCTTCCAAGTGTGCATTGGATTCTGGTTGTGTGTTTTGTTGCTTCATGTGCTATTTATGTCTCCCAATGTTGTATTGTGGTGGATTGGAAATGCAAGGCATTCTATCTTGTATATACAGATATCTGTCTGTGTGTTTGAAGGTTGGGCTAGGAAAGCAGAAGTCCCCATCACTTAGAGACAACTGTAAGAACTGGAGAGCTGAAGATAGGAAAGAAGCACACATCTTGCATCCACCATCTCTTTTTTCCCCTCTTTCTTTTCCAGGCTCTTTCTGCCTATTCTACCCTGAGTGCTCTTCTTTTCATCCTTCCTCTGTCTCTCTTCCCCTTTGCCAAACCTGCTTTCTTTCCAGCTTCTCCTGTGTCTACTAGCTTCCTTACTTCTACTTCCTTTACTGCCTGAAAAAAAATCAGTAAAAACAAAAAACAAGCACACACCTGCAACCTATTCTTTTGGGAGTGTATTTTCACATCTGTTCAGAATCCTTGCAGGTTAATTGTAACTGAAGATGAGCAACTGATTTGGGATAATTGGGAAGTAGATCAACAAATTGATTACGTAATAGTTTTATTTGGACATAAATTAATTGGCTGGCTTTGCTGTTTATGAAACTAGAATAACACTAAGAAATTACTTTACATATACAGGTATAATTTGGCACATGCTAATGTCAAGCAAATTTCTGTTCCACTTACCTGTAGCACCCCATCTTTAAGTACCTAGCAATGTCCTCATAGTAGATGAAATGTAGATTATGTTTTGGGATTGATATAGGTGCTTCAGTGTCATTTTGCCCACTTTAAAGTATAGTCAGCCCTCCACATTCACTAGGGTTAGGGGCACAAGACCCCCACCAAAGTGGAAAAATCACAAATATCAAAGAGAGAGAGAGAGAGAGAGAGAGAGAGAGAGAGTGTGTGTGTGAGAGAGAGAGAGAGAGAGAGAGAGAGAGAGAGAGAGAGAGAGTCTGTGGGAACGGACCTGAGGCATGGTGGGGAAAGTGGGCACCCAGAGTCCAAACCAGGTCAAGGAAAGGGGGTGAGTTGGCATGATGGCCCTATACATTCTTTCTCCTTTGCCCATCTCCTTCCTTGTGTGGGGTGGGCATTGGGAGAGGGTTTGTGGTGCTGAGAAATTGGGCTGCAATCTGTCCTTAGCTAGCCAGGTGAGGGCTGGTGGAGGCGAGCTAGAGCTGAGTTTTTAAGGGCTGTATAGCCTGATCAGAGCTCTCCTAAGGGAAGGTTACCACAGTAAAGATGCACCTGAGGTGAGGGGGCAGAGGTTGGAGAAACTAGCAAATAATCAAATCTGTGAAAGTGAAACCTGCAAATATGGAGGGCCAATCGTAGCTGTTAATTTGCCAAGGAACCGCAGTTGATGTTATTATTTCTAATCAGATAGTTTAAAATACCTGTTTCCTTTGTCTATGGAGACATTGACTAAAGCCTAAATTCAGTGGATAGTTGCAGGAATAACAATAGTCAAGTGCTACATTGATTTAGAATTTCTGTTTCCCTACATGTTTCTATTTTAATAACCTTTTGCTGGAGGATCTTCAAAATGGCATAGCTTGAATTCTGTCAACACTGTGCAGTCCTTACTTGCAGTGATAACAATACCAATGGCTGCATATTCTCAGTGCAGAAACTCCTTGCTAAATGATATCCTCAGAGTCTAAACAAGCAACTTGTGTGATTGCATGTTTGCTTTTTGCAAAATCAGTCTCTTTGCTCAGCCGCTACAGACAAACATAACTTAATATCCCCTCCTTACTGCCTGTTGTTTCACTTCTATAATCTTCTGTCTTTTTCTTATATTTCTGCTTAGCTGACCACAACTAGGTTCTTTGGTAGAGGCTCCAGGTTGTACATTATTTAGAGGCCCAAGATTGTGAGAGTGACTTAATATAATTACCAGATGCTTTTTTCTGCCTGATAACAGTATGTTGCCCGAAGTGCTGATATATTTGTCTTTTGACATTTTAAGATTTTGTTCTAATTTTAATTTTAATTGTTCTATTTAATCTCTATTGTTTTTATTGCTGTTTTATATTGTCATAGATAATGAAAAACTGTAATAATGACAGCTTATATATTGGAGCAACTGCCTGTTAGTCTAACTAATCAAAATGTACATATTATTAAAATGTTATGTGTTGGAATGCATTCTTTTCTACCCATAGTTTTCAGAGCGAGAGTTCCAGATTTTCCCTATATGCAGAACTATGCAAGTAGCAATTCAGTGTTTGAAGAGTGTGAGTTCAGTGAACTTTGCTAAAGTACCTGAATGAATGATGTCTCCATTGGTTTCTGAATGTGCACAAAGAAGTTACACTGTTAGCAGAAGCTAAGCTGTTAATTCTCTTTAACGCTTTTTAAACACCTCTTAGTTAACAGACAGATCACAAGGCATGCTGAAGCTTCCAAATGCCACAAAACACCAGAGTTAATAAGGCTAATTTGTGGTGTTCTGCAGTGCAAAGAGCCTGACGGACAGCATAATAATGATTGCCAGTTTTCCTTTGGAGATCTTTGCATCTTTTGTGTATTCTGGTGGGTTGGAGGCATCATTGTCTTGTTAGTTTTCTCACTGTGGGAAAGGAATCAAGAAGCCAGTAGAGCAGAATAATCAAAGCAAAGTAGTAGCTGTTCCTTTGTTGCTCAAAGCCGCCTTCTTCAAGGAAATCTATTGGAGGCAAAAATAGAGATGTTAAGAAGAGAGCATGCTTGATTAAAATGTTACAGAACTTTAGGGACACATTGCCAATTCCTGTTTATTTTCTTGGAATAGTAATATGGCTACAGCAAAAAAAAAAAAAGTGAAATTTAGTGAGGAATAAATCTGAGCACTTCGCTGCAAGCCCAACCAGATTTCATCTGATCTGTACTTTTCTTGTGTTCCATGATAGGCATTGTGGTCTACAGCATCTTTGGGACTTTGATGTAACACGTCCCAGTGCACCAACAACATGGTTTTATATGTGATAGTTTTAAAGAATCATCCCTCTGCTTATAGGAAAGGCAAAGTGGCCCTTGAGAATGTGTTTTGTTCCTTAATATGCACTTCATGAATCCCCCTCAGACAAGCTCCTTGGGTTCTGCTTAAGATATTCAGATGAACTGTTGTTTTTGTCTCATGCAAAAAATTAGGTCCAGTGAAGTTCACAATGCAGCAACTGGATGAGAGTTTAAAATAATCTTTTCAAAAAGCAGTCCTTTACCTGTCAGTTTTTATGAATGCTACTTGTTACTTGTGAGTAATGTGTAACATGTTACTGTAACTTACAAAGAAAACCTCAGTCCTCCCCTCCATAAGGTTTGCATAGTAACCAACCAGAGTATTTATGAATAAGCATGGTCTATAGTTCACATCAGCAACAACAATAATGTAAAATTTACTCATTCTGAAGAAAATCTAATATTTACCTTGTTTTCATTAAAACACCCAAAACTGGCAAAATTGGGCCTTGTTAGTTAAAAAAAATGTTACTACTTGTAAGTTGCAGCACAGGGTAGCTGATTTTTGTAGGGGAGTGAAGTTTGCTGGGAAAGCAGGAACGAAGAGCTTGGGGCAACCAGGCAGGCTAGATGTTGCAGCGCCTGAGAGAGCTTCAAGTGAACAACTTGCTCTGTCAGGGTCTGAGACCAGTCTGAAGGTTTTTGTGCTCCGGACCTGAAGCTCCCACTGATACATCACTCCACCTGCAAAGTGGGAAGCCTTTAAAGAGACAGGCCACTGGTTGGAGCCTGACACTCTTCCAGCTCTTCAAGAAGTCCTGGTAACCAGGCATGCTACTGTCATTAGCATACCAACTCGATGAGGTTGAGCTGGGGGAGGGTGTGCTAGCCCAGTGCTGCAGCAAGGCTTATGGGCTATTGATGTTTGTCCCTCTCCAAGAGCATGGAGGAATCCCTTGCATTGCAGGCTTAGGAATCTCAGCATCTTCGGATTGGAGATCTTTGATTCCAGAGTAGTACTCAAGGCTGGTACCTCATCTGTTTGCAGCACTTTTTGGTTTCTCATCCCCTGAATCTATGTCTCTTTTACATTCCGGGGTCATGACAAAGAGCACACAATCCAGTTACCCTTAATTTGGCATATGTTGGACATGTTTCCAGTATGTTCAGTAGTGTATATGTCACACAAATGCCATAAAACATGAAGACAATATGTGTGTCTTTGGGGCAAATGCTGCAGAGCCCTGTTGACTTTTGCATTTCCTTTTAAAGTATGATGGCATACATCACTTTGACACATTTAACCACCCTGGAAATATAGTCCTATTGGTAGTGCGAGATGGCCCTAAGGAGAATAATGCATCAAAACTATAGTTATATTTTTATTTTAAATATGGCTAGCTTTGGAGCTGCTTCTGTGGTCAGAGAGTTGAATAGAGAATGCAAACTGATAAGGAGACAGTGGTGTAATGAATCCACCCGGTTTGGGTGGGAGAACTGTTTTCAACCTTGCAGGTAGCCTGTCTCCCCTCCCTCTCTGTCACACTTGTACACCCACGTGTGCACACACACCCACACACACACCAAGAGGGAAACTAGCCTTGCTTTTAACCTTGCAAAAATATCATCAGGTAAAGAAACACTGGCAAGAACTTGGTGTAAAATTAGATCAACAATAAACTTGATTTGAAGCCATGACTTCAGTTGCTCTGGTCAGCTAAGGCCTGAAGAAAGAGTCTATATCTACAGATATCTGTTGAAGAGGTACCACCTGAGTGTATGTTCTGTGGTGTTTCCATCTTGTTGGCATGTCCCGATTTGTCAAGGGTGTGAGCAGGCCTTTCTGGATACCCAGTTTCTTCTTCAAAACCAAGTTGGAAATCTAGGCGACTGTTGATCTACTGCTTTATTTAGATTCTTAAGCTCTGTCAGCTGGCTTCCCTCTTTGTTTGAATTATTGGTGATATATGCTGGTGAAAGATTTCTGTACAGTATTTGAAACATTCGTAGTACTATGTGGTAAAGTCTGGTCTAGCTGTTGCTATGAATAGTCTACAGTTTACTTATCTCCTCCCCCTCATCCTGGTCATTTTGCAATAAAATTGTGAAGATACACTAGGGTCACACTCTCATCTCTGCTATGTTCTGTTCCTTAAAAACATTCCGGATCTTAAAAATTAAGATTAGATTTAGCAGAGGTGTTGCATTAAGTTTTTACTCTTGCTGTGTATACTTTATTCATGGATCTTTTTGTTCAGATAAAGCATATGGTTGCGAGACTACAGTAAAACCATGCTTATTGAAGTACTGTAAGAGTTCATATCTAGCGTTATATCATCTGCTTTAGGCACAGAGAATATTGATGCATCCCTTTTACTGTTCTTGCAGAAGGTTTGAGCTGTATGAATAAAGATCATGGCTGTGCCCATATCTGCAAAGAAGCACCAAAAGGAGGAGTGGCCTGTGAATGCAGACCAGGATTTGAACTGGCCAAAAACCAGAGAGACTGTATTTGTATGCAACATTCTACACATACTTACTGGTTTCTCTAAGCACGCAAGTAGAATTCAAGCATTTCTATTGCTGATTGTTAATTTAAGGCTTCCTCTGCAAGGACAATGCTACTTAAAAATTCATTTGCTGGAGTAAATCTTGTTAACACTAAAACTAATAAAGAGCCTTGTTGACAATTTAAAGATGAACAAATTTAAGGCGAATATAATGGCATAGGCTTTTCCTTACACCAAGAACACACCACCATACGTTCGTTGGTCTTCTAAGATTTTGCAAGACATTGTCACCAATAAAGGCCAAAAACACTTCAAATTTTTTTTGTCATTTTTTGTCACCAAATGCTTTATGTTTTGTCACTAAATGGAGATCTTTTTTCTTTCTATTACATTGTCAAATATTTAATTTCAAAAAGTAACATTAGACTGTTTCTATTTGAAGAATTTGTTTACATTCCACATCTCAGTAATAATGTATTAGCATTGATACCAGGTCAGATTTGTTTGTACAGTTCACTGGAACCAATAAGTCTCTTTAGGTACAAAAAAGTAAAAAATATTTAAAAAAGGCCATTTCTGCACTATATTGTTACAGTGCTATTATTTCATTTTCAACATTCTTTGGAATTCTGGGGTTTGTAGTTTACTGGGGCCAAAGAGCTCTCTGGGTGAGAATTCTAAATGCCCTCCCTAAACTGCAAACCCCAGGATTCCATAGGATGTTGAAAGTGGAATAAAAGCACTATAACAGTATAGTGTGGAAGTGCCTAAAATGTCACCATTGTAGCTTTTTAACCTTCGTATAGCATTTTCAGGTTCTTACTTTGAGCTATCTTGTATTCATTGATTGTTGTCTATAAATTATCTGTGTGTGTACTGAATTCAGGTGACTTTCTAGTAAAAAAAAAAAAGCTGTAAGCCCGTGACTTGGGAGAAAGGCCCATTGAACTTAATGGGAATCAATTCAGAGCAGATGTTTCTTTGTTAGTTCCCCATACTCTTCAGCTAAAAGAAACTACAATTCTTAAATCAAATATTGAGAAATATTGCTTGCTGAAGGTTTAGGATACTTGTTTTTCGTTGCATTTCATAAACCATTTAACTAAAAGTAATTACAATGTAGTGAATAGTATAATTGATTTAATTACATTAAATTAGGTAAGTTGTTAAAAGCAAGAATGTGAATGAACAAAACTCTCTTATCTGTTTCTTTCCCCTGGTTATAGTTAATTTTGGGTTGGCAATTACATCAAAGTTTGTACAAAGCAGATGATTTTTTAAAATTAAACAATTCATAGGCCAGCCAAATATACAAAAGGCAAAAATGACACATGTAAGATAGAGGCATTCCATCAACTGCAAATTTTCATAGGCTTTGTATGTGCTTCTTAAGTTCAGCAGTCTGTATTTCTTTTCAGTGACTTGCAACCATGGGAATGGTGGCTGTCAACATTCGTGTGAAGATACAGATGATGGGCCTATTTGTGGATGTCATCCAGAGTACATGATGCATTCCAGTGGAAAAATTTGTCTTGGTATATAAGCACTTGCATTATTTTCAGCTAGAACATGGCATTTTTTCTCTATCCAGACTTTAGGCACTTCTGGATGAGTGATTTGTTTTGATTACCCTTCCTTAAAAGTTGATCAGTGTTGATCAGTGTTGAAACTGCACTGTTCAGAAGAAGAAACTGTCCCTCAGACCGGCCAGACAACCCTGAATGCTTGGTTTTGGATGGAAGGTTGATCTATGTAGGCATTACTTTATATTTAATTTATTTATTGGATTTATATTCCACCTTTGTCTCCAAAGTGGGACCCAGTGCTGCTCAAAGTAAGACTCAATAAAAATGCGGTTGAAACAGGGCAAGCTCAGATGTTAAACACACTTGAATTAAAAACACTGTTTAAAGCATGTCTTATATAATACTCAGTAAAAATAGAGAACTTTCTGTACCCACTTCATACAGTGCTGAAAATACAGTATCCACAAAGTAAAAATCCTCTTCCTCAGCTACCAAAAGCTTGCCTTAGTACAAAAAGTATTTTATTGCCAGTGGAAGGACAGCAGCCTAGCCTGCCTTGTCAGGTAGTTCCAGCGTTTAGGAGCAGCTGCTGATAAAATCCTACCTTATGTGTCCACTGGCTGTCTTTCTGAGCAAGGTGGCATTGAGAGAAGAGCCTCCTCCACAGGTTCCTGGGGAGGCTGGTATGGAAGTATATGATCCTCCAGCTAGCATACTAAAGGTCATAGCCAGTGCTGTAAATGCAATAAATGTCTCATCACCATAAGATTGGCCATCAGGCAACAAATTGGTCATAGCCGTGAACACAGTCCTTGTGTGAAATAGGTGCAATTTGTGTAGATTGAGGGGCTGCCTACACCAAGTGTACAATAATTTAGATATATCATTGAATACATTGAAATTATGGAATTTCACAGTATTCAAAGGTGTATCTAAATAAATTTTAAGCTGCGATAGGATGGTGTTCTTGACTGTAATCCAGGTGAGAACTTGGAGAAACATTTTCCTCCTTTTTGGTTCATTTTTACATAACCTTTTAAATTCTCTATAATAGTTGAGAGACTGTCTCAAGGAAATATGTAATATTGTAAATATATCAATTGCAATGCAGATTTACATACATTTTAGCTTTGAAAATCTTAAGGAGCTTTCCACATATGAGGCTTAAATTGCTATTTGCCGAGGCCACTTTGTAATGCTTATAGCAAACGCCATTGCTGTTAGACACTGATTTCTTTTCTTCATTTACTTCTATTGCCTTAACAATATTCTCACATTAGATCAAAAGAGAAAGGCTCAAAGATAAGTTTAGTAGTCACCTCTGGAAACCATATGATCTTGCTAGAACTGTTAGAACTGTGGAAGTCAACATGAAATTCTTCATCCTAGTCCTGGGTTTTCTCTACTTGGCCTCCATTGATTCAGTATGAACTTCCACAGTTTTTCAACAAGATATTTGATAGCTTGTTTTCTTTTGTACTACATTGTAATATGTTTTGGAAATGAATGGCTGGTTAAGTTTCATCTTACTAAAATGGTGTGGTCAATGCTCTCTTGTTTCAGTCCTGTATTCTAGTAATGTTAGATTGGAAGTATTACACTCGACTGACAAGATAGCTCTTTTCAGCGTTCTCTGCTTTTTGTTCAAATGCTCATTTGTACTCAAGTGTTAGTGTGGTGTATTTCCTAGGATCTTGGCTATAGTGTCAGGAGTCCAGAATGCAAATTATGGTTCAGACATGAGGTAATTCTGTAGACGACTTTAGGTCAATTGCTTTCTCTCTTGGCCCAGTTTATTTCACAGGGATAAAATGGAGGAGGTTCATGTACTTCTTCTGAATGTTTATGAGAAAGGAAAGATAAAAATGCAAATAATATTAAAGCAAAAAGCTGCCCTCCATCAGTTAATATATAGTGTTTTGTAGTCATATGTAAAGCAGAATTAGACTTGGAGGAAGGAGATGTGAAAACTGGAGGAAGGAACATCAACAGTTTAAGATATGCAGATGACACTGTATTACTAGTGGAAAACAGCAATGACTTGGAATGATTGCTGAAGAAAGTCAAGGCAGAAAGTGTAAAGTTTACAGCTGAAGATTAAGAAAGTAGAAATAAGGGCCACAGATGATTTACATGACCGTAAAGTAGATAATGAAGACATAGAAATAGTTCAAGATTTTCTGTACCTTGACTCAGTCGTTAATCAGAATAGAGACTGCAGTCAAGAAATCAGAAGAAGACTAGGACTTGGAGGGAACTAGTTCCTATGAAGGAATTAGACAAAATCTTCAAGTGTAAAGATCATTCATTAAATACTAAAGTTAGGATTGTCCATGCCATCATATTTCCGTTTTCTGTGTATGGCTGTGATAGTTGGACAGTGAAGAAAGCTGATAGGGAGAAAACCAGCTCCTTTGAAATGTGCTGGAGGAGAGTTCTATGGATACCATGGGCTGCTAAAAAGATAGTCAGATGGATACTAGAGCAAACCAAGCCTGAACTTTCCTTAGAAACCAAAATCACTAAACTGAGACTATTGTACTTTGACCATATGATGAGATGATGTGACTCACTAGCAAAGGCAGTAATATTTGATAAGGTAGAAGGCACTTGGAAAAGAGGAAGACCGCATTATAGATGTATAGACTCAAGGAAGCCACAGCCCTGAGTCTGCAAGACCTGAGCAGGGTTGTTGATGTTAGGGTGACTTGGAGGCTTCTGATTCATAAGTCAAAGACAACTTAATGTTTGTTAACAACAACAACAGAGTCAGAGAAGGGAAGTAGAAAGAAGATAAAGCCCTTACACTGCCATATCACAAGTATGAATGAAAATTTTTTGTACTTGAGAAGCAAAAGATTGGATACCCTGGCAGACCATCACAGTACCCACTACCAGGAATTTCTGCATTGAAATGGATAGACTGTTTGATTGACTTAAAACAAACAAAAAAAAGGAAGCAGTTGGGTTAGGAGGGAACTGTGATCAACGTGTGATCCAAAAGAAGAAAGAATCCAAAACCTTTGCTTGACAGAACAAGGCCTTTGACATAATAAATGTCATGAACTGTCCAGGTTGCTTGAGGAGAAAGGGCTGCTGAAAATGAAAGACAGTAGCCCTCTGTGTTGTGAAGTATGCCTATCCCTAGCCTAAATCCACTCCAGTGGAGGAGGAGGAAGAGGAGGAGGGAGATTTACTTTCAGTGTTGATGTATGATTTAGCTATTGATTCAGCAAATCTGTTCTAGTTGGGGCTAGCAATTTGATTTAGGCCAGAGCTGCTGATCAGTTGTATGATCTGGTGGAAAGTTTTTTCTTATACCACAATATAATTCCCTAGAAGAGTATTTGCATTTCATGTAGATCCATTTCTCCTGTTTGTTTGCTTTTCCATTTTGAAGAAAGAGATGAAGTTACAACCGATATCTCTGAAAACAACGCCACTGCAGGAACTGATGCAGACAAGAGAGTGAAGCGGCGACTGCTCATGGGTAAAAAGTGCTCCGTTCCGGTTATTGACAGCATTGCCATTCCTAACTTTGGTATATGAAATGCCATTTACCAGTGTAAATGTGTAACTTATATGGCATAAATCTAAATGCCAGCATGATGGGATCTCCTTCCCTTCTCTCTGCAACTCTCTGCACACTCAAAGACTGTCTCTGGAGGTTTTTCAGGGGTCTGAAGTAGGGAAGGGGGTTGCCCTTTCCCATTTTTGCTAGATTCACTTGTTCCTCCCTTGGAGGTTGACTACTGGATACTGCTTGTCATTATTTTCAGCTTCTGTAAACATCTGTCTACTTAAATATTTGACATGGAATGTTCTTGGCAGCACTGAACTATATGCTCTTGAGTAGCACCTATGGGAACCATATGTCATGCCATATGTTAACTGTCATGAAGGCATGCAATTCCAACCATAGTTTTGCAGAGAGAAATGGTTCCTTTTCCAGTGTCTACAAATGCAGCTATAGTTTTCCTTAAACCTGCACTTGGATGTGGAATTTTTTTTCCGAAAGGAAGCTGCTAGCAGTTGACAATATAGTGACTTAATGATGTGATATTGACCCAGCATTTATATGCTATGGAGAGTGGTCCAGCATCCTTCCCTGAAAAGGAAATTCCACTGAAAGAGACAGGACTTTGCTTTGAATGTATGATGTTTCAAGCAAGGAGGCTACTTAAAGATGCAGAAAATACAGTGTCCTGAAACTTTGATTGAAGTAGTAGGAAGTCTGATTGCTGGGACTGGTCTATCTTAGATGAAAAAAGATCAGGTAACATAGGAACAGTTGCAATTCTGTGAAGAAGCTGGGGACTAGGGCACTTTTACTGTAGGGGTTGGTAATTGCCTGTAGGCCACATGCACCACAAAGCTGTTTTTGTGGTCCCCCTGAATCTCTTGCAACTCTGCTGCTGAATTTTCTACTTCAGTAGAAACAGTGAAATGGTGGCTTTCCTGGTAAACAAGATGCTTCCTACGCACCTTGTTACAAGTGGAATTATTTTTCTTGGAGACTCCTGATGGTATAGCTTGTCTTGTAAATAAGGCACACAGAATGTGCACATTGTTTTAAAAAGCAAAATCTATTTTCTTTGTGGTGGCAGCAGTGGCTGCTGTAACAAATTTGGTGGCAGTGGTAAGGTGTAGAGTGTGTGTTGAGGTGGTGTCAGGACAAACTCTTAAGACCCAGAAGCTACTTGTTGCTGATTTACAGTAATTTAAAGCATACCACAGCCATTTTGTTGTACAAAATAAAAGTCTGTTTCTTAATTCTAAGATTTCAAAAACTTTTCTTAATTAAAGTGGGCTCTGTCACCAATATGCCTATTTTATTTTACTTTTTTTGGCTTAGTGGCAATACTGTGGCTAAGCACATCTTTTTCTTTAGCATTATCATAACCGTTCAGTTAATGTCTCCAATGCAAATATCAGTTGTCTTATGAGTGAATAAGATACAGCCAACTAAAGTTGAATCCATCCTTGGTGGTTGAAGTGAATTGCCCACACAACATATGACAGCTATCGCCTGGAAAAAAAACCCCTTTGAAGCAGTCTTCTAATTTTGTGATAAAGATGTTATTTTAATTTAAAACTAACATTAGAGTGGAAGTAATTCAGTTGGATAAGAACAAAGACCGCATGGAACTTTTAAATTCTCTTCTAGTTTTTTCCTTTCGCAAATGCAAATCGTATCTTCCTTTCTTCAGAAACTTGTGCAGTCAATAATGGTGGCTGTGATCGCACCTGTAAAGACACTTCAACAGGTGTTCATTGCAGCTGTCCTGTTGGATTTACACTTCAATTTGATGGGAAGACATGCAAAGGTAGAGTATTGATTCTTGTGCATGCAGTAATTGCTATCTCAAGTGATTGCTAAAAGCAACCTGAAAAAAACCAAGACTATCCAGATGTTGTTGGGTTGCAACCCTCATAATTTCCCTCCTTAGCTATTCTAGCTGGGGTTTCTGGGATTCTAGCAATCTGTACAGGCCAACAATATGTGCAGGGCTGTAGTTGCTCATTCGTGGCCTAGCCACTGAAAAAAGAAAATCTGAAATTCATAGCTCAGCTCTGATTCATCAGGGATCAATTCAGGTAGTTTCCACTTTCGAACAGTTTAAAATGTGTGTCTAAAGTAAAGTTTGCTTTACTTGCTTTTTGCATTCTATTCTGTCTGATCACCTCTCTTGCTAATGCACAGATCATATTTTGCTGAGAGGAGTCTCTCTGTTCACATGAAACTGAGGTTATATCATATCATCTTTCAGTGGAAGGCTGTAGATAGGAGCACTTTAGATACTGTAGGAAAAAACGAGGAATTATTTGATCCTTCAAGAAGATGTACACATGGTAAACATGCCTCAGAAGTGTAGACTAGCCTACTCTCCCGTTTTTATTTTTCTGCATGCTTTTCTGTTCTATGTCACAATCTTTCCTCTTTAGGCAATGGAGTAGACAGATGGCAACACATAATAAGTGATGTAGGTCAAAAAGCACAAAATGTTTACATTGATTTGTCCCAAATTTAAGAGAAATTTAAGAGAGCTTAGCAATCTTTTCCCTTAGAAAATTGCAAGCCAAGACTTCATGAAGGCACAGAATGTAGCCTTGAGTAGTTTTGAGACCAAAATCGTCACTCAGTACCTACTTGGAAAGATAGACAAGAAGAACCTAGGTGAAGCTTACAATGTGCACTTACACATACACATATAAATATATGTGTATTGTTGTATGCCTTCAAGCTGTTTCTGACTTATGGTGACTCAGTGGTGAGCCTATCATGAGGTTTTCTGGGGCTCAGATTGTGTAACGTGCCCAGGGTCACCCAGTGGGATTCCATGGCTGGTGAGGGGTGGGTGGGAGAATCGAATTCTGGTCTCCAGGATTGTAGTCTAATGCTCAAGCCACCACACCCGCATACATACATATATATGTGTACATGCATAGCACACACATCAGGTTTCCTGTTGTTTTGTCCTCCACTTTTGTCTCTTTGATCTAGCATGAAGATTAACTTTCATGTTCTTTAGATCTAGTAGAAAATAAGGAACAGGGGAAAATAAAAGGCTGAAAAAGAGAACCTTTATATATCATGATTTTTTAAATTGTTCTTTTTAAAGTACTGTAAGCCACTTTGAGTCCTTCCCAGGAAAAAAAGTGGGATACAAATAAAGATTTAAAAAAAAAGAGAGAGAGAAAGTAGGAAAATAAAATTTGAGCTTGGTGAGAGAAGAGAATAGCAAAAGAATAAGAATAGCAAAAAATAAAGCAACAAAATACCATCTGTTGATGGCACAAATGGTACAAAAATATTTGCTCCAGAGGTGTGAAGTTCAAGAGCTCTTCCACCTATCAGTTATCTCAAGGGACTGGATGGTTTTCTGCTTCAGCAGTATGATTGGTTGGGCTATGAGAGTGCCTCGGAATAAGGTTTTTTTAAACTCATTGTCTTAGCGCAGTGTTCTTAATGTGGCGTCCAGGGACCCCCGGGTGGTCTGTGAAACTCTACTGATGGACACTACCAGCAGTGGCAGCAACAGGGATGTGGCAGAAGGGATTGTGTGTGGATACTGAGGGAGGCGTTTCAACAAGGGGCCAGTTTCAGCAAATGCACCTCCCTCTATGCATCCTTGACAGAAGGGACGTGGCAGCAGGCGTGTGCTCATGCCCAGATTATGACTCTAGAGACCAGTGTTTGAATCCCCACGGCCATGGAAACCCAGTGGGTGACCTCAGGCAAGTCACATCCTCTCAGTCTCAGAGGAAGGCAAAGGCAACAGATCTCGCCAGGAAAACCCCCATGATAGGTTTGTCTTAGGGCCATCGTAAGTCAGTTTTCAGAAAGGAGAGATGTGATGGCTAGAAAGAATCTCCCCCTGTCAGCAGCACTTTGTTGTTATGTGCCTTCATGTCACTTCTGACTTATGACAACCCTAAGATGAATCTATTGTAGGGTTTCTTGGGCAAGATTTGTTCAGAGGGGATTTGCCTTTGCCGAATTTCTCTGAGGCTGAGAGAATGTGACTTGCCCAGGTCTGAGGAGGGATTTGAACCCTAGTCTCTAGAGGCCATAAATAAATAAATAAATAAATAAATAAATAAATAAATAGGAAAGAATAAATAAATAAAATTTAAATAATCATATGAATATTTAAATCTAAATTTAAAGATTTAAATCTTGAGTTAAATCTTGGAGTTCCTTGGTGGCAAATTATATTTACAGAGTGTTCCTGGAAAAGAAAACATTAAGAACCATTGTCTTAATGATTTGGTGTGCCCAGGCACTTTGTTCATGAATTACTTATTTAATCTGTGGAGAACTGATTTCAGCCTTGCACTACATAATTTTAAAATTATTTTTTACTAAAATCTTGATTGGTGGATTCTAAAGTTTTAGGAGACTTTTATGCACAGTATATGAATATTGGTAGTAGACTAGGAGTTTTAAGCCATACCTTTGGCTTCTATCAAGAAAAGAAAATCAAGCTCTTTATCTTACTTTCCCCCCCTGTTTTGTTACAGATATTGATGAATGCCAGGCCAATAATGGTGGATGTGAACACTTTTGTAGAAACACAATTGGTAGTTTTGATTGCAGCTGCAGAAAAGGCTTTAAATTATTAACTGACGAAAAATTATGTCAAGGTAGGTGCACTGGGAAGCAATAAAAATTAAATATATTTTGAATGGTTTTGAAAAGTACACAGTCAGTTGCTAATGTATTCCAGAAATAATGGTCTTGAGTTGAATGTAATTTTCTTCTTAAAAGTGATTGTTAAGTGCTGAGGAATTTGCCATTCTGTTGTAATGTTTTACGTATAGTTTGTTTTATATTACTAGTAGGTGTTTGCCAGCACATTTTAGCAGCCTGTGAAAGTAGTTTTTTATGCCACTTGAAAGAATTACAGGCACTTTTCTTTTCTGGGTGTGCACCTAGTAACTGAGATCTTCATGTAATTCAGAAAGGATTCAGTGATTTCTGTGGGATATATTTCATATAATAGGTTTGGGATCTTTTTACAAAGATTTTTTTTAAAATATTTTTTATTAAGCAGACAATTTAAATATATAAAACAACACATACAGAAATAAAAAGATAAAAAAACAAAAAACAAAGGCAAAACATATAACAATACCTAATGAAACAAAAAAACCCTACCTAACCTAATAAAATTAAACTAAAATATGGCCAAAAAGCTAGACACCTGACTTCCAACCTCTCAGTTGCTCGTTATAAGATAAAATGTTAAATCTACTTCTTCAACCTTATATAACAAAGATATGCTTCTACATATTAGCAAAAACTTGTTGTTGTTGTTATGTGCCTTCAAGTCATTTCTAACTTATGGCAACCCTAAGGCGACCCTGATGTGCCCAGGGTCACCTAGGGGGTTTTGATGGTGGCTGAGCAGGGAGTTGAATCCTGGTCTCCATGGCCATAGTCCAACACTCAGAACACTACACCATACTGGCTCTACTAATGTTCAGATCTCAAAATTATGATTCTCCCCAGTACTATCTCAAATATGCAATAATCATGACCCAGTATTTCTTAGAATTACCCAATGGTCCATTTTTCCATTTCTGTCAGGCAATACAAATTCATTGACCAATCTTCTTGAGATGAGATAATTGAGTCTTTCCATCTCTGAGCAAAAATCAGTCATGCAGCCTTTGGTAGGTACTGAATAATTTTTCAGTACTTCTTGTCTATCTGATCATCTGTCAGTCCAAGCAAGAAGAGTTTGGGTTTCATTTGAATCTTCAGTTTCAGAATATCTTCCATCAGTTGATGCATTTGCACCATTTTTTTTACTTTTTCATAAGTCCACCACATGTGAAAATAATCCCTTCTTTCTGTCATTTTTGATAATCTTTCTGGTACTAAATACCATTTATACATCATTTTATAAAAGTTTTCTCTAAAAAGTTTTCTCTAAAATCATAACTTAATGTAAACTTCAAGCCTTCTGTCTGCATCTTTTCCATTGTTCCATTTGTATATTACAATCTACATTTTGTGGCCATTTAGTCAAACAGTCATTTTCAACAAGAATGTATATATTTTGGCTCTTAAATCATGGCTCTTAAATCATCATGAATACACAATTGTTCTTCAAACTCTGATGTTTGAAAACCAAACAAGTTTCTATCCATCTTAAAATGTCTGGTTGTCTATAAGCAAACCATCAAATATTATAACCTTCTTGAGTCAGTTCATCACTTGTTTTCATTTGATATTGCCCTTCTAACAACAAATCTCTGTACGTTAACCATTTAGCTTTAAGAATTATTTCTCTCTTAAATGAAGCTTCATGTGGAGAGTTCTGTAAGGGTACTTTACCGTACAATCTTGTTTTCTATTTGTTCCAAACTCTCAATATGGCATGTCTGACGTAGTGATTGCTAAAATCAACATTTGCCTTGAGTTTATCATACTACAAAAGTCCTTGCCATCCAATCCAAATTTGTTAGAAAGCTGTGTAGGAGGCTGTGATGAATGGTGATTTTCAGAAACTAAAACTGATCACCAAGTTCAGCCAGTTATCTTTCTTCTGCCAAAGAAGCGAAGAACTGCTCTATTCCTCACCAGTAAATGGCATTTAGAATAGTAAATAACCTTGGAATAAGAATGAAGCCATTGAAAGAAGAATTTGAATCAAATGGTTGGTCAATAGCAAATACTAGATAAAAATAATTTAGTATTGCTGTTCAAAAAACCTATCGAGCTGACTTTACTTATTTGTTCTCAGTAGTCTAATAAACCATAAGAATTCACTGGGAGAAGAGTAGCTCAGTCTTTGGTTTGCAGTCTTTGCTATACTAATCACTTCTTGGTGTTAACAAATCCAGTGTCTTTTTAAAATGGTTGTTTACCTTTGCTTTTCATCTAGTTTATAATCATCTGGATTATGAATACCATTTTTGCATGAAGTTAAGTAATAAAGCATCCCTTTAAATACTGCAGATATTGATGAATGCTCATTTGAAAGAACATGTGACCATATGTGCATCAATCATCCGGGCACTTTTGAGTGTACTTGCAAGAAAGGATACACACTCTATGGCTTCACACACTGTGGAGGTCAGTATATATATCTATATATCTATATGTAGCAACTTATTGCTGGTGTGCTTGTTGGAGTGCTGCTTTCTTGATCTTGACATTGAGAGGAAATCTTGGTTTTAAACCCATTGCTGCAGTTATTCTAGATGTTTGTCCTTCTCCTTTTGGATCAGCCTAAAGTAGACTCTGACTTTGTACATGCTATATTTTTGCTTAAGCAATTTTCCTTTCTGACTTTTATTGGAAAGGAGCTGTGACTGTTAAAACAAACAGTTGCATTCCACACTTAGGTACTAAGAACTGGATTTGGCAGAATGACTGCCTCCAAAATGCTTATCGGTTGCACTTGGTATGGTACATGGTACTTGCCTTCGGAGCTAGGTCCTGATCGGAAAAAAAATCAATAAACTAGTTAAGTTTGCTATTCAGTAGATTTTCGTAACCCAACCCCAAAGAGAAGAAAATAGATGCAGATTAATTAGAATCTCTTGTAATTGTTAAAAAAAAAATAGCTGGTCTAATCTTGTAGTTATAAGCCTGCCTGTGGAGATATTGAAACACATGCTGTCATTCAGAAAAATATACTCTCTGATCTGGAGCTGTGTGTTTTGGGAGGCTTTTATAGATTAATAAACGGAACATGGAACAGGCAGACAGAAAAGGTATGAGAAAGGCATTGAGAGTTATGCATATAGGTTTATCTCAAGCCAAATCACATGTTATATCCATTTCAAGAGAAGGATCCAATCTCAGTGAGTTTTCCCTTGGGTGGGGATGAGAGACGAGGAACCCAAATCTTTAGGGTGAGTGTTTGCATGTAGCAAAACACACGCCTTTCTCAATCAGTTTTACCATCTTAACACCTAGGTTTGAAATTAATTATGTTTCTTCTGAGAAATGTTGGGTTAGTTCTTGGTTGGCATAAAGGTTTAAGGTGCCCAAGCTGCATAGCTAAGGTCACTTTCACAATTCTTTTGACTCTGTGGGTCTTTTGAATAATTTTTTCAAAAGATTGTAGCAACTGTTATCAAACTTCCAAATGCTTTCTCACATAATATACTCTGTGTTTGTGTGTGTGTGTGTTTGTGTATTGTTTGCTTCTCAATATAGAGTAGTCCCATCAATTTAATAGAGTTTCCTTAGGCGAGGAGTACTCAGGGGTGGTTTGCTAGTTCCTTCCTCTGAAATGCAGCCTTAGCACCTGCTGTTTGTTGGCACTGCCCTGTCCAAGTACTAACCAGGGCTGACCCTGCTTAGCTTCTGAGCTTAGCCAGGAAATGGTGCCTTTAGGATGTTTAGGCTCCAGTTTGTAGAGCTCTATATATATTATATATCCAGCAGAAGTTATTCTTGTGCAGTTTTATGTTGGCCAGGGTAGAAAGGTGCCAGTCTTTTTCTGAAGAAGTTTTATTTTCCATTCTTTTTTCTTTAGATATCAATGAGTGTAGTATCAACAATGGAGGGTGCCAGCATACATGCATAAACACAGCGGGGAGTTATCAGTGCCATTGTAATGCTGGCCATAAATTACACTGGAACAAAAAGGACTGCGTTGGTAAGATTCAGAGCTCCATTCAGTTTTTTTGAGATTTTTTGGTTTGCTTAAAGGCCATTCATTCGTGTGAATTCTGACAGCATCTTTCCACTGAACAGATCAGCACATATTAGCATTCCCCCTCACTATGACTGAAGACAGACAATATTTTTATAGAGAACTGAAAACAATTTGACAGAAGGTACACTTCCCATAGTGTGCATGCATGTTTCTTAAAAAATGCTTGGCAAAAGTGTATGGATACTCCCTTTGACTTTTCTATATTTTGTTGCACTGCAGTTGTTAATTGAAATGGATTTAATAGGCCTTGTTAGCACTGAGTATACACATAATATTCAACACTGTGGGAGTGCTATACTGTGGAGGTGGCACAATAAAAGTGTGAGTTTGGTTTTGTTTACTTCACTTTTGTGCCACAAAGAAAATATTTTGCACCTTTAGATTGTTGAGTATTTTGTGTACATTGAGTGGTAACCATGCCAATTAAGTTCTAGGTTATAACAAATCAAAGTGCAAAAGTTAAAGGGGGCGAATGCTTCTCCAAGGCACTGATTCTCACTATGACATCTGGCTAACAGGCTTTTGAAACAATACAAGTATCTTTCGTACCTGTTTAGCAGAGGCAAAGTGGAATAAGGAAACTAAGCATGAGCTATAATAATCCATCTTTCAACTGTATTCAGTTCTCCAAAAAAGCTATTCTATGTCTCCAGCCGGCAGTACTGTGTTGCTTCTAATTAGCCATTATGGCTACTGTTGAAGCTGATTAAAACAAAGACCATTTCCACACTACGCTGTTATAGTGCTATTATTCCACCTTCAACATCCTGTGGAATTCTGGGGTTTGTAGTTTACTGAGGCCAAAGAGCTCTCTGGCTGAGGATTCTAAGTGCCCCTCCCTAAACTGCAAACACTTGGATTCCATAGCATGTTGAAAGTGGAGTAACAGCCCTCTAACAGTGTAGTGCAGAAATGACCAAAAACAGGAGATACTTTCGGGTCTTCAGTGCTTTCTTTCTGTGCTTTTAATCTGCACTGTTTTTCCTTTTGTGTTGCCTGCATGAAAAAAAAAAATTTAATGGTTTACAGAAAGGAGAAATAAAATGTTATTTGTGCCTTCCTTTTCCATATTGTTAATAATGTAAGTGTAGACTGATAACTGATTATGTAACAATGTGTGGCTTCGTGTTTGTATTGTAGAACCGTACCGGCAATTAGTTTTCTTCTCCTGTGAGTGTCTGTGTTTTGCCCAATAGAAAGGTCCTTGCCTGATGTCATTTTACCCAAAGTGTCTCTGCACTGCATTAAGACTGGTGGAAGTGATAGCTGCTTTTTAATCTGTTCCTCCAAGGTTCATTTAGTCTCTGGTAAGTCGCACAGAACAAAGTAGATTTGCTGTTATTCATCCTAAATGGAAGATAGAAAAAATGTAACTCTTTGAAAGTCTTAAAAATAACAGCCATTAAATTCAATTCAAATGTGTTTATATACACATTCAGTAGTATTTACGTCCTTCAAAATTTGTGCCATCTTCCTTGTAAACATTTTTTGGCAAGAACCAATAAAATGAAATGTAGCATTGCTATGTATAACCTGATTTGTAAAATACAGAAGTTATAGTATACTCATAAAATGTTTATAAGATGAAATGGCAGTATAATTAACTAGAACACAGATGCTTGGTTGGCATGGAAGTCAATTATGATTGCATTTTATAGTTTTTTTTTAAACATTGACATGGCAGTGGTAATAACAAAAGTCTTTTCCCTCTTACATTAGCCATGTGCTATCCAACAGAATTATTCTGGATTGTGAATTGTCTGGTAATTAGCAGTGGCTTCTGTTTGGAGGTAAAGCTGTGTTCTTCCAGCTGTGTAACAAAGAGGACTGTTGGTTTTCGCTTCCCTTGGAATTTGAGTGAAATACTGGCTGAGATACAGGGCCAATTTTGAATGGCTGCCTTGTGCTTCTATTATGCCTCGCAGATTGCTGCCCATTCTGAACAGTGTAGGCCAAATGGGAAAATGTAGTTCAAAAATCCTTTGGAGCAGTGTTTCTCCTGCCATTTGCTGTATTCTGCTATACTGTTCTCCAGTATGTTTGGGAAACAGAGAAGAGTGGAGACAGTTGCTTCTTTCCTGTCCTCTTGCAGCCAGTGATTAAAGATGAGAACAGAAAGGAGGACTAGTTGAGAGGACTTTTGATGTCAGGAACATGGTAGAGATGGAGGGGACTGGTGATTCTTCTTCAGCTGGGGCTTTAATCATAGGTAGAGAAAACTTGTTGTTGTTGTTGTTGTGTGCCTTCAAGTAATTTCTGACTTACGGCAATCCTAAAATGAACCTATCACAGAATTTTACATGGATTTAAAAACTCTCCTCTCATTTGAGGCACATATTTAAGAGCCCATAAAGTTATCTTCTCAGCCCGGGGCTTGATGGCATATGGCAACCCTTTACTAGTCCACTCTAGAAGTTAAACAGGTATGAATAACCTTTGCCCAATCTGTCTTTTCCTGGTAGTAACTGGTGAAGAGCATTCATAGCCATTGCTCTGTGTGCCCACACAAAAAGAGTACTAGATGGGAGTACCCTCAAGTTTCCCTCATGGGAAATTCAGTACAGGCTATATACTGTCCCTGGATTGAGTCAGCTCTTGACAAAAAAGTACTACTTGGTGGATTAGGCTTTAGCTCTTCCATGTCTAGTGCCTTATTGCTATCTGATGCTGATCTAAAGTTACCATGGCCTCCATGGGATCTTATGAAAAGTATGCTGGATAGATAGCAGAAGAATAGTTTAGTTGCTCGCCCTGAACAATGCTAAGAGATTCAGGGAATCAGTGTGGTCACACTCTGTCCTTACATTATGTATCTGGTAACTGAGGCAATTTAATTCCACAGACTAGGTTGAAAGTAGAGATGGGCCAACCAAATCCTTGAATTCTTGGCAAGGATTTGAGATTCATGGATCTGAATCCCCAGGGCAAAACAGGCAAACGGAATCTTTCGAATCCGGAAGTGCCCACTGCCCCCCCATTCCCCCCACACATTCCAGCCCTCTGTGCAGGACAAATGAGAGCCTGCGCTTGCGCAAATGCCTGGAATCAGGCCCGCAGGGGCAAGTAGGGCCGGCCATGGCTGCGCTCCTGCAAGCTCTGGGGCCTGTGCTCATGTGAGCACCTGGGATCAGGCCTGCAGGGGCTAGTAGAGCCGGCCATGGCCACAGTCCTGCAAGCCCTGGGGCCTGCGTGAGTGTCCAGGATCAGGCCCATAGGGGCAAGTAGGTTCCTGCACATCCCAGAGCCTGAGCTCGCTGCAGCAGGGGTGTGAAGAGAGGGTCATTACCCCTTCTCTTCACGCCTATCACTGCTGCCGCAGGTGCCAGCACTTTGGAGGCGGCCTGCAGGGGCATACAGAGTGGACGATCGCTTTTTAAACCCTTTTAAAAAAAAGGATTCGAAAGATTTAAGATCTGTGAGATTCATGGATTCCCAGAACCTTCCAGGGATTCGGATCCAGAAAATTCTGGATTCATCCCATCCCTAGTTGAAAGCCAGTGGTCCAGATAATCAGTTTAATCTAAGAGTACCTGGAGTTGGATTATCACAGCACACTCAAGCACCTTGGCATGGAATAATCTCAGCCAGCCAGCTAGATAAATTTTGAATTGGCATTCTTGTTAAACCAGGAATGTTAATTACGTGAGTAAGCTTTGCACATATTTCAATGTTTCCCAAGCTTTCATTTCCCCACAGGAAAAAAAAGACCCCTAAATTCAAAATTTCTAGACATTTTACATCTCTAGCTATGAAGTAATGACCTATTGCTAGTGGAAGTATTTTTTGTTTGGTGGCGTTGGAAGATACAATAGGAATAGAATAGAAAAATGAGAGTTCGGTACCATATAATGGACCTGTCTGGCCCATGACTTATCAGACTTCCCAAATTTTTCTTCCATTGTTAATCCAATCATCCTCCCTTATGTTCATCACATCTCTCTCAGTGGCTAAGTATACAGCTATGCAAGCTATACTCTGATGGGAGAGGACACTTGGGAGTGAGTCTCAATTGCCATCTCTCTGTTCTACCTGTTGGCCAAGGCTTTGACAGAACTGTCACTAATGTCAGCAGGAACCCTCTCCCCCACCAAAAAAAAACCTACCAGAAGTACATGAGGGTGGAGAGGGATAAATAGCTAATTGAGATGAACTCCAGATATACCTGAGATAATGATTATGAGTACATGTAATCTTGGGAAGGATAAATATGATTATTATTTCCTCCATAATAGTCACATAGGTTAAGAGCTATAGTGTACTTCTGAATCACGTGCAAGATCAGAAAGCTCTTTCATTGTCAGCATCTAGTGAGAGACTATAACTGTTTTTTTTTTTTGAAAAAGAAATGAGTTCCAGAGTTAATGAAGGAAAAACAACATCTAAATTGCTTGTGAAGCCAACAAAAACCAGTTGACTAGCATACCCAATCAAGGTTATAGTGTTTGTAACCTTGAGGCAGTGGACACTTCAGACATTAGAATGTTTCCAGGAGTATATTTCATCAGTGCTTTAGTGTGCATTTCTGTTTTATTGCATAGCTTTATGATCTGTCTCTTAGGCCTGGAAGGTTCCTACACTTTAAAATGCGGCAGCCCCTCTCCACTTAAGAAGAAAGAACAAAATTTAAATGAGTCTGCTATATTAGGTAATTATTTGATAAACATGTTTCTGTGTTGGCTTAAAAGCTGGCGGTGGGGGTGTTATTTGGCTGTCAGCCAGTAAAAAAGGTCTTGTTCAGTGAATGTACTGTCTGACAAAAGTTACAGTTCTTTCCTTTCATTTGTTGCTTTTGTGCATTACAGCAGACACCATCTTAGAGGAGGCATTCTTCCGTTAGTGAGAAAAAGGAGGAATGTTTCTTCTAAGTAGGTAAGACAGTGCTACCTGCAGATTTTGTAAGCATTTTTTTAAAAAAACTGTTTCAGTTAATTGGAGACACTTTTGTATTTGATCTAGAAGTCTTTGACTAAACAGCACATTACTATTTTTGTTTTATTAAAAAAACATTTTAGAAGGCTTTATTAGGTAGTTTTTAGACAGCTGAACTGTAGTGATCTTGTGCAGATTCCTAGAGAGAGTCCATAGATGGATGAAAAAGAAGCAGTAACATATGAGGTTCAGTTGCTAGTGGCTCCTATTATATGAACTTAAGAAAGCAGGGTTAGGGAAGATCTCTTATAGTGAGGTGCTTTTTAAGTGCATTTCGTTGATCTAGTTGCTGTGTACGGGAGCTCGTTCTAGAATAGAATGAATTATGGCATACATTATGCATTCAGCATTCTAAGTGTGTGAGAAATGCTGTTATACAGTATACTAGTTTCTTACCTGCTCCAGATAGAGTTCAGTGTATCATATAAATTAGTTTTTGATTTTGTCTTGCTGCCTAACTTTGCTTTCACTCTCCTCATGTTATGGTCACTATCTGAGCAAAACAGAATGTCACTTTAATTTTACTCATTTCTTTAAGTTGTTTGAAAGTCATCTGAGTTACCTGCTTACTTTGTAGGCAAAAAAAAAAAATGCATTTGGAAGTAACAACTGTTTTACTATTTCTTTCTGAAGATCTCTATACCATCCGGACAAGTGTAACTTTTAAATTTAATGAAGGAAAATGTAACTTGAAAAAGAGTAAGATGTTTCAAGATGCTGCTCAACACATAATACAAGGTATGAATACGTATATGTAACCAAAATAGGTTCGATTGGAAGTCTCTCATTGGTATGATCTGTAGCTTTTTAATCAAAAACTCTGGTACCATTGGATCTTGATCATATATGACAGACACATAACTGATCCAAACAAGATAATTTTGCTCCCATGCAATTCTTCCATCTGACTGAAGAGCCAAAGGCACATTCCGTGTTGCTTTCTTGTATTTTCAGAGTCACACACACCTTCATGCACTGTGATAAGGAACCAAGGTCCATCCTGGAACAGCACAGATAGATAGCATGAAGTGGTTTGCATGCCAGGATGCATTGTGGATTGCGGTAATATTTGTACAAGTATCTGGAGAAAGAAGTTTATGATTATTTATATATTTCAGTAGTCTAAAAGCATTTCATTAACCTAGCAGAGCAGAGCTATGCAGAGCAGAGCTTTGTTAAGGAATGATACAGAGGAGCCATGTTGGAGCAAGGTTGCACTGTCTAGCCTAAGTAGGTATTTGGTTATATTACAGAAGCAGATGGAAAATACGAGTGTTGTATCCCAGGAGATGCAAGCTGGCAGAACAAAAGAGAGAGAAACCTTTACAACACTTCATTAAAACACCCAGTTGTTCATCAGATGCCTAAGATGGGAGACTTTTATATCATATACTGTGGGAGCTTCTGACAGTAGTATTTGCTAAACTAAGAAGTGTTTGGAATTTCCATACTTCAGTGATTTTTCTGGTTCAGAGGTGGATGGCCTACAGGTGGAGAGGAAGGCCATTCAGTTCCTTGAGAGAGACAAAACCTTTATCCTGATGGAGATGAAGTGGTAGAAATCTTTCCTGAAATCTGATAGCCATGCAGGGGAGTTTAGATACCCTGTGACCAGAGACCAGGGTCTAGTTTGCAGCTCTTCTACCAATTAGCTGCACTTTTAGAACATAGTTACAGAACTTCTAGTTATCCATTAACAGTTACAGTGCAGCCCACTAGAAGAAACCATGTAGGGCTACTACATAGGCTGATCTTTTTCAAGTGCAAGGGACTATGTGCTTGACTCTTTAGTGTATCCATACTATGTGTTAAATGCTTCTTAGCTTGCTTGGATGCAACAGATCACATTTCAGCCCATATTTGGAGTGCCTTTCTAAAGGTTTCCACATATTTTGCTTGTGAAACATGCTACAATATCTGAATGGGCAGCTGAGTGTTTGGTGACAAAGGATGGGTTAATTTTTCAATTTAATTTTCTCTTTCTTATTTTTCCAGACTTCACTTTGTTCCATCCTACTCTTGCATAGGTTTTTAATTCATCCCCATTCTACCCTAAAACTAAACTAAACTAAACTAAACAAAAACCCCTTCACATGAGAATTCATGAAGATTTTTGTACATCTTTATCCTAACATATAGTTTTATTTACTTTTCCATAATATGCACTTTTTTTTTGCAAAGAGTTTTCATTGGGGGGGAGGATTGTGCATTTGTGTCTCTGTTATAAACATTTTGTGTGCCTTTCTCCCAAGACATAAAAATAGACATTTTTACATACTTTTTTTAAATGTGGAGAGTTGTTTTGTAGAATCCAGGGGACTGTGAATCGCAAAAGGCAACTCTATTGCAGTTTACAGATTGATTCAGTGTACATGAACTTTGTAAGTTTGTATCAAAATGCAAACTGAACAAAATTTTCTCCCATCCCTAAAATCACACACAATACATCCTCACAGGGCATAAATAGGATCACTTGGATCTGTTTATATGCCTGGTGCAAACTAAATGTGAGAATGAATTCTCAGACTTGTAGTCACGTTGCAAAATTATTGAGATTCTGGCAGCCCACGGAGAGCTAAACTTTTCAGAATATAAACAAATGACCCTGCATCTTCCAGATATGTTGAACGTCAGTTCCCATAATCCCCAGATGACATATCCAGTGGTCAGACTCGCTAGGAATAATGTCTCACAGGTCTGGAGAATGCCAAGCTGTGGAAGATCTGCTTTGTCATAGCAGGCTGAAATGGGTAAAAAGGAATAGGCCTGGAACTAATTTGAAATAACCTAATTTTAGCAGCACTAAACCCCCACCCTGCATTGAATTTTGTCTTGTACACACTTGGCTGAAGTCCTTCCTTGGAGCCTTTCCGAAGTTATAATTGAAACTATGCCCACATACTAGATTGTGCCAGGGCAATTGCTTGTAGTTTGTTAGCATCTGGAATTAATCATACAGCCCCGAAAGAATTTTCTCAGAAACATTTATCAAGCTTTAGCAAATGCCCAACAACATAGATGGCCAAGTTCTTGTTTCTTTTCATTTTATTCACACAGAGAAACATACTTCAATGATAGAGAACTTTTGCTATGTAAACCTGACATGCAGTTCTGGCAGGAAAACTCTTGGAGATCATGGCAGATTGAAGGCAGCTAGAGAAATGTTTATATCTGCAGACTTTGAGCTTGAAACAAACCAAAAGGAGGTGACAGGTTGGTTGGAAAAGAATCCACAATATAAATGTAAAGTTTTATTTCTAAGACAGCTTGTTGCAGTCTAATCCTGAACTTTTCTGTCTTTCACTTTCATCTTTGTGCAAAACAAGCAAAAGTATCTCCTGTTTTGAAGCTTTCATATCCCTTTTTCCAAAAGTCAGAAAATTTCTATGGGTAAATGTTTGCAGTTCTATATTTAATATCTTTTGGGGTTCTTGGAAACTAATTCAGAATAATATTTATTGTCATAGTTAATGTACCATGTATCAATTACTGCGCTGGCTATTCTTTTGAACCCAGTTGCATTAAACTTCAGTGCTTTATGCTCCTGATCACCACCACCACCTATACCTTTCTAGACACATGCAATTTGAGCTGTGCACGTAAAAGGACTGAGAAGAGGCTTCGTAAAGCAATCCGAACCTTGCGGAAGGTAATCAACAAAGAGCAATTCCATATTCGCCTTTCTGGTGTGGATCATGATGTAGCCAGAAAATCTCCCAGGGTACTTGATACACAGGAGCTCTGTGGCCTTGGTCAAAGGCATGTGGATAACAGATGTGGTAGGTGCAATTGCTATCCGATGCATTGATTTGGTGCATTTGTAACCTGCATATAGAAAATCAATAGTGGATATATAGCAATATAACCAATGTTTCACACAGAACACTACGCTAGTTTCATGAAGAACAAATTGCCCTACCTGTGTGAGTAAAGATCACAATGCCAATGTCAAAACTGTTGTTTTTGAGCTTATGCTGTGTTCTCATTATCGACCCTTCCATTGTTTCAAATGTGAAGTTTATCATTCGTACTCTATTCGTAATCATACTTTCCTCAATTATATCTTCATCTCTGTGTTCCATTGCACTTAATGTACAAAGTATTTTGTCCTGTTCATCTCTAGATAATGGAGCACATGCAAGAAATGCTTATTTAGAAGTAGGTGAAATCCATGCACAAGATAACTGGTCAGTATTGTGATGCTTGACCTATACTTTGAACCAAAATCGATATAACTAGTAGGATTACAGAAATTGAACAATGTCTATCCATTCTTTTAGGGGTATTCCTTTTGCTCCAGATTAGTCCAACAGTTCCAGGAACACATTGTGATTCTTCTGTTCCAGTGACACATTAATAGGGCAGATTCATGCTTTCCATGCATTTGGCATGTGTATGCTCTGATTCAGATTGCATGGTAAACCATTGACCAACATGGCAAGGTAGAACCACAGTGAATTCTATGTGTGTATGCTCTTCCATTCCCACAGTGTGACAACAAAGAGAAATTTGGAAGATTTTGCTTTTTTAAAAATATACCTTATCTTAACATCTGAACTGACAAACTCAGGTTAATGTTAATTCTTGTTTCTTTGAAACAACTAACTTAGGTGTTTTTGATAAAACTTCATAAAATGACAAAGGTTGACACTTGTCCATAATAACACAATGATAAACCTTTCTTGGTTCTTATCCTCTCTGTCTTCAGTGACATGCCTCCCCTTCACACTTTGCCTGGTATGGCACCCTCCAGATGTTTTTAGACTACAACTCCCATCACCTCTCACCACCATGGCTAAAGGTGTGAGATGATGGCATTTGTAGTATAAAACATCTGGGAAGGCACTGCATTGGGGAGGCTTCTTCATAGCATTCACTGTGGCAAGCTTGTCTGCCATGCAGATTGTGAATTTATAGTGTATACAATGCTGTTTTAGGATTTATCTTTTTTTAAACTGAAATTTTGTAAAGATTATTTGATATTATTTACTGCTTTTAATCTGTGTAAATTATGGGTTTTTAAAAATACAGGTATGCGATAGGTATAAATGTGCTTTGAATAAACAGATTTGCCCTCCACTTTAACTTTATTGTAAGGGATATGAAATGAGCCTTCAACAAGCAGAAGAACACCAACTTGCTCTATGGGTCTGATATTTTTTTTTCTAAGAAGACAAAGTTAACACAGAGAGCTCTTTGTCTTCAGTGTTTGCTCATACTGGTTCTTTTCCCCAACCTCTTGCAACTTTCTTTCCTTTCTAATAGAAAGATCTTGAAAGAGGTGCCAGGAGGAAAATAAATTTTCCAAACCGAAGATAAATAGCTGTCTATTCTGCCAACCTGCTGCTTCCAGGATAATAGACTTAAATCTTCAGTTCTAATGCATATAATTTCCCCATATGAGTGCAGCCTGTGAACCAGCAGAAAACAAAACCAAAAAACAATGTAGAGGGGCTCTTTAGGAATAGGTTTCTATCTTCAGTTTGTGTATGTCTGTGTTTCTGATGCAGTCAGGGTATGGCTCTTAAGGGAATAAGTTAGTTGTGGATCACGACCTCTTTTATGGGGTTCACCTTCTTAAGTCACTGAGATGCTATAGTATTTGTCCATAGCATTAAAAACTCAAAGACTAAACAAGTTGAATAGAAGGAAGGATCCTTTAAATGTCTTTATAACTCTTAATCCTGGCTCCCTATGGGTGCCTCACTCTCCCTACTTTTCTTTTGCATCAGAAAAGCTTTCTCTCCCAACCCAAACAGTTGTGTGAGCTAAGAGAAGGATTTGAATGGTCATTGAAGACAGACAATGATGGTGCTTATAGGAATGAAGTCTGCTGAAGGCAATTGGTTCTTGACTTCATTTGAAGGAAAAGAAAACAAGTTGCAGGAAATCTTAAAAAGCCAGTAAAGAAAGCTCACAGGATCCTTGATGTTGTGTTGCAGTTTCAAAGTCCTTGGTCGTTATTTTGAAAACAGGCACTTGATTGTATTCTGTGACACATGCTTGTGTTTATGCTGCCAGACTAGTTAACTTGTTAGTGTCACTTTTAGACAAATGTTTGCACTGCAAAATTTGATACCCTGACACTTTTATTTAGAGTTTCAACCACACAGAAGGGCCAGTTCTGCCTCTCTTATGTTCATGAAATGGTACAGTGAACCCTCTGCCCCTTTCTCTTTCTGATCTTAAGAAATCTAGTCATATTGCCTACAGAGTAATGTTACACAACCAAAAATATCATTCTTAAATGTTTCAGAATAGACAAGAAACATTTTGGCCAGCCTCAGAAACCCCATGATAGGTTCACCATATGGTTGCCATAAGTCAGAAATTATTTGACACAGCAGCAGCAGCAACAACAAGGGGCTGTACCTCAGGAGCTCTTAGCACAATGTAGAAGGACAAGCATGGTATACTGGTTTGAGTCTTGGCCTACAACCCTGGAGATTAGAGTGTGATTCTCTGCTTGGCCATGGAAACCCACCGGGTGACCTTGCACCCATCACACACTCTCAGCCCCAGGAAACCTTGTGACAGGTTCACCTTAGGGTCTCCATAAATTGGAAATAACCTGAAGGGATGCAACAACAACAACAACAGCAACAACAACAGCTGAAGGACAAAGGTATACTTTATAGCCTTGGAAGGAACTGGAGAATATCTGAGCAAGATTCAGTCTTTTGGTGGGATATGCAGCATCACTATTTCACATACAGTAATCTGGAATGTATAGTGTTTAATTTGATGAATGGTGACCAGTGTTACTTTAAGTAAGAGCCAGAAGATTCTGGGGTCTATTTGCTGCTGAAGTAAAACTCTTTCCCAAGTTAGCCATACATATGACGGTGGCTTTCAAATTACTGCTTTTGTGTTGCCTCTGTGTAGACTTTAAAATGTACAAAAGCACTGGACAGTAGTATGGATGCACTTTTTTAAAAAGATGGGGCAGTCTAGTCAAAGAATTTTTGATACTAGTGGGCAGGTTGCAGGGTAATCCTATATATTATGTGGAAAAATAAGTACCAGATATGGGTCTTGTTTTCTGTTTAACAGGATGACAGCCTTAAGCACATGGTAATTCTTCCACTGAAATGAGTGTGATAGTGCTTTCATCAGACAGATTGTGCCTAGCTGATGCGACTACTATAATTTTTGGAACACTTCTTGTTTTTTAATATTCAGATTATTTCCTACATTTCCCCTGCTCCCTATTCTTCACAATACTAATTTTCAGAACCTTTCACAATAGAGTATTACATCTTTTACTAATTATACAATGCTTTTAGCCACCCTGTTAAGCTTGATGGCAGTTTTCTGTTATCTCTCTCACAGGAGAAATGTTGTGCTTTCCTTTTTTTTTGGACACACTTTTATTTACTATTATTGTGCAATGAAGCTGAAAGTATAACTTCAGTCCTTGCTTCTTCTGAAACTCTGAAATCTCAACCTCTGGTTTGTTTGTTTGTTTTGTTTTTTTTTAACTCATATGATCTATTGTTGTTGTTAACTGCTGTTTGTTTTCAACAGCCCTGTTCAGGTCTTGCAGACGCAGGGATGTGGCTTCCTTCATTGAGTTTTTCCATCTGTAATGCAGTCTTCTTCTCTTCCAAGTGCCTTCTACCTTACCAAGCATTATTATTGCCTTTGCTAGTGAGTCGTGTCTTCTTGCGAGATGGCCAAAGTACAACAGTCTCAGCTTAGACATCTTGGCTTCTACAGAGAGTTTAGGGTTGATTTGCTCTAGGATCCATTTGTTTATCTTTTTAGCAGTTCACGGTATCCATAGAACTCTTCTCCAACACCACCTTTTAAATGGATTGATTTTCTTTTTATCAGCTTTCTTCACTGTCCAACATTCACAACCATACATAGAAATTAGAAATAAGATGGCATGGGAATCCTAATTTTAGTATTTAATGATATATAATGATATATTAATGATACGTGATTATATATCTTTACACTTCTAGTTCTTGTGTAGTTCCTCAGGCATCTTGTCCTGTGTACAGGTTACATGTCAGAACAATCAAACGTTGTGGCACACCCATTGCAGTTAATAATTTTTCATGATGTTCACGATGAAAGGATTTGCTGTAATTTATAAAGCATAGACTGAGTTTCTTTCAAAATTATTTGGTGTGCCCCATTATCCATTATATGTTTGCAATATGACCCTTACTGCCTCTTCCTTTCCTGAATCTGGCTTGGACATCTAGCATTTCTTGCTCTGTAAATGCTAAATGTCTTTGTTGTAGAATGTTGAGCATCACTTTGCTTGCATCAGAGATTAATATAGTGGTCTTGTGATTACTGCAATCCCTGCTGTCCTCTTTTTTGGGGGATTAGAATGTACACTAAGCATTTCCAACCTGTGAGCCATTGTTTTATTTTCCATATTTGTTAGCAGATTTTAGTTAGCACTAGAGTAGATTCTATCTCTATACCTTGAAATAGTTCTACTGGTATGCCACCTGTTCCTGGTGATTTATTTCTCCCTAGTGCTTAGAGTGCAGCTTCCACTTCATTTTCTAAAACTCTAGGTTCATCTTCAAATGGTTCTTCATTGAATGAATCTGTCATTCTTTCACATTTTTTATACAGTTCTTCAGTGTATTGTTTTAATTGTCCTTGAATCTGCAAGACCCTAGCAGGGTGGTTGATGAAAGAGTGGCTTGGAGATCTCTCATACATAGTTGCCATAAGTCAAGATCAACTTGATGGCAGTTAGCAGTAAATTATGACTTCTTTTTTCTACTTTCTCCCACAAATCTTGAGATAGTACTAGCCTTTGGTGGAACACTTCTGATCCTAGAGCATGTTTCATGGTGGAAAACTCAAACAGCACACGAACACCAACATGCAGGGGGAATGTTTATGAATAATACTTTGAAGTGTGCAAGACCTATCTTTTAATAGAGGGGCTTACATGGAAATAGCAATTCCTGCTCCTTTTTGAATGGATGTGATTTGCCTAGATATCCAGCTAGAACCAATATGGAAAAATTGGTCTACTTTGTGTGGTGAATCCAATCACTTATGTTCAGGATTGTTTTATTTATTGTTATAGCTCTAGTTGCTGTATACTTAGGGTTTTTTTCCTAGAGGTTTTTTAAAAAAGGAGGGAAATATCTCAAAGAGAGAAAAAAGCTTCAGTTGTAAAGCGGTATTACAGTTGGAGCTATATCCCCCAAAAGAAGGAAATTAAGATCATGCTGACCTTAAACCTGAGAAAAGTAATAGACCCTTTTGTACTTCAGCTGCCTGTCTAGGTAAACCTTAGTGGTAGATTCCAGACTTTGATTCCCTGAAGAAAGACAGACTTTGGTTTAAAGCTAGAGTTAAGATTGTAGAAAACACTCTCCCCAATTAAGAGCATTTAAAAATGTATCACTCTTTCTAAGCAAATTCTAAACATGGGCACATTGAGAATCTCTGCTTCCACCTGAACTTCCAATGACAAGCAAATGTAAGAGGTCTCTAGTCTCAGATAATGCAGACACTTACAATTAAGGCTCAAGCAATTGTCTTTGCTTTTGTACCTGTTCACTTTCTAGAATCAGCACAGTATTCAGCTCAGATTTCATTAACTGTGCTGAATGTTATCATTGAAATTCATTTTTTGAGTGGTTGTTTGGATGGGAAGAGAGACCGTTTACAGGTAGAGACAAAGTGGTAGGAGGGAACCTTCCAATCAGAGAGTGCAGTCCAGTTGGCAAGTTTCACCATGTTTACAAGTAGATTCCTGGATGTCTGATTTATCTGCAACTAAGCTAGATACTCTGTCTAGACAAACTATGTGGCTTACACAAGTAAGAGTTCTCAAATGAAATCATAATGGGGCACAATTTCCTGCCTCCCAGTATTTCCTTTCTAGATGTAGAAAGGCACAATAGAACAGATATCCATTGTCTGTTTTCTTTGTATAAGTGAATGATGGATTAATTTCCCACTTGCTGATTACTGGTGTGTAACTTCTGAACACCCATATGGGGAGCTTGTACATTTTTTTCTGGGTTGAAGTATGTTCAAGGATAACAATGGTACTTAATTTTATGGGATGATATATCTTTCATTATAAAGAATAAGCAGCACCAGACAGGCTGAAGGCTTCCACTATAAAATATTCACCCACCATATCAAAAATGTCCACTGATACAGTGTGACTGACTGTTTTGTCTCCTGTTGTCAGCTAGCTGCAGTGTTGGAACATATTATCATGGGGAACAAGAAGGCTGCATTTTATGTCCTAATGGAACTTATCAAGACAATGAAGGTCAAATAACTTGTGAACCTTGCCCAAATCCTCAGAATTCAGGAAGCCAGAAAACAGCTGGAGCTCGCAGTATATCTGAATGTGGAGGTGAGGATGTTGCAACCTGCAGAGGAACAGAAAAAATGAATTGATGTTGCCTCTACCTCCTTCATACATTCTGAAAGTACCATTAGCACAGACTTCAGAAAACGTGGCAGTGCCAGAGGTTAAGTAGACGATCAAATCCTTACATGTTGCTCTACCATGTTTGCATCAATCTAGATTGTTTCTCTACTGCATGTGTATGCAGGCTGATAGTAGTTAGTAATGTGCTGTGAGGAAAGATATATTCTAATTCTGATCTTCTTAGTGTTGTCTGTGCTAAAGCGCATGGGGAAGATTATGGCATTTTTGCAGAATACATGCTGTGGAATATTTATCTGAACAGAGGAAATGCACCCTGAAGCAGAATCATGGTTAATACAATGTTCTTATGTATCACTGAATTTAGTGTGGGATTTTTGTGACTGCTTAGAGAAGAGTGGAAATAAAGGAAAACAAAGCCAAGTGTGGTGTAGAGAGCCAGTGTGGTGTAATGGTTTGAGCACCGAACTATAATATTGTGCTAAATATGATTTTGTTTTAAGTGCAGTCCAGGCATATTCAAATTATTCATTCACGAAAAGGTTTTACAACACACAGAGGGCAGTATGATTTCTTCAAGACAAGTGGAATGTGAGGGTCAGCATTTAAATGCTCATTTTAATCTTTGTAGTATCTGACAAAATTGGGAAAGCAGGGGGTTGGCAAGAATGGATTGAATGATGTGGTTAAAGACTATGGCCCGTCCATCATAGCAAAAGCCTGTTGTTGTTTTTGTTGTTGTTGCTGTTGCTGTTGTGTGCCTTCAGGTTGTTTCTGACTTCTGGCAAACCTAAGGCGACCTTATCACAGAGTATTCTGGGGCTGAGTGTGTGTGACATGCTCACGATCAACCTGGTAGGTTTCCATGGCCGAGCAGGGAGTCAAACCCTAGCTTCCAAGGTTGTAGTCCAATGCTCAAACCACTATGCCATGCTGACTCCACACTGTAAACTAGCTACTATGTGTTACTAATTTGTCATCACGTTAAAGTGCAGTTGCACTTAGCCAGCAAAAGACTCTTTGAAGCAAAAAAAGAGCTTCTGTTGATCCTCCTAATACAAGAAACAAAAGTAAACAACAGCAACAACAAAAGGCCACATGGTTTGGCTAAGTCAAGTCAAGTCATCCATGCAAGCAAGGCACCAGCATGTTAGTTAGTTTACTGGCCACAGATCCTGCTGCACATCTCAGTACCTGATTGGCCAGTAGACTCCATTGGAACCTCTCTTTATTTTTCTTATTACTCCGCCTCCCCTCGTTGCTTTTTTTTTCAAGCAAAGTTCTATCACTGTAGGAAAAAAAAGGTAAGAGATTTTCCTCCCCTCTTTATAAAGGATATTTTTCAAAACTAAATGTCTACATAGATTCTAGTATTTAGGCCTTCATAAGTAGGATTCATCTATTTTGTCAACTGTGGCTTAGAAATACAGATTTTATCAGGAGGAAGACGTGGAAGCTGTGTTTTTTGTTGACAGCTCAAATGGGGATTAGTAAGTGATATGGTGCATCTTTATCACTGCCAGTGTTTACAGACAGTGGAAAATGCAGCTCTACTAGATTATTTTAATTAAATTGCCCTGTATCAAGGACTCGTTGACCAAACTCATATCTAGAATAATGCATGGGTTCCTTACAATTTCTTTTATAGGAGCAGAAATGTGTTTTTGTGAAACTTACACCATGTCGTATGGACTCAGTCTTTAGCATGCCATTTTTGCCTTTGGTTGTTGCAATAAGCGAAGTCCATATTGTTTCTTTATTCATAAGCCAAGGTACTGCTCTCTATTAAACTCAATTCATTAGCTGTAAACAGAATTCCTTATCCCTGATCAAGACCAGTTAATGCCTGATTTGCTGCAAGCTTAAATAACCTGAAATGAAGCCAAGGCCAATTGAACCCCTCTAACAAAAACAGCCATTCAGTGAGGAAGGTGATTTACTGGTGCTGTAAACCAAAACTAACAGTTTTAACAGATCTTTAAAAAGACACAACTTCACAGGATACCCAAACAGCTGCAGCAGTAATCCTGTGTCTTGCAGAGCAGTTTAATTACTTGGCTTGCCATTATAATCAGCTTGCTGCAAATTTGGCAGACAGATTACACAAAAATATACATAAAGAATCTGCAGGGAACAAATATATGTATATAATCAGTTCCAGTAGGTTAACTCTGTCTGTTGTAGAATAAGGACACCAAAGCAGCTCAGGTGCAGAGGAGATGGCATTGAAGATCTAGTAACAGGAGTCTAGTTTAATTATTTCTAAATTTAAACCATGGTCTGCTTTTCACTTTGCATGTATATGCACATGTGTGTGTATGTGTACATGCATGTTGTGGATAGCACAGTATGCACCCTTGAAAAGGATGTATAATTTAAAAAAAGAGGCTGGACAGCTACCTGCTGGGGATGCTTTAGTGATCTTGCATTCAACTGGAGGCTGAACTCAATGGTCCATGAGGCCCCTTCCAGCTGTATGATTTTGTGATTATAAGGGCAACAGTAAATGAAGCTGACATGCATATGCCCTTTATTTGAATGGCACTTGAATGGGGCTGCTGTGCAAGGCTTGCTGAAATAAATAGGAGATGATCAACAGCAGTGCTTTGCTGAGGTAACACACCTTTTAAGATATGTAGTAATCAGTCTAGTCCATTACAGGTATAATATTGAAACATATGAGGATCCTCAAGGGCCATAATAAATCTAGTCCCACTCTTTCCCCATTTTCTCCTAGCATGTGCGCTGAGAACATTTAAGAGCATAGGGAGAATTGCTTATTACTTTTTCCTTGACTTGACTGAACAGGGGAAGTAAGTTGGATGGAAATATTAAGAACATACTGAGTTCCCATTTCTCATAACAACTTTACCTTCTTGCCCTGCTGCAATCATGCTGGAACCGAGAGTATGCGTCGTAATGAAACTTCTCCTTTACATGAGGCTTTTGGGACCCATTCTGCAATGTGAAATACTTGGATTTTGCAGTGACAAAGCACTATAAAACTATTAGATGTCTTTTAAGATTATGAGAGGAAGCTAGGGAATCTGTAGTTTAGTATAATAGAAGGTAACTGACCCAGTGGAGAACTTTATGAGTATCTGGCTTAAGTGACCAGAAATTGAAGGGGGAACGCCATATTTTTTGTTGTTTTGCTGTACTGCTGACAATCTTGGCTGCAACAAACATTAAAATATAAAACTTTAGTCATGGGAAATATACAAAATTTGAAACATGACTGTAAAAAAAAACCTGTGGTACTGTGCCAGCCACATACTGCAAGTTGCTATTCTCATTTTTAATTCAGTTTGCTGCAGTGGTTTACGCTGATAAAATATCTCTTGTTCTTTCTGTATTTCTCTTTGATGATGGGACATGTCACCAACTAGGTTTCCACTATGTTTCAGTACATTTGTCAGATTGTTACACACTTTGTAATTTAACCTAAGAAATGTATATTTCCCTCACCCTTCAGGACTGTGCTCACCTGGTGAATATTCCTCTGATGGATTTAAGCCCTGTCTTCCATGTCCCGTGGGAACATATCAGCCTGATGCAGGTCGCACATCTTGTTTTTCCTGTGGTGGAGGCTTAATGACAAAGCGTACCAGTGCAACATTGTTTCAGGATTGTGAGACTAAAGGTAAGAGCCAAGAGATCTTAAGAATCCGTCAGAAACTTGTGCAGTCACATCTATTTCTTTTAACAGTGGAGTAGCTTTTAGCAGTGAAATAATTACTTTTCTTTCAAAGTGAGTGCAATCAGGGATCTAGTCCTATCCATAGCGACAGGCAGTTCCATGCCATTCAGCCTTCATTGTCCAAATTATATTATAGAGCAGGAAGGCTAAACTTGTATACTGGTCAAAAGTGCTTGTTGGGCAAGAAATGGTTGGAATGAATATATTCAAGGAAGCATGTCAGGCAGATCCACAGGGCCACTTCATATAGAGGTTTTATTATGTGGTAGTCATTCCTTGTTTGAAACATCTTGTGTGGACATCATTTTCTAATAAGAAGGTGCACACAGACCTCATACATATGTGTTTTTATATGATGAATGCACATATATCTACTTTGCCACATAGACACAAATTGAAAATTTCTCCTACGCGGTAGATAAACTTTGTAAATATATTACAGAACTGATGTATGCATTCATTGATTATACATCACAGTGTACATATGGGTATGTTTAATTTTCTGTGCAGAAAATTAGCTGCTGATGAATTCACATCTTTCATGTAAACAACAGTAAATTGTGTCATAACCTGCCAAAACTATCATGCTATTTTGCTTGTTTATCCTCTTCTACAGTGCAGTGTTCACCTGGTCACTTCTATAATACTACTACACATCGATGTATCCGCTGTCTGGTTGGCACATATCAACCTGAGTTTGGACAAAATTGCTGCATTTCTTGTCCTGGAAATACAACTACTGATTATGATGGATCAACAAACATAACACACTGCAAAGGTAAATAATGGTTTCAGTGGATCAGAAGTGAAAGTGACAGTATCAGTGAACTACCTAAGTGTGAGAATAGAAGGTCCATGAACTTTAAGATTTCTGAATTCAATGTAGTTTGGCCTTATTATACCACTTCCATATGGTGTCTTTTCTTACATTGGTACAGCATGCTTTCCTATATTTTTTTTCCTTGTGCTGTTTTGGTGATTCTTTTGCATATAATGTTACTTGAGAGTTCATCAATGGCATTGTGTGTTCCCAGGAAAGAGCAGTACTGACATGGGGATTAACTGTGTCATCATCCGTTCCCGCCATGTGATTGTTGTTTTTGCTGTTGTGTGCCTTCATGTCATTTCCAACTTATGGCAACCCTAAGGAAAACCTATCACAGGATTTTCTGGGCTGAGAGTACATGATGTGCCTGAGGTCATCCAGTGGATTTCCATGGGTGGGTGGGGAATCAAACTCTGGTATCTAGGATCATAGTCCAGTGCTCAAACTGCTAAAAGCTGGCTCTCATCACATGATTACTTGTAGGTAAATCATATTTGTATGGGATAGAATGGTGCCATGAAGGATCAGCTGCTGTGCTTCATATGGTAACACAGGAATGTGCCATTTTGCATGTTTTGTGCAATTGTGGTTATGTTTCAATTTACATTTTGTGAAACAGTCAGGCTCAAGCATTTGTTTTTGTCTTTAAATCACTGTCTATTTTCATAGGCAGAGATGTATTATATGTGGATTTTACTTGTGGATATTACTTAAGTCATCTGACCCAACTACATATTCTTAATGGTTTGGGGAAGAAGTGTGTGTAATTGCCTGATAGCGGCCAAGGCTATTGGGCCTAATAGTGTTGGTTGGCTTTGATGGCACTGCCTGGCTCTCTCTCTTCTCATCTATGGATAACATCAAACCCTTTTTTTCCAGACAGGCACTGTGGTGGTGAGCTTGGAGATTTTACTGGTTACATTGAATCCCCGAACTATCCAGGAAATTATCCTGCAAACATTGAGTGTACTTGGACTATAAATCCACCACCTAAACGCCGTATTCTGATTATAGTTCCAGAAATATTTTTGCCTATAGAAGATGAGTGTGGAGACTACCTTGTGATGAGAAAAAGTTGTAAGTTGAAATAAAAATGTGTGCGTGGATTTCTGTGTCATGTGTGTCCTGATTAGTCTATTTTACATTCTGCACAAATCCAAACTATTCTTGTGGAATTTAGCTCCAAAACAGGGATGGGAAACTGTTGGGATTTGGGGCCCACATTGTACCACAGCCCTTGCACAAAAAAATGGCCCCAAATTCCCTCTGGAGGTGTGGAGGGCAGTTTTGTCATTTTTAGGTTCAAGAGAAGCCTTTTTTTAATAACGGGAAGTGACTTGAATGTCAACTTTGGGTCACTTTCTGTTAGAAAAGAAATCTTCTTCCAGACCCTAAAATGGCCTGGGAAGGGGGAACTTGGCAAAACTGCAATCATGTCCTCTAAAGAGCATTTCGGATTACTTTGGGGCAAAAAAATGTGAGTCAATGACAAACATCAATAAATGGGTGGTAAAATAATGCAGTCCACTAGTATGGAATTATGATGATTTGTAGTATTCCTTTCTGTGCCCCACCATCTTTCTTGATGTGCCCATTTGCAAGTTGCTTCAGTAGAGACTGAGGGTAAATAATGCAGGGATTGCTGCTACCTGAAGGCAGTGGAGTTCCAGGCTTAGTGGTGTCATGGTAGTGAGAAGCAGAAAGGCCCAGTGATAGTTGCTGCTCTTGTGAGGTAGGTCATCTTTGCAAAATTTCAGGAAGTAGTTGCCTCATAGCAGCAACCTCCTATGTGCTGATCCATAGATTTGGTTGTAGTAGTTTTCCAGTGTCTGCCACTGGATGCTCTCAGTGGCCTAGTCAATCTAGGGAGGTCCTAGCATGTTGTCTCCTCACAGCAGTGACTAAAGGGACTCCTTCAGGTATGGAACTTGCTGTTCCAACCAGGTGATTACCTAAGGCTGTTTCTTTTGGTTGCCAAAAGAAAGTAGTTGTTGGTCAAGATGGTGGCAGCTACAGGAAATTTGGTTCCATACTTTTTATTAAGTGAGCAACAAGTCAATCAACCTTTAGTTACATTTGGGGAGACTATCCCTTTTTAACAATACATTATACTGTTTGCCATTGCTACTTTCAATACAATATACAGGAATGGCTGTTCCAAGATAATTATGAGAAGTTAATAAGCCAAGTGTTTAATGGAATTCCATGTTGTCACCACTACTTAAGGTGCGGCTTGCTGCATGCTGTACCTTTTCTTGTTGCTGTAATAGTTTTCTCATGCTGATAGTGTGGCCTCTGGAAATATTTAAAAGTTAACAAGATCATCTTTATGAGGCCGAATTATGTCTTTGGAATGAAATCTTGACATGTGCTTTGTCAATGAACTTAATGCAATCCAGAGTTGGATCCAGAGTTGTCACTCATGGTGTACTGACAGGGATGAATTCCGCCTGGTAGTAACTAACAGCAATGACAATAACAATAATAATACAAAATAACAATAATTTAATGAATATATCAGCATCTTGTTTAGCTTTTCCAAGAGTACAAGAAGTTTCACATGCATTATTTGGTTCTAATCGTTAGAACAACTCTGTAAAGTATGGTCAATATTATTTGAATCCCTGTGCAAATGGGAAAGATATGGAGTGATTTAAATTAGGCTTGTTAAAAACCACATTGTGAGTTCTTGACAGAGGAAAGCTTTGTACTTTGTGATTCATAGTCTTGTCTAAACCAACTGTGAAAAAACGGCTTTAAGAACCGTCTTCAGCTGTATACCTGGACAGCCTGCTTAACTGAGCAAAGAGGTGTATACAAACTCTTTGATCACAGAATGCTATCTTTTGACAATCTAAGGTTTGTTTTCCTTTGGTGGTGAGCTGGCTTTTCTTGCAATAAGCTGACTTGCTCACCTAGCTGTACAGGTAGCTGGGATCTTTTTCAAGGTCTCTTGATCAAGAAAGAGTCTTATATCCCAACAGGTCTTATGCAAAGGCCTGAACCTTGCTTTTTCACATGAGGGTGAAGATACTTTTTTTAAAGACAAGAGCACATAAATACTAAGTATCAAAATTGGGGATAGTAATACATTTAAAATATTTTAAATTAATATGTTTTTTTTTTTTTAGTCAAAATGCCAATAAAATCATGGGCCAGTGACAGGATGTAGGCATTCACTGCTTCAGTGCTGAGATGCCATTCTTTTCTGAAACATGTCTTCCAGAAAAAGATGGCTTTTTCTGTTGCAGCCTGTTGGAGTCTGTTCTAATGGAGGGTTGGGAAATAATATAGTTTTCTAGAAAGAAGATGGTAAAATGCTTTGAAGTAACTTGGATGCAACAGAGGAACATGCTGGTGACTAACAGGTAACCAGCAAACGAATAATCTTCAGCTTTTCATTATAATTAGCGTTAGCAATAGGGCAGCAGGAAAAGATCTTTGGGACAAGAAATACTAATGTGTTGGTAAGTCTTTAGAGAAGAAGAGAAGCATTTTAATATTCAAAAAGAAAACCCTAAGTTAATATCTGCTTTTTGTACATTTTGTTTGAAAGCTTCCTCCAATTCTGTGACCACATATGAAACCTGCCAGACCTATGAACGCCCTATAGCTTTCACCTCCAGGTCTAAAAAGCTGTGGATCCAGTTCAAATCAAATGAAGGAAACAGTGCTAAAGGGTTCCAGGTCCCTTATGTAACGTATGATGGTAAGAAGCTAATAGAAGTTCATGAGATTGAAATTTGGGCATTTCGTACTTAATTTTTTTTTTTGTTATTTAGATTCTGACATTCCACATTTTTAAAACTGGTTTTAAAACTGTGAGGGAATTTTCCAGTGAAGAATATGAATATAACAAAATTGTGTTATCTTTAAACATTATTTGTTTGGGCATCTGAAAAGAGTATTCCATATTTCCAAGGTGCACTTCCAATCTTGCACCTCATATTTTATCCTCAAAGGTAGATTCCAGCTTCTGATTATATTCTGTACCATTGCAAATATCCAGCATGGCATTCATAGACTAAAGTTTTCAGTTTACAAGAATTCAGTCAGTCTTTTCCCTATTACATTGGAGGGTACAGTTGTATTTGTTCTGATAAGCATCACACAGGCAATGGTTGCAACCCCATAAAAAGCATGTTGGACTAAAGAGGACTTTAGTCTGACCTAGCATAAATCTACATATCGTCCAAAAATAAAATCTGAGCAGTAAGGCTGTGTTTGTTATGAGAAAACCTGCAGCTATTCAGGGGTATGGTGGTACAATGGATGTCCATTTTTAGTCATACTGTGTCTAGTTTAATTGCATTTTACTTGCCAGTTTTACATAAATTGGCACATGTGGGTACTTTGCACTCTCAATACTGCTATGATTTTTGTTGAAACCTGGTTTGCAAATTTGGGGGGGGGGGACTCTTACGGGTTATTGTTCTATCCCAGGAAATGCTTTTTCTCATAATATATAAATAGCTTTACACTTTGAAGTTGAATTGGGACTAATCAGTATTTCAGGCAGAGGCCCTAAAAAAACAACTTTTGGCAGCTTTGTCTCCTTCATGTGATCTCTTTGGCAGGTATCCCAATCTAAACAGGAACTGTCCTGGGTTAGGAACCAGCAGTAGACAAGTCTGGTTTAGGGCATGATAGACTCCAAATGCTTGAAACCTACATCACTGGAAGGGCTAAATCTTTTGGCTCTGCTGTAGTCAGCAGCAGTTTTCCGATCTCTTTCCCGGAGACAGGATTTCTTCCAAATTTGAGGGGCTGGATTTAGTCTCATTTCCTCCATGAAAACACCCATCCATGGAAACAAAGTCATACATTTTGTACAAAAATAGCAGATGTTGTTAAACAAAGACTCTGCTTATTATACAAATAAATCAAAGAGGGGAGGAAAGAGTGTTTGGGGCCTATTTTTAACATTACGAGTGGATTTTTCTAGAAAAAAAATTGTTTGAAGCATGTCACATAGCCAAAGTTTATAGAATTCTCCAAGGCTATTTATGATTCATGATGTAGACCTATTAAGAGTCCAGTATGGAACATTTTGTCTCTTGGTCTTAATAGCATAGTTTCTTTCTTGAAAGCCTTTTGGACTCTATTAAATCTACTAATCTGAAAATTAAGCAATAGACTTGCTTATATATTAATAGATAAATATGTTTGGCTATACAGGCATGCCTTACTTAGTTGACAGTTGGAACACAACCAATGTCTAATTTTTTAACATACACACACACATATGAACTGAGAGAAAAAGATGTGTGTGATTGCAGAAACATATGAAAGGTTATGGAAACATGACAAAATAGGTTAAAAGAGTGGACCAAGTGTTGAATGTATGAGTTTATGGTTATAATTGAAAAGGATCAAAAGAATGGATCGTTAAAAAGTGGGGGATGCCTGTATACACTTATTAATCTTTCCTGTTCAGTCTGAAATCATGTATTCTCTTTAAATAACTAAAAGGAGTTGTGATTCTGCAACAAAATAAGACAACTTGATAACATATTTTCTGTCTTTCTAAACAGAGGATTACCAGGAACTAATAGAGGACATAGTCCGAGATGGTAGGCTGTATGCATCAGAAAATCATCAAGAGATCCTTAAGGTAAAAAAAAAAAAAAGGTTGAAGGAAGTTCATCAGTTACTGTTGTCTGTGGAAATAAATAATGCTCTTTTCCACTCCCTGTTGGATTGAGCAATGTTAATTATTGTGACAAAGAGGAAGATAAAACTGGGAATAATGAGAAAACAGGCAGATATTTATTCCTCTAAATGTTTACTTCATCTTTTCTGTCAAAACATAGCATTCAAGGAAACTCAAACTAAAATTAAAATATGAATAGAGCATAAAGATAGGCATGTCTCCCAAATCAGAAACAACACTCTGTGAATCACCATTGCCTTTTCTACTACACTGAAACTAGTCCTGAATTGTTGGTGGAAGTAATACTGACATAAGGTGTGTTGACCGATACCTGAAGCAAAATACCCAAATGGTGCTTCTGAAAAATGAAATAACAGACAATAAACCACTCATTACTGTTCCCCCCGACTTTAGAAAGCTACCTCACTTTAATGGTCTCTGTATCAGACACACTGATATCCAAAACAAACACTCCCAGCTTCTCTGCTCCACACTGATATCACAGAAGGAGTTAATGTTTTCAGCTTGGTTTTCAGCACGGTGAGACACCGTGTTGGAGCACACTGCCTAGCAAACATTAACAGCTCTCCTTCCATCTCCTGGAGGCAGGGCAGTTGTGACTGCAGTGATACAGTGCATGGGTATATATGGGTAAACTGATCTAACCCTTGAAATCTCAATTGATAGCCCTATCCCGGGGTGGTCAAGTTCAAATGGTGTGAGTACCATCCCCCCCTCCACTGACGTCAATCTGTTAGTGCTCAGAAATTTAAAAGATTAAAAACTGGAAATATCTAGACACTACCAGTTTGTATTTAAAAAAAAAATTGAGCCAGTTCTAAGAGAGAAACTGGCAATTCTGGAGGTTCTCAAGAATGAGAAAACACACATTTTGGTTTAAAAAAAAATCTGTGCACAGGGCAAAATCTAGGAGGCTGTACAGTGCTCTATAAGCTGAAAAATCATGGATGCATATGACTTGTGGGTTACACTTTGCCCACATTTTGATTATACAAATGTTTAATTTTAAATGTTTAAAATTTAGGACATGACCTAGTTTTTATTCCTTCCTTCTCAGTATCCAACAGGAGCAATATCCAGTATTGTGCTTTTTAACAAATGTTTTCTCAAACTGTGTATTATGTAACAATAAAAATCAGCCTTACTGTTTCAGGATAAAAAACTGATAAAGGCATTGTTTGATGTCTTGGCACATCCACAAAACTACTTCAAGTACACAGCACAAGAATCCAGGGAGATGTTTCCAAGATCTTTCATTCGGTTGCTGCGCTCTAAAGTCTCCAGATTCTTGCGGCCTTACAAATAAAGGACACTATATTTTGAAAACTTCCAAGTTCGTAAATGTACAGCAGTTGTTTATGATAGGGGAGTTTTCCAGAAGCTGACCAGTTAATTGTATACAGTGTGTACATTTTTTAATTAAAAATATAATTATTTCATCATCTGGTCTTTCATTTTTATCGTTACTACATTCTGTGGGATGATAATTGTTCTACAGCAATGAGCTCAAATCCTTACCTACTGGCTTTACCACCTTGCAAATACCTTGCAAATGTATGAGATGATTTAAAAATAAAAAAAGGTAAATATGTGCCTTACAAGGATGCCAGAATAGATTTTGTGAAGGCTTTAGGAGGATAGGAATGCCACGGTTGTAGGCCTTGTGTGCGTCTCCGCAAGACAGGGTTGGAGGTGCAACTAGATAAACACAATAGGGAAGCATCCTACAATGTGGTAGGATAAACTATAGATATATACTTAGAATAACACGGATTAGTTATGCGAAATGTGCATTCATATATTCCATGTACATTCAATCACCTCTTTTGAGACTTTTGTTTTTATTTATAATAATCAACCCATAATAAAGTAATGTAGCTATATTCAGATCTTGTACAGATTTCTCCAACTGTCAACTTTCCCTTCTGTTTCACCCTGCAGACCTTTCCATTCTGACCACCGCATTAGGGCTGACAGTGGAACATAACCATAACCTTTATTTGCTCAGGGCGTCTAAATGCATGTGCAAGCAATCCTATCATTAGAGAATAAATCCTTCCAGGATACAATGGGCGAATGTAGCTCAAAAATTATTTCGCCAATGTAATCCTGTCTGCTATCTGCCAGAGGACAAATTACTTTCAGGCTGAAGTCCAGATGATACAAAACTAGCACATTTTAACCAAAGCAAAAAGGAGCCAAGTGTTGGTAATACTTTGTGGGGTTAGTCTAGGTAGCTAAGTGCCTGTATACAGTATCCGAAAAGGGGCAACAGAGACTGCATCACAGCACTTTCTTTTTTTTTATTTTTAAATAATTTTGATAAAGAGTTTTAAAAAGTATAATAAAAATTACATATGATCTGAAAAAAGAAAGCCAGAAATAGAAAAAAATTAAACAAAAATGAGTTTCTAATCTGTCAGGAATGTCTCCAGTGATTTTTCTCCAATCAAAGCAAGTAATTTGTCATTTCTGCTAGCTTTGTCAATTTCAACAACCGTTCCTCCCTCATAGATAATACTAAGCTCTTGCATCTTTGTGCATGCAACAGTCTTGCTGTCGTAATCATCTACTGAAGCAATCTCCCATTGCTCTTTTAGAATTGTTCATCCAAAAGAAAAAGTTTTGGTTTTAACTTAATATTAATCTTTAAAATCCTCTGCATCAAAGTATGCATTTAAGCCCAGAACTTTTTAGTTTTTTCACATGTTCACTCCATATAGTAAAATTTCCCTTCTTGTTCACATTTCCAAAGTACATTTGAAACACCCTTATGCATTCTAGATAGTTTCTCTGCTGCCATGTATCAATGATACATCATTTATAAAAATTATCTTTAAGATAACATAATGTAAATTTTAGTCCATATCTTTTCCCATTGTTCTATCTGTATATTATATCCAAAATTCCTAGCCCATTTTACCATGCAGTCTTTTACATCTTCTATCTCAAACGTTAGCAGAAGTTTGTACGTTTTCCCAATCATGTGTTCATAATCTGTATAGAATTTCAATTCAAACTCTGTGGGTTTTTTTTTTTTGGCCAAAACCATGACTCTTTTGTATCAGAGCTTTTTCAAAAAGGAAAGCTTTCATAATTTATAAACATCAAACAATTTAGGACTAGTTGGTTCATTATAAACGACATTTCGGAAAGAAAGGGAGTGGAAAAAATTGTGGGATGTATAGGACATCTGGCAAGTGTAATTTTGAGCTTCAAAAGAGTGAAAGAGAAGGACAAACTATGGGAAGACTTGAGGGCCTTTCCTTAGTACACTGTTATATTGCTATTATTCTACTTTCAACATCTTATGGAATCCTAGGATTTGCAGTTTAGGGAGGGGTATTTATAATTCTCAGCCAGAGAGCTCTTTGGTCTCAATAAACGACAAACCCCAGAATTCCACAGGTTTTGAATGTGGAATAATAGCACTATAACAGTGTAGTAAGGAAAGGCCCTTATCTGTTAAAAGAGACTTGTTATCACATGCTTTCAAGTTATTTCTAGTGTATGGGGACCGTATCACAAGGTTTTCTTGATAAGATTTATTCAGAGGCAGTTTGCCATTGCCGCCTTCTGAGGTTGAAAGAGTGTGACTTCCAGAGCCACCCAGTGGGTTTCTATGGCTGAATGGAGATTCAAACCCTAGCCTTCTAGAGTCCAGCACTCAAACCAGTATACCACACTGACTCATCTTGGAGGGGAAAGGGGATTGTTAATGCCACTCTTCAACTATTGTTGTGTTTAGAGTAATTCAGTCCACAGTGAGGCACATAGCTGGAAAACTGACAAACTTACAGGCGAGTCATCCAGAACTAAGGATGGGAGGCATTTCTGGAACGCTTGAGATTCCAGGGTGTCAGATATGTCATATATTTGAATGCTGAAGATGCTGCGTAAGAACAAAGTGGTCCTACCATTTCCAGCTACACTAAAGAAAGACAAGTATCTTGTGCTTGTTTAAGAAAACTGGGAGTCAGGCTTTTCAAGCAGGATTGAGAGTACTTCATATACAGCATCTTTCATTTCTCAGAGGTCTGGGTATCCAGTTCAATAGGCAGTACTGAGAAACTTGAGTAGAACTGGAGCAGTCTGAGAAGTTCTTTGGCTAGCTGAGTATCAGGTAGGGTTTACAGCCTTGTTCACGTCAATAGAGAATATTGACAGGAACAAGGCAGCTTGATTGTCTGTGTGCAGGTTGGTCTGCTGCTATTTAGGTTCAAACAAAAAGGAAAATGGCTCAGCCAAAGTGCTCTGTGGGGGAAATACAAAATGGTGGCAGGATTTTGTCCTTAGGTAACACGTGGCCTACCCCACCAGCTGGCAGAGAGCTTTTCTTGCTGCCCCCAGATCCATCACCTTGCCCCTCCTAGTAGCATGACTCAGCTTTTTCCACAGCCTTCAAAACATGAGTTGGAGAGATACATTACTTCTCAACAGATGTGGCCCCGAGACATGATCCAGAGATTAGGACATCGAGCAATGGCTTCAACCTTCAGAAAAAGAGATTCCATCCAAACATTAGGAAGAACTTCCTGTCAGTAAGAGCAGTTAGATAGTGGAATACACTGCCTCAGAGTGTGGTGGAATTGCCTTCATTGGAGGTTTTTAAACAGAAGTTGGATGGTCATCTGTACATTTCTCTACAACACCCTTTGATGATGTCTTCCTGCATGGCATAGGGTTGCACTCGATGGCCGTTGTGGTCTTTTCCAACTCTACAATTCTTTGATTCTATGGTTCAAACACTTCTATCTTTCTATCCTCCTATGCTCACTACAGAGTCTAAACAGAATCCTTCTGAAACAGGGATGGGCATAGGCCAGGAGATGGAAGCTGATGCAGGCCAGTTCTGGAAGACCACACACCCCATTTTCACCCCCATCACCCCCAACTTAACCTTTGGTGTCTAAGAAAAGTGTTCAACGTGCAATCTCCAGAGAGAGTAATGACCATTTTGGTACATTTGGGGACATTTTAGCATCTCCTCATCTGTTTCAGGTCTGTCCGTACCTAAAGAAAGTGTGAAGGAACCCCCAAAACTATAAAAAAATGTAGTGAAATAGAAGTCATGCAGGACTCCAAGGTGATCATGGCCATTTTAGAGCAAAAGTGTATTAGGTTTGGTGGAAAGAAGATGGGGCTGCAAAAGCAGCAGTATGGTATTTTGGTATAAATGTCAATATAGCTGAATTTCTCTACAACACCCTTTTTTGCATGAGATGTTTACATATTTTTGTCAAACTATTTTCAAATTTGTCATTATAGTTTGAAAATTCCATCTGTACTAACAAGATAACGAGAACCTATTCTTGGCCAACACTGAGAGAGACTATGGTGTTTCTTCTGCCGGTCTGGAGCAATTTGTCAAATATAAATTGATGAACGTGAGATGAGTGCAGTGTACAGTTCTTTCAGAGTAACCTGTAGGTTCTCTGGGAGTGACAAAAGCAATAAGGTTTGGCTCTTCATTTTGAAGATACAAAACTGCACTATAAATCCAGTGGCTCTTTTGTTGGTAGAAAAGAGTAACTAAGCAGTCTATATATTAATAAGTTTGGAGATAATTTTAGGTGCTGGATTAGCTAAGTAAAGCTAACAGAAACAAAATTGGGTAGCTTTACCTAGTGATTGGAAGGGATTGGGTGTGTATGTGCGCATGTGTGCACATGTATGTGCTTTCAAGTCACTTGTGGACTAAACAGTGATTCCATTAATTTCATAGGGTCTTCTTAGGCAAGGAATACTGAGAGGCAATTTTGCCAGTTCCTTCCTCTGAAATATAGCCTACAGCATCTGCTATTAATTGGCAATCTCTCATCCGTGTACTAACCATGGCTGACCCTGCTTAGCTTCCTGAATTAGATGGGATCTGGTGCCTTTAGGGTTAAACTTTAGATAATGAAGTCTCAGTCTGAGGAATTATTACTCTTGGTTTGCCACAAGAGGGCAGTATGTGGTATAACTTGTTCTAAAATGAAAATACTGTACTACCAAGCCTTTCCTATTATTTATCCTCTCCGTGTTTTTAATAGCAGTTTTCAAATGGGAATTTTCAAATAGAAGGCTGGACGTTAGCAGCATTCAAGAAGGGTGGGGTGGGGGCAGAGGGGACTTCTGATGAAGCTTCCTTCCAGATGTACTCAGGTTTACAACTTTAGAAATACTGTTGGCAACCTGTATAATGGCTAGGTGTGTAGATGCAATACCTCCTCAACCTCTTTAAAATGCTGTTCCCTATTAAAGTGGTAAAGACTAAAATCATTACCGCATTGTCATTCCTTGTAATGAAACAGTTGCAATAGGCTCTTAATGAGGTGGTAGACACTGGCCAGAAACATTCAAAGTCAAGTACAGTCTCCATATTTGGTAGAATTAGGGGCAAAGGATGCTTACAAAAGTAAAAAAAAATCACAAATATCAAATTGTGTGTGTGTGTGTGTGTGTGTGTGTGTCTGTGGAAAGGAAGCTGAAGCATGGTGAGAAGAATGAGAACCCAGGATCCAAACCAAGTCAAGGGAAGGGGAATGGCTTGGCATGGTGGCTCTATACTTCCTTTCTCTTGCCCATCTCCTTCCGTGAATATTGGGGGGCATCAAGAGAGGGCTCATGGTGCCGTGAAATTGGGTTGCAAGCTGTGCTTGGGTGGCCAGGCAGCTGCTGGTGGAGGAAGAAGAGGAGGACCATGGGTGGGTTTTTAAAAAATTGCACAGCCTGATGAGAACTGCTGAGAGGGAAGGTTCCCCCAGAAGAGGAGCGCCTGCAGTGGGAGTGGCAAGAGTTGGAGAAACTTGCAAATAATCAAATCCATGAGAGTCAACCCCACGAATGTGGAGGGCTGACTGCAATTTTTTGGAATAGCTTTGGCCTTACCAAAGATGCCCTTTGTGAATCTTAGGATGGGTTGTGTGCTGTGGCAGGCAGACTACCAATATCAAATGTTGCTTTCTGGGTGGCAAATTCATATTGCATCAGTTCCTTTTGTCGTTTCAGCCCTGTTTATGCATTATGCACAAGTAGGGGACTCATGTGTTGTTGAAGAAGAGAGACCACTGACACTCTGTGACAGCTTTGGCTCCCCATTCACCCCACCTTATTTTCAATTCACTGAGCATGAAGCTCTCAAGATGAGCCCCTATGGCTAATCACACACGGAGATTCCTTCTGAGACATCTGCACTCAGTAATATGGCAACAGCAAAGCCCTGCAGGCATGTAGCACACAGTCAGGTCTCTTAGCTTTGAAGTAATTGACCAGGTTGCCAAAAACAAAACAAAAAACAAAACAAAACCCTGGATTGCGTTCGTAATGTATGTTCTTCAAAGATGGATGTAAAAAGCAACAAAGTATCAGACTTGACTAGATCAAGGCTTGAGAATCCATACTCCATACAATTACCCTATTTCTCTCTCTACAGCTTTCTCAGAGCCAACATTATCCAGCAGTAAGACTTGCAAATTAAATCCATGTTTACCTTCAAAAAACCAATAATAAAGCAAAGCATGTTAAATGCTAGATACAGTGGTGAAGAAACTCAAAAGCAAGGACAGCACTTGTCAAAAAATATATCATTCAGTTTGATCTTTTGATCTTTAGATTTAAAAGCTACATGATAGGACAAATGCCATCTTTTCAAAATGCAGTGAGGGAAATAAGTGCTCTTTTAGAATTTAAAATTCTGCTCATTGAGAGTAGCCTTTAACTACTACAGTTTTGCATCATGGAAAAGTGCAGTTGTTGCTGTCTGCCTTCAGGTTGTTTCCAGCTTACAGCAACCCTAAAGTAAACCTTTCACAGAGTTTTCTTGGCAAGATTTGTTCAAAAGGGGACTTGCCTTTTCCTTCCTCTGAGGCAGAGAGAATGCAACTTTCCCAAGGTAACCCACTGGGTTTCCATGGCTGAGCAGAGATTTGGACCCAGCTCTCCAGAGCTGTAGTCTAATGGTAAACCCACTATACCATGCTGGTTGTCTGGAAAAGTGCAGACTGAAAATATGTAATTAGTTTAGTTTTGGTACACTACATGGTCACATCAGTTTAATATCCTTTCAACTGTCATGGCTCCATCCTATGGAATCTTGGCATTTGTACTTTGATGAGGAACTCAGACTTCTCTATGCTAGTTCAGGACAATGGACAGGAGATTTCTACCAGAGAATTCTAAGTTGCTAAGCTACAGTCAGCCCCACCCCAGTATCTCTTTGCAAGGGGAAACTTTCTTCTTGGTGGGTCTGATTAGGACATGCAGCTTCTTAAAAACCTGCCTCTGGTCCCCCTCCTCCTTCTTCACCAGGTGCTGCCTGACCAGCTATGGACAGATCACAGCCCAATTTTTCAGCACCACAAACTCTCTCCTGATGCTGCTCCACATCCAAGGAAGGAGATGGGTGTGAGAGAGGACATATGGGACCACCATGCTGACTCACCCCTTTTCCTCTCCTTTCTGAGATCTGATTTGAACCCTGAGTGCCTGCTCTCCTCTCCATACAATGGCCCCCTTCCCACAGATACATACACACTTTGATATTTATGGTTTTTCCAACTTATGGGGGTCCTGTCCTCTAATGTCCACTCTCAGTCCGGGCAGTCACCCAATGAGCACCTGATAATGGCTGGCAGCAAACAACAGATCCAAAATGTGGTTCCTTATTTTAATCTAGTAAGAAAACAGACTTGAAACAAATACGAAGCATAGCAACATTCCCAGTAATATCCATAAATCAAAGCACCATCAATACAAAATTCTAAGTCAGAGGTCAGAGACGTGGCAGAGGAAATAGTTAATCACTGACAAGTTCTGGAGAGGAATGGCTGGGCTTTCATAGGTCCACAGATTAATCCAGCTGTTGCCTAATTAACTGTTGTTTCCTATAAATTCATTGAGATCTGCATACACTTTTCTTTTGATGTCTACACTCAACAAAGGTGGGTATAGGTGAGTTATCTTCTGTGTCAGAAGGGGCAGGGCTCTCTGCTGGAGCTGGCACTGCCCCCTGTTTTGTCTCCAAGGTGGGAGGTACTGTCTCCTCCTGTTCAGCACGTTTGGCTGTTTCAGTTTCTGCATCAGAGTCTATGTCTAGGTCCTGAAAGCAGGGCATGACACCTAACCCCAGGCAATGTGGAAGGCCAACTGTACTAATTCCAGAATTCCCTAGGAGGCTGCCATTGTAGTTCAAGAAGCACCGAAGTGTATAGCATGATACTTGGATGGGAGACCACCAACAAATAACAGGTGCTGTATCCAATACTTCAGAGGAAGGAACTGGCAAAACCACCTCTAAGTATTCCTTGCCAAAGAAAACTCTATGAGGCCACTATAAACCAACAGGTGACTTGAGGGTGTGTGCACCCGTGCATACACAGATACACTCAAATTATCTTGTAGCACATGAAGACTAATACATTGATTAGCTTAACATTTCACGTGCTGCAGCCTTCTTTGATATACATAGTCAGATAAATGGTAATACAAAGGTCAAGCAATGCCAGAGAAGGTTTTAGATGTGACAACAGTTGCTATTCAGAGCTCAGATGAATTCAGAATTCAGTCATAAAAAACAAATCCATTGGTGTGAATGTGACCTGCCACCTCTGCCTAGCAGGTACCTATGATTCATAGTTTAAAATAAATTGACATATAAAGAGGGGCTACTACATTCTCTGTAATGAATTGGAAGCTCCCAGCATTTAAGCTGCTTCTGAATGAGGCCTTTATATTGCAATTATCCTGCCTCATTCATTTAATTTTACAGAGAGTTCTGGTGGGTCATCTTCCATTTGTGACCCTCCCATAGTTTCTCATTGCTACTGCTGCTGCTTTTTCCCCCTTATGCATTAAAAAAAAATCTGCAAGAGATAAATGATGGAATGCACAATGCATTTGGATGAGTCAGGCTAGGAACCCTTTCACCTGAAAGGACCCTTAGAGCATGTCTCACTGTTTTAAACTTATTTATATGTTACAATTTGGAGACTTCATGTCTGAGTCTCCTTCTGAAACTGTTTTGTTGGATATGGTGACTTGATGGTTTGCTGCGGAAGGTGCTGGGAGGTTGAAGTGTCTGATCCAAGTGTAACCAGTGTCTTGTTTTTTTGTTATGTGCAGATTGATGTGTTTGATTCATGAAAGTGGCAGAAGGGCATTCCTAGCCAATAATTTCATATATCCCATTAGGAGAGATACACATGAATGAACCTTTGATGATGTGGTTAACGTTGGTCCTTGACAGAGTCAGCTAAATAGGCGTGGGGACCAGCAGTTTGTTCTTTGCTTGAATCTGCAGTGGCTTTAGACAGGGGCTATCTCTAAGCAAGGGCAGGCCTACCACCCAAGGCCTGTGAACAAGAAGGTTCCTCTTCCCAGGTGGGCTATACTCTGGATCAGAGCAGTTTTTGGGCCTCTAGATGTTTTGAGCATCAACTCTCCAGGACCCCAACCAGCATGGGCACTGGTCTAGAATTTGGGGAATGGAAATCTAAAACATATGGAGGTTATTCACATTCCAGTTCTAGATGCACGTGAGGCATTTTAGGTGAGAGGGGACAATATAGGTAATTCTTTTCCCTGGGGGGGCTGGGTCTGCCCTTTCACACATGATTTCTATATACCCAGTTGGAGTTGTTGGTCATTTCTTCTTCCTCCAATGAGCTTTTCAGTTATGCCTATGTTTACAGCCTGGAAAATGTTTGTAGAAATCTGCTTGAAAATTATCTGAACTCTTTATTGGGCAAATTGTTGTTGCTGTAGCAACGAACAGGCTTTTTTGTCTATCTACCCGGAACACATCATCAAATAGAATGAGCATCTGTAAAAATTTTGCAGGTAACATAATTTTAAAGTTTATTGGATAGACCACGTTTTTTGCTATTTAGGAAAGGGCTCTCAGCTGGACAACAGGCCAGGTACTTGTCATTTATTCTGTCCAGTAGCACATGGGACTACTGAAAGGAAAGTAATCAATAATACAATATTTCTAATGGTTCTTATAAATAATGGACAAGCCCACACTTGTCTGAGATCTCATTGATATGAGAAGCTCACTCTTAGGCCTCATCATAGGGCAAATGACTATGCTGTTCTTTCCTTCTTGATGTGTCAATAAAGAGCTGGAATTAGAGGACCCAGCTTTTGAACCTGCCCCTATGTGACTTTGAACCCTCTTTAATCCACTGGGATTTACAAGTAACTGTTATTGCTCCCATCTTTCCTTATGTAATTTCCTTATGTAATGAAAGAAAAAGTGGGAAAATGCGGGAAGATTACAAATGGAAGAAGATATCATCTGGACCCCATGTAAAGTGCTGTGGACAAGGCAGGGTGATTTCATGAGATAAATCTTACCTGGAAGCACTTGGGTGCCTTTGAGTCATCTCCACCTTGTGGTGACCCTAAGATAAACCTATCATGGGATCTTCTTGGTATAATTTTTTCAAAAGAGGTTTGCCCATGCCTTTCTCTGGGGCTGAGAGAGTATGATTTGCCCCAAGTTACCCAGTGAGTTTGTATGGCTGAGTGAGAATTTGAAGCCTAGGCCATTTCTGCACTAGACAGTTATAGTGCTGTTATTCCACTTTCAACATCCAGCAAGTAACAACAGCCACACTCCTATATACTGTCATCAAGAAGCCAAAAAAAGTGACCCGAATGTTTAAAGGCAAGGGACTCTTAAGATCCTCAACAGTGTCTCTCTCTTCCAAGTTGGCTGGTATTGCAATCGTGTTGATTAACAAAAAGGACCACAAAGGAAGACCCAAATTAGGATTCTCCCCCACCCCCATGGAACTCCAAGTGGCTAACAATTACACTAATTAAAATAATTACAGCTAGATATTAAAATACACTCAGATATAAAAGATTAAAAATTCATGTTAAAGACATCAGTTTAAAAAACAACAAACACTATTTACCTAGCCAACAGCCTCGTCCACAGAAACCAAAATCAACTGCCAGGGAGATAATCCTTGAACTTTTTTCTGAAATAATTTGTATGAGAAAAGAAGCTCGTCAACCCCATTAAGATAACTTTCAGTAGATGCTTAGTTTGCTCTAGTTCTGATACTGAAAAAAAATGCCTTGACTGAGCACAGAGGCACCTTCTTCTTTACTTCTACACAAGGTCAGACTTTGGGATCAGCATAATGGGCAGGAAGTAGTCTGTGGTGCTAACCTCAGTGGCTCACTGTCTGAGCGTACTGTCTTCAAAGAGTTAGAGGAACCTTTTTGTTTTGCTTTAGAAAACAGCACATGTTTCTAACCTCGTCTTCCTCAGGTTTCATACAGCAGAAATAATTAGTGAAGGCATCTTTCATTGTTTCCACAATAACTGATATGAATTTCAGCAAACTGACATCTAGTTTTAACTGTAGATATAGCAGACCACTCATCCAAGAAAGCCGCTAGCTGGCCAGCAGTGACAGCCTCGTTTAGGGCATAAAAGGAAGTGGGTGTGTGAGAGTAGCACGAGTGTCATTTCCTCTTTAACAGAGTTCTACAGGTTGCTTGGCTTCTAGCTGTGAAAATGAATTTCCAAAATTTAGCTATAATGTACATTTCTCATCCAATTTCCACTGTGATGTTTGTTCTAGACAAAAATAAGTAGAGCCTAGCCTTACTTTGCCAGGTCTTGCTGTTTTGTATAAGCCACACAACTTGGCAACCCTACGAAACTGATGAAGGGCCCTTTCATTATTTATGGCACTATAATTTCACTTCGACCACTGTGGCTTCATCTTGTGAGATCCTGGGTCGCGTAGTTTGGTGAGGAACTTGAGCTCCCTGAGAATTCCAGTTGACCTCCCACCCCTTGAACTCCAAGTGCGGGTAGATCACAGAATTCTAGCCCCAGGCTTGATGCTACAGGTGCTCTCTTAAGCCACTGTTTTGTACTTGGCTCCCAGTGGAAGACCTCAGAGTTCTTGAGAAGAACAAAAATAGATCTGCCAAGCCTAAAATCTGCTAGTCTTGGATGATTCATTTGCAAAGAAACTCTGGCTCTCTTGACAGCAGTCTCAGTTGGCCACTTATCATATGAAATTTACTACACCAGAGAAGGAACAGTGCAAGAGGAAATGCTTAACCATCTCTCCATTCCAATTTTATCCCCCAAGTGACTTCCTTCCTGCCCATAAGAGTTTTTAAATGCATGTGGAAACTTAGCTTCTCTTGCTGGAGTGTCCCAAGACTCTTGAAACCTAGGGCAAAGGAAGGTAGGCACATTCCTTCTTAGGCCATTTCCGCATGAGAGTGTTCTAGCACTATGATTCCACTTTCAACATCCTATGGAATCCTGGGTTTTGCAGTTTCGGGAGGGGCTGAAACTGCAAGTGGGCTTTTGTTGTATAGCTATCTACTCTTTAAGGAACAAGGCAGTGCTAACTGCTAGGATGCTGGCTCTGTCTTTTATTGCTGTGTTTTTAATGTATTTGTTTTTATGCCACTTTAAATCAAGATTAGTTTTCATCTGAGTTTATTGTTGTTATCCTCCTAGAGTACAATTGTTTGGTAGAAAAGTGTGGTGCAATTTAGATAGATAAATGCATCCATACACCAATATTCCACATTGGCTGCTTAGTTAGGTTTGCGTAACTAAGCAATGCCTCCTGGCTTGACCCGTTCCAGCCCACCTTAACAGCCATCAGCAGTATCAGGTGAAGGAAGGTGAAGGAAGTCTGTTTAGCTGCTGAGGTGCAAGGAAGATGACATTTCCAGCCCTCCTCTGCCAGTGAGCAAGGCTGGAAACATCATCTTCCTTGTGCCCTGATTGGCAGCTAAACAAATTTCCTTCAGCTGACACAGCTCTTGGCTGTTAGGGTGGGCTGGGAGTATTTACATAGATTCACTTAATATAGAGTAGCTATGGATTCTTAACCCTCGGTTGTGAATCCTTAACTGCAATGGAGAATGCCAGACAAAATAATAACATTCTTGCAAGGCCAAACAAAGCAGGCCTCTTCAGTTCATCTGTGCTAAAAACTAAGGAGTTTGTGTGTATGTTAGGGTGGGAAGGTAGAATCAGAGAGCACTTTGACAATAGACCGCACACTCAATTTTCACATATTCAGTAGGATATGGGATTCCCAATGTCCAGCTCTCCAGATGATTTGGACCCAGAAACCCAGCCAGCATGGCCAGTGGTTAAGGATTCTAAAAATTAGAGTCTGGAATATCTGGAGATCCCAAAGTTGAGAAATGCTGTTCTGATGGGCACATGCAGATTTAACACTAAAACTGTCATTATGACGCCACTTGCTCATCAGATGTTTGCTTAACTCCACACAAACATCCGAAAAAGTCTATGTGCTGCCTATTTGGGATATGTGCTGCTTGTCTCTTCAGCAATTGGAGAATTAAACAAATACAGCCAAATATATGACCATCTAGATTCTGATTTACTTTACGTAGCAACAAGATCCTAATTGGTTACAAAAATCCCTCCTGAGATTACATTAAAAACAACTCTGCCAATCTGCCCTGTCTTAAACACTGTAGCAAATGAAAGCTGCAGTACTACAGTAGTAGTAATTGTTGTTTTGTGAGAGTGCAGGACCACGAACAATTTCCATAAAAAATACAATTAAAACCACATAATTAAAATTTTCAAACACCTAAAACCACAAATTATGAAATTGTAACAATAATCATAGAATCATACAATCGTACAGTTAGCCCCAGGGGCCATCGAGTCCAACCCCCTGCTATGCAGGAACACCCCCAAAGCACTCCTGACAGATGGCCATCCAGCCTCTGCTTAAAAACCTCCAAAGAAGGAGACTCCACCACACTCCGAGGCAGCATATTCCACTGCCGGACAGCCCTGACCATCAGGAAGTTCTTCCTGAGGTTCAAGTGGAATCTCCTTTCCTGCAGCTTGAATCCATTGCTCCTTGTCCTAGTCTCTGGAGCGGTAGAGAGAACAAACCCGCTCCCTCCTCAACATAACATTCCTTCAAATATTTAAACATGGCTATCATGTCCTCTCTTAACCTTCTCTTCTGCAGACTAAACATCCCCAGCTCCCTAAGCTATTCCTCATAGGGCTTGGCTTCCAAACCCTTCACCATTTTGGTCGCCCTCTTCTGGACATGTTCCAGCTTGTCAACATCCTTCTTGAATTGAGGTGCCCAGAACTGGACACAGTATTCCAAATGAGGCCTAACCAATGCAGAATAGAGTGGTAACATTACCACCCTCGATCAAGACACCATACTCCTATTGATGCAACCAAGAATCGCGTTGGCTTTCTTGGCTGCCGCGTCACACTGGTGACTCATGTTCAGCTTGTGATCTACCAAGATTCCTAGATCCTTTTCACACGTACTGCTATCCAGCCACACGTCCCCCATCCTATACTTGTGACCTTCATTTTTTCTGCCCGTGTGCAGGACCCTACATTTCTAAATGACATGTGCCTGCTAAAATACAAGCAACATATAGAAACAGCAGCAGAAGATTAATAACATATTTGTTTATTTCTGAAAGTTTGTACAAATAAATTTTTAATGGTAGCACATGAAGGTCAAGAGCACGGAGGAACTAATGGATCTCTAATGGAAATATCTAATGAGATGTCATTAAGAAGAAGAAAATAAATCACACTTTTTAGAAAGGCAGGATGTATCTCCCAAGGTCAGCTAGCTGGATTGTCATTTTCACATCAGTAGCTCCACTTGAGCTGCCCAGAGCTTTTACATCTACTTCCTAAACCTGAAAGCTTTCAGATTTTAAAAAGCAGCTTGCAATTCAGCACCTGAAAGGATGGAGGGAGGTCAAGTGGCTTGTGTGAAAATAGCCCTTTCAGTCTTCTAGAAATATTATAACATGGAGGAATGAAGCTTTTAGTCTTGCATTGCAGCCAAAACTTGTAAACATTACTTGTCGCATATGGATCTCAGAATTACAAATGAAATACGAAACTCCATCCAAATACTTTGAACTGAGGAGCTATTTAGACAGATGTCTTTCAAGCGCCGCATCCTGCACTGTTTGCTTCTCATACTGCTCCATGCATTTCCTTCTCCATTTCCTACTCAGTTGACTGCGGGACCATCTTCTTGGGGCGTAGCCTTTATTTCTGTGATGCTTTGCTAACAACAGCATCCATCGTTTCTTCGGTTCGCTTACTTTTTAAATGAAGGAGGAGACCTACTCCAGCTTGTCCCATCTTGCCTCTTTGCTGACCCTCTTGCCCTTTGGCTTATGACCCTTAAACCAGCCTCTCTCTACCCTCTGTTGCCAGGCAACAAGTACTTCTCCTTTATGGAGGGGGAGAGAAGCACTCCTCAATTGAAAAAGATTTATGTTGGCAAACTGTGTTTCTTGAAGGGGGAGCAGTTTATCACTTTACACAAGATGCCATGAGTGTCTGCATTAAATGGATGCTAATCCAGAGGAAGGAACTGGCAAAACCACCTCTGAGTATTCCTTGCCTAAGAAAACCCTATGGAGTTCATGGGGTCACCAGAAGTCAACAGCTGACTTGGAGGCACACACACGCACAATACAGAAGCAAGATTGAGAAAGACACCTGTTCCGACAGACTTGAGTTTCCACGTATTCACTCAGCATGGTGAATGAACATCAAGTGGTTTAGGACCTTTTCCCTGTGCTGTGCCTGTTCGTTCTACAAATGGAAAGAATGACTAAAAAGGGTTTTGGCTGCCCTTAGGATGCTTGCAACCTCGTGAGGCTTCCTCGTTACTGCCTATTATCAAACAGGTATTTTAGGTTGTTGAAACCACAGGAAAAATTACTCGCCACATATATCTCCTTAATACTACTTTCAGCACCAAGAAAATCCAGACGTGCCATTAAATATGAATGCATTCAGTGTGTCTAGTTTCTACCTCCTCCCCAAGGAACAGTAACAGTCTGGAGACATGGCACAAGGGGAGAAGTGTTCCTGGTGAAAATAACCATCTGGAAACTACCACCAGTGTCAGTGGAATACATATAGATGGTTTAGATATGTTGCCAATATCAACATCTGACCAGTTGGCTTTTGACAACACTAGATTCAAATCCTGCTCTCAGGCTGTCTTATAGAAATCAATTTTTGTGTGTTAAAACGATGCATCAGCTTTGTGCATTCAGGAAAGGAGGCCTTATGATCAAGCCTTTTGCTCATCAGCCACTCTTCCCAAGCTGTTAACTCATGCAATCTAAACACATTGCCTGAATTGCATTATACAAGGTTGTCTTAATTGAAACTGCTCTTGATCAGCCATGAAAGATTGTTGCCAAGTGCTGGGAAAACTACATGCACTTTCATACATACTCAGATGCACTTGTTTATGAATGCTGGCATTGGGCTGAGAAAGTTTCTGGGGATCCTAATTTCGGTTTGCAACTGGAGAGAGAGAGAGAGAGAGAGAGAGAGAGAGATCACCTCTGGCTAGAGATATTTGTTTTTGTCTGGTAAACTAGAAGCAGAAGCGACAAAAACTGGAGAGTACCTAATAGAATCCCAGGAAAAAAAGTGACACATTTCTTCAAGTGTTCAGTGGAAAAAGCCCAACACATTTCCGCCTATATATTTCAATGGCTTTCTTTAGGGGCTTCATGAAAACATAAAAATTATTATACATATATTTAAAATTAAAAGGACAACATATAATTATATAATGACATGCACACTGTACATCAGAATACATACCATTCTAATCTTTCAATACTGTCCCTGCATACCAATGTGAAATCTAACTGCAAACATTTCTGGAGCTGTGAATCTCATTCCATTGCTGGATAGAAAAGAAACACATGAATTAGCTTCAAGTTTGTTTTTTAATATTGGCAGATGATCAGGAAGAAGGGAGTGGGAGAAGATGGAGTGGGATAGCCTTAAAGAAAGTATCATACAAATAGATTAGAAAAATTTGTCTGAATTTACAAAAGTGGGAGGAGATCACATTCTTCATTTACTCCTCCTGGAACCAAATATTTTAATTTCAATGTCCATTCTGTTTTTTAAATAAAATCTTCTCATTATAATTATTTACTTTTTCTATAGTCCAAAATCTGAGTTCTGTTGCAGGATGACAGCATTCCAAAAAATAACTTGCTAAGGGAACATCTGTTTTACTGTTTCTTATATTTGAAAGGTGTTCTCCTATATGTTTTCTGAAAAGTCTTGTTGTCTTTCCCACACAAATCTTTAGATACTTGCACTGTGTAGCACATATGACAAAACCACTATTGCAAATGGTAAAGTTGACCAAGGTGTACCTCCATTTATCATTACTGTGTGCCCTTGGTATATGCAGAGGTTCCGTTACAAGAACCCTCATGTAAAACAAAAACTACGAATGCTCCATCCTGTTATCATCAGTGGATGCACTGTGTGTGTACCTGCACTAGCATGGGTGCATACCTGTCACATTCATTGACAATAATGGGCTGTGAGGTTTTGCATGACCTTGCATTCATATGTATGGAGGTCACGCCAGTAGAGGCCAAGCTGTCTGGTTTGTACATTCATTCATTTTAGAGGTATATCTGCCATAGATATAATGGTCAAGGGGTAGTATCCTGTGGGTCTGGCTTTACTCATCAGAGTGTTCATGGATACTTGTTTTTGTTCCTTGAAATGACTGTTCACCAAAATACCTCTGATATTTTTTGATTTAATGGAATTGGGGCTTTTCTTGACAATCTGGTACGTGCTGGATTGTGTACCAATACTTTTGGTGGTACTTTGTAAACAATTGGTGATATGATTGAAAGTGAGAGTACAATTGAGATGGTTCGATTGTGGTCTTTCTTGTTTTTTTAGTCATTCAAAACACGGTTTTTGAGATGTAAACCAACAATTTACAAGGTCCTGGCATTTGCAGTTAGGGAGGGACATCTAGACTTCTCAGCCAGAGAGCTCTTGGGCCTCAGTAAACTACAAATTCTTGAATTCCACAGGATGTTGAAAGTGGAATAAGAGCACTATAACAGTGTAAGGTGGAAATGGCCTTACTTTAATGGAAGAGCCAGCCTTGGAGAAGACGTGTTCTCAGAAAGACATTGTCTGGTTTAATTCCTTACCTTCTCTGAACTATGCTCAGAACTTACTGCAACATTTCTTGAAGCTCTTGCCAAGGTTGTTCTAATTTGTTCCTACATTGTTGGAAGGTCCAATTCAGTCTCCCAAATCTTTTAAGGGGGTGTACTTGATATGGAACTTCTCAGATCTCTTGTGGAGATCAGCTTTTTCTCAGATCGCTAGAGTGAAGTGCCATTAATCTAGACAGAGAAGGATGCTACTGAATTACTGAAGAGGATAGTATTGGGCTGTTATTTTTAATTCTTGTTAAAATCAGTCCTTTTCTAGGACTGCAGAATGAGAATCAGACTGAAGTCGTCTCTTTTAATATTGAACATGTCCAGTCTAGAGGAATGCATAGAGCCAATATGAGCTTGTCATGTATTTCTGTTGGATAGTGCCATAGTAGTAATGAAAAGCAGAGACTGCTATGCATTATAATTAGTGGTCCCTACAAGAAAATGTTGCAGCATGGAAGGTTTCTCTTGCGGATGCCAACTGACCATGCCCTCTTCCAGAATAGGCGGTTCCATTCTTCCTCAATCTAGTTTTTCCTATTTCACCCCCAACACTCACGCCACATTCTGTGAAAACTGAGGATGAAATTTTGGGGCAGCTGATGGATGGGTGCATAATGTTCAACTGTCCCAATCTGGCAGTGACATTATTCATCTGTCACCTCATTTTTTTCAGCTGTTTTTAAAACGTCCCAGTTTTCTCTCCTCTTTCCACTCTCACCCTTTGGTGTCAGCTAACTTTCATTGCTGCAAACTGAGTTGAAGTGCTAAAGCAGTTTGATTCGACAGAAGAGAAAGCGGGGGAGGTTAGAATCGTGTCTGTTCCTCCTCATTAATGACTTTGCCATCTTGACCACATTCTGATGTTGCTTGGCTTGCACGTGTCCTGGTTTTCACCTGTGAAATGTTGGACAGTATGTAGGCATGAGAGCCAGCATGATGTAGATGTTTGAGTATTGGACTATGACCCTGGAGACCAGGATTTGATCCTCCACTTGTCCATGGAAACCCACTGGGTGACTTTGGGTGCATCACAGACTCTCAGCCCCCCAAAAAACCATGATAGGTTCACCTTAGGGTTGCCATAATTTAGAAAGAACTTGAAGGCACACAACAACAACAACAACAACAACAACAACAATGTAGACATGTAGCCTTTCCTCTTAGGATTCTCTTCCTAAGGATAATTTGAACTCCTGCAAAGCCTGGGGTTGCTCTGAGTTTGGTTCTACCTCCCTTTTCTGCACGAACGCTGCTCTTTTGCTTGCATAAGGAATAGCACCCATAGCACAAATTCTGTCTTAGCAGACCAGATAAATTACCAGTAGATTTTTGTGGAGGACAGGGGGTGTTAATTAAAAAGTCTACCTGAAGAATATTTGTCATCACATTTGTTGTAATACTTTAAGATAAACTGTATTGGGTTGCTTTTTGTGCTACTTTCTTGGTCTGAGATTTAGTTAAGAAAGCTTGTCTCCAGCAGATGGAAAGCCTTGGAGGCTTGCAAATGCTTTTTCATTTGCTTGCTGAAACAGAAAAGAAAAATTTATCCTTGAGCAGAAGTGTCTGAAGGGAGGGGATTGCACTTTAGCACTGTTCCTTCTCTTCCCCAGCTTTGATATGCTCCCCCCCCCCCCACAAGCCTGCTGTGAAAGTTGGAGCTTATTGGCTCTTTGCTAATGGAAGACATTCGGCTCCTTCTACCAGGTGCCCAGTTCTTCCTATTACATAAAAGTGTAATACATCAACACTGGGGAAGGGGGCTTTGTTTTTTCCTCTGTTGTCTCTCTAAGTCCACAGATGAAGGCAACAGACTGGAGCATCTTTATTTAATCAACGGGCAACATGCCAAACAGCTCCTAAGGTGAAAAACAACTTGTTTTTACCCCTCAAGAGTCCTGTTTGCTTGTCAATGATTCATTACATAATAGCCGCCTGTTCTATCTAAGATGAGAAAGGACAGGGGAAATTGCTCCCATGTTCAACCCGCTGGGTGGCAGTAGCATTTTTGGCCATTCTGTCTTTCAGCTCAGGTGAAGGATGATGAATAAGGGAATAAATCTAAGCTTTTAAGTCCCTTTCTACCGGAGAATCAGAAAGCATTGCTTGCAGATTGTGTTTAGATAGCCTATGTCTCTTGCTGAAAATCCTGTGAAGTAACATTTTAAAGTATGCTATTCATATCCTGTTGAAAGCTTTCGCTTTCATTTCAGTGGTGTTGAATATCACAATATTCCACAGGACTGAGTATATTGTTAATATGCTATTTGAAATTTCTTTTGTAGTCCACTGCAAAAGTATGCTTGGGGAAGTTAAAACATGAAACAATAGCAATGAATCAAAGTTTACTTTTCTTCAATGCCAGCATACTTTGGGCAAGTATCTATTTACATGGCCTACGAATTGGTCACCATTTGGTTATTGTTTTTTAGGTCACAAAGGTTTAAGAAATGTCAGAATGGTTTAGAATCGGTTGTGTTTCATATGGTTTTCAGATGTTGTTGAACTGCAAAACCTAGCAGCCTGAGACAGCATAGCCAATGAGGAAGACTATTGGACCCTGTAGTCCAAATATAGCTGAAAAGCTATATGATTCCCATCTGTGCCCTTAGAAGCTGATACAATTTCCTATTGAGTTTAGCTGTCTTTTGTTTTTAGTGAATATAGCTTCTGTATATTTCTACAGGGTACTCAAGGGACTGAAACTCAGCTGGCTACTTGGATCAGGACCACTTTCTCTGCCATTCCTGAAGAAACTAATCTGTAGATTGTCTTCTTCCACAATTTCCTATGATATAGTTGGAATGGGGAGCCAGTGTTGTGTAGTGGTTTGAGCATTGGATTATGACTTTGGAAACCAGGGTTCAAATTCCTGCTCGGCCATGAAAATCCACTGGGCATGGCACATATTCACAATCTCAGATGGAGGCAAAGGCAAACCCTTTCTGAAGAAATCCTGGTTTTTTGAAAAAAACAAACATATAATAGGGTCACCTTAAGATCACCATAAGTCAGAAACAACTTAAAGATATACAACAATAGCTGGAAAGTATTTAATAAGTATTACATGGTTTAAAGCCAAAAATCTTAATAATTAGGCTGGACAATCACCAGGCTTTTTTTTTTTATCATAGGGTTGAAAGAATTGAAGGCTCATTGAATCTGACCCCTCTCCACAGAGTGGGATGCTTTGCTTTGCCCTGCAAACTCTTTGCTGCTTTGCCTGTTTCCTTCTGGAGTTGTGTGTTTCTCTAGCCCACCTTCATCATCCTCTCAGTGCTGCTAAAAAAGGAACCTCCAACTAGACAGAAGACAAGGAGATGCTGGGCAGACATAAAAAGACTTTGGCCATTTCTGCACTAGCTTCAAAGGCCCCCTCGAAACGGCAAGCCCCAGGATTCCATAGGATGTTGAAAGTGGAATAATAGCACTATAATAGGCTAGTGCAGAAACGACCTTTGTCTCCACCATGACTTCTTAAAGCCCCTGAGTTGGCATAGTAAGTGCCACCTGAAACTTCCTTCAATGGCATGCATATTTATATGTGAGCTGTGGAAACTGTAAAGGATTAATACCAACGTTGCCATTGGAATGGGTGTGGGTCTTTGTGGACAAGACAGTTAACACACATCTTCTGCATGAGCAGCTTATGTTCAGGGCAGGTGCACACCAAAATTTTGGGGTGACACTCCCTGAGCCCATGAGAGCCCATGAGGTTTTCTTCTGGGTTTGGCACTGAAAGCACAGTTTTGTCTGGGGTGCCTACATCATTAATTAATTAATTTTATTACGGTCGTAGACCAGCATGAAAAGAAATAGCAGATTTTGGCTTAAAACACATAAAATGTAAAGTGCGTAAAACAGAGTGGCATAGAACACAATGCAATAAATACAATAAATACTTAAAATTCACTTGTGGTAATAGTTTAGCTAAAACCAGTTATAAATAGTCCCACGTGTAGATTAAAATCCCTTATCTGAGTCAGTATATTAACCTTGCTTTTTTATAACTCCCTTGGGGGTTCCTACATCTACAGCAAATGATGTGTGTGTATGTGTGTGTGTCAATGTGTGTATAAAACCACGCTGTCTTTAAAAATGAGAGACATGCAGAGCGAAAAGGTCACATCTGTTTGTTTTGAAAGAAGATGCGAGCTCATTTTATGAATTATCCTTGCCACTGAAAAGCACCTGACTGCAAAGAAAGCAGCCAGCCAAAGCAGCCAGCCCACAGCCAATTTTTGTTTGTGTGTTTGTGTGTTTCCCCCCAAAAGGAAGTCAGTGAGTAGCTTAATTCCACTTCCACTTCCTAGACGCATTTCTTTTTTCTCTCTTATAAAGCTAAACCCACACAGCCCCTCCGGATGTGTAACATATTGCAGTGTGCATAACCCCTCCTTTACTACGCCACACTGGCAGGGGTACCTGCTGCTTGCAAAAACGTCACACAGATTCTGTTTATAAAGTGCTCCCAGTACAGCTCTGAAGCATTCATTCTCATCCAGAAGCAGATCAGCACCGGGAGAGGGAAGGCGAGAGGGGGCAAGGGAAGGTTCTGATCCACCAAAGAGGCAAAGATGTTTTACTCGGGTCTCCTCACAGAGCCAACAAGGAAAGACGTAGACATGAGGGAAGCAGCATCTCTTCGGCAGCAAAGGAGAATGAAGCAGGCTGTTCAGTTTAACCACAAGGACTCTGCTGACCTCCTACCATTAGATGGGCTGAAAAAACTAGGAACCTCCAAAGACACTGTAAGAATTTTTATTTTTGCCAAGAAAACATAAATTCAAATGATGAATTACATACTATTGCAAGCATCTCCGGTTCCCCCCCCTTTTTTTGTTATAAATAGCTTGAGAATAATGAGCTTGAGTTCCCCTTGAAAGCCATAGGAAATTAGCATAGCAATTAGGCTTGCAGAGGGAAGAGAAAAATGGAGAGGAAAGATTTCAGTTATAATTTTAGCAGTCATTACAGCACTGTTAGACATTGTATATGTTTAATCAGGAGCTAAACATGTCTGATATCCATGTTTGCAAGTGCAGCAAAACATTCATTAATTGATGATATGTATCTATATATCCATACATACACATACATTTAAAAGACAACTTTATTTAGCCAATTTGATTCATTTCTGACATGAAGCTTAATATAAATAGGAATGAATTTCTAAATGCAAGTTGATCAGCCAGAAGGAGAGATAATTAAAAGTAGATATTAAACACAGGCAGTAATTTCTTCTCCTTGTACTTTAATTTCTTCTCATTTTGTGCTCCTCCCAATCTGAAATATTTCTATTTTGGCATATGTTGTTGTTGGTTGTTGTTGTATGCCTTTGAGTCATTTCTGACTTATGGTGACCTAAAGACAAACCTATCAAGGGGTTTTCTTTGCAAGATCTGTTCAGAGGGGGTTTGCCTCTGCCTTCTCCTGAGGCTGAAAGAGTGTGGGTTGTCCAAGGTCACCCAGTGGATTTCCATGGCTGAGCAGGAATTCGAACCCTGATATCCAGAATCATCATGCTGGCTCTCACTTTGACAGAAGTCCCCTTGATTTAAATGAACCGTTGTTGTTGTATGCATTCAATTCATTTCTGCCTCCTGATAACTCTAAACGGAACATATCACAGGGTTTTCTTGGCAAGATTTGTTCAGAAAGAGTTTGCCTTTACTGCCAGATAAATGTGACCAGGACTGCAGTTTTGAGGCATTACGACTGCATTGTTTGAATGTCTTCTATAAAAAAAGAAATAGCACTCTCAAAGTGGTGGTGATTTCAGATCAGGAAAATGGTGTTGAGGGAAAGGTTTTTAAAACTGTCTCCCATAGTGCTGTGACTTTGGTCCAGGCTGGGAGGTCTCACAGATGTGTGTGTGTGTGTGTATGTGTGTGTAAACTCTAAGAGATTAAGTTACAGATTTCTTCTGATTTAGCTATTTTGGCTGTTGGTTTAATTTTGTATTCTACGTAATGGGAAACTAGCCTTTTTCCAGAATGTGTATTTGCAAAGCTTCTGGCCTTCTTTAAATAGAAGCATACATTAAGCACATCACTTTAACTGAGAGTGAAAATCTATTCAAGCAGAAACCTCTGTATGTTGATTTCTAGCTCCCTCTGGAGTTCAAATCTCACTCCATATGTCATATCCTATATTTGACCTCATAACATTTGACAACAGACAAAACTAAAAATGGAAAATAATGTGAGTTCTTATTTTATCTTCTTGTCTTTTCAGTGCTATCAGAATTTTAGATTTGCACCTGTAATAACTAAGTGGATTATTTTTAATTCATGCGCAGAAAATATTTCTAATTTTTTAAAATTAGTTCTTAGCCCCAAAAAGAATTTTGGCAAAAACTAGGATTTCAACCTTGATTAAAGTACTAGGTTCACAGGTACAGCTTTATGTATTGATTAATTTACTTTCCCTTGGTGTTTGTAAATCATTTTTTAATTCATATGTTATCTTCATTTCTACTTTGCTGGCATCAGATTTGCAACTAAACAATGGCCTTCATTGCTGCTTTAATGAAATTTCCCTGTGCTGGTACCTCCATATCTCTTGGATTGCAACTTGCATCGTTCCCAGATAGCCAATGCCACGCTTGCAGGGAATGACAGGAGTGCCAGTCTGACACATCTGGAGGACATCACATTGGGGAAGTCTGATTAACATCCACAAACAAGAAGAGTAGTTTGACCCACAGAGAAGCAATGCAGCGGGACCAGCGGGGTGGGGCCATCCTGTCCACTGAGTATTTGGGCTGAAGAGTGTCCTTGCACAGATCTCAATCGACTCAGGAGCATTAATCTATTATCTACATCTTTTGCTGGGTTGGGGGAAAATATGGTGGAGTTGGCACATTTCTGTACATTATTGCACTTCTCAGACAACTCTAGACTGACACAGTTTAAGAGCACCATAGATGCCAGCCTGTCTGTCAGGCAGGGCGAGGCAGCCACCTTAGACAGCAGAGCACCAGGAGTGGCAAGTTTCACCACTCCTGCTCCTGGTGGGCTTTTCTACCCTACCACCCCCCTCCATACCTTGCTTTACACCAAGGATGAATGGACTGCTGTGCAGGGGAAAGGATAAAGGTGATCTGCAAGGGAGAGAGTCCAAGTGTGGATAGTGTGGCTTCTCCTCTCGCCTCAGGTAACAGGAGTTTCTGGGCCATTGGCATCACACATAAAACAGAAGAGGGAAAGTGGGCAGTTTGGGGTGTAGTTCTCATGTAGAAAGGGCTGCTAGGGCTTTAATCTCAAACAGATTGGAGAGCAGGAGAAGGTACTGTAAAGATCTGTCAGGTGGGACGAAGATACGTGTTCTCTCTCACCTTTCAAGCCTCAACTTTCAGCTGCAGCTATTCCCTCCCAACATAGCTCCTCAAGGGAGAACAGGGGGAGTGGGTGCAGAGGTACACTCCCCCCCACCCCTCGAATGAGATTAAAGTCAAAACAGACCCATTCCATAGTAATCCAGGCAACCTGTAGATTATACCAGCACTGACTTCATCAGAACAAAGGTTGTGTTCAGGGGTGGAATTCTACTCCATGAAGGTGATAGGACCTCACAGATAATATGATCTTACCATCATTGATCAATCATAAGCTAGAACAGTGTAGTGTCCTGAAAACACAAGCAAGAACAAAGTATGTGCAAAGCCAGTAATGCAAGCCCACAATCTGATCCATGGACTATACACCTATGAGACATAGAAGTTTATAGAGGAAAGAAACCGAACACTCTTGGTTTCCATTTGTTTTTCCATGTTTTCCAACTGCTTCCTCAACCCTTTTCCTTACCAAAAGAAAGGAAAGATGTTAAAGAAGATGAAGCAGAATAGCTTTGCACTGATAGCCCTAAGAACTATCCTTCCAGAAACACTGGTCATAAAACCATGCATACATGTACTACTTGCTCAAGGAATGAAGATTTTATATAATTCTCTCTCTCTCTCTCCCTCTCTCTCCCTCCCCGCCCCTCTCTCTCTCACACACACATGTATATAATATTTCTGTTGGTATCTATGAAGGCAGCATGAGTTAAAAATGGAGCCTTGAAGAAAACAATAACAGGGTAGGTGGGCCCTGTCCCTTGAAATAATTTGGCTTGCTCTCCTTATATATACACTCTCCCCATGGTTCGCTTGCAAGTGCCCTTCTCATCAACTTACCCTGCTCTCATAATCAAGAGATGCTCAAAAGCAAACAGCAACACATTTTGAATTATATAACTACCAAATGAAGCAGTGATAGAGTTAGTAATGCCACAGTAGCGGGCAATTATGATAAATATGGGAAAGAGGGTTAATTTTGCACAGGGATCATTCTTTAAAGTTCCCAGTCTCATATATTTATGTGTGTGGATTGTTGTTTTTCTTTTTTTTAATTAGATTTCTTTCAAGATGGGACTCATAGCGACTTAGGGTTTCAGATTAATTATTGCTGGGCTTGTCTAGCACACATCTCAGTCACGTACCTCAGTACTTCCATTCAGTGAACACTAAATAAAATGGCCTCCCAAGGCAATGAAATTTGATCACGCTTTCTTCCTCCTTTCAATCTATGCAGTCTACCCCTCCCCCCTGCCTTTCCAACAATCCTTTGTTGGCTAACGCACTGGTAACCTGTGAGGCTTTGATGACACACTGAGTCACAACAATAAATTTTGCATAGTTTGTGAGGTCACACAAAAGCTTCAGGTTACACTTGGATGGCCGTAGGCTTCTGCATGAAGTATTTGCTGGTGATAGGAAAAGAGAGAGAGAGACGGAGAGAGAGAGCAGGAAGCAAAAGGATCTGTTTGCTACATATTGGCTAATGATGGCTTCATTGGTAAAAAAGTACCTTGAAAGAGGTAAAAGGAGGGCTAGCGTGAGTGACATTTGCCCTCCGCCTTTGCTCCCCCTAACATGTGAGGATATCAAACCAGGAACAGAAAATGACAGGCTTGGACGGTTGAGAGACTCCATGTTCCAGAACCACCTCATTCTAAAGCCAGAGCTAGGAAGGACTCGCAGAAGGTGTGCAAAGATACCAGGGTCAAATTTTGTGTATGGATTAACCCTGCGTGGGACCGATGGAGGAGTTCCCGAAGCCATAGGCCACTGGGCTGTAATGTCACCAACAATCTACAGAGGGAAGGAAAAGCCAAGGGACTTTGTTACCATGAATTACAGAGGAATAAAAGCTGGCCTTTTCACTGCAAGGGAACATTGTCTGTATCGTCAGCACCATGATGTCCGCCGTAAAGAAGCCGATCGCAACAGGTTCCCAAAGGATCCGCCTCGACTTCCAGATGCCATGGCATACGGGAGGCCTCCTCGTCCTTCTACACCTATTGTAGATGTCCTCCAACATAAGTTTGGAGACCTGTGGATAGAGGAGCACCGGCAACCCCTTGAAGTTGTCAAAGAGAAGAAACATAGACAGAAAACGCGAGTCAAACACTATGACACGCGTGCTGCCATGCTGAGAAAATATCAAATCCCAGTGAAGCTGGATTCCCTGTGGCACATGCCCCAGTTTGAGAAAAACGCCGTCCCCCATCTTGCCACCTTCCCATCTCTAAAAGACAGGGAGAACGCTTTCAAAGCTCAGCAGACTGAAGTTCCAGTTCGACATGGTCAGCTGGGGCAGGGCATTTATACGCTTGCATCATAGGACTCTGCTGTGCAAGGAGAGGTACAACCAAACATTATACCTCAAAAAGAATGCCTGCCAGTATAAAAAGAAAATAGTAAAAGACACTATGAAAGTCCATTTCCTTGCAGTAAAAAATTGTTTGAGATTCTGTAATAGGATCAGGACTGGCTCTGCTGTTAGAGTGAAATGATTACCCGAGGCGTCATGTATGTGTGGAGGGTTGAAATGGTGGCCTCCCAGCTCTTCTTTTTGAACTCTTTCATAATTCGCCTCTGTTGGAGGATGGACAGGGACACATGCGCACACACATGTGCGCACACACACACACACACATATCTCACAGCTTATCCTTGGGCTCCTGACTTAGCCTGCTGCTTTCAGGTTTGGTGGGAGATGTTGTCCCATTGCCAGTGTTAAAATAAGATTCAGCAGCCACTTCAGTAGGCTCGTGCACACATACACTTTGGAAAAGGTGCTGTCTTGTCATTCACTTCAAGCAGCACGATCTCTTGAGCTGCCCTTGAACTGGATGCACCCACTGCTAGGCCTGTGCCTAGCTTGGAACTCGTGACTGCCACAGATGTGGCCCCACAAGCTGTGGTTTCAGCAGGCCTTCACAACTTGGCACAATTCAGCACGCCACTGTAGCAGCAGTAGCTAGTACCATCAATTAGAATATAGCACTGCTGTATAATTACCCCAAAAGGAGCTTGTGAGTAATTATTACAAACAATAAGTTACTAGCAATTTGTTCCTTTTCCTGTTCAAAGACGTATACGTAAGTTACATTGCAGTTGTGATGTAATGAGGGATAACATAACACTTTTTGTAGTGCGACTTTATCTTCAGTTTAGTTTAGATTAACTTTATGTTTACTTTTATCAGGTAAATAACATGGGCATCAGTGGGGCTTCTACTTGTTGCTTGCCTTCACGTTGTTTCTGATTTATGGTGATGCTAAGGCAACCCTATCATGGGTTTTTCTTCGCAAGATTTGTTTAGAGGAGGCTTTGCCTTTGCCTTCCTTTGAGGCTGAGAGAGTGTGACTTGCCCAAGGTCACCCAGTGGGTTTTCATGGCCAAGCAGGGATTTGAACCCTAGTCTCTAAAATTGTAGCCCAAGGCTCAAATCCCTAGACCATGTGGGGTCTTCAGTATGACTGCTAGATAAAGACATACATGATTGCAGTCTTTCTTGTTGGCAGTAGATGGAGGAAGAAAGATCTGCCTCATACTGTTGACTTTTTTTCTCAAAATGGCCAAGGCTAGCTTCCAGAAGATTGTTGGACAGCAGATGCATGGATATAGGGTTATTTGTTGTTGGTTATGCCATTCTCTTATTAATCTCTTGTTGATCTTGTGAATAATTTTCAATTCAATTTTTAGTAACTTTTGAGGAAGAGGGGAATAAAGAATTGCTTTTCAATAAAGGCAGTTATAACACTAACGAACTGTTTAGTGGAACTATAACTATAACCAATTACTCTTAAGGAAAACTTCTCAAGTTTTGTAATAAGAGATGGAGGAGAGCCAGAGGGATGGCTAGAAATAAAATCCTTTAGGCACCTTAGAATATTCTTATAGAACTACATTCTTTATAAGTGGATCTAAAATACAAATGCAGCTGTCATCCTGTGCAACATGACTGTAGCTATAGCTATCTTGACACAAGGGAAAACACTTTAAAGTATTGCAGCTATATACATCTTTGGGAGTGATGATATATAGGCTTCACTGAAATTCATCAGGGCCTTAGTATATCCAGGATGTACTCAGAGGTACTAAATGTACTTTTATTATATATGCGGCTCCTGAAGTAAAGAATGTTCCCAAGATTTGCCGCAGCATGTACTATGTCCACCTGCATCCAACAGCCTGCTGCCTTTATAGATGAAGCTGCTATTGTGTTTCCTTTTTCTCTCTCTTCATAACTAGCAGCTCTCAGTGGCTGGCAGACTTCAAAGTGTATTTTACAAATAAGTGTACTTTCCGTAAAGCACATTTATAGAGCCAAGTGACATTTGAGTTTTTTCCATGTCTCCTTTTTGAAAGTACAGTTTATTCTGGAAAAAGAAAAGAAAAACCCATGAAGATCCAATCCTCAGTGTGCTCCCAGATGGTTCCCACTCCACTTTCCCGCTGGAAACTGCTCCCCCGACTGACACTTGTCCCTTGGGGTTCCATTTTACCTCCAGGCCTGCTGACACTCACCTTCTGAGTTTGGTCCTGGAGGCACACACCTGTATCTCTAAGACTGAACCCCCATTTATGGTGACTGTTCTGATTCACCTTCAGACCATAAGATTTATCAGCAGAGGGCTGTACAGAAAGTTTTCTTAAAAGATCATTAAGAATATTACTGAGATATCCTCTGTAGACAACAATGAATAGCAGCTAGGGAGGAGAGAACTGTTCTTGCAAGTTACAGATGATACTTGGACAATAGGTAGAATGGACAATTAATGTAACTTTAGGAAAACCTTCTAGAAGGGAATGCATGGCATACTTCTTGTGTATAGTTCTTTGGTAGGGAGATGCTCTCTCTTGTTCTCTCTCCTGTTACTGTGAAGCCGAGACGGAGAGAAATACTATTTTTAACTTTGTGTACTATGTCTCCAACATCTGATGGTTATTTGCTGGAAGGTAATTTTGCTGATGCCGGCAGAAACACACAAGGAATCATAAACCTTGCCTTAAGGAGCATTCAGCCTGGATGTATCAAGAGCAAATGCAAGACATTAGCAGTTGTCACAGTGAGATGGTGAAGAAAGAGATGTGTTGAGAATGCTTTGTGGGATGTGAAAGGCTGATGGGCATGGAGGTTAGTTGCAGGCAGACACAAAGCAAATACTGCAAGATAGTATGGGTGCTTTGAAGGAGGAGGAAGCAACTATGCAGGAATACACTAAATAAATAAATATTTTTAAATTAAAAGGATGGGATAATTTGGGAGTACTAACAGAAGAAACAATCAAGCATGATATAAATATACACACTGCACTCACAGTATGAGTTTTATAACAACGTAACAATCATGGTCTGCCCCATCCTGAGGATTAATGTTTGATAACAGTTTTGGCAGAACTTGGAAGTAGCCGGTTACAAATGATGACATTACATGCTATCCGTAACAAGGGCATAATTGTTATTTTTATTCTTTGTAGACAACAAAATTACTGGTAAATAATAACATTACCTTTTTCTGTGTAACAAGTAGCATTTACTTTTGCCTTTCTCTTGTTTGAACAAAAATGCTTTCTTGAAGTATACTGAAAGGATTTTTTTAAAAAAAAAATAGGCATTTTTGCCTTTTAGTTAGTTATTTTAAAAAGGAAATTAAAAAAGTAAGAGCAATTGTGAAGAGTGATAACACAGGTTGTTTTACAAAAAATTACAGTCTTAACAGTGAAAATTTAAGGGGTTGTACCAAGCCACATTAAAAAAAAAATCTACTTTCAAAAAGCAAATTTCTAAGTTCAGGGTAATAACAGTTTTACATCTGAAACCACCAACTTATCTTAAAATAATGTAAGAGATAAGGGACCTGTTAAATTAGTTTCATGATGTGAAATAAAGTGTGCCTTAAAGGAAGATTTTTCTCAAATCTTACACCATGGTCTCATTTTTTACATAAAATCATGGATTTACCTCTGACTGCATCTGTTTTCTTCCTAATTTTGAGAAAATGGAATGAGCAGTATGAAATTCACATGACCCTTAAAACATAATCCAAAACTATCCCCACATTATATGTCTACCATTATATTCCTGCTATATTTTTGAACACATTACCATAGTAACAACCTATTTAGGCCACTTACTGAATTTTGCATGTTGCTTCACTCTTTGGAAATACACATATGCTCATTCAAAAAGTTGGAATGGTAATGCTTTTTTCATGTCCCCTGTCTATTTGACTGTTTTCATTTTCCAGACAGGTAAGTATGGGTAGACATTTTGACAGCTCTTTGATCCTCTTGTGGTGGGGTCAGTCTAGATGACCTCTAGGTATGGAAAAAAACAGTTATTTCTCTCTGAGTTTGTAAAGAACTGTGGGAATGCAATGGAACCTTGAGAGCTTGAAATGTTGGCAGCTCACCTCTGCTTGGCAAGCTCGCTTCTGCTGGGCCTCGATACATTAAGAATTGCAACATTAGAGAATGGTCTATTGTGCCGGTGGGAACCTCTGTATGTAGCTGTTTCCTTTCTTGAACATGTGATGACTGTACTGGAGAATGTATAAATTGCTGTGAATATGAAGAGGAGGGGCTCTCAGTCCACTGAGATCCCTGCGCAGTAGAAATAAACTCTTGTTTTTTGAAACTGCTGGTCTCACTTCTCTAGTTGTCCACAACACTCTCTTTGTAACTTAAGATCTTCCATGACAAATTTTTGCCTGCCAATTTTTAAATGCAACCTGTTAGGGATGTAAGTTGTTGAATTCTGCACTTTGACTCACCTCTGACTAAAACTTGATGGTACTTGTTATCAGACCAGGGAAAATAAAAAATTGGTGTGAAGGTGAAAATGCAATGGGAACAAATTATGTTACAGAAACAGACCAGTAACCCACTCCATAACACAGTTAAATGAAAAGGTACGTGCTATACGCTGTTGACACATTAGTCATTCTCTTTCATTTTAATTCGGTGTATTGTCAGCTAGCTGTAGTTTAGGTACAACATATGCACAGAAACCTGATGAAAGTGTTTCTTTTAGTAGAACTAGTGGTTGAGGGGAAGGTGGTCCTCCTTCCCTCTGGATCCCCAAAATTGGCTCAAAGGTTCTGAAAAATTCTTCATAGCAGATTTTGGGGCAGCACCAATAGCTACAGGGGTTGGATGGGGAACAAACTCCTGTTGTACTTGTAACCAAGTATAAAAGCCAGACTTAAACTAAATATGTGTGTGTCTGTCTGTCTGCCTGTTCTTGTCTGTGTCAGTTCGCATCTGTATCTTGTGTGTGTCTGTTTAGCAAGAACATGAGCACAAGTCCCTCCATGGAAGAGCATTCAGTCTAAATCATGACCCAAGGAAAAGAACAAAGGGAAGGGGAACAGCAACAAATAAGGAAAAGAACTGATGATTATTCCAGTAAGATTGAGCATAGGTTTAGTTACAGTAGTGTAGAAAGAAGACTTCAGAGATGGGCTTGTGGTTTCAGATGGTTCTTATGGATTTGAGGGAAGGACAGTCAGCAGTGGCATAGGGACAGGAGGATGGGGAGGTGGTTTGGCTCAGGTGGCAATGTTTTGGGGGCATCCGAGTCCATAGCAACGCCCCCACACACCCTGGCCATGCCCCCACGCACTGTAGCCATGCACCGCAGCCAAGCCCCTCATGCCGTAGCCCTGCGCCCTCCCGCCCCCCCTCCCCACACTCCAAGCTGCGCCACTGACAGTCAGGCATTCTGGGAAGCCATTCCAAGCATGGGAGTTACAAGGGGCAGCTGCGGAGCCAGTCTTATCAGGAGATTTTTAGGAAGCTCACGCATACAGATGCATCATTATGTAAGAGCTGAATCACAAGAGGAGTCTGCAAGTGGTTTGGAAGTCCAGACAAAGAATTTATACTGAATCCAGGAGGCGGTTTGAGGAGGGATCTCCTGTTCAGAGTCGTAATGGTTGTGGCAGTTAAGTGTTGGGTAGCAGTGAGGAAACAGAGGTGAGACAACAGCAGATCAGAGAGAAAATGGCTGCTGTGCTCGTATTTTGTAAACTGACATTTTTGTCAAGTGCAAGTTGACCTAGCTGCAGAAAGATCATCTGTAAATGGAATATATGCTGAAGCCAGGAAATAGTTCTGCAAGCACAAAACTAAGAGACAAAATGAGCGTGTCAACTCATTCCATGTTTCAAATAAAAAACAAAACATAATATCTTTCAAACTGGGATATAATTGGCTTATAGCCAAATGGTTTGGCATAACCGGTTATGGATCAGGCTAGAGTTTATATAACAGTTGTCTTTTTCTCTTGACACTTTGTGTATGAAATACAATTTCTAGTTGAGACAGCAGCAGCAATCAATTTTCAATACTGATGTAACACCACTCTTGCTTGGCACAAATACTTTTAAAGATTGGGGCTCTGAAACTGCCTATCTCTGTCAAGTTCAACAGGTTAGCTTTGATTTATTTTCATTCCCCATAATGTATCTCTCTCTCTCTCTCTCTCTCTCTCTCTTTCTTTTTTTTAAAAAAGCAACCACACAGCATCTTGCAGAAGCGCTTGTTGGAGACAAACATGTCCAAACTACGCCATGGCCGGGGGACAAGCTCTCAGAAGAATGACCTCTCAGCCCAGACAAATAAATTGAATCAAATGAAACTAGATGGCCCCAAGAAAACAGAGCAAGATGACCTCATCTTAGTATGTTGCCAGGTATGAAAATCTAGAGAGTTACAAAGGATCTGGGAGGTCATAATTTGTGGTTGATGAGCTGCATGTTCTTGGTGGTAGTGGTATCACAAATTATAAAGTCTTCATGTACTCAGAAGTGGGGAGGTTTTCTGGCCAGTAAAGTTGTGGATTGTTCCCTACACTAAGTTTTCTTTCCCATAATGCATCATGGCTGTACAATTTCCCCAGGAATACAGTACATTCATTTCTGAGGAGATTCCTGTGTGATATTAGTCTCTACAGGTACACACACAGCTTTCTAGCACTAGGAATATGTATTAATCCACTGTGATTATGGAAATCACTTCCTAGTAATTATACCTCTATTTGCAGAGGATTGGGATTATATACCCTATGTTCTCCTGATGAGTGAATGCCTGGGACCATTTGAGATGTATCATGAAGAAGATATTGTTAACTTAGGAGAGCCTTACAAAGTCAACATGGCATGGAGTAACAGCCTGTTTGTTAGTGATCTAGTTTCAAATATATGTGAAATACATGTTGACTTGGAAAGTTACAGAATGAAACTGGAATCTTATTGAGGCTTTAAGCAGGTGTAACCTAGGGTAGTGGATCTACTTTTTATGACATTGCATAAGGAGATATCCTGATCTCCTTCTGCAAGAGATTTGCTTAGCTATGTAAAGCCTGCTGCTCAATGCCTGGGCATGACTCTATGACCCCAACCCAAATGAGCACTTGCTGGCCACGAGTACATATGTGTGTGTCAGGAAACCTCATTCATGTTGCAATAGGGCTGTCTGCCTCCATCCTTCTCCAGCAGCCTAGATGCCATATATGTATACTGGTAGAACTTCCCACTCTTCCAGCTTTATTCATGATTTCAGCCTACACATTTAAAGAAACTACTAGTCTATGAAGAAATTTCTCCCTGGTTGATGACAGAAAAGTGGTATCGGACAGCATTTTGAGATCAAGGTGTGCTTTTTCCCAGAATTGTATCCTACAATGCAAATCAACATTTCAAGCACTTGCTTACCTTCAGTTGATTCCTTCAAATGCCCTCCTTTGCCCAACAGTGTGCTGGGAAAGAACTGCAGGCTGTGGTTGATACAGGATGCCAGCGCAACATCATATCATCTGCCTGTCTGGAAAGATTAGGGTAAGTGGAACCTTGTCTCGGCTGTTTTCTACTAAAATTATTTTAAGCAAAAAAAAAAAAAAAACAGCTGAAAAATTCCCACAAATATCTGCATGTTTGGAACTAATCCTATACCCTCTAATTGCCCTGCTTTGGCAGGGAGAGTCCTGATTAATCCTCTGCTGACTCAATATTTCTGCTGCTTTTAAAATGTCCCAGTTCCTTTTTCCTCTTCCTATTTTCCTCCTTTGTCCTCAGATTATATCAGTGGCTCCAGACTGATCTCAAAGTGTACAAGTAGTTTGCATTCAGTTAATTCAACAAGGGGGAAAGGAGAAGAGAGAGAGGAATCTTGTTCTTCCCAGCAGGCTCAGGGGAAAGCAAATTGCTGCAGCCTCTCCTACCTTGCTATATTCTTCCTCAGTACTAAACTTTGGCATCTTTATCATTCTCTGATGTTGCTGGGCTGCATGAGTCCCAGTTCTCATCTTTGAAATGTTGGAGGGTAGGTAATTATAGATTCTTATTGTGTGTGGCATTCAGGAATTGCCCGTGGTAACTGAAAAACAACTTCTGGTTTTGAGTTAATAAAACAAGTAAAGAAAAATATAATAAAAACAAGTAGTGTGCAGCAAGCAGCAAGGTTCTTGTTGACCGTAGTTCAGAATTAGTTGCGCAGCCACTAGATTTGTTAACAGTGCCACATAGGGAGAGCCCCCTGGATGAAACCAAAGGCCCATCTGGTCCAGCATTTTGTTTACATGATGGCTCACTAATTGCTCTGGGAAACCCACATCTTTCTCTGTCTTTGGCCTGCTTGCCTAAATACTGGAGACTGTTTCTAACAGAGCTGACAGTGGTTTTGAGGGAAACATCACTTCCCGTGGTCTGCACACATATTTTTCTCTTGTCCCATGGACACCTTTTGTCCAACAAGATTTTTAGGATTCCTAAAACTATTCAAACAAGACAATATAGGATGAATATTGTTCTGAAGGAACTACCTGGCTCAGGAGTGTAATTAGACATTATGTACTTTGTGCACTAAGTAGACCCCAGAAAGCTCTAACCGTTTGTTTCAACTTCAATCTGGCAACAACAACAACAATAACAAAGGTTATTTTCTCCCATACTGCTTTTTCTACATGTTTAAACTCTTTACTTCTAGACTTCACTACAAATATAAGTATCACTCTGATTTCTCTCACAAACTGTCTTAAACTCTTTAGAAATTCATTGTCTCTTTTTAGCCTTTGATCGTTTTAAGTTGCAGACATTCTGATTTCAATTTTACAGTAGAGGGGTTTTGTGACTGTCATATTCCTAACATCCTTCAGGCTGAATTGTTCTTTCCTACTGATTTGGGATTGGCGGAGAACTCCAAAATGGCCTGGGATTTTCTTAATGTGGATAGACTCTGGAAATGATTTCACCATAGGTATATAATCAAGAGCAATTTAGTCTCTGAGCGCCCGCCTCAACTGCTGAGTAAATAAATGGCAGCTTTGAGAAGTCAGTAATTGTAACACTGTAATGAGTTATTTGTACAGTACTGCCACTCACAGTGGCTGAGGAAAGCAGCTGTACCTGCTGATCACCAGAACGCTGCTGAGCAATTCACATGCTTGTTACACATAGCCATCATTATGCACTTAGGAACTTTATATCACAAAATAGTTTTCTTTCTTGCAATGCAGCCAGCCACCATTCTCACCAGCACCTCCGTGGCTGGAACCTGTTAGCCTATTTCTGAGTCTGGATTGGCCTATGTTCTTTTAACAGCTCCAAGGCAGGCAGCCATGCCCCCCTCAGTGTGAGGAAATTGTGCGCTTATTGAATTTCTGTCTGCAGTACAGCTTCTAAAGAGAAGGAACAGCAACAGACAAAATGATGACAACTCTATTCTGAAATGAATTTTCATTCAACGGAGAACAGCTATAGTTCCTATGCTTCAAATGCAAAGAAATCCCAAGGTCAGCCTCTGACATGTACAGTTAGAACTCCTATCTGAAAGTCTAGAGAGTTTCTGCTAGCCAGCCCAGGCAATTTAGTGCCTTCCAGATATTTTGGACTCTATGCGTGCACCTTCAGTTCACCATCAATTCACTTATATGGCAGCCCTATTAATGTCATTGGGTTTTCTTAGGCAAGAAATACTCAAAGTTGGTTTTGCCCATTGCTTCTTCTGAAATACAGCCTACAGCTCCTAGTATTTGTTGGTGGTCTCCCACCCAAGTGCTAACCAGGGCTGACCCTGCTTAACTTCCAAGATAGATGGGATCTGGTGCCTTTAGGGTGTCTAGGCCTGCCAGTACCCAAAATCCCAACCAGCATAGTTAATGGTCAGGGGTTATGGGAGTTGTCATCAGAACATCTGAAGGTTACCTACTAGAAATTGGACTTAATGTATATAAAATGGGTCTGAATTGAGATAATAAGGCAGCTTTGTGGGTTGCAAGTACTTTTACTATCTTCCCAACTGGCCACTTTTGCTGTGTCTGTTAAGAGCAGATTGATGAGGAAATAGTAATAGGTAAAGAAGACAACTTCTGTGTTTAGCAAAACTTTACCTACTGATGTTTGCTCACCAGTTACTATAAATGGAGTAAGAGCAGGCCCAACCACTTTTTGTGTGGTCAGATGGTCATCCCATCCCAGCTGCAAAGATATCCACTGTATCTGCATTTTTATTTCTGACAGATGGGCAACTTCTCCATAATACTTGTGGCACAGCATTAGTAACATTAGTAGCCCATAATAACTTCTGTCCATGCCACAAAATTCTGTGGCTTTCAGACTGGATTACTGTGTAGGGGTACGTGGAGGAGCTGATCTTGATATCCATTTTATTTTCCTGGGCTTTACAAACTTACACCAGAATCCACTGAATTCCAACTTCTGTGTCCCAAAGCAGAGGGTAGTGGTATAAAATGTGATAATGTTACCTGGTATTTTTAGCTGCAAGATAGAAGTTTTTGGTGTCCAAACAACCTACCAAACTCAATGCAAGGGAGGTTAAAGAGATATATCTTTATTTCATTTTGCTTTATATGCCCCATCTGAGGCTAGGTCTGTTGCTCAACTGGAAACTTACTCAGATTAATTGTTTCAATATGTTAGTAACTAAAATTAGATGCCAGTTTGGTGGTATGCATGTCATTGATTGTAAAAGTGATGATAGATGTCTTCGCAAATTATTTATACCAGCTAGATTGTATTTCACCTTTTGTTACTTTTACAGTCTTGTCTAATTTTCCCAATTGTTGTAGCTGTTGGCTTAATAATAAAGGCTTGATTGATTTGATGAAATATTTTATGTTTCATCAATAGATTCCAAGTACTTTCTCAGTAACACTGTCAGGAAACACTGTGGTTTTAAAAACTGCTGAACTCATCTTCCTTGTGAACAATTGTGCATCATATTTATATATTTAGCTTTAAAAAAAAATAACAGTCGTACCAGAAACAAAATGTCACAGCATGGACGGTTCCCATTCAGGGTTCCATCCTGGTCTGATTTACTGCAGAATACTCTCATTCCATGATTCCCATCCTTGGGCTCTCCAGATGTTTGGGCTGTAACTCCCAGAAGCCATAGTCAGCATGGTCAATAATCAGGGATTCTGGGAGAATAAGTTCAAAAACATCTGGGAGAACAAAGATTAGGAACCGCTGCTCCATTGCATCACCATTTCTATCTTTTCCTTTAACATGGCTATTGAGCATGCTCAGTATTCTTTGGGTTGTTCTGGCTCCTCTTAGAACTTTTTGTCCATAAAAAATTATTCACATGTCTGCAGACTTTGAGGCTAATGCCACCCTCTTGTGTGTGAATGGTGTTAGGTGCATGACATAGAGACCCACACTTGGAATATTAGTTTATTTCATTATTAGTATACAGAAATAATTCTCTGAAGGCTATACTCTCTCCCCTGCTCCCCAGGTCTCAGCCTCAGTATATGTTCAAGATCAGAACTTAATCTTGGAAAATGTCAAATATTATTGAGGAGTTCATCTATTCTACACAGTTGTTATCAGTTTGATACCACTTTGACTGCCATGGCTCCATTCTACAGAATTCTAGGGTTTGTAGTTTGGTTATATACTCAGAATTCTCTGCAAAAAAGCTCTAGGGCACTCCCCCGAATTGCAGTTCCCAAGTTCCCTTAAAAGGTGGCTTGAGGATTAAATCAGGATGCCTGGGAAGTAAGGTTGCCATAACAACAATAATAACAATTAGTATTAATATTTATAAGGTTTAATGCTTGGCTTATGAATGTTAAAAACAGATGCAGTGGAAAAATTTACCTTGTACAAAATGCAATTAACTAGCAATAAAATTAAAAACAGTTAAAAAAAGAACAGTAAACATGTACAACTTAGCACATGAAAGGCCCTTTCCCCATGAGCAATCAGCAATCAAAAGCTTGTTGAAAGAGAAAGGTAATAATCTACCTAGAAAAGCATAGCAAGAAGAATGCCAGTCTAACCTCTCTAGGAAGGAGTTCCAAAGCCTAGGAGCATCCACCAAGAAGACCCTCTCTTGAATTCCCATCTGGTGGACCCAGAACAGGAGGATATTGGGCCTTGAGATTTCAGGGCTAAACCTGGGAGCTAGGGATGCGTATCCTCCAAAATTCCACATAATGAAAACTGGGGCACATGTGGTCAAGCACCATCAGAATGTGGACAAGGTGGCACATGTTATTGATGAGGAAGGACACACATGGTAAGACAGGCTGCAGTTTTCTTTTGCCTAAGCCTTCTTGGAAGATCAAGATTCCCGCCCCCCTGCTCTCCTCTCCTCTTGCTGAGTTAATGGAGAGAAAACTACTTTTGCATTTTGAACTCTGTTTGCATCAGCTGAAGTAAGCTGAGGACAAAGAGCAGGTGGGAAGAGGAAAGAGAGAAACTGGACATTCTAAAAGCAGCTGAAGAAGGATGCTAGAGGATTAATTGGGACTGTCCATGTCGAATCAAGACAACTGGAAGGGATGGAGATGGCCCCAGTAATGTTATAGGGCAGATTCCACTGATGTCACAGTGATGTCAGTCTAGTGTCAGCATTAAGCATGATATATTAAGCACCAACCACCACTGCTCAGAGCATGTCAAGCAAAAGTCTAACCCATGGGTGAATATTTTTCTCCCTTGAAATTAAGTTTTCCCAGCTTGGCACTGAATGGAGCAGGGGGAACCTTTTGAGCTCTTTTAAATACTTTTGCAAACACTGCTTTTAGGTAGGTTTTCTGAGTTCTTCTTTTCTGAGCTCTGCTTAGAAAAAAAAATCAAAAATGTTTCTTTACTTGGGCCATTTCTGCACGAGTCTGTTATAGCGCGATGATTCCACTTTCAACCTCCTATGGAATCCTGGGGTTTGCAGTTTCGAAACTGCAAACCCCAGGATTCCATAAGAGGTTGAAAGTGGAATCATCGCGCTATAACAGACTCGTGCGGAAATGGCCTTGGTTTTAAACATTTTTTCCAAGAACTGATTCTAAAAAACACAGGAGGTATAGTTCAGCCAAATTATTTCTTTTCCCAGGCAAAAATTTAGTTTACTAAACTCATCAGCACCAGCTCCAGAATTAGCATCAGTGTCAACAAATATTTGGGAGAAGAGCAGATGATGAGTAACTAATATGGCAGTCCTATTAATGCATGTTTATTTGGAAGCAAATCTTATTAAACTCTATTAAGTTTAAAGGGAATTGCAATTTTAAAATGCTTAGAATCTAACACATCCTAGTCAAAGAGTGGGAGAGATCCAGGTGTCTCTCCACATTCACAGGGGTTAGGGATGTAGGACCTCCATGAAAGTGGAAAAACTGTGAATATTTATGGTCCCCCAAAACCATATTTAACACACACACAAGGACAGTGTAATCTGCTGGATTCAACTCACTGTGAATTCAAATGCACAGTACACAATATATTTGAGTCCACAGTGAGGAACATTCCAGCTGTCTGGTTCTGCATTGGAGGCGGCGGGGTTCCTTCACAAGGCAGAAGCAAGCAGCTGGTGGGGCTTACCACCTCCTCTGTTACTGTCCTACACCATTTTTAATAGGAACTTACAAGCCTTGCCTTGTGTTTGCAGTCTCTTGCAGTCTCTGGAGGCTTGCAGAGAGACTGCAATCACAAGGTGAGACTTATAAGTCCCTATTAAAAATGGCATAGGGTAGCAATGGAGGTGGCAGCAAACAATCTGGAAATAATCCAATCTGCTAATGTTAAACCTGTGGATGTGGAAGGCTGGCTATATAAGGGGGTCAATGAGAAATGATGAGCACAGCTGGGAGAATTGAGGGCAGAAGGAAAAGGAGATTGAGAGAAAGAAAAAGAGAGTTGAGGAAAGAGGGAGAAGGCAAATATATCTGGAAAAACTGGGGAGGATGAAGGAGTTGGAAAAGGATAAGAGACAGAAAGAGAGACTAGTGAGACAAAGAGAGAGAAAGAGAACAAATGAGTGCAATTAGAATATGAGGAGAGGAAGAGAAGGGGAAGAAATATTTTCTGGGAATAAGGGGGCAAGATAGTTACACATTTATGTATGTACACCCATACACATACCACATGGTCTACCCTGGAGACTGTCCTGGATTAGTTTTGTACTGTTTTTGCTGCTCTTGGGATACACAGGTTTGTTTTGCTCCATATCAGTACCATGACGGACAACAGTACAGCCTACCATCTCCTGATTTAATTCTTCTGGGGAGCAGAACTGCATGTGTGTATGTGCATCCACGTGCTTAAAGGGATGGTACCAATCTCTCCCCCAACTGACTGTCTCCTATGATTGTATCTGGGACATTGATTTATTCACGCCTTTTGGTTGTGTGTGTGCGCCTTTGTTTCTGACTTGTGGTGACCCTAAGGGAGGATGGGTTCTGGGGCTGATAGTCTGTGATGCGCTCAAGATCATCCAGTGGGTTTCCATGGTCAAGCAGGCAATCAAACCCTGGTCTCCAGGGTCATAGTCCAATGCTCAATCTACTGCATCACACTGGCTTTCTATTTGAGCCATACTCTTTCCATTTTCTTGTTGCTACACCTATCATCCCCCTCATTTCAGCCATATACTGTCTTCCACCTGCCCAAACATGCAGAAATCAGAACTTGTCCCTGTGACAGAGCCTGGGGGTGTGGCTAGCCTGAGTGGCAGGGCTAGCGGGTTACCAGGTAACCAAAGTGGCTCTGTATGAGAGAAACCCAGCCTGGCGGTGAGAGGGAGGGGCTGAGGTTTGAGTGGAGAAGGTCTATATATAAGACACAATGACTTGGATTTTTCAGATTCCTTCAGTGATATTCCCAAAGAGGGAGAGAAAGCTCTAGGATAGAGCCTTCAGTGGGGTTGTCTGAATAAGAGTGGTTTTCTTCTCAAAGGTCGAGAGAGAGAGAGAGAAAATCAAAACCATTTTTGAGTTGGGACAGAAGGTGTGATCCTGATTTGGGAATTAAGCCTTTGACCAAAAGGGAAGCCAAAGGCCTGTGTGTCTATGAAATTTCTGTATCTGTATACTGCGTTAAGCTATAAGAAACTGGAATAACACCTTTTTGAAGTTCTTTACTGCTTGGATATACCTATAACACCTTTCCCTGTTTGTTATTTTAGTAAAGATTACATTATATTTTTCTGAATTCTGACTCAATAGAGTACTTTCCATTAGTTCTAATCAATTAGTACCACGCTCCCATAATCATTCTGAATAACATTTGAGAGGCTTTACCCCTTATACACTGAGATGGTAGTTTTAAAGGGGAAAAGCAGGGCTGTAAAAGTGGGGCAAGGCACTTTAGCAGGCTGGGAGGAAAGCAGGCCTGGCTTCCATAATCCCATAGCCCTATTCTAAACAAATCTGCATTGCTACACAGGAACTGTGAACAGTGGAAATGGTGTTGCAAAGGAAGCCCCAAATCCCACCACATCTACAGAGCCATATGCTTCAGATTCTGCTTGTGTCCTGTTGCACTTATTTCCTGGGCAATGTCCTTTATCTGTTTAAATCTGGTGGCTTTGCTGCAGTTGCTCACCAACAAATAGGCAGGAGGTTCACAGTTTTGTCCTTCTTCCAGGCTAAACCTCTGCTCCAAAGCAGCACTGACCTTTATTTCCCAGTTTTGTGAAGCAAGGTATTTGTACATTCTCTTAAATCTGAGAATAGGCAAGGAGCTATGTAAATTCACAAACATTTGCACTCAGATGGCATGGAAAGAAAAAAAAATGGCATTGATTTTATTGCCCTGAGATCTGGGAACTCTACTGGACACAAGTGTGTGTGTTTAATTAATTAATTGATGTCCTGCTTTTCTCCCAATGGGACCCAAGGCAGCATACAATACAAATTAAAATAAAGTACATGAATTAAAAACACAATAATAAAAAAAGTTTTGAAAAATTAAACTGTATTGAAACATTGAAAAAAAAATGACAAGAGCAATAAAAATGCAGCAAACACACCCCATGAAAGACTTTTCTGCAGAGCCACTGAGTCACCAAATGCTTTGTTTAAATAAAAAGGTCTTCACCTGCTAGTGGCAAGGGAGCAGAAAGGGGCCCAGCCTGGTCTTCCGTGAGAGAGAGAGAGTTCCACAGCCTGGGAGCAGTTTCTGAGATGGCTCTGTCCTGTGTTCTTGCCAAATGCACCTCTGAAGGTTTGGGACTGAGAGAAAGCCCTCCCCTAAGGATCTTGCAGCTCAGGCAGGCTCATATAGCCTGTAATTTGGAGAAGTGGATTAAAGCTGTCTAGATGAGACAGTCTGAATAAATCTTCGAGGATTCCATGGGATGGAGTCATGATAGTAAAAGGAACAAAAAACTGCTAGGACTGTGTAGATATATTGGAAGACAGATTTTTTTTCTGTGCATATGGAGAATGCATAAAACTTGCCAATGGTTGCTTCCTCACTATACTGTTAATAGTGCTATTCACTAGACTGTTAATAGTGCTGTTATTCCACTTTCAACCTTTGAGGCCCATCTCTAAACTGGAAACTCCAGGATTCCATAGGATGTCGAAAGTGGAATAATAGCACTAAAACAGGCTAGTGCAGAGATGGCCAATGTGTTGCCACAGCCTAGGTCATAAACCTAGCTCTTGAATCAATAGAAGGAACTCCAAGGACCACCTAGTCCAACTCTCTGCCAGTGCAGGTATCCACTGCTAAAGCACCCCTGAGAGATAGCCCCCCAACTTCTGTTAAAAACCTTTCAATGAAGGAAATTCCACTATTTTCCAAGGCAATCTGTTGTACTGTGAAACCTCTCTTACTGTCAGGAAATTCTAATTTTTCGTTGGATTCTCCCTTGTTATAATTTGATCCCAATGATTTTCTTCTCACCCTTTGGAGCAGCAGAACATAGTCTTCCTCCATCTTCTACATGACAGCTTTTTAAGGATGGCTACCATATTACCTCTCAATCTTCTCTTCTTTTGGCGAAACATACCCAGCTCCCTGACCCGTTTGTCATAGGACTTGGTTTCTAGAGCTTTTACTCCTTGAGACTGGAGTAGGTTTTACATTCAGGAAGTGTGACTTGAGGAACCACCTTTTTAATTATATATAGTTACCAGTTCATTAATTTTGATTGATGTTTAGGATTTTGTTGTTTAGTAGTTATTATTTAGTATTATATTGTATCTAAATTTTGGTTTATCTTTGTATGTATGTTCTCCCCCCCCCCACTTTCTCTTTTGCTTTATGTTTTGTGTTTTTATATAATTAATAAAATATTTTTAAAAAATTAAAAAGGAAGTGTGACTTGCAGCCAGGCAGGCCTGAGACACTGAAAATCTGACATTAAAAAAATAAAAATCTTGAAAGCTTTAGCTATCTGATCTTCTAATTTGTGTCAGGATAGAAGATGAAAGCCTATATCTCTGAGGAAGAAGAGGTGGAAGGAGAAGGAACACTGAGTCTAGGACTTACCATATGGCGATTAAGTCTTTGGACATGTATTTCAGTTGGAAGTGTTTTCCTATTCACTAGGACAGCACAGAGCGACCTTCTGTGCCAACACAATGTGAGAAACATAAATTTGTTCAGCTAGCTCTTTCTTGACAGTGTGATAATGCAAGAGCCCATGTTAGTTTTTGCCTTTTCAATTAAAAAGGCAGATATTTAAGTCTTTGCATTGGGGTTGCTTCCATGATGCAGAATTATTCACTCCTAAAAGAGGTTAATAGAAGGTTAAAGATTTGACTAAAAATCTACAATTCAGCAAAAGTCTTAAGCCCTTTGGTAAAAGGGAAAATATCAAAACTGGGAATTTGATAATCACCCTTGTTGGTGATTTGCTTTGATCAGCGATGCTTTCATACAAGCCTTTTCCTGTAGTATTGATACAGTGTGTGTGTGTGCCTTGAAGTAATCAGTTGACCTAGAGGTGGTTTTGCCAGTTCTTTCCTCTGAAGCATAGCCTGCAATACCTGATATTCATTGCCAATCTCCCATCCACGTACTAATCTGGAATGACTGTGCTTAGCTTCCAAAATCAGATGGGATCTGGTGCCATTAAAGTGCTTAGGCTGAGTATTGATGCACAATGAGAGCCAGCATGGTGTAATGGCGGGAGCATTGGACGGTGACCCTGGAGACCAGAGTTCTATTTCCTGCTCAGCCATGGAAATCCATGGGGTGACCTTGGGTGCATCACATACTCTCAGCCCCGGAAAACCCCATGATAGGTTTGCCTTAGGGTCACCATAAGTTGAAGGCACATGACAACATTGATACAATATACTAATTTGTAATTCAAATTTTACTACTTTCCTTAGAGGTCAGTCGTACTGTTTGTTCTGATGCTGATGTGGAATAATTTTTGGTGTTTCTGTGCTATTGTATTGAACATAGGGCAGTCCTGTTCTCTCGACTGCTTTGTATTTGATGCTGATTAATTAACTTTGCCTTGATTGGATGTCTGTTCCTCCATTGTTATTTCTCCTGGGTTTTCTTTCATGTTACACACTTATTGCCCCTTTATACCACTCTAAGTGCCATGGCTCCATCCTATGGAATGCTGGGATTTGTAATTTTGTGAAGTATTCAGAATTCTCCACCAGACTGTTCTAGTGTATCACCAAACTACCATCCTAGGATTCTTTAGGTTCCAGCCATGGCAGTTGAAGAGGAATCAGAATGCTATAGATGGGTACTGTGAAAGAGACCATTATAACGCTTTTCCTATTCAGCAGTTAATTAGAAAAAGCCATCCAGCTACATTTCGATATAAAAAACAAATGAAATTTACCAAATGCCTGTGTGTTCCACCAAAAATTTACTTTGTAGCTATGGAAGGTTATGAAAGTCAAAGCTTGTCAGTGTCATTTTTCAAACTGGAGTAGCATGTATGCCTTTACTGTGGATATGAGGGCTTAATATACACCAGAGCTTTCCAAACCGTGTGTTGCAACATGTTTAGTGTGTCAGCTGCAGTGGTAGGTGTGTCATGCAAACATAACAGGTGGAAGGGCTGCCTCTCCCACCACTGCTGCCCCTGGCGAAGGAAGACCCCAGTGAGGGCAGCAGCAATGGGCTAGGCGTGGGTGGCAGGGAAGCCTCTCCCACCATCCCCACCTCGGGCAGAGGAAGACCCTGGCAAGGGCAGTGTCAGTGGCCCAGGCCCATGTGGAGGGGCTGCCTCCACTTACTGAATTAGTTACTGAATTACTGTGTTGTGAAATGATGCATGTCTAAACAGTGTGCCACCAACATGAAAAGTCTGGAAAGTTCTGGTATAGACAAAGTCATTTCAATACTAGAAAGCAGAACTCAAACACCTTGGAACTGAGAAGGCTCTGGTTTCTGCAAAGAACTTATTTCTGCAAAGATCACTTTAAATCACCATCTTCACCTCATTATTGCCTTCAACAACCCTCAGGCAGCAGCAGCAAGTGTTATAGTATTTGGGCTTTTTTCCCCAACAGGAGAATTAGGGACAGGAATTCTGAGAAAGTAAGGAAGAGGGATGTTTCTCCAGCATAGCTGTCCCGTTTGGAGAAGTTCCATTGCAAGAATCATACACCATGCTGTCAGTACTCAATCAAGCTAGGATTTGGGTAACACTAGCTTCTTGGAGATAGTTGGCTTAAAATTACCTTGTTTGTTACTCACTTGAAGTAGCTAACACCTTTCTGGAAAGATAAGCTAGATTTTTGTACTGGACAACTTTCACTGGCTGTTTCCTCATCAAACCAGTCCAGTGTTACTTTCTGCCATTCCCAGCTCCTTCGTATCAGCAGCGATTTTTTTGTCTCAGGTTTATTTCTTCTTCCTGATCTCTTGTGGAGATGAAGATGAGCATCTCATAGTGCTTTCCCTATCGACTGTGCTTAGCAGATGCCCTTATCTTGGCATTTGCCTCAGACACTTCTTGTCGCCATTTCACAGGGGGCAGTGATTCAGTTTTATTTGCCTGTTTTGAACTGGGGGTATATGGTGTACTAGTATTAACTAACTGAAAGAAGCCAGAAGATGGAAAGAAGCAGAAGTTGAATTTATTGAGACAAGGAGCTTTTGGTCAGAACCCTGTTGCTGGCATACATCAGTGTAACCTCTCAATACACTGATGTGTCTCCTTTTTGGTCATTGCAGTAGCAGGTATCCAGTATCTCCTTATACAACTGTCTTTCTCCCAGTTTGGACGCAACGGGCACACTGTCAAGACCAATTGGAGGGGAATAATCTGGCTGCAGTCATGCATCCTAGAAAAAAGAACAGCTGGGAGGGTGACAGCTGTTCTTTTTTCCAGGCTGCCTGGCTGCAGCCATCTGGAAGCTCTGTCCTCTCCCCAACTACAACAGGGTACCCCACTGCCTTCCAGCTGGGGTTGCATAGCCAACAGCAGAGCAAGCCCAATGGTGGTATGCTGGAATAGATTTCTGCTCCACCGACCATTCTACAGGATCGTGGCCTTTGTTTTCTTGTCTTTTGCTTGACTGTGTAACACCTTCCGTACTTAGGAAAATGGATGCTTCAGAGAAACAGCATCACATTGCCTTTAGCTTTGGCTTATCTGTGCGTAGGCCATGAATCAGTCACGGATGACTCAGCTTACAAAGGAGGGCAGTGGAAAGGTACCTAAAGGAGACACAAAAGAATGAGGGCTCTCATGGAACCAGAAGAGAACTATTACTTTCAGGCAGATAGCTTTAAAAAAAATAAGAAGAATATAATTTTTGTGCCAGAACACGGTAAGGACAGTGCTGAAGGAAATGATTAGCAGAGAATAGAAAAGCTTCAGGGAACTGTGACTGCCTTCAGAAGTATTTTGCTTTAATGGGTAGACTGCAAGAAATACATAGCAAATGGCTAAGCATGGTATAACCAAAATAAAAATAAAAGAAGTTATGTAACAGTCCAGCCTGCCATGTATTGTGACATCAGAAGCATTTCAAAACTATTCTAAATAAAAATACAACATTTATGTGACCAGTGCAACACAATTTTATCTTCAAATAATTGGATGTGTACATTTTCTGCCTCTCTGTCCCCTAAAGGTATGTCTTTGTTTTTGCTGTAGTTCCACACTCAAACCACCACTCTTTATTGGTTCTTAAATATATATACAATCTAGGGTGACCAAATGCAAAACAGAATGGGCTTCTCCATTTTTAAGACAGTGGTGGAGTATGTGTGGTCTCCCAGATGTTTCCCACCAGTCCTACCCAGCATAGCCTGTGACAAGAGAAAATAGAGCTGTACTCCAACAACATCTAGAGGCCCATGTGTTCCCAGTCTCTGAGTTACGCTAATGGAATTCCAGCAGGTACACTTTTCCCCATCCCTGCATGCCAGCCTGTACCAGTTTACTATTCTGCATAACTAATAAAAGCTATGGGAGCTCCATTTTCTTTTGCATTGTTCTGCTTTCAATGATGCTATGGCAAGACCCAAAGAATAGTGCCCCTAGACAGACCTGTTTCTCAAAAATATGTGTAAGTGTATTTCTAAATCATTGGCAGCATTCTGGTGGTCCAGAAAGAAAAACCCACCTGTGTGAACTGTGGAAGGAAGGCAAAGAATTTCAGAATCTGGAAAAGTTACTTGTTTGGACTACAATTCTCAGAATCCCCCAGGCAGCTCTGGAATTATCAGCAACCAAAACCCCTATTACCTGCAGAGCCAGGAGTCCCAGAGATGCCTGTCTGATTGTTTAAGAATCAGCATGGTGTGGAAACCTAAGAAAAGGTAAATTTAAGAAATCTCATTTGCAGAGGGTAATAATAGTATCAGATGAAAGAAATCCATAGGTTCTCCTTGATAGCATCCCAGTTATGCTATTCAGTATAAATCAACTTTCAGATGCTGCTCTTCAGATGCATTGGACTACAGTTCCCATCGCCACCAGCCAAGATGTTGGTTGGAATGTCAATGTGGGTTATCCAAAACATTTGGAGCACAGTAGGTTGGGGAAGGCTGGCATGAAGCACGTAGAGGAGGAGGTCAGGAACCAACAGGAGTAAATGTAACTTGACAGACTAATAGAACACTATGTATTAGCAAAATATGCAAAGCATACCAGTTTTTAACATCTCACTAATTTGTTCCTCTTTCCCATGAGGGCCAGCTGGCACAATCTGTCACTGAACAGAAACAGCCGTGCCTTCTTTCTTTCTTTCTTTCTTTCTTTCTTTCTTTCTTTCTTGCTTTCTTTCTCTCTCTCTCTCTCTCTCTTTCCTTCCCTCTTTCTATAAAAGCATCCCAGAAGTCACAGAAAGAAGCAAACACAAGACCCAGAACTCTCAGCTTATTATTCCAAATTTGTTATATTTTTCCAGGGCAGTGTGTGTTAGCAGTCCCAAACCCCAGTGCAAACTAGGTTGTCTGAAAATGCATTTATATGACCAGATTGTGGCTGTTTTTTAAAACATTCCCTATTCTCTCCCCACATAGTGTGCATTGTTTCAACATTAGGAGGAAATGAATTTTTACTCACTCTGGCTTCATATAAAGTAATCTCTTTCATTAGTATCAATTCCTCTGGGTTCTTCTCACTTTCACTGGCATTAATTAGAATCTATTTTCTCAGCCTTTGGAATACTCTTGGGGTGTCTGGGTGAAGGGAGGATTCATCTTCTTACTGGGATGTAACAGTAGCTAAAAAACATCATTTTGCTCACTTATATAATTGCAGTCAGTTTTAGAGCTGCACTCACAGTGCAAAGCAACCTGTAATTTAAATTGAGTTGAACGCTAGTGATGATTTAAGTAATCTCAGTATCCTTCAGTGTGGAAAAAAGTTCCCATTTAGTGAGTGAATGGATTCAGAATATAGGGACTAGCTACATTCATAAGCAACATGATCTAGATGTTTAAAGGCCTATACTAGTAAGAAAGAGAGCCAGCAAGAAACCAGGGTCTGAATACCTGCTCAACCATGGAAACTCACTGGGTGACCTTGGGCAAGTCACACTTTTGCCCTCAGAGAAAAGTAATGGCAAAACCCTGTTGGACAGATCTTGCCAAGAAAACCCTGTGATAGAGTCCTGCTTATGATATCACCAGCCCCCCCTCCTTCTGTGACATCTGGGGGGGAATCATCCTTGAGTCTTAGTCTTTTTTGCCTTGAAATCTCAGTGTCTGGGATAGTCCTCACCTAACAACCAAAAGTGCTGCCTCAGATAGCCACCTACCTTTGTTCTATGTAGTCTGGTAGTGGCTGCAGGCAGGAAGCTTTTCCAGCTCAACCTGGAAATGGTGGGAACTGAACCTTGAGCCCTTTGCATGGAAAGCTAATGTTTTACTACTGAACAATAACTCTTCCTACCAGATGCTGAACAAAGCATCAAAGACCTGCTTATAGATATGGTCAAGTCTTAGGTCCTTTTCGCATGGCATTTTCTATGCAAAAGAGTGCCTGGAGCGTCGCGCGATTGTGAGGAGCAAGCTGCATGACGCACTCACAATCGCACGACAATCCAGGGGCTGGCAGGCGCCGATCGTGCACCTTTTCATTTTCAGCTAGAAGCTGAAAATGGTGCACGATTGCGCATTGCTCCCGGGCCCCGGGCGCACTTACCTGGCATGTGGAGCCTCCGAAGCCACGCTGGTCACGCTTCCTGCCCCAGTGCAGCCTGGGAAACTCCCAGGCTGCACCGCCGAAGGAAGAGGCAGGGCTCTTGTGTGAGCACGCAGGTCATGCGGAGCTGAAGCAGCAGGGATGAGAGAGCCTCTTGCCAGAGGCTGCTCGCGCAATCCCCGCACCCCAGCACTGGAAAAAGGTAAGGTGCGGAAAGAGCCCAAATCACAGAGAAGGAACAAAAGGGAAAGAGACCATTATAATGTACGATTTTATTGTCATTGTTGTTGTTATGATCATGTTTTCATATCAAAACACCCTGCACTGTTTTATTGTTGTTTAAAACAAGGATTTTATGCTTTGTCATGCATTCTTAGCACTTGGGCCAGGGCTGAGGAACACATACCCCTCCAGTGATGTTTGGACTCCACTTCTCATCTGTTTAAGCCTGCCTACTCAATGTGCGAGGAATGATGGGAACTGCAGTGCAGCAGTGTCTTGAGGTCACAGGTTCTTTAACTTTGACCAAACTAACTAGAACAAAAAGAATAGAACCAATGGCTGTTTGCAGGTGGAAAATATTTTGCATGTACTGATGATTACTTTCATCATACCAGATGCTAGTGGTATTGTTGTCATGGTAAAATGAGAAAACTCTTGATGTAAACACAGTGACTGTTTTTCCCCTCACATGCAGACTAAAGGAGCGTATGAAATCCTACAAGCCTGAGTGTGAGAAGATTTCATTGCCACCTAATATGAATGTGATTGGCCACATAGAACATCTCTCTCTTACCCTGGGCACCATCCTCGTGGACTGTTCTGCTATTGTGGCAGGTAAGTTTTATGCAAGCCACATACAGTGGTATATCAAAGCCAGACCACATGACACAGTTGCAAGAGGTCCCCCCAGCACCTCCTGTGTTGATGAAGATACACCATTGCCTCATAAAGCAGTGGCAGATAACTGCAGATGCGATGGAAACCAATTTTCACCCCTGCACCCCCTCCCAGTGAGCCACATTGATGTGCCAGACCACAGTAACATTTTAAACATTTTTTCCTGTGTGATTTTTCAACCAAAACCCCACAAATTTGCTCAAAAGCTTCGCAAAATGCAGCAGTTTTGCTTCCATAATCCTCCACACCTTAGAAGCCTGCCAGAACCCCACAAAATTGGCAGAAAATGGCCAAAAGTGAAACAGAAAGTGAGCAACATCATTTCTGTTTTCATTTTCAGCTGAGGGGGGCAGTTTCTGACATTTTTCTAAGGCATTTGGAGTTAGGAGGGGCAAAAGCATCCATTATTTGCAGTGGTTTGGAGCATGAGAAGGATGAGAAATCACCCTGAACATTTTAGGGACTTTGGGAAGCTTCAGGGGCCACACTTGGGGTTCCGAAGAGCTGCCTGTGGTCCACGCTTTGCCCACCCCTGCCATGGAGGAAAGCACTGTGACAGCTAGACAGTGAAAACTGCAATGCCACGGTGTGTCATCTAAATTAAGAAGTTTTCTAGTACTGAACAGCAGTAGGAGTAGACGAAACCAATCTGCTACTGCTTCTGAGGGTTATGCAGCAATGAGGTTGCTGAGGTGGCAAGAAGGCTGCCCCTTCATTTCTCCGCGTTAGCCAAGTGCTCACTAAGACTATGACTGCTTGCTACCTTAGAGCCGCAGCAAGCTGAACAAGAGAAAATGCTCTTGAAGGAGACGGTCCCACGTTTCTGGTGGTGTATGATACAGAGTTGTCAAAAATTGATGTTAGTTGGTCCAGTGTAGAGTTTATAGTGGCATTGCTGGCCTAGGATTGCAATAGTATCACCCAGAACATCAGAGGTATATTTACTTGTTCTTTCTCCAATGTGATATATGCCATCCTATGACATTCTCCTCTATGCTCTGCATTGGACAAACAGGACAGTCTCTACGCAAGAGGGTGAATGGACACAAATCTTACATTAAAAATGGCAATACTAAAAAATGAGTTGCAGAACATTTCAACCTTCCTGGACATACAGTACCAGATTTAAAGGTGCAGTCCTTGAAGAAGGAAATTACAAAGGAAGACTAGAAAGAGAAACTGCCAATTTGAATCATATTTACAAATTCCAGTCCATTAACAGTTGTATGAACAAAGCCACTGGCTTCATGGCATACTATGTATATTAATACAAGGATCCTTGCTACAGTAGCAAAAGAAATCTTCTCAGAGAAGGTTTCAAACCAAAGGAAATTGACTTTTGGTAAGCAGATTTATTGTTTTCACACATTAACACTAACTGACGACTGTCAATATCTGAAAGACCTGTATCACCTTAGTCAGCCCTTTGAAAATTTAGAGCAGTGTCATGTTTTACATCCCTCTGGATCCTATTATGTTCCTCCCCCTACTCCTGCAACTGTGTAAATATGATTTATACCTGAGCATTTATCATCACTCTGACCTGTATCCAAAGAAATGGGCTTATATGCACAAAAGCTTATGAAAAAATAAAAATCAGTTAGTCTTAAAGGTGCTGCTACATCTTTTTTTTCTTCCCTCTCTCCACTTCCTCCTTTTTACACTGCAAGAAACTAACATGACTACTTCTTTGAAAACAGCTTCAGAAAACTGTGACCTATGTCAATTTCCCTTCTACACCAAGTAAACTTCCCTAACCGTCCCCTCCTTTGCTTACCATCATGCCTGATAAAGAATTCAGTCTAACACTTTATTTGGTCCTAATAAAAGTATGGCAGACCAATGGTTGATTTAGGAATTTTTTTTACTAGATTAGGAGAAACTTGATGCAATAGCAGCAAAAAGGCCACTTCTTTTGCATTTCTTGGAAGGCTTCTGGGAACATAAGCATGCTTTAAAAGAAGGTGTATGCTCCCCATCCATTTTGTTTGAAAACAGAGGTGGAAGCTGTGTGGCACGGCAGGGGTTGCTGAACTGCATCTGCCAGCATTCCTTACCATTGGCTATGCTGAGTAGGACTGCTGGTACTGCATGTTCCACAGCATTTGGAAGGCTGTACTTTTTCCATCCGTGTTTTGAAGCAAAAAGGCAGAGAATAAAATTATATTTTTCTCCCAGTGTGCCACTGAATTTCACCACTGCTCTGCTGAATGAGCAGTAGCAGTGAGAAAGAGTCTTGGGGACCCACCAAACTGGACTTGGGGGCTGCACACGGCCTGTGTTCTGTTTGTTGCCCACCCTGCCTTAGCTTTTTGTATTCTCCAGAGAAATCAGTCTAGATACTTATGTATGAGAAGTCATTGATTCAGTAGTTCTACTCTAGTTGGGACTAATTATTGGACTTAGGCCTTGTGGGAGAATCATATAGATCCTCAGATGTTATTGGACTACCAGTCCCAGAAGATCTAGCCAGCATGAAGAATTCTGGGAGTTGCAGTTCAACAACATCTGGAAAGGTTCATGATCACTGGCCCTATTTTGGCCATAGTCATCTTATTTGGAATAAGTCTCATTGGGTTTAGTGAGGCTTAGTCCTAGGGAAGTAAGTATAAGATTACGGCCTCAGAAAAATAACGATAATGGGGGAGGAGGTTCTATTCCAACTAGTTTGGATAAATGAGGGTTAAGAGGAAATCATTCACTGTACAGCCTTGCTTGACTCACAGCAAGTTGAGCTCTTCTGTGCAATAGGGATACAATTGCTGGCTGGGAAATTCTAGGAGCCAGAGTCTTAGAGTAATGTTTACAGGGTATGTTGAGCTGTCTGAACATCTTTTTCTTTTTCATCCCAGAAGATCATGAGAAAAACTTTTCCCTGGGGCTACAGACACTGAAATCTTTGAAGGTAACCCATTTTTCCCTACGTCTGACCTTCTCTTTGGTATCCTTTTTCTTCTTTTCAATCTGACTTTAATCTCCTCTCTGATTACTTTTCTTATGTGCCCATTGATTATTCTTTTAGTGTGTGATAAACCTGGAGAAGCATCATTTGGTCTTGGGGAAGACAGACAGGGAAGAAGTCCCTTTTGTCATTAATACCTCTGCACAAGAAGAGAAGTAAGTTTTACACTGATACTTATGATTAATTCATGCCATCAGATAACTGCTGTTGCCTTCCTCTGAATATAGCATACAACACCTGGAATTCCCTGGCAGTCCCCCATCCAGGTACTAGACAAGCCTGACTCTGATATCCAGTACTTTTATCTCCCCGTTTCCCACTCTTCATTCCCCACCCATCGTTAGAGAGATAGATGTATTAAATCACATCTTTTTAGTAAGGGATCTAATTGAACCACAACTGGGGGAAACAAAAAGTTAGGTGCTTCCTTGGCTAAATAGTTATTTCCTGGGGTGCATCTTGTAGCAGTTCTCTGAGTTAGAAGCCTAGAAAGTGTCCTTGGAAAAGGTAGGTACCTTTTTCATCCAGGATCCTATCTGTTGGCTGTATAGTTGGTACAGCCCAGCATCCACATTACTCTAGTATAATCATCTCCGTCAACAGCAGAGCAGACAGACTGGGAAGGATTATGGGTTCTTGTCACTGGTGCTTCCAGAGTGTATGAGGGTTGGATAAATCACCTGCATGTGTGTAGTCACACGGACATATTTTTGTTCTAACATCAATGCTACGCACACACACACACACAAATCCACACCCAACTCCCTTTTGAGAGACTGTTTTGTTCCTCTTGTTGCAGCACTTCTGAGGCCTGAAGAAGAAACATCACTGGCTTTGGAGGGACGTGGTTGAAACAGGAATTGGCTATACTGATTATCCTACCCTGCTAGACTACGGCTAGATTATAGTAAAAATGAAAGAACGGGTATTTATTAGGGGCTTAGGAGAGCTTCAGATATTCACTTGCCATGTCAGGAGTCTGGACAACGGACTTGTATGTGCATGTCTGAGCTCACTCTTCAAAATGGTATCTTTTTAATGGCCATTTAAGTATGATAATGCTTATTTTCCAAAACCTGCAGATATAATTTCTCTTATTATGAATGGATTATTGAAATCTATTTCATCTCTTTTGAGACAGAGGTGAAAAGACAATTTTGTAACTTCTTCTTTGGAGTCAGCTGTGTTTAATCACAGGGAGAGACTTCAGGTATCAGATTTTTAGAATATATTTTTTCATTGGGGAGCAAGGAATAACTTGACATGAGAGGCCATATGCAAGGGCCTATGTGTGGTGGAGTGACATTCATCCAAACACATACACTGGGAGAGAGGACAGAATTCCTTATCAGGATTGCAGGTGGCATAATAGAGTATTTGTTGCTTGAATAGGATAGCTTTGATCCAGAAGTTCCCTTTTAATGGAATTCCATTCACTAGAAGTTCCTATTGAAGAAGGAAGAGGAGTGTTCAGTTTTCACTGATTTGTCCTCCTGCCTTCTGAAAAACTTTTCCAAGAAGTTGGGGGACACTCTAGAATGCTGTGGGAGGTGGGGCTGTTAAGAGATGCAAGGAGAAAGGAGAATCAGCAAAGATCACTCCCCCTCTCTTTTATCCTACAGGAACTTCTGCTGAATCTTAGTCACTTCTGTGAATGGAAGGAGATCTTCTGGTCACAGAAGGATTGCTCTGAATCCGACCTTATGCATTTTCCAAATGTTTGTTGGTTTTTCTTCATCGTCACAAAATACTAGTGTTAACAGTGAGCAGTTAAACTCAATTTTGAACTGGAGAATTTCCAGCTCATCCAAATAATCAGTTTATTGGATCTTTTTTTTTAAAAATGTACTTACTCTCTGAAACCAAAATACAAAATATAAGATAATTTTAGAATATGCTTGTTCAAATGCTTAAAATGTAAAAGTCATAAAGTTTAAAGATGACTGAAAACAATCATTTATCATCTGCTAATTTTATTGTAAAAACATAATATGATATTAAATGTGGGAGAAGCTATCTTTTCACTCTTTATTGCAATGTTGTTGTAGATAGTACCTGTGCTTCTGCTATTAATGATGGCGATGATGCCTATAAGAGGAATCTATCTATGTCTGAAATCCTGTTGGGGACTTGCATCTTCATAAGTGGACTTACATCTGTGGGAATTAGAACAGGACAGTTCTGAAATGTCCATGTCCAGTAAAGGGCTGCCTTTATATTAATGCATACAGGAGCCAGCAAAATGACTGATGCTCATTGGGACTGAGACACAATGAGACCAAAGTGCATTTGTCCTGTTGTGCATTACGACACTGACTAGGGAGTGCCAATGCACATCAGGGCATTTTGCCAGTGTCCCATGGCACATCTTCACAATTCACTATAAAGGTTTCTTAACACCTCTGTTATGTAGCTAAGCATATGTAGAGTTATATAATGTGCACTGTGGTAGAAGTTTTTGGCCTATATCTTATCGCTAAGACCTTAATTTATCTAAATCAATAAGGATAGGTAATTTTCCAAATAGGGGAAAAACATTCCGGCAAAAATCATACTTTATTTCTTTTTACATCATCATCATCATCATCATCATCATCATCATCATCATCTGGTTACTTTAGTTGCTTGTAAAATAAATGTAATGAAATCTGAAATTCAAGACTTCAGTATACCATATCAACATCAAGATAATTAATTTCTTTGTATCTCCCATGGTATTACATTTATTGGTCACACTATATAGGCTCTTACCGCACGAAATTGTCATCTTGGCAGAGCAATGCATTGCTTCCAGTTCAGGATGCGTGCCATCACATGACGTAATTGCTCACCTGCTGCTGTTGCATCTCCATCCACGGGAAACGTGCCCTGTTTCATTACTAGAAAAAGTCCGGTAATGGCCCCCTTTCCCACCATGATCCCCTCAGCTGCCTGTGTGCAGTAAGGGCTGAAGTGCTCAATAGTACTTCCTTCTGCAGTACAGCGCAGGAACCAATCAATCCTGGGTCATAGGGCACGGAAGAGGTGGGGAAAGGGACTCGGAAGGAGGAAGAACATGCCTGGTGCTACCCATCTGCAGCAGCCAACTGGGTGCAATAGGGGTTGTTCAGGCCCTGATCTCATCCCAGCAATGGCAATGCTGGGACAACACGCTAGCGGGGCATAGTGTGGTAAGGGGTGTAGTTTAATAGCTATATTCATATATAAAGACTTAAGATTTCAGATGTGTATACATTTATAAGCAGCCAATTTACCAATGCATCTAAAATGTTTAAGTTCTGGGACTGACTCTTTATCACGGTTATGGTTTCTTAGGACCATGTGGTACAAAATTTGCTTGACCAGAGAAGATAGTGAGAGTTAAAAATAAACAGGGTCATATAATATACACTGTGGGAAACAATAACTCTGTGACAGCCCCTTCAGTTCTTCTAAACAGTTGCTTCTCTAGTCATATTTCCTCTGAGGTTTATCCTCAGTAGATACGTAGATTCCCAAGAAGAGGAAAAATACTTGCACAGTTTTCATCCACTGATCACTGCCCTGCTCCTGTTGGGGATTTAAAATTCACCATGACACTTTCCTTATATCTCCAGCTCCTTATGCAGACTCTCCACCCTTCAGGACATTGGATGATAAGCCAAGAAATTTGCTATTTCCTCCCTGCTCCTGGGGCATCAGTATTGCTGATTTGGTTCTCTCTGCCAGCTGCTGTTTTTATGAGTCATAGGTTGGTGCTGCTGTGTGCTACATCACATTCTGACTGGACACTCTGGCTTTGTCTGCTAAGCTGATAACCTTTGGGTAATTTACCTGTCCTGTAACTCTGAGCAGTGCTTTCTGTAACTTTCTTGAGGTTTTTTCCTTGTCAAAAATAGGCCTTCTTCTGGACAGTATTTTTTTGGGTGGTACTTTTTGAAGTACCAAATTCATCCCAGTATAAGCTTTTTGTGAGTGTGCAACAGATTCACGAAGTGTGTAACACATCATTGTCAGATTTGTTCAGCATGCTTGCAACTTACAATTCTACTCAGGTAGGCTGCTCCACCACAAATAGGTTGAAATGCAGGTTGAAATGAACCGAAATAAAGGTTAAATGGCAACTGAGTGTGCTCACATCTGCACATTCCCTGTTTAACCCATTTTCACAACGTGGCAAGAGGGCCATGTGACTTGTCCCTTGCTTGGACACCCATGCATTTGTGCAGAGGTAGCAAATATTATATATTGAACAAGTATCTTGGACACACAAACACTAATTTTTTTTCCTGAAAACACAGGGAGCTATTTTGTAGATAGCCTTCCCTTCCTGTTCACTCCTTGTTCAAAATAGCTTTTGTCTGTAACACAGCCCAAGCCTTTATACCAAGCTCCAGCAGCTATGATTATTAGGCAGGTACTCCAGGGCTCTATAGTTAGCATCACAAATGTGCTTCAAATTACAGTGTTTAATTTAGTGAGGTTTTTTTTTTCTGGAAAGGAGCTTTAGTAGATTTCAGTGTGTGTGTGTGTGTGTGTGCGCACACACACACACACACAAGCACATGTGCACTCTGAGTGTCATACTAATAGGATTCAATACAGATTTTAGAGGCCTCTCTTATAAATTTGTCTAGTAGAATTTCTACTAGAATATAAGCTTACAGTTGAAAGAGCCCTCATTAAAGCCAAAGGAAGGAAATACTAGCACCAAATTCAAAAGGATACTGGATCAACACCTTGGGAGCAGCATCAGTTTGTGTAATTTGAGCTGACCTGTTTTTTCAGGCAGCAAGCATAAATAACATACTATGGATACAATACAACTAGTATTTGCAGACTGATCTCTCTGTATTTTCATACTTGATGCTTTGGCTATTTGCACTGGCTGCTATATTGCTCACATACCTGCTGTATCAGTGTTTGGAGTTATTTTCTTGTATGTTATTACCAGTGATGTATTTAAGTCTTTCACTCCAAGTCTCAAGTCAAGTCTCTACCTTCAAATCTCAAGTCAAGTCTCAAGTCCTTGCAAGATACTTTCAAGTCAAGTCTCAAGTCAAATCTCAAGTCGGGAAGCCAACTTTATACCCCAACCTGTATTCCAGAATTTCTGGACAGAGTCGAATAAAGTCAGTTTTAACAATTTGAGTCAGCCCCCCACTTTTGTGATTTTGCCATCTGCATCCTCGGAAGTGGGGAATAGGAGCTTCCTTATTCCCCATTACTGAAGCTTCAAGAGCTTTAGAAGGAAGGATCCTTCCTCCTCAAGTCCACTGCCTAACACATTTTCTGTTCCCCTCTGAGCTATGCACCCTGCAGTCTGAGCACGAGTCTTGCCTTCTGCTCTTAGGAAAAGTTTTAGAAAGCTCCTCCTATATGTAGCAGGGACAGACTACTGAGCAGACCTCAAGTCCACCTCAAGCCCATTGCCTATCCCATTTGCTGTTCCCTCTTAGAAATGTGTCCACACTTTGGGCTTGAGACAGATAGTCATGTGACCAGTAAATTGTAAGGTTTCTGGATGAATGTGTTATGTTACTGAACCAAGGGCAGCGAGTCAGTCACTAAAAATATGCAAGTCTCAAGTCAAGTTGAGTCACTGTGTAATTTTTGTCAAGTCACTGAAGTGACTTAAGTCTGACTTGAGTCCGAGTCAATAGGCTTGAGTCTACATCACTGGTTATTATCCTCCTTACCATTTCTAGTAAATATATAGCTATATTTTTAAATAATGCAAAGCAAAACTTCTGTGTTGTGTATGAGGTTAACTGCACTGTGTGTATACCTGCCAACATGTTATAGAAATATACAATATATTTGTCTAAGCGAATATGCCACTAATGTGGTATTTGGCTAATTTATTACATAAAAGTGTTTATTACTGTGATGACTATGAAAATAAAATGTCAGGCTAAACATGTATGGAAGTTAATTTATTTCTGCTTCATGTGTTTTCTTGATGGACGCCTTTGACTACCTTGATCCTAAATACACTCATCTTCAGTGAGAACGTAAATGAAGTGTTATTTGAGGCAGGGCTGACAAAGTCAAGAGAAGGAGGGCCCTCCTGAGTCAGAGAGAAGATCAGTTCAGCCGGGTACTTTATGTGAGTGTGGTGGGTCAGTAGCCTCTGGGAAGCTTACAAATAAGGTGTGACTGTAACAGCTGAACCCTGTTGTGCGTCCCTGTCATCTGGTAGTCACTGTTCTACTGCACAAGAGAAAAAATCCATTATAATAAACCTTTGAAAAGTAACTTTTTTTGGACTTGAGCTCCCAGAATGCCACCTTACTTTTCAGCTATCATGATAGCACGGCATTTTCCAAGCTCTGATAAGACATATTCTCCATGAATTGGTCCCATTGATTTAAACAATAACATTTAAACTAGGGACTATCTCCCTCTCTGGTGGCCCCAGATTCTCTTTGTTCCATTGTTTGAAACGACCTTTTTATTTACCTCTTTTTGAAATGCCTGTCAAACAATTTCATTTGGCAACCCTGAGTTCTAGCCAGGGGCTTTTTTTTTCTTTTTCTCTCAGAATTGAGTGTTTGGACCAGCTCTGCGTTCACTGAATAGTAACACCAAACTAATAAGAATGAGCATATTTTCAGCTTGGTCATATCAATGTATCTATTAGCTTTGTGGACAATCCTACACTTGCTTCCTCTTTATACACAAGCCCTTGGAACACAATGAAAAACTCTTAATATTTTCATCTTGCATACTGCAGGAAAGAAGCTGTAGCTGAAATTCTATAAACACTAACTTGGGAGTAAGCATCTAAACCTGGTGGCATCTGAACTGCTGAGTAAACATGTATAGAGTCTAGCTATGAAATTGCAAAAAGCTTATAAGATTGTTCAAAAAGGGAATTCATACACATTTTCTGTCCTGGCAGACACAAGCATAGGAAATGGTGGTTTTCTGCCTCTGAATTTCTCCTCGCCACACTGCCACAGAATGACCTGTGGATTACAGTTGGAGTACTATTTGAGGAGCTATGCATAAACAGAATTTTTAAAAGCGCAAACCTGTCAGCATATTAGGCTATTTATTTCATGTGCTCAGGCCGGGATTTTGTTGGTTACTTCCATTCAGAGAAGACCCATGGAATCAATGGTTAAATCAACACATAGGTCAGTCCAACCAATTCAGTGGCTTTACTCTAGTCAGCACTAACAACAGAATTTAGGCTTTAGTGTTGTTTGGGTCCCATCTCCTCAAATCAATACCTAGGAGATAAGTCAAGTTCTGATTTCTATATGTGGTGTTTCATGTGAAGAATCTAGGTACCTTCTCTGTGGGATCTTTCACAGAATAAGGGCCCTTTTGTTGCAAGCAAACAGACTTCAATGCTTGTATGAAGTGATTACTGAGAAAAGGGAGTCTAGATAATGCCTGCCTTTTGTTTCACCCCTCTATATCCTTCTTTGTATTCAAGCCTTTGCTCCCTTCTAACTTGCAGATGTCACTTCCCCCTTCTGTGAAGAAGTTAGTCTCTTTTTTTCCCTTTGTCTGGGTAGGGAGCATCCATGGGGCTGCAACCCCAATAATAGATGTTGGTTTACACTCACATATGAAAGCCAGCTTTTAGGGGCTCTTCTAACCAAGTTTAGGTCATGTTCTTTTGCCTGTCACATATCCTATCCTAAGATGGATTTTCTGAGACAATAAATGTAAGGTTTTTTTTAACCTTACAAGAATATCCTGAGCAGTTAACTCCTGTTTCTACCACAAGCTCATATTGCACTAGCCCTGCTGTACTCTGCTTAATATAGATATCAAATATTCCTGCACCTTTCACACTACCCAGATTAGTATTCTAACTCCCATGGCAACATCTATGGAATCTTGGATTTACAGTTTTCAGAGTCATATTTAGAATTTTCAGACAGAGAGTTCTTGTACTTCATCATACTACAAATCCATGGCAGGTAAGTGCTGTGACTGCATAGTGTGAAAGGGTCCCTGGTCTTTTTCTGCAGATTGCTATATAATTTCAGTTTAACAGCCATGGCTGCGTTCTATGGAGTTCTGGGCTTTGTAGTCTGGTGGGAGCACTACAGTTCTCTGACAGAGAATTCCAAACGCCCCTTTCTAAACCATCAGTCCCGAGATTCCGTAGGATGTTGCCATGGCAGTTAAAAGCTGAGCCATAGTGTTATTATAGTGTGAAAGAGACCCACATTTCTAATTCTACCTTCCTTTACCTATACTCTTCTTGCCTTGCTGGTGCCACTAATAGACATTTGAATGTAGCAAGGGCAATTTGTTTCACGTTTTGTGTCAACATTGGTACCTTGTTATCTTTGGTACTTTGTTATCTTTAAAAAACGCCTCTTGATAGAGCCTGAGTATGTTTCTGTTTCCTTTATTGTCTCTTTTGTTCTTCTTTGTAATGAAGGAATCTTTTGGGTGTACTGTCTTTCAACAGCACAGAAGCCTATCTGTTATTGCCATTTCAAAGCCTATACTTACCATTCCTGGGAGATAATCTAAAGGCAGTTTCATACCTTCTAATATTTCACAGATATGGACAAGTGTGGCCAAACAACATCAGACTATGGTCAAGATGGCAAACAATAATGAAGAAGATCACACAAGCTAGGAGAAGCTGCAGCAGTTTGCTTTTGCCTGAGCCTACACAGAAGGGCAATATTCTGCCTTCTCTTCTCTCCCCATTGCTGAGTTAATTGAGTACAATCCACTTTTGCACTGCAAACTGAGTATGCAACAACTGAAGTAAATTGAGGACAAAGGGGGAAAGTGGAAGGAAGAGAGAGAAACAGGGACATTTTAGCAGTTGAAAATGTGGGACAATGGAAGATTAAACAGGAATGTCTCGACAAATCTGGACAGTTGGAGGGTGTGTTGTTTTTGTATGGATATTTTCTTTGCTATATTGACAAACCAACCACTAAGCAACTGGTCCCTTGTGGTCAGTTAGCTTTGCTCCTTTAGGCTCAATTACTACAAACATTTCTTTGCTGGATTCCCTGCCATCTCTACTAAAGGAATAATCCAAGCAAAATGCATTTTTTGGCTTTCCAAAATTCCAGTGTAACCAAAGATGACAACATTATGGAACAAAGCCTTGGAACCAAGTAAAAGTACCCCCTGATGTGGTTGCAAACAAAAGTTTAATTGTGCAATGCCATTGCCTCATTCATAAATGGGGAGGTGGGTTATTTACATCTTCAATGTATATATGACTCACATTTTCACACCACTTTTCTACTTTTTCACACCAGGAAAATATCTGTTACAGAAGCTGCAAAATGTCTTTTGATTGTTAATGATAGAAACTCTTTGTCTGGAACAGAGTTAGGCAACCCTTAGCCTATCATATGTTTTGGATTTCAGTTTACATTTACAATTGGCCATGCTGTGTAGAGCTAAAATATATTGTCATTTCAGGATCTCACCTAGTTCCTCCATACCTGCCTTTCCTAGTTTTCTTCTGATTTCTTGACCACAGTCTCCATTCTGGTTAATGACTGGGCCAAGGTATGTGTTACTGCCCTGGCTAGTCCGAGCTTTGGGGATATTAAAAGATATCCTTTTGATATCACAATTCGGCTTCACTTCTCTATTCCCCTCCACGTGCTTTCCAGGCCACCGGACAAGCGCGCATACAAGCTCGGCTGTTAATCGCCGTAATATTCCTGGACAATACAGGCAGGCCAGAAAATAACTGACTCGCTGCTTTAGGAGACCTCCAGGCAAGTACTCTAATTAGGTATGCATGCAACCTACAAAAGAGCCTCTGCCCCGCGCTGGCAGCTCGATGGGTTAACTATACAATACCCAAGTACTCTGCGTTTGCATACTGGCTACTCTATTGAGAACCTCTGCGATAACTCAGTCATTCAGATTCTGACCTTTTGGAGGCTTTGTCTCCAACTCCAAATCTATTGTTTTCCCCCAAGTACGGCATAGCCTGCAGTCACATTCTCCTTATAAAAACCCTTGATTCCGAGACCTTCCTCGGATCGCTCCCGAGTTTCATCCCGCCTTGCTGCTGCTTTGCTTGGCGAGCCTCCCCTCAGCTCCACGTGCTGAGCTACATCGCACCCCAGCTTCGCTCTCTATTTTTCCGGGCTTCAGGACAGGTGAAGTATCACCCAAACCAGCAATCCCTCTAAAACTCCCTCTATACCACTCCAACCTTTATTTTCTTTAGTTATCTTGTGTGAGTGTGTCGCATACACTGTTTTGCTTGTGTTTAATAAAACATCATTTATTGTTTCAACTTTTGTGTACTCCTTGACTCGGCCTGACCCCGTAGACATAGGGTTCAAGATCTCGCTACGTTACCCTGCCTCTCGTAATGCTAAGCAGTGCTCTGAGCTAATTTTCCCCACCTTTAGTTGAGCACATTTTGGTGTCCCTCCCGGGACCCCCAGTACACAGGGTAACATATGGAAAATCCTCAACTATTTCAATGTATTTGTCATCTTCTTTAAAGTTATGTAATTCATTTGTGGTCATTATTTTTGTATTCAACTTTGTATTCAACTTTGCACTTTCCTCCTTGACTTTCTTCAGTAATCATTCCAGATCTTTGCTATTTTCTGCCAATAGTACGGTGTCATCTTAAATTGTTGATGTTCCTCCCTCCAGTTTTCATGCCTCCTTCCTCCAAGTCTAATTCTGCTTTATGTGTGCAATGTTCAGCATACAACTTAAACAGATAGGATGATAAAATGCAGCCTTGCCTGAGCCCCTGGCCTGGGCCACTTAGAAATCATTCTGTTTCTCTGTATTCTGTCCTAACAGTAGCCTCTTGTCATCAGGATAATCAAATGTTGTGGCATATCCATTTTTTTACAGTGATCCATAGTTTTTCAGAATGTACACAACTAATGGCTTTACTATAATTTATTAAAGCACAGGTTGATTTTCTTTCAGAATTCTTTGGTGCAATAAATTGTCCAGCATATATTTGCAATATGACTCCTAATGCCTCTTCTTTTCCTGAACCCAGCTTGGACATCTGGCATTTCTTGCTCCATATATGGTAAAAGTTTTTGTTTTAGAATTTTGAGCATCATTTCGCTTGCATGGAAATTTAATGCAGTGGTCCTGTGGTTACTGCAATCCCTGGTGCCCCCTTTCTTGGGAACTGGAATGTATATTGAGTGTTTCTAAATCTGTGGACCATCCTTTCATTTTCCATATTTGTTGGCAAATTTTTATTAGGACTAGAGTAGATTCTGCCTCTGGAGCCTGAAGCAGTTCTCTTGGTATGCCATCTGTTTGTGGTGATTTATTTCTCCCAAGTACTCCGACTGCAGCTTCCACTTCTCTTTCTAAAACTGGGGGTTCATCTTCATAATTGTCTGTCTCAAATTGGACATCCATGTTTTAAGTGTTTAATTCCTCAAAGAAACTGTAGGCATATTGCTTGTTTCATTTTCAGGCATTGTTTTTTTCTCTCCTTTTAGTTCTGTTTGACAAGCCTATGATTCTTCTTATCAACCAAATGAAGCCTGAACTCCCACTATAAGCCAAAATTATTAACCCGAGACCATTGTACTTTGGACACAGCATGAAGTGACATAACTGGAGGAAAAATTAATCCATGGTAAAGTTGAAGACAGTAAGAAAAGAAGAAGACTGCATTACAGGTGGATTGACTCCATCATAGAAGCTGTGGCTGCCCCAACTTTACAAAACTTCAGAAGGGCTGTTGTTGACCAGGGCTCTTAGAGATCTCTCATTCATGTGCCACCATAATTCAGGGTCAATTTGATGACACATAACAACAATCTGTTGACCCTTTGTTTCTAAAAAGAGAGGTTTGTGCGTTCAACCCTGCTTGGAAACAGAGCTTAGAGTATTACTTTTAAAAAGATGACACGCTGAAGCTATTCATAACTGAGCAATGATAGAATGATGCTCTGGGATCCAGTTTTGAATGTCTGCAGCATGGCATTGTAATCATTTTTCTAGAATAGTAATAGTAATTTAGGCCATAGGCCATTCATATACTAAGTAAATAAATAAAGTATCAAAATGCAACAGTATGAAAATACAACATAAAATGAATAGCATATAAATCTTAAATATTAAAAAAGAAGGCATCTAATACAATTAAAACAAATTAAATATGGACAGCAATTCTAAAAACAGAGAAGAGCATCCCCAGAGCAAACAACAGTAATATCAGTAATAAATGTTACCCTAATGTTCATTACTGCCAGGGCAAAAAGAGAAACCTTGTGGGTTACCACAGAATCAGCGTCAGACAGGAAACAGAAAATCTTTTCTGAAACTGTATTTGCATGTAAACACAACAGAATAGATCCCAACAATTTAGTTCTTGGTTCAGAATACAGTGGACAAAAGAACAAATAGTCAGGAAAATCCTCAATTTCTAGGCCCTCATTTTTGTTCAATGTAACTTTTTCAGCTTTGCCTGGAAGGGAAAAGCATATCTTGGACAATTGTTTCCTGTATCGCAAACATGCAGAAATGTAGAAGTGAGATAAAGGCACTCTTATTGTTGTTGTGTGCCTTCAAATAATTTCTAACTGATGGTGATTGTAAGGCAAACCTAGGCCATTTCCGCATTAGACCGTTATAGTGCTATTATTCCACTTTCAACATCCTATGGAATCCTGAGGTTTGCAGTTTGCAGTTTGCCTCAAAATCCCCTCCCTAAACTGCAAACCCCAGGATTCCATAGGATGTTGAAACTGGAATAATAGCACTATAACAGTCCAGTGCGGAAATGGCCCTGGTCTCCAGGGTTATAGTCCAATGCTCAAATCACTACACCAGGCTGGCTCTCCACATACCTAAACGTGCTTTTTTCTTATAATCATCTCATACACTCCAAAATTCAGCCTTGCTGTTGAAAACATTCTGAGGTTGAGTCCTGCATCCTGGCACAAACTTAGATCTTAACTTTTTATCCTTCTCTTTTAAAATATTGCCTGCTGCATGAGTTTGAGTGTCATCTAATCAGCAAATAACTGGAATTAAATCTGAGTTTGAATCCTTTGAGAGCCACGGGATTACTGAGTGTCCTTGGGCATAACTCTGCCTTTCAGCTTCAGCCTCCACTTTGTAAATAAAGCATTAATGATCATCTCAAGGACTTTGCTAATGAGAAAAAGAGATATGGATCATGAAGTACTTTGAACAATGAAGTGCTATTGACATTATTCATTATGTGAAGATAGTTTAAAAAAAATTGCTGTATGAGAAGTCTGGAGGAAGAGAAGTGGACTCTTTGGAGGAGACAAGTAGGGATTATGTAGCCCTCCAGAAGCTGCTGAACTGCCTGTCCCATTAGCCCTCGCTAACATAGTCAATGATACAGAATAATGGGAGTTTGTTACCCTGTGTACTGGGGGTCCCGGAAGGGACACCAAAATGTGCTCAACTAAAGGTGGGGAAAATTAGCTCAGAGCACTGCTTAGCGTTACGAGAGGCAGGGTAACGTAGCGAGATCTTGAACCCTATGTCTACGGGGTCAGGCCGAGTCAAGGAGTACACAAAAGTTGAAACAATAAATGATGTTTTATTAAATACACATGCAAAACAGTGTATGCGACATACTCACACAAGATAACTAAAGAAAATAAAGGTTGGAGTGGTATAGAGGGAGTTTTAGAGGGATTGCTGGTTTGGGTGATACTTCACCTGTCCTGAAGCCCAGGAAAAATAGAGATCGAAGCTGGGGTGCGATGTAGCTCAGCACGTGGAGCTGAGGGGAGGCTCGCCAAGCAAAGCAGCAGCAAGGCGGGATGAAACTCGGGAGCGATCCGAGGAAGGTCTCGGAATCAACGGTTTTTATAAGGAGAATGTGACTGCAGGCTATGCCGTACTTGGGGGAAAACAATAGATTTGGAGTTGGAGACAAAGCCTCCGAAAGGTCAGAATCTGAATGATTGAGTTATCTTAGCGGTTCTCAATGGAGTAGCCAGTATGCAAACGCAGAGTACTTAGGTATTGTATAGTTAACCCATCAAGCTGCCAGCACGGGGCAGAGGCTCTTTTGTAAGTTGCATGCATACTTAATTAGAGTACTTGCCTGGAGGTCTCCTAAAGCAGTGAGTCAGCTATTTCTGGACTGCCTGTATGGTAGTTTGAATATTACGGCTATTAACGGCCGAGCTTGTTTATGTGCTTATCCAGTGGCCTCGCAAGCACATGGAGAGGAATAAAGAAGTGAAGCCGAATTATGATATCAAGAGGATATCTTTTAATATCTCCAAAGCTCGGACTAGCCAGGGCAGTAACAAGTTGCAGTCCAACATCTGGAGTGCTCCATTGTACAGTTGTCCCTCCACATTTGCTAGGGGCACAGGACCATCACAAAAGTGAAAAAACTGCAAATACCAAAATGTGTGTGTGTCTGTGGGAAGGAGTCTGAGGCATGGTGGGGAGAATGGGAACTCCAAATCAGGTCAGGAAAATGGGATGAGTCCACCTGGTATCACTATACTTCCTCTCTCTTGCCCATCTCCTTCCTTGGGTGTGTGGTGAGCGTTGGGAAAGGGTTTGTGTTGCTGAGAAGTTGGGCTGTGAGCTATTCTTAGCTGGCCAGGCAGAGACTGGTGGAGGAAGAGGAGGACCAGAGGCAGTTTTTTAAAGAACTACATAGCCTGATTGGAAATGCTGAGAGGGAAGGTTCCCCTGGAAAACAAGCACCTGAGGTTGGGGGGGTGGGCAAGGAGTTGGAGAAACTCACAAATAATCAAATCTGTGAAAGTCAAACCTGAAAATGTGGAGGGCTAACTTTAATATTAAATGAAGAGAAGTAAGTGCTGCAAGAAACACACAAAGATTTAAGATAAGCAGCATGTGGTGAAACTGTTGGGAACCAGCATGGTGTAGTGGTTTGAATGTTGGACAAGGACTCTGGGAGATGAGAATTCAAATCCCCACTTGGCCATGGAAACCTACTGGGTGACCTTGGGCAAGCCACACTGTCAGCTTCAGAGGACAAAAATGGCAAGCCTCCTTGAACAACTCTTGCAAAGAAAACCCCGTGATCTATTCATTTTAGGATCACCATAAGTCCAAAATGACCTGAAGGCACACACAACAGTGAAGCTTTGGCAGAAGTTGTCGGGAGGGGGTAGAAGAGAATTCAGCAACGGGGAAATTATGTTGTTTAGCCAGAAAGAACAAGAACAGAAGGTAGGGGAGGGGAAGAGCTGTGAGAGGCTTTGAGAGATAAAGATGCAGAATTCATAATACTCATAATGCATACAAAGTTTTTAAAAATGTTCTTGTGGATATACTGGATTGAGTACATATATTTTTATTTCCTCCAAATATTTTGATCCTGTTCTTTATAAAGAAAAAACAAACCCTACATTTGAAAGAAAGCCAGAAGTATACTGTTTTTCAGAGTTTTTTTTTGGGAGGGGGGAGGTTTAAAAAAGAGAGTTAATTAAAAAGATATTAATTTTACCAGGAATTTAAATTTGCTTAAATAACCAATATTTATTAACAAACATTTCACTTGCATAAGCTGTAATCCTATACAAACTTATTGGGATGGAAAACTCACCAAACACAGAGAGACATCCATCTCAAGAAACATGCAATTGCAGCACACAATGCAATGTGCAATGTCCATTGGTCAATGTTCTGCAGTGGTCCTCTTTGTTGGAGTTTGCAATATTTGCATGCCTATATTTACTGGTAGTTTGATAACATGTCATTCACTATGTTTAAATATTTGAAGGGATGTCATTTTGAGGAGGGAGCAGGCTTGTTTTCCGCTGTTCCAGAGACTAGAGCCATTTCCGCACTAGACTGTTATAGCGCTATGATTCCACTTTCAACATCCTATGGAATCCTGGGGTTTGCAGTTTCGGGAGGGGCCAGCTGGCCCCTCCCTAAACTGCAAACCCCAGGATTCTATAGGATGTTGAAAGTGGAATCATAGCGCTATAACAGTCTCATGCAGAAATTTCCTAGGACAAGGAACAATGTATTCAGGCTGTAAGAAAGGAGATTCCACCTGAACCTCAAGAAGAACTTCCTGACGGTCAGAGCTGTCCAGCAGTGAAATATGCTGCCTCGGAGTGTGGTAGAGTCTCCTTCTTTGGAGGTTTTTAAGCAGAGGCTGGATGGCCATCTGTTGGGAATGCTTTGATGGGTGTTCCTGCATAGCAGGGGGTTGGACTGGATGGGCCCTGGGATCTCTTCCAGCTCTATGATTCTCTGAGTCACTAGTCTAGGAGTTTGGGCACAGCATGTTAATGTTTACTTCCTGTTTGTTTGTGTGTTTGTTCACACCCACTGTCTTCCTGCATCACACAGGCTTTCCTTTGTACTCTTGGGTCTCATCTGCTCTCAGCTCTCTCGCTCTCTCAATCTCTCTCTCCTTGTTTGCCCTCCATGAAGCATGTGTTATGAGCTCTCTCTCTAGGTGAGATGCTCCAACACTCCTGTTACCATGTAATACTCTTTCTTTTTCTTACTTCCCTCAAGAAGATGAACCTGTGTTGATTATACATTTGTGAATAAAAGTACTTTATATACTTTATGAAGAATACCAAGTTTGATTTCTTTCTCTGCTAGATTTTGTGTGTAGGGTGGAGGGAATGATGAGCTGATCAGCTTCTGCCTTGAGCCTCAGATGCTCTGCTTGAGAGATCCGCTACAGTCTCTCATACTTCCCAGCACTTTCTGCATGCTGCAGGGTGCTGCAGGCCCCATAATGGAATGAGCAGAAGCCCACTGAAGATCAGCTATGCCAGTGAGGATCAAAGGGCAGCACTGCATCCACATCTGCCCCCTCAAGACTCTTTTTGTGGCCCTTGGCTCCTCCAGGCTCCCTGAGTTGCCCTTACTCTGCTCTGCTAAAGAGGTGAATTGCTTGTCCCAGAACCCTCCAGGAAAGGCAATTCACCCTATAAATAGGCTGCATGACCTCTGGTACTCTTTAAACATCACATCATATCAATTTTTTAAAAACAGATGTGGATTTCTCGCCACATTGTTTCAGGTTTCTCGTGGGTTTCTTTGGCATTTTTAGAAGTCTGTATGGCCCCACAAGATCCCAGAGGCAGAAACTGGCCCCTGGACTCACTGTAGTTGCTCACCCTGATGCATGCCCTCTCTGATGTGCATTGGTACATGTTTTATATGTGGACTTTGCTTCCATCCCTTTCAAAAAAGTCCACTTCATGGGTAACAGAACTTATGCCTGCACATCTCATTAACAGGATCTCAACTGTTGTAATTGTAGGGTTCTTATGGTAGGAGCAGCTGGAGAAGATAAAGGTATTCACTTGGTGGACACACTGACATCCACAAGAGGGGAAGAGCAAATTAGGGGCTCTGTTTGTTGCTTTGCTCTCCTTTTCTTCCCAGCGCAGCCTCTAGTTCATGCTGTGTCAACTGGATTTAAAGAACATTTCAAAATGTTTGTGATTCATATGCACCTCTGTTACCTAGTAACCAATGCTTTTATAAAGTCCTTGTATCTCTTTCGGGATATGTATGTGTATATATGTATTCACACAAAGAGAGAGAAAGAGAAATTCTTTGTGTATGTGCCAGTGATGCTGATGCAGAGATGCTCTAACAGATTTTTTTTAAGCAGTCTTCTTAGCCACAACAAAAAGTATTCTTCTCAAATACCTTATGCTGATAAGTAAGTTTTGCAGGAGATAAGGCCTAAAACCTTATTTCAGGCTGGTCCACCAAGAAAAGACAACTTTTATTCAGGAATCCAATTGCAGATAATACTGCAAGATGATTGCTCTGTTAGTGCACCTTTGCAAGAGGTTCCATCCCTCCACCACAGGAGGGCTTGATGACACCCCCTTTAAAAACCTCTCTGCTTCAACCCCCCCACTGAACATTGTCAGTGGGAACACAAGTTTTAATGTGGACAAAAAGAAAGTGGGGTTTCAATTTACTCTTTGAAGTAGAGACAACAATTCCATTTTTCAACATCAAATGACCTCTCTTGCTATAAGAGCTAATTAATTTGGCATTTGCAAAGTCAGCTTCATTAATTTTTTTTCATAGTGATTTTGCACATACTGAGCAAAAGGCTGTTGCAGAGGGAGTCTGGGAACTCAGCTGCTGCCTGCCTGCTGCTCTCTGCTTGGCAAAATAAGGTCATGAGTCATTTACAAGCATCCTCTTTCCTGTGTTCTAATTAGAGTGAATTATCAAGTGATGGGCCTTCTAGCATTTCCAAAGGAGGACTGATGAAGGCCCTACAACTCCCCAGCTGACACTGGGGTGCTGTTCTTGCACTCCAACCCTATGCATGCCTATAATCCCATTCTTATTAGTGAGGTATTGTCATAGCCTCTTTGATATTGTTGGTTTCCAATTTATAACTTTGAGCAAGTGTTCTGTGTGTTTATGTCAGATAACCCAAAGTCTGGGCATTAAGCCAGCTCTGAGAAGATAGTTTAGGGAAATAAGGCAAGAAATAGAGTTAGTGTTGGTTTCATAATATAGAAATATGGCCTGGTAGGTAGGGACAGTGTCTGTATAGAGTTGGTCTATAGAGAGAGATCCACTGGTAGCATCCATAGATTCTAACAACAGATCCATTGCTCAGGCACAAATGGGAGATCTACTGAAATCTACTGGGAAGAAAGACATTCAAGAACACTGAAGCCACTTTTCCTGAGGAACTGTGCAAGCCACACCTTGTTGCTGAGAGGTGAGAGGAATTTGGGTTGGGATATTTGGATTTCTTGTACTGCAGGTGTTGGGATTAAAAATAGGGTAGAAACAGAATCTGCTGTTTACCAGATGGCATTCTGCGTTACTCCTTTTTGAACATTTTTGAACATTTTTGGTTGTTGTGGAAGGAGGAATTAATCACCTCTCTCATTCAATAAACACAACCCCCACAGGGTTCACTTCCTTCCTGTGCCCTTTCAAGGCAACCTAGTGGTTGGTGGAGAGCAGGGGACAGAACAGAACAAAAGACAAGGATAAAACTCAACTCACTGAAATGACGAAAAGTAAATAAAAAGAGTTAGGATATGAGTTCAAAATATATGTGTGCGCGTCTAAAGGTTTATAACAAATATAATAAATCACTAAAATAATTACTAAAATAAACACTATACAATCTATAGGGCATAAATCAATTGTTGAAGGAAAAACTTGGGGCATCCTTTTTCCCTCAACAATTGATTTATGTCCTCTAAACTTTTTCGCATACTGCTATTTACAGTGTGGACTGTATAGTATTTATTTTAATTGCTTGAAATTAATTGATTATTTTAGTGATTCATTATATTTCTTACAAAGCCTTACGCACGCATGCACGCACGCACACACGCAAACACACAGATGAAGTATCTGTCTGTCTATCTACCTACCTACCTACCTACCTATCATCTGTCTATATACATACACACACACACATACATATTTTGAACTGATATTCTAACTCTTTTCATTTACCTTTCGAAGAGCAGGGAGCCTATTAGATTTCTGCAGAAGTACAGTCTGGCACCATCAACTTGGCTACAGTCAGGGGAAGAAAGAATAATACTAGTGTACCTGAAGCCCATGAAAAGACAGTTCACATCCATGTTTATCCACAGAGATTTTCCTGTGAGGTGCTTATCAGTATGGCTTGCAGATGGTTCCCAGGCACTTTTCCATCAAAGCAGTTTGGCTGTGCCAATTTAATAGGTTCACAACTGAAACTCCATTGTCTGCCTCCAGAGTGTTCTCTGCCATAAAATTTAACCTTAAAAAAACCCATATTTGGGAGGCATTCTCCACTACCCACAAATATGTTTGAACTGTGCTGCCTTGTACCCTTGTCCTTTTAAGCAGAACTAGTAACCATTGCCAGTTTTATACACCAACACATTGTGACCCTTTTAGATATGTGTACAGGAATACCTCAGTTAACAAAGCTTCTGACAAGGAAGTTCCTTTTACAACCTCACCTCTTGTTTTCTCCTTGTCCTATGTCTAGTTGGAAGATTTTTTTTAGCAGCATTGGCACTGGGGAGGGTGAAGGAGGGCTTGATAAACACAGATTTTTGGTGTCAGGTTGCAGCAACATGTGTGCAGTAAACAATGCAGCAGAAATTGAGCTGGGAAAGAATAGGATTCTAATCTATCTGATCCTGGTGTAGCTTATATGCCTGCCTAGGACAGGCAAGGTAAGCAGCAGCTGCCTCGAGTATCCCTGACTGAGCATATGTGAACCGCAAAACAGAGAGAAAGGGGGAAAGCAGATATGCCTGCCACACCAGCTACCTCCAGTATATTAAAAAATGATTGATCTGTATATCTGTTCACCAAAATTCAAATCATAAGAAAAGCAAAGAGAGTGAAAGAAAGAAAACCATCCCTGGATGCATTTTGGAAGAAGCTTTCAAGTGGAGTCCAGACACATCGTAATACTGTACCCGTGCAAGGCTTACCTGACCTGTTTTTTTTATGTCACATGTGCAAATTGTTAGTTACGAAACATGTCAAACTGCTGTTTTTTAATGGTATAGGAACCAATTCCTATTCTTTCCATGTTTCTTCTGCATCTGGTAACAAATTTTATTTGAAAGTAATGTCCAGGAACACATCCACTTTGTTAACTGAGGTATATCCGTATTTGCTGCTTTTTAATTTCTGTGTGTTTCTTTAGCCATACACATTGACCATTTCCACACTAGCCTGTTATAGCGCTATGATTCCACTTTCAACATCCAGCCGGTGCCTCCCTAAACTGCAAACCCCAGGATTCCATAGGATGTTGAAAGTGGAATAATAGCACTATAACAGTGTAGTGCAGAAATGGCCCTGCAGTTCTACCAGTTGAAACTGTTTGTGTGCAAAAATGTGTGCCCCAAATAACCTAGTATGTACTGTAAAAAGTTAGCTTTAGCGACCATCTTAATGCTATGCCTCATATACCTCATTAAAGATACTACTGTTGAATTCTGTGTGTGTGGTTTGTTTGTTTGTTGTATTGAGAGTAAAAGAGTAGCATGGGACAAACATTTCCATTGTACTTTATGTCAGCAATAACACAGAAGATTACTGGAAGAAGAGCCACCTTAAGGAAATAACAGTCTCACTTTGAGAATAGCCGTGAGATGAAATGAAAAAACTGGCAATGCAGAGAGGGACTGGGTTTTTTTTCTGTTTTCTTGGGAACATAGAGTAGCTAGGGCAACTGCTGTGTTGAAATCATACTCTGCAAAAACTTTGAGAGGATGATGACATAAAATCAATACCATACAGGAAGTTTCACAAGAGCCTGTTCTTGACTCCCTTTCTATGAACATGAAGGTTAAAAGGAACCAGAGTGTACATAAGCAAAGATGGTTAAGACTTCTGTTTATAAAATCCTGGAGACAGACAAAGAAGACTGTCCATGTCTTAGACTTCTACCTTTATCATCCTTCCAAAATTAACAAGAACAGAACTAACTTAGAAATCCTGACGCATGTTGTGCTGACTTAGCCCAGGAAGAATAACCAGGTCAAAAGAGGGACAGAGCAGCAAAATTGTTTTATCAACATGGCATTATAAGTTTGCAAACTCTTTTCTGATCCTATTCATTGCTCAAAACTAGGCATCTTCACTGAGAAGGAAACCCTAGTAACTTCAATTGGATTCACTCTCAGGTACATTTAGGATTCCAGCTATATTTTCATAACAGTTCCACAAGTCAGGCAGGTTGCTACAATTTCCATTCCTCTGCAGCCAGTTAAATCATCACTGAGCAGTCGTTTGTATGGAAGGCTCTGTAGCCAAATCACGCTATGAGTTGCTACTACTTGGGCTACTTAAGAATTATCTTCTGCGATGGATACAAGAACATCAAAAAGAAAGGTTTCAGCCAGTAGCCCTTAGGCTAAGTGTGAAATAACACACGATGAGGAAGCAAGTAGCAGCCGACATAAACAGTACATTGTGCAGTCAAGGACGAAATTAGTGTTCTACTGTCTGCTGGAGACGCCCCCTCACTTCTACTCAGAATTCAAGCGTGTTTTGTTTGCTGAAGGCAAGCAAGTGCTGTTATTAGGTTACGTACACAAATCAAATACAGACAATGAAAATGACAATTAGATAATTGAAACTGTACATTCCTGTACTGGAACATTAAACACAGGCCTTAGCTTATTAATACTTATTTCAAATGAGAAACATTTAAAACAACTGTCCTTGGAAAGTGATCATTTACTTACTGTAGACATATTCCTACCTAACCGAAGAACATAAGAATATAGAAAGAACCCTGCTGGATCTGAACTGAGGCCCATCGAGTCCTGCATTCTGTCCCCACAGCAGCCAACCAGATGCCTCCAAAAGCCTGCAAGTAGAAAACTACAGTGATAACATGTCCTGCTTTTTATGAAAGATAGATTTGTATCTGAAGAGCTCATGAAGGGCATCCTCTATTTGAAAAGCTGTGTTTTATTCAAATCCAGTTTAAACAATAAAGAACCTCAGAAGGGAGACCAGGGGCTTGATGTTACCCATCAGGTGTTAACTACAAACTAGGCAGACATACAAGTCACCTAGTTGTAGTCTTTCCTGCTATAATGAGATATGCTGTGTTTCTAAAAAATCATAGCAATTATTTAAAAATGTAGCTAAACATATATATCAGATACACATTTGGTGCCCTTTGCTTATCCACTTATTCTAGGTAAACTGGCAAAAAGCACTGTTAAAAATGAAACCATCAATCATAGAGGTCATGTTTTTGCTGAGGGACAATCAGTGTGTATTCTGCAAATACAAGTCCTATCTCACTGACTTTCAGAGTCCTTTGAGAATGTCTTGAGAATGTTTATGTAGACCGAGTGACTGAGTAGACACTGTTAACTTGACAAAGTCCCTTACCAAAGATTTCTAAGCTAACTTAGAAATCATGGCATAAAAGAATTCATCTTGTGGACAGAAAACAAGTTCAAGAACAGGAAGCAGAGTAGGAATAAATGGACAATTCCCACATTGAAGGAATGTAAACACTGCCTCTCAAAATTTGATTTGGTACTTGTGCCTTTAAATTTGTTCATAAGTAACTTGGATTAAAAGTGAAGTGACCAAATTTGTTGGTAACAGTAATGTATCTAGATACTCGAAACAGAAACAGAGAGTCAAGAATTCCAGAAGAATCTCTCCATGTTCAGAAAATGGAGGCCAAAATGGCAAATGCAGTTTAGTGTAAACAAGTTTATTGTGATACATATTAAGACAAAAAAAAAAAAAAAAAATTAGTGACGCGATCTAATCTATTAATGGATGGCCAAGAAAGAGAGATGAGAGGGATAGCTCTGACCGAGTGTGAGACAACTGTATGTGTGGGGAAGGGGGGCAATCTCACATTGGGTATCTTTATGGAAGGAACTAAAAGTAAAAGTACAAACATTATAACACAATTTTACAAATTAATGGTGCAATCAGACTTTAGGTAATACATCCCGTTTTGGACACTGCACCTCAAAATATTTTTAGAGCTGGAAAGGCTGCCAAAAAGGGCAAATCGCACTGATCAAGTGATGGGATCAAGTTTCAGGTGATGAAAAGCAGTGGCATATCTAGCATAAACAGTGCCTAGGGCAAGCTTGGAAGTTGTGCCTCTACCGTCTTACCCCTACCCCCACACCTACATGCATGGCTTTTTTGCGCCCCCCTGGCATTGGTGCCCCGGGCACATACCCTATATGCCCCACCCTAGATACGACTCTGATGGAAGGTTATAATGTTTAGGGCTCCCTCACTGAGAAAAAGGGTGACAAGGTATATACATTTATACTAGGTGGGAAAAACAAGGAAGAGAAGGGTTTCTCTGTCTCTCATAATACTACAACCCAAGACTATCCAAAAGAATTAAGTAGTAAGACAATCTGGACAGAAAAAGGAAGCTTTTTTTTTAAACATAGCACATCAGTAAAATAAGCTACCAAAGTGATGGTTTTAAAAAGGATGTAAACAAATTAATGGAAAATAAGCTATGAATGGGTAGTAGTCATGATGGTGATATATCACCTTCAGTGTCAGAGGAAGTACAATTAGCCCTCAACATCTGTGGCTTTAACTTTCACAGATTTTATTATTTGCGAGTTTTTCCAACCCCTGCCCCACCACCATCTCTAGTGCTTTCCTTTCCTTCTTACAAGGTAAAATGAGTAGGTGAACTGTTCTTATGTCCTGATTGACATCTGTTTGACCCTTATGAGAAGAGACTGCTGGACTAGATAGGCCTTTGGTCTGCTAAAAGCACATTTGTTCTTAAGCTCTCTCTCTCTCTTGTGCTCTCTCTCTCTCTCTCTCTGGTAAAAAAAAGACACGAAGGCATCTATTAGCCCCTTTGAGACTAAGTGGGAAAAATAAATTTCTAGCATAAGTACAATGTAGTACATGAAAACTTATGCTAAAAATTTATTTTTCCCAGTTAGTCTCTGTGGGTGCTAATGGATTTCTTCATGGCTTTTCATGCTGAAATAGGCTAAGGCCATTTCCGCACTACACTGTTATAGTGCTGTTATTCCACTTTCAACAACCTGGTCAGTTGAGTCTGAAGGCCTGTTTAAACAAGAAGATCATCGCCAGCCAGTGAAAAGACAATAGAACAAGAGATGATCAAACCTCACTCAGCTATTAATTAAGTTGAGACTTCCAAAGCCTGGGAACAGCTACCTGGAAGACATTCTCCTGTGTCCTCACTACCTGAACCTGTGAGGGGGTAGGATGGAGAGAAAGCCCTCCCCTGAAGATCATAAGATTTGGGCAGCTTATACTGGGAGATACAGGCTTTCAGAGAATTTGAGCCTAAGCTGTATAGGGCTTTATAGGTCAAAAGCAGCACTTTGAAGTCTTCCTGGAAATGGACCAGCACCCAGTGAAACTATTTCAGCAAGAGAATTACATGCTCCCTTTAACCAGCCCTCATTAGCAGTTTAGCCACAGCAGTTTGAACCTGCTGAAGTTTCTGGCCAGTTTCCAAAGCAGCCCAGTGCATTACAGTGATCCAATTGAGATATCATCAAGGCATATGTTACTGTGGCCAGATTTGGCTTTGTGAGAAACAGGTGCAGCTGGCATACTACTTTTGAACTACGCAAACATACTCCTGGCCACTGCTAGGAAACCTAGGCATTCAGCTTCAGAGATGAGTCTAGGGCCCTTTCTGCACCTTACCTTTTTCTGGCGCTGGGGTGCGGGGATCGTGCGAACAGCCTCTTGCAAGAGGGTCTCACGTCCCTGTTGCTTTCAGCTCCGTATGAGCTGCCTGCTAGTGTGAGAGCCCTGCCTCTTCCTTCCACAGTGCAGCCTGGGAGTTTCCCAGGCTGCGCTGGGGCAGGAAGTGGGACCGGTGTGGCTCCGGAGGCTCTGCATGCCAGGTAACTGTGCGTGGGGCCTGGGAGCAATGCACGATTGCGCAACATTTTCGGCTTCCAACCAAAAATGAAAAAGCGTGCGATCGGTGCCTGCTGGCCCCTGGAGCGTTGCGCGATTGTGAGTGTGTCATGCAGATCGTTCCTCACAATTGTGTGATGCTCCAGGTGCCCTTTCACATGGCAAATGCCATGTGGAAAGGGCCTAAGAGTATGCTTAAGCTACAAACCAGAGATTTAAAGGGGAGCATAACCCCATCCTGCACAAGTTGAATCTCAGTTTCATGATTTGTCTTCCAACTGATTAGGAGCACCTTTGTCTTCTCTGGATTAAGCTTCAGTTTGTTTGCAGTCATTCGGTCCATTACTGACAACAGACATTGGTTTAGTACTGAGACAACTTTCTTGGAAAGAAGAAATAGTTGTGTCTCATCTGCATACAAGTGAAACTGAACCCCAGATCTCCAGACAACCTCTTCCACAGCTGGCTATACTGCTGATTTTAAAACCGCACTAAAGACCGATCTCTTCCAGAAGACCTATCCAGATGGTTTTTAAATTATGAATTGATTATTTTAAATATGTATGCCTATTTAGCTGACGTTAATGTTCTTTTGACTGATTATGTATTTTTAATTGTTCGTGTTTTTAACTGTGTTCTGTGTCTACTAGTTCCTATATTTTAATATAACCATAGAGAGTGGTGGGTAAGACATAAATTATTATTATTCTTTTAGTTTCATGTACAAGTATACCTTGGTTAAAGAAGTAGATGTGTTCCTGTGTTTTACTAGTTTAACAGAAACGTTCATATCAGAGAAAGAAATAACATGGAAAGAATGATATGTTCCTAAACTACAAAAAGAGTATTTCAACATGTTTCAGAATGAACATTATGCATATGCGAAATGTGGTCAGTTAAGCCTCACGTAAGTAAACAGAAACATTTTAAATCTTCAAGAGACTACTTGAAAGCTTCTTCCAAAATCCTTCATGGGATTATTTTTTTTCTTTCAATGGCCTCTACTTTTCTTACGCTTTCCATTTTGGTGGCCAAACTTACATATCCATGCCTTTTTAACATTCCAGGTTAGCTAGTAAGGCAGGTTAATTTGCTTTCTGCTTTTCTTTCTGTGTTGCTCTTCACAGGTGCTCAGTAAGTGATCGTAGAGGCAGCTGTTTTCCTTGCCTCCTGTATGTAAGCACACAGAGCTGCAGTAGGATCAACTGGAGCAGAATCCCATTCTTCCCTTGGTCAAGCTTTATTGCATTGCTTACTGCAGACACACTGCTGCAACCAAACACTGAAAGTCTGTCTTTCTCCAGCCTTCCTTCACCATCCTACCAAACCCAATGCTGAAAAGAAAAGAAAAGAAAACCTTCCAGTGAGACAGAAGACTAAAAAACAGAGGGGACTAGATTGGGCTCCCATAAAGTATTTGTAAAAAGTAGCTTCTTTGCCAGAGGCTTTGTTAATGGAGGTATGTTTGTATACGTTAAACAGCATCAAGGAGAAGACAGAGCCCTGACGGTGCCAAAACAGGTGTCCCTCAGCACTACTTTCTGAATTTACCCCTCCAGGAAAGAATGGAGCCACTGTAAAACAGTGTCTCTAAATCCCGTCCTGGAGAAATGGCTCAGAAACAGTATGGTTTATGGTCTCAAAAGCTGCCAAGAAGTCCAGCAGAACCAACAGGGTCACATTTTCCTGTCCCGATTCCTGTCTAGATGACCAAAGCTTTGTCTCACAACTAGGCCTTGAAGCCAGATTGAAATGGATCTAGATAATTCATTTCATTCAGGAACCTCTGGAGCTGAGAGACTAAAACATGCCCCAGAACCTTCCCCAAAAAGGGGATACAGGAGAAGGCCAATAATTGTCTAATTAGGTGGGATTCAGGAAGAATTTTTTTTGAAAATTTTTTATTAAAGATTTTAATTAAAAAAAAAATCCCCCTCCCCACTTCCAGGCTTATTTTCCAGTTGAATCTGCTTGTTTTCATTCCATTCATACATAATTACTACTTGCTCATAGAATTTGTTACATCTTACATCATTACATAGTTGCTTTGTTGCATTGTCTTGCTACCTTGTTATATTACATTATCTTGCTATATTGTTACATTGTTACATTACTTGTTACATTGCTTGTTACATTAGATTACTTGCAAACTTGCTTTATTCTTCTTTCTTTTCTTGTACTATATCTTTATCCAATCCAAAACTTCTTTCCATTCCCTTTCAAAGTTCTGGATGGGTTTATTTTTCAAAGAAAATGTTAACTTTTCTGTCTCCACCATATCCAGAACTTTTGTTTTCCAATCTTCTATACCAACATATTTCCTTTCTTTCCAATATTCCGGAAGTATTTTTAAAGAAATGCCCTGACTACAGCTTCCTTTAGGTAGGGTATAACCATGCCTTGCTGCAGCAAGGCATTCACTAACCTGCTTACCCGCTTGGTCTGTCCCACTCTGGCTGCTTTAATGTGCCAGGAAGGGCAAGGATCCACCTGCCCTTCTCCAAGGATTCTGTACACATCCTCACACTGCACAAAGTGAAAGGTATTCAGTAACAAAGGACACACAGGTACCAAGGTTACATCCTCTACAGCATCCCATTTACATGGATCTAATTTTGTTTGCAAAATGTGGTCTTCATTCTGTTTTTGTGGAGCAGAGCACAGAAGCCTCCTAACCACCCAAGACTGCTTTGCTGAGCAGCTCTGTGCAGACTTCTTCTGAGCTGTTGCTAATTGGCAGTATCACTGATGCCCAGAAGGTATTAGCTACTTGGCATATTGCTTCCTTGGGATATTACCCAAATTATTAAAGTATGTTTTGTCTGTTGTGCTTGCTGAAATATCTTTGGTTCTGAATAGGTGGTTGTTACCGCTGTTTCTAGCCCAAGCTTGTGGGATATCAAGATATCATTTTGATATCAATAATTTGGCCTTCTGTACTCATTCCTCTCCATGTGCTTGCGAGTGTTGGGAGTGGCAACCTTTGCATGCTTAATTAACTGGCTAGTTTGTTTGCATGTTTATTGTAGGCATAGAGAGATAGCCTAGAGAAAACTTCCTGTTTGTTTTGGTCAACACCTCTTCCTCCAGCACGTACACATTCTTTGGTCTTAAAAAGGTTCTCTTGCCATTTACTCCTTCCTTTTGTCTTCGCCTTTTGTCCTGAAAGCATGCCCTGAGATCTCCTAACAGGGATTATTTTCAGCAAGCATGTGAGTGCTTAATTTTCTTCCTACCTTCTTCAAGAATTGAACCTGTGTAGACTATGCACAAGATTTTGTGAGTAAATTCTTTTATATTTTTAACCAAATTGTTTTTTGTGTTTATTTTGAGCTAGGTTAAGTGTGTTTGGGGTGGAGTGATAGAAGTGGGAGTGGTAATCTGTTCAACTTCCGTTTTTGTGCAATTACTAAGATACTCTGCTGATTGAGAGTCTCATTACCAAAAATCTCTCAATTCCCAACAGCGAGGCCCCCGGACAAGCACGCACACAGGCGCGGCCGACAATAGCCGAACCATTCAAACCCCGATCTAGGCAGGCCAGTCATTGCCTAATGCAGCTTCAGGAGACCTCAAGGCAAGTACCACATTATGTATGCACGCTACTTACAAAAAGATCCCCTGCCCTGCTTAGGGAGCTTGATGAGCAAACTATACAACACTCAAGCACTCCGCGTTTGCATACTGGCTACCCCATTGACAATCTGGCTATAACTCAATCATCTAAAGTACTGACCTTTCAGAGGCTTTGTCTCCAGCCCCAAACTCATTGTTTTCCCCAAGTATGGACTAGCCCGCGGCCACAATTTTCCCTATAAGAACCCCTGACTTTGAGCATTTCCTCGGATCGCTCTTGGCTTCCATCCTGCCTTGCTGCCGCTTTGTCCAGAGAGCCTTCCCCTCAGCCCCACGTGCTGAGAATCCACGCTCCCCAGCTTCTTTGCTTCTTACCGGGCTTCAGGACAGGTATAGTATTTCCCATACCAAACCTCCTCTAAAAATCCCTCTATCCGCTCCTACCTTTATTTCTATAGTTCCTTGTGTGAGTGTGTTGCATAGATGTGTTTGAGTGTATTTCAATAAAACAATTATTATTTCAACATCTGCCTTATCATTGACTCGGCCTGACCCCGTAGACATAGGGTTCAAGATCTCGCTATGTTACCCTGCCTCTCGCATTGCAAACTTGTGCTCTGTGCTAATTCCCTCCCCATTGTTTGAGCACATTTAGGTGTCCTTCCTGGGACTGCCAGAAATCAGGGTAACATGGTCATCATTCAAATTAAATATTTGGGGTAAGGTTAGCTTACTTCAGATGAATGTTTTACCATGGATTTTGTATGTTCTTCAAGGTATTTCACTGCATATCCCTCAGGTTTATTTTCAGCAAATCAGTACTGGCTGCATGCTGTTCAGTATTTACAGTGTCATAAACTGGACTTCCAGCATACTGAAATTCATGTTTCTTGTTGTTGCATAAGTGCCACTATCAAGAGTACCCCAAAAGCCCACCTTAGAAGCCAGGCAGCTGCACCAGCAGTTTAATAAGTTAGTGATTTCACGTTGACTTTAGAGAAGTGATTCTGAATGTTCAGCCAGTGCTGGGAAAAACATCAAAGTATTCTGTGGCCCAATGTGAAAAACATGCTAAAGGGTCATAGCCCAACAGCTAGAAATAGTGTCTGGGTTAAATTTCTATATTGAACAATTCAGAAAGAAAAGCTGTGTCAAAATGCACAGTCTAGACAGCTGGGGCCATTTCCTTGAGAGACAAGCTGACGGCACAGACAGGAAAAAAGGCTCATCTCCTCTAGAGATTATTGAAGAGGCCATTTTTACCTTGGAAAGTGAGCTAAAGACATGCAGCCATGATTACTGTATTGCTGTAACAGCTTTGTGATCATAAAGGTTATTATCACTGTTGCAAAAAATGCAAGATAACATAAAAAGTGGAACATCAGTGTTTTGTTATAGGTAAGTGAATAAATAGTTTAGCTTTAAATGAATACTAAATAGATGAAGCTGCTTTGTTCTCTGTTAAATTCTCTAAATCCTAATGCTCAAAAATACTTGAGGAGGAGTTCCTTGTTGACTTGCCTGCCCAAACTGTACTGTGACCTCCGACTACAAGTGAACAGGTTCAAAACTGAATCTTCAGTCATATTCATTCAGAAACATAAGACACCATATAGCCCTCTAGAGGCTAAACTGTAGTCCTCATCTTTCATCATCAGGAGGTAGGCTGGCCAATGGGAATTTTGCCCAAGAAAATCTGGAATGCCACAGACTGCCCAGCTTGGTTAGTAGTTCATATTACCGTTTATGACTACAATATCTAGATCTGTGGAAAGAACCTTAGCAAACTGCCAGCTGACCTCTGAACTGTACTGAAAGATAAGAACAATGATATGAAGCTGTGTGTGAAAACACCTATTTTCTAAGTTTCTGCGCCCCTTTTTAAAATAAAGTTTGCATAGTATCAAAATAAAAATGTGTTCAACTGACTTGAACAGTCTACACATAAAAACAATATTTTTTTTAATTATTTTGTGTGTAAATCTCAATTTACACACACTTTTGAGGTGGTAAATACAAAAGAAAAACATTCTCTGCTGTTTTTTCAGTTTTATGGCATGAATACCTATGTTCTCAGTGCAGATGAAAAATTGACAAGTGGCTTGCAGATCCAAGAGTGGTTTGGTAAGAGAAGCTTAATAGTTGTGATTTCATTGTAGGGAATGGCCATAAAAGTATAGTTGGTTAAGGCAGAAGGTATGCGATCTTCTCTCTGTGTCTCATCTGAAAACTGGTTACACCTATCTAATGAAGCCTGCATGTGCCCCTATATCTTATAAAGCTTAAGGTTTATTTGAAAGGCATGAAGAAGGGAAGCCACCTGGCTCTCCAGATGCTGTTGGACTGCACAAGTCTTGACACCACCCAGAGGTTGTATGGGGTGGTGATGGTGGTTCAGGACTAGGATTGTCAGCTTAGAACTGTCTAATGCCTTGACATTTCAGGGCCCAAACCGTACACCTAGGGACAACCCCTTGTGATGTCACGGGGACTGGTGATGTTATATGGATGATGTTTCAATGGCAGTCTCCAGCGATGGCAGTAGACATGACAAGCCACCAAGCTGAACAAAAGAGGAAAACCACAAATACACACACTCTTTAAAGCACTGCTCTTGCCCTGAGATTCTTCCCCCTCACTCTGAGGAAAGGAGGAGGAAAGCCAGGACCCCAGATCTAGCAAGTCTAGCCTGTCAGGTTTTGTGATGGGAGTCCCCCAACCGCTCCCTAAGGAGAACGATGCAGGCGGCGGAGGGAGGAGGTTTTCGTGAGCAAGGCGGGTGGGCAGAGAGAGGGTCCAACCGTAGGCCGCATCTCCTGGGAGAGGAGAATCCTCCGCTTGTGCTGCCCCGAGATAAACTACCAGACCCTTCTACGCCACCACAGCCGTGACAAAAGGCTCAAGAAGTAGCAAACATCCTTCCAGCATTAACCCTCGGCCATTACCGCACTACACTATTACAGTGCTATTATTCCGCTTTCAACATCCTATGGAATCCTGGGGTCTGCAGTTTAGGGAGGGGCCTTTAGCATTCTCAGCCAGAGAGCTCTTTGGCCTCCGTAAACTACAAACCCCAGGATTCCACAGGATGTTGAAAATGGAATAACAGCACTATAACAGTGTAGCGCGGAAACGGCCGTGCTTTCGGGGTAGTTATTTTGCCAAAAGACCGGGCGACCGGCCAATATTCCTTCCTGGAACTTAACACACGGGGATTTGCTCGCTAGTGGGAGGAAGCCTTTAGGAGACGGAAGGGGCGCGGCGTCACGTGACGCAGCACTGGGGCCGAACCCCGGCTCGAACGCGGAAGCGGAAGCGGAAGCGGTCGCGGAACCGGGCGTCCGGGCTCAGGGGCCGCCTCGGCGGCGTTAAGCGGGCCCGCGGCGGAGGGGTCGGGAGCTGCGGCGGGCGGGGCTCCGGCGGAGCGAGGAGTCGGGCGTGGCGGCGACCCCGGGAGGAGCGGGAGCGATGCGGCCGGCGGCGTGCGCGCTGCTGGCCCTGGCAGTCCTGGTGGGGTCGGCCGGGGGGGAGAAGGTGAGCGGCGCCCGGGACCCCTCCTGTTGCCTGCGCGGGTTTAGCCCGGCCTGTTTTAGACTGCCGTCCTTTCCGCTGGGATGCCCACAGGGGAGGAGGCGGCGGGAAGGCGGCCGGGGAAGCCTCCTTGTCCGGGGGGCTTATGAGGAAGGCGGGATCCACCTGGGTGGGCAGAAGGGGTGGGAGGCCCGATCTTCGGCCCTCCAGGTGTTTTCGACCTCGTCTCCCAGAACCGTTCAATCTTAGCCGACTTGGCCATGACTTCTGGGGAACTGAAGTCCAAAAGACCAAAGTTTGAGAACCACTGGCCTGAGAGAGTGGTGGTTCCCAATCTTTGACCGCCCGTGTTCGTTGGACTTCGGTTCCTGGAGTCCCCGACCGCTGGCCAGCTGTGGTCTAAAGGCAGAAGAAAGTTGAGGGATGCTGGTTTCCTTAAGTGCCTTGTTCAAAGGCCTCAAAAGTTTAGGGGCTATGAGTCACATTAAGGCACTCCCTAGGAGCTGTCAGAATCCTCTCTGTCGTTATTTCCTCTGGATGCTTTGTCTTTTTCTCGCTGGCTAGCGACATCTTTTATTTTTTAAAAAGTTGCAGCGAGGGGAAAGCGGGAAAAGGAATTACAGGAGCAATAGAGTCAGTTTTTGATTATAGGTGTCAAAAATTAACCAGAGTTGTTGCCGTTTTCTGCCGGTACTCCATGCTGGATAATCATAGGATCTTTAGCCCACTGAGGTGCTTGGAATTGTCACTGTAAGAGAGCCTCTGGCCTATTCCTTGCAACTATAGTTGGCTCTCCACATTCTTTAGGGTTAGGAGCACAGGACCCTTGTAAAGGCAGAGAAAGTGCAAATATCAAAATGTGTCCATGTTTCTGTGGGATGGGAGCTGAGACATAGTGGGGAGAGCAGTCTTCCAGGATCCAAATCAGGCTAAGGAAAGGAGAGGGAAGAGCGATGGGTACACATGGTGCTCAGTACTTCCACTCTCTCTTCCATCTCCTTCCATGGGGATCTGTGTGTGTCTCAGGAGAGAGTTCATGTTGCTGAGAAATCAGAGTGCAAATTGTCCTTAGCTGGCCAGGCACCAGCTGGTGGAGAAAAAGTATGGCTAGAGGCAGGTTTTTAAAGGGCTGCATGACCTGATTGGAGCTGTCCAGAGCGAAGGTTTCCCCCAGAAAATGAGATGTGGGGGCAAGGATTGGAGAAACTTGTAAATCAAATCCGTTAAAGTTAAGGCTGCAAATGTAGAGGGCTGACTACAGTTTTATAGCTACCTAGCAAAGAATTCTAAATCCTGCACCAAACTACGAAAGCCAGGACTTCATGGGACAGGGCCATGGCAATTAAAGTGCTATCAAAGTGCCACAGTTGGGTAGTGTGGATTCACCCTTGATGTGTTCTTGTGATTTAGTTGTTTTGCTTTTCCCGCCCGTCCCCAGAAGTGTTTGTCACTTCTTTATGTTGCATGATGAGTTGTGATAAAAGGCATCTTTTGTTTAAGCCTGTAATCATAAACACACATAATTTGGGAGCACATTCCATTATAATTAGTATTTAATCTTGTACTTTAGTTTTGTATACATCTGGCTAGCAGAGCAGTTCTTGAGATCTGCGCCACTGAACTGAGAATTGAAATTTGATCCACTGTTATGAGCAAAGCATATTCAAATCCTAGATGTTTTTCTTATTCGTAGTCTTTGTTCAAGATGCCATTCTAAGAGTAAACATTTATCCAGATGGAAATTAGGAGTTCCCCCTTTTTTTTTTTTGCTAAGATCAGGCATGATTGGTTGTGTATGGTATTACTTGATGAATTGCTGTTGATTGCTTTCACAGTTGTGATGAGCTGTAGGAAAGTTAATTTGATGTTGCCTTCCTAGAAGTGAATACGAACTTGGATGGAGCTTTTTAAAAATAATACAAATGGCAACAATCTAAGATTATTGTTTCTGTATATCTATATAGATAGATAGATAAATAGTGAGTAAGAAACAGGTATATTTTATGGATGTGGGTGAATACAGTATTCCTGATTTGTTGGTGTTCTGACATTTAATAGGAGAAAATGCTGGAAAAGTGTATTGAAGTTACCCTCTTAAAACTGGAGAAAGCTTTTCACAGTACATAACTTGGGATTTATTGACTTTCTGTTAGTATAGTGTCAAAAGAGCACCCATGGAAAATGGTTATGTGCATTTTAGCTCTTTATGCTTTTTCTTCATCACTTACTTTGATTTGCAAAAAGGATTGTTTATATGAATGACAAGTTGTAATTTTTCTCCTTGATACACAGAAGTCCTTACAGTATAAAGCCCTAAATACCTCATTAATAAGTTGTGTAATCTTCTTATTATGTATCCTCATGCTGGAATGTGACCAACATATTAGTTTTTAAGATCACTTTCATTTTTCAGAATTCTGAGGATGTCCGATGTAAATGCATCTGCCCTCCTTACAAAGAACATGCTGGTGACATTTTCAGCAAAAATGTTTCACAGAAAGACTGGTGAGTGTGTGGCATTTCATTTTATACTTGTAATCTTGGACTATAATGTTGGTATGCAGTAATAAAGAGAACTACTGTGGTCTAGTGACTTGAGTGCTGGACTGCAACCTTGGTCACCAGAGTTTGATTCCGCACTAAACCATGGAAATGCATTGGGTGACCTTCGGCGCATCACACACTCTCAGCCCCCAAAAGGCTCCGTGGTGGATTTGCCTTAAGGTCACCGTAAGTCAGAAACGACTTGAAGGCGCACAACAACAACATGGCAATTAAGCTATTTAAGAAGTGTTGTTGTAAATACAGAAAACTGAAATTTAGACATTAACAACCAAATCCAGTTCTTAATTCCAACTAGGATAGAGTCACTCAGTTGAAACTGACAGAGACTTATCCAAGAATGCTTCCGATTATGATTTCTGCAAAAGTGATTTTAGGAAATATTGACTGGGGGTGAATATTTGTATAGCCAACAAGTAACAGTTTATTTTTGTTTACTTAACTTTTGTGCCACAATAAAAATACTTTGTGTCTTCACAGTATTGACTATCTTGTCTGCCTCAAGTGGTAACAATTCTGACTAAATCAGTTTCAGTTGTAAGCTTAACACAACAAAATATAGAAATGTCAAAGACAGGGGTGAATACTTTGACACAAAACTGTATTTACAGGAAGTTTTTGTGTGTGGCTGGGTAGCACAGTGGGTAACTTGTCCTATAAAGATAGTGTGAGGGAGATCATATGATAGCTTTTAGATTAATCCAGCTGATTCAAGTATGGCTTTATTTACAGATGTTCTGTCTGTGACTCAGGTAGTAGATATGGCATACTTGTTGGGAAGATGTTATGACCTTTGCTGTGTATTAACTTTTCTTGTGCAAGCATTATGTAGTGTGGTAACATGCCATTCTCTGAATTGTGTAGTGTGATAACTTCCCATCATTGATGCAAATGGAGGGGAAGGATTAATAAAGTAACTGCTGGACCAAGCAGGTCCAAAAAACCCTGGAAGAATAGTCAAATACGAAAGACTCCTAGTTCTTGCTTTTAATGAACTTGCTCTTTTTCTTGAGACTGTTCATTGAGTCCTGAAATAGTCACTAAAATCTCTTGTGGAAAACATGACTAGACTATTGTGTTTCTGCTTCTTCTTCCCTGTGTAAGCCTTGTTCAGTGTTTGAACCCACAAACCAGAGGTCTCCTTAATATTATCTTTTCTTTATAAGATTAAAAGATATTCAAGTCAGTTGTAGAGGAGGGAAAAGGTGTGCGTGTTTTATAAAAAGAATGTGTGATGTTGCATATGGGGAGAGAGAAGTCTTGACAGCATGAAGTAGGAGGAAGAACAGCAGACAGCTGAAACACTCCTACCTTGCTGTAATTATTTGCATGTTGAAGAGTTATTCTTGACACCAAAAAGAGGAGGATGCTCACCAGCCAGATCAGGAATGAATTGCCCTGCTTCACAGTGTCAACTTATTGTAGCATCATTATTGTAACATTAAAATGGAAGTAAAGAGATACTAAGCACCTGGTAAGCTCGATTGTTGCTCAGGTCAGGTGCTTATGTGGTGTATGAGGTCTCTTATTTGAGCATTTGACTCCAGCTCCTGAGTATTTAACTCCTGCTTATCCTGCCACTTCCGGACCTCATATAAGTGTAATCTTTCCACTGAGGACCGGTGGTGGGGATGATGATGGGGAAAAGTGAACATGTGGGAATAGGGCCTGTTATCATAGAGCCAGCTGGTGTCTCAGGAATCTATTGTCTAGAAAATTACCATAGTTGTATTTGAACTCTTATTTCATTTTATTTTCCTTTTGCTTCATTGTCAGCAGCTGGTCATTCACTAAGTGACTAGCTTGTCATGCAGCAAATTAAATATTTAAATAGATCATTACAGGGATTGAATGTCAAGTATTTTTAACTTCAAAAATATGAATAATGTATTGTTTTGCTCTTGCTACATTCAGCATGATTTCTCATTGGTGAATACTTCTCTACAGTGGTCAGGACCTACCTAAACTTACTGTAAGCATGTTTTTCTTCCCACCTAGTGATTGTCTTCACGTTGTGCAGCCTATGCCAGTTCCTGGGCCAGATGTGGAAGCCTATTGCTTACGCTGTGAATGCAAATATGAAGAAAGAAGCTCTGAAACGATTAAAGTAAAAATAACTCTTGATTGCTGTTCTCTTAAGCTGTCAACTTGCACGTATTTGTCTTTTTCCTAAATATGCATGCATCAAAACAGTATATAAATTTTTTAACATTCAGGTTGTATAGCAGAATCTATAAAATTCCATCTAGTCTAGCCCAGATAAAATTATAATGTAGTCATTATTCCTAGGTATTGCTATGGGTTAAGTAGGTCAACAGCTGCTATAACAGAATGAAGTGAACAAGATTTTTTTTTAATATGTGCTGCATGGTATTGATTCCATAGGGTATGAGATCACTAAATAATGAATATGCCCATAGTTCATGGTTCAGGCTTTTTGTTGTCATCTGTCTTCATTGATGTTATTATAAAATTAGCACTTACCCATCTTACTTTCCTTACAGCTATTTTCATTAGTTTAAAACACAGATTAGTTAAGGATGGTTTTAAATTACAAGTCTTAAATGTTTAAATCTTCTAATCTAAAATGTTATCGTTGTTTGAAAAGTGAAGGCTATGAGGAGCATCTTAAACACCTTCATATTTTTCAGGCTGGTTTCATTAAGCATTTGATTTTTTTTTATCTGCTGGTGTGGAATCAAGACACAGTTTTTTAAGCAAGCAAAATAAACACAGATCTACTTCCTTCAGATGTGTTTTGCCTGTCATTGTACTTTTAGGGAAATGTTTACAGTCCTATGATGTCAAGACCCTTATTTATTTATATAAGGACCTGCTGTACCAAAAAAAAAAGTGCAAAGAAATGGTATACTGAAAAGATCACATGCAGTATTGACTAAAAATGGAGCCTCCTATAACACTCTATAAAATTCCTCCCTTTCATTCTTTGTGTGCACGTCATGCATTGCTGCACATTTTGGTAGTGTTTTTGGAAACATGCAGTGAATGCATGGACATTATTGAATAGCCAGCTTAATTTTTTTCTGTCATACTGATCTTGTTTGTTGTACATTCTGTTTTAGTAGATACCACTCAAAACAAGTTTCAAGTTGGGATACAGATTTCCCTCTTCAAATACAATAAGTGTAGAACTGGAACATACCAGTCCTCTAACTTGCTTACCTGTCTTGGTTCTATCTAAATTTGCCTGGTTTGCCACTGCAGTTTATGAAGTGCCTTACAGGGTATCTGGAACAGTGGTTCTCAATTATTCTAAATCAGTGTTCACCAACCTTTGGTCCTCCAGGTTTTTGAATTTGGCTTCCCAGGATTCCTTCCAATTAGCTATGTTGGTTCAGGCTTCTGAGAAAGAATTTCAAAACATCTCAAGAACCATGGCTGATGAACACTGATCTAGGATAATTATCTTAAAATATGTACCAAAAGGTTTTCATTTTGTCTATCCTGTCTACCTTGTTGCAGTTGCAGCCAATATTTAATTTAAAGCCAGTGGGTTGGCTTCAGACATTTTGTTCCTGCAAGAAATCCTTGGATCCAACATATTGTTCACTAGCACTGGCTTCTGTTCCATGTTTCAGAAGTCAGAAAGTTTGCATAGGCTGCCAGCTGAGAAATAAATAAATTTATGTTTCTCTCTCTCTCGCTCTCCCTCTGCCCACATATATACATATGTGTGTGTGTTCGTGTGTGTGTATTTCACTTCCTTCTCTGACACCCCTTTTTGTAGAACTGAACATTGTGTTCAATTCTTTATGCTAAACAAGGAAGTAGCTGGAAAAAAATCATTTGCTTCTGTGATATAGTTCTTTGCTTATGCTCCAGTTAATTTAGATAAATTGCTGAGGATAGAAAACCTGTATATTTATATTGCTGTAGACATTTTATTTTAATTTTGCCAGTTGCATGTTCCAAATAAATGTATTCTCTGGTGGCATAAACTGAAATAGTGTGTTATTTTGTATAGATTACTATCATCATATATTTGTCGATCTTGGGTCTCCTGCTCTTGTACATGGTGTACCTTACAATGGTAGAACCTATTCTGAAGAGACGTCTCTTTGGACATTCACAGCTAATACAAAGTGATGAAGACATTGGGGTAAGTGTTTTTTTTTAATGTATTTATTAAATTTCAACAAGAAAGTTACATAAAGATAACATAGTAGTATACTTTGCTTAATCAAAATTAAGCAAAGAAACAAAGCAAAAGAAGAAAAGAAAGGGACAAAATGCGGATAAAGAAAAAAAATTACAGAAAATTACTTACTAAAGAGAGAAAAAAGAAAAAAAAGCAGAGGAAGTTTAAAAAGTTTTCTAACCTAGCAGATCAATTACAGCTATTTTCCATTATTCACAACATCCACATATGTTATATGTTATACAGAAAAATAGGAGAGTAGAAAAGGGCAGAAAGGAAAAGAACAAAGAAAAGTAAATGAAATTAGAGAGTAAAAGTGAATTAAAAAGAGAGGTGGAGAGGTGCTGCTAAGTTTACTACTTGCGGCATTGGAGTAAGTATTTTTTTAACAGTCCATGGGCTGGAATTTCCCTAACAGGCAAACTGTTTGATAGCTGAAATAACAGGTTGGAGGTGTCCAGAAGATATTTTCTAAAAACAGCTTTAGAAGAGTTTTTACATATTCTTGTTCATTTCAAACAAAGAACTTACATGCAATAATTAAGATGGGATCAAAGCAAGTTACATCCCCTTCCACTAGTTTAATCTCAGTTTCCAAAACCTTGCTGAAATACAGAAAATACATAAGTTTTGGTTAATCCAGGAATGATGACTCAGTATACTTTGTGGCCCTGCTAGAATGTGACATGCAGATGGATTGCATTCAGATATAATGATAAATAATAATGAATCATTACAGGAACAAACCTAGTCAGGATCCTTAGCATTTTTAATGGACTCTCATTTAACTTGAATTGTCTCAGAGTTTTATGGAGTCATTCACAAGTGAACTTTGAAAGCAATTCAGATTCTTGAGAATAACACAAATCTCATGACAGAAAATTCTAATGCAGTGTCATCTTAACATCTTGTGGGATGCCTCCTAGCTTCGAGCTAAAAGTAGAAGCTTTCTGAATTCAAAGGAAGAGGTACTTTCAGATGGACTTCTTTAGAGATGTTAAAAACACCATTAAAAATTCTGGATCAAGGTGAAAGGTTCTGTGCCAGGAAATTCTAAATTACATGAAGGAAACTTGAAGACATTTGCTTATTATGCATAAATACTATTTCTGCTAGCAATGGCAAGGGACAACAAGTTGTGCTATATATTACAGAGCTATTCTCTGACTTCTTGAAATCCTTTTCAGCCCCTCTGGATTCTGAAACTCCATCATGCCTTACTGTTACATTAATATACCATGTAGTACTTCTGTCATTGTATGGGTTGAAACTTGCTTGAAAACAAAACAAATAAAAAATGAACATTGAGATTAAGTTCATGAATTTTAGCAAACTATATCAGATACTTCTCTTGGATGGCACAGCACTGGAATCACAGAATACAGTCCTCTACATAGGTTTTAGTTTAAATTGTAATAATCTGTAGAAAATGTTCAATGAATGTCTTGAAATCCTATTATAATACCCTAGTTCTAGGTGTATGCACTGGAGTATCTATCTATATTGCCAGTTTAAAATGTCAGTCTAATTATATCCTATTAGTGACTCCTGACCTGTTTGCTGTAACATTGCAAGGTCAACTGTCACTAGAATTTGGTTTATCTTGAAATTCTAAATGCAAAGAAGGACTAATTGCTCTTGAAAAAAAAATCAGGTGGTCAAAAGACAGTTTTCTTGGAAATTTCTATGGCAGCATGAAATTTGCTCACCATCACAATTTGTAACAGTTAGTACTATTTCTGGTGAATTACACCAACTGTATCTTGGTTTCTTAAACATGGTTTATGAATTTAGTAGTTATATATTTTAAAACGCAAACAGTTTTGACCTATTATACCTAAAATTAGTTTTGATATGTCAACATAATAAATAGCCTTTGATGTGGATATTTAATCTGCAATATACATCACATACATGAACTTTTCCAAATCTGATCTTTAAGACAAAGCTCTGGTGTCCAGAAAATCTGACTCAACAGTAGGTTTGGAATTGAATGTCCGTTTATGGATTGCATTTATTCATTGGGACACTTAGTAAGATGACTGAAATGTTTAATATAAACACACAATTATCATTCAACTCCATCAGCATACAGCTGTGTTTTTGCTTTTTATGTTAAGATATTGAATGTAAACATGTGTATTAGTATTATTTAACATCTTGAAGTGAGTATTCCAAACAGTTTCATAATAGGTGTTGCTGATTAGTAGCAGAGAAAAGTTAAGCAGAACCACAGTGTGTCAGCAGCTTCAAATTTAATATTACCTAGTACAGAGTGGTAAATATAATGTGAAAAATATAATAATATAATATGAAATCTAATAGTCTATTAGTTATTATACTGAGAGGTAGTGTGTAATGTGTGGTGTGAGTGTTGGACTTGGGTTCTGGCAGAGCGCAGTTTGAATTTCCACTTAGCTGTAGAAATCCGCTGGGTTTCCTTGGTCAATTGTGTCTCTCTTTCCTTAAGAGGAAGACAGTGGCAAACTCCCTCTGGGGAAAACTCTCTCGCAAAGAAAATTCTATGATAGGATTGTCAGAAGTTAAGTTTAAGGCACATAATGGTAATAAAAAATAATAGTTACTATTAAATATTTTAAAAGCATCTTATTTTAATGCATCCTAAATACTGTACATATATAGAAAGATGAGACAGCCGATGCCCAAGGTTTCATAGTCTATAGACATATTGCAAAAAGGTAGAGGGAAGCAAACAGTGGAGCAGTGGTCCTTCTCTGGCAATTGGATAGGGTTAAGTTGAACTCAGTTCTAAAAAATGTCAGGAAAGGACAGAGCAAGGTTTCTACTTGTGGTCTTTCACTGGCTCTTTCACTGATGTTTGGAACATGATTGCCCCCTCCCCTGATGTTATTTGAGGGAGGCAGGGGATGAAGCTTGCCAATGACCTTTGGTTTCCTGGCTGTGCAGGTTGGTCGGATTGCTTGCCTTTCAGCTCTACAGCTACAAAGCAACTCTTCCAGCGCTCCATGGTGTGGATACACAAGATCCTTTTGCTAGTCCTATTCTTCTTGCTTTAAAAAACTGTTTGTATTGGATGATTGTTAACTCTGGTAGTTTTAATGACACAGAGTGGGGTGAAATCTGTAGGCCTCTGCCCTGAAAACTCCTCACTACACCCAATTTTTTTGAAAAAAAAAAAAGGCTTAAAATGCTGCAGAAATAAGCAGCTTGTCCCCCAAGCCCTCCGCATACCTGGAAAATAAAAATACCCCTAACATTAGTTGAAAATCAGCCAAAAATGAAGCTGGAAGTGACATTGGATCATTTCCAGTCATGTTGGGTACACCAGTGCATCCCTTAGATGGGGTGCAGGATGAAAAATAGCCTCACCTCCTCCATAGTTGCCTATGTCTGGCTTAGAGCCCAAGGTCTGGTTGACATAATATGAAATCTACAAGGAGTGCCAGCAGTTTCTGCCTGTTTCTTCCCTTTCTGGCTGCAGTTCCTTGTGTGACATTGTATGCTGTCCCAGAGATTCCCTGATCTTAATCAAAATCTTTTAAGGAGGTGGTAGAATAAGAGATCCCCTCAGAAAGTGATGGATGGAAGGTCCCATTACATTCATGGAATATTAGTCATTGTTTTTTTTAAAAAAACATCCAGGCATCAAATTTATTTTCCAGAATAAAACCGTGAAACTCATAAGCCTTTAAGCATCCCAAAATATTTCCCAAAATACGTCTATGTAACCAACCTGCCACATGAATCTTTGATAATTCTCCCTGCCTCTCTCCTGTGTTAGCCTGTTTATCCTTTTCTTATGTACAGTGTAACACTAGAAATCTGCACTGCTTGCTGTGACTTTGCTACTCTTCCCTGATTCTTTTCTTTTGTGTCCTTGAGGGAACATTACTGGTGGGAATACATGCTATCTGAGCAACAAAAAAAGATGGACAGACACTGGAATGCTTGACACTTTTCTTTGCCTCTCCTCCTCCTTCCCCCTTTGCATGTATAGATTTTTATTTCTTTGGTCAAAGTGGGGATATTGAGAAATTGAATTGTTGCTAATATTAGATGGGGAGAACTGTGAGTGTAGAAATAAGTATACTGGTTTTCTAGAAAGGATGCAACCTATAGATCCACTTAGAATAAAGATAATATAACCTTCTCCAGAAACTTGTCAGGTTCTTGTATGTAAGGTAAATTAAAATGCTTCAAGCAATGTATTTTTAGATTGTCTCAGTGGTGTGCTGAGCAATAAATAATGCAGTAATAAAATTTTGTTCAATTTCAGGATCACCAGCCTTTTGCAAATGCTCATGATGTGTTGGCTCGTTCCCGAAGTCGTGCCAACATGTTGAACAAAGTGGAGTATGCCCAGCAACGTTGGAAACTCCAGGTCCAAGAACAGCGCAAATCTGTGTTTGACCGCCATGTTGTCCTAAGTTAAAAAGTACAATTGCCAATTTCAAATGGTGTTGGAATAATGAAGAAAAAGATGGACTAAAATAAATCACTGACTTCAGTCTTTCTGGGATACCACTATATGAGAAGACTTATTTTTGTTCATCAGGAGCAAAGAGTATGAACACAAGGATGATATTAAAATATTTTAACAAGCCAAAATCTCTGTTTACTGTTATATTGCTTGTACTAATAAAACATAAGCAATTATCTGTGTGATAACTTTGCCACTGAGAGATAATTGAGTATGGTCATTAAATGCAGTTTTCACTAATATCTATGTGAAGAAATGAAAAGATGAGCAGTACTGCTGATAGAAATGATTTTACATAATGAACTTCTGTAAATATATTTGTTTTCCTACTGTATGCTGTGTTTTACAACATTATATTGTACAGTATAGCTGTCACATCTAGAACTGGCTTGTATAAATTTTGTTTCATGTACTGTCAATTCATTAGCTGACCTCTGAAGTTGTAAGGTGAAGGCTAAAAGAGCAGAGATAGTTGGTGAGCAATTATGGTGTAAAGAAAACAGACTTAGTGCAGTGCACAATAGAAGAAAATTGGCCCTTCTAGGCTGCTTGCTCAAAGTTCTCTGTGATATCTACAAATGGTTTATTAATGTAAATTCTGGTAAGCTGGTGGCCAATAACTATTTTTTAAGATTAGCTTGATAATGGAATGCAAATAAATTCTTCAGAATCTTCTCTTGTCCTAGAAATTAGTTCATTTTTAAAAAAGACTTTTAACATTGCTAGATAACCAGGTTGAATCTGCTGTAGCATATAGCACTTTAAATACTTGATTACTACAAAGTGAAAGATTTTTATATTGAATCTTATGTGGAGCCTCTTTGAATTTCTTTGCACCACAAGGTTAATGCATTTGGCAATCTGAATCCTAGTCTAGCTATGTCAAGCCCTGCTTTTAGAGCATAGCTGGGTATAGATACAGATAATGGATGATATTCTACATTGACTACATTTTTGTATATGCATAATTAAGTAATGTCTCCTAGTGAGACCCCTCCAGCCCACCTTACCAACCAGCAGCCACATCAATTTAAGAAGTCTATTCAGCAGCTGATTAGAGTACGAGGAGGATGACATTTTCAGCCACCTCCCACCAGTAAACAAGGCTGTGACAAGGAGTTGCAGCAGGGGTCCTGCTTGTGATTGTCATTGCCTTGCTCACTGATGGTGGTGGGGGCGGGAAATGTCATCTTCCTTGCACCCTGATCAGTTGTGGGGGATGCAGATAAATCTTCAGGCAGCACTTCAGCGGCTGGGATGTATTTCTCTACAAACAGTATACTGTTAGAGTGGCAAAAATGCAGTATGTTCTCTGCACACTAGTGTGTTAATTGTAGCTGGACTGTGAAACTGGAAAGTAGATACATGATTGCCATAAGCACATCTTTACATAACACCATGCGTATAACAGGTATCATTCTTTCTTTCTCCACCCCAACCCAACAGAATTTTCTCATGTTTTAAATATTAGAGCAGGGTGGAAATCATGCAGCCATCTACATGTTCTTGGACTGTGTTTCAGTGTTTCTTACCAGTGGCTATGCTGCCTCAGGCTGTTGGGAGTTATAGTCCAACAACACCTGGAAAGCTTCATGGTTCCCAGTGCTGTTTTAGAGATTGAACACTCCCTTTCTATACCATTGCAGCATGGAAGCTCTTGCCTTGCCATTTAATGAGAATGAATAATTTATAATCATTTTAAGTTGAAATCCGTCTAATTTTTGTAAACTGACTTGAGTCTTAGTCTTGGGAAAAGGGTGGGAAATAAAGTTAATAATAAGCTGAATACCCATCAGTACTGTGTTCTCTGCTGCCTTCAAAGCTGTTTTCCACCATTTTGTAACTACGGTATCTGCTGCCCCCCCCTATGTCCCTGCATGGCTGTGCACTCCTTCCTGAGGCATCTATTTCCAGTGAATCTATTTCCAGTGAGCTTACATTTCAGTAGAGAATAATCTTGTTTCCCTGTAGTAATGCTTTCGAAATTAGGTTGCAGATGAAGTGACATTCTAATTGCAACACTTCTAATACAGACTTGACAAATGCTGTTATTACTTTGACATAAGGTTGTCTTATTCAATCTGGTTTTGTCGCTATGAGTGGTTGAAGGCTTCCTTGTGTGATGGAAGCTGTGTACTGAATGAATCAACAATGTCATCCTATAGATGTTCATGCAGAAGTAAGGCTTATTGAGTTCTGTGCGGTTTATTCACAGGCAAATAGGTATAGTATTCCAGCCTTTGAGCTTAGATCTATTTAGCTAGAGTATTTTTTTTCTTAACTGTGAGCAAGGCCTATATAGAGATGAATGATTGTGTTCTAAGACTTCAAAACCTCTTTTCCATGGAATGTCTATTGTCCCCTCAAAAACTAGCATTATCTCTTTATATATATTTTCCAGCTAGTTTTCTGTCTAAAAGCCCTCAAAACAGCTTCAAACAGTTAAAAAAATAAACATTAAAATTAACAGATAAAATGTTGAAAAGGAGAATAGACTGCAGTATATCAATAAAAACAACGTCTAGGGCAATGAGAGCTGTTCAGTAGAAATGAATAGATGAGGGAATTCAATTATTTGGTTTTTCCCATTAGGAAAAATCTTCATGGAGTGATTGGCTGATTGAATTCATACCCCACCTTTTTCCCAGGGTGAGATACGCAACAGCTTTACTGAGATGCTGCCAGTCGCAATTCCAATGACAATGGGAGGCAAATGCACACCATCCCATGTTGATTTCAATAGGTGGTTAGGCTTGTAATGAGAGATGGTGGTCCTTTGAAATACTGTATGGCTTATGCTCAGAGTATTTAAAAACAGTGTCAAGCATTTTTAATTTCTCCCAGAAATAATCTGAAGTGGAGTCATATATATGGGCGCCTTAAGACAATGTGGCATCAATGTTCTGGACCTAGGATAGTTTCCAAACATTTTCAAGAGGGTTCCCTACATTCAGCATATATAGTAGTCCAACCTACGTGCGCCCAAGACATAGGTGTCCATGGCCAATTCTGCCATTTGCAGAAAAGGTGCAGCTGGGGCACCAGCTGGAGTTCTGCAAAGTCAATTCTCATCACATTTGCTACTTCACTATTCAAAAGCAAGTCTGGCTCTAGAAACATCCTAAAACTGTAAATTTCTAGTGGGATGCAACTGCATTGACAACAGGCTGCACACTTCGTTTGGGATCAGTGGGATCAGCTTTCTTTTCTGGATTAAATTTCAGTTGGACCGTATCCAGTACATTATTGATTTCATACAGTGATTCAGAACATCTATTGTCTCCCTGGGCTTCAATAGAGAACAACAGTACAAATCAAGGACTGCATATTGATAGCAAACCAGACTGATCTTCCTGATGACTTCTCCCAGCAGTTTCATAGAGCTGTTGAAAAACAAATAGCATAAGATGGGACCCTGAGGGATCCTGTAGGGGAGCAACTACAAGGTGCAATAGTAACTCCCCAACATCATTTGAGACTTGCCATTGTCTTAGAACTGAAATAAATGCAAGGCTATAAAACAGTCCCAGCTAAGCAACCCATAAGGATATCAAAATCTAGAGCATATTTTTTTCCAATTTCCAGTTAATTTTTCCCTTTTCTGATCATTGATTTGGCAACTACGCAGGTAATTTTCTTTGTGAAGGACTGCCTTCTAACCTTTGTGCTTTTCTGTGTCAAAACTGAGAATAATGTGAGTTTCCAGAAGATTCATCTTCCCCTCCCCTCCCTTTTTCCTTTAGTTTATGCTTGGTTAAAATTGGACAACATTAAAGGGCACACAATTTTTCATTTGCCAAGTATAAATAAAATATGATGAAAAAATATTTGGTGAAGTACATTGTCATTTGGTGAATGGTTTGGTGAATAAAATAAAAAAGCCTTGGCAACCAAGGTTGATAGTATCAAAAGCTGCTAAGAGGTCTAATTGAACCAATATATGCACTCCTCAGTGCAGACAATCCACCAGAATGACTAAGGTAGTTCTAATCTGGAATGAAGCCAGATTAAAACAAATTTAGATCAAGGGCTGAAAATGTGGGGGTTTTTTCACTATTTTTTCTTCTTTTTTTGGACTGTTACTTCCATCATCTCTCATCTTTGGGTATACTGCTAGAGTTGATGGAAGCTGCAATTCAATCCCATCTTAGGTTTTCCTCAGCAAAAAGAAAATGGGGGCCACAAATGTTTAGCCCATTTCTGCCTTAATCAGAATAAGGAGGTGATGGGTCTCCCTCCAAACTGCTGCCCAGCTGCCCAAGTATCCATAGTAATGAGAAGAACAGACGCCATGAAGACATCCACTGGATTGTGGGTGGGTGGGTGGGTGCCTTCAATCCGTCTGTTGACTTATGGTGACCTCATGAATTTCATAGGGTTTTCTTAGGCGAGGAAAACTTGCCCAAGAGGATTCTCCTCCTTCCCAATAGGGCTCCACTTGCACTTTTTGCAAACATAACTGGAGGGCCTTAGTACCCTAAAGGCACCAGATCCCATTGGATCTTGAAAGCTAAGCAGGGTCAGCTCTGGTTAGATGGGAGACTGTGAATGAATACCAGGAGCTGAAAGCTATATTTTAGAGGAGGGAACTGGCAAAACCAACTCTGAATATTCCCTGCCTAAGAAAACCCTATGAAATTCATGGGTTCACCATTTGTAGGTGGACAACTTGAAGGCACACACACACACACACACACACACACACACACGACTGGGAACTCACGGACGAGAAGGCTGGGATGGCAGCTTGGTTCTGGTAAGTGACTAAACGCCTACCACTTTCACCACTTTCCTCCTCAGTTTTCCACCTCTCTTTTGTATATAGCGTTGGGAGATTGCTGAGATGTATTCACATAGAAAATGGATGCTTGGCACTGCCAAGTCTTTGATAGCAGGATTCTTAAGCTGGCCTTGAATTTTACAGATAAATGTCAGTATTTTGTGAGACATTTCACTGGCCTTGTAAAATGGTTAAGATTAAGTAATAAACATTACTGTTCACAGAACTGAGACATTTACTGTGGCTAAACAGATAGTCTTTTTTAAATTTGCTGAGATTTTAATATTCAGCATACCTTTGGAAAAATTAGCAGATACAATAAATGCTTTGGTAAGTATGATTTAATAAAAATTAACAAATTGTTACAATATATGCATTGGAGGGATATAAGTATACTGCTGACTAACCGTATAAACTGTCTAGTATGTTATGCTTCCTATCCCATAAATCTAATATTTGTTGCTGTTATAGCTGCAGTGTGGGAGGAAGAAGCTAAACCAGAAAAGAGCAGATCTTATTGTAAGCTACTTTGCATAATGCCAATTGACTATAAATTTAGATCTGTCTGTGACTCAGTCCAAAAGGAACTGGAAATGGGGAACTCAGGTAAGAAATAGAAGATAGATAAAGGCTAATAGCAAAGGATTATATGTCTGTTATTAATATAAATCTCAGACAGATTGTTAAATTAACAAAGGGGGCATATGTTTAATAGATACTTTGTGGACTTTATTTTGTAACAGAATTTCTAGAAAAAAGGTGCTGTTATCAACATTTTAACATATGGAATTTTAGTGTGATATCTTGGACCTCACTCTTTTGTGTAATATTTTAGATTTTCCCTGTTCATTTTGGGACTTTTTCTCCATTTTGGGACTTTTTCTCCATTCTGTTTTGTTTTGTTTTGTGATTTGTCTTCAGTGAGACAGTATATTATTAGCTGGATCTTAAGCAAATTCAGCTTTGCAACATTTTTTTAAAGGAAAAAAAAGAACCACTTCTCATGTTTCGTTCTTAGCAGGAATTGACTTCATAGCAAATAATTTAGCTAAGGGTTTCCAATCAGCTCAAGTATATGTGATTGGTGGCCAATGCTCTGAATTCCGAGAAACATTTCTATTTCAGTGTTAAAAGTATAGCCTTTTGATACAAACAGTGCTTTAAATAGTTAACTTTTTTCACACTAAAATACAAAACACTGATAAACATGTTTTTCTTTTAGGCATCATAGTTTTCCATATCTATGATAAATCAGCACAGTTCCTTGGAAATAGTTTTTTTTTAACAATATTGGTCTGAAATTCTTTAACATGCTGTTTCAAACTTCAAGCCTAATCTAGAGTGAGTGAGTGTGTGTGTATGTGTGTGTTTGTGTGGATGTGTGGAACATCATGATTGAGACTGGCATCCAGGAATTGACCAATGTGAGGACTGAAAATTCAGCTTGCACTTGTCTATTCGCCAAAGGTTGTTGCTGGATTCCTGGCTCATTTGTGACAATTCTTTCCTCAGCAGTTTTCCTCTGAAATCCTAACAACATAGTTGGACTGAGGGGATGTGATTTGATTGCTGTTCTGGTCTGGTTCAAACCATTTTGGTTTGATTCTGGTCCAAACCATTTTGCTGCTTCAAGAAATAGAAATGTTGGCCCCTTTCCCTCATTCCATATTCGGTATCTAACTGGATTGTCAGATGAATACAGGCCATGAAATAGCATCCTCCATCACAGCAGAAGGTGGCAGACCAATTTAGGAAAAGACAATTCGTTTGGCACACAGCTGTGTCCTCCAGCAGAGGATAATGGCTAGGAGCCTAAGACAGAACCCCAAACGGCTACTGTTGCTGCCCTTCCACGAGAAAGTGTTGCCTTGTTGGCTAAAGATAGGGTTGGCTCTGATAAAATTAGTTTTAGGAAGATGATTTTCAAGTAATCCACTGAACATAGATGAAAACAACTGCTTCCACAATTTCTTATACATAGGAACCAACGGTGTGTTTGAGGAGGGGACAGGAAAAGTTTGTTATATAGTACTGGTGTTTGAAACCTGTACACATTTCTTCATTGTCCAAAAATGGCACTATACTGTTTCATAGAACAAGAGAGGTGTGTTGTTATTGATACAACATCTTTTGCTTGGAAGACTTTACAGCACTGGAAATATAGCAGAATATTTAATTAGGTTGGGTTAAAAAGTTGTGTCCAAAAAAGAAGTGTCCATTAGAAGTTTTACGACGTCGTCTAATCAAAGTGAAGCTCATTTACATTCATTGCAAGTTGTTTGCAGACATTACCTGCCATCACCAGAATTATTAATCTTTATGAGAGATGAAAAGAAAGAGGCATAGACTGTAGCAATGTGAAGCAGATGTACGGGGAAAAGGTGTAATGGAGAATTTCATACCCATCCTAACAACCCTCTGTACTTCTCTGATAAGGTGTATCTTATGAGAATGAAAATGACAGACACAGAGCAAAAGAAAAGATTAACCCAGGGCAAATACTTAATAAACATTTCAGGGATTTAAAACTTTTCCTGCAGATATGGAACATTGTATTTAAATTACACTGTCACAGTCTCCCACATATTTCAATAACATCAGTTGCACACTGGAAGTACTGACAATCACACCAAGCCTATTCCGATGCATGAATTATTAAACTGATAACACAGTTCTATTTCTCCAGGTTTCTGCACAAGACATCAGAGCTAAGTAAAGCTGTAATGCCATGGACAAATTTCCAGTCTTCAGTGACTCCTATATTGTACCAACGTCCAAATTTTGCTACAGGGATCCTTTTGACAGCTTTCATTTGTACCCAGAGGCCGCACACCACTTTCCTGGCATTGAAGATTTCTCTCTTCTTCCATTAACCCCAGAACAGCTGACTTCTGAAAATTCCTACACCAGTCCTTGCAGTTTCCCATTTCAAGGCTCCTATGGGAATGTTGGAAGATGTGAATACTCCTGTAGCCCTGCTTTCATCAGAAAAAGAAATGAAAGGGAAAGGCAGAGAGTTAAGTGTGTCAATGAAGGATATGACAAACTCAGACATCACCTACCTGCTGAGTATTTGGAGAAACGGCTCAGCAAAGTTGAAACACTTCGAGCTGCAATTAAATACATCAGATATCTTCAATCTGTGCTACACAGTGATTCAGAGGGGAATAGCAGGGAGGCTCAGCAGTCATCCCAAGACAGCTCCAGAAATGATCAAATTCCAAGGACATCATAGTCTGTTTCAGGGCAAATACAGTGAAGCTATAGGTATCCTGCATGTAAGGATGAAATACACTTGCAAAGCTGACTGCTAGACTGTATCTTAATTTCAGCACTTGCAGGTATAAAAATGAACGTTGCTGAAATGTCTAGAAGTTTAAAAAAAAACCTGAAAGGGCTGTAATTGTTGAAAAGATTCCAATATATAATCAGTAATGGGCAGGCATTTTTGCTGAAAGGTTGAGAGGAGACAACCCAATGTATCACCTTAAGCTGAAATAAACAAATGTTTTAATAAAAAGATTAGAATATACCTCTCCTTTTTGAGAATGGCACCGTATACTTTTTCTTAAAATTTATTTTTAAAAATTCACACAAATTCAGTAATGTTGCTGTTGCTTGCCTGGAATGTAAAAATGACCACTCAAAGAAAGCTGTTTGTAACAAAAGTAAAGTATGTAAAAAAATACACAATATTTTAAAATGTCAATGCTTAACTAGCTGTATTTTGGAACTTAAAAGCCTTGTTCCATGACACAGTCCTACTTTTAAACCTGATGCTATTTAGATGTACTTATAGAGAATAAAAGACAGTTAATGGCACAAAAGAGATCGGAATTCTGTATATTTTCTTGAAAAAATAAATTTCAACATAGACTCAAGAATGACATTTTAATATCCTCCCGGCAAATTCTGTCTTTCCCATGCTTTTCAGCATGCTGAAGAAACAACAAATCCTAGTGAGATGGAAACTGGACTCTAGTGGCAAATATGGCCCATTGAGTGCCTCTTGGTGAGGCATTAAGAACTGTTTGAGTTCTTAGAATTCTAAATGGCACTCCTTAAAAATCCCGGAATTCCATAGGATACTGCCATGGTAGATAAACCGGAATTATGGCACTATAATTGAGTAATGCAAAAGTGTCCCTAGACACGATATGCATTATTTGTGGGTATTTTTGGAAGGGGAGATGAAAAATATTGCTCAAAATGATGCTCTACAGAGGAATAAATTCCCAACCTCCCCCTTCCCCCTGTTTATCAGTGGACCTTTTCCAGTTGTCTTGTTCTAGTACTGGGTTTGTGCCAGGAGCTTTAGAAGTAAGATGTGTGGTAGAGATGACCTTAGTGCTAGCATTATTACATTCCTCCCCCCATGTATTTGTCTGTATGCACACACACATTTGGTCTGCTGTCAGCCATAAGTTCCTGTTAGCAGTGGCTCTATGGCAACCTACTTAGTAACAGAAAACATCAGCTCCTCTCAGCTGCAGAAAAGGACAATGTTGTTGAAGCCAGTCCTGTTGAAAGATCCCAAGATCTAAGGCTACAAACTGGTGAGTTTTTTTTAAAAACTAAAATTATGTCTTCAGCTTTCTGAAGAATTATACAAAAGTCTAACTGAAAAGCGTTATGAGTCACATTTAATCACGTTCAAGTCTGAGCCTGTCTTTTTAGTTTAAAGGATTTTAAACCTCAGCAGATGTGTTTCTGAGGACTCTTCTTAGGCTCTGTTGCTTTTCCACAATATCGAACTTCTTTGGGGTGGTCCATATTCAGGCAGCTGTGTTGGTCTGCCTTCATATTTTAAAAAAAGGCAAATATATGATAGCCTGCCTTTTAACAGATTACAAATCAACTAGATTCAAATAAACGTATATCTCGCCAACACCCTTTTTTTAAATACTGGAAACATGTTTTAAAAATGCTAGTCTATAAACCTGTGCTCATAGTTAAGACAAACGGTTTAAAAATACAAATGCTACTCCAGGATTCCATTATCACACTGAAAATAGTGGAGTTGCACTGCATTTTTGGTTAAAACTAGCATTCCCCATTCCAGTCCCCTCCATATAGGTTGGCCTAGAATCTCCATCACCCCCAGGCAGCACAGCCATCATAGGGCTGGCTGAGAATAATGAGAATTATAGTCCATCACATCTGGAAGATGCCAGGCTGAGGAAGGCTACTCTAATCAGTAAATTGAATCAAAGTTTTTAGTGACAAATCCTTAAGGCCCATTTATCTGACCTGGCTTCTTTTCTAGCTACATTTGTATATACTCCTGAGAGTATTTTAATACTGGGATGTTGCTGCAGCAGAAGAAAACAGTGAATTATATTTTACACTTAAATAAACAAAAGCTACCTCACATTTTATTCAGCACCTCCAAAGACAGGGCGGCATGGAGGCACAGCCACCTCCAAATATCCAAACAGTGTATTTCGTGTGTGTGTGTGTGTGTGTGTGAGTGTATGCATGCACACATCTATGCGTGCACACATCTATGCGTGTATGTATCAACTGCATGTAAAATAGGTTCACTTGGCTTGACAAAACATGTTAGTACTACCTGTATTACACGCTGATTTAACCTCCTGTTATTCCAGCAGTGTGTGCCCTTTTTCTGGCGTTGCAGAAGATGGTATCCAGTACCTCCTTACACAACAGCTCCCCTGTACAATTATAGCTTGATAGTGCTGGGGCTCATCCCCACGGCCAATCATCTGGCCGTAGTTGTGCAGTTAGGAAGAAAGAACAGCCATCACCCTCCTAGACCTCCAGCATGCTCAGAAAGGCAATGGCTGTTCCTTTTCCCCAGCTGTGCAACTGTGGCTGAACGATGGCCAGAGGTAGCCCTAGCCAATGCTTGCTACATGGCCAGAAACCCACTAGTGCAGTGGAAGCCCAGAAGAAGAATGCTGGTGGAGATTTATACTCTGCCAGCAACCAAGCAGAATCTTGGCCATTTACAGCAGCCTTCCCCAACCAACAGCTGTACTGGCTTGGGATTTTGTATCCTAATGATTGCATAGTTAGTAAGTGGACACCGGTCATCTTTTTCTCAAGGAAAGACTTTTTTGTTCATTTTTTTATTCCTAGCAAATATTTTTAAATTTCTTGCAGAAAGTCATTACAATAACAAGCCCAAGCTTATCAGAAGAGTGCTCACTCAGCTGCCTTCTCCTTTTTCAATCCTGACACACCTAATCAAGTCAAATTATATAAATCTTTGAAGCAACACAAAATTCTTTTTGCTGGCATGACTGCTAAATCTTCAAATGTCTAGAGTATACTGTCACATTGCATGTCTTCTCCCTGACAGTCACGGAATAATTCTCTTTTCACTAGTCAGTTCTGAGCTCAATGCTTTCCTTGTTTTGAAAACAGCTTTTCATATCAGCCTCATATCACACAACATTAAAAAATGTTTAAGAAATAAAACCATTTTAAACTAAAACACAATTTAAAATGCAGAATTTTAAACTGAGAGGCTGAGGCTGAAAAAAAGTGTTTGAAATTGCTTGGGAGAATAAAAATGTCTTCACATGGGAATGGAAAGGCTGTAAGAATGGTGCCAAGGGAGTCTCTCTGAGGAGGTTATTAGTAGGAGGCCACAGTGGAAAAGGTCTTTTCCATAGTGGACATCCACCTCATCTTATTTGACTGGGATATTCAGAAAAGGGTTTCTGAAGTTTATCAGTAGCCACAGAGCACACTTGTAGCGGTCTAATAGTCCCCTTTAACTTCCTTGGTTCCATCCTACACAACTCTGGGATTTGTAGTTTTGTGAAGTATTAATACTTTAGTGTACTCTCCCAAACTCCATCATGATAACTCTCTGACAGAACACTGTAGATACTGCAAGAAGCTACAAATCCCAGGTTGCCTAGGATGCAGACATAACTTCTGAAGTGACACCAAGCTGCTTAACTCTAGAGGTGTAGAATATGCCTAGATAGGTACATAACATGTGGGAGAAAAAAAGAAGTTTCAGATATTCTGGTTCCAACCTGTTCAGGGATTTTGTCTCCCTACCCTGCCTTTAAGAAGTAAATGCACAAGGCCTCAGTAGTATCAAATCATGCTAGCCTTCACTTTAGGGTACACACCAATGGAAGGTGTTGGGGTTTGCATCCATAGAGGTCAGGGCAACCCTGGGCCTTTTCAGTTATAGAATCATAGAATCACAGTGTTGGAAGAGACTACAAGGGCCATCCAGCCCAACTCCCTGCTATGCAGGAACACATATCAAAGCATTCCCAATGATGGTCATCCAGCCGCTGCTTAAAAACCTCCAAAGAAGTAAACACCACCACATTCCGAGGCAGCATATTCCACTGCCAGACAGCTCTGACTGTCAGGAAGTTCTTCCTGAGGTTCAGGTGGAATTTCCTTTCCTGCAGCTTGAATCCACTGCTTTTGTCCTAGTCTCTGGAGCAGCAGAAAACAAGCCCACTCCCTCCTCGACATGACATCCCTTCAAATATTTAAACAAGGCTATCATGTCTCCTCTTAACCTTCTCTTCTGCAGACTAAACATACCCAGCTCCCTAAGCCATTCCTCATAGTTTGGCTTCCAGACCCTTCACCTCTGGACACATTCCAGTTGTCGATATCCTTCCTGAATTGAGGTGCCCAGAACTGGACACAGTATTCCAGATGAGGTCTAACCAAAGCAGAATAGAGTGGTACCATTACCTCCCTTGATCTAGACACCATACTCCTATTGATGCAACCAAGAATTGCGTTGTCTTTCTTGGCTGCCGCATCACACTGGTGACTCATGTTTAGCTTGTGATCTACCAAGACTCCTAGATCCCTTTCACATGTACTGTTATCCAGCCACGCATCCCCCATCCTACATTTGTGGATTCCATTTTTTCTGCCTATGTGTAGGACCTTACATTTCTCTCTGTTGAAATTCATTTTGTTAGCTTTGGCCCAGTTCTCCAATCTGTCATGGTCATTTTGAAATTTTATCCTGTCCCCTGGGGTATTAGCAACCCCTCCCAATTTGTTGTCATTTGCAAATTTGATGAGCATGCCCTCCACTCCTTCATCCAAGTCATTGATGAAGATGTTGAATAGCACTGGGACCAGGACAGAACTCGGTGGTACCTTACTAGTCACTTCTCGCCAGGATTAGAAGTACCCATTGGTGAGCACCCTCTGGGTTCAGTCGGTCAACCAATTACAAATCCACCTAACAGTAGCACTGCCCAGCCCGCACTTTACTAGCTTCTTTGCAAGAATGCTCTTACATTTCGTTAAAGTCAGGTATTTCTTTAAAATCAGAGCTCAAGAAAATGTATTTTTGAAAATATGGCCCTCTTATATTAACGTATATGCTTAGTCCATGTTTACATCTTATTCATTCCCCTCTCCTGCTTTTTTGGCTCTCTCTTTTTTCTTTTCTATTTTCTATTCGTTTCTTTCTCTGGTAATCATACTTTAAAAATCCAATAAAAATCAGTGCAATGTGATTTATACATGATGTTCCAGACAACACTTTCGCCAGCACATTCTGCACCAGCTGCAGCATCAATGTCATTCTTAAGGGCAACCTCACATAGAATGTTTTGCAGTAGTCTAGATGGGAAGTTACTAGGACATAAACTACATGAAATATCTAATGTGCCTCATGGCTTTTTTTGGTAGGGAAGTGCTTCTGAAGGAATGGATGACTACAAATGGTCCTCTTTACCATGTCACCATCTCTGCTGTGTGACACCAGTGCCAGCCAAACCAGCGCATGGATGCTTCATAGGTCACCCCAATTCCATCTGCAGTTGTTCCTTCTTAACACATTCTGCCTGTCTTGTTAAACCACACATCTCAACAAGGTAGTAAAAGATGTCTTTGGGGGCTCAAAACTTGTAAGATGAGCAAATTATAGCATTAGAAATTATAAGAGGCTCTAAACTGAAATATCAACTCCTATGTGTGAATTTTATTCTAGTGTTTAGTGATGGAGATGATCTCCAAAGAAAAACTCTTTGAGTTTTTCAAGTGGAGAGAAAGCACTGTTCATGCAAAAGCATCGGAACAGAAGGATGGTTTTTCTGCTGTGTGTAACTTATGCATCCAAATCAGGGATCTAGTTCTTGAAGACTGATGGCTTTCTTGTCATATATATCTAATTCTTACTTCAACTCCTTTCATTTCATTCAAAGATGTTTATGTCTCAGCTGCCGCTCCCATTTCCCCAAAACAACACATGAGGCAATAAAGAATTTGAAGGAATCATTGGATACTACTGAGGTTCCTGTTCTGGCAAGAAGGGAAACTGATGGTTATTACTACCAAGGCACAATAATAAAAGTCATTGAGGCAAGTCATTTTATGATTTTCTTGTTGTGTAGATCACATAGGAAACACATATGTAGATTGGATAAGGTCTTCCCATGTCATTTGTGCCCATGTTGCTGACACTGGTGTCCTAAACTTCTCTGGTTTGCTGCTCCCACTGCAACTGTACTACAGAAGAGAGTGTAAGGGGATGGATCTACTCAAATACATTCTTTTCCAACACAGGTGTCCTCCTAATAATCTAACAAATAGTTACTCTATTGGAAGACATTACTAAGTTCACTCAGGGTACTTTCAGATGAGGCCTTGACTGTGCAATTGCCCCAGCTTACTCATAGAATTTATAGGGTGCATAGGCATTGGTGGCATCTATTTGCAATCACCCCATGTTTTTTCAGTGGTTCTTCCTTCTGTTTTTCAGCCAGAAGCAAACACTGTAAAGAAAGAAATGACAGAGTAGAGCATGCTAGAAATCCACCATCCTGAAGCCCCCTCCGTATGAGTAGACTTAGCTGGGATGCACTGTGTTATTTGGAAAACATAGTAATTCAAGTGAATCTGTTTATTCCAGGGGCCATTTCACACTGCAGAATTACGGCACTATGATTCCACTTTAACTGCCATGGTTCCATCCTATGGAATCCTGGGATTTGCGATTTAGGGAGGGGCATTTAGAGTTCTCAACCAGAGAACTCTAGTGCCTAGCCAAGCTACAATCCCAGGATTTCATAGGATATAGCTGTGGAAGTTAAACTGGAATCATACTACTATAATTCTGTAGACTGAAAGGGGCTCTGCTAACTGTTGTGACAGATTTTGCACTGCATCAGCTTTATTTACAGGATTATGTAGATCCATTGTATTATTGAACAAGTATGGAAACATCAGCATGGTGTTTGTACGCAGTACTGAGAACAAAAACACAAGGAAGCAGAGCTAAAGATACAAGAGAAAAAAATGAGCTGGTCTGACTGTAGAATGTATAACCTTCTCTTTTCAGGTCATGACTGGTTCTTCTGCCAGTTTGAGAAACAGAACAGATGACCACAAATTCTGGCAAAGCTATCAAAATCTGAGCTAGAATTATAGGGGTGCCCTGATTCTTGATTGTTGTAATCCATTTTTTCTCAGCATTCTGATTTTTAAAATTTAGCTCAAATTGCAGATTGCCTCAATAATAACTTCCTTTGTTTGTTTTTGGAAGAGCAAACCACTATATATTAGACCTTCAGTGGCATTTCCTCTTACTTTAAATCCAGTTGCTATTCCCAATAGAAAAGTCTCACTGAATCAATTGCTGTATGGTAAGTATTTATGTAAATTTGTTGATTCAGTGGATCTATACTAATTCGGGATTAGAAACTGGATTTAGGCCCTTGTGACCCTGTTTGATGAAGAACACTTTTAAGCAATTTATAACAGAGAAACTTGGATGAAGTTGTGATGTTATGAGCTTTTGAGGGGGAAATGTTTTTGTGTTTTGTAGAAAAATTAGGGGAAAGTATGGTTATAACGCAATGCATAGTATAGGTTATATGGTAAGGATCTATTGGCAGGGGGTGATAGAATGGAATGCTGAGAGTAACTGGTGATTGGTGGAATGTCTGAAGGCATTTTAATATATTATTAATGTATTAAGTGTTCTATGTATATTTTTAACTATTATTATTATTATTATTATTATTATTATTTTATTAAAATGTTAAAACATAAATAAAAGATTTATATAAACAATGTTAGATTGTGTAATTTAGTTGTACAAATCCATATCTGTCAATCATACATGGTCCATGGTATTTAATCCATAATACACAATACATAGCCCATATCTATCAATTAAACTATATCTTCTTATTTCTTTACATGATATATTTATAATACCCAAAGTAAAGTTACTTCCTACTTATCTTTTTCCGGTTTATTCTATGTATTATTATAGTTACCTCTATATCTACCTTACATTTCAAATTCATAAGTACAGATTTTTTTGTTTTTTTTAACCTTCTCTCTCCTTATCCTTCTGTTGGACCACTCATAATATATCTGTATATATTTTTGTTTCCCTTTTCCTGTTGGTCAGGGTACATCACACACTTATTGATCCACTGTTATATATTTTATATATTTTTTTAAATTTTACATTATTATAATATCTCCGTATCTTTTTTTAAGGTAACTTGTTATTGGCTTCTACTCTGAGTCATATATTACTTTTTTTTCTTCTTTAAGTGACTTTGATAATTGATCACAATTCTTCATTTCATTAAGCATAATAAGCCATTCCTCAGGGTCTGGGATTTGTTGACTTTTCCAGTACCTTGCATAGACAATTCTTGCAGAGGTAACCATATATAGTAATATTTTCCATCTGTTTTTGCTAGTTAATTGTCGTACTTTTGGAATCATGTTCAACAGATACAGTTCAGGAGACAGTGGTATATTAATGTCCAATATTTCTACCATGATTTTATTAATACTTCTCCAAAAAGTTTTTGCTTTTGTGCACGTCCACCATAAATGGTAGAACGTGCCTTCTTCTTTTTTACATTTCCAGCACTCTTTCTTTCCTGTTTTATACATATTGTCTAATTTTGCTGGACTTAGGTACCATCTGTGGAACATTTTTAGATAGTTCTCTTTAAGATTTTGAGATAATGTAAATTTCTGTGTTCTTCTCCAACTGTTTTCCCAAACTTCAAGTTCTATAGTTTTGCCTATGTTTAACGACCAATTAATCATTGTCTGTTTTATAGTTTCAGTTTCCATTTCCCTGTTTAGTAAACATTTATATATTTGAGATGTTAAATGTCTTGACTTCTCAAAAATGGCCACTTCGAGCTCGTTCTTTTCTGCTTTTGAAAAAAATCCTTCTAGCTTCATGTCCATTTTGAATCTCTCCTTCAGTTGTATATACAAAAACCATTGACTAGGAAATCCTTCTTTTTCTAGATCAGATCTTGATTTTAGTGTATAATTTTCCCCCTCGATTATGATATCCTTATAATGAATTCATTTTTCTTGTGTTGATTTCCATCTCCTGAAGAGTGCTTTGTGTGGAGAGATCCATTGTGGAATTTTTTGATAAATTTTGGGCTTAAGTTTTTTCCAGATTTGTAGTAATGATTTTCTTATATAATGATTTGTGAATTCTTTATCCGCTCTTTCTTTCCCGTACCACAGGTATGAATGCCATCCAAATTTATTATCTGCTCCTTCTAGCTTTAGCATTCGGTCATTTTAAAGCGTTATCCATTCTGCAATCCATGATAATCCTGCCGCATGGTAATATAATTTCAGGTCTGGGAGACCACATCCTCCTCTTTCTTTCTTATCCGTTAGTATTCTCCATTTGATTCGTGGTTTTTTACCTTCCCATATAAATTTAGTAATTTCCTTTTGACAGTTTTTAAAGAACTTTTCATTTATAATTATGGGAAGGTTTTGAAAAAGAAAATTTAGTTTAGGGAGAACACTCATTTTTATTGCAGATATTCGGCCCAGTAGTGATAAATTCAATTTGTTCCATGTTTGGATATCATTGTGGATCTCTCTCCAAGTTTTTGTATAATTATTTTCAAAAAGTTCTGTATTATGTTTGGTTATCCATATTCCCAGATATTTTATCTTCTTATCTGTTTTATAACCTGAAATTTCTAGAAGCTCTTTTTCTTCTTTTTCTTGAAGATTTTTTGTAAGCACTTTTGTTTTTTCTTTGTTTAACTTTAGTCCTGCAATATCTTCGAATGTATCTAGTTTTTCCATTAATTTTTTAATGTTCTGCTTAGGATCTTCCAAAAAGATTACCAGATCGTCAGCGTATCCCTTGAGTTTATACTCCTGTCCTTTGATTTTTACGCCTCTTATCCCAGTATCTTCTCTAATTTCCGCAATTAAAACTTCCAGTGTAAGTATAAATAATAATGGTGAAATCGGACATCCTTGTCTTCTCCCTTTATTTATACTGAAAGATTTTGTTTTTTCTCCGTTTATTATCAATGATGCAGTTTGGTCTTTATAGATTTCTTGTACCCATCTGACAAATCTTTGTCCACAATCCATCTTATGCAGGACCTCTATCATAAAATCCCAGCTGATGTTGTCAAATGCTTTTTCAAAGTCTATAAAAAACACTGACAATTTTTTTCGTTGTGTTTTTCAAAATATTCCACCATGTTGAGCACGGATCTAATGTTGTTTCTGAGTAATCTTCCTGGAAGAAATCTGGTTTGATCTTCATGGATTAACTCTTGTAATATATTTTTTAATCTATCAGCTAAAATTGAAGTAAAGATTTTATAGTCAACATTAAGCAGGGAAATGGATCTATAATTACCGGGATCTTTGGTGTCTTTACCTTCTTTAGGAATTAAGGTTATATTAGCCTGATTCCATGTTTCTGGTTTACCTTTTGTTATTATTTCGTTAAATGTCCTTTGCAGAGGTATTATCAATTCTTCTTTGAGCAACTTATAGTATGTCACTGAGAAACCGTCTGGACCAGGTGCTTTTGATGTTTTTAATTTCTCTATTGTGGAAGAGACTTCTGCCATTGTAAAGGGTGCATTTAGTATCTTTTTCTGGTCTTCTGATAATTTTTTTATATTTTTAGTGTCCAAGTATTGTTTCATCTGTTCTGTTCTGCCTTTTGCCGGTTTTATCTGGTTATACAGTTTGGAGTAATATTTAACAAATATTTTTTGAATAGAAGCTTGATCTGTAAATGTCTTTTCTCCCTTTTTGACTTTTGTTATTTGTCTCTTTTCAGTTTCCTTTCTTAGTTTATAGGCCAGCCATCTTCCTGGTTTGTTGGCTCTTTCAAAATGGTTTTGTTTGATTCTTTTAAGTTTTCTCTCTATTTGAATGGTGTTTTCTATTTTACGTTGTTCTTGTAATATTTTAATTTGTTTTTGCAAGTTTTCATTTGTTATGTCATTTCTTAATGCTTCCTCTTTTTGTTGTAATTTGTTCTGAATTTCTGTATATTTTTGTTGTTTGGCTTTTTTCCATTCTGCTCCCCATTTGATTAAGTGGCCTCTAATTACTGCTTTGCTGGCATCCCATATTGTCTTCATAGAAGTGTCCTCTGTCGTGTTTTCCGCAAAGTAATGTTTCAACACCTGTTTAGCTTGTTTTAAATAATCATTTTTTTGAAGTAGTGAATCATTCAGTTTCCAGTTCCAGTTTTTCTTTTTGACTTGAAGTTTAAGTTGGATTAAATTGTGGTCTGAGAGGAATTTTGGTAGGATTTCCATTTCTTTAACTACTGTATGTAGATGTTTTGAAATCAGGAACACGTCTATTCTAGACATTGATTTGTGTACCTCTGAATAGAAAGTAAATCCTTTAGAATTTCCATATTTATAGCTCCAAACATCTAGTAGTGCGAAGGTGTTCATGATGTTAAAAAAACTTTTAGGGAGCTTACCTTGTGTTTTCTTTCCTGGTTTTTGAGATGATCTATCTACAATTGAATTTAAGACTGTGTTCATGTCTCCCAACAAAAGAGTATTTTCTTGATTTCTTTCTTGGGTGTATTTCATCAGTTCCATTTCTAATTTTCTGAAAAATTTATATTTGTTTTCTATGGGGGTGTATATTCCAACTGCAAGAATCTTTAAACTTAGCAGGTTGATTTCTACTCCTATGTAATGTCCTTGTGCATCTACGAATATTTCTTCTGATTGAAATTTTGAATTTATGTACATTGCTACACCCCTCTTCTTTTTCTGAAATGTTGAAGTATAAAGTTTCCCCAATTTCGGATTTCTTAAGTATTTGATATCGGCGTCTCGTATCCTGGTCTCCTGTAGGCATATTAAATCTGCTTTCTTTTTTTCCAGAAAGTGAAATATTTGCCTTCTCTTATAGTTTGAACTGATGCCTTTAATATTCCATGACTGTATTGTAATTACCATCTTTCTTCTTCTTAGTTCTTCTTATATTTCAGCTCTATTTTTTTAACTACAATTTTTCACTTCATCTATTCTGTACCCTGTCTCGAGCCTTGGGGAGGGGCGAGTAACAAATAACAACAACAACAACAACAAGGCTAGTGTAGGACAACTGGTCAGGGGTGAGAGCTGAGTCAGTTTAAGAATTAGTTTGTTGGATTTAGGAATCTGAGAAGTTAGGAGAGTTCGTCAGGGTGAGAGATGAAGATTTGTTGGGGATATAAGAGGAATAAAGTCCCTCACAGGAACCACAGAAGCATCTAGAAGGTCCCCCACAGTTGGCCCCCACAATGTGGTGGGTCACGGCATTGATGGCCAAGATGGGCATAAGTGAAAACCTTCACATTTGATGGCAGAGATGGGATAGATAAGAAGAAGATTTGGTAGCAATGGTTTGGATAAGTGGAAAATCCCACAGAGGTCACTAGAATACTGATCTGAAAATGAAAGCAGCAATTATACTACCAATAAATCTTTCAGATGTATTGACTGTCCAACTCTCCATCTGCATTTGCCTTTTTTGGACTCCATCTTGTACCAGTACAGTTAATATGAGGGTTAAGACTGCAGTCTTATACACAATTACCAGGAATTAATCCTCACTCAACCCAGGGGGGTTACTTAGTAGAGAACATTGTCTATCTGCTTACTGGATGGGGTTCTTTTTTAAATATCAATGCCAGATGCCTCTGGGGATTTGCACTATTTGGGGAGTGTCCTATCAGATATTTTGAGTAAACTAATGAACGGTACTTTTGCAGGAAATGTGTCAGTGTGTTTATATATACACTTTACAGTACTAGGCCTCTGTGCACAGGAACATCTGTCTTCAATTCATTAGCTGTTAGCACTTGAAACTTTAAAAACAAATATTTTATGTTTTTCTTTTTAATTCGAGTGAGCAAGCAATAAAGTTGTTTGCTCACCAACATCGCTGAAAGACTGACAAATCTGAAATGCTTGGTGTTCAGCATGTAGCTGGAGTGACTCTGGAATGAATCCAGAATAGTACTTGTTTCTTTTAATTATCTACATCAAGGTGTGTGAAATAAACATTCTCATTTTGAAATTTTGAAGTGAAGCAGGCCCAACCCATGTGTATACACAAACTTAAGGTAAAAATACCTGGTCAGATCACTGACGATTGCACAAGGGTGGACAGTGAGCAGGAATTCTAGTGCTAAGGGGAGTGATGGGCAAACACCTCCAGTTCTTGGGGAGGGGGCAGAATTTTTATTTGGGAGGGGCAATGTCCTCATCCCCCCCCCAACTCTTCCCCTGGATCCAACCTGCTCTGGCTAGGGTGAAAAGCCTTATTGAGCATTTTATTAGTAAATACAATTTTCCCAGGGGTCTTATGTTGCACTGTTCCCTTCAGCCATATAATGACAGGGTGTTTTTATTTTAACTTCAACTGATACGGAAGGAAAAGCCCCTGCAATGTTCTTTAGGACACTGGAAATTACTGCCACTGTTGTTTTGTAATTTCTCCCCTCCATCTGCCCTAACTTCTAACAATTTCTTCAGCTGTCACAGTAGAAACTGTCAAGCACTATTGAAACTGGCTGATCACTTAGGCTTTTCTTCTTCATTCCTTTCTATTTCTGACATCAGGGTGAGAAAGGAAAATTCCTCGTACAGTTTGCCAAGCCATTTGCAGTAGGTGAAGATATAGCAAGTGTGCAAGAAACAGCCAGTAGTGACATCCTTGAGTGCGTGACTGGAATGAGACATTCCATCCTGCCAGGTGACAAAGTGCTGGCACCTTGGGAACCAGAGCAGAAGAGATATGGGCCTGGCACTGTCCTCCAAGGCGTTGAGACCAGAGATCCTCTGAGAGGTAAAACTATAATTATTGTACAACTTATATTGAGGAAATATAGGCAGTTCCATCCTAAAGCAGCACTGAGTGTGGTTCTTCATCAAACTCCTTAGTTATAAATCTCTTTATTAATAATGGGGACCAGGCTTTTAAAGATCCACACAAGAGGAGTCTTCCTCTAGAACCGATGAACTCTTGTTTCCTGCTGTCACTTTCTCACTTCAGATGATACACGTGCTTGGATCTGAGTGCAGAGCAGGGAGAGTCAGGCTGGATGCAACTGAGGGGAGTGACAAACCAAGTATCTGGGGCCCTTTCATACTACACAGTTATAGTACTATGATCCCACTTGAACTACCACAGCTGCATCCTATGGAATTCTGGGGTTTGTAGTTTGGTATTAGAGGATCTCTCTGGCTAGGGATTCTAAAGACCCCCTTCCTAAAGTAAAAATCCCAGGATTCCATTAAGATATTGCCAAGTCAATTAAAGTGGAATGTAGTGTTATAACTAAATTGGGTGAAAGGGCCCTGGTGAGCCCGGGCCCCTTCTTTCTCCATCACCTAAAATATTTCAGGGAGGTTTTCATCTTATTCTTCAAAAATATTCTGGTACCCAAAACACCGTCCTATGTAGTAGCTGCATGGTTGTCACAAGCCACAGCTCATCAGTATTCTGCCAATTACGCTGGAAACATGGGTCAGAGTCCTCTTGGAGGATTATGCTTGTACAACCAGAAACTACACAAGTCTAAGTATTTTTTTTAAATGGTGGACAAGAAGTATCCAGGATCTCATTACATAGTGTCTTCTTCTGGGCTGTACAACAGCAGCAGCAGATGGCTGCCAGGCAAAGCTTCACTCCCGCCCACTCCAAGTCACTGATTGGCCATGGGGACACTGGGCTAACAGGCTTCCCACTGTCCCAGCTGTCACCTTATTCTTTTGCAGAAGAATGGTGCAACTTTGTGCTTTGCCAGTGTTGAAGAGGATCCCAGCTGAACACGCAGGTTTCTCTTAAACTTGATTATGTAAAGAAAGATGTATGTTATAGGAGGGAGGAGGTGGTTTTCTTATCCAAGCTACATACTCTAAAATTTATAATCTTACATTATTTTCTATTAAGCAAAATTGTGTCTGAATCATTGTGAGTTTATACATTTTTTAAAAAAATATAGAAATGTAAATATGTCTTTGTTCATTCCACAGAATATGTTTTATGGGTAATTAATGAGTTAACAAGTTTGGGAGTCTACATTGATCGGTAATAGCAGCTTTGCTTGAGGAGAACAGCTGTACTGAAATGTGGTGTATATATATTCTTTTTCAACAGAGAGAGAAGATGAAGAAATTACAGTCAGCTTTTGGAATGGCAAGAAGGCCAAAGTCCCATTAGGTGTAGCCTTGTGGATTCCACCACACCAGTGGGAGAGGATTGTAGAGATGATCCACATGCCCCACACTAGCAGGAAACAGTTTGAAGAGCAACTCCACAGAGCTAACTGTTATGTCTGTTCTCATTTTATATCACCTTCTCCATATACATGCACTTTAGGTGACCTCCGAAGGCTTCAGTGGCCATATTGCTCTTTTATTTGTCCTTACTCTAGCCACTTTCATCACACATGCTCACCACTTGGGTATACACCGTATGCTTCCTGCTGCTCCCCCAAATCCAGTGGTTACTGGTGGCAGCCCCCTGTGGCTGAACTAGCCAAAGACGAATTCAGTAGCAGACCCACCACACAGTTACTAGCAGTGGAAGGTCCTCCTAAAGCAGACTCTGTTAGTGCTCTGTCTGTCTCTTCCTCAAACTCCACAGATTCCCAAACTGACAGGAAAGCATGTTTGACCAAGAGCACAATGGTAGATCAAGCAGTGAACACGGATTATACCCTGTTTGATAAGTCCAAGCTGCAGGAGGACAAGAAACCAGAGTGGAAATACTGGAAAAGAAGCCACCCAAGCTCCCTTTATAAGAGCCAAGGTACACAACACTTCCCTTGACAAACCTTTAATGGAAGCTGGAATGTCAAGGACATCTGATGGGGGATGATTAGCTATATTGAGATTCCTTCTTCCGCTAAAAGTATCACAGAGGGCAAAATATTTGGAAATTTAAATTGTGTCCTTTGCCAATATGCAGGGAGAAGGAGAAGACACAGAAGCAAAGAGATATTGATTTAGAATATCAAAGCAGAACTCCTTGAGAAGGAGCCCTAATGGCAATTCAACTTCCAATACAACTACATACATGTTTGAAAGAGGATGACTATATTTGTATTATAAAGCTAGTAGTTATGTCTATAAAACTTAACAGTTTTACCAATCCACACATGGGGTGTCCCATTCAGTTCTATTATTGTACTTAAACAGAAACAGTGCAAAGTGCTTCTCATGATGGGTAAAAGACAGCTTCCTCCACCTGTCACATCCTATCCATACCACCAACTATCTAGACTATTTATGCCTGCTTACTTGAGATGGATTGGACACAGCCTTTCATCCTATGGTAGTGTGTATGATCAGGTCAAAAATGGCTTCCATGGCACCAGAAAAATCAGCTCCAAGTTAAATTACACCTGAGTTTTCCCCAGTATCGCAGATTCAAAACTGGCTGGTGCAACAACAGAAATATGAATTTGTGTCTATTACCTTGACAGTATTCACCTAAACATCAGAGTGAACAATTGGGAAAAGATATTTAAATTTCATCTCACTGTTAAAAAATGTATTGTAAATTCTCCTAGTAACAGATGTAGGCTCTAAGATCTACGCATACAGTGGCTGGCATGCATAGTCATGCTGCACATGCAGAGTGAACTAATTGCCATGGTACAATAGATGTATTCTGCTGACAATTGAAAAAATAATAATGTGTGTACAGCAAAGCTGTGCACTGCAGTTGTACAACAGCAACCAGTTACTGATGTGTTGCACAATGTTGCTATTGTGCATGGGGTTTGTGTAATACATGCAAATATTTATGCTATGCTAAAGGGATGTTGGATTGCATCTATTATTTTATTTATGCTTCTTCACTGATTTATAAAGTCTTGGTCTTCAATGAGAGCAACTCTAAACTTGTCAAGACCCCAGTGAAAAAGTCATCATATTTGTGACTGGCAAAAGCTTGAGATTTTTGCTTGCATCCAGATAAGCAAGCAACTCTATTGTCTACATAATGCCATACCTACTGTTGAAGTCAAGTACGTTGTAATTAGTTATAGAGAACCCCTAACCAAGAAGAAGTAGAAATACACAATACTTAAAGGAATTAAGTAAAGTCGAAATATCTCATGGGCTAGAAACAGTTCCTGCAAACTGATGAGACGGCAGAAAAAATTATATTTAATACGCTTGAGATTGTTTCAGGCTTTTGCCAGACTGTCTGTGACCTAAGTGTTATACTACTGTCTATAGGAACCAGTGTTTTCAGGAGCTGCAACAGAAAGGAAAGAACAGGAACCAAAGGAGTTCCACATATGGATACATCGCCAATCATACTAGTAAACCAGAGTGCCGTATTTGAAACCATTGAACAATCTCCTCAAAGCAAACTTACAGTGAAGAAAATCTTGACCAATGAAGATGTAAAACCATCACCATGGGGAGGGAAATGAATAGTCAGTCAGAGTTGAAACTTGGGCCTAGTTTTAAGCAATTTAAATATTTGAATGGCAATTCAATAAATTTAAATAAAATCATTTAAATAAAGCTGTATCTTGCACTTATGCACAGGTGTGGATGTGTATCTATGTAGACGGCATTGCTTTCCAGAATCTTTCCTACCAAGCTTATGCATTTCTTATTACAACACTGCATAATTCCTGAACAACATAGTACATGTAGCCACCATGCAAGAAGAAGTTCAAATAGTTTTTCAAGTAGTCATTTCTGAACTTTTAAAGACTAGATGGGAATAAATTGGTGGTCCTCACAGAACCAAATGAATATGCTTAGACATGCAGGACCGGGTTACAAGACACCAACTGACCATGAATTTGGCCATTCTCATTTGTGGGAGAATGGTATATTCTGTTGTACATAATACACCGCAGTGAAACTCTTTTCTATTCCATTTTATTTCACGTTAACAGTCTATACTATTATTTGGGAAATTTAGTAAGACAAACTGCATGCAGCTTTAAGTACTTAAACAGAAGAGCAACACTTTATTGTATAGCATAAAAGTGAAAGTACATCACATGATTCAAGTTAAGGCAAATCTGAAACAAATTTTAAACTATAATATACAGACAGAGTAACAACACAATAAAATGCTGAAGTCTGACAAGACAATATATTAAAAATTCTCAAGATAGAGAAGATAATATATTAAAACAAACTTCAGATGCTGGCATCTATATCATTTGTTACCTTGATTAGAAAGAGATCATAAATCAAAAGTCAAATTTACACTTTCTCCTGGATTAATCTTTACCAGATGTGTTTGTTTGATTGCGTCTTCATGTAAAGATGCACTGATTGAGTAGGTGCCAGGAGAAACTTCAACACAGATATCCTGCATGTAAAACTTGTAGGTCAAGATTTTTCAAAGAAAATGACAACACTCACTAGTAGAAGCTGTTTTAACTATTAGGAAAGCAATTCTTTGGATTTTTTCTTTTAATGATAGCATAGATGTATGTGAAGACAAAAATGTCATTTTTAAAACCATTAGCACATGCTCATAACAGGAGGAAATTATTGTCAAGAAATTACTGCATTTATATGCAAGTATGCTAGCTGGGGGCAGGGGCGGTGATAGTAGGAGCTTGCCAGAGTACAGATAGATAATCTCCATGGTTAGTGCATTTGTGGATTCCTCCATTTAAAGTACATTTTATTTTGTTCCAGTTTCACCCTACATTCCAGTTCTGCACATGAATGAGCAAGTGTTTTAGACCCTTAGGAAACTGTTTCCATGTTTCACAAGGCCTTATCCTATATAGGGTAGGACTTACTCTTCCTCTCCCTGCACCCCACAACAACCTTAGAATGTTCTCCAGTTTTCTGGAGTGGATTCAGAAGAAAGAATATGTCCACTAGGGCTGTCTGTTTTGCTAATAGACTGATACACTTGGACACAACCCACAGGAAAAGAGCCACAGAAGCTTTCAAAGATCAAGTGAACGTATACTTGCTTTTGGGTCAGAAGTCTGAGCTGGAATTAATACAGATGCTTCTGTATCGCAACACCCAGGTTCTTCTACTATTGGACCATGTTTACTTTCCTACAGAGAAAAATAAGTTTTATAGAATTTCAAGGCTGGAGGCAAGCAGGTTCAGTCTGCCAGCTTCAAGGGAAAAATATACTGCATCCAAAGCAATGATAACAGACACTAAGTATGACATCACGATGTTGTCTACCATGAAACAGTGACAACATACCTCTATATGAGTACAGCTGCTAATCCAAATGCTACATAGGTATGATGTTGCCAGCTACTGTGACTATCCTGACCAAAAATGATCAGTCAGAACCCGACCATTAATGGATGCATTCCACAAGGCTGTGCTGATAGTGATCAAGATTCCTTGTGATGCATCCTGCAAAACTGCATAGATGTCAACGTTTGTTCTCAACCAATGTGCTGCACAGCAAGACTGATTTGTTACCTGTCTAAAGGTCATATTCAAAGCAAAATGGCAAGATTCACTGTTTTCTAGGAAATTTATTGCCAAGTCACACACTAAGGCATGCTTCTAAGCAGTAGTAGCTGGTGGTTCTCTCTCAGATGGGTGGTAAATCTGCTCCAAGTTTTTATCTGAACTTTAAATGAGCCATTCAAGAAGCTGAACCTATTCCACAAAACATATTCAGCACCTTGGACAGCTCTAATAGTATGAAACAAATTCATCAGACCTGTCTGGGGAAGCCATGAGATGCCACTATTTCCAAGTACTTTTGGCCCTCCACTTTTGCAGGGTTAGGGGTGCAGGATCCCTGGAAAAGCAAAAAACTGCAATACTGTAAGCTCTCCAAACTGTATTTAACACACACACACACACACACACACACACAAAGGAGGGAGCATGCGGAGGGAGAAAGGGGACATCCATCCCATCCCCTTCCGCCTTCTAGCCTGCACAAGGGAGAAAACGTATGCATTCTCTTCCTGTCCCATCCCCTTCCCCCACAGTAATCCACAAATAATCAAATCAGTGAATATTTAACCCACAAATGTGGAGGCCCGACTGTAAATAAGATTTGGATCAGACTATGTGGAGCCATTGACAGGTTACAGCTATCCCTAACAGTCATCACAGATTTGAACGTACATGCTAAATACCCACAGCATGCTTTTTGAGTTTAAATAACGATTGTTTAATGTTAGAACTAGATCCACACTGGAATCACTGCTTAGATTCAGTGAATACTGACTGGTAGAAGCTACAGGCTGTTTTGTCTACTTAAACACCAAAAGAACAGTTTGTGTCTCTCTAATAACTTCTAAAAGAGGTTGGCAGAATGTGTGGCTCTCCAGATGTTGTTGGACTGCCATTTTCATTGGCTCTTAGACAACATATCCGAGAGAGAAGGAGAATGAAGTTGGGGAAGGCTGTTTTACAAGACTCAAGACACATAGCAAGAAGATGTCAGTACTAACAACGCCTGTTAGGACCAGGCAGCACTGAAAAACACACATTGGCATGCCATTCTGAAGAGTGGTGGAAAGCAGAACAGCTTGAAATGACTATGGAACAAGTTCTCTCAGATAAGTTTATGCTAACAGAAGACAGGTTTTTACACACTTACCTCATTTTCAAAAGCTTGGAGCAACTTTTCAGATGCTTCTCTGCTGTGATATCTGAAAATATGTGCAATTTCACACTCCTTAAACTGAAATGGAGGCACACAGCAATAGTAGTTCTGAAGGAGAAATGAAGAAGAGAGGGTGACTAAACCAAGATGTACAAGTAGATCTAAAATGAAGAAATCTCTTAAAATGTGAAGTTAAGATTGTAAACAACCCTCAGTTCCATTTAAACCTTTGTGTGTAAGGAATGGATTCCATTCTACAAAGATGTGAATCAGCAGAAAAAGAAGATTGGGTTTTACACGCTTGTAGATGGTTGAAATTTATTCTTTAAAAAAAGCCCAACACATTTTGGCCTGTAGGTAAACTGGCTGGCCTTCTTCAGGGCTATATTAAAAATAAACACAAATATACATATTAACTTGGACTATATTAAGAGACAACTCTACTTTAGCATTAATATGATTGAAGATTCAGGACTTCAAAGAGTTCAGCACTGAAATCCTCGGGATGAGATGGTTGGATCTTCCAGTTTCTGTTTCTTGCCTGTTCAATATTTAAAGAACTGCAAGTTCTTTCCATCCTCACTATTCAAAAGAGATCTGTGGATTTTGGTAAATGAAATGAAATTCTCACCAATCCTATCCTTTATGCAAAGCAAGACACAACCTAACCCCAAACCAAATCTCCAGAAAGAGTCTCTGCTGCCCCCTGCTGCCTCTGGAGGGACAAAGGTGAAAAGACTATGATAGAAAATTCTATCTCCATTACTGCCCGCAGATCAATTAGTTTCTTGTCTTGCATTTTATTGCATGCCAATAGATTCCTCTTCTGCTTAGGGTAAGTCTGCCTGTTGTGACTGCTGTTTGGCTTGTCTCACCAATATTCTCAGAGCAGGTCTGGAGAAAGTGCAGCTCACAGGCTGCATATGCCTCCCAAAAGTATCCCCTCCCCGCCCCCCCCAAAAACGGAAAGCTTCCCTCAAAGATCAAGGGCTTTGGGTTGGCAGAGGCTTCTGAGAGTTTCCCTCAAACACCCCCAACCCATTCAAAATGCTCTCCTAGAAGTCACATCCAGAAGTGACTTCTGGTCATGATTTTTTGGACTGCCTTGGTTGCCCACTCCTGCCCTAAGGGCTGAGAATGTTGGGGTAATGAAACACATGGAAAAAAACTGATAATGGGCACGAAGATCAACAGCCCTAAATAAATGCAACGCAGACCCCATCAACAAACAATGCCCCTGGATTTAGGCTTGAAAACGTACCTGGCAAAGTCTCTGAAGTAAGGTGGTGGTGGCTTCAGTATCCAGCAAGGCTGTCCCCTCCTCCCCTTTTGTGTCTGACATGAAATATTGTCAGAATAAGTGTCTAAATATTTATATTTGTGTTTTATTTCCCAACAATAGGACTTCAAAGGCAGCCAAAAGACAGATATGAAAAATATAGCTTTTCTTGAAATGTTGAGCCTCCAATTCTGAACAAGTTAACACAATTTAATTTGTAATTTTCCGAAAAATTCAGTTACAACTAAGTCTTAACAATGGTCACCAGGTTAGATCTAGATGCTTCAGACAGAGAAAGAGGGGAAGGTAGTGTTTACCACTTCCCCCTGCATCTCTGGAACATCTGTTCTGAAGATCTGGGGCAGCCTCTGAAACATGGTGGGAGGGTTAGAGAAGAAGAACTGGCAAAACCTGCTCTCTCCAGCAGAAACCTCCAGTGGACCTCAGTGTTTTCTTGATCCAACCCATTCAGCTTTTATACAGATTGGTTCCTTCACAGCTGCTGTTGTTCCCACATCAAGACCCATCCTACCTCACATTCTGCAGAGATACGGTTCATGTGTTCAGCAACAGAAGCGAAAGTCGCAGCAAAACACGCAGCTTCGTCATCCCCTTCCTGTTTTTATGAAACAAAATTCTCTATCACTATAGAAAACACTGGCACTGTACAGAGAATAGGACAATATATTATCCTACAGTAGCAGAGCTTGCAATATGCAATTATCTCATACTAGCTAATCAACAAAATGACACAGTAAGAGCTCCTGAAGAGTTTTCTTCCATACAGTATGATGGCTTAACAACATGTTCAACCTTCAACCCAATGCAAAAGATGCTTCTTAGGAAGAGTTACTTCTCACTAAGTTTGTACTCTTTATTTTAAAAACTATAAAACAAGACAGGATTATCAACAACCATCTCATCTTCTCAGATCATCTCATACAGCCAATAAAATCTCATATTGCCCCCAAAACCTCCAACATTGATAAGCCAGTTGGGTCTCAAAAGGTGCTCCATGCTTTTAGTCTCAACTTTATTATCCTTTCCAGTCTTGGTACCATGCAAGCTGGCAAACATCAAGTGACCCTTGGACATCTAGCCCAAATCTACCAATGAGCTAACCATGCTATACAGGGAGCAGTATCTTAAAAATGATCTCCCCTGCCTCCTCCTCCTTCTGCCCAATAAAAAAAAGGCTACACAAAGCAAGATTGCTTCCTACTGCCTGTTTGTGCATATTGATGCTCTTGCATCTGAGACCAAAGATAAACACGCATTATTGGTATGTATTCAGTGGGGGAAGCTAACTATATAATCTCACTGCTTCTATTCTTTTACAACCCATCTTAATACACATGTACACTCTGAAGACACAAGCAACAGTATTCAATAGGGAACACTTCCTGACAAATACAGCAGGACTGTGGTCTAGAGATTTAGTGGTAGGAGAAAGGGACATAATTCCTTGCATTTAAGTGTAGGGCCTCACAAAATGCAGCTCAGTACAAGATTTTGAATGTGTTTCTTGTTCAGTTTGTCAATTTTATTCTCTCTCTGTTTCTGCCATCTAAAAAAAAATCTTTAGTAAAATCTTAAGTAAAGAGAACACCTGAATGTTTCTCTGGGTTGCTTCTGCTTTTCAAAAGAGTTTTATATACTCTGATGTGAATTCAGTATTTGCAATTTAACAAAAAAAAAAAAAAGGCACCTGCTTATCCTTTGTTTTGCTTTATATTTTCCATCATATTCACAGCCCCAGGTGCAGTTACAAGTTATCAAAAATAACTTGTTGATTATTTAGGGAAGAATACGTGGGTAGCAGGTAAAGGAACAGACAGATGGTATATGAGATAATCACAGGTGTAACTGTATAAACTTCACTGTTTCAAAGAATTTATGCTGTCTACAGTTACCATTATATGTGTCTGTCTGTGCCTTCAAGTTGCCAGCTGAGACACAGAATTGAGCCACCGAGGAGATCTGATCTGTCAATGTGTACGAAGATGGCTATGACCTGTCTTGCAACCATAGTGAGAAAGGAAGCAAACCACAGATTCCGCTGCTAATGTCCAGCTCACTGTGATTTCATTAGACTCCAACTCCCATTAGCCCCAACCAATAACAAGGGATGAAATGGGAGGGGAAAGCAGGAGATAGCAAGTGACACCCATGAGGAAGAGGGCAAAACAAGTGCATGTGAACCAATCCATTTTTGGTTTATCAGTTTAGGATTTCCTTTTTCCACTTCGTTACCCTTACCTAGGCTCCCATGAGTTGAACTAGTGAAAATCAGGATGGGGTATGTACACTATGTACATCCTTCCAGGTGTTGTTGGATTGCCAATGGTAAAGGATTACGGGAGTTGCAGTCCCCACCCCTGGCTCAGACACATGGTTCTTCGGCCAGATAGTCTTAAAGCTGGCAGGTACACAGAGAAACACCATGTCATTTTGAGGGAGTACTACTACAATTGCTTCCCTGAGGTTACTTCCTTCCTTGTCAGGCCATTATTTGCAATATAATGATCTTGATCTCAATCACAGGGTCTCAAGTTTGTTAAAATCCTTACCCGGAAGGTCCTCCTTTGGAGCCGACTAGGAAGCGGCCAGTTCAATTTTCGTGTTTTTGCGCGTTCCAGAACTTCCTGTGCGAGTGTCGCCGTGCGTTGCATGCGATAGTTCACATTTAGGGAGTGGGACTCCATTTTGTGAAACCTGATTTTTTAAACAGGTAAACAGTACATTTCCTCAGACTCACAAACAACAGCAACAGGAACAAAGAAGAGTGAGGACGAAGAGGACAGAAAAGGAATGGAACTACATTATCTAGTTGTCTAACATGTTCTATTAGTTTTCCAAGAGCTGCTCTCACCATTAGCTTTGTAGAACTCTGCTCATACAAATTGCATCTGGACACTTTCCCTCATTTCCAAAAAGAAGCGAGGCTCATGTCAGTCCCAAAATTAACCCTCCTCCCACAGATCTGGAAGTTGTTTTCTTTAAGAAAGAGATCTATGGGGCTTTGCTTATAGTTACAGGTTCAATTGGGGTGTAAAAATAACTTGTTACAGAGGCACTTGTACCATGACTATCACAGGCCCTGGGATGGTTCTGCACCTGCTAAGTCCCACAACTTTGCAAGGGACAGGTGGCTAAGAGTGCCTTGGATCAGGCAGCTGTTCTTCCACTGGTTCACTCAGCTGCCCTTTCCCTCTGGTCCAGAGTGGCTGGACAATGGTGGCAAGAAAAGGAGAAGCACCATTTGCCCACCAGTTTCTCTCCCTGTGGCAAACAGACAACAGCAGCAAGGAGGAGCGGAGTTGCTGATTATCACTGGCTGACATCCCAAGCAAATGCATTAACCATCAGGGCAACAGAAGCAAACTCCATTTTATTCCTGTGGTGAAGATGGTGCTGTGAGTTTAAAATCTGAAGCTGCTATTACAAAGTATTTCATTCCACCACCCCCTTTTTCTTTTAAAAAAAATCAGGGTTGGCAAATGGATTGTTGATGTTTGGTTCTAAAACATCCAGGAATGTAGAAACATATATAATAAAGGGGAGGAAAATGTTATTGCCATCATTTACATTTGCAGTGATAATACAATGTGGCAATGTTGCCACCATACCCTGTAAGGTTAAGATCTAAATTAGCAAGCAGCACAGCCAGTTCTACCTTTACTTGTGAACTTTAATGGGCAATGTTGGGATAATCTGGTCTATCTTGCAGGGTTGTTGCGGGAATCCACTACAATAACATTCATGTACATGTCATATGGAAAGAATAATACAAAATCACACAAGTAATGGGACATCATACCAACCGAAAGTGGCAACTGGTTAAGGAATCTTTCTTAGGGCCCCTTATTAAATACTTGTGAGAGCCAGAGTGGTGTAGAGGTTTGAACACTGGACTATGTCTTTGGAGACCAGGGTTCGATTCCTCACTTGGCCATGGAAATCCTCTGAATGACCTTTGGTGCGTCACACACTTTCAGCCTCAAAAAACCCTGTGATAGATTTGCCTTAGGGTCACCATAAGTCAGAAATAACTTGAAGGCACACAACAACAACAATTAAGTATTTGCCTCAGGCTGCAATCCAGTACATGTGAGAATGATTTCCATTGAACTAACTGGACTTTCTTCCAAGCAAAACCATTATGGTTCATTTCCACACCAAATTTCCAGGAGTAAATTTGGTTGCCAATTTTGAATCTTCAGACACCCTACTGGTCAAAAATGGGTTTGTACTAAAGACGAAATAAACTACAGATTATTTGTACCATGGACATTTGAAAACACAATTGCTTAGCTGGAATTCACAAAACATCCAAGAGCTTACCTGTTTTCTCATAAAATCAAGCACCCCTACAGCTTAGGTCAAAATTTAAGTTCCTACTTTCTAACAGTCACATGTTCTTATGGTATTTTAGGCAGAGACTTGCCATTTACCGGTATTTGATACATTTATATCCTATCTTTCCTCAAATGAGCTTGAGATAGCATACCTGGCTCTCTTTCTCCTCTCAGACTGTGGAGTCAACAACCTTTGCATGCCTATACTCACTAAGGACTAGTTTGCATGTGTGCAGACTTCCTATTTGTTTTATCACGCTTATTTTCTAGCCAGCAGGCATTCCCCCCCGCTTTTTTCTCCTCCATAAGAACCTGTCTAACTATGCACATGTAATCACAAGTAAAGCTACATTCACATATTTTCACAGAGAAGACTGGATTTATGTCTTTCTCTCCTAGATACCCAGTTTGTGTGTGAGTCCGTATAGGACTGCTTGTTGTTCAGCTTCTGTCCTGCCAATTTGATAACTTTCCTAGGCCCTTTCCGCATGGGGGGGGGGGAACGGCCAAAACCAGAGCTTACGGGCTTTGTTTTCCGGCCGACCGAGTCCGTCGCCACGAGGAGCAGCGCGAGCTCGTCGCTCCGCATTCCTCCAGCGTCCTAAATGGTGGCTTCCAGTTGGTGGAGGCTCTCCACCAACTGGAGAAGCTCGCCAGCCGGAAGCCCACCCCCGGCAGATCTGCAGGCACGCACTTGCGTGCGCCTGCAAATCTGCTCTGGAGCCGGGCGACGGAGCGGCACGGGGTTGCGCGCTCCGTGGTTTTTAAAAACCTCTAAAAATAAGTTTTTTAAAAACACGCCGAGCGACCAGTTCCGGTCGCTCCGGAGTGGACTGAGGTATGGAACTACAAAAAGTAGTCTGCGCCAGTCCACACTATGGTGTAGAAGACCTCCGTTGGAGGTCGCTCTACACCGTTTAAATAGCCCGGTGGGGAAAAGGCCCTAGAGAGCTTCATTATTAGGTCTCACATTTCCCAACACAAACAGCCTCTGAGTATGGGCAACCTGACAGTTGTATCACTGGCACAAGGCCACTCAGTTTCATAGCTCAGTGTGGAAGTGCACCGGGATATCTCAAGTCTCAGTCCAAAACCCTAACAGCTATGCTAATCCTGGGGCTTAGTATTCAAATCTGCAAGAGTGCCACCCAAGATGACTTAGTCACACAGACTTTTTTTTTTTTTTTAAGTTGCAAGTCCCTTTAGTTTCCAAAGACAGAGAACATATATGCCTATCTTATGGGATGGGGGGCGGGTGCTCCGCAGCTGTATTTCTGAATAGTCTTTTTCTTTGGTTCATTTGCAAACCAGATTTCATTCCGAATGGATGGATGCTTTGAAACAAGCAGTCAAACCTCTCCACTCGTAAAAGTCACACCCGAGCCACCACTCCGTGGGGTACACCTCTTAGCATCCGAGATACGGCGACCACTTCAAATGATTAGTAAAGTCTTTGTAAGCAGTTTTCGCGCAAGTTCTGTGCTACTCCAGAAATTCGTCCGCCCCCTGCCGGCCACCTGAGGAACTCACCGTACGTACAACCCACCGGGGAGGCGCCAGCAGTCAGAAGCCGAGACGAAAGGAAAGAAGCGCTCTTTAAGGCCCTCCCAGGAGCCCGGCCTTTTCGCGGGAAGCTCCCCTTCCTTTAAAGCGCCAATGGCCGGAAAGAAAAGCCGTTGACGTCACTACGATTGGTCGTCGCGGCTCAAGCCTCCATTCCCGAGTTTTCTGCAACTCTAGCGGCGTGAACGAGTTTTTCGTGCTAACCGTGCCGGGGGGTGGGGGAGTACCTTCCTTAGAACAGCCGCTTGTGGCGTCACAATGGGCGGGCGCCGAGGGCCCGCCTTCTTCCTCTCGGAAGCTGTTCTGCCCAAGGCGGCGATTCGCTTCGTCGCTTACTGGGATCAGTGGAACTCACCGAGACTAACTTTTAGGGGGGTCTTGTAAAAGCATAGCGGCCGTACTAGGCGTGGTCATTCAGAGGAGGGAAAAAGCGGTTTTCAGAAATAAATCGCATTTAAGTAAACGAGGCTTGTAAACGGGGAATTTGTAAGCTGGGGCTTCCGCTGAAAGGATGCAGTCCTGTGGGGCGTCCAACCATCTGATCTCAGCAGGACTTGCTTCTGAGTAAACATGTATTAGGCGTGTGTGCACGGCTGCTTAGGATCGCAGCCTTGAATTTGTTTCTTCACCAAGCTGCGCAAGAAGTGGGAGCACTCATGATATTTGGTTTTCTCACTTTTCTCTGTGTGGTGATGCTGGTTCTCTTGTTTACAGTCAGTGTGCCACTGTGCGCATGGTTAATCGGAGGGAACTTCTACTGGGATCAATGATTATTCCCCCTACTAAGTGTGTTACTCAGAACTGCAACTGTGGCATCTGTGGTATGGCCACCCTGCTTGATACTTTCTTAAGAGAAAGCAGAGCAGGAGAGGTAGGGTCGTAACAAACAGAAAGGCTACATTGTTTCATTGGACCAAACCGAATAAAAGTGGGGAAAATGCCGTAGAAGGTCGTAGCCCTCTAGCTAAGCAAGTGCCCTCCTTCTTTAGAGAAAGTGACAAAGTTTGTGATATTTTTGAGTTTGCTTTCCAGGACCTAGGTCCTCCTGAAGTAAGTGGGTCTTACTTTTGAGCAGGCTCGCTGTAATATTTGTCTGTAAGCCCCCAAGATAAACATCTTCAAGACAAGCCTTCTTTGAACATAAGGGAACTTACTTTTAAGTGAGTTTCCTAATAGGCTTGTTGTTAAGGATGGTCAAGTCAACTTCAACTTAAGTAGCAACCCTATAAATGAGAGACCACCAAGTCTCCCTGGACGTTTCCGCACTAGACTGTTATGGTGCTATTATTCCACTTTCAACATCCTATGGAGTACTGGGGTTTGTAGTTTAGGGAGGGGCTTGTCATCAGCAGCCCTGTTCAGCTCTCTCAAACCCAGGGCCCTGGCTTTCTTGGTTGAATCTATCCACATATAATGGGGTCTTCCTCTTTTCCTACTGCTTTTTACCTTACCAAGCGTTAATTGTCTTTGCCAGTGTGTCATGTCTTCTCATGACAAATTGTAAAATGCTTTCCCTCTGGAGGCTGAACTAGGGCCAATACACATGTCATTTAGGTGCCAAGTTAAAATATGGTTATTCATCAAAACCTTTGGGCCTTGTTTATTCAATCCAAAGACTTTATATATAGTTCTAAAAACTTTTAATTTTTAGAAGTTGTTTTTAACTGGTATTGTTTAGTGTGCTTTTAGTTTGTTTACTGTTGTTTTGACTTGTTTAATCTGTTTTAATGTTATTTGTAAGCCACCCTGAGACCTCTTTGATACAGGCCTGGGTATAAATGTTTTAATAAATAAAATGATATGTCCAAAGTCCAACAGTCTCAGTTTAGTCATCTTGGCTTCTAGGGAGAAACTGAATGTTGATTTGCTCTAAGACCCATTTAGTTGTCTTTTTGGCAGTCCAGGGTATCTCTTGAACTCTCCTCCAGTACCATATTACAGATGAGTTCATTTTTTTTCCGCTATGAGCTTTCTTTATTGTTTAGCTTTCACAACCATACGCAGAAACTGAAAATACAATAGTGTGGGCAGTCCTGATTTTGGTATTCAATAATATAACTTTACACTTCAGGATCTTGTCTAGTTCCTTCATAGCTGCCCTTCCAAGGCCTAGTCTTGAACCCGGTTCTGCTAGCTGCCAGTTTGTTTCTGGGCACAATTCAAGATGCTGGTTATGACCTATGAAACCCTATATGGCTCAGGTCCAGGCTATTTGGCACACAATCTCCCCGTCTATGAGCTGGCTTGGGTTCTGAGGTCATTAGGAGAAGCTATTCTCTCAATCCCACGAGCATCACAATCGTGGTGGGTAGGGACACGAGAGAGGGCCTTCTCTCTGGCTGCCCCTAGACTCTGGTAGCCCTATCACACTACACTGTTACAGTGCTGTTATTCTACTTTTACTGCCGTGGCAGCAACCTGTGGAATTCTGGAGTTTGTAGTTTACTGAGGTCAAAGAGCTCTCTGGCTGAGAACTAAACGTTCCTCCCTAAACTGCCAATACCAGAATTCCAAATGATGTTGCCATGGCAGTTAAATAATAGTGCTATAGCAGTGTAGTGTGATAAGGTTTTGGAACTTCCTTTCCAGGGAGGACAAAATGGCCCCCTCCTTGTTGTTTTTCTGTCGGCAGGTTAAAACTCTTTTATTCTGACAGGCTTTTAAAACAAAGTTTTAAAAAGACTGGATTAGAAGTGCTGTATTAATTTAACTAAACTGTTGTTGAGAACTTTTTATCTTTTCAATTGCATTTTATTCTTTTAGCTTGGGGGTGGACTGTTTTAACTTTGTAAATAGTTTCTTTCTGGTTTAATGTTAATTTTTTGTATGTTTTTAATTGTACGTTCTTTTAAATTGGAGCTGCTTTGAGTCCCAGTTTTGGGGGAAAAAGCAAGATGATGATGGTGGTGGTGGTGATTAATAATAATAATAATAATAATTAATAATAGGAGGAGGTCCATATTTATCACTTGAGGCCCAAGTGAACTCTGTGACTCAGAGTGTTTGGCATACCAACTGAAGCTAGCACCAGCTGTGGCCTGTCCCGGGTAGGGATAACCTAGGCACAGTAGTTCACGTACTGGTGACCTTCCTATTGTAATATACTTTTCTTGGGGTTGGCTTCGAAGATGCCTTGGAAGCTGCAGCTAGTGAAAAGTACAGCAGCTTGATTTCTGACTGGAATACCTTATAAAACTTTATGGTAACGCCAGTCCTAAGAGAATAGCACTGGCTGCCTATATGCTTCTGGTCTGAATTCAAGGTGTATATGATGATCTTTAAAACCCTAAGCAGCTTGGGATCTTGATCCTTGGGGGAACACTTTTCTCTATATGCGCCTGTTTGATGGGAGAGGGCTTTCGCAGCCATGGAAGCCCAACTGTGGAATGTCCTCCCTTTGGTGCCAACTCTCATTTTATTTATGCCCCAAGAAAAAACATCACTCCTTATTAAAGCCTTTGGGCCTCACTGATTTACTTCACTTGCTATGCACAGGGTTTCAAAACTGTTTTAATCTTTTAAACCTGTTTCAACTTTTTAATGTGTTGAATATGTTTTTAGTCTATTTAAATTATTTTTATTGTTTTAAATTGTTAGCGTTAATTTTACCCTGAATTTTTTGGATATAGGGTGGGATAGAAATATTTAAATAAATAAATAAATTATTTTTCAAAGTGCAGCCTATCAAAACTGGACCTTCAGTACTCTCAACAAATATATGGTCATAGTGGGATCTGCTGGTATTTTCATATAGATTTTTTTAATTAAAAGAAAACCCACAGTGTTGGTGGATTTTCCATGGTATCAGATAACATTACCAGAGAACTCTATATTCAGATACAATTCCCTTTATACTAGCCAAATTATTTGGACTGTGAAGAACATTTTTGCTTCATCCTGCAAGGACTTGCATCTATGCACAATAAACCACACTGTCAGCAAGTCTGTCACTGGGTTCTTTTGAAACTGCTGACTGTGTAACACAATGTACTAAGGCACATCCTTGCCTGGCATTGCTTTTTATGAGAAACAGGCAAACTCTTATTCTGGGCTACTTAACACTGTGTGACCTAATCAGACAATGCTGCTTTGTTGGACTATGAAAGCATTATCACTAAAGGAGAAAGATCCTTCCCACAGCAAATCCAGGTGGCTGAATGTTGATGACTCTAAAAGCGAAATGGGCTGCTCAGAAATAAGGATGCAGCCTCTATGTAGTGGGGAGTCGCTATAAGCAAGTAAAAATACATACATTTGCCAGTTTTTGAAAGTGACATTTCAAACAAACGACATGACAAGAAATGGTGGACATGGAGAATATCTGTAGAACTGGTTTGGAAAAAGGGGGATCTATATTGGGGGTAGGCTGCCTAATCATTTTATCTGGCATATCAGTCATCCCAGATATAAGGCCAGGGGACTTTGGTTTCTCTAGACTAGAACTAACGGAGTGAGTGTTGCAGGGTGTCAGATTTCAGCTAAACTGTAGGGGAAACTTTTTAACATCTATTCAGTAGTGTGCAACAATTTGTCTCAGAAGGTGATAGAGTCCCTTTTTGCTGGAGACATTTAGGCAGAGGCTGGGCAGTCATCTTTCATTGATAACAGTAGCTGCACTATGTTCTGTAGCTCCTACACTGGGCAGGAAGTTGGACTAGATCAGTGCTTCTTAAGCTACCTGATATGGGGAATCAGCAAGGATTTCCGTCCAATATAACTGGGACTGGTAACATATTCGTGTCCATTGACTACAACTGTTCCTGGAAAGTTGCTATGGACTGGCAGCCAATGTCTTACAGACTGGCACCAGCCCATAGACTACTGTTCTGAATAGCACTGGAGTAGCTGACATCCAAGATAGCTTCTGTGTATGCTGATGAAGAGAATGTGTTCTATAGCTATCAAAACAGTCCTGTAAATGTTAACCAGTCATCTGACTTCACCCTTATTTCACTATGATGAGGAGGATAGCTTTAATAGGAGAGTAACCTAGTAATTCGTTACCTTGCAGCCCTGGCAAAACTGCAGGGAACAATGGCTGAGATCTTGCATTGAGAGATGCATGTTTGGTACAAATCTACATCTCTGTAGCTATGTCTCCCAGTGGTACCCCCACAAACCCCACCTTTTAAGTGATGCAGAGGATTAGCAGAGAAGCATCCAGCTATTTTTCCTGTTGCTGGACATGTTGCAACAGGTACCTTCTGGGACCTCCAGGAGTCACAGAATCATAGAGTTGGAAGAGACCAGAAGGGCTATGAGTCCAACCCCCAGTCCTCAGGAAATCCCTGCAAATGATGTCCTGGCATGTACCCAGCTAGAGCAAAATAGCTGTATGCATCTCAGGTGATCATCTCCAATGACTCTCCAATGATGTGGAAATGGATGTTTTTTCAGAGGGGCTGCATTGCTTTAAAGGTGGCTTGGGGGTTTGGTTGTTGTGCAATCAGTAACAAATTCCAACCTCTGCAATAACCAACAGGGCAAGTTAACTTGCTAATAGGATGTCAGCCATTGTTTCCCACAAGAGTTATTGATGACAGCCAGTTGACATCATAGATAGACTTGCCAGAGTGAAAACTGGAAAGGGCTTGTGACGAACCTGATGGGAGGGGGTCTTGACAACAAAGCCACCTTGGCAACTGGGAGTGTTTAAGCTGATTGGATGGTGAAATGGGAGCTTGGATAGCCCAGGGAAGGGGCTGGTGGAAAGAGGAAAACAACGGTTTTTAACTGTCTGGAGAGCGATTGAAGATGAGTGTGATTTGTGGTGTGGATGGGAAAGGTTGGAGATTTGAAGAGTTATGTGGGAGACAGAACTGAGAAATTGGGTGTACGAAAGATAGTGGATGAATTGAGAGAGAGAGAGAGAGAGAGAGAAAGAGAGAGAGAAGAATGGTGTGCTGTTTATAAACATTTAGATACAAGACACATTTAAAGCAACAGTGTCACAATAAATATTTGAAGTTCTGTGTTCTTTAAAAGAACTCCTCCCTCCCAGAGTTTTTTCTGAATCCTGGAATATACATGCTACCAATAATATCATCTTGACCTTAGTGCCAACAGTACCACAGTCTTGGAAAATATAAATCACTGCTGATCCTTACAGCTGGGAGAAGGACAGATTTAGGGAAGGCAGTAAAGGGGGAGAGTCCTGAAAGGAAGAAGCCAAGGGGAGACAAGAGTGACGAAGGGACTGTGTTCTCAGAGAGGGAGAACTGAGGCAGACCCATTTGTCCTGGTCCTGGCTTGATTCAGAGATCTCCCCGGCTGTTCAGTGCTGATCACAAAGAGGTGTCAGCCTGGGCAGGCCTTGAGTGTGAGGCTTGGGTGAGCCTTTCGCACTTGGCACTGACGGGCGGTGGTTTTCCACGCGTTTTTACAGGGCTCTTGTACCTTCCGTGGTTGTATAGAAGAGGAAATTTTATGCAACATTGAAGGTACAGTACTCCTCTCGAGTTTCCACTCTGGCAATCCTAGTAGGTGTAGGCAATATGCTGAAGACATTTTTTGGGGCCAGCAAATAGCACCCTCTCCCAAAGCCAACATGCACTGTAGTCTGATCAAGATGTTTGGGGACTGGATACAGACATCTCACAGGAACCTCTGTTCCTTATCAGAAAGTGAAAGAAGAACAAATTAAATAATTAATGATTAGCTGTGCTTTCCTGACACATGCAAAATTGGCTGCTAGAGGCATCGTCCTGATCTTTCCGTTAAGGTGGATAATACTGGTAATAAAGACAGAGAGACAGCTGGTCATTGCACTCATTGTGCTCATTCAGCGCCACCTGCTGATATGCTGTAAATCAAACTGCTGTTAAAGGAGCCAGAGAAGGTCAGGAAATTTGAGTTCTGTTTTGCTTTTTCTCCTCTGACCAGCTGACCAAGTCTGTTCCAGATATTTAAAACCTTCTTCACCTCAATACGCTATCCAACCAGGCACCTTGAATTCTAGCTTGACAATAACAATATCTAGAAATGTGTTTATTTAGTTTAAGTATGCAAATACGGTGATCCCACCTATGTCAGTTTGTGCACTGGCTTCTCCACTCATCAGCCCAGCAACGCATTAAAAACTTCAAAGAAGAAATTATGTAATTACATTTTTTAAGTATGTATGTCATGGGCCCCTTAGTTAAAGCTCTCCCTCCCCCTCTAGGCATCAGAATGCAAAAACACAGTAATAAACATAAAGAAGCTTTCTGTTCAACAAGAAAAGGAGCAGTTTGATAATAACAAGATCTATCTGCCTCCTAATTGGAATTGGTATGTTTCTCACAGCCTATATTTTATAGAGCTAGCCAAGAACTTGTAGTCAAACCAGCCTCTGCTTTCTCTACCCAGTTGGTTCGTGGGGGAGGGAGACTAACAAAAAAGAGGTTTTTACACAGTATCTATTTGCTGTAAATAGTAAATTGAAAGGGAGCAAAAAAGTAAAATGTAAGCAAATAAGTAAATTTGTTATTATTTATATTTATAATTTATTTATTTTATTAAAATATTTATATCTTGCACTATAAGATCTCAGGGGAACTTACAATAAAATCAATTTAAAACAATAACAATTTTAAAAGAATAAAATATACTAAGATTATCAATTAAAAACTAGTTAAAACAGTTTTAAATAACGTAACCATAGGTCATGTGCAGCCTGGATAAAACCAATTACAGTCTTCCCTCCACATCTGCAGGTTTGACTTTGGTTATTCACGACGCACACATTTGCCTTCTCCTCTGTTTTCCCCTCCCATTCCCTCGCTTGTTGCCCAGGCACACGACTTCCTTCTCCGCACCAGGGCAAAAGGCAAGGGAAAGGAAAAGGGAGAAGATACACACACATCGTCTCCACATGTGGGACTGCCACCTCCCATTTACTTACCTTTTTCATGGGCGTGGAGAAGGACACATACACCCAGGTAAAAGAATAGGAAGGGAGCACAGTGAAGGAAAGCATGTACGTTTCCTTGCTGGCTCATTTGGGCAAGGGGGAGTTATTTGCATTTTTGACTTTCATGAAGGTTCTATCTCCCAAGCCCTCGTGAACATGGAGAGGCCACTGTAAATCTGAAGGCTTTGATAAAAAGCCAGCTTTTGATTTGATGCTGAAATGGTCCCAACACTGGCACCAATTAGGCCTCTAGGGGAAAGGAGTTCCACAAGTGGGGTACTAGCACAGAGAAGGACCTTTCCTGTGTTGCCCCACAATGCATTTCCTCTACTGATGGGAACTCAAGAGAGTGGACCCTCCAATAGTTGTTGTAAAACAATCAGATCCAACATAATGAAGGTACCATATCTATCTCCTACTGAAATGAGAGACCATTTACTATGATAATCTCTATAATCATTCCTTTTTTCCCCAGATGTTGTTGGATTGCAACTCCCTTTTTCCTCCCTACTGGCTATGATGGCTAAAGCTACTGGGAGCTGTAGTCGGTAATAATCTGGAGGGCTGCATGATTCCCATCCCTCTTTTTGGGGGAAGAGATACAAGCTGGGAGATTGACTAAAGCTGGAGAAAGATGGTCTGGGTAAGAAATGCCACCTGAGAATATAGGACTGAGGAGCTGTATTTGATTGTAGATGAGCTGAGCTGATGATGGAGTTGTACAGCTTCATCCAGTATGTCAGAAGTAGGGAAGCATTGTCCCTACAAATACATCTAGACTCAAGCTCCCACCCACTTCATCCAGTATGACTGGTGCTCAAAAAGGATGAGAGTTGTAGTCCAATAATATCTAGAAGGCCTTGTGATCCCCAACCCTGTAAAACAGGTCAAATATTACAACCTTTATGGCCAGATCCAACTACTTTAACAGTACCTCCATCTCATCCTGATTCAGTCAGTTATTAGCATTCATCCATCACATCATTGACTCAAAGCATCTGATTAATCCATCCACCATTTTATTTGGCTTAAATGAGAAGCTGAAATAGTTGAGCATCATCCACGTATGATATTTCATCCCAAATCTCTTGATGTCCTGTGAAGTAACAATTGTTTCATGACCCCCATCCCAGCAATTATGTTGTCACTGAAGATCTCTCTAAGCCAGGGCTGGAGAAGTTTTAACCCTTCAGATGTTCTTGGATTCAGTTCTTATAATCCTATACCATTGGCCATGCTTGTGGGACTGATGGATATTGAAGTGTGAAACACTTTGTGTGTCAATATTTCCCCACTCTTGCTCTAAGACACTGTGCACAGAAAGCGTGAAACTTGTAGGACCAACCCCTATTCATGTTTACTCATGTAAGTCCCAATGAATTCAGTGGGACTTATCCGTAGGTGCATCTCCATGGGATTTCAGCCATACCCTTCCTCTTCTCCAGACCATGGCAAGTGCAGGTTAGAGACCTAGGGAATAGCAGCCTTCTGTTATCTGACTTCCCTGATGTTGGAGAGCAGTTGGGAATGTGGCATAAAAGTGGGGAGAGAGACAAGTTCAAATCCTGCTCCTGGTAGATAGTGCTTCTTCTCCGTTTAGTTTTGATACCCAGTCAACAGTGAATCTGTTAATTTGAGAAATATATACACACACATATCTGTATCTGTAGTACAATATCTGTAGTAGTCAACAATATTTACAATAGTTAGTTTGCAATGAAAGGCTATTTGGGTGTTCAGTGTAAGACAATCAAGAGGCAACATAGGCTTGAGTCTATATTCTCTGATGAAGGCCATGACAGCTGGTAGTTTCCATGTCAGTGAGTTGGTGAATCTGCTCTGAGGCTTACTCTAAACTTTAAAGGAGCTGTCTAGGCTGCTGGCCCCTGGTCTTAGAACAGGGTGAGCACCTTGGATAGCTCCTTTAAAGTTTGGACTACAACCCATTGTTCCACTGACATGGAAGCCACCAGCATCCACCTAGCTCTACCTCTAAAAACCAGGACTGATTCCTGATTAGTTCTGGTCATTGCCTAATAATGTTATAATGCCCCCTGCCTTTCTGTTGCACCCATCACTCTCTTCAGAGACTGGATTCTGGCTACCTCTTATCCCCTCTTCTGCCTCGTTTTGCTGTTTATTCTCAGTTATAGTTTCCAAGTTGCCCTGGACAGATACTGATTATTGATCCGACAGCCTGATATCCGAATTTGCCAGATTTAGCTCTCTAATTTACATTGATCAAGTCCTCTGTTATTTTGCTTTTACCATTCTTGGTGCCAAAATGAAACCTTTTCTGGGTCAAGCAGATCAAAGTTTCTCTCTTATATTGGGGGCAATACTAGATTACTGGTTGAAAACAGAAAATGGGGGGAAATGTCTTGTTATTGCTGCTGTTATGATTATTTCCAATCAACTGAACCCACAACAGCAATCAGGCAGCCTGGAGTCTTGGACAGTATCATTTATAATCTTCCTAGCAAGCACAGAATATGACCCACTTTCTGTTTACAATTTATTGTCATCGTACCCCAGTTTCTTCTTTGGTGCAGCTGCCAGCTGTTTGCCAGAGATTTATTCTATAATAAAATGTAATTTCCTGTCTTGCTGGGAGGGGGGAAAATATAACCAGTCAAGACTCCAATTCTGCAAAGCACGAGACCACAGTTAAATAACTGTTGAAAGTGGATTTCTGGGACCTGGCTTTGGAAAAAAAAAACTCACACTGTAAAAAGTTGGAGTTTGTTTGTTTGTTTGTTTTTTTAAAAAAACTGTTTATAGGCAAATCTTCACAGATGGATTAGGGTTGCCAGACTGTAACCCAAAGCAATCCGCTATATCTCCTCTAGACATTCAGTGTGGTGTAGTGGTTTGAACATTGGACAAGGGCCCTGGAGACCAGGGTTTGATTCCCTGGTCAGCCATGGAAACCCACTGGGTGGCTCTGGGTGGGTCACATGCGCACAGCCCCAGAAAACCGGTGAGAGGTTTGCCTTCAGGTCATCGTAAGTTGGAAACAACTTGAAGGCACACATCAACAACGACATCTTCCCAAAAGAATTTTGTTTCTCTATATGGGTAGTGTTCTTATAATTCTTGGCATTAAAACCAAATCTGAAAAGATCGAATTTGATGCATCTTTTTCAGATGCAAGTCACACTTGTTTTCATTGGGCTTCAGCAGTGTAGCTATGGGGGGGGGGCAAAATAAGGGCATTGCCCCTCCAAATAAGAATTCTGACCTCCTGTTAAATTTTTCTTCAGCCCCCTAACATTGCAGAGAGTGAAACACTGAAAATGATTCACATCTAGAACTCTTATAGTTGCATATTGCCTTGGGAATTTTGCCTGCCTTTTCCTTTTGGATGCCTAAACAATATTTCTAAATGTTCAGCTGAAGTTTTATGTCACTGCAGTGATAGAAATTTGGGACCTGGCGGAAAATTTCATTGGGAAGTAATGCTCTTATTTTGTCCCTTCCCCAGCATTTGCATTCTGAAGCAAGTGTCCATAGGATTTCAACTTCTAAGTAATACTCTAAACATGAAATAGGTTGTAGTTATGTGCAGGCTGAATTAAAAAGATATTCTGTCCATGGAAACTGATTGCTACTTCCCTGGATGCTGCATGGATGTATTCCCTGTACCCAATAAGATGCAGTGCAAGCTTGAGAAAACTTGCATTCTACATCTAAGCTTCTGACTCTTACATTCTTTTTGGTGGCAGGTTTAAGTAAATAATCCCTGATAGTTACCAGTCAGCTTTGGTTATGGAACTGCAGTGAAGCTGAATTCATTTTACCTCCTCTTTGCTTCCTCATTCTCCACAGGTGATTGACGCTGTCACAGCTGATAGTTTGATGAGAATTTACCAAATTTCACAATTTTTTTTTCATATTCAGGACAGGAACAAATTGAGACATCAAACATTGGGATACGGGTGAAACTAAGGTTTTGAGTGCTTACCTTTAAAGGTCTGGGTTTTTGAATCCCTGTTTATTTAACTATGTTAGCTCTGAATTAGAATGGTTACCTCATTTTTTAAAAAGAAGTCACAACAACTTTATATCTGACCATCAGGTATAATGTGGCCCTCTTGATGTTGAAACAGCTGTACCTATTGATTTTAGCTAAGGCAAATTAGGGATGACTTCATTTGAGTTCATTTTTGAGTAATTTACAAAAAGTCACAAATTTGTCAGTATTCGTGATAGAAAGAACTCAAGAATTAAGATGTTTGAACTATGAGAAAATATGGAACAAACAAATTTACCCCTCCTTCCCTTTTACCTGACCCTGATAGTCCCTCCATTAGAGAAGGGATGTTTACTCTCAGTAACCAGATTGCATCATTATCTTATGCTGTATAAAAAAACCCCATGTGCTTTTTACCGTTTTGATACATCACTGGACTTAGTTATCTGGCATCTAAAAGGAAGTGGGTCATCAGATCAGAATCCTAGCTGCATAGCATTTTGTATCACCTTTTTCCATTATGCCTAATTAGACATTATAGAGGAAACAAGCTGGTGTCCCTCAGCTGTTTTGAACTGCAGTTCCCATCATCTCAGAAAATATCACCATAGTTCAACATATCTAGAGGGTATCAGTTCAGGAAAGACTGTTATGTAATGTCCACTGAACCCACATCTATCATTTAATAAAAGTAATATGTAATGTAATATATTTGTGCTCAGTGTGCCTTAACCATCTACAAGAATTGGAGCAGGAAGGGGGATACATTGAATATCACGATGTCATATCATACATTTCTTCTGTTAAATATATCTAAAATCTAAATAAGACTCTTTCATCCAGGGACCAAACTCTGCTTTCCACACTAATCTTTGTGTGTTCCTTCCTCTTGCAGTCTAAATCTTGAGAAGTAGTTCAAAACATTTTTCCTGTAAATTGATAATGAATTTGCTCAGATTTGCTGTTGTTCGGGAGGGGACCCTCCCGAAACTGCAAACCCTAGGATTCCATAGGATGTTGAAAGTGGAATCATTGCGCTATAACAGTCTCGTGCAGAAATGGCCCTGGTCTCCCAGAGTCTTAGTCCAACACTCAAACCATTACAGCACGCTGGGTCTCCCATGCAGCCAATACCTCCTAATTAGTTCACTGTAGCTTGTGAACCCTTTGATACAGGTCATATGTTCAAATTAAGTAGCAGAGTCTGTTTTTGTTCGGTTCCTATTTCTAGGAAATCCCCTACCTTAGCTTGTCCTCATTATTGTGTTGATTTTAGCCAGGAAATAGGAAGGAAGGAAGGAATGTGCATATTAATTCTGATGTGTGTTCTCATTCTCCTTCTACTCCCATTCAACAAGAACTGTTTATCCAAATAGGAAATGTTGCTAAATGTATTCAAGTTGTAGCTGCTATCAACAAGAAATTCAACCAGGTCCATTGTGAGATTAAACTTATTCTTTTGAACATTCTTAGATTTTTAAAATGGAAGTGGAAACAGTCAATCTAATTCACACTCTTGCTTCAGGAGTCAATTTGGGACTGACTATTTTGGAACAAATAAAACTGTATGAAAACATATAGCAGTAGGCAATACTTATTTATTTAGTAGCTACATTTATTTTTAATTTACTTTTTAATTTTCTTTGTTTCCTGACTCTTTCCCGAGACTGAGAGCTCTTTATTCTCATAACAACTCTGCATGGGAGGTCAGACATGAGAGAGAGTGACTAAGCCAAAGTCACTCTCTGTTGGTATTTGGCTCAGTGGGAACTGCATCCTGGATTTCGTAAGTCCCAGTCCAGCACTCTAACCACTACATCACTGATTGGGTTCAGATCTGCAAGAGTGCCAGTTGGATGCACAGCTTACCGTGTGTGTGTATGTGTGTTTAAAGTATGTTACAAACCCATATGTAGTTTTCAAAGAAGTAGCTGTGTTAATCTCTTGCAGCATAAAAAGGAGGAAGCCCTTTGAAGATTCAGGGCAAGGGACATGCATCTTTCTGGATCCTATTACATACTATCCCACTCCCACAACTATGTAAATGTGCTCTATAACCCAAGGCTTTAATATCACGTTATACTGCATCTGAAGAACTGGATTTATATCCATAAAAGCTCACGCTGAAATAAAACACAGTCTTAAAGGTGCTGCCACACACCCCCACCCTCTTTCCTCTTTTTATGCTACAAACCCATATGGTTTCTGAAACTAAGTGAGATGTCTGCCCATCCTATGGATGGGATCCTGTACTCTACAGGCATCTATCTGGCCTGCCTACTCTTATCCCTGAAGCTAACTGTAAACTGGATCCCAACAAACTCAAGGTGTGTTACATGGCACTCCTTCCCAATTTACCCTCACAGCAATCCTGTGAGTTAGGCCAAGTTGCCGGAGGGTGACTGGTCCAGAGTCTCCCAGTGAACATTATGGTTCATTATGGATTTAAACCTGGATCTTCCAAATATTCATGCAACACTCTAATGACACTGCCTCTCCTATTCCTATTCTTATGCACTCAAGCAGCATCCTTGGTATGACAGTAATAATACTAGAAACACCTCAGGGTCTCTTTATTTATATCTGTAAAATCTTGGCAAGATTGCAGGATTCATGTATAGCAATGTTCTGCTATTGTAAACCAGTCAGATTTTTAAAAGAAATTAAAAGATTTTGGAAAGGTAGTTGCACAAATTAGGTACAAACTTAGTAGAAAAGGGAGGAAGAGAAGGAGAAAGGGGAGTCTTATAAAAAGTGCAAAGGGAGGGATGATGAGAATGCTATGAGATGGATGCTATGAGGCATCTAGCCAGACTAATCACTGTTTTTCTGAGGAGAATTGGCAAGGTACCTGAATCTGATTGTAAAACAGTATTTATTGTAATTGATTATTAGATTATGGGCATGCTTTGGATACTTATAGTACAACTGCATACATTTCTGCTCAAACTAAGTTTCATCAGGTCTAATGGGGCCTGCTCTCATGAAACTGTGTAGAAAACTTCAGCTGCAGTTATCCTAAGAGCACCTTCACTTGTTTCAATCTTTGCTTTTTATTTTTAAAAAATGCAGTTAAGGAGATAATCTAAAATTGATATAAATTAAACTCAGGTCTTTGGATAATTAATGTCTCTTGATCCATTTCATTTCAGAGTAAAATTGCAATGTAAACTAGGCTGGAAGTGAATACTTGTGGTTAAGGTGTTTGTTGTGCTGACTCTGAAGCTTGTGAAAACACCAAAATCCCCGCTTTCCACATTTTTTCTAGAAATGAGTAGTCTTTAGTACCTCCCACTTTGCTTTTTGTTGTCCTGCCTTGTCTTTTGGCTACACTGGAATATCACCAAGAGATTTTCTGCATTCTCGGGCAAAAAGGCCCACCCTTATGTTTCTTAAAAAATGAGTATAAATCTGACCTCAGAAATGGCAATATTTTAAGAAAAGTTGGAGAACACATTGCCACTAATTTTAAAGTAGCCATTGTGGGGCAAAGAAAGGTCAAGGGAAGATTAGAGCACAGGTCACTGAGTGACCAACTGGGTAAGTTCCAGTCTATCACTGGAGGCTTCAATCAGGATAACAGAGTCTTATCCCAATGCATGTGTTAATTGGCTTATATAGTGCCAGGATGTTTGTTATCAGCAACAGTTCTCTTAAGGACCAATGTCAATAATTTTTCCAGATGTGTCAGGCTGGACTAGGGATGATATGAACTGTAGTCCAACACAACTGAAGGACCCTAAGTTGAAGAAGAGTGGCTATAGAGTACCATAGCACTTAGATCACTGATTTGTCATTTGTATTAGTATGTGTGCGTGCAGGCAAGCTGGCACCACTTCATATGAACCACAGCCAGCGTCTGGACGAAAGATGGTGGGAAAGACAGCTCCTGTGACGGCAAAAGAAAGTTCAAAGCCACCCATCTGCATCTGCCGGCAAGCTTTCACAGATTGCCATCCATGCATAAAAGAAACCCATTTTTCTAGTGATCGGAACCAGATGGTCCTCCCCAGGGCGAAAGAAAGAGAGGGCCTTCTCTTCTATGAGAAAGGGGCAGGGGCTTGAAGGGTGGTCAAAGTGAGTTTCCCTAAGGCCATTTCCACAGTAGATTATTATAGTGCTATTATTCCACTTTCAACATCCTATGGAATCTTGGGATTTGCAGTTTAGAGAGGGGCCTCGAGGCCCCTCCCTAAACTGCAAGCCCCCAGGATTCCATAGGATGTTGAAAGTGGAATAATAGCTCTATAACAATCTAGTGCGGAAATTTGTGAAACGAACGCCAGAATCCTGCGATGAAACTCGCCTGGCCAGTTTTGCTTCTGGCCACCCTGTTACACATATAGATACTTAACTATTGACTCGGACTTTTCAAAAACAAAAAAAATAAATGAAAAGGAGCTGGAAAGAAACGAGGTGCCGCCGTTCTGAGGGGAGCGCAAGGGCTTCGAGGGACCGGTCCGTCCCGCCTTTTCTGGGACGAAGAGACGGGGGGGGGAGAGGAGGAAGTGGCTGGGGCGCGCGCCGCGAGGGGGTGTGTTGGGGGGCAAACGTCGAGAGGGGCCCGGCGATGCCCCCTCCCCCTTGGCCAAGGCTGCCCGGGACCCGCGTCTCTTTGGCGGCTTCGGCGGCCGACGCCAGCTCGCACCCGGGAGCAGGTTTCTTTGTTGGCCGCCGGGGTCGGACTGCGTGCGGTGCCATTCATCTCCTCCCCGGCCCGGGGCCCTGGCCGTCGCTCCACTTCCTGTCTTTGCATATTTCCCCGTCTCTTCTGTCTCCCCCTCCCCCACTTCCCAGCTTCTCCTCGAACGCACACGCACAGACAGGCGGGGGAGGGAGAGGGAGAGACCAGAGCCCGCATCTGGCCAAGGGGAGCGGAGAGCAGAACCGGAGGCGTCCCGCCAGCTGCAACAGCTGGAACCGACCTCGGCTCTCCTTCCAGCGCCGGGCGGCGGCGGCGGCGGCGGCGGCGGCAGCCTAGGTAAGCGGGAATGCCCGGGCGCGTCGGCTGGCGCGGGAGAGAATGGGTCGCCCCGGCTCGAGGGGAAGAGGAGGGCGAGCCAGGCACAGAGAGAGGAGTCCCCCGTGCCATCTGGAAGGAGGAGCCCCTTCCTAAAGGGGCTCTGCGTTCCCAGGGCAGGAACCCGCGCGGTTTCCGCGCCTCGGGAAAGCGGTCTTCCTCTCCGTGTGTGAGCGAGCGAGGGAGTGAACGAAGGGGCAGCAAGCCAGGGTTATTAATTTCGGCGGGCTCCCTGGCGGGGAAGAAGAAGACTAGATTCAGGGAGCCGCGAAAGGAAAAGAAAGGGTGGCTGCCTTTTCAGCGAGACAGGCAGACGGGGTTGGGCGTCTCACTGTCTTCACGCTTCGATTTCACGCCCGCTGCCTTGGATGTAAGGGACCCGGTGTTCGTTCTGCTCTGCAGGCGCTTTCCTCGGCTCTTCACTCGGTGGAATTTGAGTGCAACTTTGAGACGAGGCGGGAGGGTATTCTTTTATCTCCTTTTCTCTTCCCATACATCGACCTGCAGTGCGCCGGGTAGGTGGGTAGGTGGCGCTGGGGCACCGCGTTGCTCCCTGGCTTTTGCCCGCTATTTCCCACCATTAAAAGTTTCGGAAGGAAAACTCTTTAAAAAATTCTAACCAGATTCCTTTGATTTTTTTCCCCCCTTCCCTGTTAACAAATAGAACTTAAAAATATATATGTCAAGAGCAAAATGTTTAGGCTACTGTTTCTGGATCCAGGACAAACCTAGGAGAAGTGCTGTTGGCTTGCTTTTTAAGCACACATACAAACCCTACCTTTTAGAGTTGGGATGTATAGCAGAAAATATATATATATATATTAGAGTTCAGATATGGCTAAGATATTTTTCTAAGTTGGCTATAGAAATGTATAAAAGTATAGAAATGAGTGAGCAAGATATATTTAAGACCTTTTTTTAAAAAAAGCCACAACCATATTTAATTTTAAAAATAAATTACAAAATAATCTCTTTTCCTATTCTTTCCAGGTTAGTCTGGATTCATGAAAAATATTTAGTGAACGGAATATTTGGAAACATGGAATCTATACATATAACCCCTGAATGTGGTTGGTCGTTTCCAACTAGACTCATTGAACCAGTTGCAGAATGGTCTGTCTACAAGTAGATAAACCCCATTGATTCAGTGGGTCTCCTCTAGTTGGGGCTAGCAGTTACATTTAGGCCAAAGTGTGATAGTGACACAAATCTTAAGTTTGGCTACCCACCACCCACACCTTTTAGGCCTGTAACCAGAAATGTCGAGTTCTGGTGACCAGGGTACAATGCAGGTCAGAAGAGTTAAATGAGAAATAGATGAGATGCAACACTTGTAAAAGCATTATTAAATAGGCTCGCCATCCTCCACGAGGAAATAATATAAGCACTACAAGCAGGGAGGGCAGAGGGATGTTGGAGGTAGCCAGGCTTCTGGTTTCCACCTGCACCTCCAGAATTGTGTCTCTGTCCTTTGTTTGGTATTACAGATTCTGCTATATTATGCTTGACAGATGTGATATGATCGTGCTTATAGATCTGCATAGGAATGGAGGATTGTGTATCTGGAGGCTGGAACTAATTAGACAATAAGGGCTCTAATTTGAAATCATAATAACTGAAGGCATAGAAATGGACCAGAATGGACTTTGGAACTGCACTAGAGTCTTCTGCCTATACCACATGGAGACCCATACTGTAATCTTTCAGCCTGTGCAGGGAAATAGAAAAGTAGAGTCGGAGGAGCCCTCATAAACCATCTACATGCCAAAACCCCAGAACTGGAGCATCCCCAACAAATGAGTGTCTGATTTTTCCATAAAGACCCCAAAGCCTACCAGAAAGGAGACCTCATCACTCTTTTAAATCAGGGATGTGCTCCAGATAGAATCATAGAATCATAGAAATGTAGAGTTGGAAGAGACTGCACAGGCCATCCAATCCAATCCCCTGCCATGCAGGAATACCCTTAAAGCACTCCCAACAGATGGCCATCCAGCCTCTGCTTAAAAACCTCCAAGGAAGGAGACTCCACTACACTCCAAGGCAGCATATTCCACTGCTGGACGGCCCTGATTCAGGTGGAATCTCCTTTCCTGCAGCTTGAATCTATTGCTCCTTGTCCTGGTCTCTGGAGCAGCAGAAAACAAGCCCTCTCCCTTCTCTACATGGCATCCCTTCAAATATTTAAACATAGCTATCATGTCCCCTCTTAACCTTCTCTTCTGCAGACTGAACATACCCAGCTCTCTAAGTCTATCCTCATAGGGCTTGGCTTCCAGGCCCCTCACCATTTTGGTCGCCCTCCTCTGGACCTGCTCCAGCTTGACCATGTCCTTCTTGAATTGGGGTGCCCAGAACTGGACACATTATTCAAGATGAGGTCTAACCAAAGCAGAGTAGAGTGGTACCAGGACCTCCCTCGATCTAGACACCATACTCCTATTGATGCAGCCGAGAATTGCATTGGCTTTCTTGGCTGCTGCATCACACTGCTGACTCATGTTCAGCTTGTGGTCTATTAAGACTCCTAGATCCCTTTCACACATACTGCTATCCAGCCATGTGTCCCCCATCCTATATTTCTGTATTCCATTTTTTCTACCTAAGTGTAGGACCTTACACTTCTCTCTGTTGAATTTCATTTTGTTAGCCTTGGCCCAGCTCTCCAATCTGTCATGGTCATTTTGAATTTTGATCCTGTCCTGTTGTTAGAGTGCCATTCCCATCAGCCAGCCAGCTGATGGGAGTTGGTGGGTTCTCTTAGGAGCTTCAGATCAACAGCATAGGGGAGGGCACATGTTCCTCATTTTTGTTCTAGGTAATCCATTTAATTGCCAAGCTTTCTTACTGTCACTAAGTTTCTCTTAATCCTGACCCCAAATCTACTGCTCTGTAACTTAAATTCCTTTGATTCAATCCTGCCTTTTGGGGCAGCAGAGGTTAGGTCTTCTGTGTGACTATCCCTTGGATGTCTCAAAAGTGATGTCATGTCCTTCTGCAGTCCAGTCTTCAGTCTAAACATGCCTACTTCCCTGGATCTTTCCATGAAGGATGCAAGGACTGTTGTGGGAGATCTTGGCTTCATCCTCAGGCAACACACTCATACACCAACTCTATCTACAGCTCTTGGAGAGAAGGAGCTCTGTTAAACTCATTGAAACATACACAGGGCTACGCTGTAAGTCTGGTGTCTCTGCTGGGAGCAGCCACCTGGATCTGAAAGAAAGGGAAACATTTTTCCCCGATCCCATAATAGATGTAGTTAAAGAGTTGGGGGAGTATCTTCAGCAGTTCACTTGGTGGGAAAAAATCAGAAATCCTGGTCTGAAGCTGGAATGCACCCAAGTGCTTGCCTCATTCTGTCCAAGGAGCATCCAGCTCACCCAAAACCAAAGAATGATTGCAAACTGTTACAAGTTTCTTTGACTCCTAGGTACTGAAAACCCTTTTAGATATTTCGTTATGTCAGTGTATGTCCTTGATATAAATACAGTAACAATATCAGGAGGAACAGAATGCACAGATTAAATTGTTTTAGCACTATGGAAGGCTTCATTGTATCTTTTAAAGCTCATTCTGTCTAGTTCATAGTAGTTTTCCCATTGCTCTTTCTTTAGACCAGCAGGAGTGGGCCCCTTTTGGTACTTCAGAGGTTGCTGACTATAGCACTCATCAGCTCTGGCTAGCAAAAGCCAATGGTGAGGAATGATGAGCATTTCAGCCAGCCAGTTGAACAATAATACATCTCCCCTCTGTACCTTACTCAGTGACAGACAGACCCTGCAATAACTGTTTATGGTAGTGAGAATTGTTAGGAAAATGATATTTTCTTTGAGAGCCCCAAACCTACTTTGAAACTGCCCAGGTCTTGTTCTTACTCTGTGTGATATTTGTCTCCACCCCTTACTGAGAGAAGCTGGGGGCTTGCTTTAGACCAGTTTTATAGCTGAGGTGAGATATAAACCAGCAGCATTCCAAATCACATTTGGGGGCTCTTCCATCTACTTCCGTGATTGTTCTTGTTTGCACTGTATAGAAGAATGGTAAAGAAGGCTGCATTTCTGTGCAGAGTGTTTCAGTAGTGTATTGATGCTTCTAATATGCATCTTAGCTTGTGTGAACAGTCCTTAATAATGAAACCAGAGTAGAAGGTGTGGGCTAAAATGGAATTCTGAGAATCCCCTTGAACTGGGTGGCCTGCCAGTTGTTGCTGAACTCCAGTTTCAATCAGCCTCAGTGAGTCTGGCCAGGGAAGTACAATGGGAGCTGGCAGTTCTTCAAAATTTGGAGGAATGGAAGTTCTCTCTTCATCCCTTGTTTGTATGGATAAACAATGGAATCATATAATACAATCTTACAAATGTGTCCTTCGATTGTGAGTATTAGAAGTAAGCTCTCATTTTCAGGTAAATGATATGGGATTGCAGACTGAAACCAGCTAAAGCAATCAAGGCTGAGTGCTGTGTTGATAAATCAGCCAGAAAGACATAAATTAGTATCTAATATTTCAACCCACTTAATTCATAATAAAAGTTTGACTTTCTAACCTCCTGCCACAATCTCAGACTCGGTTAATTCTATCTATCCTGATCTAGCAATGGTGTCTGCATGTTGAAACAGTTTTATGTAAACAGATAGAGATTAAGGGGTAAGCAAAAGCCAGCAGTGTACTCCAGGAACTGTCTTCTGTTTTTTGATTGAGAGAGGAAAGTGTATCCTCTGTTCTTATTTGGGAGAAGAAAAGGACAGCCAATTAATTCTGTTTCGCTTTTGGAAGTATTTAAAACCCATTCCCCCAATGTTTTATGTTGCTCCATTTTAAGTAGTACTCAGCCTCTTCCTACTGTTACCACCTGCTCCCTACCCTATGTATAACATGCCTAATAGAAAGCTTTGCACTCTTACAGAGTAATCTGATACACGCTTGCTCAGTCAGTGGTGAGTCTCATAGTGTTCCATGGGGCTTCCTTTCACATATGTAATTCTATAAATTGAAGTTGAAGACCTGTATCCAACTTTTAGTCCCAACCAGGGTACTCTCATTAATTCTGTGGAGTTTGCCATGTATGTGCCTTCAGGTCACCTGTCAATTTACCGTGACTCCATTAATTTCATAGGCTCTTCTTAGGCAAGGAATACTCAGAAGTGGTTTTGCCAGTTCCTTCCTCTGAAATATAGTCTATAGCACCTGGTATTCATTGGCAGGCTCCTCTTCAAGTGCTAACCAGAGATGATCCTGGCTAGCTTCTCAGATCAGACAGGATCTGTTACTGTTAGGGTATTGAGGTTGTGTGCAACTTGCATACGTGTTACTTTACCACCTTCCCATTGCTTTAAGATGTCTAGATTAGTTGTAAGAAATAATTGTATTTAGGCATCTCTGTCCCCTCCTCCCAAAGAAAAAATAACTTTATCAGTGGCTTTGGGATAAAGCTACTCCAAATGCAGAGGCAGTATTCTGCTTTATTTGTGCTTCTCTGGAGCATGATCAGAAACTTAAAGTAAAATGAGTGGGCATATGTGTAGAGTACAGTTGGCCCTCCACATTTGTGGGTTTGACTTCCACGGATTTGATTATTTGCGAGTTTCTCCAACCCCTGCCTCCCGCCCTCAGGTGCTTCTTTTTCTGGGAGAAGTTTCTCTCTCAATGGCTCCAAATCAGGCCATTCAACCCTTTAAAAACCCAGCTCTGGTACTCCTCCTCCTTCACCAGCCACTGCTTGGCCAGCTAAGGATGGCTCACAGCCCAATTTCTCAGCACCACAAACTCTTTCTTGATATCCCCCACACACACCTAAGGAAGGAAATGGGTGATAGAGAGGACGTATAGGGCCACCATGCCAACCTCTCCTTCCCTCTCCATTACCTGATCTGGTTTGGACCCTGGGTGCCTGCTTTCCCCACCCTGCCTTGGACGCCTTTCCACAGACACACAGACACATTTTGATATTTGTGATTTTTCCACTTTTGCGGGGGTCCTGTGCCTCTAACCCTAGCAAATGTGGAGGGCTGACTGTAATTATTTTATGCAGTGATGGAAAGAAAATGATAAAGAAAATCATCCTGGACTACAACTCACAGCATTTGTCATCCTTGTCTATGCTGGCTAGGGCTGTTGGGAGTTGCAGTCTAGCAACATCTGAAAGTCTTCATGATTCATACTCTTGCTCTACAGTTATGCCAGGAATTTATGTATTTTATATGGCTTCTCAAATACTCAAAGCCATGCAAGTACCAGTTGTGCCAGTTAAAACCTGATTTAGGAATGACTAATGGAACAGGAAATCTCCTGCATCTTAACATGCATGTGTTGTTTTGCCTTTTCAGAGGTTTATTAGCTCCTCTTAACTTGTGTACATGTGATTTGTACTAAACAGCAGTAGTGTGTTGATTTCAGGCTAAAAAAAGATTTTTTTTTTCCAGATCAGTTTAGGATGGAATGTAAGAATATGTAGGTTTTTTAGCTAATGAAAACTGAAATTCAAATACTGTGTAGTTCAGTCAAGCATTTTGTATAATTTTCCAGCAGCTGTTTTCCTGGATTTTTCCATTACTTATTTAGTCCTAACTGGGAGAATGTCTTGTTGGGGATGATAGGAGTTTCAGCCCCACGGAAACGCAGCGGAAAAACCAGAGTTCAGCGAGCCAACAGCAGCAGTCTTATTCCCCAGTAAGGATACTCACACACAGAGGAGTGTCTTCCAAAACAGGAGGCACTTTATCTTGCGGCAAAGTTCCGTTATATACAAAACATAGGACAGACGGACAAAAGCTTGCCCCAGGCACCAGGTTTGGTCAACAGACAAATACATACTGGCGTTGCTTTGTTATATACCTATCTACAACCAATCAGGTAGAGGTTTGCACACCTCCCTCTACCATCTGCACACAACCCCAGTTTCTTATGCAATCTTGCAATTACCCACAGCTGGGGCATGATGCAACATCTTTGCAGTGGGCTGATCATTTTCGCAGGGTTCCCTGCCTGAATCCCTGACAATCCCCTCCAAAATGGTCAGGCCACTGTGTAGGACATTTTCACAATCCATACATGTCATACAATACATGTTACGTAATACATACAGTACATACATTCAAGGGTACAATTCATCTTCCACCTTACACTCTGGTGGCAAGGCCCAGTTCACCTGCCAACTTCTCATGGCCTACTACTGGAAGGGCCTTTGTGAGCAAATCCGCAATATTGTGTTCAGATGGACAATACCACAAACACAAAATCCCATCTTGGATCATTTGCCTTACATTTTGGTACCGTACCCCAATGTATTTAGTTCTACACTTTAAGTTTTCTGCCTCAGCTATTGCTATGCAAGCTTGTGAGTCTTCATGTATTTCCAGAGGTATGCTGCAAGGCTCTTGTATGTCTGTCAGTATTTGTCTTAGCCACTGTACTTCGCTAACCATCTCTGACAATGCTGCAAATTCAGCCTCTGTTGTGCTTAGCGCCACACAACTCTGTTTTCTTGATCTCCATACTATGGGACTCTCCACATACCTGGCTACCAACCCAGTCACTGACTTCCTGCCTGCTGGGTCAGCAGCAAAAGAGCTATCGACATAGCATTCCAGTGTTTTTTGGCTTGCCACCATTCTCAGACACAGATCTCTTGTCCCTTTGAGATATCTGATGACTTGTTTTACAGCCACCCAATCTATCTGTCTGGGTTTGGAAGCTCTCCTGCTTAACAATCCAACAGCGAAACTGATGTCTGGTCTCGTGTTGTTGGCAATGAATAACAGGCTTCCAATGACAGAATGGTATAGCTGAGGGTTCACGAACAGCTCACTTGCTTTCAAATTTGCGAAGTCTGTTGTCATGGGAGTTCTGACTGTCTTTGCATCACACAGACCACATTTAGCAACAAGACTGTCGATCTTTTTCTTTTGGCTCAGAAAAATCTCACCATCACTGGTTCTCTCCACTTCAGCACCTAAATAACACTTCAGACTGCCTAGATCTTTTAGCCTGAATCGTTTCTCTAATTCCATCTGCACGCGCTTTACATCACTGGCACTTCTGGCTGCAACGCAAAGGTCATCAACATATATCACTATTATGACGCAGTTGTCACCTGCCCCCTTGGTATATACGCATGCATCTGCTATGCTCCTCGTATACCCAAGTGCCACCAATTGCTGATCAATGCATTTGTTCCAACAATGAGCGCTTTGACGAAGACCATAGAGAGCTTTGCACAACAGGTATACTTTGTTGCCTTCTGCGCCATCATATCCTGGTGGTTGCTCCATGTAGACTGTTTCTTCTAGATCAGTGTTCAGGTAAGCTGTCTCAAAATCAAAATGTTGAACAACCATTTTCCTCTTGGCAGCAATAGCTAATACCATCCTCAGACTTTCTGGTTTGGCTGTGGGAGAAAAAGTCCTGTCAAAGTTGGTGAACCTTTCCTGGGAGAAATCCTTTGCAACCAGGCGTGCCTTATACTTCTGTGTACCATCAGGCATGTCCTTTAATTTAAACACCCACCTGCAACCGACTACCTTCTGGTCCTTGGGCCTGTCTACCACCTGGAAGACCTTTCTTTCGACAAGTGACTGGAACTCAGAGTCCATGGCAGTGTTCCACTTTTCCTGTTCCTCCTTGGGATACTCTAACAGTTCCTGATAACTTTCAGGCTCACTAGCCACAACACTGAACAGCTTGGCCCCTTGAACAACAAATCTGACAGGGGCTTTTCTTACCCTCTTGGATGTCCTAGGAATGAGCACCTTAGTTCTTCCTGACTCAGTTTCGCTAGGACTACTGCTGCTCTCAGTGTGAGGCTTTTCTTTGAGTGCAGTCCCAGGTTTGAAGCTAGGTGGTGGTGAGGAGTCATGTGAGGTTCCAGGTTTTTCTTCCTTTTCATCATCAGACATCACTGCCCCTCTATCTGTGGACATAATGTACACACTTTTCATGTAGAGGTTTGTTACACAAAGGGTTAACGTTTGCCACTTTTCCTTTGGGCAACATGTGGTACAACCCCTGCTTTTTCACCCCTTTTGCACAAAAAACACCATTTGCAGTAGTTATACATTTCTCCCCTTCAAACACCACTTTGTAACCCTCACTGGCCAGTTGGGAGACACTCAAAATACAGTTCTGCAAATTTGTCACGCACAATACATTACTGAATGATTTACCAAAGCATGGCACATATGCAGTACCCATCTTCTGCACCTTGCTTGGTTCCCCATCTGCAAGGGAAATTGCTGTTATATTTGCATTTGTAACATCATTCAACAGCTTTAAATTGTTCACCATGTGGTGAGTTGCACCACTGTCTAGCAACCACACACCACTCTCGGACTGTTCTTTTGCCACAAACACATGGCCTTCAGCCTGTGACAACACGCCCCTCCGCTTCTGGGCTGTCTTCTTCCCTCTGCTCGGCGCTGGCATTCTGCAGTCCTTCTGGAGATGGCCGACTCTCTTACATCTGTAGCAGCGTCTGGCAAAGCTGCACACTGCTCCTTCTTCCAGGTCAGATGCCTCCTTGGGAGCTGCCTCTCCCTTCTGGCGACTGGCTGCTCCCCTCCAACTGCAGTCTGGAATCGAACTGCTTACGTTGGACTTCCTCCAAAATCCTCCCAGCTACCAGGTCTACAGTCAGCTCTTGATATGCTGTGTCTGTAGCAGCAGCGTGAATCAACTGGGAAGGACTTAAAGTAAGCAAAATAACTGCTTTGGCTTTTTCGTCAGCAACCCTGAATGCTGCTATTTGAGCAGCAGTTGCTCCTTCTGGGGGCTGTCCCTCATTTTCCAAAACATGCCACAAGTTTTCCTTCATCAAAGCGGCTCTCACATAAATTTGCCAGCTTTGATAATTAGTGTCGGTCAACTTTTCAAAACGCAGATAACCTCCCTCAGCCATGCTGCTGCCTTTGTAAGGAAAATTCAACAAACAAAGCAGCTGGCCGCAGTGACCTTGATGAGCTCCGGACTGAAGATTAACTGTCTCTCTGCCAAAACACAGACTCCCGAAGCACCGGAGAGCCAGGCAAACAGTCAAAAACAGTCCCAGTATCCAGAGGAAAAACAACTACAGGTGCGCTGTGGATGCTGTGCACTCTGGGCCTGGGCCCATAACCACTGTTGGGAGATGATAGGCACTTTATCTTGCAGCAAAGTTCCGTTATATACAAAACATAGGACAGACGAACAAAAGGCACCAGATTTTGTCAACAGACAAATACGTACTGGCGTTGCTTTGTTATATACATATCTACAACCAATCAGGTAGAGGTTTGCACACCTCCCTCTGCCATCTGCACACAACCCCAGTTTCTTATGCAATCTTGCAATTACCCACAGCTGGGGCATGATGCAACATCTTTGCAGTGGGCTGATCATTTTCCCAGGGTTCCCTGCCTGGAATCCCTGACATATCTACTGTTTTAAGTACAGATGGGTTGAAATGTGTACTTTAAGCTCCAAATCCACACTGTTCAGTACACTGTGAACCACCTTCCCTTGATCTGGTATTCTTCAGCTCTTGTACTATAATTCGTATCATTCCCACCCAGTGTGAACGCTCTCCAGTTGTCCCAGTTTGACAGAGACAGTTCCAGTTAATTATCTCCCCACTTTTAAAACATATCCCAGTTGCTATCTCATCTTCTCATTTCCCCTCTTTTTCTTCTTCTTACTACAGTTCCTGAACACTGAGTTCAAAGTGAAAAAGTAGTTTGCACTCAGCTAACAGGGGGGAGAATGAATGTGGGGAGAAGAGAGGAAGGACAGAATCTTGCTTGTCCCAGTAGGCTCAGGCAAAACCAAACTGCTGCAGCCTGTCCTAGCTTGTGTTTTCTTCCCTTTTAACAACTTGTGCTGTTTTGGTGATAGTCTGATGCGGCTTGGCCATACATCTTCTGGTTTGCCTGCAGACATTTCTCCTGATGAAATGTTGGATGGTATATGGCTATTGATTAGAGATTATGGCAGTTGTATTCTAGCACATCTGTGTGCCAGGCTGGGGAATGCTGCTGTAAGTAATGCCAGTCTTCGTTTGCAGTCTTTCAGTACCTTTTGCGTGTTAAGTTGGCATGTGGAGTCATTTTGTTTCTTTCTTATTTGCTGTGTCAGTAGCATCGTTCAGTAAACAACACTTTCAAGCCTAAGAAATAGCCAGAGAGAGAGAGCAGTTTTCATGTGGAAACTCGTTCTAGGTCTTAATCTGGATGGAAGACTCACACCTGTTTTTTCCGCCTAAAATAAATGCCATGATGGGAGAAAGGCCAGATAGAAATTAAATAAATAAGAAATAAACAAATATGGCTGTGTAAAGCACACTTATTTCAAGATTTCAGGATTTATGCAAGAGAGAGATGAATTCTACAAACTACATTCGTTCTGTGACCAGGATATGTTATATTATATTCCTTGGATGGTGTCATACATATTCACACATTTCTTTATGTTACTACTGCAGTTTCCGTTTGTTTGCCTAGGTTTTTGTTTGTTTGTTTGTTTGTTTGTGGAGAGGAAGCATTGGTTTATTCTGACTGATGGAAATATGTGATATAAGGGCTGTCAGCTCTGGCCAGATCAATCTGAAATAGTGGTTCTGAATCAGTGGCAGTGATGGTCCAGAAGTTGTTGGACTCCCAGAAGCTACAGGCAATATAGCTGATGGTGATGGCCTTCCTGCTTGAGAACCAGTATCCTGGGATAGGAGATCTGATATCAGAAGTGCTGTGAAGCAGACTTGTTTGCTCTCAAGTAACTGTGCCAACGCTCTACTTTGCTTTACTCACTAAGATTGGTGATTGCCCCTCCTGACCCTATATGAATTCACCCAATCCTGTAGAGAGATTTGAGAGCCAGCAAGGTGTAGTGGTTTGAGCATTGGACTATGACCCTCGAGACCATCCTCGTGATTTGCTCGGCCATGGAAAACCACCAGGTGACCTTGGGCACATCACACATTCTCAGCCCCAGAAAACCCTGTGATAGATTTATCCTATGGTTGTTGCAAGTCAGAAAAGTCTTGAAGGCATACAACAACAAGAATTAAAAGATTTAATAAGTACAATATAAAAAAAAAAAGCTCTTGTGTATGTTCCTCAGTTTCCCCTTGGCTTGCTTCTTGCTCTGCTGCTCTTGCTTCTCTCTGTGCTTCTGCCTGCTTGGACAGTGTCCCAGAGTGACCTCAGTTTGTCTCTCTGATATACAAATTCAGCTTGCCTTTTATTTGGATGTCCCACTAAAAATAATCTTAATAGAAAAATCTGGACCAACAAAACTCCAAATCCTTCTCCTCTGGGAAACCTCCAGTGCCTGAAACATGGCTTTTCCTTTTACCCACATGCAAAGTACACTGTTCCTTAGTGTGTCTATGTATGCATTGCCCCAAAGAAGAAATGTATCATTCCTGCCTTACCAAAAGAGGTCAAAATTTGAATGTTATTTGCGTACACTAGTATGGTTTGCGTATGTTTTGCATGTGTGCGGGTGCATGGAGTATATGCATATGCTAATTTGAATGGATGCAGATTTGTGAGTCATTGGCATAACTGAAATAAAAATACAGTATTATTACACAATGATGCATAAGACTGAAACCAAAAGTTTCAAGACCCTGCTTTCTTTCTTCAAGTTCTTTATCGTCAAGCCAACATTGGACTATATGGTCCTTCAAGGTTATTATGCCATTGAAAAGAGGACTGTTCTCTGTAATGCAGGACATGTGACACACCCACTCACATACGCAGCCCTGTCAGTGTTCCTCTTTGGTTGATGAGGGCTTTAATTATTATCATCTATGGATTATCTCTCGCAGTGTAGACACAGACTGCTCCTATAGCATTAATGGAAACATAGTGTTATTTTCCTTTTAAAACACATAATTCTGCAGAAGTCTCTTTTTACAGAGGTGCATGACCCTTTATTACTCATAGTTATTGTGTAACGCACTGACGCTAATGTACCATGCCAATTTATTCTGTGTTGAGGAGCTATGCCAAGGACTTGATGGAACAGCATGATTTTTATCCATTGTATTGTTTTCGTTGTGTTCTATAAACATGTAGGACCCTCTGGGAAGAATCATTGGGGAGGCTCAACCTTCCCCATTTAATTACTGGTTAAACAAATGTTGCCGTTAAAATCCAGCTGAGTGGGATCTGAAGAACAGGAATTGCTGAAATGCAATTCAAAAGTTAGAGCTATTTTAAGATTTTAAGTATTTGATGAAATGATGCTAATCATTTGTCACTCAGAAGCCAATTTTAAGCAGCACTAAAGGGCATAGGGTTCAGAAGGCCGTGTGAAGCAAAAAGGCTTGCTTTAGCTGCATCTTTTCACTTGGTTTTAAAGGAAAAATAACTTTTGAACAGTGATTGCGAGGGGAATAGCAACAGTGTCTGCTCCCTGCGTGGTACCAGTATTTGCATATGTTGCCTTGCAGTCCTGACACTGGTAAAGGGCCTCATGCTGCATGGAAGATTTGCAGGAATGGGCAAAGCTTGGAACAGTTACTGTTCAGCATCTTGGAACTGTCAGGATATCTCATACTTGATTTTGCTGGAAGGAGAGATCACTGGAAATGCATGGCGTATAATGGAAGGCCTTGAAAAAGTTACTTTTTAAAGATATAACTCCTCGAAATACTTCAGCCTACATGTCCACCGGCTAGAGAATTCTGGGAGCTGAATTCCAAAAAATTTACTTTCCCAAGATCTAGAAATGAGGTCTTGTGAGGTCTAATCTCTGTATTACTGCTTTGGAGTATCATATGTTATGTCAGGAATTGTCTGGACCTTAGATTTGTGGAAAAGTTTATAAAAACAATATTCTGATATGTAGCATCAGTATTACATAGTGTAGTGGTTTGAGTGCTGGAATATGACACTGGGAGACCAGGGTTTGAGTCCCAACTCAGCCATGGAAATCCACTGAGTGATCATGGGCAATTCATACTCTCTCACCCTCAGAGGAAGGCAAGGGTAGCCCCCCTCTGAATGAAAGAAAATGCCATGACAGGCTCATGTTAGGCTCTCTATAAGTCAGAAATGACTTGAAGACATGCAACAACAACAACAATTTGGAGGAAGGGGCATCTTGCCTCCTTTGCAGCTGTGTATGAAAGAAACATCATGATTGCTCCTGCTGGTTGAATGACTGATCAAAATCATGGCAGAAGACAGGACCTCAAAGAGCTGTGTGGAAGAGGGAATTTCAGCAAGGTAACTTGCAAGTTGTGGTTTACACGTGGCTTGCACCAGGGTTCAGTTCCCCGCTTGGCTGTGGAAACCCACTGAGTGACCTTGGGCGCATCGCACAGTCTCAGTCCCAGAAATCCCTGTGACAGTTTCACCTTAAGATTGCATAAGTTGGAAATGACTTGAAAGCACACAGCAACAACAACTTGCAAGATAAGCGGTGCCTGCCAAAATTCCACTTTGTATACAACCATCTAAAGAAGGCTTTATCTCCTGTTGCACCTCAGTTATGGAACACCTTCCCCTTGGAGGCCCAACTGGCATCATCATTGCTGTCATTTGGCACCAAGTGAAAACATGGTAATTCATTAACACTTTGGGGGCCTAATTGATTCACACAAACCCTTATTTGCATATGGTTTTAAATTGTTTTAAATGATTTTAACTAGCCTGAAATTGACTTTTTAACATGTTAAATTGTTTAATATATTGCTAGCTTTTAAAATAATTTTTATTACTTATGCTATACTAGATTTTTCTGACTGGTTTTACGTATGCTGCTTTGAGATCTCTAGACAGAGGGCAAGATGCAGGTGTGCCTCAGTCAGCAAAGCCTCTGATAAAGAAGCTTGTTTTTACAAAGTCTTTTTGTGACAGCCCAGTGTCACTTTTTTCATCTTCTGTCTAGATAGAAGGTTTTTTTTTTTTTAAGCAGCATATAAATTGAGAGGATGCTGAAAGACAATTATTGCAGTTTCAGCTTGATGTGGGATACAGTGTGCTTCTGATCTAGCCAGTCCTGGGCCATTTCTGCACTACACTCTTATAGCGCAATTATTCCACTTTCAACATCCTATGGAATGCTGGGGTTCGCAGTTTCGGGAGGGGCTGGCGAGCCCCTCCCGAAACTGCAAACCCCAGGGATTGCATAGGATGTTGAAAGTGGAATAATCGCGCTATAAGAGTGTAGTGCAGAAATGGCCCTACTGTGCTGTGTGTGTCTGCTTACAACAAGCAAAGTAAAGAGAAGCTGTGTCCAGAATGCCTTACTGAACATGCATGAAAAGCAAAAGAGAGGAAATGGAAAAGCAGATAAGCCTGCGTAAACAGCTGTCAGCGTGTTTTATAAACCATAATAGAAAAAGTAGAGACTGGTGAAATAAAAAATAAATAAAAATAATCTCTTGATGTATTTTGGAAGAAACTTTCAATTGCTCTTTAGAAGATTTGCAAAATGTTTTCATTAATTTACACATGCCTTCCCCTTTCCATATTGTTATTTTTCAATAAAAGTTTTGCTGAAATATGTTGAACTTCTCTTCTTTCTTGTGATATAGGAACCTATCCCTATTCTTTCCATGTTATTTCTACCTCTGGTACCAGAGTTTCTGTTGAAGAAGTCATGCACAGCAACATATTGACTTTGTTATGTATGCCTGTATAAATATTTTAATATGTAATAAATGGTAGAGGAGCCCTGTCCTCTTTTTTGTATAGCTCTTCTATTGAAATTAGAGGCCTTAGGCCTCAGTTGTGTTTTCCTTCTAGGATAAACTTCATTCGTAAGAAGCTGTGCCATTATTTGTGGAAGGCAGAGAACACCACTGAATTTCTGTGACCACAGTTCTTAGGTGTGTGTGTGTGTGTGTTTAGGTGGGTGAGGTTGTGTGTATTTTTTTGAGTAGGTGAGGGGAGGTGTTAAGAACAATAACAATGCATCATGCAGAGCCCTTGTTGATCAGACAAGAAGATCCACTACCATGCATGTTTGCCTGCTTAGAAGTGAAGAACTTGCTTTCAGATAAGTGTATACGGGATTGCAGTTCTAGTGTCTCTAACTGTCTCTGTGCCTTCCTTACTTAGTGGTTGCTTCTGGGTTGGCAATTTGGCTATGGAAAACTCAAGGGAAATGAATCCAAATATTTGCATTCTCCCCTTGGCCCCAGTTGCTCAACTTATAAACACGCAATGGGATGTTAAACTTCAGTAAAGGTTCTGCCAAGACCGATGGACAATTTTCCTCTAGTAGTCCAACTCAGACCTTGGGAAGAATGCTTGGATCTTTTGCTACTTTTTTTGCTACCTAATGAGAAGAATATGAACTCTCTGCCTGCGGGACACTAGAGATATTTGGTTTTCAAAACAAAACTTGCTGATACCCTGTGGTTATGGATGTGGGAGGGATCAATTCAACCAATTAATCTAGAACAGCCAAGGAAAACAGTAATTTCAATGCTATACTTTCCATGGACTTCTTGCTGCAGAATGTAATGTTGGAATTATCCTTAAGGACTGGATCATATGCAGATTTTCTAAATGCAAATAGCATTCAGTTTTTATGGGCCCCTCCCATAAGCTATAGGTTTAGATTATATGCTTCTCTGAGACAGGTAGGGACCCAGAGTTTCAGTCATCCTGATCCAAAGGACTTGAAAGTCAGCCAAGGGACCAAAGAGAAATATAACTGTGGTCTGTTATGGACAAATTGTGTTCTGAGTAGGGAAAATCAGGGTCCAAAGGGCCAGTGGTCAAGTTAGGACAAAGCAAATCTTAAACAGCAGTTGGGAAAAAGTGGGAAAAAGGAGTTTGGTGAAGTACAGAGGCAGCTACTTTATACTGAGTCAAGCTATTTGCCCATCTAGCTAGTATTCTCATCTCTGACTAGTGACAGCTCTCCAGGGTTTCACTGGAAGGTCTTTCCTAGTCCAAATACTAACCAGACCAGATCCTACTTAGTTTTCATAGTCAGAGGAAATCGGGATGCTGAGGTAGTACGGAGCATTCACAATACTCTTTATAAAATTGGCTGTACAAAATTGGCGAGGAAATTTCAACCATTTCACTTCAGAACTTGCTGCTTGGTTTCAATGAAATGCAAAATTCTTGGAAAGGATGAGAAGAAAATCAGAAAGCTATGTTATGAGCTGTTTTTGAACCTTTGATAATGCAAAATGTCTGCCTTATTGGCCGGTCACTGGGGACTGCCATTATAATGGAGGGCAGTTGAATATCTGCAGAAAATCATACACAGAGTGGATGTATTGTTCCTTTAGCAACCACTTTAGTTTGTTAGAAAAAAGCAGTGTCAAATTCCCCTTCGAAAAAGGGACGCAATTGAAGCAGTCCTATTTTAAAAATAAAGTCACCGTGTGCATTCCATGTACACTTAAAGATGATCTAGTAGAAAAAATATTCCATGTATATGTATAAAATTGGCTTGCAACTCCCCCCAGATATGTTTTAATCAAGATCAGACCAAAGGTTTAAAAGGGGTTCCAAGTTCCATTCTTCTTTGTTTTGGCAGTGGTATGTTACGAGATTATATTAACCGTGTAATCCTACTTTTGTATGTTGAACATAAGCCATACTGTGTTTATGATGACTTCCTCGCTAGTAAATGCCCTGAACAATCAAGAAGATGATTGGGAGAAACACAGTTGGGTGAAACACCTTTCCCCCCTAAATTACTGTATCTATTTCATAAATTTTTGGTCAAAATCACTTTCTCCTTAGCCCTAGCTGTTTCTGCACTAGATTGTTATAGTGCTATTATTCCACTTCAACATCCTATGGAATCCTAGGGCTTGCAGTTTAGGAAGGGGCCAACCCAGGATTCCATAGGATGTTGAAAGTGGAATAATAGCACTATAACAGGCTAGTGCAGAAATGGCCCCTAATTCCAATGAGTTGCTTGGATTGCCAAGCTACACATCATATTCATATTCTTTTTAAAGGATGTTTAAGGTTGCAGCTTTCATAGTATAGGTAAAAACTTCTGTGTAGTGCTTCTAGTTCTGATTGAACTCCTGACCTGAACCAGGCCCTAATGGCTATTTCCTGCCACAAGTCCTCCCCAGCTACTATTTCCCCCTGAGAGATATTTTCAGCTGTTAGTGAAAGCAGAGCCGTATGAGGCTGCTATTTTGTCACAATCTAAGTGGCATGTGAAGGATGCTTTTTTAAAAGCTGTCCACAAACTGTTTTTGCCAGGTTTTGGACTGATGATCAGGAGGACTCACTGAATAGTATGCTAGGGAGGTGGTAAATTAGTATCAGAACAGAGCTAGGGAAAGTTACTTTTTTGGACTATTAACTCCAAGAATTATAGAGGCCATACTAGATTGGGGATTCTGGGAGTTGTAGTCCAAATAGTAATTTTTCTAAGCTCTTCTCTACAGCAGGGTCAGGCAATTTGGTTCCTTCCAAATTCTTAACAAAGCAGCAGTCCTAACCTCTGGGCTGTCTTTTGCTCCAACAATGCAAGTGGTAACTTGTACTTCCTGCAAATGAAGCACAGCGTTCTTCTTGGCAAATGGAATGGTGTCATCTTGCTTGCTAGGAACATGTTCCTACAGTCCTCCTGTAGTTGCTTCCAAAGGTTAGAAAGACATGTAAAAAACTGTGCTGGAGGAACTGAGGGTGGGGAACTGAGGATGTCCTTTCTTTGCCTTTGCCAGTGTAGTGTGGTACCCCTTTAGCAATACAGTTGGACTGCGGTGCAATTAACTTTCCTTAAGCATCAGTGGGTGCTCCTCCTTGTTGCTCTTGAACTGGTCCTGGTCCTGGTCCTGGCCCTGCTCTCTAGCTCAGGTGACTCAGGGTCCCTGTTTAGCTCCTCATACCACATTCTGTGGGGTGCTGCCTCTTATAACACCTGTTTCAAAGCTGGGCTTGAAAGATTCCGGACGTGTGAACATTTTTATGCTTGCTTTAGTGCCAGAATGGAAAGCAGAGCTTTGAATTAATGCATGTGACATGCTAGCTTCCATGCTGTTGTGAACCCCTTACATGTGTAACTCAGGGCCTTTCTGCACGAGATGGCAGAAACGCCTTATGGCGTCGTAGGAGCAGAGTTTATGGCTGCGTTTCTGTGATGCGGCATTCCACACCATCCTCTGCTTGAGGTGGCAAAGGCCGCTTTCTTGTTCCACACTACAGCGTTGGTCACCACCCCCCTGCTCCGCCTATGGCCCGCCTCAGCCCATTTCATTGGATCCCTTTTTTTTTTAAATCTTGGGAAGGACGTCCCTACGGAGACATGACGTCACGTGTGCTGAGACAGGCATGCCCTGAACCTGCCTGTTCCTGCGAGAATGCGCTTCAACGGTTCTGCACATAGTTGTAGAAATGTAGTAGAAGCAGTCTCAGGGAGCGAAAATGCATTTTTTCCACTGCTCAAGTATGACGCTTTAGCAACATGCAAAGGCGCACCAGCAACTTAACCTCAACTTAATAGCAACGACATCATGCAGATGCACACCTCCTCAAGCCGTCACAGCTATGCAGTGACTACACTGTGTGGAAAGGGCCCCAGTCTCTGTTTCTCTTTTTAGTGTTTTAACAGGATCTTCCCAGTAAAAGTGTGTAATAGTTTATATTTCTTTTTTGTATCACTACACGCCTCTGGTACGGAAGATAGATTTACAGCGCTGTTACTCAGAAGTCAGCTGCTCTGTGTTCAACAGGTAAAGCATAAATAGGACTGCACACTCAGAATGACTTACTGCCTTGCAGAATGCCATAAATGTAAGTTTTATGCATGCTTTCACTCACTGAAGTGAGTAGAACCTGTTTCAGAGTAAACCTGCCCAGGTTTGAACTGTAATTTAAGTGCTTCCTGCAAAGCAATACTGAGTTTCATGAGAGTTATTTCATAAGGTCACACATATCAATTAAGTCATTGTAATTCACACCAAAACAGAATCAGAAGTGAGAATGTGGTGTAGGCAATTGTTAACAAATTGAAAAAGCTGTTTCTAAGTAGTTATTTACAGCATCTTAAATAGCAGCAATATGTCATGTGTCAAGGCAGGGAAATTAAAAGGATGACAGTGTAGTATCGTCAGTTGTCCTTCAAGCTTGTTCTGGTGAGACATCTAGAAAGGGATCCAGGTATACTACATTATCTCAGTTTAGTGTGTGATTGCAAGCTACTGCTATTATTCTTCTTCACTTAACCATAGAGGAATTTTGGATGCTTGTGGCACTTTTTTCTGGTATGTTTCCTATACACTTCTCTGTTGCTACCTCTAACAGTTTTCCTCTCCATGAGTGCTGAGAAGGCCAGTGTGGAGTGTCCCAGACTTTCCATTAATGTCTAAGTCATACTTGAGGCACATCTGTGCTAGAAGAAGTGAAATATGTGTGTAGATCACACATGTGAGCAATCTGCAGTGTGAACAGGTCAAGAGTGGGCAACTTTGTGGCCACCCCCAGATGTTGTCAAACTTCTATCATCCCTCAAATTTGGCAGTGCTAACTAGGACTGAACTGCACTTCAGCAATATCTGCAGGATCCCACATTATCTACTCCTGCCTTACAGTTTTCCAATGTTTGTATGTGCCGATGATTATTCATGTGTAGATCATCACATGAGCTACACACAGGTTAGCCAGCCCTGCTATAGACATACAGCTACATTGCTAAATGCATGTAGAAAGGTATGTCCTGGAGACATATAGAATCAGCTAAATATATGCAAGCAGGACATAACTCGTATGCCATTTCCTACCTGGAAGCACTTTCTATGTTGAAAATGTGGAATCTAAGAAGTAGACCTTGGTAAGGCTTTCTGGGGAAAATTTGTTAAAGAGATTTTTGATGTCTTCGCTGCAAATAACTCTTGAAAAAAATTAGATATATAGAGTTCCCAGCAATATTCCCCTACTGTTTTTCAAAATTAAAAGAGTCAGAAGTCACTCTTTTAGTGTTTTAAATCCAATTTGATAGTTGCAGAGTTATCCAAATGGAAAGCAAGCATTGCATCCTATGGCCCTGGAGAGCTGGAAGTCATAAAACCAAGCATTATTTGCCAGGAAGTTTCTGTAATGATGACTGACCTTCAGAATCAGAAGGTGTTAGGAAGCAAGTGTCAAGGAAAAAGGATAGTAGTGTGAGACTAAGACACAGTCTGGGAAATAAAACAATAGGAGATTCAGAAATCTAATAGTAGTCTACATCTGACACAGCAGATCTGGAAATAGCACAGAAGGAAGCATGCTATGTTTGTATAGAGGGAAGGGATAAGAATGAAGAATGATTTCATCTCCAAGACAGTGTTCCCCAGGAAGACGGACTGTAAGGATGACTTCCTTATGTACACTTCGTTGACTTTTTGCACATCCTACTGAGGATGCTTTCACAGAAAGCTTTTAATGTGCAATCATTATGCCTCCTTCACATGGTTGTATGAAAACTCCAGACAACATTGTAGGCCAGTTGTAATCCTTCCATGGTTTCTAACCGATTCTGACTTTTTCACCCCTTATTACAGAAAATGCAGGAAGGAAGGGAGAAGAACAATCAGCTCAGTCTCTTTACAGGAATGAACAGGCAAATGCAAGTCTGAGACAAAAGTGGAAAAAGCAGGAAAACTAAAACCAAGTTGGGATATGTGTATGTGAGGAGAAAAGAATGGAAGGTGCTGAGAAACCACAGCTGACTGGAACACTGAGCAGGAGCATTTTATACTGCAACATTTTGTTGCAAGTGACACTTTGTTGTTGCATGTCTTTAAGTTGTTTCCAACTTATAGCAACCATAAGGCGAACCTATGATTGGGTTTTCTTGGGGCTGAGAATGTGTGATGTGTTCAAGGTCACCCAGTGGATTTCCATGGCCAAGCTGGGAGTTGAATCCTGGTCTCTAGAATCATAGTCCAACGCTCAGATCACTATACCACTCACTTATGGTCATGTAAATGTGATTTTCAGGCTCACCCAGCATACATCCCCAAAATAGGAAAATATGTATCCTTCAGGCATCCAAATGCAGCTGGGCTTTCCAGCTTTCATAGTCAGATGGCAACACTGACAACATTCTGTACCTTTTCTGCTTTTCTATGTTAAATGCACATATGGCAGGGGTAAATAAATGAATCAGTTTCTGTATTCTCTGATTGATAGATTGGTGTGTATTTTTCATTCAGAGAATCTCAGGACTCTTCTGAAATCATGTAAGATTTAGAAGTACCATCTGTTTTCCTTTAATGGATACTGTGGATTTGGCACATGGAACTGCCTAGCTAATACGATCTACAGTGAATCCTTTGTATGTTTCTACTATACATGGAAACACACTCTGTATGCATGACTTACAATGATAGAGGCATGTCAAGGAAGATGCCTGTGTTTGGTGCTATGTGCATTAGTGCCTGCTATTAGAATGTGGCAGTAGTGTACATTCTGAATCCTCTGTCTAAAGCCAGAACCTGATGGCTTGCGGTGTTCAGCTCCATTAATCTCCTATGGACTTTTTGAATCAGACTCGTTAAATGTGCCTATTTAGACTGGTATCATAGAGACACCTAAACCTGTTCAAGAGATATTACATCCGTACCTCTGCCTCTGCTTACTAAGCATGTAGAGACAGGTGGATAGTAGGCAAAAGGTATTTTGTACATGCTCTGTCAATAAATAAGCCCATATTCCCAAATTTCTAGACTCATACTGAAAAATGGGGGAGACACTCTTCTTGTTTTATACCAATGTGTGAGAATCAAACTAATGATCAATGCTCCTCAGCTACGTATCTACCATGCCTTATATATGAAGTGTCTGTGTATTTGAATGAATTGACTATGGGCTTCCCCCTAGCTAACATTTCTGTTTCTCTTACAAAATGGCAGGCGTTACTGCTGGTTGTCTTTAATGCAGCTGGAAGGCATCTGGGTAGAAACTGCCAGGAAGGGCATATGATTTGCATTGTGCACTTGCTACAGAACTGTGAAATCAGTTTACTTCTAAAAGCATGAGAGACAAAGTAGAACTCTGTACATGACTGGAACCTACAACCATGGGGGAAGCAAGAACCTCAATCCAGATCTGCCTTCTGAGTACGTATCTCCAGAAAGGACTAGAACTATGTTAACAGTACATCCCCCAATCCAATCCTGGCTAGGGGGTCCCAGAAGAACACCAAGGTTGGTGATCTTCAAGGCTACTTTGATATACTTAGCTACCTTTTAAAAAGATTAAAACAATCAGTTCTCCGCCTTTTAAAACTTTCTGCCAAGGAGAAGTTCTTTGCAGAATATTTAATATCAGAGTTTAAAGTGTTCTAGGTTTACTTGGGTTTCTTTTAGAAAGCTTTTAACTCATTCTTCAGATTCTGTATGTAAGGTTGATACAAATTCAAACAAGATCAAGTTGGTTCTCACAAAACCATGTGAAGATCCTATGAAATATGTGTTTAGGTGTGAAGATGATTCATGACTTTTAAGAACAAGTGTTCACTATGTTTCAAAATGAGGCACATAGGGTACTAAGGCATACAGCAAGGCACAGACTGGAAGTTAGTATAACATGCAATTTTCTGATATACACAAGCTTTGCAGCATGTCTAATACTTTATGTTACACAGCATATACTACTTCTGAAAAAGGGCTTGTGATGTTCTGGCAATGCTAGATAATTACATTAGACAGAGAAAATGTAGAAGCAGTGGAGTGAGAGCCAGAACAGAAGGACAGAATGAGGCAAGAAAGAAAATAGGGCAACAGAGACAGGGAAAGTGAGGTTGGAAAAAATGACAGGATAATAGGACATGCATATATCAGGATGCATAGCTGTGGATAGCAGGAAGGCTTGTATATGTGGCCTTGGTTCTGTCCACTGTGGCTCTGACCCCACCCACCGCTGGCCAGTGGTCCCTGTGGGACAGCAGCTGGGGTATGTTGTCTTTGGCATGGAAAAGATTCCCTACCTCTGCTTTAGAGTATGGTATATCTAGCTAACTAACATACTAACAACATAACCCTAGGTATGTTTACTCAGGTGTAAGCCCTGGCCTCACTGTTTTAAGTCAGGCTTCTTCCCAGAAAAATGTGCATGGAATTGTGGTCTAACTGGCTAAGATCACAATCCTGCAGATGCTCACTTGGGAATAACTTCCTCTGAGACATATAATTGAATAAATATGGATACAAGGGGACTATAAATCACTGTTGTTCCCACAGTCCATTTGTGGGCTTCCTTTGCATGGATTTGATTATTTATGAGTTTCTCCAACCTCTGCCCCCCACCTCTGGTGGTTCTTTTCTGGAGGGACCTTCCCTCTTGGCGCTCTGATCAGGCCATGCAACCCTTTAAAAATCCACCTCTGGGCCTCCCTCTCCTCTGCCAGCCACTGGCTGGCCAGCTAAGGATGGATCACAGCCCAATTTCTCAGCACCACAAACCTTCTCCCAGTGCACCCCACACACCCAAGGAAGGAGATGGGCGAAAAAGAGGAAGTAAAGGCCGCTGTGCTGGTCCACCCCCTTTCCCTGACCTGGTTTGGATTCTGCATATCTCTTCCCCCCACCATCCCTCAGCCCCCTTGCTATAGACAAACACACATGTTGATATTTTTCCCCACTCCCCCCCCCCCCCAGTTTTCCCACTTTTGTGAGGGACCTGTGCCCCAAACCCTAGCGAATATTGAGGGTCAACTGCATTTAACTTTTCACAAATGAAAGGAGAACTGGCTAAAATGGGGACCATTCCATGAAGGTCTGAAAAACCCAGTTCCAACAAGTCAGTCTTGGTGGCCAAGTGGCTAGGAGATCTGACAGCGTCTGGGGAGGCTTTGGGCTTTGTGGATTAGTCCTTTCACCATTTTGTCAAGCTGCATCTGATTTTTGATAGCTTTGGAAAATCAACAGGAGTTGTGCATTGTATTTCTCTTTAAGGTAACAGGTTCTAGAACTGAATCCATCTTGACCACAGCATTCCCAAGAGATAAGATGGTTTTAGATAGAGTATGATCTGATCTGAAAATATAGTGGGCTGAAATACAGCAAATGTTTGCATCCACTTAAATATTCTAGATTTTAGTGCAAATAAATCCTGAAAACAGATTCTGCTTTTAAAAATAGGATAGGCATTAAATTGACAGGAAGTTATTCTTAACTATATGAAGTTGTAACTGATTTCTGCCTTGCACATTTTAGAATGCTTGTCCAGCTGGCTAATGAGATCTTTCCCTACAAATAATACACTGCAGAGGAAGCTGGGGCGTCAATGTGAGTGGGATGGTGAATTTCTCTGGGTTATAATCTGAATTTTAAGGAAGCTGTCCAAGGTGCAGACCCTCTCAAAGGTTAGGACTGTAAAGTTCAGACTAAAACCTGGAGAGTATTTACCACCCCACAAAGCATTCAGAGTTACCTCATTTTAACCAGCAGCCTTTATTGTAAAATTTTCTGCAAGTTCTCAGTCCTGCAAGGAATTACCATTATGAAATCATTTGCTTGTTTTGTTTTTTGGTAGGCAGATACAGAGATCTCATCCTGACTGAATGGGTAGTCAAACTTTATCCAGCTGCATTTTTCCCACAGTATAACATGAGATCTTATTCAAGGTCAGCCACTCAGAGGAGAAGAAACAAAAACAGACAAAAAGAACAAGCAGAATAGTAGGGCATGGTTATATTATCATCCGTCTCCTCCACACAACTCTTTTCTCTCTTCAGGATTTGTTCCCCACCTTTTTAAAAAACTTTTGTTATAATTTTTTCTATCAGACTGCTGCTAATGATAGGACTTAAAGACAGCTGTTTGTCCTAGAAATACCGATATATATTACCCACTTTTGCAAAATAAATTAGATTGGGTGCAGATATTGTAAAAAAAGGAAAGTTAGTACTCCAGTCTTTGTGTGTGCTTGCCTTCATACCCGAACTGACTATTGGACATATTACTTGTATGGACTACCACTCTCAGATTCCACAGCCAGCATGACCAAAGACCATGCTGGCTACAGGATTCTGGAAGTTATAATCTAAAAAGGTAACTCTTCCAAGCTCTGAATGTTCCAGAGAATGAAAATTTGGTCGTATTAAAGACTTCACTCTTGTTTCCTTTCTCCTCCCTCCTTCTCTTGTTACTGTCTTGTAGCCACTTCCTCTCACTCAAGTTTGCAAAGGCCCTGCTGCCATATGCTTCTTATGACAGCTTCATTCACTAGGCAGAGCATGAATGGCTAAGGCAAGATTGAATGAGCAGGAACAAAACTGTTGACTTGGTATGTTTGCCCATCAAAGCACTCTGAATGTTTTGTGATCTCTGTTTTTATGTTATATCTGTCTTCTCCCTCTCAAGCGATGTCTACACTGCAATGTGTAGGCCCAAAATCAATGGGATGGAGTTTTTTATTCCCATGTTTGCTCCATTCATTTGAAGTGGGAGACAGGAAAAGTTGCTCCAAGCATTTTCTTTCTTTGTTTAATCAGTTTCTCAGCTACTTTCAAAGTCTTTGCAAGGCAGCTCTCAACAACAAAACAGTATAACACATAGAATCACGGAACTGCAAGAGACCACAAGGGCAATGCAATCCAACCTCATGCCATACATAATCAAAGTACTCCCAACAGATGGACATTCAGCCTCTGTTTAGAAAGCCTCAAAGAAGGAGGTTCCATCACACTCTGAGGCGTTTTCCACTCAAGGGCAATACATTGTACTGGCATCGTATTCTTGCTGTTATGTCTGCATGTTAAACCAGTTAGTATTGATGTTTCCTCTGCAGATTCGCATGGCTTGAGCTCTTAACATGATTACTATCGACGTAAAACTGATGTATTGTAAAACCAGAAAAACTCTGATGTAAAGCACAAAAACTGGTTTGGCTGCGTTTCTGAAAACATGCGGAAAGTGTACACGCAGAAGTGGTTCTCTGTGGGCGTTCCCACCTTTCCCTGGCATCATTTCTGTCTGCTCCTGTCTCTGCCCCTCAAACACAGGGCAGGCACCATTGTGTTGCACGGACTGCTCGAATACAATGAAATATGTTGGGATCCTCAGGATGGTTGCTTTTCAATTTCTGGCTATCTAGACCAGAGCTTTCCAAACTTTTCATGTAAGTCACACACTTTTTAGATATGCATCATTTTGCGACACAGTAATTTTACTAGCAGTTTTACTAGCAAACTAGAGGTTAAACTAGCCCCTTATAAGAGATCCAGACATATACATAAATTGTAATAATGAAATGTATGGGGATGCAACATATCTCATGAAAACCTTTCATTTGTATTTTTAAAAATATGTGATTTATTTATAACACGTAATATACATTTCCAAGACTCGGGTGGGGGCTCATTTTCTGTAAGAAGGAACTAACGTACCTCCGCTGATACGTAGCAACAGGTTTTTTTTTTTAAAAATTGGCCAATCAGAGGCAGCGGTGGGGAGCAAGGGAGGGAGTGGGGGGAGGATGAGAGTTTCATGACAATTGACAGAGCAGAAGTGGCAAGCGATTTTCACCGCATTACTTCAACAGAAACTGGAGGGCGTGCAGATAACAATCCAGTAAAATCAGAGTAAGTTGGGTTAAAAAACACCGCTCACAACACGCAGTGAAACGCTCCTCCACTCTGGTGGGGAAATGCCCTGAGACAGTATATTCCCCTGTTGAACAGGTCTTACTGTCAGGAAGTTCTTCCTTACATTTAGGTAGAATATCTTTTCCTGTACTTTCAATCCGTTGTTCTATGTCCTAATCTCTGGAGCAGCAGAAAACAAGCTTGCTGCATCTTCCATATGATATCCCTTCAAATATTTAAACATGACTATCATGTCACCTCTTAACCTTTTCTTCTCCAGGCTAAACATACCCAGCTCCCTAAGCTGCTCTCACAGGACATGGTTTCCAGGGTTTTACCATTTTGGTTGCCCTCTGGACAAATTCCAGCTTGTCAACATCCTTCTTGAATTGTGGTGCCCAGAACTGGACACCGTGTTCCAGGTGAGGTCTGACCAGAGCAGAATAGAATGGTACTATTACTTACCTTGAGCTAGAAACTATACTCTTATTGATGCAGCCTAGAATTGCATTGGCTTTTTAAGATGCTGCATCAGACTTTTGACTCATGTTCAGCTTGTGGTCTACTAAGCCTCCTACAACCTGTTCACATGTTTTGTAGTCAAGCTGGGTGTTACCCATCCTATATCTGTGCATTTGATTGTTAATGCCTAAGTGTAGTATGTTACATTTCTCCCTGTTGAAATACATTTTGTTAGTTTTGGCCCAGCTATCTAATCTGTCAAGGTCATTTTGAATTCTGATCCTGTCCTTTGGGGTACTAGCTATCTCTCCTAGGTGGTGTAATCTGCAAATTTGAAAAGAATGTTCTCTACTCCTTCATCCAATCATTGATGAAGATGTTGAATAGGACTGAGCCCAGGACAGAACCCTGTGGCACCCCACTAGCCACTTCTCTCCAGGATGAAGAAGAGCCATTAGTGAGCACTCTTTGGGTTTGGTTGGCCAATCAGTTACAAATCCAGCTAACAGTAGCCTTGTGTGACCCACATTTTAACTAGCCTTTTTACAACAATATCAGGGGGATCTTGTCAAAGGCCTTACTGAAATCAAGATATGCTACATCTACAGCATTTCCTTCTCAACCGAGCTTGTAACTCTATCAGAAAAAAAGATAAGAATAGTCTGGCATGACTTGTTTTGAGAAACTCATGTTGACTTTTATTAATCATATTATTATTCCTTTCTAAGTGCTTATGGACTGTCTGTTTAAAGATCTGCTTTATAAGAAACGTGTTAATCAGAATCAAGTTGATACAAATAATTTTAAGTCAAACCAAGTTCAGTAAAATATGCTTCATGCCTTTTTGCTTGACCTCCAACTGTTCAATCCCAAAGAAGTGTTGGAAAATGTGAGAGATGGTATTGGATTTCTCCAGCAGAGCAATCAAATTGGCAAGGTAGAAGCTGAACAACAACTGATTTCATACCTACTTGCATCTCACACAAAGGTCTAGAAGAGAAATAAAACCTATAAAGTAGCTTTACTGATACATTACTTTTGCATAGTCAGTACATAATGTAAAGAGACAAGAGACAGGAAAAAAATGCCTGCAGGTTAGAGTGAAGCAGGAATACAGATGTGGAATATCAATCAAACAGGAAGTCACTCTAAACATAAGCTGTGCATAAGCCTGTAATAGAACAACATGGTATGCAAAGAGTTTTAACTCTAGCAGGAAGTCAGCACATTCACAGTTTTTAACAATTACTTCATAGTCTAGTGGAAATCCACATATCTCCCAACTCTCCAGATCTGACAGGGACAGTCCCAATTAACTTTCATCGTCCTACTTTTTCAGCTGCTTTAAAAATGTACTAGTTTCTCTCTCATGGAATCATAGAATCATAGAGTTGGAAGAGACCACAGGGGCCATCCAGTCCAACCCCCTGCTATGCAGGAACACACATCAAAGCATTCCCAACAGATGGCCATCCAGCCTCTGCTTAAAAACCTCCAAAGAAGGAGACTCCACCACACTCCGAGGCAGCATATTCCACTGCCAGACAGCTCTGACTGTCAGGAAGCTCTTCCTGAGGTTCAGGTGGAATTTCCTTTCCTGCAGCTTGAATCCATTGCTGCTTGTCCTAGTCTCTGGAGCAGCGGAAAACAAGCCCGCTCTCTCTTTGACATGACATCCCTTCAAATATTTAAACATGGCTATCATGTCCCCTCTTAACCTTCTCTTCTGCAGGCTAAACATACCCAGCTCCCTAAGCCACTCCTCATAGGACTTCGTGGCTTCCAGGCCCTTCACCATTTTGGTCGCCCTCCTCTGGACACACTCCAGCTTGTTGATATCCTTCTTGAATTGAGGTGCCCAGAACTGGACATAGTATTCCAAATGAAGTCTAACCAAAGCAGAATAGAGTAGTACCATTATCTCTCTTGAACTAGACACTATATTCCTATTGATGCTACCAAGAGTCGCATTGGCTTTCTTAGCTGCCACATCATACTGCTGACTCATGATCAGCTTGTGGTCCACCAAGACTCCTAGATCCCTTTCACACATACTATTATCCAGCCACGTGTCCTCCATCCTATATTTGTACATTCCATTTTTTCTGCCTAAGTGTAACACCTTACATTTCTCTCTATTGAAGTTCATTTTATTAGCTTTGGCCCAGCTCTCCGATATGTAAAGAGTGTTTTGAATTTTGATCTTGTCCTCTGGCGTATTGGCAACCCCTCCCAATTTGTTGTCATCTGCAAATTTGATCAGCATGCCCTCTGTTCCTTTATCCAAGTCATTGATGAAGATGTTGAATAGCACTGGGCCCAGGACAGAACTCTGTGGCACCCCACTGGTCACTTCTCTCCAGGATGAAAAGCAGCCATTGGTGAGCTCCCTTTGGGTCTGGTCAGTCAACCAATTACAAATCCACCTAACAGTACTCCTATCCAACCTGCATTTTACTAGCTTCTTTGCAAGAATGTCATGGGAAACTTTGTCAAAGGTCTTACTGAAATCAAGATATGCTACATCCATAGCATTCCTTTCATCTATCAAGCTTGTAACTCTATTGTAAAAAGAGATAAGATTAGTCTGGCATGACTTATTTTTGAGAAATCCATGTTGATTCTTAGTGATTATGACATTGCTTTCTAAGTAATTACAAACTTACTATTTAATGATCTGCTGTAGGATCTTTCCTGGTATTGATGTCAGGCTGGCTGGGCGATAATTATTTGGGTCTTCTTTTTTTCCCTTTTTGAAGATGTGGCCAACATTTGCCCTCTTCCAGTCTGCTGGGACTTCTGTTCTCCAAGAGTTCTGAAAGATTATTGCAAGTGGTTCTGAAATGACTTCTGCCAGTTCTTTTAATATCCCTGGATATAATTCATCTGGCCTTGGATGCTTGAATTCATCTAGTTTAGCCAGGTATTCCGATACTACTTCTCTACCTATTCTGTGCAGCATTTCCCCCCCTTCCCCTCCTTCCACTTTCTCCCTTCATCCTCAGTTTACTTCAGTTGCTGCAAACCGAGTTCAAAGTGCAAAAGCAGTTTGCACTCAACAGGGAGAGGAGGGAGCAGAATCTTGCTCTCCCCATTAGGCTTAGGGCAAAGCAAATTGCTGCAGTCTCTACTAGCTTGTGTTTTTCTCATTAATAACTTTTGCCAGCTTGACCACATTCTGATTTTATTTGGCCGTGCATGTGCCAGTTTTCCAGTTGGAGTAATAAATCCCACTGAATTCAGTGAGGCTTGCCACCTCATTGGAGTAAATGGGTATAAGATTGTAGCCATAATGCACAGTCATGACAGAAGTGTATAAGAAGGAAGCAGATATGTAGAAGTTTTACTCCTTTTGTTATAATCCTTGAATGTGGGATTATCCACTGAAGGTTATTGGCAGGAGGCTTAGAACAGGAAAAAAAGGAAACACTTCTTTATTCAGCATATAATTAATCTGGAATTTTACAAGATGTGGTCATGTCTGCAAACATAGGCCATTTCCACACTATGCTATTATAGTGCTATTATTCCACTTTCAACATCCTGTGGAATTCTGGAGTTTGTAGTTTACTGAGGCCAAAGAGCTCTCTGGCTGACAATTCTAACTGCCCCTCCCTAAACTGCAAATCCCAGGAAAACACTAGCACTATAATAGTGTAGTGTGGAAATGACCATAGACAACTTTAAAAGAGGACTGAACAAATTCATGAAGAAAAAGGATATTAGTGGCTCCACTTATGATTACTACCTATTATTTCCAGGCCTTGAGGCAATAATGCCTCTAGAATGGCGTGTCTGGGATCATGAGCAGGAAAACATTTATGTTTTGCCTGTGTTTTTTTCCTGTTGGCCAGTATGTGTTCAGTATACAGTATATTTTGGTCTTTGGTTTGATTAAGCAAGACTCTTTGTAGATACTTACTTTTTTAAATAGAAGAATGAAATCAAGATTTGGCAATCAACACATTGCATCTTGGCTCTTGTTCACCTGTCACTCTTATGTAGCATCAGTTTAGTCAAACTGGTTGACTGCATCCCTTCCTTCTTGTAAGTCAAGGTTGTGCTTACCAAGCAAGAAGCAGAGATAGAAGGAATGAAGTCAGCGGAGCTGGCATTAGCAAGAAACAGAGTGGCTGTATACTATTGCTTTAAATGTTAGATATAGAGACCCAAATCCAGTTTTTAGTCCCAACTACAAACCAATCCAACTTACATATATGTTGATTTACTAAGTTTCCAATGATTGGGCCAATAAATTGACCTGTTCTAATTGGGAATTTCAGCTGTTTTAAAGGCAAATGGGATCATGTCACACTGATTCTGTTTGGCTGTTTGATTCCAGGTCCAATTCAAAGTGCTGATGCTTCTCATTAAAGCCCTAAACATCTTGAGACTTCAATGCCTCAAGGAATCTCTCTTTCTCTGTGCCTATTTGTCTATGTTTTAAAATCTTCAGAAGAGGCTCTTCTCCAGAATTTGCTGCCAGAAGAGTATTCTGTAGGAATTAGGGAGGAGATCTTCTCTGTGGTGGCACCTAATTTCTGGAATAAGCTGTCCCTTGAAGCTTGACTGCCACTGCCACCACTGTCATTTCAGTACCAAGTTAAAGCTCACTTATTTACCCACATGTATTATTGACTTTTGTATGTGTGGGTTGGTTTGGCTTTTGAAATACTCCAAGAACATTTGACATTTGCTACTTCAGCAGTATATAAACATTTAGTTAGTAAATAAATAAACAAACATCAGTTTTAAAGCATTGTGCCTGCTTATGTTTAGTGTCTCCCTGCCATTTATTTTATTTTATGTTATTTATATGCTGCCTTTTCTCCTAAAATAGGACCCATGTTTTCAACTGTAATGTTTTATGGGTTTATTGCGTTATTTTATACGGCTCTTGTATACCACCTTAATATTTTAGGATGCAGACTGGGTTAAAATGCTTAAGTAAATAAATAGTAATCTCACATCAGTTCTGTTGATAGTCTGTGTTAAGTCTATTCAGATGGCCTGTGTTAAGTATGACTAAGTCCAACCCAAAAGGTTTAAGATACAGAGGGGGTAATGTGTGTCCATCAAGGTGTTGTTAGGCTGCAGTTCTCCTAATGCCTGGTTAGTTATAGTCAATAGTGAAGAATACTTAGAGTTCCACTCCAACAATATCTAGAAGGATGCCTTTTCCCCACCCTGATATGGAGAAAAAATGATCTGAGAGTGAAGAATGGGAGTGAGTGGAAAATTTATTTCCTTCTGCAGTTTTTCTGCTCTTCTGACACAGACGTACACATTCTGAATTTTAAGTCTTGCAGTTATTGGGGAAAGGGTGATTTTTAAATGGTTAATGGTGATAAATGTGCCTTTAATACAAGAAAATTAAATTTCAACTTGATTACTATAAATGCGTAAGATTTTCCCAGGGAGGAAAATCTTGCATACCACAAAATGTTTAAGAGAGATAGAAAGCAAGCAATAAATAGCCCAAGAAAAATAGTCTTGGGAAAATAAGTTGCCATTCCTTCCTAGCATTTCTGCTTTAGCTATTGAGAAACTTGAACTCCTGATAATTTTGCTCTGTATGCTTAGTAGCAGTTAGTGACGTGAAATAAAAGTGAAGATTTGTTCCACTGTTAATGTTTTCCAGGATGCAATGCCAGGCTATGGATAATTATCCTTCCCTAAGCACAAAAGACTGGACTTCAGAGATAAACACTTCAGATTAATGCTCCATTTAACCTGAAAGCTGGTTCTCAGAGAGCGAAATAAGTAAGAGACCACTCTGGATTGGATTTAGAAGCCCCTGTCTGTGATACTGCCAAAGTCTCTGTGGCCCTTGAGAGTTCTGTTATGAAAAAGTACCTTCTATTTAAGCATATAGGTGGATGACTTGCATTTTACACACCTGCTCTCATGGTGAACATGGGATGGAAAGTAGAGGAGAAATGAAATCAGGAATGTTGTTAAGAATAACCAAAGCATTTTTTTAAACTGAAATTATCAGCCCTTAAGGACCTGTTTCTGTTGCCATCTTTTCTTTCTAATTATTTGGCTGTATTTTGGTTTTAGGATAAATTGCTCCCAAGTAGGGTTGGAGAAAGAAGATGACCGCATGGGTGAGGGGACCACAGTTGGGGGGAAAAAGCTGATGCTTAAGAGTGGCAATGCTTTATATAGGACTGGTCGGAAGGTGTTTCTGCCAGTGATCCTCCTCTGGAAAGGGATCTTTTCCTTTGCCAGTTAAAATTATTCATTCAGATTGTCCACTTTTCAGAAGCATATTCTTCAAAATGCTTTTTGAAAACTGATGCATTTCTAGCAGGATCCTTTGCCCTGAGGAACTGATCAACATTTCAACCGATCTACATAGAAAAAAATTTCTTACTGAGAAGCACCAGCTGGAGGCTAACCTCTTCCTTTGTTTTCCTCAAATACAGTCACTGATGTTGTCCATTTATCAAGTTCATGCATCTGCTGAAAGCAAGAAGAGATGGAGATTGTCTGTTTTCTAGTTGTTACAAACTTTATTCTCAGAATGATGGATAGTGTTGTATTTTGCAAAAGTCATGTATCGAGGCTTAATTTTCCCCTACCAGGTTTGGTAGGTTGATGTAAAGTGTGTATTCTCTACTCATTGCAGTGCAGGCTATTGTGGTGACTATGGTTTAGATCTGGATAAATCCTGGACTGACCTGGTGCAGTTCCCCTGAAATTTATATAACATGTATCCCTTCATTCTCCATCTAGGTGGAGAAGATGTTAATGTGTGGAGAGTGTGGAGGACGAGGAAGGAATGTACTTTGTGACTGGCATGACTAGCTTCTAATCACAGTGAATGGTTTTTCCAGTGCTCTACTATCACAGTGCTTGTGGTGGGATGTTGAATATATCACATGACTGGCTTAGTATCCAGTATTCTTTGGTAGCTCTCCCAGAATTAGGATCATTAAACGAGTTGTGGCAATGAGTGTCTGTCTACCTGGAAAATGCTACAGGTTCAGATTCTTCTGCCTCTGTCACTGTATGTTCCAGATCCATCTGGAATACTTTTGTCCTTAAAAAAAAAACACAAAAACAAAAAACAAACCCTCCACAAAGTTGTTTCTCATTCTTCTCAGCTCCTCAGACTTCAGGCCTAAAATCCTGCAGGTTTCCTCACTAGGCACACCTTGGTTGCTGGGAAATGTTAGAGACAGTAATGGAACACTCTAGCAGAGTAATCAAATTGGCAAAGCAGGAGCCGAACAGCAACGAATTCTCACATCCACCCACAGACACAGAGTTAGCAGCAAAGAAATAAGCTTAATGTTCTTTGTAAAACATATAAAAGCTTTACTTTCTTATAAAAACTTTATTTACAAACAGTTGTTTATAGTCAAATGTCTAAAGAAACAGAGAGGTAGGGAAAAGAAAAAAATGGCTGCAAGTTAGAAGAATTCAGGTAGACTGCAGATATGAAGAAGCAAAAAAAAAAAAAAGGAAGTTGATAAACATGTAAACTTCTAATTAGTGAGTACAGGCATACAAAGGGTGCTAATTCTAATATCTATTACATATACTATTGACTCCCTCAGGGACAGTGAATAATTCCTCATTAGAACGCCCTGTTATACAACCCCCAGTTGTGCACCCATCTTTCCAAAATATTACAGTTTTCTTAAGCAAGGCTGCCTCTATATTGCATGCACTCTGGATAGGTATCTCCACAAAAATACAAGGAGGATAAGCATGTCATTTTCTTGGAAACGGTCAAACTAAAAGTAGCCTTTGCACAAAATTACCTATACCATTATTTTGAAACTTGGTAGTCTTGAGCCTCTCAGAAAATAGGACTCTCCCTGAAAACTGAATCCTGCATCCTCCGCTTGCTATGAAGACTGAATCTAAACTCTGAGGACAAAGGAGAGTTTGAGGGGGTTGCAGGTGATATCACTGTTTCTGTTAATCTAAAAGGGCAGCTGCTTTGATCTTGAGAGGTCTGGCTCCACTACACCAGGGACAGAAAGCAGAAAACAAGTGTGTGCAAGCCAACCAGTCTTTTGTTTCCCAGGGTAAGAGTTCTGTTTTCTGCTTTGTCCAACCGTGTCCCTGCTCTTTTCAGTGGAACCAATGAAAAGCATAGAGGTCAGCACTGAGCAACTTGTGGCCCTCTAGATCTTGTTGGATTTCATCTCCTGTCAGCCCTTGCCAACATAGCCAATGGTAGACCTGATGGGAGTTGCAGTCCAGAAGGATGTGGACAGTCACAAGTTGCCCACCTCTGATTTGGATTGCAGTTTTTCTGGAAATAGCTAACTGAAGAATCCACATATTGTTTTAAATCCACAGTTCTGCTCAAGGGCTACTCTGACATTTGCTTTATAAAGTTAATTGGATTATCTTCAGCTCCTTTCAAAGTAGAATATAATGTGTCTGTGTACCACACTATCTCTGTTAAATGGACAGCTTCTATTTTGGAATGGAACGTGCTTCCTGTTCACTCCATCTGTTGCTGATTTAGGTTAATTGACAGAGTTTCAAGCCCTCTTACTGAATCCAAAGAGAATTTTCTCCTTCTGGAATTTAACCTCTAGGGAAATCATGAGCCCAGTTCTTTAAAGGCTTTAAAATGCCGTCCCGTGCTAAGTGATCCTTTCCCACCGTCTTCATGCGTCATTGCCTTCTCTCAGTAAAGGTGGAATGGCTGTCTTCCATGCCGGAACTCCCATGAAATCATGGTGAGCCCTCTAAAGAAAACCACCTCAGGGCACATTCAGGATAGTTCAGGCTTGGTTGACATAAGGAAGAAGTGCAGTCACTTGTAAAGATACTATTGCAGAATGTCCCTGAACATGTGCAAAGAATGCATTTCCTATTCAGGGAGCAGTTGCAACTGCCAGCCTCATCTTGACTAGATGGAAACAGGGACTTCCAAGCAGTGGTCAACATTTGAAGCAGAGGCACTCCTGGTGAAAGTCCTTTATAGAGCTATCTCCAAAGAGAATTTATTGTAAAATGTAGTCAGTTGTGTTGGTCTCTGTCAACAAACCACTTCCCAATCTCTACCAGAAGAAAGATCCTTTGTACAACTAATGGCTCTTAACTATCCATTCAAAACTCCTCAGTAATTTGCATAATAACAGGAATAACTCACAATATATTGTTCCTAGAAATAATAATTTTTTCCTATCATTTGCTGTGAGAATTGTAACTGAATTCAGGAGGAGGAGGGAAAAGTGAGAGCGATACCCATGGATGACATGATTTTTCCCTGCTAATAAAAAATTCCTAGCAGTTAAAATTCCCAGTGAGCCCTGACTCTGTTATACTGCTGTTTCCAAATGAGTGATTGTAGCTTCCAGTTCACCAGGAGCACAGACATATGTTCTCTCATAAAACAACCACCACTACCACCTACTGATTCAAGTAAACAGAGTGATTTACACAATCAGAAAATATTTTGGAGTGTGTGTGAATGGGATGGGACTTTCATCTGAAAGCTTGGCTCTGCTTGAGTGTTATAGGGAGCTGTGTTGTTGTTTTATCAGAAGTCACCACCAGATTGTGTTGACTTATCACATGAGTCACATGTTGGCTCCTAAAGACTGCTTAAGAATGTTGTGAATGCAGGAAGGAGGAATATTTTCTTCCATCCACAGTTTGTTTTCAGATCCTGATGAAGCTCATGTCTCAAAGTTGGCATGAAAGAACTGTTCAACTCATCCTTGTCCTTTCAATATGAGATGTAGCTGGCTGTTGATGAAGACCAGAACTGGAATCCAATGATGGGAGAGCATCATGACCTGTGCAGTGAAACACTAGAGGCCAAAGAGGATGACTGCTGGGGTTCATCGAACCCAGATGACTTCCCCTGCAGTGTTTGCGGACACTGCTGAAGCTCCAGTTTCCAGAAGTCCATATTATACAAACCAAAAAGTGCTCAATCTTATTAAAAATGACTTTGGCACAAGCAAGCAACGAGCAGACAGCGCCATCCCTTCTCAGTCCAGATGTGTGCAAAGTGTAATTAGAAGAAGAAACAGTCAAAGGAAACTGAGCATTCAACAAATCATATTCACAGACCACTGGTGTGTGTTCTACATCTGTCTTTTTGTGGGTGTGGGGCTCTGCAGGCATTTTGTTGTTGACGATGAAGTTCGTGCCAAGATTGTATTCTGTAATGGTTTTTTGATGTGCACAGATGTTACTCTCAGTGACTGGAATAGACTCCTTGTATCCTTATTGCCTGTGACATTTTTGTGCTAAGAGCTCTGCAGCCTCTTCAATGGAGAGATGTTAGACTGAGATCCCATAGCCTTGTTGCACTGTTTTGATCTGGGGAGACTGAGAGGAAGCCACACTGGGTAAGAACAGATACAGACTGCTCAGCTGATTTTCTTGGGAGGGAACTAACATGACTGTGTAACCAGCAAAGAATATCTGAGAGCACAGGAAACTGCCTTATAACTGAGTCAGGCCACTGATCCATCTAGCATTGTCAACTCTGACTGGCAGTAGCTCTCTGGGGTTTCTAACACAATTCTATCTTCATTTTACCTCAAGATCCTGGTATCACCTGATGATATCACCTAATGGCCTCCACACTATGCATGATTTTAGGCACCTTTATTATATCACTCCTTTTGCCTTTTTTCTTGGTGAAAATGCTCTAAGTTAATTTATTAACAAGTATTGTCAGTCCTAAACATAACAGCTGTTTTGCTTGCATGAATCAGCTGCAAAGGAGAACACTGTTGGCCAAAGGCTCTTTGTGTTCAGAGGAATTATGGAAGGCCTTGCTTTTCAGATGTACCAGCAATTCAGTATAGATTGTGAGAAGGAAAAGAATGGATTGCATTTAGGAGGGAGCTGCATGTCGGGCAAGGGCAGTAAGCTTTTTCTTCAGAAAAGTGTGCTTTCATGCATCAGCAGAGGGCATGGTAAGGAATCTGGGTTGCAAATCAAGATCAATAACGAGTTAGTCAGGAATCACCTATTTAACCTAAATGAGTTCAAATCTGCAGAACCAGATGAACTGCATCCCATAGCACTGAAGGAACTTGCTGAGGTACTGTCAGAACCACTTGAAGAATGAGTGAGATGCCAGAGGACTAGAGAGGCATAGGTATATGATGGGGGATACTTGGCTCAACAATACTACATGTGCAAAGGACTTTGGGATTATTGTTCATCATAAGTAGAACATGAGCCAGCAGCATGCTGCTGCAGCAGAGATGGCAAATACTATTTTAGCCAACATTAATAGAAGCATAGTTTCCAAGTCAAGGGAAGCAGCAGTCCCCTTATATTCTGTGCTGATCAGGTCTCATTTGGAGTACTGAGGCTGGATGCTTCATTTTAAGAAGGATAAGGACAAATTGGAGTGAGTTCAGAGAAAGGGGGAAGTAAGGTGATAGGAGGTTTGGAGAACAAAATATATGAGTTCAAGTTGAAGGAACGGAGTAAGTTTAGCTTGGTGAAGTGAAGATTGAGGGCTGACGTGATCATACTCTTTCAATACCTCAAGGGCTGCCACAAAGAGGAGGGTGCAGATTTGTTCTCTGCTGCATCAGAGGGTAGAACTAGGTCAAATGGTTTTAAGTTACAGGAAGGTAGATTTCAGTTCAATTTCAATTCAATTTCTATTGAAAGGAACTTCTTGACAGTGAGAGTGGGTTAGCAATGGAACCAATTGCCTAGAGAGGTGTAGAGAGATGGTGGTGTTTCCCTCTTTGGAAGTCATCAAAAAAAGACTGGACAGCTACCTGCTGGGGATACTCTAGCTGGGGATCCTGCACCGAGCAAGGGGTTGTACCTGATAGCCCATAGGGCTCCTTCCAGCTCTGTGAATGCTCAGAGCAGCATGCACATACAAACAGTACATAAATAAATAAAGTGATGTACAAAAAATTGTAAATTAATCTACAAAACGTAAAATCAAACCAGGTATTGATCTGAGATCAACATTTACTATTAAAAATTCAGAGGAGTTGGATTATATTTTCCAGCCACTGAGAAGGCAGTAATGAGGAAGGTAAGGTGACGGGAAGGCAGTTCCCCAAAAGGACACTCCCTGCCATTATTATCCACCAACCTCATTTCTGTAGGGGGTGGCTGAAGTTAGGAAACTTCCTTTGTAGAAATACGATCCCAATAGTCCCCAGTTATAGTCCAAAAATAACTTTTCTCAAAAAGTAACTTGTCTAGTCTTGGGACTGGAGGTGGCATTTATCACAAGGTCTTGATTATAAATGCCAAGATCAAGCAGGTTACTATGGGAGTTGGTGGAATCTACAGGGGCTGAACCACAGTTACATGGTTGCATGAATTGGCAGAGCTTTTGGACTGTTTCCTATGGTGTGCAGGGGAGTTTTATATAGGCTATGTCCTAGACTTGAATAGTTCTATGACACTGGTGGTGTTTTAGAGAAACATCCGATTCAATTCTCTCCCCTTTTCCCAGAAGTCACTGGGAAAATGTTGAAGGTGACTTCTTCCTATTCATGTGAATTGAGCTGAAGCCTTAGAAGAGAGAAGGAGACTGCCAGCAAGGCATTCCACAAATAAACAGGCGTCTTGGGATGTCCCCCCCAAGGTCTGAGGTTGGGTGTCTTGCAGACACTTGGCAGTAGGAACAAAACCTTCAAGAGTGGGATTGTTTGTTTCTGAACTGATTTTAATAACAGATGAGAGTTTCCTGAGCAGGAAGAATTGCACATGCCTTATGGGATTTGTCTGGGAGGAAAGTTTTTCTTTTCTGTAGAAGGGGAAAGGAATTTTTCAGCATCAAGCAGCAGTCGGTGCCTACAGACTTGTTCTTCAGGAGGCCAGGAGGCCCCGAACAGACCAAAGAGTAAAGCTCTAGCTTTCCAAAAGTATAGGGCTCTATTCTGGTCTCATTCAAGCAAGGAGTAAGAAGAGAGACACTAACGTTGTTGACATGCATAAGGGCAACTTTAGTTTTCAAGACAAGTCAATTTATAAATAAGTCTAATGGTTGAGTGTCCACTAGGATTTGCCTAGCAAAACACAATATCTGGATCTCATCTTTCAGCATGTACACACACATAGTTGGTAATTGTGGACCAATCAGTGACTTGGCAACTACCACCAGCACATAATGGTCACTGTGTAGATGAGTGTGTAACAGATCAATGTAAGAAGAGGCACTTCTACTCTATTTTTTTCTTGAGTAGACCCTGACTCCAAATTTTGAAGTGTGTTTCAGACTCCAAGAAATAGCATGCTAAATCTTCAGAATACTTTTTAAAAAGGCAGCAGCAGAATTGCTAATGAAAAGGACCCCTCAGCCATGGTAAACTCTAATAGTGCTTTTAGGAAGAGTGAGACTTGCCACGTCATGACCATTGTCCCTGGCTGTGTTTCCTGCCTTTTACCTTCAGTAGGAGAAGGAATGAAAGGCAAGCCAGCACTAATCTTGGGATTAAATTGTCATAATGCCATATTTCCTTTTTCTAGATATCTGTTTGTTTCTTTATATCCCACTCCACACCAGAGAATTTCAAGGCTATATGCAAGTAAAATCCATTTGAATGGTTTCAAACAAGTCAGAATGTAAAGCACTACAATAATTTAAACAGACTAAAAGTATATAAAACAATTTGACCAAATAAAACAGTTTAAACCACATGCATGTATATTTTGGCAAAGAGAAATTATGTTCCAAAGACTTTAGTAAAAAGCTGTGTTTTAACTTGGTGATGGAATGAAACCATTCATTCCAAGATTGGATCACTAAATGGAGAATATTCTAAAAATGGGGCAGCACAGAGAAGACCTGTTCTCATGTCCTCCTATAAAGTGCTTTCCCATTGGTGGGAGACGGAAGAGGCAATCGTGTAGGGATGGGGGGCGGGAGAGTAGTTCGCCCCAGGTGGCAATGTTTTTTGGGTGTCCCAGCCCGTAGCCACACCCTTGCACGTCCTGGCCACACTCCTGCACACCCTGGCCATGTTCCCACACACCGCAGCCACACCTACATACACAGTGGTCACACCCCTTGTGCTGTAGCCCCGCCCCCTCCCACCTCCCCTCCACACGCTCCAAGCTCCGCCACTGAGAAGAGGGGTTGTCCAGCAGATCTCAGTCCTTGGGAAGGCATATATAAGGAGAGGCACTCTCTTCAGGTATCATGGTTCAATATTGTTCAGGGCTTTAAATACAGCCATGACACTGAATTCAGACCAGAAGTGTATTGACTGCCAGTACAGTTCTTTATAACTTCTCCTGTATAGTATGTACATGGTACTGCTGCATTTTGCGCTATTTGTAGATTCCAGGTCATCTTCAAGAGTAGCCCCATATAGTGCATTACAGTAGTCTAATGAAGAGGTTACCAGTGAAGTTGCTGTGGTTAGGTTATTACTGCCCAGGAAAATCTGCTGAGAGATCCAGAAAAATCAACAGGGTAGCATTGCCTCAGTTTTTCAGAATAAGTTTTCAGTCAAGGTGATGACTTTGGTACCCTTACATGAAACCAGACTAAAATGGGTCCACATAATCTTCCAGGAGTGTCTGAAGTTGCCCAATCACTAACAAATGTCCTCAGCTATGTAATAAATGGCTGATTCATACTGGCACTACCGTTAGGTGGTGTGAGTCAGCCACTTCAGCAAGTTTGAGATATAATGAGATGTAATGATAGGGAAACAAATGGCTAGTTATAAAATTCATTTTTTTAAAACTTCCAGGTGAGTGCTTGTAAGATTTTTATAGGTCTCAATACAACATGTGTGGATTTGGGTATTGCGCATCTTGACTTTGTCAGGAGATTGATTTACAGCCTCAGCACAAAATCCTCCCTGGAACCGCTGTTCCCTGGACAAAACGTGTCCCAGAGGCAAGCATATCATAGCAGAGTTTCAAAACAGCAACAAGCATGTACAGCAGAGTGTAACATACAGCATCAGCTCTGACCCCTCTACCCACTGGTTAGTAACTCATACACACAGAGTTTGTCATCCAACAATACCTGGAGGTTTTTAATCTTCACTGTTCCAATATATACACATCTGTACACAGGATATGCAGATCCACAGTCATAGATTCAGCATCATAGACACATCAAGCAGAGGTTCGCTCAGACAGAGGTTTGGAGTCAGAGTGTCTGAGCTCTCCTCTTTTATACACACCTGCTGATGGGTCATCAGCTAGGGACAACGGCTGATGCAACCCCTTGCCATGATTTCCCATTATCATGACTCAGCCTTACTACATGTCCCCTAGGGATTACATCATGACTTGCCAAGTCATTCCCCGGGTGTTTCCACATATGCTCATCAAATGTATTTTCAACTGGGGCAAATGTCACAGCATTTCTATCCAACAGACTCGGGTGAGTGGCAGGTATTTGTTGTTCCACTGCAGGCAACAAAATGTCTTGGACTGGCCATGACCTGTCCCAGTTTTTCTGTGACAAAATATTTCCTTTGAAACTATTTTTCTCTGAATCATTGTATTGAACCTGGATGCTTGGATGATATGGGCAATCAGATTTGATTTGCTTGTATCATGAAAGTAAAACCTCAATATATGCAGGAAAAAACTAAAATTTAAAAATACTGCAAGCTCTGTATTTTTAAGAACAGCCTAGACAGATGTTCTCTTCAAAGATATATTCTGAACTTGAACTTAAAATTTACTAGTGGCTTTGCATGCCTTTGCGTACAAAAAGCTCAGGGAGTTTCTTGAATTGGTTTACTTAATAACTTAAAACTCATTTAAATACCTAAAGCAGACCACTCAGCCCTTTACAAAGCTCTCAGTTTTGTGCTGATGTTAATGTCTTGGATTTAATTTGTGTTAATGGAGTGGAGAGATAAGTGTATACTTTGTTCAGTTTTAGCAAGACCAGATGATTTATTAAGCAGCTATAAATCTCAGTGGGATGTACAAAGGTTGTCAAACAACTTAATTCTACTGTATTTTCTATGGACTAGACATGCAGCTTATGAGTCATTGCTTCATGCTTCGTATCAAAGGTTCTGAAGAAGAGGTTGTCATGATGCACAATTCATGGGGCATGTACAATCACTCTTATTAATGGATATAATTTTTCCTGAAGCAAGGACAAATGAAATGGATGGATTTCAACAGACTGTGTGTTTCTGAAAGACCCTTTTCATATGATGAAAGTAGGCCTGAGGAGTCTGAGGTTGGACTACTTTGTATTTATGTTTGAAGCTTTAAGATCTATACAATTTGTGTCATGTGGGTGGCTCAGTTTGGATAATATTTGGGTAACATCTGGTGGTTTAAATTGATAATTAACCTTCTTTTTAGTCTTCCAAGTCTCAGAGTATACCTTTGGGGAGCAATGAAAAAGGCAGCTAGAAAATGTTTCAGTTCGTGTAAAGCCATTGCTTGAGTTAAATAGATTTGCTGTATTATTTTTAGTCCCTTTTATATTATCTAATATTATGTCTGCCTTTGGAATAGCTGTTATCTACTGAGCGGACATTTCCTGAGTGCTCTTCCTTAGTTATGGAACAATTGCTGACTAGACTGATGATTGCAACCTTATGTTTTAAGTATACACACATATACACAAATGTCCTGCTTATGGATGTTCCATGAGTATCTGGTTGGTCACTATAGGAAATAGGATGCTGGGCTAAATAGACCTCTTTGGAATGATTCAGCCAGGCTATTCTTACAGTCATCCCAATTTAAATTCCTTTCATACATGTCTGGGAGAATGCTCCTTCTGGGTTCAATAGACTGGGAGAATCAAGAAGAGATGCCAAAATCAGTGTTTGGTCAAGACTTCCTATGCAAGCCCCATTATTCTCAACAATTCTGCTTTGCCATTATGTGTCTTCTAGTCAACTCTGACTCATGCCAATCCTATCATAGGGGTTTCTTGGCAAGATGTATTCAGAGGAGATTTGCTATTGCCTTCCTCATACGCTGAGCAAGTGTGACTAAGCTGAGCTGGCTAGGATTTGAACCCTGCATTTCCTGAATCCTAATCCAATATTCAGACCACTGCAACATGCTGACATTATTAATGTTTCTGGCACACAATGTTTTTTCTATTACTTTTGCTATCTACATGCTACTTCCAGTATCAGAAGGAAGTATGCCTCTGAATGCTTGGAAACAGTGGCAGGAGGCTACTATTGTTCTAGTGCTGTGTTATGGATTCTCCATAGTCACCTGAATGGCCACAGCGAGAGACAGGAGTTGACAGGCTTTTGACAGCCTGGTCTAGCCGGGCTTTTCCCGTTTTCTTAGAATATTCTTATGGTAGATTGTGTTCCAAAGGAACCATCCTTGTTCTGGAATGGTGTTACCAAAATAAATATTCCTTAATTAATAGTGTTTACTCATTTACACCATTTGTTAAGCTGGTCATCCGAAGGATGTATGTTTGGGAGGAAGCACCATAGAACTCAGTGACATATACATACATGCACACATATACACATACATTTGAGCTGCACAGAAATACTTAATTTTAAAGAATATGCTAACATTTAACAGCATGGATTAATTGCCAACCTGATTTGATCACTGCCTGCAGGGTACTTCTTGTGCAAAGATTTGTCACCAGCAGGCAGAAATTCCAGTGATATGCCTAGTTAGAAAGCAAAGCATGCATAATTTAAAATGGGTGTTAAATTGTCTGCCTGGACAGGTTTTGTCTGGGAATTCTGGCATTTCTAAGTCCTGGCTGCCTCCAGAGTACTGCAAGAAAAAAACACCTTGTGCTGGGTTAGTTGTTTAGTTCCAGGTTATAAATTCTGATCAGGAAGTGAGGGGAAGAGGGAGTCACTAAAAGAAAGGAATCATAAGAGAGGTCTGAGAACTGAATGAAGATATATATTTTGAATTTGGTTCCTGTTTTATACAAGTCTGAATTAATTTGTAGTTGACCTCTATTAGCACCTTTTGTTTTGCCTTTTCCCACTAGCTAAACTTCTGTCTTCTGTGATGTTCAAAACCAACCAGGACGGAAATTTTCTTATCCTCCATTCATGTCATTGAGTCTACAGGGAGAGTATATAACTGATGCCCTTAGTCTCCACACCTTCAAGCTTTAGGACTTCCTTTCAAATATCAGTGGTGCTATTGGCTCTGGACTCACTAACCTAAAGTTGTTCATTTATCAATGAAGGAGATATAATAACATACCCTTCAACATTTCACAGATAAAAACTGGGATATATGTGCCCAAGCAACATCAGAGTCTGGTTAAGATGACAAAAGTTATTAATGAGGAAGAGCAGGCAAGCTAGGAGAGGCCGCAGCAGTTTGCTTTTCCCTGAGCCTACAAGGAAGGCCAGGATGCTCCCCCTCCTCTCCTCTGTCCTCTCCACTGCTGAGTTAATTGAGTGCAAACTGTTACCCTGAAAATCTGGGGGTCCCAGAGGGACACCTCAATATGCTCCAAGTGATGGGGAAAATAAGCTCAACAGAGCACAAGCGACAGCGACGTGAGAGGCAGGGTAACCTGGCGAGATCTTTTACCCAATTTTTACAGGGTCAGACTCAGTCAGAAATCACACAAAAAGGTGCAATGAATGACTTTATTGGACAGTAATAGCTCGCACTAACGCAAACACGCACACACGCATCCAAGGACTAAAAGAAATAAAGAGTGGAAATAAGATAGAGGGATTGTTGAGGGGTTCGTAGTCTGGGTGATACTGCACCTTTTCCTGAAGTCCTTGGTCTGGGAAGCAGCGATCGAACAGCAGCTCAGTGAAGAGACACTGAGCAGATCGCGCAGCTATCAGGAGGGGGGACCGGTCAGTTGGTATGACCGGGAGGCATCATGCTTCTTCTCTTTGCCTTGCCTTGCCTAACTAGCCCCAAAACAGGGACTATTTGTAGGAAAACTTTACTTTGAAGGCAAATCCTCTCCTGTGGAAAACAAACAGGGACAGAAAAGAAAAACAACTCCACACCGGGCATTTTATCAGAAGATAACAAGGTGTCATCTAAATAACAGGATCTTCCTCTGCTTTGGGGCTGCAGTGTGAGTTTCTGGAAATCAATTTGATAAGATTTTATTGCTTCCAGTGCCCAACTTTCCAGGAACACTTTTATTCCGTTCAAGTGGACTCCTTAAAGGTTGGTGACCTTTTGTCCACCATGGGTTATCACAACATGAGGTCTCCTGTGGCTATGTGACTGGGGAGTTTACTGGTCTGACCTGGTGCGTTCGATCGTACGACCGTTGTTGCCTACGTGCGCATCCGGGTGACCTCTCTGGTGGGTTAGATTAATTTTATATCAAAGTTGTAGACCCTGGGACAGGGTTTACCAAGGGGGCAACAAAACTACTCTTGCACTTTGGATTCACTTTACAGCAATTGAAGTAAGGTGAGGACCAAGGGGAAGGTGGGAAGAGGAGAGAGAAACTGGGACATTTTGAAAACTGCTGGAAAAGTGGGACGACAGAGGGTTGATCACAATGGTCTGTGCCAAATTGTGACAGTTGTAACATTGATGTGCCTCTCGTTGGGGTGTGTGATCTAAAGACGGTTGTCTGTTGCAAACAACTAGATGGGCACCAAGCACAAGAAGCCATGATTTCTTGGCACACTACATATATTATTACACATACACTCATAACCAGGCTGCACAGCGTTGTTTCAAGGGGCTCTGCACTCTGAAACAGCTACCCCCTTCCTCAAGTAGCCTGGAAGTTGAACAAAAATGACATGTTGTCACTTTCAGCCATCCAAAATGGCAACTTTGAGGATCTTTTCCAGGGACTGTTGTTGTCAGTGATGATGTGTTGCTTTCAAGTCCTTTCTGACTTGTGGTGACTCTAAGGTGAACCTATCACGGGGATTTCTTGGCAAGATTTGTTTGGGGAGGGAGTTGCCTTGTCTACCCTCCAAGGCTGAGAGAGTGTGACTTGCCTGAGGTCACCCAGTGAGTTTCCATGGCTGTGTGGGGATTCTAACCATGGTCTCCAGTGTCACAGTCCAGTGTTCAAACCACTACACCACGCTGGGTTTCAGTGGTATTTTCCAGGTAGTTTTATTAGAATTAAAAAGGGGCAAATATAGCTTTGAAGCTAGCCTTTGGAATGGATGGATTATCATGAACTGCAGTTGAGGATCAGTGGAAACGTAATGCTATATGATGGTTATGATGGGCTATAGGAAGGGAAAATTCAAATAAAAGGGAACTGTATAAGGCCATATTTGGACAATGGATCAGCATATCCTTCTAGCGGTGGCATTTCTACAGGTAGTTCCATTACAGTTAACATTGGGTTATGGAGTTGTTTTGGTCCTAGGGCTGAGACTGCTCTCTCTAAACTGAATGACATAGAGATATGAGGTTCTGTGCACCTCAAATCATCCCCTTTGATGTCATTTCACCCACTTAACCCGTACATTTCTGGTTTCTTTATGGATGAGAAACAAGAGGTAACATGAGGACTCCCTACCCACCTTACTTGTCTTGTAAGAATGACGGTGGGTAGTATGTGTGACTTCTGGCCCTTCCCCAGCAGGTAGCTGTCCAGTCTCTTTTTGAAGACATCCAGAGAAGGAGACCCACCACCTTTCTAGGCAATTGATTCCTTGCCAAACTGGTATTACTGTCAAGAAGGTCCTTCTAATGTTCAATTGAAATCCACCTTCCTGTAGCTTCAGTCCATTAGAACTAGTCCTCCCCTCTGGGGAAGCAGAGGACAAACCTGCACCCTCCTCTCTGTGATAGTCCTTGAGGTATTTAGAGATTGTAATCACATCACCCCTCAGTCTTCTCTTTACAAAGTTAAACAAGCCCAGCTCCTTCAAACCTTTCCTTGTATGTTTTGCTCTTGGTACCTCTTATCATGCTAGTTAGCCTTCTCTGAGCCTGCTCCACCTTCTTAAAATTAGGTGCCTAGAACTGAATGCAGCACTCCAGATGAGGCCTGAGTAGTACAGAACGTATTGGAACTGTTACTTCCCTCAGCTTGGAGACTATGCTTCTATTAATGCTGGCTAAAATGGCATTTGCCTTCTTTGCTGTAGCATCATACTGCTGGCTCATGTTCAACTAATGATCAATAATCTGGCTTTGATATATCCACAGTGCTGGCAATTTGCTTCCCTGCTTGGTAGGTGGTGGTGGTGGTGTGACCATGAAAACTACTTTGAGCTCCTTGAAGAAAAGACATTGGGATATAAAAGCATTGGATAAAGGAAGGCAAAGGGTCTTGAGATCCTGCCCATGTTTTGAGATCTTCTGGAAAGGCCCTTTTCTCTGTCCCATCACCTTCACAGGCACATCTGGTGGAAACACAGAAAACAGGGTCTCAAGCTCTGGAACTCCCTTCTGAGACAGGCTAGAGCAGGGCTTTCCAAACGGTGTGCCGCAACACGTTAGAGTGTCGCCTGACGTGTAGGTGTGTCATCTACAATCTTGGAAATGTATGTCATTATATATTTTGTTATTACAGTGTGTCTGTATCTCTTATAAGGGGTTAGTTTAACCTCCAGTTTACTAGTAAAACTGAATTACTGTGTCGCAAAATGATGCATGTCTAAAAAGTGTGTCACCAACATGAAAAGTCTGGAAAGTTCTGGGCTAGAGTGTCTCCCTTCTTTCTATCTTTCTGCAGGCATGTTAAGACTTTTTTTGTTTCATCAGATGTTTAAGGGCTAATTTGATGGCCTTTTGTGCTTTATTTTTTTAATCTTTATTAAAAATTATGTTTTATGTTTGTTGTAGGTGTTTTTAATTGTTTCAAATCATGGTTTTAAAAATAATATTGTTTTTGAATTCTTTTTAAAACTTTTGTAAATTAATGTTTTAGCTTGACCTTTTAAAATTATTATAAGCCTCCTTGAGTCCTATCTTGGGAGAAAGGCAGGATACAGATTCAGCCAGCCAGCCAGCCAATCCATGAAAACAGTGGAGGAGGCATTTCCAGTTATCTGCCTGCATGAGGGCTTCTGAAGCAATGCTTAGTGAGAAGATAACAATCTCATCATTATCTATGAGGCTTATGTATGGTGACACAATATACTCTTCCCTGAAAACAGGATTTGCTCACAATAGGTTTTTTGTTAGTGGGCGGTATAGAAGCACTACAAAGACTTTTCTTGAAGTATTCTTAGTGGTGGCAATCATGATTATGATGATAATTAGCAAACAGAATATTTGAGGGTAGAAAAAATCCAGGAAGGAACCCAGCATCCAGATTGGGAGCAAGTTCTCAGACAGGATCCCACAGCTGCCTTTTCTCCAAAATTAAAGTGGGAAGTTAAGGAGCCACAATGGCATGGCAATTTTCTCATGAACTCATTTCCATAAGACTCTACTGTCTGGGGCTTGAGGTTCTCATTGTACGTTACAGGGAAAACTGTTGTCTGAATTCTCATCTCTTAATGTGAGGCACAGATGATCTTGTTATAGGTCCATGCAAACCACATTAATGTGTGCACCTACTTTTGATGTGAGGTATGTGCAGAATAAAATAATCTTAGCCGTTGAGGTGCCCCATAGAACAGAAATGGTTTTCCAAAGATGCAGCAACACAGATAGTACTGACATTTTACCTCTAGTGCCTGCTGTCTAATGAGCTTTTGAAGATAATAATCTGTTCAGCCACCACTGGTTGTGTAAACTTCCTAGCTGCCATTTATAGCTGAATATCAAAAGGAACCATCAAAAAATGAGAGACAGCTCAGTACTGTGTTTTATTGTTGTTATTCAAGTGACTGCACTGCTTGTGGGTTAAGATCATCCAGTGAAAACAAACAGGATGATATTTTATTGGACAACCCACCTGGCAGCCTGCTTCATTTCCATGATGCTTTTAGAGGAGGAAATTGCAGGAAAAGTATTAGTTTGAAAAATGGTGGTTCAGCACAAGCGCTTGCTGATTAGCAAAGAGAGCCAAACATTACACTTGTATCTGTTACCCCTCTGGGCTGCATTTCAGTAGCCACACCTAAGACCCCCTGCTAATTTTTATCTGCTATTCTTCACAATCACTTTTCTGTATTATGTTTGGCCATATCTAGTTGCCATATAATACTTCAGGACACCTCCCCAGACCATTGATAACAAAACTGCTTGTGATATTTCTGAAGCAGGGAATGGAAACCAGATATCTAGATCTTTGTGTGTATACAGACCTCCTCGGATTTTGAAAAAAAATGTGTAAGGTTTTTACATAAGTAGTGCTGGGGATCAGCACATCAGCTATGGCTGCCCTCTGTGTTTGCAGTTCTTTTCACCCTCCCTATGTGAACTGCTGGCATGCAGTCCCCAACAGATTATCACCGGGAAGCCACAAAAACTGCTTCAGGGTCACTATGGCCCATGGGCTGTACTTTGCCCATCCCTGCTCAGGGGCTTTAGCACATCTAGCTTTGGCCATAGTGATGTATTTAAGTCTTTTAATCCAAGTCTCAAGTCAAGTCTAAAGTCTCTGTCTTCAAGTCTCAAGTCTGCATGTTACTTTCAAGTCAAATCTCAAGTGTGAGAGAAAAAAAAGAGGTGGTGGTGGAGTGTATGGGGGGTGTCAATGGGCTTGCATGGGTCTGCAGCTTCAGAAGTGGGGAATAGGATCCGTCTTACTTCCCATTCCTCAAGTTTGAGGCTTTTGTTTCAATGGGCATAATAGAGTTTGCAGTCTTGTTCAAAGTCATTTCTGGATGAATGGGTTGCATTACTGAACCAAGGGCAGCAAGTCACTTGCTATAAAAAAACAAATCGCGAATCGAGTCAAGTCCAAGTCGAGTCACTGAAATTACTTAAGTCCGACATGAGTCGGAGTCAATCAACTCGAGTCTACATCACTGCCTGGCTGCTTCATTTTCACGGGAAGACTACCATCATGCTACATTACCCAGAATGCAGTGCCCTGCACCCTGCTGAAAGGAAGTAACTCTGCTTGCAAGGGGTGTTGTCATTTCTGATCTGTGTTGGACATGGGCAAGGCGGGTTTCATGCTGGTCAGGCCCTGGCAAGAGATATGAACCCAGGCACCAACCTGAGGAGGTTGGGTGCTTATACAGTACTGTTGAACATATACTATCAAGTGTATTGGAGGCACAGGGAGAGGAAGGGTGATCTAATTAATGTGGGAGAATATCCAGTGCAAATTTACACATCAACAGAAACAATACCAATGTGATCTTTTGATTACAGTCTTGCCTGACTGTTCAAGCATACCTTCAAACTGATGAGACAGGGACACCATAATTAGTCCTTTGTTGTCCCACTTTTTCAGCTGCTTTTCAAATGTCCTAGTTTCTCTCTCCTCTTCTAATTTCTCCCCCTTGTCCTTGTCTTATTTTGGTTGCTGCAAAACTGAGTTCAAAGTGCAAAAGTTTGTACTCCATTAGCTCAACGGTGTGTGTGTGTTTGTGTGCGCGTGCACGTGTGTGTGTAAGGGGTGGAATCTTGCTCTTCCAGAGCAAACAGTGCTGGACATTTGATGTGTTTATTGCTTTATTTAAAAGATTTTAAAGCTAAGTTTCAACTTGGGCTTCCAGGTGCTGATCTAATCTTAAGGTTTCATGTTGAACCAGAGATTTCCAAGATTAACCTGTTTTTCCTATATTTGGTGGCAAGCTGTTTGATCTAAGGTTCTTATAGTTGTTCTGAAGCTATTAGTATTTCAAAAACCAAATCGGTTTCTAATTAGTATGTGGGAAAATAATGTTTTAATGTCGTTAAAAATACTGTGGAAGATTTCCAAAAAGATAAATTCTAAGCCATCGATTGCAGCCTGGGACTTTGGGTAGCCTCTTTCAAGAGATACATATAAGAAAATTCTGTGGTAGTTGGAATACTCTGCACACCCTTAAAATGGTGAAAAGTATGTGGAAGGTTTGTGACCCGAGGCCAGAGAGCTCTTTTCGAACTGTGTTGCTGCATCACACAATCATCTCCACTAGAGGGTGTGTTGTTATACCACTGGTAGAATTCAAATAGGAATCTGACAGATTTTCCTGAGGCTTTATATGGAGCTTTTAAAACCTTCAGCGACTGTCTTCAATTAACTTTCCAAAGAAGGAAGTCTCCAAGGCCCTATCTTGGAAATTTAAAAGGTTTGGGCTTGCTTCTGCTCCCATTTAAATTCCTGTCAAAGTTCCCATTGAATTCAATTACATAAAATAGTCCTCCTTGTTTCCATAGCAATACTTTTGCTCTTTATACAAATACAGATGTATCTCTAAATCTATACATCTATAGATAGAAAGCTGTATGAATGAAGATTATTTTTTCTAGGTATTCCGTATAAGGGGTTTGTCATAATATGTAGCAGCCAGTCGTATAGATGGGCACCACTTGAAACATGCTTTGAAACAGGAAACAGCATGTATTTACACTGAAATTAAATTTATTTTCTGGTCTAGAAAGCATGAAGACCATTTTTTAAAATGTTAGGAGAGTTCTTATCTGCTCAGTGTGGGAAATGTTTGGGACATTATGAGCCTTGTTATATGACTGTATTTATAATTAGAAATTGTCTCCTTCTAGTTATTTATTTTTCCTTATCTTGAAACTGAAACATTTTGACATCCTTTTCATCTTATTAACTTTGTAAACATGGAGGGATCCAGTTATATATTTTTATCAGTGCTTATACCTTAAAGGCATCAGATTGTGTCTGATTTTCCAAACTAAGCAGAATCAGCCCTGATTAGTACTTGGATGGCTCAGTGTCAAATAATGCCAGGTGCTGTAGGCTATACTTCAGAGGAGGGAACTGGCAAAACCACCTTTGAGTATTCATTGCCTAAGAAAACCCTATGAAATTCATCAGGTTGCCATAAGTCGATGGGTGACTTGCAGGCACACGTAGACACACACATCTATGCTATGAAGTTAATTTTGCAGTATGAATTGAATAATATGCCATCACTCTTGGTAATAAATGCTTTAGGAGAAAGAAGAAGGAGAAGAAAGCTTTTTCTTAATTGCTCAGTCTGATGCTTTTGATTTTGAATTTTTTTCTACACAACGTTTTAATCTGATTCTCTCTTGTAATAATCAATCAAAATAAGATTTGATGGCAAGATTTGCTATATGCTTTCTATTCTGACTCTTACTTCCAGAAAGCATTGCCTTTTTCAGCAAATCAGATTTCCACAGAATATAAAGATATTGCTGAAAGAATTCTTGGAATATTGTTGTGCAGATCCAGTAAACCTAGTTAAAACAAAAATAGGCACAATAAACATGGTTACAGAGAAATCTCATCGTTTCAAGGGGCAGTTGCAAAACCCACTAGTGGATCTGATCCTATGAAATGTCTGTAAAGGCTCATTAGAGACAAGTGATCATTATACCAATTAAACATGCACACGTTTTCTTATTCTTTTCAAATGTGTAAATGAAAAAAGCAAGATGAAAAACTCCATTTTTTTATTAACATTTAAATAGATTGTAACTTATTCAGCAGTTTTTATGTATTGTCCTCCATAGCCCTTCAGAGAAGTATACATTTATTATTTCTGATGAAAATGTTCAGTGACAAAAGTTGCCAGCCTTCTCTCTCAATATGCACAGTCACTTCGCTGACTTCATTGCATAAGCTACAAACAGATTGCACGAACTACAAACTGTGGGTATGCCCACTCTGCACAGTTTTAGCCATCTGGTATTACTTTAATTGCCATGGCTCCATCTTATGGAATTCTGGGATATGTGGTTTCCTGTAGTACTTAGAATTCAAAAAGTTGCAATGTTGGAGTTTAGGAGAGTGCATTAAAGAACATTGAGAATCTCACTTCACTATAAATCCTAGGATTCAGTAGGACACAGCCATAGCAATTAATGTGATATCAAACTGGTATGCTCATGTAGTGTAGAAACACCCCAGGTATAGCCAGCCAAAGTGAACAACAGATGGCTACTGTGTGTCTAATGTGGATAACATTTCTCTTGCAATGAACAGTGTGCCCTGGGAGCAAGAAAACTTTTGGGAACAATGGCTACGTGTTATTCACTATCTTGCCTCATTCCTGACTCATATTTTTTTTCCTTAACTACAGAAGAATGAAAGAATACAGGATCCCCTTCTTGGTGGGAAGGAAGAGCTGCAGAAGTTAAATATTTCACAAAGGCACTGTGTTAAAAGATAGGGTAAGTAGTGTCTCAAGAATACTCTTCCAGTACTTTCTAATCCTGGCTATTGTATTTCAGCTGGATGTTAGGACCACAGCTATCAAATCCTTACCGTCAGATCATTCCCCACCCATCTCTGTTAGGCAGGAGGAGGAGGCCTTTTGTTTTATTTATTTTTTTTTAAATTGCATAATATGATTTTGCAACTCAACCTGTCCCTGCACCCTTCCTTCTTCAGTGGAAAGTACCTTAGCCATGACGTCATCCACTGAAAAGGCATTATCTTGCTGCAAGATTCAGTTTGCAACCAGAGCAAGAGGTGCCTTTTCTTGGACTCACTTGCTGGGAGCCATGGAGGAGAAGGGACAAACTGTTTGAAGAAGGGAAAAAAAAAGAGAGAGAGAGAGAGAGAGAAAGAAAAGAAAAAAAAAGTTTGGGGAAAAGAGATGAAAATACATGTGGTTTCACGGATGCCTTCCAGAATTGTGTCTGTGTGTGTGAGAGAGAGAGAGAGAGAGAGAGAGAAAGAGGAAGGATGGGAGAGCGAGAAGCTGCTCATGTGTGTGAGAAAGCGTGAGTGAGAGTGATCTCCATGACAACTGACCTAGCCAGTCCGTGTACTCTCTGGGCGATCGTTTGTGCTGAAATCTGTGCTGTGAAAGGTCATCTGAAGGAGTTGTGGGACGCACAGCAGGTATTAGACTCCTTCTAAGAGCTGGGCTAAGGGGTTTTTTTTTTTGCCAGCACCTCAGCTCATAGGACCAAGTTTTTGTCTGGGAAATACAAAACCGAGAATGGCGTGGAAAGGAAAACCCCTCATGTATCAGGTAATGAAATCTTTCCTTTTCTTGTTTTCTTCTTCCCTTCACTTTAGTTCACTCCCCTCCTTTTCTCCTCGGCACTGTTTCTTTCACATGAGTTAGGAATCTCAAGTTCTGAAGAATGATGTCATGCCTGAGTAGTTGGATTGTGTTAGGAAAAGGGGGAGGAAACTGTGACCTTCCCCCCACCTCACACTGTATAGGTTTTTTTTTCAAAGAGTTTTAAAACAATTCTTTCTGGCATCTTGTGCCGGGGTACTTTTGTTTCCTTCTATGAAGTGTTCCAACAAAGCAATAAGAGATACTTTCAGGAAACGTTTCAGAGGTATGCAGATACCAGCCAGTTTGAAACTCCACTGCAGTGATGATGATTACGTTTAAGGTAAGTATTATGCTGTCTAGGTTGTCAATGTCTGAATTTTTGCTAGAAGTAAGCCCCACTGAAAACAATTACATTTATTCTCAGCAGATTTGTTTGTACTGTAAATGCTGTACAATAAAGACATTTTTGGCTAAACGAAATTAAACTATGTTTAGGGTTTATCTGATGAGGGAAGATGGATGTCTTGTTTACTTGCTCAACTGCTTTGTTAGTGAGCTTGCTTTTCCAAAAGTGTGTGGAATGCTATTCAGCAGAAGGACCTATTGGAGAAGCATTTCTGGAACTCAGCCTGCTGCAGGAGGAGTTTTAGTACATGTTTGTTGCTGATGCATGGTTTAAAATAAAAATGATTCAATAGAAAATAAATTTCTTCTCTGTGTTAAAGTAGGCATGTCCTTTTACACATGTGTTCCAGAAAATCCAAACAAATACTCTGTATTATTAAAGTTTTCACTGGTCTTTTTAATGGAAGTTTCTTAGTAATTTAGGATATGTTTTTGGTGCTTTTTGAAATTTTCATGGTAAATTCCAACTGGATATGGGTGTAAGAAGAGTCATAAAAATAATTTTAGATAAGCAATTAAAGACTTCTTTTAAGTGCCTCAAGCTATGCTTTAATCATTGGTTGCATTTGTGGGAAATTGAAGTCATTAATGTTGTATTGCCTATCTAATAAAATCACCTCATATTGTAAAAACTCTGTTGCTTTATATGTGAAAAATAGAATAGGCTGACAATAATATTTTGAAGTTCTGGTGCCATGGACTGGGAGATCAACTAAGAACAGGTTCCCGTTTTTGACTTTCGGTGATTGGTTAAGGATGGGTTACTCTTACGAGCTCATCTTCAGATTACTTCTCTGCAATTTCTATTTAATTATGTGAACTTTCTGCTGGTAGAACACTCTGGTACTGTTAATTCCCTCTCACTTTTTTCCCACAAAGATGGGCCATTTAAACTACTGCATCAGTCCAAAGTTCATACTTCTAGCAGGGCTACTACCGTCTGGCAGGAGATGTAGAAATATGCTTGTTTCTAGACCTCTCTATATGAGTTCTATAAAAAGAATGTAGAAGATAATGAATTTGGGGGAACTGAGGTTAAGTTAATTGGAAAGATGACTGAATAAGGATATAGGAGAGTCTTGCTGGAATTTGACAGATAAATTCTATGAGCAGATGTTATTTTTCTGGAATTATTAGTTATCTTCCATGGTTTCAGGTCAAGGCTTTTGTAGCCCCAGTATCAGTATTTGTCTGGTAGACAAGGCCTGCAAGTTTCCAGCTTTCTTTTTGAGCTTTCAAACAGAGTGTCTTTTGTGCTCCCCATCACACAATGAAAGACACTTCTGATTTGTTTCAGTCTGTGTGCTAGCAGAGTTCAAAATTTCTGATGAGGTCTCGTTCCACATTTTGTTGGTATGACTGCAAGAAAGAAAGCATGGGCTGAATGAAAATAATACATTGTGATAGCAAGAGAGGATTTGTCTTTCATGTGCATTTCCAGATGGAGAATGGTTCCCAGTAACAATCAGATAGGATTGTGCAGCTGTTCTGCCTTTCTCTTCATAATGGATGTTTGTGTGTGTGTGTGTCTGGATGTTAAGGAAAGAGATGGAAAAAATAGTGCAAAAAAAAAAAAGGTTGATTACTTCAGTAAATGAGGCAAGACAATGGGGTGATAAAAGTCTTGTCAGGACCTGTTTTGTCTATCCGGACATTTAGTACCGCTCCCCACTCCCAGCATGGTTTCAAACATTTCAGAAAAGTTAAGAACAAACTTTGTGTCCCATTATCTGCTTTGTCCAGAGTTAAGTTCAGGAGACTATGATGTCAAAGTGCCACAATATGTACACAGTAGTTGATCATTACTTGTAGAAAGACTGTGTTCTGCTGCATTGTGGAAAATTTACAGAGCAATCCAATTACAGCACTTGCCTGGAAGTAAATCTTATTGAACTCAGTGGAACTTCCTTTGAAGTAGACATACTCCATTACTACAATTTTGTTCCTCTGATATGCATGTGGTGCCCACATACTGAATGTATGTAATGACTTCCCAGAATGTGTCCAACTAACTATGCTCTCTAGACAGTAGTGTATCTGCTGGTCACAACTGCTGGCAGCCATGAGATCCATTTCAATCTAAGTGACTTCTTTGTATACATCCATATGCATCCGTATACATGGTATGACCAGCATACGAATGTAGAACTGGGATGGTGGGCCTTGCATTGCCCCCAAATTACCAGTAGCAATGCCTGTACTGCCACTTTTGCAATTTGGTAGCCATTAACAAAATTCAGTGGCAGCTGAGGTGATTTTCCATGGTGCACAAGTATGTCAGAGTATCCTTCTGCATCATAAAGTTTTGTAGACTAGCAAGACAGAGCATATCCTTGGGAAAGAAGGAGAAAACACCTCATTTTTGTGATATCACCAAATATTAGCAGCAAGAGACAGCACAGTTCTTTCAGCAGCATAACAGCAAGTGGGGTGGTGCAGAAGATGAAAAAAATGGGAGTCATGCAGTGCTCACTCCTGATTACGACACTGAGTTTAAAAGGAATTCCCATCATATATTCAATAACCACAGCTACTGAATGCCTGAACAAATATGAAATGTCTATATAATGTACTATGCCTCTCAGGGTTACTGCTGGAGACTTCAGGTTAATAGTGCAATGAATCCGTTTGGGGTTTTATTCTAGACCTTAAAAGGACTATCCAAGGTGCTGATCCTGTTTTGGGCATAAGGTTCATCATTTTAGATAGCTCCTTTACAGGCTGGAATAAAGCACAGAGCTGATTTGCTGCATCTTTGCCACAGAAGCCACTGACCACCTGTCTCTTTCTGCATAGTGCAGTTATGCCACATTAGTTAGTTTCTGGTGACAGCAAGGTATTAGACTTAAGTGATCCGCTTCGAAAAGCGATATAGCACAACTCTGCTGTGCAGAGAAAGAAAGCTTTTTAAGAACATGGAGTTCTTTGCTTCAATGAACCATGAATGCAGTAGGTAGCCTTAAGGTAAGCATTTAACTCTTTAGTGTCTTCCTGTCAGGGAGAGGAGGATAATAGTAGCCTGAAATACAGAGTTGTAAATGTTATGTGATGTAATTTGGGCACTTGGAGGAAAGCATAAGATGTATCATGCATATTATTGCTTTAGAGCTAGGGTAATGAAACAAAAATATGGGATTGTCAAAGGGCAGAGCCAGGGAGCCAATGTGGTTTAAGTGTTGGACTAAAACTCTAGACACCAGGATTCAAATCCCTGGTTGGCCATGGAAACCCACTGTGTGACCATGGGTAAGCCACACTGTCTCAGCCTCAGAAGGAGGCAAAGGCAAACCCCCCTCTGAACAAATCTTGCCAGGAAACCCTCATGATAAATTCATCTTAGGGTCACCAAAAGTCAGTAATGACTTTAAGGCACACGACAACAGGAACAAATGTGCTTGTGTACATGCTTCTCAGAATCTGAAGGAGTTATCTGGCAAGTGTCTCTATCTCTCAGTGAGCCATTTTAACTAAAAAGCCACTTGCACTGTCTTTCATCTTCTTGAGTCTCTGTACAAAGTGGTAATACTATGCCAAGATGTCATTTCCTTTGGAATACTTGGATTCTGTTCCCAAGAACATTCGTTGAAGGTAAGTCCCATTGATTTCAGTGCGACCTACTTTCTAGTATCTTTGCTTGCAATCATAGTTTAATCAGGAGGGATGAATGTCCCTTTCTTGATCTGGAATGCTTAGTAAGGCTGGTAGCCAGTTAAACACTTTGAATGATTAATCAATTAATCTACTAATTAACTGAGTACATTTAAGTACAACTGTATACCAGTATAGGTACATTTTTGAAGGAAGTTCAATATATCTAATATATAAAAGTCAAAGTCTGTCTGTCTGTCTGTCTGTCTGTGTCAGGCGAAGACCTCATATGATTGGCTGTGTCAGGTGAAGACCTCATATGATTGGCTGCCTAAAAAGATTCTATGGAATCCTGGGGTTTGCAGTTTAGGGAGGGGCCTTTAGAATTCTCAGCCAGAGAGCTCTTGGGCCTCAGTCAACTGTGTCTGTCTGGATTAGACCAGTTGCTATGGAGATGAGGCCTAGCAGCAGAAGGAGGGCAGTGTATTCCCTCAGGAACGCAACCTCTGTATGTTAATAACTTAATAATGTTAATAATAAGATTGGATTGAGGAATATGGGGAAAAGATACAAGTACTGGACAAGACAGTTTGGGGAATTAGAGACACAGGATTTCAAATCTTTCTAACAAGTATTACCAATGAGAAAATAAAATCCCAGACAGTGCTGGGTATATATGCTAGTCTGTAATAAACAAAAGCTGCTACTTATTATTGGAAGTGAATTTAATTAACATTTACAGTCATCCCTCCCTTACAGTCATATTTACTTATATATCACCCCAGCCAGTATATTTAATACGCCGGGAATTGTATTAAAGTTCAAGGAATTTAACTGTCCTGTCTGGATATATAGTTAATATCTAGAAGACAACGATCTTAGCAGTAACCATGAAACCTGAAACCACTGAAAGATTTACAAAGATCTGCTTTCTCAGGATTAGGGGTTTTGTTTTAAAAAACCAAACCAATAATTTGGGATATGTAGCAAAAAAATCTGTTCACCCTATAGAAACCTTAACTCCCCTGTATTTGTACAGATATTTCAAAAGGGAGCCAAGTCCTGGGCTAAGGTTGTAAATAACTTCAGATTTTCTGATGTGCACAGTTATGATGAGTTAAATCTCAAAGGCTTTTTGTTTTACATGTACAGGTATATCTGAGTTAACAAAACAGATATGTTCCTAGGCAATTTTTCTTAAAAAAAAAAAGGCAAAAGCACTTCAATATGTTTCAACCGACTTTTTATTCAAAACTAACAATATAAATATGTGAAATGAAAAAAAAATCAAACAAATTGGTAAGTCTTCCATAAATAAAGAAAACATCCTTGCATCTTCTAGATACCACTTGAAAGATGTTCTTTCAGCATCCTCTGCTTTTCTTATGATTCTATTTTTTTGGCCAAATTTATATATCTATGCTTTTTAACATGCTGAATGAAGCTGATGAGGCATCTGCTCTCCCTCTGTTTTGCTGTTTGTACATTGCTCAGTGAGGGATTCTGAAGGCAGCCACTATTTACCTTGCCTGTTGTAGGCAGGCATACAAAGCTACCATAGGATTGACTAGAGCAGGATCCTGCTCTTTCCTAGCTAAAAAACTTCCAGCTAGACAGATGACAAGGAGGAAAGGTGGGCTGGGCAGGCATGAAAGGATTTTGTAAAAAGAAGCTTATTTGTCAGAGGCTTTGTTAATTGAGATATGCCTGTATTTTATGTAGATCCCAGATCCCAGTTTTTCCAGTAGTTTCATCCTGTCCCTGGCAAAATGTTTCATGATTGCCAAAGAGGCACCAGGAATTTATATAAAACACATAAAAGGGGCAAGCAAACATACACTTGAGATTCACTTCTTCCTTATTGAAGGACAATGTAACTGTAGATGGTTCATTAAGGAAATACCCTTCAGTTCTTGCCTGCTCACCTTCTCTTTCACAGCACACATCTAAAAGCACTCGTGTCCCAAAGAGAAGCTGAGAATCAAAGTCCAGGGGCCCTTTCACACTACACAGTTATGGCACTATATTCCACGTTAACTGCTGTGGCAACATTATGTGGAATAATATGGTTTGTAGTTTGGTACTAGAGACACTCTCTGGCTGATAATTCCAAATACTCCTCCCTAAATTGCAAATCCCAGAATTCTGTGGGATGCTGTCATGGCAGATAAAATAGAATCATAGCCTATAACTGTGTAATGGGAAAAGGCATTGTATACATTAAAAAGATCTTTGGTGTATACATACACTGGAGAGATCAGTGTGTATATGCCTGGATTATTGCTGCCTGTTTTTGCTGCCAAGGTTCTCACTGCTAATGTGCCAGATTGCATTTTAAATGGCACAGTGGCTTCTCTGTTCATTTCTGTGAACTGTTACTGCAGAACAAGGAAACAAAACTAATCCTACTCACCCTTACCTGTTCCTCTTTTGGATCCTGGCCACAGAAAAATATTTCTGGGAGTGTAATTTAAGAAGAATCTCTGCATGAAATGAAGAACAAGGAGGTCTCTGTGCTACAAATAGCGGAAGCAAATGTGACCAGTGGGGTATTCTCCAATCCCTTCTTTTAAAATCTAACCATGAAAAATGTATTCATCTAGCACTGTGTCCACATTGTGTAGCTTACACCAATGCCAAAACCAAATTTTTCTCAGAAGTCTGTTCTACCAGTGAAGAAACTGGAGCATGGAAAAGTTACTTTTTAAGACTACTAGTCCAAAGAGAGGAGTAATTCCAAGCTCTAGAAGAAACTCTGACAAAGGCTGATCCCCTTTCAGGACTGGCCATTACCCCAGTTCCTTAACTTTCTAATAGTGCTGCTTGATCCTACATTGATCCTTAAACTTGAAAGAATGGGCTGGGGCTGCTGTATCATTTTACACTGAACTGTTTTTCACAGTTTTTTACCTTTTTAAATTGCATTTTTTTAAAGTAGAGATTTGAAAGGTTTTAATTCTGTGAATAGTTTAATTCTATTTTAATTTTCACTTTTTGTATATTTTTAATTGTATTGTTCTTTTAAATTTTAAGCTGCTTTGAGTTCCAGTTTGGGGAGAAAAAGTGGGATACAAATAAATATAACAACAACAACACCCTGATGATGAAAGGAATACTGCCTCTGAGATGGGGCTGCTCACATGCTGCATTTAACAGAGTACTGTTTTGAAAGTACCAATTCCAACTCCTGGGCTCTTAGTGACAGACGAAGGTACATACATGTACATTATACATAGGACATGTGAAGGCAATGGGTGCCTTCTACCTGATTGGCATCAGCACCTCTAGTTTTTAAATGTTAGTTTTATGAGCTGGCAAGTTTTGCATAGAGCTGCTAATGGGATTTCATCTAGGCCAGTCAGCATTACATATGTTAATGTGTGAAGCTGAGGGACGCAAGCCCTCTTTGCACCTTACCTGTGTCTAGTGGCATCTTGTGGGGAACCTGGCAGCGGCTGTGCCAGGAGGGGAGCACGATGGCAGTGCTGGCCTCTGCGCGAGCTGCCTCTGCACTCCAGGAAGCAGGTTGGCCCAACCTCTTCTTGCTGCAGCGCAGCCAGGTACTTTCCCAGGCTCCAGAAGCCATTGTGCTTCTGGACCCTCTGCACACCAGGTAAGTGTGAGATGGCAGCACGCTCATAGGTCACTGATGGGGAAAAGTTGTCAATGATTCACTCCATGATTGCGCCGCCTGGGGACAGGAGAAGGAGGGGACTGCAGCAATGTCATGCATAACCATCATCACACTTGAGTCCTTCTCCCATCTCCACTGCGGTATGACAACGTCCTGCGAAAAGGGCCACAGTGTAGCTTTCTCTTAAATTCATATTTGCACAGAAGTGCTGTATGGCATGATCCTGTTTGCAATTGGTTTAGATTCATTGAAATAAAGGACTCCGGCACACATCAATCTTATGGGAGTGGCATGAAACTTCTGTTTCTCCATATCTTGTTGGACTGTAAGTCTGGTAATTCCTGATTATTGACCATGCTTGCTTTGACCAGTGGGATCCTGACAACACCTTGAGGTCCACAGGATCCCTGCCTCTTGATCTGCAAGATCAAATTGTCGCTTTTCCTTTGCGCAAGTCACCCACTCAGTTTTATAAAAGGTTTTCCTTGCTTGCACAGCTAATTAATTCATTTTCCTCATTCTTTGTCTCTGTTATGCGTAAATTGTATAACCATAGACTCTATTCTTGTAGTCTAAGGACCCTCCAGGAGTTGCTGGACTAAAGCTCTCTGTGTTTTCCATCATTGAGTGTTCTGGCAAGGGGTACTGGGACTTGCAATCCAACAACAACTGGGGAGCTGTATGATTCCCCACTCCATCCCCATTGTATTCTGTGAATTAGTCTATAAAAAATGTCTAGGCATGGAAAATGCTTCCTCAGTTCAGTGGTGAGGTCTGGACATTCCTTCCAAACAGAAGACCTTCACTTTGACGGAACAATATTTTCACATTGGAGTCCTTCAGCTCTCTCAGCTTGCCTAAGAAAATAACATAAATCACAGTTTTAATATTTCTTCATTATAATTTTCATATTTTTATATGAGTACATACTATAATTTACATCTCTGGATGTCAGTCTTATCAATGAGATACTGAAAACATTAATCAATATTTTCATAGCCACATTTGGGAATAAAAATGTACCTGTTCGGTGATGGGTCCACTTTGGAAATAAAGCAAAATGTAAGACAATACAAGGCTCCTATTAAGTTGAGCCAGTGTGGTGTTGTGGTTGACCCTGTGAGATCAGGGTTCAATCCCCACTTGGCCGTGGAAACCCACTGGCTGACCTTGGGCATGTCACACACACACACACACACACAAACACACACACACACACACAGCCCCAGAAACCCTGTGATAGGTTTGCTTTAGGGTTGCCATAAGTTGGAACCGTGTTGAAGGCACACAACAACAATAACTTTACAAGAAGTGAAATTTGGACTACCAGAATCCCTTACCCAGCATACCCACTGATCATGCTGGCTGGGTGCTTCTGGGAATTGTAGTGCAAACAACAACAACAACAACAACAACATTTTTAAGCAACTTGTGGCCTTCCAGTGGTTGCTGGACTGCTCATTAACCCTCACAGCATATCCAATGATGAGGTATGATGGGAGCAGAGCTTGACAATTAGTGTTAGCACTGACATATTGCCTAATTCACTAACACTGAAATGCTTATAAAGCTTAAGGTGTTGCTTGATTTGTTATTTAAATTGTGAAATGATTACATTTTCAAATTTTAAAATAGCATTTAATCCAGTCATGGATTAGAGCAATGTGAAACACTACATTAAAATTGTTGCTGTTTGAACAACTACTGTAACAACTGTTGAACAATCTGTTGAAAGCTTTAATAAACCGTGGGAGATGGATTCATTTTTAATGAATCATTTTCAGTCTCTGTATGAGAATTGTAGTCCATCTGGAGGGCCAAAAATTGCCTATCCAACGTAAGCTAAAGCCAATAAGAATATGTTTTAAAGCACACAGAGACTCTTTTTAATGCTTCAAATGCCTTGTGAAGTGGCAAGACTGGAGATACTTTGTGGATGGTCTAAACTACTGCTGCAAGTAAACTAAATTAAACTACTGCTACAAGTAAACTGCTGCTACAAGGATACACAGAGCTGAGAGCAAACTAGTGCTCGGATAAGACATTCCTTGTTATTGTGGCAACTTGCTGTTTGAAATGACGAAGAGTGTGAAACTGAAGAAATGTAACAGCAATTTGGGAAAACCTGAAGAATACCTTTCCTTGTGAAAGACTCTGATGGTTACAGTGGTTTCTTTCTTCACAGAAGGGCTCTGTTGGTGGTAGGCAGTGATCTCTGTTCTTGCTCTTACATCTTTGACCTAGTTCCCTTGGTGAACTTCTGACATCAGTTGCTTTTACAATAAAAAGCAGGCTCTTGGCATTGGCACCAAGCAGAGCAAGGTCTGGCATTTTTCACATGCCTCTTTTACAATTTAGGCTTCCTGTATGGATTTTAAACACTGTCAGTCTTTTTAAAGAGAAGATTCAGATTCAAAGTTAAATTTTAGCACTTTGGAAACTTAAAGAATGCTAAGTTTGGTTACCACTAGCTATGGAGAATCACAGTAGGCTGTGCAATATTTTCCTCAGTAAATAATGAGTGCATGTTGCTCGCAAATAGTTCTGAGAACCTAAGTGGCGTGGTGATAGGTTATATAGGTGGTAATTCTAAAGGCACCTTGTGATTTTCTCATGTTAGAAGATTCAAGTTGCTCAAAATATTGCAGTCATGTATTTTTATCAATTATTTGCAAAGTGCATTGGATTGTCACTTGAGGAACTGTAAAATTCCAGAATTGGGATCCCAGTGGAATATGTGTGTGGATCTTGCCTAGTGTGATAGACTAGACTTCATTCTTCAGTGATTTCTGTTTTGTGATTAGCATTCTCATATGCTCATATGTCTCTATTTCACACATCTCAGATACTCTCAGCCAGAAACTCTGGGCTCCTTCTAATTTGAGTGTGTGGGTAGTAGAATCAGTTGGACTATTTTACATGCACATGCTATCCTAATGCTATTAAGAATACAGACTGTTGTTAATAGTAGGGCCACCTCAAGATGTTTTGCTGCCTGAGGAGATAGCATCCCTTCTCCATTGCCTGTATAGAAGATGTCTGGAATGGCTGTTGAAATACAGCAGGCCAGTTTTAGGAGCCAAGCTCAGGTCATATGGCCTACACAACTGTAGCCTTCATCGGAGAGGAACAGTGGGAGGCTGCCATGGATGCTTTTAGGAGCTGCTGGCTGAGGTGATCGTATCACTTTGTATAATGGCAGGGCCAACTTGATAGTGGTAATATTAATACTTTTTTTATCCTGCTTCTTTCCTGCTGTCTGAAAAAAGAGGTCAGTCAAGGTTCTAATCTAAATTAGAATGTAAACAGAGTAAATTTCAAGCACATGTTATATTAAGGGTATGTTTGTTTCTGCTCCAGATCTTAACTGACAGACTACAGAAGGTGTAAAGCTGACATCAAACCCTAGGAACTGTGCAAAGTGATGCATCAGTGATTGGAGATCAGAAGCAGCTGCTGGCCCCCATGTCAGCAGGACAGTTAGTCCATTCCAGGTTTTAGTTAAAGGAGCTCTCCATGGTGTTGAGCCCTATCTCCAAAATATATTCCATACCTTGGGAGAGCTCCTTTAAAACCCAAAGTGGGTTCATTGCTCTTCTGACATGATCGTCCCCAGCTGCCAATACTGGGAACAGTTTCCTGCATTCTCTGATTAGTTATCTGATGTTCTATATTGTTCTATATGCTGTTCTATATTGATGACATTTGAAAGCTGTTTGAAGTCCCATGGTACTCACGTTCTTCAACGGTGGTAGCAAAAGGCAATTTTAAATCAACATGCAGATGATTTGTAGAACCAACCTGTAAAGTCATGCCTGTACAGCCACAGCTCCTCTAACCTCTGGCCTTGCCCCATGCTCTCTTATAACAATCCCTGAAAGAAGCCCAGACAGAAGGCAGCTGGTGAGCTTTCCCACAGTCTATTACAGGAGATGTCTGTTTTGCTTCTGCAAAACATCTATTCTTGAGAACAAGAGCTTTGCCTGAAAGAAAAGTGGATAAAGACATTATGGTTTGGCTCAGTGACATTTGGACAGATGATGCTTTTCAAACTTTACCGTTTTCTAACTTAGACTGCGCACACTGACTTGGAATGTACAGACTTGTGCACATTAACTAGGAAATAAGTGCCCCTGAAGCCAGGAGGATTTCCTACAGGGTAAACATGCACAGGACTGGGTTTCAAAAGCTAATTGGCTTCTACAAAAGAACAAACAGATCCAGAGATATGGTTGATCCTAATACCTGGTACCTCCTTGTGTTTGCCTGCACAAATAGAGTAGGATGTTTACCCATAGCAGAAATTCAAATGTCTGTCCTTCTGTGCAAAAGATAACGTTAAGATGTGGTGGCACACAAGGGGAGTCTCTTGTTCTGGTTTGACCTCACTGGGCACAGAATGCTCAAGGACTTGTTCATTTCCCCATCATTTTCAGGACCGTGTTTTTGCCAATATTTTGTCCCCTTGAAAAGTGCTCTTCCTTGCATGATTCCCCCCAAAACCCTGCTCCAACTATCTGTTTGGTGAAGTCGCCGAGAGGCCTGTATCTTACATTCCTTTGATGTATGTGCAAATCTGTACATCCAAGATACTGTAGATATAGAATCACAGAATCATAGAAATGTAGAGTTGGAAGAGACCACACGGGCCATCCAGTCCAACCCCTTCCCATGCAGGAATACCCTCAAAGCACTCCCGACAGATGGCCATCCAGCCTCTGCTTAAAAACCTCCAAGGAAGGAGACTCCACTACACTCCGAGGCAGCATATCCCACTGCCGGACAGCCCTGACTGTCAGGAAGTTCTTCCTGAGGTTCAGGTGGAATCTCCTTTCCTGCAGCTTGAATCCATTGCTCCTTGTCCTGGTCTCTGGAGAGGCAGAAAACAAACCCTCTCCCTCCTCTATATGGCATCCCTTCAACTATTTAAACATAGCTATCATGTCCCCTCTTAACCTTCTCTTCTGCAGACTGAGCATACCCAGCTCTCTAAGTCTATCCTCATAGGGCATGGCTTCCAGGCCCTTCACCATTTTGGTTGCCCTCCTCTGGACCTGCTCCAGCTTGACCGTGTCCTTCTTGAATTGGGGTGCCCAGAGCTGGACACAGTATTCAAGATGAGGTCTAACCAAAGCAGAGTAGAGTGGTACCAGTACCTCCCTCTATCTAGACACCATACTCCTACTGATGCAGCCGAGAATTGCGTTGGCTTTCTTGGCTGCCGCATCACACTGCTGACTCATGTTCAGCTTGTGGTCTATTAAGACTCCTAGATCCCTTTCACACGTACTGCCATCCAGCCACGTGTCCCCCATCCTATATTTCTGCATTCCATTTTTTCTACCTAAGTGTAGGACCTTACACTTCTCTCTGTTGAATTTCATTTTGTTAGCCTTGGCCCAGCTCTCCAATTTGACCAGGTCATTTTGAATTTTGATCCTGTCGTCTGGCGTATTAGCAACCCCTCCCAATTTGGTGTCATCTGCAAATTTGATGAGCGTGCCCTCTATTAACAGTTGTTTTAGCATGTGTACTGACTCATTTCTCTTGCCCCATTAGTCTCACTATTGTCCTAATAAAGGGCTCACCAGTTATGCTAACTATTCACCCTAAGAGCAGAAAGAGCATGTTCTTCTTTCCTAGGATTGAAGAGGCAACTTCTTTACTACTGCCATTTAATGCTTCTGAGATTGCTTTTCTATAATTAGTGGAAAATGGGATTAAAATGGAGCAGCTGCTTAGTATAGTACTTAGTATAGTGCTGTATTCTCCAGTAATGCCTATCTTGTATGGCCAAAAACCTTTGATAATGTTTTCTAGTAAGTCCTGTACAATAATATTATTTACCAGAGTTAATTAAACATATCATGTGTGCAGGTCTTGCCAGTATTGGTACCCCCTGCTGAGGGTGCTAGTACCTTGTTGACTAGCCTTTCTTTATTGTTCCCAAATCAAGAAGAACTGACACTGGAAAAGTTAATGAAGGCTGGTCAAAGGGCAGTTAAGGGGCTGTATTTCACTAATATCTCAGCTACCTTCACATGAAATGAACAGGATGCTGTTAACAAAAGGTACAAGTGAACTTAAAATCCTCATCAGTACTTCATCTTTTTGCACTAGACAAAATGGTGGTATGATTGTTTTTAACAGCTATATCTACAAATCACTTTTGGTAAAACTCAGGAGAAAATCACAAGAGCACATAGTTTGCACCTGTTTGATATCATCATTTAACTTTTCCATTAAAAAATGAGTGAAAAGGAGATGGCAACAGAGAAAAGGCTAATGTGAAAGAAATGAAGGTGGCAGGGAGACAACACTGGTGCTAAAAGATAACCTCTTTCAAAGGATTACAAGTTAACTTAATGTGACCCTATAGTGGAGTGTCTCCCAGCATTAACTGTTGAGTGAACTGGCCTAGCACCATGGCCTTCGCAAGGGGGTTCTGTAGGCAGGTCTTTTTACCATAGCGTCTACTCTCAGCTTTTAAAAAACTATGCCAAGTTATTGATGAACTTTAATAGTATCCTCAAAAGTGCCTTTTCCCTTTGACTATTACTGTCTAAAAGAGAGTGCGTTATTCAGCTTGATTTTGTTGCTTTTAGACTCAGTGCCTTTGTGCTCCCATAAGAATGCAACCTAAGCCTGACACGACTCCTACCTTGTACCTTCTCTTCAGTGGAAGTAGATTCTTGCTTGTGGCTAGCACTGGGAAGAAATAAGAAGGGCCAAACTTAGAATGCGTTTGTGGGCAATGTCAAGAACTTAAGTAATGAAAGTGTAAAGGAGCTGGTGAGATATTTCTGGGCACTTGGACCATTAGCACCCTGTTTTTAGTCTCTGGTTGCCAATCTATGAAATTAGCACATTCTAATCTCTTTAAAAAAAACAACAGGAAGAAGGTAAACGACCAAAGAAGTTAATACAAGTGTCAGTGTTGTGCGACAGGCCTTTGTTTCAATGTTATACTGCCCCTGTTTGTTTTCTGCTAGAATACACATTCAGAACGAGAAGCCCTGCTGGTTTTCATTTACTGCCAGCTGACTTGGATGGTCAGTAGAACACTAATGTAAATACTATTGTTTGTTGTTTAAGTACTGGCTATTAGGGAAGCATTTGACATTTCTTAGGGATTTGCAACCAGCTGGGGGAAACTGATTTGCAAAACTGAAGCTAAGAGCAATCAAGATCCAAGAACAGTAGTTCTTAAAGATTGTTGTTTTCCTGGGACAAAAAGAGAAATGTTTACAATCCTATATAAAGCTTTGACCAAATAATTTATTCAAAAGGTTTTCTTTCACATTTTAGCCTTTGCAAGGCAGTCCTGTAATTCTCTAATCTGTCCTTCCCTAACCTGGACCTTCCATAAATTTTGGATTTGGATTATCCACTGGATCTGGATAGGCCAATGGTCGTGGATGAGGGGAAGTTGTAAACAGGGGCCAACAGTTGGAGAAAGCTGCTTTAGTTAAAGGCAGTAGTGTCACATAAGTACATAGGTATAATTGTCCTACCTCCCTCTTGCTTTGAGGGGTGCTCTCCACTCCATAAGATAATTGGGAGTTGCAAGGAGCTGAACAGGCTAATCTCATAGAATCAGACAATCACAGAATCACAGAGTTGGAAAGGGTTTCATGGACCATATAGTCCAACCCGCTGCACAGTGTACGATCTCCAGGTAAAGCATCCCCAGCAGGTACCTCTCCAAAGAAGGTGGCCCCACCACCTCCTTAGGCAGTAGAGTCAATTGCCGAACTTCCCTTTACTATCAAGGAGTACCTTCTAATGTTCAGTTGAAATCTACTCTCCTATAACTTCAAACCATTAGACCTGGTTCTCCCCTCTGGGGCAACAGAGAACAAACCTGCCCCCTGCTCTCTGTGATAGTCCTTGAGGCATTTAAAGAGTACAGTTGTATCACATCTCCGTCTTTTCTTCACTAAGTTGAACTTCAAACTTTCCTCATGTTTTGTTCTCCATACTTCATCCTCAGAACTTTTCTCTGAAACCTGCTCCCAACTTGTCTATAACCTTCTTACAGTGAGGTGCCCAGAACTGAATGCAGTACTCCAGATGAGGCCTGACTAGTGAGTGAGGAATATAATGGAACTATTACTTCCTTACTTCCCTTGACTTGGACAGTATGCTTCTGCTAACATATATACCTGGTGTTGCCCAGGATTTTATTTTTTTTATAGGTAATAATTGTTAGAAAGATTGGAGATCCTGTGCCTCTAATTCTCCAAACTGTCTTGTGCAGTACCTGTAACTTTTCCCCATATTCTCCAATAACAGTTATTAACATACAGAGGTTGGTTTCCTGATGGAATACACTGCCCTCCTCTTTGCTGTTAGGCCTCATCTCCATAGCAGCTGGCTAGGCCAGCGAGCTCTCTGGCTGTGAATTCTAAAGGCCTCTCCCTAAACTGTAAACCCCAGGATTCCATAGAATCTTTTAGGCAGCCAATCATATGAGGTCAGGTCTTTGCCTGACACAGACAAACTCACAAACTTTGACTTTTATATATTAGATTAATGCTGGCTAAAATACCATTCACCTTCTTTGCTGCAGCATCAGACTGTTTTCTCATGTTCATTTTATGATCAACAATAATCCAAAGGTCCTCTTTGTATATAGTATTGCTCATCCTATACCTGTGCATTTGGTTTTTGTGGCCTAAATGTAGAATTTTGCATTTGTCTCTATTGAAATTTGTTTTATTAATTTCTGACCAATTTCCTAGCTTATCTAGGTCCTTTGAAATCCTCTTCCTAGCTTCCAATGTGTTAACCACCCTCCCAGTTTTGTATCATCTGCAAACTTGATAAGGATTCCCTCCATTCCATCTTCTAAGTCACTGATAAAAATGTTGAAGAGCAATGGCCCTAGGACAGAATCCTGAGGCACTCCACCTGAGACCTCCTTCCAGTTTGAAGCATTGCCATTGAGGATGATTCTTGGATCATTGTTTTCTAACCAGTTATGGATCCATCTGAGAGTATTTCCATTTGTTCCATATTTAATCAGTTTGCTAATCAAAACATTATGGAGGACCTTATGAAATGCTTTGCTGAAATTCAGATAAATGACATTCACAGCTGTGCCACCATCTGATAAATGAGTGACCTGATTTTTTTAAAAAAAAGGGTTTTAAGATTCGTTTGGTAGGAAGTGTTCTTGACAAACCCATGTTGGCTCCTACTGATCACTGCATAGCCATCAAGATACTTGCAGACAGACACCTGTATAATCTGTTCTAATATTTTTCCTGGTATTGATGTCAGGCTGACTGGCCTGTAGTTTCTTGCATCTTCTTTTTGGCTTTTTTTGAAGAGAGAGACAATGTTTGCCAGTCTTCTGGCACCTCACCTGTTCTCCAAGACTTCTCAAAAATGATGGCAACGAGTTCATCAGCAAGTTCCTTCAGTACTTTGGAATGCAGTTCATCTGGCCCTGCAGATTTGAACTCATTTAGGTTAGCTAGGTGATTCCTGACTAACTCCCTATCAATCTTAATTTGCAGTCCAGATCCCTTGCCAAAGTCTCTGCTGCTGCATGGAAATACACAGTTCTCCTCTTGGGGGAAAAAACCTAGGTATTGAATAGCTTTACCTTTTCATTGTGATCTGTTGGCGTTTTTCTATCCTATTGAACAGTGGCCCCAGTGGCCCCTTGGTCATCCTCTTGTCTTGAATGTATCTGAAAAACAACCCAAGTCATACTTGGAAAATTCTTTCATTACTTTCATTTTAGCTCAAATCTCAAAGTCAAGTATGAACTATGAAATAGGGGTATGAGAGAGTTTGCAGACTGAGGATGGGGTCATAATCAAATGTGAGCCTAGGGGTGGGAGCTTTATGCTCATAAATGTCTTGTGAATCTGGGACTGTCAAGCTATCAGATGTCCAAAATGGGAGAAGCTCCAAATTCTGCACCATATTATTACCAACTAATGACATACAGTAGCCTGTTGATAAAACATTAAAAATGGGCTTTCTCCTTGCCCAAGGCTGCTTTTTAATCCTAGTGCTGGCTCTCAGCACAAGTAGAAAAGTCAAGTTAGGTAGAGAGAAGAAGACTTCAAAACTGAAGTCTGATAACTCACAAGAACAGAGCAGTCGATTAAAATGACAACAAGATGCTGAAATTTGGGGAGCACCTTGTACCAGTTCACAGACAAAGACAATACAGCATTAAAAATGCCAAGGGAAGTCAGTATGACCAGAGGTATATTACATGCTGCTTGCACTTGGAGATCATTGTCATTATAAGTCTCTTCACAAACCTTTGTTGTTTTATAGCTTGTGTTTCTTCATGGCTCGCTGGAACAGGTTGCTGCAGAGGCAGAGTGCTCTAATTCTAAAGCTATAAACATAACTCTACAGACATACCTCAGTTAACAAAGCCTCTGACAATGAAACTCCTTTTTTACAAAGTCATTTCATCCTAGTCCATCCCCACTTTTCCTTCTCATTCTCTGTTGAGCTGTAAGTTTCTTTAGCCACATTGGCACAGAGAGTATGGTGAAGGAGGGTGGAAAAGCACATACTTTCAGGCTGTATCAGCGTGTGAGCAGCAAACAGTACGAGGAAGCTTGACCTGGGGAAGAATGGAATTCTAATCTAGCTGATCCTACTTCAGCTGTGTTTTTCCCTACAACAGGTAAAGTATATAGCTGCTGTCTCCAGAATCCCTTACTGAATATGTGTTAACAGCAAAACAGAGAGAAAAGTAGAGATCACATAAGCCTGCCTTACTAGTTACACCCAGCACCTTTAAAAAGTATAAATCTATAAGCTTGGCTAGCAAAATGAAAATCATAAGGAAACTGGAGGCTGGTGAAAGAAAAAAATAATCCATTTTTTAAAAAAAGACTTTCAAGTAGTATCTAGAAGTTTCAGAATGTTTTTGCTGACTTACCCAAGGCTTTCCTGACCTTTTCCACATGTGCATTTTAAAAAAAAATTGATAAAATGTTTAGTGAAACATGTTGAAGTCCTCTTCTTCCTCATGGTCTAGGACCTGAAGGGATGTCATGTCAAGGAGGGAGTGGGTTTGTTTTCTGCTGCTCCAGAGACTAGGACAAGGAGCAGTGGATTCAAGCTGCAGGAAAGGCGATTCTACTTGAACCTCAGGAAGAACTTCCTGATGGTCAGAGCTGTCCAGCAGTGGAATATGCTGCCTTGGAGTGTGGTAGAGTCTCCTTCTGTGGAGGTTTTTAAGGAGAGGCTGGATGGCCATCTGTTGGGAATGCTTTGATGGGTGTTCCTGCATAGCAGGGAGTTGGACTCATTGGCCCCTGGGGTCTCTTCCAACTCTATAATTCTAACCTATCCCTATTCTTTCCATGTTATTTTTGCTTCTGGTACCAAAGTTTTTGTTAAAGAAGTAATGCATGGGAGCACATCAGCTTTGTTAACTGAGGCATACCTGTATTGTCCTTGCATGTGTCTTGCGACTAGAATGATGTTGTTACTTATTTAGAGGGATCTGAAATTTGTTCTTCTAACTTGCTAGATGGCTTGGATTGCCTGGGGGTTGCTAGCATTGAACAAGCCTTTCTCATATTGTGTGCTACTCACTGTTTGTAGTAATTCCCTCTATCTTTTCTACTTGATTAATCAGTGTGTTGAATAGTTTGAGAAACACATGGGTGTTATTGTGCAAATCTGAAAAGTCTTGAAAATGCTTCAGCACATTGGTTCTAATGTAATTCTTAGAATGGTTTATAGTCCCTCATCCTCCTTACAACAACTCAGCTCTGAAATTAAGTTTAAATAAATAAATACATACATACATACTAAAATTCCAGATACTAAGACTCAGAACTCAGAATCTGAACCAGGTCTTCTTGGTTTAAATCATGTGGCACTCCATGTGGTGGATCATAGAGCAGTGCCAGTAATGAGTCAGCAGTTCCTGGTCCCTGGAGTTTCCGGGAGAGAGAGAGAGAGAGAGGAAAAAAAAACAGTTGTAGTCAATGGCATAAGTATGGTACTGGTCTCTGGCAAATTGAGGGGTGGATGAGTTGGTGGAATGCCTGGTCTTCCATATCAGATAGCATGAGAAGCACTGATTTGAATCTTGGTCTGAACTAGAGCTTCCTGGTTCAAACTGGGCCAAGTTCAGGGTTTAAATCAGAGTTCAGACAAGATATATTTTGAACTACAACTCCCAGATTCCTCAGCCAGCAGAGCCACCGTGAATGGCCATGGGATTCTGGCAGTAGTAGACCAAAAAATATATTTTCCCCCCATGGTTAACCAGAGCAATAGTTTGCAGCCTTTTTTCATTCTACCAACCAGAACTTAATGAACAATCAGAGGGGACTCAGAATAGATTGTGGGGCTTTACCTTCAAAATGTTACCTCTTCTACTCCGCAGCTTCTCTGCTGTGATGCTGCTGCCATATTCCCTTGCTCTTACCCAGACATTTGACTCCAAGAGGTAAAAATAGAAATAAAGTATAAAAAAGCAAATCTGAACTTCCCCTTATGTTGCTGCCACTCTCAACTGATTGTGTGTTTTTGAAGAGTCCCCCACTAGACCACAACAAGTCAACAAATCTCACACAGTATAGACATGATGAGTTTTGAAATCTATGAAGAACTGGCTTGGTTGGGGGATTGAATGCAGTCCATAACTGATTGGTTGCAGACATCATTAGGCAATGCCACCAAAGATGAACAAAAAACGGCTGTGTTTGGAATGGGCAGGACTTAAAAATATCATTGAAATGGGGGTTAATTACAGAGTGGTCAGTCCTAATGCCCTCATTGAACTATGCTGTACACACTGAGAGAAAGCATTAAAGACTGTTTCTTCCCCCTCTGTGAGAATTATGAGAGTGGGCACAGAGCTGAAGTAGCAGTCATGATGACTGACATGTTAGAAGCCATTAACATGTGTGCTGGCCAAGACTCCTGCTAAACTGAGAATGAATAATTGCTACCTATATCAGGTGAGTAAAAACGAATTGCTTTTTGCTATGAGGGGGTATGGCCCTTCTAATTTCCAACTCAGTGACAAGCTGTTTCTGATTACAGGTGGACATGGATATTGAGGGAGACTGAAGCAGAGCATTGCACTGGCATATATATACTTTTGGTGCCCAGGTTCAGTTGTAGTATATAAAAAGTAGGAATGGTCAGAAGGGTACCCAAGTAGATGGCAAGTGCACTTTTCTCTCCTCTGAGAAACCAAAAAGATCAGGCACACTGTGATTGAAGGTGGTAATGGAGCTTCTTTACACGGAAATCAATGAAAAATTAATCATCTGGTGAAAAACATCAGACTGAAATGAAGACAGCTTAGAATAAGATGCTTAAACTAAATGAAAAAAGTGGCCCCTTTGCAAATAACCTTGCCAAAATGGTTACAATTAGCCCAAAACTAGCAGATTCAAGCTAATAGCTTCGCATACAAACACTGAAGCACATCTTCAGGACCAAACTGGGCAGTATGCTGATTTCAGTGACCAGGACGTGATCCTAAATATTTATGTATGAAAATATGTGTGAATGTATTTAACATTCCGGATTTTTGACGTTTACACTGAGGCCCTGAGGGGATGTGATTTTTAAGAGTTGGACCATAGTACAAAGAAAGTGCAACTGATGTTTTTGAAATAAGAGTCTTTAATGCTGCATTTGTCCTTTTGGCAACCTCTAGTCATGCATCTTTTTTGTTTTGTTATCCTCGCAGACACATAGTGGAAATGATTTGAGCTCACATTTGCAGAATTGTCAGGCTTTTGTTTTTTTTTTTTTGGCGAAGGATGGGGGTGGGAGAGGAGAGACTGTTCATTCCACACTTTAAAAGTGTATGCTGTGTTGTTGAAAAGTGCCCGAAGGAATAAATACTTTTTAATAGAATAGAGTAGAATAGAGTGTGCTGTAATATTTTTATTTTGCGTATTTTGTGGCTTTGGCTAGAAAGGAGGGGGGAGTATTGTAAATCATCATATGATTACTTGTTTCAGTGGAAAGACACATCCCCTCCTTCCCTCGCCCCCATGCAAGTTAGTCTGACTGTTGCATTTGCCAAAATGTTATTCACTGAGGAATGTGTGGAGGGCCACAGAACAACAGGCAAACTTTAGGATGTTTCAACTAGAAGAGAAGAAATATTTTTTAAAAGCTTGTGATGAGATTCTAGATATTTTACAAATGATAATATGCAGTAGACCTAGGGCTTATGAACTATTTTCTTACACTGTTGGGGCAATATTATGTTTCAAATCATATGTATAGCTGTTCATAATAGTTTTAGATTTCCTTGAGATATTTGTGTCTTTGCCTCTTTTCTATGTGCATGCCTTATGAAGGCTGTTTTGTGTTGGCAGTCGTTCTGTGACCCATCCCATGACCTTCTGTTTGGGCTTTTCATCCACAGCTGTGAGTCACTTTAAAAATCATACTGGAAAATTATGAGGCAATGTAAAGTTAATTTCATATACATATACAATAACTCATATACATGAGTTATTGTAAGCCTAAAGTGAAGGTGTTGGATGACTAGTCTTTATTAATTTTAATCAAAAGTCTTTAACAGTTTTGAAGCACAGCCAGACTATTCTAAAAATAGTTCACTGTGAACACATGTTTCAACCATGGAATAAAAAACATTTTTCGTATTTTACTAATTTGCTGAGCAAGCACATAAATGCTTAGGATGCTAAATCTAATCTGTTTGTATACTGTTTTATAAAGCATGCAATTGTTACTGTATCTACCTAGCTTTGCTAGGACACAAAGTAGATTAGAGCTCAATAAAACTCATTATACAATTAAAGACAACTACAACTACAGATAGTTAAAACCACAAAATGCAAAAGCATAATCAGAACAGTTTAAAAGCCTTGTCAAGTAGAAAAGGAAGTTCTTTATATTGTTTCTAAATGAATATGCACACTGATATACAACTCTTAAGGGAGAGAGTTCTGTCACTCTGATGCCACCTCAGTACTTCCTGCATCTTATGCTTAACAGCCCAAAGTCAGCTGTAGGTGCTTTGCAGAAAAGATGACAGTTTACTGGCACCATAATAGATTCTCTGGAATCTAGCATAAACATTTAGGGTCAGTGTCCTAGTTAGTTAACTAATTACAGCTGGCCCTACGTCATATAATTTGGTATATAATTGGTTTTGCTTGCCCTTTATCAATGGTAAGTAGGATTTTAATTCATAAACAATTCCAGCTAAGGGAGATCAAATCATTGCCAAAGCAAAAATATCTGTCCCAAAACTGAAATGTGCAGTGATTGAATATAATGTATTCCTCTAGTGGAACATATCCATATTTGTACAAAATAATTTCTAAATGCAAAACTAGCTGAGAGATACTTGTTTTTAATTTTTCAGAATTTGGAAAGTTACATTCAAAAGAAATAACTTACAACTGTAGTTCCAAGACCCACAAAGGCCACTGTTACCATTTGTTATTGTTGCATACCTTCAAGTCATTTCTAACTTATGGTGACCCTACGGCGAACCTATCACAGGGTTTTCTTGGTAGAATTTGTTCAGAGGGGTTTGCCCTTGCCTTCCCCTGAGGCTGAGGGAAAGTAAAATGTGACTTGCCCAAGATCACCCACAGGGTTTCCATGGCAGAGTGGGGAATTGAACCCTAGGCCATTTCCGCACTAGACTGTTATAGTGCTATTATTCCACTTTCAACATCCTATGGAATCCTGGGGTTTGCAGTTCAGGGAGGGGCCACTGACCTAAGGGACAGTGAAAGACGGTGCCAGGGGAGACCTCAGTAACTGAATATTCCTAGGCTGGAATAGGTTTGGATTCAATTTAGCTTCAGCTGGCCTAGTTATTAGCCCAGCTGGCTCTCAGCCATTTTTGTGAATTAGGACATCACTTTTAGTTAAAAACACATGAACGCTGCAAGCTGCTGGCCTGTGATACATAACATGTACCTGCCCAGGAAAACATTACGAATAAACACACAGGATAGCATTTTTAAGAAATTCAAATAATTAAGAGCTTAATAAGAAAGTGACATAACAGTATGCCAACAGTTCCAGCAACTTATTTATTTTATGACTTAATTAATTTGTTAGTTGTTATTTATTTATTTCATTTCCCACCATTCTTCCAGTCTGGGACTCAAGGCAGCTCACAGAACAGGTGAACCCAAAGTACAACTAAAAGCATTTTACAAGTTTAAAAGTTTTAAACGTTGAATAATTTATGTTATTAAAACGCTAATTTAAAATGGTGATGCTACTCAAGAAGAATGTACAGTTTTTTTTAAAAAATTGGAAAATAATAGGTCATAAAATCTTTTCTTCAAGGTATGTTTTTAAATGTAATTTAACTCCTTCTTTAAAAAAGACACTTGGAGCCTAGCCTTGACTATTTGAGAAGAAACACAAGGGAAAAAGAGTAGTAGATGTTTTTTGCCCTCAACCTTTACTACTCATTAAGGATAAACAGTCACCCTACAAGAGAGATTGAAGTAATATCTAGTGACATTGCAATTGTAATTTAACTTAGTTATAACTTTAATGCTGGAAATGGGATTAAATACAAATTATTCACAAGCTCTGATTTTAGTATTCATTTTCTTTTGTGTTGTTTCTTATATGAACAAAGAATATCTATCTTTCTGATGAGGTAATACAGCTCATTCAAAAATGATAGGAATACATTGCAGTGTAATGTTTCTTACTGGCCAGCATGTTTCATTTGTGATGGTACAGGAGGGAGTTTTTACTGAAAGGCAAAGCTCCAGATGGAAAAAGTGTTTTAAGCTTTCAGCTAACTGACAAAAGGATGACTTGCTTTGTTAGAAAATTGTAGAAAACATTTATTTTGAAAAGTCAAATTAAAAGTTATTGCAGGCATGTCTTATTTTAAAAGCTGTGCTAGAGAAAAGATTGCCATCCGTTTTATGCTTGTTCTCATGTAGGTCACTTGCTTTCATTTCTCTAGTATTCATTATCAGGAGACATTGGGAGATAGTGATTTCTCAGTGAAATTGCAATAACCAGCATTGTGCTCAACTGACTATACCTATAAATATAGAAATAGAAAAGGCAGCTACTGAATCCCTTTGCATGTTTGCTCATAAGTAAGCTCTCCTCCTGCTGAGTTAAATGAGCCATGCTCTCTCAGTGTGAGTATAATTACAGCCTCTGTAGTATACCATATTTAATCAATAAGGAGTGTGTAATAAAATTCCAAGAGCAAGAATACTAACAGTCTCAAGCATTAGAACCCTCACTGTTGCGGTATCTGGATATATGGATTCAGTTCTCAGACCATATGCCATTAACAAACGCTCTAAGCTATATGAAGGAAAATACGGTCGGTCCATAACCTCCCAGAGAACCCCATCCTAGCAACTATGGATGTTAATGGAACAACTGTTAGATTTTGTGTTAAGTATGTTGATGAGGTACCCAAAAGAGGCTGGAATGTAGTTATATTCTCTTGCTATGTCATTCTTACAGTGCTTGAAATAACATGATCGGCAGTTATGCAGGTAGGATTCCAATTCTTTTGTTGCTCACAGTGTAGCATAATGGCATACTGTCCCCACAGTACACATATGAAAATTGGGATGTTTTTGCCATCATACCAGGAGGTCTTGATTGGAGCATTTCAACCATCTGCTATTATGCATGACTTTTCTCTGATGTCTGGTAATCATTTCCATTAAACATAAGAGTCAGGAGGAGCAAAATGCAGAATGGCAGGCCATATAGAATCATAGAGCTGGAGGAGACCACATGGGCCATCGAGTCCAAGCCCCTGCTATGCAGGGGTACAGCATCAAAACATTCCCAACAGATGGACATCCAGCCCCTGTTTTAAAAATTTCCATAGAAGGAGGAGACTCCACCACGCTCTGAGGCAGAGTATTCCACTGTTGGACTGCTCCTACTGTCAGGAAGCTCCTACTGTCAGGGAGTTCTTCCTAATGTTTAGATGGAATCTCTTCCTGAAGTTTGAAGCCATTGTTCTGTGTCGTAATCTCTGGGGCAGCAGAAAACAAGCTTGAGCCATCCTCCATATGCCGTTCCTTCAGATATTTAAGTATAGCTATCATGTTGCCTCTCAACCTTCTGTTCTCCAGACTAAACATACCCAACTACCTCTCTTCATAGGGCAGGGTTTCCAGGACTTCTACTATTTTGGTTGCCCTCCTCTGAACACTCTCCAGCTTGTCAATATCGTTTCTGAACTGTGGTGCCCAAAACTGGACACAGTATTCCAGGTGGGGTCTGACCAAAGCAGAATACAGTGGCATGATCACTTCCCTTGACCTAGACACTGTACTCCTATTGATGCAGCCCAGAATTGCATTGGCTTTTTTAGCTGACTCGTGTTCAGTTTGTAGTCTACTAAGACTCCTAGAGCACTTTCACGTGTATTGTGGTCAAGCTGGGTGTCACCCATCTTATATCTGTGTATTTCATTTTTTCTGCCCGAGTGTAGTATCTTACACTAAATAGAAAAACACTTCATTATGGGTTAAGAGTTTGAATCTGCCTGCTCTAAGGATATTCCCTGTGCTTCTGGTCATATGCAGCAGTGCCACATCAGGAACATGCATTGTGCCCTGGATATAGCGACATGGCTTTTCCACCTATGCTTGCAAGCAGGGCAGTGTTAACATTCTTTCTTTTTATGACTAATGTTTTTTCAGTCTCGGTTCACACTTTTTCTTTTTTCATCTTGGCACAATGAAGAGCAAAATGCCCACATAGTTTGCTTACTGAGCACTGTATTAGTGCTGTTCCAAAGAGAAACAGTTACATTATACCTTCTTCATTCTTCCCTGCCCCAGTGCTTGAACCAGGAATGGAAATAATTGTTTTAACACCCTGGTAAAGTTACTCGAATATTGTTTCTGCCAGAGGGTTACGGTTGCCAGACTGAAAACTGAAGAGGGCTCCTGTACCTTTAATGGAGGTGTAGAAGAGGGAATTTCAGCAGATGCTGCTTGTCACACAACCGGGTTACCAGCAACACCTCCTCCAGTTCCCTCTTCTGCAAATTATTAAAGATAAAAGAACAATTTCCAGTTTTTACTGACAACCACAGTGAAGTGCCAGATAGCTTTTCTCCTTTAGTGACAACAGGGAGCATAAATGCTTGCTTTAAAATCTGTCTGTCTGTCTGTCTGTCCATCCGTTCCTCTGTCCAATCTGTTTGGGGTGGCAGTTGTAGATACAGTCAAAGCCAGCATGCAAAAACAGCATAAGAATAAGATGAAAGACTCATAATTCGGAAAAAGAATTCTGAGAATTCCTTTTTATGTGTTCTTCCATACATGTTGCAAACGGGAGGATTCTTAGGAAAATGTAGTTAGTAGAAGTGATTGGTAAGGGCATTGGTTCAGTGATAAATTCTGAAGGGTAGGCTGAACGAGAATCCAAAAATACAGACAATAGTTGAATCATATGAACAGGACAAGTCTAGTATTGTACAAAACATTTTTAGTGTGGATCAGATCTGTAGCAAAGTTAACAAGATTTAATTGCTCATTCAGAACCGAGTCACCCAACATACTTCAAATTAGAACAGGGAGAGCTGACAACATTAACTTTTTGCTAATGAATGTTATTTTCTCCCTTACCACCGTGAAGATTACAGATAAGCTCAACTGGAAACAAATCCCAGTCACCAAAGCCAATGAGACTGTGGGAGTTGTTGTCTAAAACATTGAGAAGGTCAACAACAAGCCTTATGAAAACTGTGTTGGGCTGCCATACATAGCTATTGTTGTTGCTGTTGTGCATTGAAGTGATTTCTGACCTATGGACACCTTAGCCATTTCTGCACGAGACTGTTACAGTGCTATGATTCCACTTTCAACATCCTGTGGAATCCTGGGGCTTGCAGTTTAGGGAGGGCCGGCCGGCCCCTCCCTAAACTGCAAACCCCAGGATTCCATAGGATGTTGAAAGTGGAATCATAGTGCTATAACAGTCTCGTGTGGAAATGGCCTTTAAGGAGAACTTGTCATAGGGTTTTCTTTGTCAGATTTGTTCCAGGGGAGTTTGGGTGTGTATGGTGTTTGCGTGTTTAAGGATCTTAATTTTTTAAAAATGTTTAGTTTGTTTGTTCATTTCATTTATATTCTACTTTTCATGTAGTGAGTTCAACGTAGTATATATCAAGACAGCTCAAGCAATCTGATGTCTTAATTGGATTGATGGTTTAATGCTTTTTAAAACTTTTGTCCTCCATACTATTTCAGTTGTTTTAATTTATAATGCAAGCCACTATGAATTCCATCTGGGAGAAAGACAGACTAGACATAAAATAAAATAAAATAAAATAAAATAAAATAAAATAAAATAAAATAAAAAGTTAGAAACTGGCAATTTCTTTTTCCAGTGTGCCAGGGGCTAGTACCATATTTGTGCCTGTTGGCTACAATTGTTTCTTTATTTAATGAAAACTAGCCAGGAACTGACACCTGATTGCTTGTGGAGGAGCTTTGGTCCATGAAGAGCTATTTTGAGTAGCTCTGGTATATATAACTCTTCTCCTCCTCACTGTAATCTTGCAGCAACTCTGCGAGGTAGATCAGGCAAAGAGAGACTGACTTGCTCATATATGCAGCTTCCTAACTCACTGGGGACTTGAATTTCAATCTCCCATTTTTTTACCCAGCAGTCTAACCACTATATTACAGTGGCTGCCTTTGGCATTGCTTCTATAGCTACTACAACTGCTTTTAACAGAAAACATCAACTGACTGCACATGGTTGATACTTTTTTGTTTGTTTGCTTTTCTTGGTCTAGAGGTGGAGAATATTTCAGACTCAGCTACACCACAGCTATTGCCTATGATGACCTTTCGTATGTTGCATACTAATGTTTTCTTCAAAGCAGTTTTGCATTTAATTTTCCTTGTCATATTAAATTCTGTGACCCTCCTACCAAAGGAGCTTGTATTTTCATATCCCTAAATAAAATCTCCTTGTAATTTTGTCCTTTCTTCCATGCTGTTTTTAAATTCTGAGTTTAAACATTGCGATCTTATTATTACTATAAGCCATTTTGAGAGCTTCTTACAGGAAGAAATCAAAGGTTGAAATTATTAAAATAATGATAAATTCTCTAACAGCAGATTTATGGAGAACTAGTCCAGTAAACAAAACTCATTCTAAAGCAGCAACACATTTTGAGATGGTAGACCATCCAGTTATTGAGTTTCTCACACCTGTATTTCTGAAGAAACTTTCAAAAATATTCAGCTGTTGCAATTCCTGAGATTTAGCACAAGATTCTTTAAGACAGACAGATTTAAGAAAGAAAATATATCTAAATGTCGTTCTGAAATTGCTTGGAGTCCAGTAGAGCTAAAAGCTTGATATCTTCTGAATAAGTTTTCAAGAGGAATTGGACAGAAGGTTGGAAGGAAAGAATACAAAAAGGCAGTCAGAAGATGTAGGCAAGCTGGGATTTAGTTTATAGGTATAATTTATGATTTGTAGATTGATTTTGGAAACTATACTGCATAGGCAGCAGGACCAAGTATGGGAGAAAAACTCCCTAGAACATATTCTTATTTTTTAAAAATGTTTTTATTGGAGATATCTTTGCATATGCAAAGAATGGAAAAAAGAAGAGGAAGAAAAGGTGGGGGGATATAAATGTGGGCCAGGTCTACACATTAGTATAACTGGAACATACATCCAAAAATGCATTTATTTACAGCTGTTGTCCTTAGATGCACAGCCACAGTAGTTCTTTCTGACCCTGGAATGGCAATCATTAGCTACAATATGAGCATCCAGGATAACAACTATGCTGACTATCAGATAAGCCACATGAATGTAGTTTAAAAGTACAGGCACATCTACAATTCATTCACATGTTACAATATATCCAGTCAAAAAGGGTGGCTCCTGGGCACCTTCACATCGTATGTACAAGGGAGCATTGTCTGTTTTGCATCACCAGCATTTAGCTGAAGTGTCCATTTCTTTCTAAAGAGACAGAACAGTGTCAAGTATATCTAAATCGTAATTTTTTTTCTGAATCAAATGTAGTTCTTAATCTAAAAGGTTTAAATCATGGGACTTAGGCAGTTTTCTGTTGATTGGCACGCACAGGACAATCTGCCTGATTATTCTACTTAGTTCTATCGTACTTGATATAAAATCTAGCATATTTGTAAATGATGCTTGTAAATGGCACGCTAGTTTCAATCTTTTCGCAAAGATATTTTGTGCTTCCAAGGGAGCAGAAGTGGCTGAGGCACTCAGAGCTAGTGGCCCATAGACAGACACCAAACAATACAGCAGTTGTGTAGATATTGCCATAATGCACCAAGGGGTAAGGGATCTGTGAACTGCAGTATTGAAAATGGCCAAACTTTTTGACCTGGCCCTCTCAGTTGATTTAACATATATGTCCCATGTAGGACTACATTTTTAATGTTTATTTCTAAGTACCTGAAATACAGAAGGTGGAAACAATTGATGGATATCTTTTCCATTTCTCTGATGAGGCTGTAGAAGGATTGCCAGGAATTTCTCACTAGCTCTCACTTTTCCCTCTGTGGTTGTAGGCACTAGCCAAAGGCATCCCAGAGCTGAAAGACAAACATTAGGGTTTATAATACTGTATATCTTGCCTAGCCAAGCATATTATACGAGCCCTTTTATTTCCCCACCATTCCAGAGTGTTATTTGAATTTCCTCTGAACTGCACTGCTGGAGGGCCCAACACTCCTGGTGGGCAATGTCACTTTGTGGATTGGATCAGTTAGGCTGCCACAGAGTAATGGGAGGTTTCACATTCCCTCTTGTTTTCCTTATGTGAAATAAATTAATATTGGCTTAGACTGGGAAAAAAACTTGAAAATTTACTTTGGTTTCTATTTCAACTGTACTTATATAGAGTGAAGCACCATTAAAGAGGGGAAGGCCTAGCTCACAATGGTTCCCAATTCACACAATACTTTCTAGGACAAATTATAGTCTTGACCTACAAACTACTAAATGATTTGGAGCCTGTATTCTTCATTCCCAGAAGGTCAGCTTAGTTCATTTCTGTTTCTCTGCTAAGTAGCATGCATCCTATAGCAGGATGCATGAATTGTAGAATGCAGCAAGTTTTCTATGGGATTGTATGCATTCTTTAAAGACCTTGCTGTCCTGTCAAAAACTTGAAAAAGGAATCTGTTATAAAATGCCTTCTCAGTTATGTGTATGGCTTTTGTGCTTTGCTTCCTTTTGCTATTTATTAATCAGTGAATTTACATGCAAAGAGTCTCATTCCTTTTTAAGCATTCAGCAGCTCTTGTTCTTCAGTCTTTTTTTGAACTCATAATCCTGAGTTTGTGGTATCACAATTGGCCGTTGTGTCTTTCATGTCATAGTCAGAGGATTATGGCTTCAGAAAGGCATAAGCAGCGGGAGGAGATGAGCCCTTTGGAAATTTAGATGATGTTTTCATAAAATCTATCTGGTGGAAACTATATAATGGGTTTATTGATATTGTATATAAAGAGAAGTATTTGTTTCTGCATTAAATATGCTTCAAGGCTTTTGGTTAGTCTCTTCTTTTGAAGTAATGAGATGTGTTGGATGATGCAGAAATAGGATGTCCAGGCCACATTCACATATAGCGTTAAACTATACTTTATGTATTATGTATACTTTACATATTATGTGCCACAGTCCTCCAATGTGACAGGGCAAAATAGGAATAAACTGGGCCTTCAGTTTATCATTCCTTGCCAATCATGATTTGTGGCTTAAAACTCCACTTTGTTACAGCAAGAACCCAGGGTTTGAATAGGTTTGTTTCACAGCAGACAGCCTGTGTAATGGTTTGAGTGTTGGGCTATGACCCTGGAGACCAGGGTTTGATTCCCCTCTCAGCCATGGAGGCCTACTGGGTGACCTTGGCTGTGTCAGACACTCTTAGCCCAGTGATAGGTTCTGAAGGCACACGACGACAACCAGGCATTTCTCAGTTAACAAAGTCTTTGACAGAAAGATCCTTTTTACAAAGTATTTTTATGTCCATCCGGACCCCTTTTTCATCCTCATCCTCAGACTAGCTGGAAGTTTTTTTTTAAAAAGTGGCATTAGTATTAGGAGGATGGTGGAAGAGAGCCAAAGGAACACAGACTTTCAGTGACAGGTTGCAGCAGCTTCTCTGTGATAAACAATGCAATGAACAAAGCTTGGGCTGGGAAAGAATGGGATTCTGCTCTAGCCAATCCTACTGTAGCTAGATGTGCTTGTCTACAATAGACAAGGTGTCTCTCGAAGTCGTTGAGCATGTGTGAACAGCAATACAGAGAGAAAAGGGAAGAGTAGAAAAACCTACCTCACCAGTTTCCTCTAGCATGTTAGAGAGAACAGGTCTTTAAATTTGGCCTTCATAATGGAAGCCCTAAGTGGAAGCCGGTAAAAGAAGAGGTTATCTCCAGGTGCATTTCAGAAGCAACCTTCAAGTGGTCTCTAGAAAGTTAAAGATGTTTTTATTGATTTCTTCAAGGCTTGCTTGACCTGTTCCATGTCACATGAGTATATTGTTAGTTTTGAATAAAGAAATTGCTAAAATGTGTTGAACTGCTCTTCTTTTCTCTGGTATAGGAACCTACCCTATTCTTTCCATGTTATCTCTGTTTCTGGTAGCAGATTACTTGTTAAGGAAGTAATGCCCAGAACACATCAACTTTGTTAGCTGAGGTATACCACTAGTATACCAGTGTAGTTTAATTCCAAACTACAGTCTCTGTTTTGCTTGTTAACAAAAAAACAGGAATTTGTTGCTGGAGATCAGGGTTTGAATCCTTGCTCAACCTTGGAATCCCACTGGGTGACCTTGGGCAAGTTATACTCTCTCAGCCTCAGAGGAGGGCCAAGGAAAGCCATCTCTGAACAAACTCTTCCAAGAAAACCCCATGATACGGTCACCTTAGGGTCACCATAAATCAGAAACAACTTTGAATGTACACAACACTCATGTACTGACATTTAGTGAACTGAGTAAACAAAAGACTGTTTTATAAGTAATATCTTTCATTCATGAATATAATAATAACTGTTTATGATGAGACATACTTATCATGTTGGTAATATATTTACAATAGATAGCAATTTTCTGCCATCTTAACTGTCTTTGCTTCTCCAAATGTATTTTGGGAATTGTAGTTTGCAGAATTCTTTTGTAGATCCCTTGATGCCACCGAATGGTAGTTCACAAGTCGGGTACAGTAACTCGTTTTATGAATAGTCCATTATGAATTATGAGTTGAAGAAGAGAGATGTTTTCCTAAATTGAGATTGTTACCTTCATGTAGAAAAGGTGGCCTTCATTGACCTTTTCATGGCAGAAATTTACATCTGTTTATGACAGCAGTTTGTAATCTGTGGTCTGCAGACCCCCCAAGGGGCTGCAGTGTCCTTACAGGGGGTCTGTAAAAGCTTGAACAAACATCATGAGTTTTTACAATAAAGACAGACAGACAGACAGACAGACAGACAGACAGACAAATGGATGGTCATACACTGATCTCAAAGAACAGGAGGTTTTTTTGCTAGCGATAGACAACATTTGTATAGTGTTTCATTACAATATCTCAAACCATTCAAAAGTTATGAAAATAACTGTTAAATAGCAAAATATGTACTCAGCACTTGCTACTTCTGTATGATCTGAGAACAAGCAAGTGAATGACACTGAGTGGCTGAGAGAAAGCATGGGACTTTTCTTGCTACTGCACATACAGCCATAAGCTGCCTTCATAATTGGAGGGTTTGCATTTACTTATTTTTCTCTTTTCTCCAAATTTGAAGACCCTTTATGAGCAACTTTAGATGAATATTTCAGGCAATTTAGCTTTTTAAATCTTGAGTTACATCTTGGTGGTCTATGGCAACAAAAGATATTTAAAGGGGTTTGGTGGTAAGGAAAAGGTTAAGAATCGCTGGTTTAGGGTATTTTTAGTAATTTGTACCTGCTGGTTGCAAGAAAAAAGCCATTTTTTTATATTTAAAAACAACATCCTGTTAGTTACATGTGCTTCTTTCTAAGAGCAGCGTATCAATGTGTGTGGAATTAAATAGAAAGATTAAAGTAATAGGCAGGAAAAGAAACTCTGTGGCACAGAGGGAGGGAACAATTACCAGAAAATGGCTCTGCACACTGATAGAGAGACAGAGGTGGAGAGGCAGGGACTGTTAGGAGTTGACTGCAGACTTGTTTAAATATTTCCTGCTTGATTCGTAGTGGCAATTAAAGCCACATAAAACAGGAGGGAATGTGTGGCACAAATGAGAACTGGTGAGGGCTGATGTATCTTTAATGGTTGTGTAAAAGAGGGAGTTTCAACAAATGATGCTTGTTACCTGATAGTGTGACAAACAACACCAGCTGAAATTCCCTCTTCCACACAAACATTAAGGGTACAGGAGCCCTCTCCAGTTCTCACTCTGGCAGCCCCAGTGTTTCAAGAGCTCAGGAGATCACTGGTAGGTTTCTGGTGCTCTGAAGTGAAAAACTGGTAACAGTAAGTTGTATTTTGAAAATGTCATCTATTTTCAGTAAAATTATATAGTTGCAGGTACAGAGATACATACAAGATTCTTAGTGTACTTCTCTTAAATGTCTTTGTGGATGCAAGATAAAAGTAGTAGCACGATAATTTTGGTTGTGGTGTTATTATTTTCATTTGTTATTCGTTCATTTTTCTCATACACACTGACAAACACCTACACATATACATACCATTTCTCAGGCAGCCGTCCCAAAATGGTTTGCATAAAATTATTGAAAGTATAGCTATCAATAAAATAGCATACAAAATACATTTGATTGATTCCTTCCTTCCTTCCTTGTTTCTTTGGCCCTCCACTCCAGGAAAAGTGGTTCATTAGAAGCTTCTTTGCTGGCAAATGGAGAAGGGAGAAACCAACCCAGGGACAAACTCCCAAAGCTGTTTTTATGGTTATGCCTATTAAAGATTTACCACACCTGCCACTGAGTTCCCTTAGAGAGTACCTGGTACTGGGATGCTTGCCAACATAAATAAAGAAATACTAGATTTAGGATAAAGACTGTGTCACAGGAGCAAATGAATGCCATTCTAAATTTGCCTGTGTGATTGCTCCAGAACTGTGCAAAAACCATTTTATGACACCTGGCAGAGTTGTTTTTGAAAATGCAATTCCATTTGTGCCACTGAGGTCATATGAATGTTCTGGCCTGGCTGTCTTTGATTCACATTCTGTCACCTTTCAAGCAATAAAGCGAAATGGCTTAGGTTTTCTGTCAGCTCTGAAATAGATGGACTTTAAAAGTCACAACTGGAGAGGAAATTCCTGTCTTCAGGGGAGCACTGCTGAAAAGCCATGCCTGCTGCCGAGTGTTTTCAGGAAATACTTGACAAGAGGAATGCAGCTGGCCTCATCATACCAACATAGCCCAGTCAGTTTGGAGCAGAATCAACAGCTTCCTGTAAAAACCAGAGTGGTTTTTGAATCTTGTTTCCCTCATTAAATAGCAATAGATTTGGAGGGTTGTCACCAGTACTTTTCCAAAGAAAATAATGTTTATGGGGAAAGGGGGCAGGAAAGGAGATGTGCTAGGCCATGGTTCTCAAACTGTGAGATGAGACCTTAAGGAGGGTGTGTGATAGTTGCTAGGGGTATGTGCAAGAAAAGTCTGTTTGCAAGTACAACAGATGTAAAAAAAGGATACCCGCCCTTCTCTCTCTGTGCATGTATACCACTCAGGATTCACTAGTCTCTGCAAAAGAGTGATACAAAGTATCTTCCCCCAATATGACTTTCTCCAACCTCAGATATAGCAAATATCAACTTAACCTTTTTAAAAATGCTTTTTCCTATTCAGCTTCTCCAAATGTTCCATTGTTGGTGCAGCAGCACATGCCTCTTAGCTACTGTGAGGCAGTTGTCAGGTCAGAAGGAGGGAAGAGAAGAGAGGAGGCAGAGAGCATGAGAGCTCAGCATTAAGACAGAAGGTGTGTGTGGCATGGGGGGGGGCAGAGAGAGAGAGAGAGAGAGAGGCATAGGATAGAAGAAGGAGGCGCAATATCCACATGTAGATCTAAAAGGGATCACAGGGGTAAAAAGTTTGAGAACCTCTGCTAGACATTAACAGTGTGCCACAGAATCTCTTAGTGGGGGTGGTTTGTGCCCACTTAACTTTCACGTTTTTAAATTCTGAAAGATCAGGGGGTGGGGAAGGATACGTAGTAGTAATCGTACCCACGTGGAGGCTTAGTAAACATGAACAGTTGCCATCTACCCAAATTTACCGGATTATGTGTGGAAAGATGACAGGGGGCTCATTCAGTATACTGAAAGGACAGAGCACTCTCCTGCCCTATGCCTCTTTCTTGCTCATTAATGTGCCATGGCCAGGTATCTCTGTTGGTTCTGATACTATAAAAGCAGCAACAGAGAAAATGTCTTCCTGTAAGTGTTCTTCAGTATACGGGTTATGCTGTAGAACATCAGAAGGAATTTTTTTTAGTGATGTAGTACTTGGATGGGAGACCACCAATGAATACCAAGTGTTGTGAGCTATAATTCTGAGAAGGGAACTGGGAAAACCATCCCTGACTATTTGTAGCCTAAGAAAACCCTGTGATAGGGCTTGCCATAAGTCAACAGGTGACTTGAAGGTACATGCACGCACACACCCTTTACTATGTAATTCCTTCATTTTATATCTATATACCAGTTTGCAAAGCATAGCCCAAGCTTTGAATAAATTGCAGGACACTATCCATGATTGTATACTCCTTTGAAAGACTAATGTGGTAATGAAGTAAAACACATAATATATAGATTTATCAGGGAATGGCTGAGAGGGTTCTATTAAAGTATTTAAAACTAGAAAAAGACACATTAAATTTTACTGAGGGGGGCAGGAGAGAAAAGAGCGGTCTAGTCCCATTCACTCTGACACTTTCTGTTGTAGTCTTACCAGGACTGCTCCACATGCCATTTTATGTTTTTTCTCCCCGTACAACTTTCTGTATATAGTTATGAGGGAGGAGCTTGGTCTTAGATTGCAATTGAATGTGTGCTCAGAGTGCAAGGTACTAATAGTCATGGATTCACTAGTCTATTGAGCAAAGGACTGCTCTAATAGAATTAGCTGGAAGTAAAAGTAACTGAAATAACATGATCTGTGATGTTCTAATGATGTGCTCTTCACTCTAGATTGTCAGGTATCTTTGGATGCATTTAATGAATTTATTTCAAAACTGATTCCTCCATCTTTTCCTCATAAGGAAGCTCAAATTGGTTAAAATCTGCCTTTAAAGAACTAAGGAACTAAGGAAAACAAAGGAAAACCAAGATAAATAAATGGTGGCTGACAAAATCAGAAAGCAGGAGCACTGGGTTGCTCAAGCTTCAGCATGGAGAAATTCAAAATTCCAGGCACATTTTTCTGATGTTCATATACCTTTTGATTGATATATGTGGGTGAGGTTGGATTCATTTGTTGCATGAAGAGTGGAAAGGCTGCAGCTGGACTTTGCTGTGCTTTTTGGAATTTATTTGAACATATGCAAAATCAGGTTTGCAGGACAGTGGGGGGAGGTCTCTGTGATAATGCTCCTTTTAGTGCCAGAACCACAAGGTTTAATGCAGCTGTGCATTCCAGGCCTTGGGTTAGATCTGTGCAAATTATTCACAGCAAAATCTTGCTGTAACATTGGCATTGTCTTTTCAATTGGGAAAACTTGCCAGCAGTATTTTTATACGTTTCTGAAAACTTGCCTTCTTAGCTTTTTATTGAAAAACAGCTTATAAAATAAAAATGGGCCACCTGAGAATTTGCGGAGGCATTGAGGAATGAGCACACTTCAATGTGAAAATAGTAACTTTATCAGGCTATGAAATTTGATTATTGAAAGCATTCTCAAAGCTGGAAATTTCTTGATAGTGGCAGTTATTCTCTCTGTGTTTTGCACTCTCTTACATCTCTCCGTGGAGTCATCTTAAAGGGTATTAATCTACTTTTAAAAATAAAATATAAATGGATCTAAAATGAAGTATAATATGTTGCAGTTTATGTGTCATTTCTATCTTATTTCCACCAACTGGGGCAGTTTTTGGGAGAGGAAAAACCAGAAATGTATTGAATGCATTTTTCAAAATGAAATCTCCAAGCTGGAAAAGCTTCATTAGTTTCAGGGTAATGAACGTCAACACCTTTTATAAAGAAGCACCATATTGTCACAGTGTGAATCCTCTTATGTCTACTCAAGAAGACCAACCTCCATCAGTACCATGTGTTTATCTGGAATTATGACTGGTATGCCTGAACATTTTCATACCACTTCAGTGGTATGTCAGGCAATCTTTCCCTTCAGTATATGCAGTGCACATTTTAAAATTACTGCTTTAGACTATAATCCTATATAACACCTTGACATGGGTTGGTTTACCATTTTCTACTTGATGATGGGCTGTCAGCTCAAGCAATCTAAATACTGCCTGTTAATTTGCAAGCCCATGGGAGCACATAGTAGTGCTCCCAATCATTGTTCATGTGAATGTTTTGACTATCCTGCTTCAAGTTTTTTGTTTTTTGTTTGGTATCACTACTCAGTGAAATATAGTTCCTAGATGTGTGGAAGTACATTTTAGCTATATATTGAGAGACTTCCAAACAAAGAGAGAGAGAGAAGTTATGATGCTACTTCTTCATTGTGCCACCTGAGACGTTTAGGATCTGGAACTCACAGAATCCCTTACTCTTTGTCGTGCTTGCTGAGTTTTCTGGAAGATTAAAAATTTAAGATTTACTGCTTCTGATATAAATAAACTGTCCTGTATGGCCAATGTACAATAGTGTAGCCTTCACCAAACTGGCACACTCCAGATGGATTACATTATAGTTTCCAGCATCCCTACTTGCATGACCAGGCTGGCTTGCACTTATAGGGACTGTAGTCCAGGTTGGGGAAGGCTGCTGTTACGGCCTGAGTGTTGAGTTTGGGCTATAGATGCTACTATTATTGAAAAGACTGAGCATTCCTTTTCGAGTGCTTGCAAAAAGGCTCAAAGCAAACAGTGCCTTGCTCACAGTGTCTTGCATTCCTCAGTCTTGTGAGAACCATTGTCACCCTTCTCAGTTTCAAAGTCCATTAATTCACCTTAAGGCAAAGCATGGGAATGTAATAATGGTGGTTGATCCTTACCTTGTCACAGACTATCTTCTTTAGGCTAGGCCTTCTTACCAAAAGTAATGATGTCTGCAGACTTAGGCTGATATCCAACATCTGTGTGTAGATCCTCCCACCGCACAGCAACTGTTAAGCCCTGAGAGGGGCCTTTGCTGCTGTCACTTACCAGTAGGGAAGGAAAGGAGGGGGCAGGCAATTCAGACCATAGAGAAGCAGTTGGTTTGAGCTTGGTTGGGGTGAAGAAATGAGGTGTGCTCTCAAATTGAGTGCACTTGCCTTTTCATGTCCCAGGAGGTCAGAGCAGCCAGATGTTCATGGTCTGAATCCCCTCCCTCCCTCTCCTTCTTTCCTCTGGTAAGAAGCAGCAGCCCCTCCTGGGGCTTCACAGCTGCTGGGCTTGTGAGGCTATTGGACAGAGTGCCAGCGCAAGAGAATAACTCTCTCTGCTCCCTTCAGAAAGGGACCCCGACACACAGATGCTATGGCTTATATGCACATAAGTCGCTAACAGGATGTCAGCCTTATTCTCCTGCCAGGAATTTTAGGACTGGTAGTTGCAGTCCCTTTCCAGGTAGGAGGAGATGCTATTTCTCCTTCCCCATGCTCTGACCTAAGTGAGCAGGTTTTGTGTTATTGGGGCAGGAAAGGGAGAGGCAGGGATAGTGTGCAATTTGTATACATCCTCTGAGCTTCTTTATGTTGGAAAATCTACTGTTCTGAGCGTGAGCAGAATTCCACAGGGCACGCTGGAACAACAGAAGCTGGAATGGCAGAACCTGTGGGAACTTAGAGTGAAGAAATTTCCTCCAGAAGCATTTGACATTGGAAGAAAGCCTTTAGTGCTGTTCAGCACAAATTGGCACTCTCAGATCCCACTTATTTCCTGGGTAGTGGTGAGTTTAAAAGGCCATTCTCCTGACCTGTGGCCAGCACTTCACCCCATTTTTATTATTTCCTTCCTTGCCCATTGTGATTGTCTGATAGTGGAGAGTGTGGGCCCCCAGCTCTGGAGGTCCTTGATTCTGTACAGACATCAAGATAAGGTGCTGAGGTCTCTTGGATTGCAGGCTGTGGTTCAGGCCCACAGTGGGGTCCTGTATAATAAAATAATACATTTTTATTTCTTACCCATCTCTCCTCAAAGCTGTATCTGGGGCTAGCCCTCCCATGGGGCTTGGTTCATCATGGTCAGAATCAGAGCTCCTACCATGGAGAATTGACATAGAGAACTGGAAGAAAACTTGGAAGAGAAGACTGAAATTTACAACATGCCAGAACTTAAAAGAAAATATTTATAAAATGCACTTGCTGTGATAACTGAAGCCCCTGTCAGAACTGCTGATGACGAGCAGCAGCTGTTGGTCCCTGTTGCTCAGGGTGGAGATGATGAGCAGCAGCTGTTGGTCCCTGTGGCTCAGGCTGGAGATGAGTCCTCCAGCTGAAGAGCTCCCCCTGCTGCCATGGACCAAGCAGGCTCGGACGTTCCTCTGCCTGCTGCTTTAGGGCAACAGGGATCCGATTCTGAAGATGCTTTGGAGCCTGTGCCAATCAGCCCACAAACAAGGCGGAGACTCAGGAGAGCTGAGCAAAGGGAGGCTTCCTTGATTAAGTTCAAGAAGCAGTGACTAGCCACACCTGGCTCTTGGGCTATATAACTGCCTGCCTGGAAGCTTTCCTTTGCTTGTGGCAAACTTTCTACAAGCCCTCTCCTTGCCTATTCCTTGCTTTCAGCACCTGGCTCCTGATACCTTGGATTGATCTCTTGGCTCCAGACCCCTCGCTTTTGGAACTCTGACTATGGCTTTTGCTTGTTACTCTGGCTTAGGTAAATGGACTTCCCTTGAGTAAGTGCTTCCTTGACTCCTCCTGGCAGGACTCTGCTAGCTCTCCCACTCCCTTCTCTGGGCTGTCTCGCTGCCTGGGTCTCTGACCCTGACACTTGCAGTGGTATCTCCCTCCTGAGAGACTGGCAAAGATATATAACTGTAGTGATAAATGCTGGAAATGTGGAAGTGAGAGGTGTACTTTCTACCACATGTGGTGGACATGTCCAAAAGCTGGGAAGTATTGGAAGCAAATACATTTGAAGATTGAAAAAATTCTTGGTATACACTTTTGCATGTTACCACAAATGTATTTATTGGGTATGCCACAAGACAAATTGGAAAAGAAATATGGTGCAATCTTATTTTATATGACAGTTTCTGCAAGAATCAATTATGCTAAAAATTGGAAGAAATCGGATATACCAAATGTAGAAGATCGGGAAATAAAATTGTTTGATATGAAACTTATGGATAAGCTGACAATGCAAATAAGAGAAATCGCTCTTGGAAAGTGTGTTAAGAAATGGGATCCAGTTATATAATTCTTTAAAAGCAAGTGGTGAGACTTGACAATAGCGAGCTTTGTTGATTGAAGAGAGAGATATGGTTGAATTTTACTCAGCTTATTTTATTTATATGCAATATAAAAGTATCTCTATAAGTATTAATGTTAAGACTTAAAGTTACAAAAGAGGTAACATTAGTAGAGCCCTGATGTATTTAAAGGAAGGAAATAGATCCTCATTTATCTAGTCAATTTATTATCTTAAGGACAACCTAGTCGGGAAGCCAGAGAGGATGAGGAATAATTGGAACTGAAGTTAGAAAGTATGAATGTGTCTTAGGTATGTATAATTATGTTATATGTTATGTAATACTATATATCTCTTTGTTTATATTGTATCATCTTTAGGCTTTATCTGTAGAGATCTTTCTTTATTTTAGTATGTATTTTTTCTTTCTTTCATTTATTCTATTTCTTTTTAAAAAATAAATTAAAAAAAGAATCAGAGCTCCTATGAATAGACAGTTAATTAGGATGGGGCTCATGACAGAACTGAGCTTTTGTCAAAAGCTGCATCCTCCTTTCCCACACACACTTTGTACCTGCGGACGAAGGTCTCATAGAATTAGATTATGGACAGTTTTGAGCGGGTGACCATTTCTTACTCACTTTGGGGATATGTATAATACAACAGTCTGGAACTAAGCTCCTCGGCCTAAGTCGTACTAAAGCTGACACATTGAATTGTGGGATTTACAAAACAGTTGACTTACCACTAAGGAATTGATTCATTGGCTCTCCTGCTCTAGCTGAGATTGGCAATTGGATATAGGCCATTTTTAGTTGTTTAATTGAGGACTACAATATGAACTTTTTTCTTTGTGTAAATCAGGCAGATCATTTATTATCATGTTTAGAGTGCATAGTGTAGGTGATCTGGGGATATTCCTTGATGGTTCCCAAAATAGTACATAATTTGTTTGGTTAAATAATTTGTTAGCTGTTTTCCCAATATAAATTGTATTCCAAGAGAATAAAACAAGTTAAACACTTGTTTGACAGATTCGGCAATTATCAGTCATGTTCTTTCCCTCTCCGATCCTTAATGTTTTCCAGACAGAGTGCATTAAAGATCCATTTGCTCTTCTCCAACTATCTGAATCTTATTTTCATCCATTTCATATGGACATTTCATTATTTGTTTCTCTATTAGATTTGTATGGCCATCCTTTTAGCTGCAGACTCCTGTGGAAATTGTGTGGGCTTTGTATGACTGAAAATGGTTGGGCTCCATGCCACAGAAAGGTGGAATCTCCTGATTTGCAGAGATTGGCAGTAGCTAATACCTACTGGAGATGGGGGCTGGTGTGGGAATGGCTTGCCCAATCTGAGTAATCCATGTGATTGGCATTTGTGTGTGTTGCCAATACAACAGAGGATGCAGCTGTGGGGGAGAGATTCTGGAGTAGCTGCTAGACTGGATTGAATAAATCACATACAAATTATGTTTTATTTCTTGATTGAAGCTACTCAAGTAGCACATTTGATTTCTACATAAGAAGACTTGGTTCATGTAGTTCTCTCAGCTGCGTGGTTGACAGGATGGTTGCAGGACTAGTGCAGGGTGCTTCTTAAAACTTTCCTGGCTCTTGAACCACACAATTGATAAGGAAGCTGCAGGGCCAGCCTAGGCTAGCATACAGTTGGAGTAAGCTGACTTCCTCATTCTGGTATGAAGGTGCCCGAGCATGGTTGTATCTTTTCCAGGGACACATCTCTGAAATCTCACTGTGTGTTCCTGCAGTGAACCAGGAGCATGGACACTGCTTTGGCACACAATGGGAAATGTGAGAACCAGCACTCGGAGCAATTTATCCATGGGATCTGTTGCCCAGAGATCACCAGGCACACAGGAATAAATGAGGGTTTTTGTGAGTGAGGACGGGTTGAGCTCTTATGAGCAGAATCTTCTTTCTGCTGTTTTTAGAAAGGCCAGTTTCCAGCAATACCTTGTTCTTTATTTTTCCTGGGAATATGTATTTTACCAACATTTTGATTTCTTGTTCAAAATTACATTTTTTAGTTTTTTTTTTAAATTCTTGGAGGGTTTCACCTTCCCCACCTTAAGTTTGTTTGTTTGTTTAAGTATAAATACATGCACATATTTAGATTTATGTGTAGGATAGCTACATATACCTATCCACTCGCATGTGAAATAACCAGTGTGGCAGAAAGAATAGAGTATTGGATGTGTACTGCTAAGACTCAGGACTGAATCATTGTCCTGCCACAAAATTGGTTGGGTAATCTGGAGTCTTTGTGTCTCACCTGCTTCTTACAGTTGTTGTGCGGTTAAAACATGTAGCTTCCCCATAAGATGCCTCAGCTCCTTGAAGGAAGAGTGAGATGCAAACAGGATAAAGAAAGGTTGTAATTTACAGAGTATTTATGCCTTCTGATTTATGACAGTCTTAATGCAGCTGCAGATGGTATCTCTGTACCTAATGATGTCTGATCCTGCCAAGGTGACACATGCCTTGGTTACATCCTATTTGGATTGCTATACAATCAGCTGTCCATATCTGCAGATTCTGTATCCACAGATTCAACCAGCCATAGTTTGAAAATATGTGTTTAAAAAAATCTAGAAAGCAAATGTTGATTTTGCCAGTCTGTGTAAGGGATGCCATTTTACTACACCACAGTACATAATGGGACTTGAGTGTCTGACAAATTTTGGTATGCATGAGGGGTCCTGTAATCAAACCCTAGTGGATACCTGAATTCAGTAAAAGTGAGTGCTATTACATGTGTACTAGATCCTTGCCCCTTCTGGCTTATTAATCAGCCAAAAGGGACTGGCTAAATGGATAAAAGGATTGGTCAGTGCCTCTCTGCAGCAAGGCAGGGTCCCAGTATGTCTGAAGGAAAAAGGCTTCAAAAGCATTCCCTGGATATTACTGTATTGGTCTCTAGCAAGTCTCCAATATGCCATTTTTGGGCAAGATGTAAGAGCATATGGTGGCATCTCAGCTCCAGAAGTTTCTAGATGAGACAGATTATCTAGAACCACTTCATTCTAGCTCCTGGCATGGTTATGGGAAAGAGATGGCTTTACTCACCTTGGTGGACAACCTGTGCTCCTGTTGGCTCTGTTGGACCTCTTGGCAGCTTTTGATACCATCAAATGTCATATCCTTATGGGTTGCCTCACTGGAATGGGACTTGGAAGTACTGTTTTACAGTAGCCGGGTTCCTCTGTGGAAGGAAAATCCCCAAATAAGGTGCTAGGGATTTCTGCTTGACTCCTTGGCTGTTGTCTCATGGAGTCTCTCAAGACTGTGTCTTGTTATCCATGCTATTTAACATACTTGGGAAACTGGTAACAGAGGTTATTTGGTGTCACTGGCATGCTGGCAACACCTAATTCTGTTTTTTGCTTTCTGCCTAAACCCAAGGAATCTAGAGTCTGTCATTAGAAATGTACTGCTAGGGTCTGTCATTAGAAATGTACTGGATAAGGGACCAGTCTGTGCTGCATGGGGACACTCTGAAAATTCAGGTTGCATGTGTTCTTTAATTCAGCCCTAAACTTGGATGCTCAGGTTTCTGCAGTGGCCAGGAGTGCATTTGCAGTTGAAGCTAGTGCACCAGCTGCACCCATTCCTGGAACTGTCTGATTAGGCCACAGTGACATATGCTTCAGTTATGTCTCATTTGAATTAATCTAACATCTTGGACTCTATTGAAAAATGTTCAGGAACTTCAGTTGACTGAAAGAATTGCAGCCGGACTTTAAACCTGGACTGGTTACTCACAGCGCCTAACTCACTTGTTAAAACATCTACATTGGCTACTGGTACATTTCTGGGCACAATTCAAAGTGCTTGTTATGACTATAAAACCCTGTATAGCTTTGAGTCTAAGCTGTCTGGAAGGATATATCTTCTAATTTCGCCTTGCCAAGCTCTGAAGTCTTTGAGAGAGGCCCTTCTCTCATTTCCATCATGTTTGTGGGCCTAGGGAGAGGCCTTCTTTGTGTTCCAGGCTTTGGATTTCCCTTTCTTGGGGGCCTAAGGTGGCTCTTTCCTTGACCCCCTTCTTGTTAGCAGGTGAAAACTTTTTTATTCCAACAGACATTCAGGAACTAATTGATAGGCTTGTAAATATTGCCTCTGTGATTTTTTTTATCTTTTCCTATTTTTTAATGGATTTGTTTTAATCACATTGTAACGTTAACTTCTAAGAGGTTTTTGCGCTCCTGTGTTTTTATCTGTACTGTATTCATTTTAATGTTTGTAAACTGCCTGAAGTCCCATATGGTATACAAGCGAGTCCATGATTAAATAATGTAATAATTGCCCAGAGATTCAATACATTTCTTTTGGTTTTATTCCTTCTTCTCCAGGTTTTAAGATTCAGAGAGAGCAGAAATGACCATGACTGCCAACAAGAATGCCAGTGTCACCAGGAGAGCTGGAGGAAGTAAGGTGTCTCGGGATACTCTAGATCGGTAAGTGCGGCACAAAAATGTCACATTATTTTCTCATCTGAAGCTAGATTGCTTTAGTTCCCCAGGAGCTGAAGTCAATTTGTGGCTAGTTAACACTGGAAAGCATGGACTAAGCAAGTATAAACTGAATCACTGAGATAATTGCAGGCTTTATTTACACCTGACGTTCCAAGTCTTAAGGATAACAGACTTTTGACTATGTTATATTCCAATGGCATTTATCAGCTTTGATTATTTGAATTTGATTTTATAAGCTCTGTGTTAGTTTTTTGTTGTGCTGTTAATGTTTATGATATGCTTATAGTAAACTTTTTTTTAAAAAAGGAAAAAGCCAATTTGAGCAATTTGAGGTCATGTTTTGCTATTCTATGTTTCCAGAACCTTGACTATAAAAGAATCTGTGCTGGGCAGAATGTGGTGCTAGGAAAGATCAAGACAGGGCTAGAATTAAGCACTAGAGATCTGCTGAGGACCAATTCCATGTGGAAAAATGGTGCCCTGGGCAGGTATCCATGGTGGCAGAAGCTCCTCCAGAAGCTGTTAGTAACCTTGAAAAGAGAACTTCCATCAGGATCAGTGTTGAACATTATTTAAAATAGAATTTGAGACTTTGCTTTTAACAACTTGTTTGAAACTAACTTTGATTCACCATGGTGAAAGGAGGCATTTTGAATGGAGTTTAAGTGGAGGATTGCATAGTCTTAAGAGGCAAGCCTGGGGAGCAACTCCTGGTCTGTTTTTAAAAAGTTATTAATTATATGTACGTATGTTTTGCTCGTATATCAGCTTCCAGTGGTTTCTTCTCTAAATTAGAGGGTGGACTGACATTTCCTTAGTTCAGCAGTGAAACTTCAACTGATGTCTCCAGACCATTCCCTAGCTCCATTCTTACCTGTGTTTCAGTGACTAAGAAATATTAGGTTTCAGCTGAGCTAGTTTCTCATAATAAAGAATTGCTATGGTATTCTGGTAAAACTGGAAATATTTCTAAAATCAAGGCATGCATCATGCATAGTTAAGCAGTTCTAAGCCTTTTTCATTATACTAGAAGAAATCTAGATCATTTATTGAAGTTGTTACAACAGGAAGTTTTAGACATGCTAGAAAAAATGAATTTTTGTATGGTGTATATTTAAAAATGTAATAATCAATATCATAGCTGTCATAATCAATATTATATTAAAGTTATAATCCTTAAATAATACATGTAATTGTTAATGAATTTTAAATGGTTACTGTGATTTTACTTTTTTATTAGCCAATTTTATTAGCAATTTTTTATTAGCAAATTTCATTTCAATAATTAAGTCTGGGCTTGGGGATGATTAACACTTAAGAGGTTTAATATTTAATGAAATGAAAATAAATTGTGAGCTTTAAGGCATTTGGATGTACTTTAGCTAGTTAACAGTCAGAATTTCTGTGCATAACTTGCACAAGTTAGACATGGATATTTCTGCTGTTGTTAGATCTGCCCCAGTAAAGCTTCGTTAAAAAAAAGTTGATTAGGAAGAAAACACGAAAGTGTGGCTCTTGAGCACTTGGCTTACCTGAAAAGTGGCCCCTGGCCCTGAAGCAGTTGCCCACCCCAAATGACATTGCATCTTTTTTGTACATGACCTGTTAACAGAAGAGACATGTCAGAAGCTTAAAATGGTTTTTTTTAAGATAAGATAAATTCTTTAAAGACAGATTTGTTCAGAACTATTGCCGTGGGAATTAAATAGATCCTTCATGTTGATAGGCAGTACACCATGAATACCAGGCACATGGGTGGGTGAGAACTATCCTTGGTTGTAAATTTAGTTACCACATGTAGCAATATTCCTGTGTGACTCAGTAGGTCTCCTATTGGATGACTCTAATGTGTTCTACATTGTGCTCCCCTTGAAGAAGACTTGGAAGCTGAATGTAGTGCAAAATGCAACAGTTGTCTTGCTGACTGGAAACCATATAATGAATATAATGTCAGCTTCAAAAGAACTGCAGTGGCTGCCAATATGTTTCAAGTCTGAATTGAAGGTACTTGTGATGACATTAAACCCTAAATGGCTTGAAACCTTGATACTTGAGGGAACACCTCTCTCATATATTCCTGTCTGAGAACTGAGGTCTCTTGGTGGGAAGGTGGCTCCTCTGTATCCCACCAGAGGATAGAACATGGGAGAGGACCTTCTCAGCCATGGCATCCCAACTGTGGAATGCCCTCCACTTGGAGGCCTGGTTGGTGTCAGCACTCATTTCATTTAGGTAGTAAGTGAAAACTTTGCTGTTCATCAAGGCTTTTGGGCCTCATTAATTCATCCAAAATACTGATGTACATAGTTGTAAAAACTTTTAAATCCAAGTCTGTTTTTAACCCATTATGATGTTTAGCTTATTTATATCATTTTTATTGTTTTAAACTGTTTACCTTGTTTTAATGTTATTGATAAGCCACCCTGAGATATTTTTGGTATCAGGCTGGGTCTAAATATGTCAATCAATAACTGCAAAGCTTTCTGACATGGAGCTTAATAGCTAGGCTCGGCACCTGATAAAATAAATCTGATTTGTCCATTCAGATTACCAAAAGCTGTTTGAAACAGAGCACTGCTCAACTGGGACTAACAGCAGTTCATTTTAGCCTCCTGAGAACATGTGTAAATACACATATGTGCATGTCAGGTAGCATTCTCTGTTTTCCAAATTTCACTGCTATATTTGTGTGATTTCTATATTGGAACTCCCAAGGAATGATAAACTACTTTTGGGGATTTTCTTCTGGTTAAGTTGTTTAGGATGATTCATTACAAATAATGGATGTTATGGAAGGGAATGTCAGCTGTTTCGGTGGAGTAACATGTGGTACTCCAGAATATACCTATATATCCCTGCTTTCTGCCAGAAAGTAATTCAAAGCAGTGCACAAAAAATTTAAAACAAAGCCCAGCTAAAATCTTATTTTACAAAAGTTAAAAAACAATTAAACAAACATTTATTTATTTAATCAGGTTTGATGAAGTATTGGAACAAGAAATAATCTGGAGATCATACCCGTGTTGATGTGACAACAACTATTCTTTTTGTACTCTGAATTTAGTCTAGTAATGTATAGTTTCAGCATTTACAGTGGGTTTGTAACTGATAGTTGTAATTCCACTATCCTTTATTAATAGTATTAATAATATCACACCACTTACCCTTGGGGTGGTGAGAATATTAGTGATTCTAAAGTTAGATAAAAATTTCAGTCTAGTTGCTAGGCCCATCTAGAGCAGATTCATTGGATTAACTGTTGAATGGTTTGTCAACACTTGTAAATTGGGTCTACTCTAGCTGGAACTAACAGTTAGATTTAGGACAAAATTTACTAATGCTTGCATAAATTATTTTGAAAATGTTTGCTTTCGTTCTATATCCTTGACAGTGAACACCACAGCACTTTCCTTCTAGCTATCTTTAATTTTGTTTTTGATGTTTTATTCAAGCAATAGATAATATTTAGGGGCAAACCCTATGAAATTCATAGGTTGCCATAAGTTGACAGTAGACTTGAAGGCAGCTACACAAATGGGCACAAAAGTAGATAACATTCCTATATTAGAAATCCTGTCAAAGGAAGAAGGAAACTTTTTAGCTTTTGTTTCATGTGAGCTACTTGGCTGACTTTTCCTTGGAAAGCAATGCAAAACAGCACTACCTGAGGTACTGTGAAAGCTCCTTCTTTTTCATTAATCTCAATACTGGACACATTCTAGTAAAGTGTTGGTTTAAAGTTTGAAATTATTAATTCTGAACATATTTTCAACAACAAAAATACTACTACAAAATACCCACACCAAGAAATCTGTTTACTTATTTAGTATGCAATTTGAGTAGAAGTACCACAGACAAGTAGTATGGCTCTGGTCAGTATCTTTTCCTGATTGATTGATTGATTTTACAGTTGATTGAACAAGGTTGTTATTTTCTTACAATATGCTATACTCAGATAACTGGTCTTTCTCCTAAAGAAGTTATTTAAATATGATTTGATACTAGTCATCTGGAAATAATCATGAGTCTGTTTACCAAAAATGTAACTTGTGCCCATCACCTCTCATTTGCTAGCAGGTAATCAGTGTTCCTTCTAGACTTGTTTGCCCAAAAGGTTAAGGAAAACACGCCATTGCAGAAGTATCTGCACTTTGGGGAATGACTCTCACCAAACCAGACAGTCTGTTTGAATATTTTCCTGCCCACAGTCAGCAGAAACAGAAGCAAAACTGGCAAGCAAGTCAAAACATTAAGAAATTTGCCCATCTGTATTTGGTGGTTTAAAAGAAAACCTTAGTCAGAGTTGGCTTTGTGCCTACTAATGCCCTAAGCGAGAGTAAATTATAGCAGCCAGACATAGGGAATCTTTTAAAAGAAATGTAATATTGATATTAAAGTTTTAGGAATTCAGTAAATGTCATAACATATAAAAGACATTTGTTGAAAGTGTTCTTTACCTTAGCAAGGGAAGCAAGGGTAATGGAGTGGGGGAATCAGTGTAGTTTCATGATTTAATTGAAAGGAGTAGGCAAAGGAAGCAGCAGATAAGTGAAACATACAGGCCCAGCTTACATTACAATCATGGGTTCCAATTTCTCTTTTATGAGCAGTTTTCAGGTACACTCTGCCCAGTTACCTTTCCTGCAAATATGAGTGGCTCAGGAAGCCACAAATCTTCAGTCTATGGCCTGGTTTGCATCACATCTGAAACCAGCACTCCAGGTTATCTGTCTCCTGCTAAGTCAAGAGTTGTAAATCAGCAATAAACTATGGATTGTTTCTCTGGCTTGTTGTGTGACAGACAGGCCAGAGTGCCATGTTCAGGCATCATAATAAGCAAAATATAGTTGGAAGTTCTATGATTTATTAGCAGCTGGTGAGAGCATCCAGGAAGGTGCTTTGTTTATAAGTCAGTATTTTCAGTCATTTTAGCTACAGTGAGGCCTGCACCAAGTTGTATATCTGGTTTGATTAAGAAAGCGTCTTGGTGCCTTTAGCACATGAGCGGGGTCATGATTTTTTCACTCATTTGTCCTGTCACTAAGTGGTACACTTGGTAGGGAATGATGGCCACCTCTTTAACTCTGATGAGTCTTGATGCTGGAAAAGATGTGGGATTTGAATAAAGGCAACAGCAGCAACAACAGTATACCTCTATGATGCTGTTTTCCATATCTATATCTCATATTCTTAGAATATACCTGAAACCCTGAAGTGTACATTTTGAGAACATAATGTTTGAAATGGTCCTTAGTCTCCTCAGTAGAAAGAAAAGAGTTAGTGGGAAAGTCTTGTTGTTGTTATTTTGTTGTTATTGTTGCATGTTTTCAAGTCACTTATGACTTATGGCTGCCCTAAGGTGAGCCTATCATGGGGTTTTCATTCAAGATTTTTTCTGAAGACCTTTGCCTTTGCCTTCCTCTGAGGCTGAGAGAGTGTAACTTGCCCAGGGTCACCTGGTGGGTTTCCATGGCGAAGCAGAGATTTGAATCCTGCCACTATGTTACATTTTTACAGAAAAGCTATAAAAGTATGTTAGTGGTATTTACACTGAAAGGGGGATGTTTGCTTGTACTGGGTATGCATGTAGTATCCCAGTTCTTGCCACATTCAACACAAATACAAGTTTTCAAGCTGGCTTACAATAAAGAATTACACACGCACACACACACACACACAAGCACACACAAAATGATAAATAATAGCAGACTAAAGGGAAAAAGAATAGCAGTAGTGTATCAGAAAAAAGCAGAGAAAAGACCTACATCTCTGTCTAACAATGGCAAAACAAATAACTCCCTGGTTTTTACCTCTTGGGAGGTGAGAATTGTGCAAGATGGGTTTACCACCAGTTCCCTAGTCTGCACCCATTTCACTAAAGATGATGAGGGCTTATGTAGTAGGGTATCCAAAGAGAAGGGCAGAATGTGGGCATTTTGTTGTAGAAATACACTTTAACCACCATTTTTAGTTGTGCTTGGGAAGGGACTGCTACCCAGTCCAGCTGTTGACATACTCTGTCTTCAGCCAATCTTGGTCTGCAGTTTTGCTGCAGAGTCCTGGTGTCGATCCTGTATTCGACAGTTTGTATAGAGCTATTGTCTCCACTGTCATTTTGTGCATTATGCAGCTCCTGACAAAGTCCTAAAAGGAAAGATGCAACCCTAACCAGATCAGATATCTCTGAACACAATCTAAATATTAATGGACACCAGTGTCCCTTTTTCAAACAGGCCAAAGTCAAGAAAAACAAATTCTTTAAAAGGACATCAGGCTGTCTGCCATCAACACTGATACTGTTTTGTTGTGTTATTCCAAACATGAGCTCATTTTATTTGCATGCCAAAACTAAAGTGTTTAGAGAGTTAGAAATATGAATAGTGTTGGCTCTTTCTATTTGTAAAGGGGCTTTTAAACAGAGTTTCAGACTATCTTACAACTGAGCTTCAAACTGTTCTTCAAACTATCCTACAACTGACCACGTAGACTTCGTAGTGTATATTACTGTGTTAATGCCCGCAATAAAGGCCAAGTGCACATCACTCAGTGGAAACTAACAATGTCCAGCTTTTCATTTTGAGCCGTGAGACTAGAAACCTCCTCATTTTTCTTGGAGGAGTGAGGCTTTTAGCTACAGGGGGCTCTGTTGCCTCCCCTTCTTCATCTGTGTACAAGCCCTTGATAGGATTGTCTGTGTTGCTGTTGTGCATAGCATTTTAAGACTGTGATGACAGTTGGATGAATCCAGAATCCTGAGGCCAAGCAGACTGATTCGGGGCTCTTTCCCGTTAGATCATATAGCATTATGATTCCATTTTAACTGCTTTGGTTCCATCCTATGGAATCCCAGGATTTGTAGTTCAGGGAGTGGTTTGTAGAATTCTCAGTCAGAGAGCTCTTTTAGTGTCTCACCAAACTGCAAGCCCCAGGGTTCCTTAGGATGTAACCATGGCACTTGATGTGGAATCGTAGTGCCATAATTGTGTGATGTGAAAGGGATTTGAGAGACAGCCAAGGTGAAATGGGCTGCCTCTGAAGTGAAACTGGATCTGGCCATTGTCATGAGTGATTTGCCTGCAAAAGATGTGGGCAGCATTTCTCCAAAAATCACAATGTGTTCTCTACCTTTCATAGAAGGAAGATGTCTGTTCAGAAGGAGTTGGAAGGTCTGATGGCATGTGACCTGGCACAGCGTATCCCATGCAACCCACTAATGCAGCACTACTCAAAGTGGTGGTCTGTGGACCAGAGCTGGTCCATGAGCTACCAGCTACCAGACTGGGCTGAGTTGCCAGGAAATAAATAATTGTAAGAAGTGTACACAAATGTGCTGTCACTGGCATACTGGAAGAAGAATTCCTTCTGGTCCCCTGCAGCAGATAGCTTAAGAATTACTGCTCTAGCCTACTGGCAACCTGAAGCCAGGAATCTGGAGTGCTGTATTAAGGTACCTGTCAATTCTTTTCTAGCTGAAAAGTATTCAGAATGAAAGGTATTTTCAATGCTTCACTATAATACTTCACCCAGAGGTTGGCAGTAACTAGTTACGTTCATTAACAATTCTTTCTCAATAAAGAAGGTATAACTTCATTACGTTATAATGGCAACTTGAGAGGGGATAACTCTGCTTGCAACTTTTAGAATTTCCTTTAAGGACTATCCCGTGGTTCAAGTGCTGGCTTGCATATATATTATAATCCTGTTTTGTCCTTAAGGAACTGCCATAGAATATCAGAGAGACAGGAAAGAGACCAGGGGGAACATAGGGAGAGTATGTGAATGAAAAGCACCAACTAGGAAAGACTGCAGAGGCTAGAACTGCAGCTAGTACCTTCATCAAAGTCTTCATCCAGTAACAACCTGGAGGCCATATAGTGGCCAGATAAGGCCTACATCTGAATTGCAGCCCTGGATTGTGTAGTAGCTGATTGGTGTGGGACTCTGAGTGATATTTGATTTATTGGGCTCCATCCTGTCCTCTTTTTGTTTGTTTCATTTTGAGATTTATTTGAGACTTAAATTGTACAGTTATCCGAATTGTTATCTGAATTGTTCCTATTGCTTTCTTCCCCTTTTTTCTCCCTTATTAAAATAAGTTGTTGTCTGAAAATATTTTTTAATTCATTAACATTTCAATTCCCAGTTAAAAAATTGTGTTTTGGGCTAGTAGATAAAATTTAAAAAACACTATACCCAGTTAAACTACTTATAGTTGCTTAAGTAGAACTTTTTTTCCCCAGAGTGCAGTTATATTCATGCTAGTTCTTTTCTTTGTGTAGGATAGCAGCACTATTTTTCTGGATAGTTGCTTAATTAATGAACCCCATCATACTGGAGAAAGCCAGCACAATGTGGTAGTGTAAGTGCTGGAGTAGGACTCTGGAGTCCCCCCTCAGCCATGGAAACCCCACTACATGACCTTGGACAAGTGACACCCTCTCGGCTTAAGATAAAAGCAGTGACAAACTTCATCTGTAAAAATGTCTTTCGAGAAAACTCTATGATGAGGTTGCTGTAAATCAGTGTTGACTTGAAGGCATGTAACAATAAAAACAAACCATACTGGAGAGTTTGCAGCTGATTTGCAATATCCTTTCATTGAGCAGGGTTCTGGAGTATGTGGTGGCTGCCTTCTTCCAGGGGTTCCTAGATGAGATAGCGTCTTTAGATCCATTTCAGTCTGAATCCAGTCCTGTTTATGGGACAGAGATGGATTTGGTTGCCTTCGTGGATCACCTGTGTTGGTTATTGGACAGTGTGTGTGTGAGGGAGACACTGTGTTGGTTCCACTGGGCTTGTCAGCGGCTTTTAATACCATTGATCTTGGTATCCTCTTGGGCCACTTCTCTGGTATGGGACTTGGGAGCACTGTTTTACAGTGGCTCTAGTCTTTCATGGAGGCATGAACGCAGAAGGTGGTGCTGAGGATTTCCGTTTGACACCCTCTCCTGTGTTCCTCTTCCTTTGCTTTGCTCACCATGAACGGTCACTTCCACAAGATGAGCACATGATTAATGGTGCTGGGAAAGCCAGTAGTGCTTAGCTATAAGCATGTTTTTAACATATGCTTCTAATCAGGAAATAATAACTCTGGATGGACAGCTACAACAGGCCACATTTCAGATCTGGTTCTCAGTTTCTTTGGCTATTGTGTAAACAGTATGGAACTATCAGGTCATTCCTTTACTAATGTGGAGATAATAGACTTTTTCAAGGCATTGTCTTATTGTTTCACCTACAGTAGATGAATAGGAAGGTCAAATAAGAGGAAAGGAAATTATTACTTTGGTTTTGACCAAAATAAAACCCAGCATGTTTTTTCAGGTGGTCAGGAGTTCACTAGTTCTAGCAGAATCTCCAACAGTATGCTGACTGATCAAGAAAATCTGTGTTTTGCCACTGGTTTCTTTGTTTATGTTAAGAGGTCAGTCTTTCATATAATTGCATCAATGTGAACAAATGGTGCAGTGGCTATATATACCATTTTCTGGACAAGAACAGCAGCAAGAATAAAATATTCCAACAATGAACGTACAAAGCTTCTGGATCAATAACCAAAAACTGATTGTGGAGTCCTTTGTATATGCTATTGCTTTTTGCCTCTCCTTCCTAACCCTGTTAATAGTCTTCTGCCTGAAATAAAGAAGAACTGTAAAAGTTATTAGCCAGATATTGTTACCAAAAATTAATAGGAAAAGAAAACATGACTGGGATTATTTTGGGATGAGTGGCAACAAAGTTTATTATTTTAGCAAAGAGTTTGATAATCAAAAACCAGCTGTGTGGTCAGACATAGTAGAAGATTTTTAAAAATGGGTTAAAAGTAGTTTGTCAGTTGAGGCCTCCGTTTTATATTAGTTGTTCTAAGGCATGAATATTTTGAAAACAATAGGCCAATTTAATTGATCTTCAGCTAAGAATGTATTGAAGGGATCGTACAGACTTACACAAAGGCATTTTTTGCCCCAGTCGGGTGAGCCTGACTTCCATCTGCCTTCAAAATGGCACAGATATCTGTCTTCAACACAAGGGTTGGTACTTCTCCAGGTTTTTCTTTTCTTTTGTGCTTTTGGTATACTCTTTTGTTTGTTTGTTTAAACTTATTGCTTATATGGTTATACAGACTTTATTTGCATAAATGTATGTTAAACTATCTGGCATACTTGGTTTTCTGGGGCAACACAGGGCGTGACTTTAGCCAATCAGTGCTCTGTACTATCCCTTCTTTCTTAAAGTGGCAAAATTGATTTAATCCTGAATGGGATCCTTAAGAGAAAATGAAAACTGTGACAATAGCCTGCTTGGCCTCCCTTTCAGAGCAGAGTGGATTCATTAACCTATTACCCACCTGTGGCTTCTAGACTTTTCTTGTATCTGTATATGTCAGTAAGGTACCACATACTGTTACAAGGAGAAGCAGTTTAAAATACGAAGACCAGAAATGTCAGGTTTTACACAGATTCAAAATTACTGTGGAAGTTCAGGAAAGCAGAGCAAAACCATTATTCCTGTGGAATGCAATTTTACAGTGGAAGGTGTAAGAACATGTATTTATGTCATTTGTACCTTAATGATTCATGCTGAGTCTTCTCTACCTGCCACTTGTACTTCATCTTTTAGTGAAATGACATAGCAGTAGCAGCAGCAACCCACCAAAGCAGATTTCTTATGAATGTTTTTGGAGTGCTCCCAGAAGAAGCTTGGAGAATGTGCTTCTCAAATGTGTATGAGAAATTCCTGGGATGCACCTTCAATTTTTCCCACGTGTTTGACTTAGATTAATACATTTCAGTGGTTGTCATAATAAGAACCCATACCTGCAATCTAGCATGTAAGTTTGACAAATATTTGATAGATCTCTGTCCCAGTATATGGAGTTTTGCAGGCTGTGCCCTCTGGAGGAGGTTGTGGCCAAGGAATGTATATTAATTGTGATAACCAGTATTAGTGGGCTGATATTGAAGAACTGTACAGACATGTTTTAAACAAGCTTGCCTCTTTTACTGTTAGGCCCATGAGATGACAAAAGTCATTACCTACACTTTTAAAAAGAGACTCAGTAATAACTTTGCAGTCTACCCTTTCTCATACTTTGATAAGATTATGTATGCAACCTTGCCACTGTTGTGTCATAGCTATCTCTGACCTAGACTTACTTGGCTTCTGAGACACTGACTTGCCTTGATGATTAAGATAAACCTGTTCAACCATGGTTGCTAGCCTGTTTTTTTTTTTCCTAGTATGAGTCTTAGCCCATTCCTTTCCAGAAACAAAAACAGATTTGCAAGGAGAGTCTGGCCATGTTCTGTACTGAGGAAACGTGAGAAACCAGCCACAGGAAATAGTAATTGCATAATTCATTATTTTCTGTGGCTGGTTTCTTTCAGAACCTGGTCTACATATAGGCTTGATTCCTAAGTGTGGAGGAACCTTCTTTCCTGGAGAAGCAGCTGTTCTTCTGTGGAGAAGATGGAGGCAGCTGCCGGGTTTGATACAAAATTTCCAGCCACATTAACAGGAGCAGGCACTATGTTACAATTCAGTTGAAGGCTGTCTGGATTTTTGTTTGTTTCCTGTCATTAAGACAATACATAAAAATTTCATGGCTCTACCAGCAAAACAGGTAGCCACTTGTATCACTAGATATTCCTGAAATCTGACAAAAATCTGACAGAGAGCCTGGAAAATATTCCAAGAATCGGGCCATGTGGTCTGGGTATTCTGGGAGCTGTAGTTTGAAAGGGTAAACCAAATAGAGTTGTATGGTTGCTTCTGAAAGCAGCTGCTCAATACCTTGTTCTCCTACCTTGCGAATGTCTGATGATCCAAAATGTGTGATGTGAAATCACTATTCTAAACCTCCCTAGCCTTACAAGTGACACCAGCCAATGAACTGGACCTGGGATGGTGAGACCAGAAGTATGGTAAGATGAGAATATGCTCTTTAGAGCCATTATGGAGGAGAGAGAAGGAAGACGATGGGCAGTGTTGCTGCTCTGATGTCAGCCCCATGATTTCTGTAATGACTAGCTCCAGCTCATAATGAATGTGGGCACGTCAATAATCCCTCCTTTCTTGGCCTGATTTGAATATATAACACAGAAACAGTCTTCAAAGAAATGATTTACTCTGGTTATTTCTGTTCAGTCCTACTGGGGGGAAAATTGCTTAAAAATATCCTGAAATTTGCTTTCGGTTTTACCAGGACACGTCCACAGAAAAGCACGGCCAGATTTAATAGTAATGTTGAGATATTATTTTTTTAAAAAGTTGAAGTTTTTCCACATTCATCATCTGTACCTGTTTCTTTTCTTTAACAGTTAGACAGTGAGAAGTTAGATCAATACTGCCCAAGGCCTATACACAACATACATGGTCCTGAGGTTTAGGAGACACTGCCAGGGCACATTTAACCTGATGTTTAAGAAGGACTACTACAGGAAATAAAACTGGATATATCATTTCAGAAAAGGAGATCATCTGAATGTAAAAACTTGGATCTTTCCACTGTATGAATTTTGTATCTAAAAATTAATTTGGAGTAAGACAGGAATGGCCACCTTGTAGTAATCTATAGACCTCATTCTGCTTCCATCCTAAACTTCTCGTCTTTCCTTTCTCACAGAATGAAAAGTATGGCAGGAAGCTCTGTTAGTACAAAATACACACCTGTCAGCTTTGTTGCTTTTAAAAAAATGGTCCATGGGGAGTCTTGGTTGGTGGTAGATTTTGTGTATGTGTGTGTTTTTTACATTTTTACAATCTAGGTTAAACAGCTGCATTCTTAATGTTCATGATATTCCTTGTGGTCTCGAAAACTGGTGTTTTGACCATGTTAAGCAAAAATCAGAACCAGTTTGTAAATTATATTGAAGTGGAGAAATGGGAAACCAAATGATCCTTTATTTGGCTTCTGCTTTAATGTGTAAAAATGGGGAGTTTTGCGTCTCCTTTGTGGGGAGATTTGTGAGTCTCAGCTAACTCACAAGGGACATTTTGCAGGTGAGGTAAATGGGCTGGATTTCAAGTGTTAACAATAAAAGTGGGGGAAAGAGAAGTGTGAGTGACTCATCTTTCAGTGTAATGTGTGAGCCAACTAACATTGTATTAAGAGAACTAGGTAGTTCCAGTAATGTGACAGCTCTACCTAGCTTCTGACAACAACCTTACCCTGGAGTTGCAGTAGGCTCACAATGCTTGTAATGTTCCTCGTTATTAGAACCGGAGCAGCAATTGTATTTGAAATAAGGCACTACTGTCATTGCTGGCCTGTACCTTTTTTATTCAGTGTATTCTATGAGCACGTATTTCAGGTGTAAAGGTATTTTCCCTTCCTGCCCCCAGTAGTCTGGCAGGACACTAATGAATCACTCTTGCCATAGAAGATTTTGAATTTAGGCTGAGGGCCTAAATGAACCTTAGCACCACCTCAATCCAAAACCAGGAATCTGCAAATATCTCTTGTCTTCTCCTTTATAGTAAGTTAGATCTGCAGAATGAAAGGGTCTCTGGACTATAAAATTCCATTAGTCTTCAGGAGGGCTTCAGTCTACTTGGGTCGTAGATTTGCTTCTCCTGATCAGCTGGGGACAGCAAATTGAGTGTTGGTGAAGCAACAGTCAGCATTCATGTTTTCTGCTTGCTTGCAACACTTGGGTCTTGCTCATATGAGTGTTAGGTCATCTGCTGCACTTTCTTGTGCTTGCACTTTTAATTCTCTAGATTGTCTGTGACCTAGAACATGTCTTGGGAAAGTTTTTTTTTCTTGGATTACAACTCCCAAAATGCCCCAACTGGCAATTATAGTCCCTCAAAAGTAGCTCTCCAAAGCTCTGACCTAGCCTCAGGAAAGACAGACTCCCAAATGTATTTGAATAGAGTTGTTTTTATTTAAGTATTTTAGGCTTCTCTTATAGTATCACATTTTCCAAGTGGTATGGGGGAAACCTACCCTACTTTTTTTGGGTCCTTGATAAATGCCAGTTCTGTAGAATTGACTGTGTAGTGCCCATGTCTGGAGACTGCTGTTTGTGCCAGATTTTCCCAGTCTGTTGCTTGACCAGATATTTTGGATTGCAGTTCCCATAATGCGTATCCATTGGCTGCTCTAGTTGAGGTGTTTTTTTGGGGCAGGCACTTATAACCTAAAATGGCTAGAGAGTACCAGACTAGGGAAAGCTGCTATATGCTGTTTTTGTTTGGAGGCAGGGAACATCTGAGAGCCAGTTTGGTATAGTGGTTTGAGTATTGAACTATGACTCTGGAGAACAGGATTTGAATCTCTGTCAGCCCTGGAAACCCACTTGGCAATTTGCACTCTCTTAGCTTCAGAGGAATCATAGAATCATAGAGTTGGAAGGCAAAGGCAAATCCCCTCTGAACAAATCATGCCAAGAAAACACCGCTATGGGGTTGCCTTAGGGTCGCCATAAGTGGAAAATGACTTAAAGGTACACAGCAACAAGGGAACATGTGAATGCTCTCCTCTTTGTCTCTACACAGCTGGTGAACAGAGTAGGACACATCTCCCTGCTATAAATTCTTGACCTTCGAAGAAACTGTATTTTCAGTACGTTCTCTTCATCCTCCCCCTCATTTCTCTGTATTCATCCATACACAGAGTCCCACACAATTCTTGAAAGTTTTTTTTTAATTAAAGCCTTTTTCTTTGTTTGTTTTCAGGTGCTTACTAAGAAATGGCTCTTTTATTTATGGGGACAGTTTATTAAACAAATATGATCTCTGATGAACCCCTCCATCTGTCAACTGACTGAAGACAAAAATTTTGATTTGAAAGGATTGTGGCATATGCTAAAAGGGCTTTTTCTTAGCCAAGAAACTTTTTTTTAAAAAGAGTATTGCAGGAGACAATTCACAGATCAAGAACAACCAATCTGAAAACTATAGAGCAAGTTAAGAAAAGTTTTGAGAGCAAGCTGGAGAGCTCCCACGTCTATCACAAGAGTGGGATAAGTGAAATGGTACATTTTTATAGTAACTCCATGACAGTTTTATATACCATCTAACAGGCAAATCTATTATTGAGTGGATTATTTTTTTCATAAATGTAATAATTTTGAAAACTAGAACTGGAGTGGTGTGGAATGCCTTTCTTTGCATGTGTCTCATTGTATACTATTGTTTTTGAGTTATTTGACAGAGAGCAAAAGTAAATATTGTTTGTAAAGCTGAGCGCTCTCTCTCTCTGTGCGTGTCCCTCTCTGCTACTCCCATCTGCAGAAAAGGTCATCTGGATTCACAATCAGATGATTCAGTACCTATGTCGGATTGTCACAACAATTTAGCTTTAAAACGGCTTCATTTTTCTCTCTTTCCAGGCATCATGATGTGTTTTAACACATCTGGTGACTATGAGTTCAGGCATGTTGCAATCTCAAAGGAGCAGTGTCCACAGTGAGCAAAAGGGGCTAAATATACTGAGTTTAGATAGAAGCATATCCTGTTAGTCTGTAAGTTCTTAATGCCACTTGAGTGGATTGTAGCAATTTGCCTGGAAGATAGGACCAATATTTGCAATGTAAAGAACCCGATCTCATGCGTGCTTGTGAGTGTGCTTAAATAGATTCTGCTTGGTGATCTTGTGGCAGCCTTTCACCTGGAAGAGATTCTATCAAATACCCTTTGCTCTGAGCAAACACATAGGACAATGCAGGCATATCTCAGTTAACAAAGTCTCTGGTAATGAAGATCCTTTTTACAAAGTCTTTTTATGTCTTCTTAGCCACTCTTTTTTTTTTTGTTCTCTGTCTAGCTGGATGTTTTTAGCAGTATTAGCATTGGGAGGATGGTGAAGGATGGCTGGAGAAACAGACTTTTAGTGTCAGGTGGCAGTATAGTAGTGTATCTGCAGCAAAAAACAGAAGAAAAGTGCAATAAAAGCTTGATTTAGGTAATAATAGGATTGTGATCTAGCTGATCCTACTGTAGCTGTATGTGACTGCCTATAACAGGCAAAGTAAACAGTACCTGTCTCTAGAATCCCTTGCGGAGCATGTCGAATGCCAAAACCGAGAGAAAAGGGGAAAATTGATAAGATTGGCTGACCAGATACCCCCATCATGTCAAGAGCACATGGATCTAGTAAGTTTGGCCAATAAAATGAAAATCATAAGAAGAAATGGAGGCTAATGATAGAAAAAAAATATTATTTGATATATTTTGGAAGATACTTTCAAATGATCTCTTGGGGATTCAGAATGTTTTTCTTTCCTTATACAAGGCTTACCTGACCCGATTGTTCCATTTCACATGTACATGTTGTAAATTTTGGATACAAAGTTTGCGGAAACATGTTGAACTGCTCTTCTTTTTGTGATTTAGGAATGTATTCCTATTCTTTCCATGTTATTTCTGCTGCTGGTACCACATTTTCTGTTAAAGAAGCAATGCCCAGGAACACATCCACTTTGTCAACTGAGGTATACCTGTACTGGGATTTTGCAATCTGGAATCCCTTTTTTTTTTTACCCGTATTGCTCCTTTTCTATCTCCTGTGTTGTGAATTTCCTTCCTATTCCACCACTGGTGTTCTGCTGGAAGAAATGGAGGGTAGCTCTCTCATATGCCTTTTAGAAACATTTGCATTGATGCAAGTTAAAGAAATGGTAAAGAGCCACTGCTCTGGTCTCTCCACTGCTTTTGCTGACAAGAAAAGAGAGGGAATCCCAAAATCAATGCCATTTGCCGGAGGATGGGATGTCTCAGGATGGGAATAGAGTATAATGTTTTGCAGGAGGCACAGGGCTAAAATAAGTATGGCAGATGTATGCCTCATGGCCTCCAGGTATCCCTCTCATCAGGAAGTAAGACAACGTTCCCATGGTCTCCATAATTGACTGTTTCCCATTAAGAGAGGTACCTAGAGGAAATAGGGCAGAATAATGCTTCAGTGCTGTATCTTTGAACGCCAGGCACTTCTCTCATTGGGAAATGGAGGTTGGTCCTAGTGTCTTTCGTAGGCCCTTTGCTAGTCCTCAGGTGAAGAAATGGTGCCTGGTGTTGATGACTGCTGATACCAGACCAAAAGGGATTGCTATGTTCCTGTGACCGTTACTTTTGTCTGTGATATAATCACGAATGGCAGTTTTCCAATCTTAGACCTATTTCTTAAAACAACAAAAACAACACCCTTCACAGTAATGCAAGGGACAAAGACCAGCAAGCTTCAAAGCCCTGGCAATAAAGAATCAGCTCCTAGAATTCTTAACTAGCAAGCCAGTATACTAGCTGGGGATTCTGAGAGTTGTCTAAAAAATTAACTTTTCCAAGCTCCACAAAGAACTAAAAGAAGAAAAGAAATACATACTCAGAAGTGAGCAATACCCCAAAGAGTCCTGCAGTGCATCTCCCTGCCATTTGAAGGGCATTTGCTAGTCTTTCCCTAAAACATTAAATTGTTGTTGTTGTGTCCAACTTATGGCAGGCTTAAGGTGAACCTGTCACAGGGTTTTCTGGGGCTGAGAGTGTGTGATGTGCCCAAGGTCACCCAGTGGTTTCCATGGCCAAGTAGGGAATGGAACCTTGGTCTCTAAGGTCACAGTCCAGTATGCAAACTATTATACCACGCTGGCTCTCAAAACATTACATACAAAGAGATAATTTTAATATATGAGAGCCATTCATTAAGATATGTTTATTTAAAAAAATGAAAATGCATCAGGAAAGAATGTACACTGAACTAACCCATTTCTCTTCAAGAACAACAGTCATGTTTGCTTCTACAGCTCTCAGCGGTTCTTGATCTTACGTTACCTAATGAGTTCCAAAATAGGGTGTCCAAATTTGTGTTGCACTAAAAATTCCCTCCAACTGCATTTAGGTAGCTGTGTGCCCATCCATTTGGAAGCAAAAGAGAACCTCTCCAAAATAAGTTAATGGCTTGTTCATTTTTAGGGATTTGTAAAGTTTTTAAAAACAGTTTTTATCCAAGTTAAAACTCCACCATCCTGCATTAAAATGAGCTGTGAGCCTCCCAGATATAGATAGTGGAGGTGACAGGAAGAATTGAGAGGGAGGGAGGGAAACAAAAGGAAACCAGGAGGAGGATAGTTAGTATCCATGAGGTTAAAGCCCCTTTGCCTACACCATACCCTCCAGCTATCCTGATTTGGCAGGGATAGTCCTGATTAATCCTGTGCTGTCCTACTTTTTCAGCTGTTTTTAAAATGTCCCAGTTTCTCTCCCCTTCTGCCACTTTCCCCCTTTATTCATAGCTTACTTCAGCTGCTGCAGATTGAGTTAAAAGTGCCAAAGTAGTTTGCAGGAGTGGAGAGTGCCAAATCTTGCCCTTCCCAATAGGCTCATGCAAAAACAAACTATTGCAGCCCCTTCTAGCTCATGTGTTCTTCCCCAGTTATAATGTTTGCCATCTTGACTACACTAGATTTTACTTGGGAAGATGTGTTATAGTTCTCAGCTCTGAAATGTTGAAGGATATGCTGCATTATGCAGGGTTGTTTCAAGAGGTGCATTCTCTATACCTCCACAGCCTGTTGTTGTGTACCTACAGAAGGCTTGGGTTTATGTTGAACCCAAATCCTGTGACACCATAAGGCACCTAGTGTAATTGGTCTCAAGAGGATTTGGAAATACCCAACAAAAAACAAAACCGACACACAAAACATTCCACCCTTCCCTCTTCCTGGCTCCCTCCTAAATTTCCTTCACTCCTGGCCCAACAAGGTCTGTTTTCCTGACTGGCTAGAGAACTATTTACAGGAAAGAGGGTGAGGCTCTGAATAATGTACCTTTATGCACTGTGCCTTTTGCCAATAAAGCACCTTACTTTAAAAGGCAGGTATACACCTAGAAAGCTGCAGCTTTATTTCTATCCAGTGTCTAGGGCAAGGGCAGGAATCATATAGTCTTCCAGAGGGGGTTGGACTGAACCTCCCAGCAGCCCTAGTCAGTATAGTCAACAATGAGGAATGCTGGGAGCTGCAGTAGCATCTAGAGCCGGACAGTTCCCATCCTGTAAGGGGCTAGAGGAAAATGGGAATGTTTTGTCATAATTGTCTTGCTTTCCTCAGATATATGAGCAAATTAGCCAGTGGTGATTTGAGGACTATGACCCTGGAGTCCAGCGTTTTTTTTCCTGCTTGGCCATGGAAACCCACTGGTGCCCTTGGTCATGTCACACACTCTCAGCCCCAGAAAACCCTCTGATAGGTTTGCCTTCAGATTGCCATGTCAGAAACGACTTGAAGGCACACCACCACCACCACCACCACAACAACGGCAAAAAATCCTCCTCTGAATTCTATACATTATGAGTCTCTAAGGGAACTTAGGCTGCAGATCTCGTCTGATCTTGGAAATTAAACAGGGTCAGTTCTGGTTAGTACTTGGATGGGAAACTGCCAATGAATACAATGTGCTGTAGGCTATATTTCAGAGGAAGGAACTAGCAAAACCACTCTTGAGTATTCCTTACCTTAAAAACCCTATGTAATTCATGGGGTCTCTGTAAGTCAACAGGCAACTTGAAGGCACATACACAAACACCCACAGAGACTGCAGTAATCCTACATACACATACTTGGGACTTACTTTGGAATAGACTTGTTTAAGGTTAACAGTGAAATCTGTTGCTCACTTATCTGAGACCATTCTGATTTACATCTGCATCGTAGGAAGTTGTCCCATACTAAGTCAGACCATTGATTTATCTATGCTAGCATCATATTGTCAATGCTGAGTGACCAAAGCCCTCCAGGGTTTTGGTCAGGATTTTTTCTTCCCTCCTTGGAGATCTCTTTCTCTGGATGTCTCCAAAAAGAGGCTAGACATCCATCTGCTGGGGATGTTCTAGCTGGATTTCCTGGATTGAGTGGAGGAGGTAGACTCAATGGAGAGCCCCTTCCAAACCTCAGGGAGTCTCCCATCCAAGCACTGATCAGACCTAACCAGACCTGGCTTCCAAAATCAGATGATTTTCTGACAGTGCTCTGGTCCCTAGCCTGTCAGGTAAGTGGAGGAGGCCTGTATAGGGAAAAAGTAAAAAATTAAAATAAATGTAAAGAAAAGAGAAATGAAAAAAAATTATAACAGCTCCAGGAAAATGCTGAAAACATAGAAGGAAAACCTAGTGATCTGAAAGAAGATGAGCAACAGAGCTTGAGGCATTTCTCTTTGCTTGCTTGCACACTTTCATTTACGGTCAGTACCTGGCTTAGCTGAAGAGGAAGTCCCCCTCACTAATGAGATCTAAAAACCTAGATAATGAGACTTTACATAACTCAATTCCCAGAAGATTACTGAATTCTTTCACGCACATTATCTGCACTAATTTTTCCCCCAGCAGGTGATTTTTTTACCCTCCATTAGAAATTACTTTTATCTTCTCTTCCTTAGACTGGAAGCCCAGTGGATAAAGCTCTACAAATACTAAAAGCAACACCTTCATTAGACCAAATAAATCTCCACAAAGTAGTGGGGAAAGCTTTCAGTTTCCCCAGAACTGTTTTTCAGGTCAGATGTTAAGCAAACAAAAGTGGGAGTGGAGGAAATCAGGCATTATGGGAAAGCCCTAAAGCTTGCAGTCTGACAAACCTCAGGCTCTGCCAACAACTTTTGTGACCAAGCAACATTATGACAGGTTTTCTGTTTCTGAGAATACAAAAGCCAGAAGAAGAGCTGTACTGGATCAGATCACAGGATTATCATTGGTTCTTAACTTGAGGTCTAGAACCACTGGGGGTCTGCAAAGCCCTGTTGCTGGGCACCAAAAGCGGCAGCAGCAACAGGTGTGGGTGCTGAAACTGCTCCCTCATTTGCAAACAAGGGAGCAATTTGGGCAAGTGCACACATTTGTCGCCATGTCCCTTTTGTCAGGAATGCAGCAGCAGGGGGTGTGGGCACCAGGGGACATGGCAGCAGACATGTGCACATACCCAAACTGCCTCCTCCTCTGGCATGTCCTTGATGAAAGGAGCATGGCAGCAGGCAGGTGCCTACATACAGCCGGCAAACGAAGGAGCAGTTTGGGCATGCACACACACTTGCCGCTGTGTTCCTTTGTGCTTACATCTCCTGCTGCTGAGTTCTGACTGAAAGGACATAGTGGCAGGCAGGTGCATGTGCCCAGACTATGACTATGGAGACCAGGGTTTAAATCCCCCCGAGACATGGAAACCCACTGGTGACCGCAGGCAAGTCGCATTCTCTCAGCTTCGGAGAAAGGCAAAGCCAACAAATCTTGCCAAGAAAACAGCCACAATAGGTTCACCTTAGCACTGCCATAAGCCAGTTTTCAAAGGGGAGAGACATGAAGCTAGAAAGAATGTCCCCCTGTCAATGGCACATTGTTGTTCTGTGCCTTCAAGTCACTTCTGACTTATGGCAACTCTAAGGTGGACCTATCACAGAGTCTTTTGGCAAGATTTGTTCAGAGGCGGTTTGCCATTGCCTTCCTCTGAGGCTGGGAGAATGTGACTTGCCCAAGGTCACCTAGTGGGGATCTGAATCCTAGTCTCCAGAAGCCTTAAATATTTGAATATTTAAATGAATATCTGACTATTTAAATCTAAATATTTAAATCTTGATTTAAGTCTTGGGGGTCCCCAGCAACAAATTATATATCCAGGGGCTCCCCAGTAATGAACAGGTTAAGAACCACTGATCCAGTCCAATAATCTATCTGCACAGTGCTCAACTATTTGCATATTGGAAGCTCACAAATAGGACCAGTGTCATAACACCATCTCTTATATGCTCTCCAGCCAGTAGTACTGAGAGGCATACTGCCACTGATACTACAACTAATATATCGCTCCTGCCACAAGTAGCCACTGGTAGCAGAGAAGCACTCATAAATCCCGCCACACTGATCCTTACTTACAAAAACTGTTCATGAATTTTAAATGTTGCATGAAGTAGAGAGTAAGTGGAAGACAAATTAGGTAGCATTGCCTAATAATTGGAGAGCCAGTGTGATGTAGTGGTTTGAATATTGGACTAGGATTATGGGAGGCCAGTATTCAAATTGTTGCTCAGCCCTGGAAACCCACTGGGTGACTTTGGGCAAGCCACACTCTCTCACCTCAATGACAAACCCCCCTCTGACCAAACCTTGCTGAGAAAACCCCATGATAAGTTCACTTTAGGGTCACCATAACTCAGAAATGACTTGAAGGCACACAACAAACCTGGTGGTTGGTATACATGCAACCCAACCACGAAGCAACATTCCAGCTCTAAATCATATATTATTTTGCTAAAATGGACTGCATTCCACAAATGTTGCTAGCTTTCTCGACATGTTGAGAGCACTATTGGATCGTGTAGAAAAAGCAGTTGTCATTTCTATGGCCTGAAGATATGGAGAGGATACTTTTACTACATGATGATAGCTAGCAGAGATGGGTTGATTGAGTTGCAACTGATATATGTCTTCTTATAAGAGGGCCCTATTTTGGAGTTTACCTACTGTAAAACATACCTAACGAATTGTACTCTCCAGTACTGATATACTTGGGATTTAAAATAATCAGGAGAGGCTCTGTTTTTGGTGTTCCAGAGTAGGAGAACCCAGAGGACTACCATACTTTCTACAGCTTTTCTCAGTGGTTGCACCCCAATGGGAGAACTGTTTTCCATTAGAGAGCTGTTTGTGCTCTGTATATTTGTTGTTAGGCCCCAGTTAAAGACATATTTATTTGTACAGACTTTTGGGAAACAAGCAACTTAGTTTTCTGTTGCTGCTTTTTTGTATGAGTTTCATTGTATTTTAGCAGACATTTTGAATGTGTTATTTTAGTTCTATCTTTTTTATTTTATATATTCCTAATTTGTGATTTACCTATGTGCTGTTATCTGCCTTTACTTCCTATGAAGAATGGCAGGGTATAAATGAAATGAATAAATAACCATCCATATCTAGGATTCTACTTCTGCATGGTTAAATTTGGAAATCCTCCAAATGGGGAAAAAAAAATCAAACAAAAGTTGCAGGTAGATGCCTTACTTCATATGAAAAAACAAACAAACAAACTTAAAATTTACATTTGGTAATGCTTTGCTTAGGATCAACTAAAATTCCCATTATAGTATCATTTAGATAAACATTTATTTTTATATTAGCACTAGTTTTATTCTCCTGCTGCAAATGGGAAATGATGATTTGGGAAATTATTTTACATTTCATGTATGAAATGAAAAACAAAATGAAACTAAGGTTTAAAATATTTTTAACTGTAAATGGCAAAAGCCAGGAGACAACTTTTAAAAGTCACAACATCATCATTTATAACTATGACTTAGAATTGTAAAACTGTTTCTGTTTGATGGATTTCATTATTAGGGTCAGTCAGTTTCATTTAACTAGATTTTTTGGAAGAAAATGTCTCAATAGCTGAGAATGACTGTTGCTGTTCAGTGTCCAGGAATGCTTAATATATGAGATGAGTAGAAAGTTCAAGTCTTGCCTTAACCATAAATGTAGTGTCCAATTTTGCATGTTCTGGCCATTTCCGCACTACACTCTTATAGCGTGATTATTCCACTTTCAACATCCTATGGAATCCTGGGGTTTGCAGTTTCGGGAGGGGCCGACTGGCCCCTCCCGAAACTGCAAACCCCAGGATTCCATAAGATGTTGAAAGTGGAATAATCACGCTATAAGAGTGTAGTGCGGAAATGGCCTTCTGTCAAGCAACTACATTATTTGTTGAAATCTGGCTTTTTGTGATATGTTAATCTGCCTCTGCTAACCAACTGGAGCTTGTTAATCAGCTACAAACCATAGTATGAAAACATGGACTGTCACTGGTTTATGTACATTGGCTTGTTTAATTAAACATGACTTTAATTTTCTTCTGATCCTACAACCATGCTTTGCTCCTGACTAGTTTCCCAGTTGCTCATCCTGAAACAGTAACTGAGAAGAGGGATGGAAGAGAAACAAATTGGAAATGGAGAAGATGACCCATGGTTTGTTTGGTCTTCTCCTGTGCAACAACCTATGTTTAATGCAAACTATGGATTATCATGATGTGTAACTGTGCCTTATATTTAAATTCTGGAGGTAATACTGCTCTACCTTACAGAATTCTTGCAAGGATTCCTAATGTATATGAAGTGCATTGAATAGTTGAAAATAGTTGGTCAAAACTGACACGATCATGTTATTGCCTGCTGTTCAGAAGATTTGAGGAGCTCTGTGTACCACAGCCTGCCTATTAAAAAGAGAAGAGAAAGAGACTTATTCTAGCACCAAACTTGTGCAGGTTGAGAAATCAGTGTAACAAACTAATTAGTTTGGTCCAGCCCATAAGTTTGGTCTTAGAAAAAAGCTTTGGTGTCAGTAGGCAGGTGGCTGATTGGTCTTTTTCCTCTGACTTTCAGGTGCCAGTCAGTCTCTCCACCACCTCTTCTGTACCAGCCAAGAAGCTCAACATCATATCCCCTGAGTGACAGTGAGGACTCCTGCCGCTCTAGCAGTATCACCAAAGTTTGCAGTTCCAGGACCCTCCCCAAGGATCAGACGACCTGGGGAGTTACCTTGAGAAGCACTTCTACTTCCCCCTCAGACACTGAATCTTCAAATCATCCCCCCAAAGCTTTCAGCATTGGCTCCTTGGATAAAAGGCTCTCTCTTTTCCAGACTGAAGACCAAAAGGAAGTGCCCAAGGAAGCTCAAGATGGTGAAGTGGTAGGCAGCCGTCAGCTGACCCGGAGCACTCTCTCCTTGGGGACTGCAGCGAATCTGCGGAACCTCTCCCTTAGCAGAGTCAGTGTTCATTCCCAAGCCCTCGATATCAGGCAGAAGATATCGGAATGGGAGTGCCGCAAAGAGCCTTCCCCTAGAATGAGTGTATGCTTGGACAAGAGAGATGCTGGGGATAGGTCGGGCAGTGAGAGCTGCCCTAGTATGTTGCCTTCTCCCTGCAGTGAGAAGACTTTCGAATACAAAGGGTTCCAGAGGATGAGCAGGACATTTTCTGAATGCTCCTATCCAGAAACTGAGGAGGAGGAATTCCTGGACAGAGACTCCTGCCACAGGTTTGAAAAGAAGCCTATCAGGAGCGAGTCTTCCAGTTCCTTCCTCAAGGGGAATGGTAGGAAAGAGAGCTCTGCTGTGTTAAACAGAATACAGAAAATTGAACAGGCGTTAAAAGAACAGCCTGGAAGGGGTCTTCCTCAGCTGCCAAGTAGCTGCTATAGTGTTGACAGAGGAAGGAAGAAGTCTGTGACTTTGGGTGCTGCAGGGGGCGTCACTGAAAATGCAAATGATAGCAATGCAGCAAATGTTGTTGCTTGTGACAGTAACCCAGAGACACCCACTGAGACTGAGAAAAGTAGTAAAACACTACAAGGACTCAGTACTACAGTTGGTTCTGTTGGACCTAAGCTGCTTCCTGAGAGTCTGGCGAATACAGCGGTAAACCCTGTACCCAAGCCCAAACGCACCTTTGAATACGAAGCTGACAAGAATCATAAGAGTAAATCAAGCAATGGCCTACCTCCTTCACCTCTGGCTACTGTCCCTCCTCCTCTTCCATCAACTCCTGCTCCTCCTGTCACCCGGAGACAGAAGAAAGAGTCACGCTTTCACAGAAAATCCCAAAATAGGTAAAGATGGAAAGCTATTATCCATAATCTTAAGTACTGTGGATTTGTTTCTGTATAACAGAGGTACTTCTCCATTTAAGGTAATACTCCCCAGATAAGAATGAAAGTAAACTTAATTAGACCACATGTTTTCTGCTTTTGAATCAAGGCCTTATGTCCTGCTAATCAGGATTTGACATGTGTAGGATGCTGCCTTCAAGGGATGTAAGTCTAGTAATGGTTACTGCTAAATTAGAACTGTAGTCTGTATTCTGTAGAGTTTTTCAGTAAGGAATACTTATGTTGCTACTTTTCTGTTGTAGTTACTGGGCTGCTCTAATTTTTCTTCATAGTGATACCATGGGTAAGGTAGGTGAGGCCCACTTACCTACTATACCGGGTTTGCTGTATCCCAAGCCAAAAATTAACCTTTGCTCTTCCTTTTGAAATGTTTGTGCTGTGTAATATAATTATACTTTAAAAATAAAACTCTTAATTTAAAGGAGAGGAGTGGAACCTGAGGCCCTTTAGGTGTTCTTGGACTGCAGCTCCCACCAGTTCCAAGCTGCATGCCCTTTGGTCAGGGATATTGAAATGTGCAGTGAAACAACATCTGGTGGCTCACAGGTTCCATGCTTCTGCTTTAAAGGATGTAACAAATGTCATTATTATACACAGGTTTCCTCAATAGTTCTTCTCCTTCATCTGTGGGAGGTCAGCCATAATTTTGTCTATTTATGCTGCGGGATGTTGGCTAATATGTCTTATTCTCATCATCAAGTGGCTTAGAAATCTTTCTGGCATTTGTGTCTGTGCTTTGTGTGTACTCTGTGCTAGAAAACAGCTAAAACAACAATTTCAGCTTAAGGTGACCCAAATGCTGCAACCTGTAAAAACTCTACAAAAGTTGCACGTGCTAGTTTATTTTGAACATTTCTTATTCATTTAGTTAGTTGCTTGTTACATTTATAACCATCTCACCATACAAAAATCGGCTTCTGTTTACATTCCTAGTGATGAAGGGAAGCAAAGCACATTGCATGTGACACATTACTAGAAATAAAGTATGACCTCAAATCACTGGTAACAAGAGTAAATAACTCTTGGTGTGATGTATGTAGGGAATGGGCCCTCTAGTAGCTGATGAACCACTTCCAAGCCCGGTCACCTTCTGAGGGGTAAACCTGGGATAGCAGATTACAGGACTGCAAACCATACATGGTTCCCTTCCCACTTGGGAAGTAAAACTGTTCCAACAGGACCCGAGGTGATCATGTTCCTGAAATACTTCACTTCCAGGATCTCTCAAGGGAATACCCCAAATTTGGAAAAGAAGATTGAAATGGGGTACAAGACAAGGATGTCAATTGTCTCCTTTAATATTCAATTTGTACTTGGAATCCTTAGCATGTGCTATTACACAAAATTCCAGGATCAATGGATGCAAACATGTTGGTTTAGAATTTAAAGACTTTCTTCACAGAAGATCTTTTTTGGTTCATTTCAGAATCCCAGCAGTTGATCCCTGTTTTGATGCAGTTGATGAATAGTTTTTGAAAAATATTTGGGCATTTAGTTAAGTGGTCCAAGTCAGACTCTAGCGTATTTGAAGCATGGCTGTTTCAATATTGCTAATTATTTTGTTAGTAATTTGGCTATAATTGTCCCTAGGGATTTGTCTCGGATTATTAATCTGGTAAAAGATATTATATAATATTTAGAGAGATTTGTTGTTGGTATGTGCCTTCAAGTCATTTCCAACTTATGGCAGTCCTAAGGTGAAGCTATCATGGAGTTTTGTGGGGCTGAGAGTATGTGATGTACCCGAGGTCATCCAGAGGGTTTCCATGCCCAAGTGGGGAATTGAACCTTGGTCTTTAGGACTGTAGTTTAACTCTCAAACCAGTACACCATGCTGGCTCTCATTTAGAGAGTTAAATGGGCTTAAAGACAAGTAAGGCAAACACAGTTAAAATGAATGTTATACCTAGACTTGTTTGTTATTCGTGGAATTCTTCTACTTACACTTTGCAAGTATTTTTAAAAACTAAATGCACTGTTTAGGAAACAATGGGGGCTCATCTCCTCTTGGAATTTCAGTGAAAAGGATGCAAATTCCTATCAAAGAGAGAGGGTTTGGCCTTCCTGATCTTCTTACATACTATCAGGCATATCTGCTATATTAATTTTTGGACAAACCCACTGAAAGTGAGTAATCCACCATGGTCAGCGTTGGAATCTTAACTTTTGGAACCTCCATTCAAATGGACAGTACATGGTTGTATTAAAAAAGGGGGGGGGCAGTGTTCTGTCAGCAGCTTCACCGGTTTGACCTGTGTGGCAAATAACTGTCTTGTCAATAACAATTTGACCCATATGCTCATGCCAAATTAAGAGAGAATGCAGATCTGAAAATTAGTAAGGAACCATTTTTATGTAAGGCATGGGCTGACAGTGGGATTGTTACCCTAAATCAGATAAGTGGTGTTGATCATGAGTTTTTGTCCTTTTCAATTTTACAAGAGCAGTTTACCTAGATCAGCTAAATAGCACTATCAGTGTGACTACAGCTGAAACATTTGTTATAAGCCATATTTGGCCCTGCAGCTTTAAGTGCATCTGAGGTTCCCTTAGTATTAAAGAGGCCAACCATGTATCCAAACCAGCAATTTTTTATTTTTATTTTTTATTTATATATATATATATATATATATATATATGTATATGTATATGTATATGTATATGTGTGTGTGTGTGTGTGTGTGTGTGTACACATACATAAGTACTTACTGTCCAATTCTGGCTAGTCAAAGGCCATCGGTTTTAACATCTACAGCTGGCATGCCTGTAGATCTCCAACTGCGTTTTCTACAGCAGAAATTGTTCTTTTGGGTATATTGATCACCACCACGTCTATTCAAGAATGGATTTTCTAAATCAGCAAATTGTTGGGGATGTAATACTGCTAATGCTTCCTTAATGAATATGTTTTGGAGTTGTCCTGTAATAACTACATTTTGGGAGGAAGTAATCACACAAATAAATTTGGCTTTGGAAAGTTCCTTGATATTCAGGGATGGGCATGTTCTTTTAAATCATTATTCTGTTTCTTGGAAATTAACAAATGTCCAGTGGAACTGGATTTTTCATGCCCTTTTGGCTGCTAAAAGATTGATATTTGTTATTGGAAAGATAATTTTTCTCCGCCTGTGATCCAATGGATAGAAGATCTAACAATGCTTGCAACAGTTGAAAAAAAATGATGTATAGGTGTGATAATGGGGCTTCTCATTATCTAGACTTGGCTGAAGGGGGATACTTCCCGCTTCAGGTAAACCAAGGGTTAATGAGGTATTAGGATTAGGTTACACTTTTTATTGTGGGTCAGCCTCACAGGTCATGGGGGGAGAATTGCCCAATCAAGGGGAAAGAGGTGAGCATCTTCGAGATGCTTTGAGATGCTTCGAAGGAGAAGTTATAAAAATCCTTGAGAGACCATGTGGGAGAGAGGCCCTTTCCACCCGGGGTAAGTAGTACGGCGTGGTGCAGCCTCTGACGGAGGTCATCCGCACCTTGGGAGCAGACTAGGTCGGACTACTTGTCGCAGTTCCGCACCTCAGTCCGCTCCGGAGCGACCCGAAGTGGTCGCGCAGCGTGCTTTTTAAAAGCCTGTTTTTACAGGTTTTCAAAAGCACGGAGCGCACCACTCTGTGCCACACCATTCCCGCGCTCCGGTGCAGATTTGCAGGCGCGCCCCAGTGCGCGCCTGCAGATCTGCAGGGGGCGGGCTTCCGGCTGGCGAGCTTCTCCGGTTGGTGGAGAGCCTCCGCCAGCCGGAAGCCGCCATTTTGGATGCCGGAGGACTGCGGAACATCCAGCTCGCGCTGCTTCGCATGGGGACGGACTTACCCGGCTGCCGATAAGCTCCGTTTCAGCGCGTTTTCCCCCGTTTCCCCCTCCATATACGGAAAGGGCCAGAGACAACAAAGGAACCTCCTGAAGATGGGATCTGTGCCAGTAGTAGGCTGCAGGCTCTAGGCCTCGCCTCCTGGTCGCTTTCCTCTCCTATACCATCCAAGCCTGTGAACCCAAATGTGAGTAACTAGAATAAGGTACTTAGTCGCGTTAGGGCTTTTTATTATTTTGGAGGTTGGCTGATCTTAAGAATGTATCTGTTTTTATAACTACTTGTAACTTAAGCGTGCCTGAGAGGGGGGAGCCTCTCATGTGTATTATTGTCTTGTTTATTTGCATGCCTTAAAATAAATGCTTTTTCTGTAAAACCTCTGTTTCCTCTCCATTACCACGCCATCCTTCGGCACACGCTTGGGTAGGACTTCTCTCTCTCAGAAGGGGAAGGTGAGGGAAGGGGAAGGTCCTTAAGCATAGAGATTGGCAATCCACTGATCAGGGTCCCACTGTCCTGTTCAGTAATTCAGAATTCAGTCGGTGGTGGCAGCATGAGAATTAGTGAACGCTGGGGAATTTCCTGCTGCTTTTCAAGGGTAGAAGTCAGTCTTGGGGGGCTGGAAATAAACTCAGTATGACCTAGTGGCAGCGGTTTCCGAATTGGAGAGTTAAGGGTTAAATTACAGAAAGCAGGCTTCTCGGTTCTCACTCTCGCTATCTCTTGTCTCCTGCAAAGGAATCAAGCAAGGGGGAGGTGGAGTGTGGGCGAAGCGGCATTGTTTGTCTAAACAGGCTTTCGAGATTTTTTTTTTCCTTGCTCTTCCTCCTTGCAGCAGGGAGGGGTGCGATAGGTGAAATGTACAAATGTACATATACCTGGACATTTGGTTAGCATTTATAGAAACTTACAACTAATGTGATTATTTTTCTTCCTTTTGTGTTTTTATTTTCCTTCTCTTGTTATACTGGAACATTGTTGTATATAACTGAGATCCTTTTTGAATTATATAAAAAAATTATTAATTTAATCAATTTTATTTATTAAAATAAATTTGGAGAAGAGAGGCATACAGGCTGTCCTTATCCCTAACATGGACTCCGTGTTCCCAGCCCCCAACAAAGTTGTGAGAAGTGGAGAGAATGAAGATCATGAACAATTCACAGTTTGAAAGCAATGGCCATATATGATGGGACTGGCACTGAAGCATGCAAACTGATAATAAAGGATAGGAGAGAAGGGAAGACTGAGGCTGTGGGAATTGTTTCTTTGGGGTACTAAAGAGAAAACCTCTTCTCTCAAGTCTGCTCAATAAATGCAGGGTCTGGCCAGGGCACCAGAGGATTCTGATTGGCAGAGTAATTCAGGAATCCCTGAAAGAAGATGCCACGAGGTGCACCAGCTCCTTTCGTGCCACATGAATGAGGGGCAGGGAATGGCTATTTGCTCAGTCCAGGCTGCTAGAGAACAGCCCCAAAAAGGCTAGGGAATTGTGAAAGTAGTAGGCCAAAAAAGGAAAGTTTGCAGGCTCTGGCAAGGAGTTAATACAGTATACTGAATGTCTCCTGGAACAGAGCTCCTGTTGTCATATCTTATACCCCATCTAATACTCTGTCATAGAACTTGGGACCTGCTAGGTATTTTTCCCTTAGAAAGACACTTGGAAAGTTTGTCAATATTTTGTTATATCTATCCTTTATTGTATGTTTTAATGACACAAGACATAGCATTGTTCATAGTGAGCACAACAAAAATAACAATTGCATAGTTTAAAAAACTGTTACAAAAACCCTTCATCCCACCTAGACTACTTTGTCCCAGCAGTGACACATATACCACTGTTTGAGAACCCCTGCCATGGTGTGCTTGAAATCCTCTTGGTACCCACTTGGACTTCTGGGATGGAATTAAATGTGCCTAGACTATTTTTACAACTTTGAGAAATCTGATTTATTAATTTTTAAAGGAGGTTTGAGAGTCTCAGGGTGTTGAATTGTGAATTCATTAACCAGTTCTATGTCTGCACGTATTTGCAGAATATATACCGACTTGGCTGTATCTTGTATGGGGGGAAGGATAATAAGTAAGTGCATTCTTGCAAGCAAAAATAGTATTGTATGAAGCAGCCCAAAACGTATGTATTTCATAGAATCATAGAATCATAGAAATGTAGAAGAGACCCCAGGGGCCATCGAGTCGAACCCCCTGCCATGCAGGAACACCCTCAAAGCACTCCCGACAGATGCCCATCCAGCCTCTGCTTAAAAACCTCCAGAGAAGGAGACTCCACCACACTCTGAGGCAGCATATTCCACTGCCGGAGAACCCTGACTGTCAGGAAGTTCTTCCTGAGGTTCAGGTGGAATCTCCTTTCCTGCAGCTTGAATCTATTGCTCCTTGTCCTGGTCTCTGGAGCAGCAGAAAACAAGCCCTCTCCTTCCTCTACGTGGCACCCCTTCAAATATTTAAACATGGCTATCATGTCCCCTCTTAACCTTCTCTTCTGCAGACTGAACATACCCAGCTCTCTAAGTCTATCCTCATAGGGCATGGCTTCCAGGCCTCTCACCATTTTGGTTGCCCTCCTCTGGACCTGCTCCAGCCTGACCATGTCCTTCTTGAATTGGGGTGCCCAGAACTGAACACAGTATTCAAGATGAGGTCTAACCAGAGTAGAGTGGTACCAGTATCTCCCTCGATCTAGACACCATACTCCTATTGATGCAGCCGAGAATTGCATTGGCTATTAAAACTCCTAGATCCCTTTCACACGTACTGCTATCCAACCACGTGTCCCCCATCCTATATTTCTGTATTCCATTTTTTCTACCTAAGTGTAGGACCTTACACTTCTCTCTGTTGAATTTCATTTTTTTAGCTTTGTCCCAGCTCTCCAATCTATCCAGGTCATTTTGAATTTTGATCCTGTCCTCTGGCGTATTAGCAACCACTCCCAATTTGGTGTCCTCTGCAAATTTGATGAGCATGCCCTCTATTCCTTCATCCAAGTCGTTGATGAAGATATTGAACAGCACTGGGCCCAGGACAGAACCCTGTGGCACCCCACTAGTCACTTCTCTCCAGGATGAAAAGCAGCCATTCGTGATCACTCTTTGGGTTCGGTCGGTCAACCAATTACAAATCCAACTAACAGTAGCCCTGTCCAGCCCGCATTTTACTAGCTTCTTTTCAAGAATGTCATGTGGAACTTTGAATATTCACTAGTCATAGAGGAGGTCTAAGGGCATGGTACACAGATCTATGTCTGCTGATGTTTGTCCCTTTCCTAAAGATTAATGTCATAGTCTTTAAAATCATAGAATGCAAGCCATTGCAATTTCTGTATAGGCTTTTAACGCCTGAAGGACATCTTCAGGGTGTGCAGAAGAAGTAGAATGCATGAATACTAAAGGTGTTGCTGTGATAATTCACTACTTAGAGTTATCTAAATACATTTACACTGGTTAAAAGTCAAAAGGTGATTTCCTCCTCACATTTGCTCCTCCTCACACTTCATGGTGGGATTTTGAGATCTGAAGTCTTCAAATAATGAAGAAATCCTAGGCCAAGATGGCAAGTTAGAATTGTGTGCATGGTGGGGGAACTAGTTGAATAGTCTGAACTGTTCCCAACAACAACTCCAAAACAGAATTGCTGCATGATTTTTGAATGTTGATTTTATTCACCTGCCTCTGGCAGTTATTGCTTCCTGGTGGTATAGTGCGCTACCCATAGATTTCATAGATTTCATTTTCCATTTGCATTGCTTGTGGAAACATAGTTTTTCATTCTGGGCCTTTATATCTGTTCTGATACTGACATATTATTGTCAGGTTGGTTGGTTGGTTGGTTGGTTGGTTGGTTTACAGTTTAATGGGTTAGTTGGTTGGTTTGTGTTTATGATCCTTATAAACTGCCTTTTTTTTAGTGATAAGTAGAAATGAAAATGGAACAAATAGGAAATAAATAATTTTAATAATGATACTGATGCTACCAGTGGGAACTGTGTATATGCAAATCTAGTATTTTCTGCTTTTCAAAGGTAACCTGAAATTGTACTTAACTTTCAAGATATTGGCATGGATCTAAAAAGCTTGTGGTGTGAGAAGAAGACACTTTCACTTGCACAAGGAAAGTCTTCTATTTTCATTGATTCGCTTCCCTTCTTCTACCTTAGCGCCACACAGTCCTAAAAACCGTGAACCTTTTTTCTCTCAGTCACAAGTTGTTTTGTGTAGTTCCCTTTTGAAGGATGTCCAGGTTAATTACAAGGTGGTATAATTGACTACTGCAGGTTCACTTTATGGTCTAGGACAGATTTTGCAAAGCTAAAGAATGAAAAAGAAAAAAACTAAATGTTGTTATATGTGCACTGTATATGTTATTGCTTATTATATGTGTAGTACATATTAAAACTACTGTGCACTACTAATCAGAAAATTATTCTATTCTCTTTCCTCAACTCTAGAAAATCCTTTGAGTTTGAAGATGCTTCAAGCCTCCAGTCTTTGTACCCTCCCTCTCCAAGTGAGAATGGTACTGAGAACCAGCATAAGTTTGGATCTAAAAGCACTTTAGAAGAGAACGCCTATGAAGACATTGTTGGTAAGAAGCTATTGTGACAAACAGATTAGCCTCATGCGAACTGAGTAATTCTGGTGAGACAGCAACTTTGAATAAGTTTCTCCACTGTAAAATTGCTTTTGGGTATGCCAGGAAGAAACAGTTAAGTGAAAGGTAAATGGACTGATGCATCAGAGCAAACACATCATTCACAGACTGCAAACAGGAGGTCTTGATTCCTTTCAAACCCCAGTGAATAGCCTTATTGGAAACAGATTACTTGGTCAGCCATCACTATGCTATTCATGGAGTAAATCACTGTTTTTGAAGGCTTTGGCTGGGAAGCCACAATGGGGTTAAAGAAAAAAAAATAGATGCAAAGTTTGCAGAACTGTCAAACAGTAGGGTGGTTCTTGTAGGAATTGTGCTGTTGGCTTATGCTTAGGAAATGTCTGTGTAAACTGTGCTGCAGCAACTGACTTTATCTTTTCTCTGCTAGTGATATGGTCTTTTGTTTGAGAAGAATTCATTCTGACACCTTTCCCCTCACATCTTCAATTGCAATATTTATAGAGAAAAGAGAAGGTTTGTTATTGGTACAGACATAATGAACACCAGCTGGGAATGAAGGTCTGATATTTCTTTTTAAAAGAAATATTAATGGAAAATATTTAATAGGTGGTAGAATATTTATCCAGTGACAGCAGCAATGACCACTTTCCTATTTTTCTATGGCTTTCATCTCATTCTTTTCAACTCTTTTCCGAAGGAAACGTTTTCCAATATAGGCTGCTGCTGCTGCTGCTGCTGTCATTGTTATTGTTTGCTTTCAAGTCATTTCTGACTTATGGTGGCACTAAGATGAATCTATGACAGAGTTTTCTTGGCAGAATTTGTTCAGGGGGAGTTTGCCCTTGCCTTCTTCTGAGGCTGAGAGTGTGTGACTTGCCCAGGGTCACCCAGTGGGTTTCTATGGCTGTGCAGGGGTTTGAACTTTGGTCTCCTAGTTCTGTGCTCAAACCACTACACCACACTGACTCTCAACTCAAACATAGGACATATGCCAAAACATTTAGCTAAGCAACTGAATCGTTAACTGGACAGGTTGTCTAACTAATCATCATTTAGCAGTGATGCAGCAGGAGCAGCTTTGGACCCAAGTCAATAGATTGTACTGTTTGTGTGTGAACTGAATTTTAGCCTTCAGGTTATAATGGTTTTGATCCAGAGTACAATTCAAACTGGTTAAGTGCCAGACTAGAAGAGTTAGGACTATACTTACATTGGCCCAAACTTGTGGCTGTGCTCCTGAGCTGGAAGAGGTTTGCATCTGGTATCACACAGCTCTTCTCTTATCCCATCCTTGCTTTGACCCCTTTATGATACTTCTGCTGGCTGATTTAACTAGAAGAATAGTTTTGTCACAGGCTGCTCTATTAGTAGATCTCTCAGATCAGCCAGCAGCCAGCGCACAGAAGAGGCTTGTATCTATTGCTAACTCCTAATTACTGGTGCATCTTTGAATTAAGATTGCTGTACCCAATAACTGCACTTATGTGTCAGTGAAATCAATAGGAAAAGTTGATCATGAATAAATTAAATCTTATTGAAACATAAGTGTGACTAACTAAGTCTGCAATACTATCATCTGTTTACCTTGAAAAAGAACTTGGAAAATTACTTTTAACAAGAAAGTAAAAATACTGGGTCCCAGAGAACCATCTCACCACTGATCAGTAATGGATGGCTTCAACATGTCATTATATCCATTCTTTTAAAAGTAGCTTCCCAAGTCCTGACTGGGAGTATTGGAATGTTGAACTCAGTAGGATTTACTTCTCTGAGACGTGTACAGGATTGTATTGTCTGGATCCAAGAGATTTTATTTTGCTTTTCTTAAGCATTCCAAGATGTAATGTTTATAGGGTCTGTGACTTAAATAATGGTTGTAACTACATGTGAAAGCTCCCTCAGCCCCTTGCAACTTGTTTAACCAAAACATCACTAGATAGTAAGCCCTTATATCCTCCTTCCTGCTCAAGAGGAGCCAGTGATTGGCCTATGTGGGTAAGTTGGTGAGTCCAGGGCTGGAAGGCTCTTTATGGAGTAGCTGTGGTCTACCAGTGGGCCCAGCAGTTTCTGACACTAATTTGTGCATAGACCAGGGAAATCAGCTGAGTGAACAAACCATGATCAGAACTGTACCCATGAACCTTGAGTTTTTAAATCATTTTCCCCACCCCTTCCTAGGACATATTTCTGCAAAGAACTGTAAATTGCCAGATTCTTTTCGCTGTGGTCTGGCACAAGTCAGAGCATGGTCTACAGAGCATGCTATAAAGCTTTTGCACTGTGCTGCAATATTCTGTGCCAACTAGTGGAAGTTAAATCAAGTTTCCTACATATGTGTATTTACATTATTTCAACATTTGCTGGCATCTATGCAGCCTATATTATTTTACAATAGCTGGTATGTCATGTCAGCCTGTCTGCAAACCTTCTACAACTTTCTGCACATGCATCTTAACGAGAACTTCCCTTAACTGTTTTTATCTATCCATCACCACAATGGTGGAGTTGTTTATGATTAGCACAGAATCAAGGCAATATACATTCTGACATATGCTACCAGCTGCTTAATGGAGTGAGTGTCATTGCTTTCCTTTGCAACATGAATTTGTCTAGCTCATAATGATCAGTTGCATTTTGAATCAAGCATGAAGTTCTTCTTGAACCTGAAATATGAAAAAAATGTCTGTGCCTCAAAATGTCTGCTCTGGATGCTAATCATAGCTTAGCACAAGACAAAAAAGCATGAACTTCCAATGTCTGTGGACTTTCAGTTGTCAGAGAACCATGACATTCCTGATCTATTGATGTGTGATATCAGTGGAATTCTTAAGACTTGGAAGTGAGAGAGTGATGTAGTCCCTGACTTTGACCAAAGTCTGAATGGGGATATGGATCTAAACCCAGAAGCCTGCTCATTCTCCGTACACTCTTCCCCTGCAAAAAGCCAAGGACTGTGCCAGCCTTGGAACTGGTGTAGTTAACGTCCCTCTCACTAGTATTAATAAGAGGATTTTATTTTAAAGCAAAGCTTCTGTTTGATAGGGAAGAAAAGAACTTTTTCATTCATCTTCCAACCTGTCTACCTTGAGTTAACAGGGTTGGAGAAATAGTTTTAGGATTCTTCTTTCTTCACTTCCTGATGTATGCTCTATTAAGCCTATAAACCAAATACCATGCTAATAAAAACTACTTTTGTTTCATGATAAAAAAAAAAAATCAGTATTCTCCATTTTGAACTTACAGCCATTTTAATAGCTATCAGGAAATTTGTGACCATTTTTCTGCCTGCGATCAGAGAATAAGTACATTTTACGGAAAAGAACAGTACTACCCAGTGATCTAATGGTAAATTAGTCAGTTTTTTCTATTTGACTATGAGTCATCTTTTCATCATTTTACAGTCTGAACCTTTTTTTAATGATTCAGATCTATCTGCACAGACTGTACTCTATCACTATCATAAATGATTCTGTGTATAGTTTACTCAGTCTGAACAGAATGTTATCATGTATAATATTTTATTAAAAAATGATATTTAAAATTCATGCATAATATAGACTGCAATGCCTTTTGCCAAATCAAATTTCATTTATTTTCTGATATTGCTTTCTCTAATTCTCGTATTGACTCATATGTAACCCTATAACCATATTTCACATTTTGCTCAAAAGGATAGTTAATCATTTTGATTAAATATCTTACATTAATAATTCTGTGTCGATAATGTCTTGAACATAGGTCAGGTAGTATGTGTTGAATCCAGAAATATTGAAACAACTTGGATATTAAAACTATTGTTTCAGATATTTCAATAGAGGTGTTCATTTTTCACTTTTTCCAAATTTTCCAAATCTCAATAATTGCATGTTTCTGTAATTGTATGTTTCCTTAATGTCATTCTTTGATTAACAAACATATACCTAGATTCAACTTAAATTTACTTTAAACTTCTAATGATCAGAAGATACAGTCAGGTGCATGATGTTCCTTTCAAACTCATCAGTTCTTTCTCACCTCAGTGCCAGAAAACCACAGCTTGGAAATATGAGTCCCAGAATTCCTTTGGCCACAAGGCCAGAGGCCATGTTGGCTGATGGATTTATGGGATTGTATTCTTAAAAAGCAGTGTTTGCAAGTTTTGCAGGCAACGTGCTTAACATGCTTTGCTGTTTCAACTTTTACAACCACTCTTCATTTTACTAGTCATTCTGATGATTTAGAATTGTTATGTAATAACTTACCATTACAGAAAAAAATGCTGTTCTTCTTTTGTCAGCTATCTTACACATTGGCCAGGATCCAGTTAAGACATTTTCACTGACAGAACTGCTTCCATCAGTGTTGCTGGGAGTGAAGCAATCTGTTTTTCTCCTGTAGCCCCTCAGGCACACTGATTTTATAAAAGCTCCTGGAATCAGTTTTCAGACGGTATTGCCATGCCCTATTTTCAAGACCTGGATCTCGACTATGACTCAGGGACTGAAACAGTGGGACCTGAACAGGAGAAGACAGTACCACCCACTCCAGAGACAGAACAGGTGCAGTGCCAGCCCCAGCAGAGAGCCCTGCTCCTTCTGACATGGAAGATAACTTACCTATACCCACCATCACTGAACGTAGACACCAAAGGAAAAACCTATGCAGATCTCAATGAATTTATAACAGACAGCAGCTAATTAAGTGCCAGCTGCGCTGATCTATGGACCTATAAAAGCTGAGCCATTCCCCCTCTAGAACGTGTTGGTGATTAACTGACCATTTCTCCTGCTGTGTCTCTGACCCTTTCTCCTACCATGTCTCTGAAGCTCTGCCTTGGGATTGTATTGGCTGTGCTTTGATTTATAAATATTGTTGTGACTGTTGTTATGCTTCATATTTGTTTTGAGTCTGTTTCCCTACTAGATTAAAATAAGTAATTGCATTGTGAGTCTGTGGCTTGCTGATGCTGGCTCTTATCAGCTGTTTTTGGCTAACTGCCTGGACTGAGAGTGGACTGATATGGAGCACTGCAGAATAGAGGAACGGAGAGAAGATTGTGCTAGTTGGCACTCTCTAGCTCAACAGTGTGCAACTGTGGACGGCTGGGGGCCACAGGAGACTTTTGAGGGCCAGACCTTCCACTGTACCTGCTTCCACAAAAAAATTCTAATTTTGTCTTCAAATGTCCTCTGGGGAATTTGGGGGTATTCTCACCATGTTTTGGAGCCTACTAGAGGGCACTTGGGGGCATTTTGAGGCAAAAACATTTTTCAAAAAAATTGCAAATTCTTTTTGCAAATTTTCAGGGGGACTCTCAATGTGGTGGGGTGCATTTTGGAGCAAATTTTTATAACCTTTTTCTTTTTACAATTTTTGACCCGTGGGGGGCCATGGGGGCAACAAAAGTGGCCCTGGAGGGCAGGACTTTGCCCATCCCTGCTCAAGGCCCATGTAGGTTGTTTAACACGGTTGATGGGAGTCTTTTCCTCTTTTTTCCTAATCACAGAATGTTTGATAGTGTATTTTGCTCACATGCAAATTGTGATGAACTAAACTGTGATGAACATTTAATAAGAAATTTAGTTTGGTAGTAAACACATTTACTTTCCATACACAGAGCCTCCCCATTCATGAAATTTCTAGTTGTGTTCATTTAGCTGTATCATAATTTATTTGATTGAAAGGAATGTATTTGATTAAAATTCCTTCTTTCTTCTCTGAGGTCTATTAATAGTAGGACTAGAAATTAGAAATTAATTAGAAATGCAGTGGTTTCTTGTTGGTCTCAAACCTGTGAAAACATGGAAGACTCTTAAACACACAGTGCCTCAAGTGTATATAAAATTATCCTTCTCATAGATATACCTCTTTAAAAACTTATTTTCTAATGCAGTGTTGTTACAGTTATATGCATTGTTGCAGACAGATCTTAACTTTTTTTAAAAAAAATTCTTTTGTAATACTGGAACTACCTCAAACATAAGCATGATTTTTCTTTGCTTTATTTCTCTCTATCTTTCTCTGTCTCTGTCCATGAAATATTTTAATATATGATATATATTTCAATAACATATTTTTAGTAATAGAAGTTGTTTTCTCAGGTTGCATGGTGTTAATTAGTCAGGATTATTGCTAAAAGCAGAGCTTGGAGGTAATGTGTTAGTCTGGGGATAACAGGAACATACCATTCCTTTCTGCAATGGCTGGTAATACTAATACATTTTCTATATGTAACAAGTAAGAAGTACTTTTTCTAAGTTTGAAAAGCTAAAGCTTTACTGGAGCATTTTCAGGGTTCTTTTTTTGCATTTTTTTTAAAAAAAGCATATTAACAAGCAATTGAAAAAGTAGTGAGTAATGGAGAAAGTCAAACACACACACACACACACAGCTGCTTTGAATCCCCTCAGGGAGAAAAGCATGGTAGAAATAAAGAGAGGAGGAGTAGTAGTAATAATAATAATAATAGAAGATTGGGGTATAATGAGAATGAGTTACTGTCTTTTGATGTCCTGTTATCCGACAATCTGCGTGTTTTTTTCTAACTGTTTCTTCGTTGTTTTTGTTCTAAATTAAACAAACTAACAAACTTTAGAATTTAAAATTTAAAAATTAAAGATCTAATTAATTGGGAAAGATGGAATATTTACACACTGCCTTTTGCGTGGAAGTGTGTGGAAGTATCCATGCCAGCTACCCTACATCTGTACGGTAGTGCTGGTATTCTGTGACATAGCAGAGATGTAAATGTAAATATGTAAATATTGTATGTAAGTATGTAAATATTGTCATGTTTAAACTTAAATGAAATGTTTGTGTTGTTCATATTAAAATAGAAGACATTCTAAGTGGTATTTAGAATTATTTAGAATTTGCTGAAATTTCACAGGTTTAAGGAGCAATCTTGGAAAAAAAATTACCATGCATTCCCTGCGTAGTTTCCGTGAAATTATTCATAAGAGAATTCCACTGAAGTCAGTTGATAGTGAAATGGAAAATGGGACAGAGATACTACAGTTAAATCCAATCTCCTGTACACACGGAAAAGTAAAATTCATTAGATTTGGCAAAATTGCCAGTGGAATATTTTTTTTTACTTCTATATTCAGACAGGAACTGTAAGGTCATAGTCTGACCTGGATCTGAAAATCCCCACCAGGGCCTGCAGCTGTTTTCATCTGGGCTTTTAAAAGCATTTTGGTAATCAGAATTTGCTGCAGTTTGGTGCACGAGGCAGACTTGATACCATCCAACTTTTTCCAAACTCTCTTTAACATTTTCAGTTTTTATTTGGCCGCATGCTGCATAGTAAGGACAGTCACAAATGCTTGATCAGAGTCCAATTTTCTCATAGCTCATGAGTATCTAGAACAAGAATTTTGGTTACAATCCATCCCTCTTTCCCTCTCTCTGTCTCTGTTTTAAAACACATTTTGTTAGCAATAATTTATGAGGTTAACCAGAGGCTTCTTCTGCACTCTGTGAAAAGCATGATATGCTAAATGAATTGGAAGTTTTTAAAAACTGTAAGTAAGATAGGCTTGAAAGAAAAGCTGATGGTCTCATATGATAACTTTCTGAGAAACTCAGACATTGAGCAGAAGAACTGAACAGTATTAAAAATGTGATTACTGTCATTCAGTTGATAGCTGTTGGTATACTTTTTTCTTTTCAGTGTTATTGATTTATTAACTTGTAATTTAGACATACTTGATTGATTGACAACCAACTAAAATACATTAAAATAAATTAAAATTTGTTTAACTAGATGCAAGCCCTGTAACAAATGCAAGGAGAAAGGTTATAAACAAGTTTTCTGGAGACCAGTGGAGTACCTGTGGTATGCAGTTTGTGTGAATGGAATCTTAATCTGTTAAAATAGAATTTGACTTATATGAACCCATAGTGACTTTTGTGCTTTCACTTTAAAAACTCCTCTGTTGATCCAAATGTGAGCAAATGACTGAAAATACTTTATTTTATTGTTTAATTTATGATGAGCAGAGCTAGATTTGTATTTCAAGCTTGCGTTATGTGCACACCTGCACAAATATTAGATAATTTTAGAAAAATGTTAAGGAGTTGTTTCATATAATGCAAGTCAGCTTAGTGAATGCATATGTGGAGGGCAGGTAGGAGGATCACGGAGAGTGTTGTACATGCTGTCCTGCTGTTACAAGGCTCCCAGCTGCACATGGCAGTGGTAGGCACCTGTGGTTCTCCGTATGTTTCTGCCTAAAAATCCTGTCAGCCCTAGCTAGCGTTCCCAATGACAATACAGTTTTCTTTGTTGGTTTGATGCACGCATTGTTTTTATATTGCTAAGAGAAAACAGTGCCTTTCTTCTTCAGCTTTGCTTCAGCTCTTGATTCCTTTTTCTTTTAATTTTTTTATTTCACTTCTCTGTCTTTCTCATCCTCTTCATTTCCATGATCATTATTCCTATCATCCTGGCTAAATATCTTCACTTTCTCCATCTCCCATCTTCTTCTTTCCCCCAGCATGCAAATTCTGCCTGTAGCCATCTTCTCCTTTATTCCTCAGTCTGTCTCTTTCACTCTTTCCTGTTGTCTTTCCTGCTTCCTACAATTCTGGGTATAATGTCTTCTCCTTCTCTTTCTCTCCCGCCCCAACACCTCCCTCCCTCCCTCCCTCCTGTCACCCGTGACTCCTGGCTAAACATTTTCTCCTTCCCTTCTCTCACTTCTTCTCCCTACTCCCCATATCTCATCTTCCTCATCTGTTCCTAGTCCTTCATCCTTTCTCCTTAGTTCTCCTTTCTGTCTTCTGCCCTTTCTCCCTCTCCCTCCTTTTTCTCAGTTCTTCTGGCTACATCTCTCCCTTTCTCTTTCCCTTTCTCTCTTTTCCTTTGTGTCTCTCTAACTCTTTCTTTTTTGCTTGCTCTCCTCTGCCCAAGGAGATCTTGAAACCATGACTGGGAAATGTTAGATTCTCAGCATTTTAAAGTAAGTCCCATTATACCACGTAGGTCATATCTATTTAATGATTATTAGGAGGAGGAATTTGGGCAGGAGGGAGGATTCCACGACCTGATTGGAAAGAAAAGAGAAGAGAAGAGAAGAGAAGAGAAGAGAAGAGAAGAGAAGAGAAGAGAAGAGAAGAAAGAGAAGCTAACATTAAGAGTCATTGGTTAATGCAAGAAACATATGACAAGCAGATTTTGGAAGACATTATTTTGCTTGGAAAAGTTTGTTGGTTAGTCTGCCACTCCCTTGACTTAAAATAAGTGCTTTCAAAAGTGTTAAAAGCAGAGCTGGGGGGAGTTAGGGTGTTTCTGTTCAAAGCAGAGCATGGAAAGCATTATTTTGGTCTATAATTCCTATGTATTGTTAAGCCAGTGTGGTATAGTCGTTTGAATGATGAACTAGGACGCTGGGAGACCAGGGCTGACCCCCCACTTGGTCATGGAAATCCACTGAGTGACCTTGGGCAAGTCATACCTGCCCAGCCTCAGAGGAAGGAACGGCACACTCTCTCTGAACAAATCCTGCCAAGAAGACCCCGTGATAGGTTTACCTTCAGGTTCCCATAAATCAGAAATGACTTTGAAGGCACACAACAACAACAGCAGTTGTTAAGCAGTGCTTGCAAAGGTGTCAAAACGGCTATGGAAAATTTGTTTTTGTTTTGTTTTGGTGTTATTTCTGTTCATTACAAAAGTTGGAAAATTTAATTTTGAATGAAGAAATCTTTTCTCATTTATTAAACTTTGTGTTTTTATTTGAACAATGTGCTCTGAGCAGTTGTGGTTGATGCTTAATGGCTTAATTGGGGCCACCTCCTGTGATGTCACCACAGGGATTGTCACCAACTTTCTTAGGTCTCAGGTTTTGGCTATAGTTGTGATTGTCACGGCTTGCATCTTAGAGCAGAAACAGAGGTTCTCTACGGTATGCCTGGAACTGGCTCATGAGCTGGACTGCTTGAGAGAAGCTTATGATATTTTCCTGTACCAATAAAATCCTTAAATCATGTGTTAAACTATTGTATATCATGGTAGAATGCCACCCAAAGAAAGTGTGTGAAATTTGGAGGTTTTGGATGACCATCTTGTATTAAATTTAACACAGATCCTTTGCTTGAGATCCTTCCTTTGTCACATAAAGCCTACAAAAACTGTATGTAAGTCTTAAAGTAGATGCATGATTGGACTATTTAGATGTGGATGGATGAACACTACAGGAGCTTTCAGGAAGTGTAATTGTGTCTTTTTTAATAAATGACACAGTGTACCAGGGCAGCTGGAGTTCATTAACTAAAAACATCCACATGTACAGTTTAAACCAAGTTCCAGAAACTGTTCTGGCTGCCCCACCTCATTAACAAAAAGAATGCTTGATTTGTTGGTAAAATGAAATATTTAAAGACTCTGCCATTTTTATAAAATACCAACTTGTATCTTGCGTATGTTTGCCAGTATCCCTTATAGTATCTTCCCCCTGAGCCACATATTGTACCAGCTGTTTGCTGCAGATGTGTTTCCTTACCAGTGCTGCATCAACTTTGTAGTATCAACTTTTTACTTTGGCAGTGGGACAATACCAGTCCTGCCGATAGGAAGAGTGCTGCTGTGAGGCAGCAGATGCTATGAGGCAGTAGCAGTAACTTCCTGGTTGTTCCTCCAAAGTCCTTTGGCTTCCCTCCCCTGTTTGTTCCCAGAGCATTGTGTGCCATACACCTTGTCCTGATATTCTAAATAGGCTTTCTGCCCTAAAATCTGGTGGAGGATTCTGTTCAGTAAACTCCCCTATGTGGAATGAAAGAGAATGTTTGATCTTGGCCTTTACCGCAAGCTGCAAAATGTCCTGGGCCAACCCTTACAGAAATCCTTATAGGAAGCTGCTTTATATTGAATCAGACCACTGGTCATTTTAGCTTAGTAGTGTCTTCAGTGGCTCCGTGGGTTTTCGGGCAGGAGTATTTCTCAGCCCTGCAAGGGACATCTGGAACTGAACTCGAGATGTGAACATGCAGGATTTTTTTTCTGCCACTGAATTGTGACCCTTTCTAAGACATAGCTTGAGGGCTCAAACCAGCCATCTTCTGATGTGAAGTCAAACATGGTATCCTTTACAGTACAGGGAGCCTTTCATACAATACAATTACAGCACTATTATGCCACTTTTAACTGCGGTGGCAACATCCCATGGGATCCTGGGATTGGCAGTTTAAGGGACAGGCATTTAAAATTCTCAGCCAGAGAGCATCTCTAGTGCCTCACAGACTACAAACCACAGGATTTCCCAGGATGCAGCCACGGAAATTAAAGTGGAATCATAGTGCTATAATTGTATAGTGTGAAAGGTTACCCCAATTTTTATATATATAGGTCAATGGCACATCTGCTGGCAAGAATACAGATTCTTCCCAGTAAGGAATTTGCCCCATAGAACTCTTCAACTGATGCAACTCCCAATTATTTCAGAGGTTTGCAACTTATCTTGCAGGTCTACTGACTGGGGTTAAGGAGGCTGTTAGGTGTTCTTAGAAATGAAGTTCCCAAATTGATTTAATCAGAAAATTAGAAGTCATCATTGCCACTGGCTGCTCACCAGTTCCAAGGATTTAGCTGTACCCTTATGTTCTAGTGTAATTGTCATTGTTGATCACATTCCGAGAATGATAGACATTCTGAAAAAAACTGAACTCTTTCCACTCTTGCTTTAGGACACCGTCTTTGACTTGTCTAGAAAATGCCTCCAAAGAGAGATGATTAATGGTTATGAATCTGCTCTCCTCATGATAGACTAAAGGGAAGAAATTCTTTTGCTGCTCCATGAAATTCCTTTTGATAAATTCCTCCTGCCAGAGTGGAAAGGAAACTGCTATTCCATATAAATATATGAGGCATGCAGGTTTTTCTTGTTCTCAGTCCCATTTTTCACTCTTGCCTTACTTCGTTGTTGGCTTGCTTAGCTTAGCCTAGCCTAGCCTTAGCTTCCCATCTGCCACGCTTGACAGCCAGTGTGACAGGACATTCTGTGCTGCATCATCCCGCTGAGGGGTCTGGCTGCATTTCTCAGCATTGCACATTGAAGGAGTGCAACCGTCATGAACAACTCATCAGTGTTTGACCTCTCCAACACCACATTATTCATGATTTTTCCAAAGCGTGCTGATTATTTTACCATAGCTTTCATTTGCTTTTTCTTTGGACTGAGAGTTGCGCCACATTGCCAATAAAACTATTCTGCAGAGAAATGTACTGGAAGGGTTACTATTCATTAACACAATACTGTTGTGTGCAGGAATCCAGGAAGCAAAAAGCCAAAACAGTTAAAAAAAAAAAAGTGAGTGTGAGAGAGAGAAAGTTGACCTCTCCTGAGGCAAGTCGGTGTGGTTAGAATATTTCCCATATCACCAAATGAACTCAAGAAATAATGGTCTTATTAAATTTGAGCTAAATGAAAGGTTGTCTCCCACCACATTTGTGGGAAAGCAGTTTATGCCATTGGTCCCAAAATGGTTCATTGTAATAAATAATGGACAATCTCAGTGAAAGTCTTCTGTGTCTACAACGTTTCCTCCTGACGTCAAGGCAGAACAATGAGTTTGATTTCTACAGTCTGTACCAATGACAGAGAATAGGTAGATGCAACAGTGAGCTGAGCAAGTGTAGTTCAGTACAAGGCTGAACAGTACATTTCAGCATTTGGTAATTCAATCTAAAGGAAGACTTACAGGATCAATGCCATGATCTTTAAAAATCAGTAAACAGAGGACATAATGGGGATAAAGAAGCGAGTGTCCAATTTTGCTTCAGAAAAAAAGTATTTGAGTCCCTCATAAATTGTACATGAGCCAGGACAGTGGTGCTGTAGCAAAGATGATGAATGCTATTTTAGCCTGCATTAATAGAAGCATAGTTTCCAAACTGAGGGAAATATTAACCCCAGTATGGTCTGCACTGGTCAGGCCTTATCTGGAGTACTGTAGTCAGTTCTGGGCACTTCCTTTTAAGAGGGATACACCAGAGATTGGCTGATCTTGGAACTAAAGTAGGCTTGGCTGTGGTTAGTACTTGGATGGGAGACCACCAACGAATACCACGTGCTGTAGGCTATATTTTTCAGAGGAATGAACTGGCATCTCTGAGTATCCCTTGCCTAAGGAGACCCTATCAAACTTTGGGTTTCCCATAAGTCAGCAGGTGACTTGAAGGCACACACACACACACACACACACCCCTAGACAAGTTGGAACAGATTCAGAGAAAGGCAACAAGGATGATAAGAAGTATAGAGAACAAAACAGATGAGGAAAGCATGCAGGAGCTGTGCATGTTCAGCTTGGTGAAGAGAAGGCTGGGGGTGACATGATTGCACTCAAGAGCTGTCACAGAGAGGACAGAACAAACCTATTCTCTGCTGTCCCAGAGGGTAGGACCAGGTCTAATGGTTTGAAGTTACAAGTGAGTAGATTTCAGTTGAACATTAGAAGGAATTTCTTGACAGTAAGAACAGTTCAGTAGTGGAACCAATTGCCTAGTGAGGCAATAGGGTCTACTTCCCTGGATGTCTTCAAAAAGGGGCTGGACAGCTCTTCATGGGGCGGCTGGAGCTGGAGACAGTGCCTTGCGTGGGGAGGGGTGGACTCAATGGCCCGTGAAGCCCCTTACAACTCTGCTTCTGTGATTTCATGCTTGTCACCTCAAGCTGCTCATTACCTGGTTTTCAGATGTTTAAAAAAGCAATGTGTTTCCATTTCCATTTCACAATGTTTTTGAAAATTCTTATAGATAACATCTTACAGCTCTTCTGAAATTCAGATAATATACAAATACATTTTCCCCTGCAATTCTTGCCTTTTAATTCTGCAGAATAATTCATTTAACTTTGGTCAAGGGAAGACCAAGTGACCCAACAGCTGACATACTTCAACCAGATTGAAATCACACAACACTCTTTGTGTTTATAGAGGGATGTAAAAACAATTTGGTCTGTGTTTCTCAGAATCCCAACATCATATTTATCATGCCCCAGTTCTAGATTGCATTGAGATTGATTTCTTCCCATACATAAATTCATCAGAATTCTGGCATGTATTTTCCACATATATGTAGTTTTAATGCATTTTGTCTACTGAGTAATGGGTGCTTGTCCATGTTTCTCAAAATTATCTGCATTTTTAACATCTGTATATTTCAGATGTACATTGATCACAATGAAAAATTTCTTTCTACTGCAGATGGCACCTTCAGAGAGGGAAGTGTCCTCTGGATCACAGCAAAGCAGCAAAAGTCCCCTCCGTGCTGGCTGTGATCCAAATAATTTGCAGCTCTCTCCCATAGCTGATGCTATTTCCATTTAAAAAAAAATACAATAAAGTCTGCATGTGTAGCATATTTGGGGAGGAGCAAAGGGAACTGAAAGGAATGAAGAGACATTTAGTATGTTATGTTGGATCTTTTGCAATATTGTGAAGTTCTTGTAGCCGTCGTCTTCTTGTTGTAGTTACTATTTTTTATCCTCTAAAGTAATTCGTTATAGATCAGTACTTTGATTGGTATTGCTTGCCCGCGCTGTTGGAAACTTTTTACTCCACTGCTGAAACAACTACATTGGTTCCTTGTCTGTCTGTTCCCAGGCTCCATTCAAAGCACTGTTTGTTTATTTTAAAACTATCTTTGGTTTGGCAACAGCACCTGTCAGACTTTGATTTTGTAGTTCTTCAAAACTGATTTCACAGCCAATTAGTCATTGTTCTTTTTACTTTGGGCAGATTCTTTAAAGTATTACTGTAGAATTTGTAGCTTGATATTTATACCCTACAAAGGCTGCGTTATTATTAAAACTAATGTGCTGAATAGGCAAAAAAAAAAGTTTCTATAAGAGTACTTCATCTTAGCTGGGAGGTGTCTCATCCCTAGAGTCTGTAAGTTCCCATACTATCTATACAATTGCATTCCATGCTCCTGATATAATTATCAAGGACTGCCAGTGGAAACATTTTCTAGTTCAACAGCGGCCACAGCTGCCAAGTGTTGTAATTAAAACAATCCTAAAATAATGGTTTATTGGGATGTATGTTATTTAACATGTATAAATTATGTAGTCAGCAACGAAGTAGTAAAATTTCAAGATGTCACCCAAATTGTATAGGTTAGTTAAAACCGAAATGGACTGCAAAGAGTCCCTAAAGGATCTCATCAGCCTAGGAGTGAATAGAAAAGACAATAGAAAATGAGCTTTGTTGTAATTTAGTAAAAAGTATATATTTCAATAATGGCTGCTTCAGATATATACATACGTGTGTGTGTGTGTGTGTGTGTGTGTGTGTGTGATGAACCTGGACTGATATGCCTGTTGAGCAGGGTACAACACAGATACAATTAAAAACAAATTATGGCTAAAATACACTAAAAACACAAAACCATTTAAAATACAAATATATCATAGTTAAAATATATTGTAATTAAAAGTACAAGTACAATTAAAGTACAATTAAAAGTATAATTAAAAATAGACTGGATAGGCCTCCCAGAAGAGAGAGGCATTTTTCTGAATTTGGACAGCATATTTTGCTGTCGAATCTCTTCCAGCAAGGGCAGCCAACGAGAAGGTCCTCTGGGTGATGGAAGAGTTACTGCAACTAGGGCTCTTAGAAAGTGGAATAAAAATGAAATGGTTAGTATAAAAAAATTATATATCCTTTTGTTGTTGATCACCTATAGAAGACTCTGTATATTTCTGGCCACCTCATCTGAGAAAGGATATGCAGAGCTTGAAAAGATGCTTAAATGACAGCTAAAATTATGAGGGCATTGGATCACTTTCTCTATGGGGAAGGGTATTTTAGTTTAGAATCTGGATTATGTGTCCCAGGGATAACAACAAAAATTGTGAAGGAATGGTTGAGGGAGCTAGGTTTAGCATGGAGAAAAGAAAAATTAGAGGTGATGTGACAGCCATTTTCAATAATTTGAAGAGCTGTCATGTAGAAGATGGAGAAAACTGTGTGTGTGTGTGTGTGTGTGTGTGTGTACTGATCCAGAAGATAGGATCCAAACCAATGGATTCAAACTCAAAGGAAAAACAATGGAAACACTAGGAAGAATTTCATGTTGGCAAGAGCTACTTTGAAGATGGAATGGACTTCTTTGGAAATGTGGAGCTCTCCTTCATTGGAGCTCTTTAAATAGAATTTGGATTGCTATGCGTCAGGGATGCTTTAGCTGTGCATTTCCTGCATCAGATAACTTGGGGTCCTTCCCATCTCTACAATTCTATGAAGAAAGACAAAGAGGAAGATTATAAAATTATGTATAGTCTGGGGAAAGTGAGAAAGGGTGATTTTTCTCTCCTGCCCATAATTTTTCATTCTGTCTCTCAAAACTTGAGATTTCCTAATAAAACCAATGGGTAATAGATTCAGGGCAGATAAAAGAAAATATTTCTCATAACAGTGCATAAGTAGAATTTGTTTACACAATATGGGATAATGATGACTACCTTAAATAGCTTTAATGAGTGAAGAGAGAAGTTGAAGTAGAAAGAGAGGTCTATCGATTGTTATTTGCTAAATGGAGCCTTGGAGTACTACATTTTTTGTGGAAGGAGGAAACGGTTGCCTTTGTGCTTCACTTGTAGACTTTTCAGAAGTGTTTATTTGGCCATTCGTGGGAACAGGACTTTGGAACTTGAGTTTAAGGGCACTGATGGTTTCCTTCTCCTCATGTTTCTTTGATGCCTTATTTTAGTTGAAATGTATAAAGGATAAACATATAACATAAAATGGAGTGGGCAGTTGTGAAAACCATCCCCATCATGTTTATGGCCCTTTTGGACCTTCATGGGCCTCGCTTGGTTATTCTTGCAAAACTAGACGTTGGAAGGTGTAAAGTTGGCGTGGGTGACGCCAAACCTCTTCTTGGAAAATGGAATGGTTTTGGATCCTGCAGAGCTGTCCCCTCCACAATCCACTCTTGAAAGGGTCCATTTCAGGACTTCCTGATGCTGGAAGAGTTGCCACCAATAGCTTTTCACCTGATAGGGCAGAATGAATATTGTCCTGTTGAAGCCTCCCCAAGAGCATTCCTCTCTGGTGGATGTATGTCGGCAGGGAGTACTATCCATGTATTAACCATGTACTATCCTACCCCTCAAGACATCCATATCATAGGAGGAGAATGGACTGTAGCGTAAGAGACATAGCAAGCGGGGCTTACAACATATGACAAGACAATGGCCTTTTTTAAAAATTTGCTTGTTACTTCCATTGATATCCAATCTATCCACTCCAAGTATACTCAAGGGAGTCACAACAGAAAGTAAAAGAATTAATGGGAGGGATATATAACTCTTTAATTTACAGTCCTGTGCACACTTAGTAGAGAGTAAGTACTAATGAACGTGATATGGCTTCTAAGTAAGCAGCAGTGAACTCCACTGGTTGTTAAGTTGCCTTGTTCTCCATAAAGGAACTGTGTGTTTGGTATTCCTTTTCTCTCTTCTTTTTAAAAATTCATGAATAAAACTGAGCTGTGCGGGCTCAGAAGGCAGTCTTGTGAAATCTACTAAAAAAAACCACACACACGCACACTGTCCTTCATAGCCAAAATCTACTCCAAGTACTTCCAGCTGCATTTGGAAGGATGAGTCATGCTAGAAGCTGAGGAGGTTTTCTGCAAGCCTTTCACTTGGTTCACATGATTTTTTTTTTGTTTTGTTACATTCCTATCTGTTTTTCTTTTCTTAAAAAAAATTGTAAAGGAGATTCACCCAAGGAAAACCCATATGAGGATGTCGAGCTGAAAGCCCGTAATGCAGGCCGAAAATCCCAGCAGCTTTCTGAAAGTTCCCTAGATTCTTTGCACAGGATGTGGACTCCACAGGATAGGAAGTACACGGCACCTCCTCAGGTAATACAGCACGTCTTCAGAGGGCTGGGTTCTGTTCAGACTGTACATTTCAACTTGAGACTGTTTTATTTGTTTGTGTTCTGCAAAAGAACCGTTCACCACAGAAGCACAGACAAAAAGCAGATATAAAATCACTGTGTTCAACTGAAAAAAGATACAAACAAAAAAGTAAAATTCCTTTAAATATGTGGTCTAGACATCTTAGCAGTTTGAATTTATATACTGGTATTTTTTCATTTGCTTTCACTATGTACTGAAATTCTGTTATAGTTTCGTATGATATGTTGGTGTTATTCAGAAATGTTTGCTAGTCTTTGGTTTAGTACCTAAAGAATCACTTGCTTAATTCTGTACCTCTTTTAAATAGGGAGTTTAATCATTTTTTATTTTTCGTTATTCGGTTTCCCCACCCTCATTAATATTTATTGTTTGAAGATTCTAAAAGAGTATCAGATGAAATTTATATTGTCATTCAGCTGAGAAAATGTTTACCACACCAATAATTTCCATAGAGAGGCAGCTCTACTCATCCATTCTGCAATATCAGTCCATTTTACTACTTGTATGTTAGCCATCCTGTTTATAAACATATTTATGGGAAAATTTTAGAGTAAATTACTTCCAGGTAAATCTCACTGAAATCAAAGGGACTTAATTCTATCATATGTCTTCAGTAATTGTTTTGGGGATTCTTCCCCTAAAGGTAGATAAATAGCCTGGAGATCAGGATTCTTGTTATGAAATCTGTTCTGTTATAGAATATATAGCCCTATTCAGGCGAAAGATCAGGCCTTGTGCACAGACCTTGCCTCTCAACGAAGTGGCATCTGAATTGGGAAGATGGGGCTTGGTTCACTGGATACAGGTGTAGGAGAGACAGTGTTCTGATTTTTCTTTTCCCCTGTTTTGGTGCTGTCCCGTTGTTGTTGTTGTTGTTGTTGCTAATTATTTTGATTGATTTTATTATGATTTGTTCTTTGCTTGTGGCTGTGTGCCTTTAAGTCATTTCTGACTTATGATGACCCTAAGGCGAACCTATCACAGGGTTTTCCAGGGATGAAAGTGTGTGACATGCCCAAGGTCACCCATGGCCAAGTGGAGAATTGAGGGCCATGGTCCAATGCTCAAACCATTAGACCACAGAGGGTCTCAAGTTTGTATATTACTGATGTATTATATGATTTTGTGATTGCTAACCAATGGGGTCTCCAAGTCAACTAATCTAATTCTGTCTGTCCGTCTGTCCGTCTGTCCGTCTGTCCGTCTGTCTGTCTGTGTCTGTCTGTGTCTGTCTGTGTCTGTCTGTCTAATATTTCTTTACAGCAATCTAAGTAGAAAGGGAGGAGAAAATTATCACATACATAAATGTACATAAACACTTTTGGATGTATCTTTTAAGACCTTCTGTCTACAAAGGAAGGAATAAAATATTATTCTGTGCAATTTTTACCCTAAGATAAATTCCACAGTGCTCAGGTGTGCAAGAAACTGCAGCCTGGAGGCATCAGTGGATGAGAATCGTTGTTTAGTGATACAGCATAGCTGGTCAAGGTTGGTTGGAGGATTGGGGGGGGGAGTTGAAGTAGAGGTAGAAGTAACATTTCCAAGCTCTGAGAAAAACACATTTGTTTCGGATGGCCAGCCATGGTCGGGAGCACTGGGCAAGAAGGACTGAGTAAGTATAAAGCAGTTGCTTCTACTGACAACAACATACAGTCTCTGACGAAAAGGCAGTTTTGCCTCAGGCAAATAAACACCCCTTGTTGAATGTTTCTTGAAGCTCATTTGAAGTCTTTCTACTCATTTTATTAAGAGTTTAACTTAGACCTTGGCATAGTTGGCTTTTCCCAGAACAACTGTATTTCTGTGACTGAAGATGTCTCCTCTCTTTCTTTCTTTCTTAGTTACCTTCAAAGCCTAGCAGTCAGTCTCTTAGAATTGGAAACTGGTCAGAAAGAAAAAGCCATCGCCTGCCACGGCTACCCAAGAGGCACAGCCATGATGATATGCTGCTGCTGGCCCAGCTTGGTATCCCCTCCTCTCCCTCCAGCCTGAATGAGGACAGTCTGAGTACTACAAGTGAACTTCTGTCCACTCGCAGGGCTAGGAGGATCCCAAAGGTAATGCTGAGTGTTGTTTTCTATGTATCTGTGCATCAGTCCTGAGGATTCCCCTGCCCCTGTGTCTGTATGAAAAAGAGAGGAATCTGGATTTAAATGAATTTGGGACAAACTGGCTTAAATCTAATTGCTAATCCCAAATAGAGTTGACCTATTGAATTAATTTCTGAATCATAAGTCAATACTTGATTCAGTAGGCCTATTTTGGTTTTAATTGAATACCAATTCAATTTAGGCAATGGCAGTTTTGTGCCACTTTTGTTGGGCCTGGGACTATAGACAGGGGTGTGATAATAACATGTCTTCCATTCTGTACTACTAATGGCCTACAGCAGAAAAATAAATAAAGGGTTCTGAGCAGTGTTCTGATTTCTTAGTAAGCAAAAGGTAGTGGTGTAGGCTATTAGGGTAAACATTTTTTCAAAATATGTCCAAAACTGCAACCATAGTTTCATCTTTCTGCTGCTTTGGTGTGCTGTAGTAAGCTTCTGCCTTAGTGTAGCATCATTACTCATTACAGAGACTGGTTTCACTTAGAAGCTTTGCTTATCCTCACAAGCACTTGTATTTATGTTTGTGTTGTTGTTGTTGTTATGAGCCGTCAAGTCAACTCCAACTGATGGTAACCCTATCATAGGGTTTTCTTTGCAAGATTTGTTCAGAAGAGGTGTGACATTGCCTTCAACTGAGGCTGAGAGAGAGTGACTTGCCCAAGATCACTCAGTGGATTTCCATGACCAAGAGGGGATTCAAACCATTGTCTGCCAGAGTGCTACTTTAACACTCAAACCACTACATCACACTGGTTCTCTTAAGTTTTTGTTATGCATCTCTTCAAAGTAGTTTGGACCACCTAAGTTTTCCTCACTTACTCCTTTAACCTTACAATAGCCTGATTAAGAGTGACTGGCTCATGGTCATTCAGTGACTTTCATCACTCCCTAGGAATTTTAATCTAGGTCCCCAGTTCTGATCCAATTGTGCCACATTGGCTCTTTGCACATTTTGGTACACACAAATTTTAAATAAGTGTGCACGTGACAAGAAGTCCTGACCAAATGCCAAATTGCTGGCATGTGTACATTACATGTCTCTTATGGCAAGCTGATTTATCTTCCAACTGTGTGTTTAAATTTACATATAAGTAACTTTGTCAAGTTGATTGAGCATAACCACATAGTGTGGAGACTGGATGTGTTTTTTCAGCACAATATGTCAGTGGAAATTTTATGTGCAAGACCATCAGTCCATTCTTTCTTTCCTGTATACATGTGACCAGTTACTTTTTTAAAAAAGCAGATATTTCAAATGCACAGATTCTCCCAGATCTTTAAAAAAAAGGGGGGAGGGCAATAAACACAAAGCATACTTTCTTCCTTGTTTCAGTGATTCACCAGTGTACAAACTGTTCTTGCTACCTTAGCAAATTTTTGTGTTGCCAAAACTGATCTTTGCTAAACTTATCTGATAAACATTCTCATTTAAGTGCTTAATAACCACAATGCAAAAGATGGGCAACTGTACAGGAAGTGGGGCCCATTTTTGACTCCTTGCACCTGCCTGATGGGCTGTACAAGTGATTTTCAGCATGCCCAGAGTGACATGATATCAATTCCAGACACCATGCTGGCTAATTTTTGGCTAATATTTTCTCTTTTTTGATGTATTGGGGGCAGTTTGCAGGGCTTTGCAGGGCTAAGGGAGGGAAACTGCTGCACTTTTAGGCAGTTCTGACCTATTTGGGGGCCAAAAGTTGTCCCTCATTTTTTTTTCTGGTGGCTCCCAAATCTGCATGTTGTCAGTTTTCAAAGTGTGCAGTGTTTTCCTCTGTTGCACATTTTGTGTCTGCACACTAAAAAGCATTAAACTGTGGCAGGTAGGCATTGTGTTGGGGGATGATAGGAGTTTCAGCCCCACAGAGATGCAGCGGAAAAACCAGAAGTCAGCGAGCCAACAGCAGCAGCCTTGTTCCCCAGTAAAGATACTCACACACGGAGGAGTTTCTTCCAAACAGGAGGCACTTTATCTTGTAGCAACGTTCCGTTATGTACACAACATGGAACAGATGGACAAAGGCTTGCACCAGACACCAGTTTGGTCAACAGACAAATACATACTGGGGATTGCTTTCTTATATACATATTTACAACCAATCAGGTAGAGGTTTGCACACCTCCCTCTACCATCTGCACATGACCCCAGTTTCTTATGCAACCTTGCAATTACCCACAGCTGGGGCATGATGCAACATCTTTGCAGTGGGCTGATCATTTTCCCAGGGTTCCCTGCCTGGAATCCCTGACACATTGCTCCTGCTGTCTATATAGCAATGCATGAGGTGAGAAGATACCTGGAATACTTTGGATGCAATGGCATACACTTTTCAGACCACAAGGTGAAATCTTTAATGTACACAAGGGGAAGAATCACATTTTCATAGTCTCCCATCAATCTGCATGGTAATGTCTGGCACAACTCTATGTATTCTTGTATTCACAAGAGGGAAAAAAACCTGATTGCACAAAACACCTGTAAAAAGGATTTTGTTAGGAATGTAAAAAGCATTCACTATTTTCTCATCTCTGCAAGAAAGAGTGTCTCAAAAATTGCCAACCACTCTGAGATTTTTCAATCTTGCACAAGAAAAAAAGAGACCAGTGCATTTTCTTTCAGCAGCAGCACTAGGGGACAATTTTTTCTTCAAAAATATTGTATTTTGCACAAAACTGTGGCATTTTATTGCAATGGGTGGATTATACCCTTGATCAGATTGCTTTTCCTACTCATTTTGATGAGTGGGAATATGCAAATTGGGCACTCCCTAGTGAAGAAGAAACCTTCTTCTAGTGTTATTCATACTTCAGATCTGGTCAAGACACGATTTCTGGTTCTTTCTTAGAAATGTCTTCCTATTTTTGGACAATGAAGAAAAAAATTCTTTCAATTCTTGTACAATCATCTTTTGCTTTTTTTTCTTTCATGAAGCAGCCTGCCAGAAGATTTTTCTTCATTTAACTTGCTGGTCTTGACCAGTTTTAACCTCCAGAAGAGTAGCCTTTCAAGAAGTTTTACTCTGTCACAGGGCCAGTCAGCTCCTCATATGCTGTGTTCACAACTCCCTGTGAAGAAGAGGAAAGCACAAAGGTGTTGTATGACTACCTGTCTTCATGGACAAAACCTTGAGAGAGCCAAAAGTCACAGAACAGGTTTTGCATGGAAATGGCATTTGGCCCAATCTTGAGAATATCCACTTAACAGCAGCAGGGAAATGTGGGTTTCATCCAACTGTGTCTGTCAACCACGTATGGACTTTGAGGGCAAAAGAAAGAGGTTTCTCCTTCTAGAGGTAAATACAGACAAGACTGAGGCTTCTGTTTGTCTCCCAAGGCAAACCCACCATCCAAAATTTTGTTGACAGATCCAGTTCAATCCCACCATCCTCAGGGCTTTCATATTTATGCCATATCCCTGAGAGCAAGGCGGTTCTGTAGAGACACACTGCTTCTTACCCATAGACAGAGCACAGAAATTATTCTGAGTCAGCAGATGGTACCTGGTGTGAAAAAGGTTTTCAGGGCTGTCCACTTTCTTTGTCCTCAGTCATGTGAAGAAGCTAATTGATCCCTCTCAAGGAAGATAGCTGAACAGACATGTTTTCAACCTATAAGCAGCCTTGGAAGGGCAAAAGACGCTTTCTCCTATCTTTCTGACAAGCAAGAGGGAGGACCTTTAAGAAGATGAGAATCATCCAAAGAGAATTTCCCTCACAAATCTGTTTCATTCATAAAGCTGTGTGTATCTCTAGAGGCCCAGGGCCCATAGAACTTAATCCACCAATAACAATGTGACTCATCTCCTCATCAGAGAACTTGGCTAGTTTCTAGGGGATACACTCTTGTGGTATAGGCTAGCCGAACTGAGTAGTTATCAAGGGCATTTGATGGATAGTGAGACCTTAACAACGTTTTAGTGGAGAAGACACAGGTAATCATGCCAGTCCTGACATGGAGAAGGAAAACCAATTATTGGGATATGTGGGCACTAGCAGCAGAACAGTCATGTCCCCCTTGAGCATCAGGGGACCCTTTAGTGAGGCAGCAACTGAGCATCCAGATTTAAAGTACCTTCAACTTTATGGTACGTTATTGAGCAGTAAAGCCAGCATCTAGTGTCTGTGGAAGTAAGGTCATAAATACTATCATGACTTCTTGCAGGGCTTCCATTGCAGGGCTTCCATTAATAGAAACTGATCATCTGTCTGGATGTTCTTCACCAGGTGATGAAGAAAGTAAAGGCGTATGCACTGTGGCCACAGATTAACATCACTGTTGTCTTCCTCCCAGCTGCACTGGAACAGGTCTATGCCTTAATACCCTGAAAAAAGAAATACAAAGCTTTTTATTGGCCCTCCAAAGGGTACAGATGCTATATGGCTGCTCATTGCACCATCAAATTCTTCTTCAGAGGATAGTCCTTTTGAAATAGCTTATAGTTCATATTCTTCATTTGGACATTCCTAAGGACCCTGACCTTTTAAGATACTGTACAAGGTATCATTCAATTGCTTTCTTAGAAAGTGCTTTTCAGTGTCCTTCTGACTGGTCATTAGTGATACCCATCAGAGTGGGTATCAGAAATGGGAGTGTTACTGACTAGGGAGGTGTACTTTTTTTTACTGAGACTCAGTGGTGTTAAATCTGGATCTAAAGGTCAATTCCATGGTTCACAGATTGCAGGAGTTGATGCAAGCTACTTTTTGTCCTCATTCAGAAAAACCTGCTGAGAAGGAATGATATTAATCAGGTATCAAGTGTACTTTCAAAATTAGTCTAAAACATACAAAGGGCTTTCAAGCTTCTGATTATTTTTTTCCTCATGCTGACACAAGTGAGATTCAGCAGTGTCTATATCTCACTGAGTTAAGAGGGCTTTGCTTCGATTATGCGTCAGGGAAGCATCTGGAGTTACATGAGAAGTCCTGCCATCTCTACTGTCTTCTGCAGCAAGGGCTTTCTGGTAGACTTGCAGGACTCTCGTTTAAAAATCAGTGCTTTTCTTCATGGAATGATGTGAACCATTGAAGCATGTTTCAGATAGCAAGTATTCCAGCATGAAGTAAGTGTGTATATGTATGTGTTTATATATTTAGAGACGTCACTGTCAAAAGGCCTGCACTTTGTGAATATCACCATTGTATATCTCATCCAATATCTTCCTCCACTACACTGATAGGACGATATCCTTTCTGTGCCAAAACCTCAAAGCTTTTCTTTGCAAGACAAGCTTTCTAAAATTTTCATGAAAAGGTCCCCAATCAAAAATATTATTTAAAAAAATATACAAAACTCTTGTAATCTTGCCTACCAGGGAGAAAACTTTTGAAACTTTCATTATTACAAATGAAAAGTAAATCAGCAAAAATTCACATCCCCATTTGTTTCACATGTCATGTTGTATACATGGTAAATGCCCATGGTATATTATCTATGGAAAGGTCACTTAGCGTACAGCAACAATGAAAGGGGCCCGGACATTTCCTTGATTAGTGACCTGCTTCCCTTAAGATTTCTAAATCAGAGCATTTTTACTAGCTAAATTACCATTTGAGTAGTAGCTGGTATGATACTATTTATAATTGCCTGTAAGTGCCTTGCATTATTTTTCTTCTTTGTTATTGTCTGTAATTATGGTTACCAAGGAAATCACACTGAATCAATATGGGTCCTATTGTTTACCCAAGGGCCATGCAGTCCGGTTAGCTGCAATGTTGCAGATTTGAAATAAATATTAATTAAATGTAAGCTTTTGCAACTTAATAAAAAGTGAGAAGCTCAACTAGGATAGGAAATAATTTTTTTCATATATTGATAATATGAATGAGTATTGTATTTTCATAGGTTGTAAAATACTTGATCCCTATGTTTAGCTCTTCCCTGTTGAATTTAGGAGCAAACAAAAAGCTTGTTCTTGTTGTGTGCCAGCAAGAGGTTTCTGACTTATGCCAACCCTATGGCAACCCTAAGGCAACCCTGTCACAGGTTTTTTGTTTTTGGCAGAATTTGTTCAGTGGGGGTCTGAGAGAGTATGACTGGCCCAAGGTCACCCAGTGGTTTTCCATGGCCAAGCAGGGATTTGACCTTGTTCTACAGAATTTTAGTCCAATGCTCAAACCACTGTATCATGCTGGTTCTCAGTTAAAAATCTATGTTAAAAATATATTAGAGACAAAAATGATTATAAATTGATTTTGTCACTCTCTGTAGAAGATGGCAGGACTAACTTCCAAGTAAACATGGAAGTAACATTATTCTGTTTATTTTACATCGTGTCCAGTAAGGAAGGACTTTTAAGTGCAAACAATTAATGCCTTATAATAACTATTTGGTGACTAGAGTGGGCATCTGCTCTTGCAGCAACAGCATCCAATGTATATGTGTGGGGAATCTCCCCTTCCAACTATATCCCTCTGAGCAGCCCAAAATCCTGCTCCAGAGACCTAGAAAACCTTGCAGATCTGGTTGTTTAGAAACTCCTAGGGCTGTAAGGGAGAATGGAAAGGAGGGAATTTCTAGGACCAAGGCAAGCTTCATGTGTAGAGTTGCCAGCAAAATTCCATGAGACTTTTTATGGTTATGCATTCTGGAGCAAGTACAGCCAGCCAGCCAGCCTAAGGTGCAACCACTGTTTCATTCCACTTTTGGCTCCTTTTACTCATTACAACATCGACTTTAAATGTGTTGCTACTATAGAACACCTACTGTGAACTCTGTTTGAGATGTATGTTCTGATGTTATACTATTATTATTGTTGTTGTTGTTGCTACTGTCTTTCTTTGTATCCTGCTTTTTGCCCAAAATTGAGTCTCAAAGTGGCTTACACATAAAAACAATACAATGCAGTTTAAAAACATATAAATAGTATATATTAAAAAAAAGGTTTTGGATAAATAGTTCTGTCTTTTTATCCTGCCCCATGTCATCGAATCTCAGAGCAGCGTACCATAGAATATTATTTTATATAACAGTAATAGTAACAACAACAACAATATTTAGCGATGGTCGTAGTTCAGTGCTCACGAAAGAGAACATAACATTAATAAAGCAGAATACCGTACAGTTTTACTAAAAAGTCCAGCTGAGTTCAGTGGGATTTATTCCCAAGTATGTGTGTTTTGAACTGGAACATGAAAGAATCACATAAACAGTTATGAATATAGAATTTGCTTTAGGTCTGTGTTTCTTTTTCTGGATTTAATGTATGCTGGGCTGATGGCTGTCTTCTTTTTCAGCTTGTACAAAGGATCAATTCTATCTATAGTGCAAAGAGAGGGAAGAAGAGATTGAAGAAACTCTCGATGTCTAATATTGAAACAGCATCACTGAGAGGTATATGATAGAAGCCTTTTGGGTTAATATCCACCTGTCTTTATACAAGTTACTGTGATTTACAAGTAGTTTTCCTATACCACTAGTAAAGAACATATTGTAAACATGTAAGCATATAAACATCACACAGTCAGATGCTTATTTCTAAGCATGCATTGATTACTCTCCAGGAAGCTGCAGCCAATCACAGACCCTTGTGTATGTATTCTTGAGCGTTTAGGAAATTACTTTTCACACTTTTCATGTTTACTGCTAGAGACACTGGGGGAAGACTGATGTAGATCCAGCAGATAGTTACTATATAGCATCTGGAATACTGTATTTAGTTGTGCTGTAGCCTGTGATTTGTCAGCTAATGTTTTCGGAACTAAATCTCTGTATATACTCATGTATGAATCTAAAAAAAAAGGGGGCGTAAAATACTGACTCAGAAACCCTGGGTCGACTTATCCATGATTCAGTGTAAGTATTGTACCTTAACTTTTATCAAAAAAGGAACCATTCTCTTTTTTGAGTAGAGTGGTGAAAGACAAGAGCTTAGTCCATCCTGCGTTGCCACTTCTGGCCTTTTTGAATGCCCAGGTGGTGAAATGGTGCCTCCCTTCAAAGGTGTGCCTAGAGAACAGAGTGGGTTGGTGCTTCTGCATTCTTCCAGAGTGGACTAAGCTTTTGCCATTCGCCACACTACTCAGAGAAAGGGATGGTTCCTTTTTTTAAAATAAGATTTTACTGTACCCTAACTTTTATTTAAAAAAAAAAAGGAACTATACCCTTCTCTACCCTTCACTACTCTACTTAGTGAAAGATGGTGGCAGCAGTGGCCAGAGGACGGACTTTTAAGTGGTGGTGCAGGTGCTTTCCCTTCTCTGCAGAATAACCCTCAACCTACCCACAGGTCATATCAAAACCCACAATTTGGCCCCCAGACTTGACCTCCAGTTATACATGAGGTCGAGTTATACATGAATACGTATGGTACACAGCTATGCCAATGGTAAAACCAGCATGTTTTGTCAGCAATTTATTTTCTATTGACTTGTGTGTACACAAAATATAAAAAAAAAAATAAGATGAACTAGAACAAGATTTTGTGTACTGATTATTTCGAAATAAATTTGTGATAACTATTTTGTGTGCGTTCTTGTACGTGTATGTAACATATGTTCTGCCCTAGGAGGTATGTGCTTTACCACTGGGACGTGGTGCTAATCCTGCAGCTCAGACAGGGAGAGTGATCTGCTGCTTCTAGTTTGATTGTAGCTGCTCCCTGTCCTTGCTACAGCAAGCTTTTTACTTTTTGAAGAAGATGCTAATAAAGATACATATAACTTTGGTTAACTGCTTAAGACCTGCATGCTGTGAATGAGTCAGAATTTAGCTTTCACTGTGGCATAATACCATTTGCAAACTGCTATTCTCACATAATTAAGTGGTATCATTGATATAACTTTCTGCTTAAATTTGTCAAGAGTTCCCCTAGGGCTTTTTCATGTGTGTTGTAGAACTTCCTTTCAAAATATGGAAAGATTTGAATGGAAAATATTGAACCAGTTGTCAAAATGATCTTAAAGCAGCATGGAAATTACTTCAGAGTGTCTAAATATTTTCAGAATCATGAATCATTTCTCACTTATGTGTTCAATGCAGGGCATTTTTGCTAACTTAAGAGCAAGAGTGAGTCTGAAGTCTTTTTTCTGATGATAAAATCCTTTTCTTTTTCAGATGAAAACAGTGAGAGTGAAAGTGATTCAGATGACAGGTTTAAAGGTGAGTAGCTCAGCTTATATCTTTACCTTCTCGTCACTTTACACTTCAGTTTGCAATTACAGCTGTGTTTTCCAAGAAGAAATCTTAGATCTTATGCTTATGCATAATCTTATGCTTCAATACATTTTGCAAAGAAATGAGCAAAGAATGCAAAGAAATGAGTAAGATGAATGAAGGTGTATATGGATGCAGATCATGAAATCATTTTAATTTTTGATTGTGGAATCCTGTCCAGAAATTTAGAGTATTTGAATGGAGAACTGTGTAGGAGATGGGGAAAATTATCATGGGAATGTGTGGGACTCATTCCTTGGTTTGCTAGTCTATGAAGATTCTGAAAGTTGTCACATTTTGAAACACCTACCTAAATATCTTAAAGGACCCAGATCCTTCTGATCTTAGAAGCTAAAAAAAAAAAAGATTTTATTTAAAGAATATATTAAAATAAGATGGATTCACCATGGTATATAGTTATGGTTTATGGTATCACCTTTGGCCATGGATTCTGAATATCTGTGGGACCATCTGTCAAAATGTGGAGATCTGGGCTAGCCAGGGCTGTGACAGATCAGGCCTGCTTTAATTTCTCCCTTCCCGAAGAAGTAGCACCCTTTTATATATTTACCACCCTTGGCTCCCTCTCCACACTTATATCCCCTTTCAGCTTTCCTTAAGCCCACTACCCTTGTGGATATAGGGCAAAGTGGTTTTCAGGTTTATCACAACTGAATGTGTCACTTGTGATAGCGTGTGTAACTGAGCTCACATTAAAGAGACCCTGTATGGAGGCTGCTCTTTAAAAAATAGAATAAATTAGAATGGATAAAATTAGGAAATAAAAGATTATTATATTTAGAAGGAGAGGGGCTATATTTTGGATGGCATGCATATATAGAGTATGGTAAAGAAGTTATAGATAAAAATTTTAAGAATCACCTTTTAAGGAAAGCCCTTATTATAGCATGGCAAAAATATAAAAGACAGTTATATTTGAAAATACCACTCTGGGTCTCAACACATGAAGCCTTTTATAATAAAGAAAAACCTAAGGTTGATGTGTGGATTAGATATAAAGATATCTTAAAAATACAAGGAGATAATATAGAATTCAAATCGGTAGAAGAATTAAGAAATGATGGATGGAATACACACTGGCTACTATTCAGACAACTAAGGGAGAGATATAAAAAAGATAAGGAGAAAGAAGGGTTTGAGGTTAGAGAAAAAGAATTTGATAAGTTGTTAAAACCAGATATTGAGCATAAGGTAAGTCAGATATATAAGATTTTGTTACAATTACAAAATGAGCCGGAAACGGTTAATTCAGTAATGATTAAGTGGGCCCAAGATATTAATCAAATAATAACGATGGAACAATGGGAGAAGGCGTGGAAGACCACCTGGAAATTAATAAAACGAGTAAGTTTAAGAGAAAATTATTATAAGATATTGCACAGATGATATATAACCCCAACACAAATTACAAAGATATATAAAAATTCAAAGGATACATGTTGGAAGTGTGATCAGAGGGGTACGTTTTATCATATATGGTGGCGATGCAAAGTTGCAAAAAATTTCTGGGAGGGGGTGCATGATAAAGTACAGAAAGTGTTTAGAAGTAAATTTAACATATCACCACAAATATATCTATTAAACATGATTGAGGAACTGCAATTAGATAAATCACACAAAAAAAATATTGATATATATGATAACAGCTGCCAGAATTTGCTATGCCCAGGTTTGGAAAACAAAGAGTGCTCCTAGGTTAGAGGACTGGTTACTAAAACTGTATGAGATGGCTGAAGCAGATATTGCGATAGAAGCTCTGGAAGATAGTATGAAAAGTAAATCAAGAAAAGAGTGGAAAATAGTTGGTCCAATATGGGAAGCTTATTGGGGGAAAAAAGCAATTAGCTTTTTAGAAAAATGAAGAGTTCTAAATATGTACAAAAATGTGATTTGTTGGAAAAAATTAAAGATAAGAAAATATTTAAGAGATTAAGTGAAAGGGGGAATAAGGAAGCAAAAGAGGAAATAAGAAAGTGAAACTCTTTTAAAAAAAATGTAAAAGAAGAGAAGAAGGATTGTTATAGATAAATGAAGCAATGAAACCTGAGTTTCGGCAAGGGGGGGAACGGGAGAGGAGAATTGTTTTGTGTTGTATGTCATTTGTTATATTTACTATTTGTTTTGTTATTAAATACGTGATTAAATAAAAATTAAAAAAAATAGAATAAAATCTTTATTAAATGAACGACCAAGGGAAAGGTATTTGGCAATTAAATGTTATCAAACAGCAAAGCACTTTCAGCTCTCAACAGGCAAACACTTCCCCACTCTCACTTCTCACTCACACCTCTCTCTCTCTCTCTCTCTCTCTCTCTCTCTGGAAGAACGCTTCTCCTTTCAAACTCACAGAAGGAATTCTTTTTCAAACCCTGTTTCTGTTATTTTTCTGTTCTGCTAACCTAGCTCTTCCCTCTGGCTAAGAACCTGGGTTCTTTAGTTAGCAAACCAATCAAACCCACCCCCCTGGGTTCGTCACACCGTCTTCTCCACTGTATGTCTCCCACATCTTGAGAGGAAAAGATGAAGCCAAGCTGCATATTACATATGTAGTGTTTTGAGGTCTAGAGAGCACAACTTTGCTTTCTTAAGGTAGATGTCATCTCTTAGAAAAGAGATTAGTACCTAATGTACTTTTTTATGAACTAGACATCTGCTTAGCTACCGCTAGTGCTTAGTCATTTCCTTGTTTTGAGGGATTTTGGATGACAGAAATTGTCAGATAAGTAGAATAAAAATAATTTAAGAAGATGTTTTTATTTCCCAATGTGTAAATTTGATTGTATGTTCTATTATATGCTGTTGTGGAAAGCTTATTTCAGGTTGAATAAAGCATTGTAGTAATTTAATTAAAAAAAAATAGAATGCAGAATAATAGTCACTGTGTTATATTTAATATCAAGATGAATAAAGGAGAGATACTGAGCAGAATTTCAATGCATACATACTAGAAATGTCAAAAATGCAATTTTCTCGTCCTTTGTGAGTAAGCATCCATGAAAAAAACGACCACACACCATTTTTTGCATTTTGCGGCTTTAGTGAAAAAACGATTTGCACAGAAAAGTTGTTTTTTGTGCAAAAATGTTTTTCCACAGAAAATAGTTTATTTTGCACAGGTACTTTTTTGTGCAAACTTGTTTTCTGTGCAAAAAACATTTCGCACAAATAATTTTTTCCCTCAAAATTATCAAAAACTGTTCAAGATCTCTCATAATCTTCTCTAAAAGGGAGGAAACTTTTGGTACTCTTTGTTCTTGCATGCAAGAATGAAATCAGCATGGATTTATATTTCTGCTTCATAGTGGGAAATAGGAATTCTGATCTACATGTCGAACTGCATGTGTTGATAACTAATTCCAAAGCAGAATACACTGGTAGTTGGTAGTTGGGTTGATTGGTAGTAAGAATAGTTTGTAATGTGTAATTTTCCAGTATGCTCGAAGCACTTTGTATATACGTGATGGACTGTATCCAAGAGTGTCCACTGCCAGTGGCATCTTTCAGAGCAGATTTGGAGGGCATATGGCAGATGTGTCTGTGAAAGAGTATATATGCTGAGAGGGAAAGTGGTTTGCAAAAGTCCCATTGTGTTAACAGGGCCAATTCACAGTAATGGATGTCGTAGACCTGTTTCAATAATTATTACAATGAACTTTTAAAATACACCACTAGTATTATCATCTCCCCATGGGTCATCTGTGATTCAGACAAAAGTCCTCCTGTCTCAGAATATGATCTTAATACTATGTAGTTTTTCTTTTTTTCAGTCTTTTGCTGATAGAGGAATTTAGGATACATTGTATCTGAAAGATGGATAGTATCTTTATCTGTTTCTGTATTGTACTGATTGAAATGGTTTGCGTTTTAAAAAATATTTCAAGAAAAGGAAAAGATTGCAAAATTGCTGGGCAAGTTTCTTCTTCTCTTTAGCTGTCTTTGCTGTCTAGCTCTTTGGTTCATCTAACTCTTCATTGTCTAGCCAGTAAATCTGTTTTTATGGACATGTCCCAACTACAGCCAGATTCTGCTTTTATTCCAGCAAATTTTCTGGCTTGAGGTTGATGCAGATTGCTGTGGTATTTGTAATTTAAGATACAACAGAAACAGATGGGTAAAACTGCAACGTGTTGCTGCTGGTTTTATGAGGTGTAGTATTAGTATTATGTGTTTGTTATTTTGTTTTTCTAGAAAGTAATACTGTGCAGAATAACTCAGTGGATTCTCGATACAATGTAGAGGAAACAACAAATGTCACCATACAACCAATAAAAATCAACATTATCGTAATAATATGGAAAAGCCTTCCTATATAGCTCCAAATAGCAGTTAATAAAAGCAATTCCAGCAGCCCAGAAGAATTTTTTTAAAAGCATCCTTTGACGTACAAAAATGGATGCATCTCATTCTCTCAGTTCTAAACTAAATGTGATGCTCATTCTGTGATGGGCAGACGACAAATTCTGGGACTTTATAGCTTTCAGAGGACTAGACATTCTGAAAAATCATGTCAGATTGTTGCAAAAAGTCCCACATAGAATTTTGCCATTCTCATTCATTAGTATGCAGTCTCATTTACTTAGGTAAGATTGTGAACAAGCAGAAAACCTGGGCAGATGAAGACGTTTGGAAGTGCAGATGATTCCGTTCCTTCATACTTCCTTAGCATCAAAGTTGATGCCTTTTTTGAACTATAGAAGTGATTCTCTTTTGATTGTGAGATGATTTTATTTCTAACTGTTGATTAATAAATTATGTGGATTAATAAAGAATAAACCTATTAAGAGGGCTGACAAATGGTTATTTTTATGCAGTCATTTGAGAAGTTTATATGATTTAATCTGTTACGTATCTCAAAATTCTTTCCAATTACTTCTCTCATTGCTTGGGAAGGCCTTCATTTCTGTCAGAAATAGAAAGAATTTAAAGAGAGCATGCTTGGCATTGACAGCACAGAACACCCACAGAACCACCAACTAATGCTTCTTGTTCTTTTTGTAATACTAGCTCATACCCAGCGCCTTGTTCACATCCAGTCAATGCTGAAGAGGGCTCCTAGTTACCGGACCTTGGAACTGGAGTTGATTGAATGGCAGGAACGTGAATTGTTTGAGTATTTTGTGGTAGTTTCTCTTAAGAAGAAGCCCTCTAAAAATACCTATCTTCCTGAAGTCACATATCAATTTCCAAAGGTAAGCATTGTATTGGTTGGTAGTCATAACTTCCTTATTGTTGTTAGACCAGTTTCCATCATTGTTGTATATGGGCAGTGTGTCATTATTTTTGTTTAGCCCTTTTTGTCTTGGTTTCTGATATGGACAAGTTTATGTGTGTACTGATTAAGTGAGTGCAAACAAGAATACTGATAAGACTGTGTGATCACAGAGTGATTTCTTGGAATTATTTAGCTGGGGACCCCAAGAGCCATCTTTTTGTTTTTTCATTGCAATTAATCAGTGTGTATATGCGCTAGTGCAAAATACCACTAATGTGGTAGACTGTGATACAGACTGTCATGAGCTCTAAATCCTAAAAATGGAAGAGTGACAGGTTGGGGAACCATTAGGGACACTCTGGAAACAAGAACAGGAAATCTGGAATGCTAAACCCATGGGAGAAATTAGAATGAGAATAATTATGTAAGCATCCTTAGCTTGATTTGAGGCATCTCATTGGCTTTTCTTTTTATAACATAAAGCAATTTTAGGCCTATGTGCAGAGTACTAAAAAGTTCACAAATTTTGCATCATAGGGCCACCCTTTTTACTTAATGCATAAGCTTCTGCTTGGCTTTCTGGTTTTCTTAAATTTCAGCATGTTACAGGCATTTGGGGAAGGTTCACAGCATGTAGAATTATAGGTTTTTTCCCCATACATGGACCCTCCCACAAAATTCCCCATACCCCATGGTGCCAGTGGGAGTGACTTTTCTATCACATGCCAGAGGAGTATGGCTAGGAAAGTGAGAGATAAAACTCCCCTGTGATACACCTCTAGGACCGCTACCATTCTAAAATTAGAGAAAATTAAAAAGAGAAGCTGTGCAATAAATGGAATGTGTAGTGTGACCTCAGTTGAACAAAAAGTTGCTTCTCAGTTAAAGGAGGAAGATGAAATCACATTTTACAATTCTTTTACAAGAACTGATATTTGTGGGGTTAAAGCATTTTGGAAGGAGAAGTTCTTTTAGTTCTGTTCCAAGTTTACTTGGAAGGAAATTCAGCTGAATGTAGGAGCACCAACACCAACATGGTGTAGAGGTTTGAGTGTTGGACCAGAACTCTGGAAGACGAGGGTTTGAAGACCAGAGACCATGGAAATCCAGCAGCTGGCCTGGGGCATGTCATGTTCTCGGTCTCAGAAGAAGGCAATGGCAAACCTCTTCAGAATAAATCTTGCCAAGAAAACTCTAGGATAGGGCTGCTATAAGTTGGAGTTGACTTGAAGGCACATAGCAACAACAAAACTTTAAAAGAACTTAAGCTGCTGACAAAGTGTTGGGGGGATGTTTCAAGAATTGTGAAGCCAGCACAACTGACAATTAAAACAGTAAAAGGATGTATGTGTATTGGGGAAGAGCAATATCCATTATTTCCTAACATTAGTCTGAATAGAAGGAACAGCCAAAGAAGGGAATTCCTTTCCTTTTCTTCCCAGTACAGAGGACTTAGGGGAGACAGATGGAAAACTGGCAAATGAAAGCACCTTTCATGAAAAAATGTCGTGCATATAGAATTTTCGTTTGTCTGCTCTGGGACTATTCCATCTCTTTCAGCTTTGGCTACTTCTCATGGCATGACTTTAATCTTCAGGACATAGGTTTTTTTTTTTTAAGACTGCAGGGGACTGTAGTGGAAAAGACGGGATTTGAAATTTCAGAACTTTGATTTGAGTCCATGCTAGACTCTGCTGACGTTGATCTATTCTGCCACAGCTAGAAAGACCCACAAAGCAAGTTCGTGAAGCAGAAGAAAGACTCAGGGCCATTCCCCAGTTTTGTTTTCCAGATGCTAAAGACTGGAATCCAGTGTCAGAATACAACAGGTAAACTATCTTATTAGTAGACATAACTGTGTGTTACATAGTGACAAAGCTCGCATAATATTTTGCCCTTTTTTCCGTGAATAATGTTGCTTTATTCCCTCCAGAACTCCATAGTGTTTTGCTGGTCCAAGACACCTACTTCCTGTCCTTTTTCACAACTCATGGAAGTGTAATTTGCTCAGTATTGTGGAAGGGCAGTGGAGATGTTGCCCACATTACTTTGAATTCTGTTGGAAAGGAGCGGGCATTAGAAAGACTGTGTTTTGGGAACTGGTACAAATTGTGAGGAGGGAAATTGGGAATTTTTCTCCAGTTTGTATTGTAATCCAATGTGAAGGAGAATTTTAGTGTTTTTGGAGCATGTCTCTCATTTATAAGCTGCCAGCATTTTTTTCTCTCAGTCCAGCTGAGGAGCACCTTATCAGCATACCTGTGTAATTTCTATTATATTGTTTGTTCTTATATGGTTCTGCATGCAGTTAGAAGGCTTGAACCAGAAGAATGAGATATTCAAGGCTGCCAGAGGAGTCTTTGGTTTACCTCTAAGTCCCCCTTACTTCGACAAACAATTTTCAATGTTGGGCTCTAGCTTGAAACTGTTGGAGTCTAGTGAGACTTAATTGAAACAGTGTTTCTTTTGCTTCCATGTAAAGTTAGCATAACCTATGGATTATATCAAGGGTGAGAATGCAACACTCTCTTATAGCAGTATGGCAAAAGAAGGGGAAGAGACTAATTAATTTCAAAATAGAGTATACAAGGCCTGGTTTCTTATTACATGTGATTTTCAGTAACTATTTACATATGGAGAGAACAAATACAAAATCTTTTAGTTAGTGTCAAAGCTTCAGCAAGACTGCGGAGTAAAACCACGAGTTTTCTCTGTCTGGAAGATATTTCAAGATATGTTAAAAAAAGTTTGATTCCTTGAAAAGAAACCAGAGTGAATCTTAACACCTACTTTTAAGCAATGCAGTAAAATCTGGGGTAATTTTTCTTATAGTGAGACATTCTCTTTCATGCTGACTGGAGAAGATGGCAGCAGAAGATTTGGATATTGCAGACGATTACTAGTAAGTGCATCTACTTTCCCCCCCAAAATACTAAATTCCAACATGCTAAGAATTAGCCTGGAGGAAAGACCATTAAGGGGAAACAAGATAGCACATCAAATTTATAAAGGACTGTTATGCAATAGATGGAGCAGATGTGTTCTCTCTTAATCCAGAAAGTGGGAATAAAACCAGCGGGTTGAAATTCCAAGGAACGTCATTTCAGCTAAACTTCAGGAGACGCTCGTTAATAGGAAGAAATGTTCCACAAGGGAATAGATTATCTTGGATGCTGATGAGCTCTTCTTTACTGGAGGCATGTAATGAACAGACTGGACAGTTATCTGTCAAGGATGCTATAGTTGCATCCTTCATTGCAGGGTCCTATGTGGAGTTGGCCTAGATGGTGGTTAAAATCTCTTCTAGTTTTGTGGTTCCATATAACCCACTGTCAGAAGTAAGCTTGGGTGTTTCCTTCATACTACAGAGAAATATAGCAAGTGCATGTATCACATATGGTCATATGGAAACATCATATATGTTCTTGTTGGGCTTAGTCTGCAGGAAAAAAAAAATTAATGTTCTTCTTTGTGGTTCCCTATGACTCACACAAATGGGGTTATCTGTACCTGCACAGTGTATCTGTTCCTGATTTTGCTTGTCTCCTGTTCTGCTGGGAAAATAAAATCTCAAACTCTCCCCTCAACTTCAGACATTTCAAGACAAAAAGGTTTACCAGAGGGGACAAAAAAAAAGCATTCCAGAAGACAGCTTCCCCAGAATGAAAACTAATTGTTATCGTGAGAGTTGCTGGTTCTGGTGGCAGTGGTTATTTGTCCCCATGGTGGTGCCACTGTAGCACATTTGGACTAGCTGAAATAGTTTCTCTACAAGCATAAGGGCTATTCAGATACCTGGCTTATAGTATCCATGAAGGGGAATGGGGACATACCCTTGCTCCTTCCAGCTGCATTTTCCTTTCTGATTAGGCAGGACTGAAGGGAAATGTAACTGCATTCAGGAGAACTTGGTTGTAGAGATCTGTGTGACTGGGAACTCTGATAAGATTGCATTCCCGGTTTTGTGGAGTTTTGTGAATTTTTTGGGGCGGGGGGGCTACACTTTCCTTTAGAATGACAGAAATTGCCATTGGCCATGATCTGAGGAAGCAAGGGGCTCATCTCATAGTGGTAGGATAAGATCCTGCTCCATTTGGGTCATGGCCTACCAGTGAGTAGAATATATCCAACTGGATCCAACAATCCTGCTGTCCAAATTACATAACACAAGGATGGTAATTATAATTTGGCAAGAGAACCACATTTGCTGTGGGCACATGAGTTTGCAGGCCTGATTCAAACTGTGAACAGGAGCTCTCATCTTCCTTTGCCAAAGAGATATGCAGTATCCGTTAAGTGTCATCTCATTCCATGCTGATGACCTCTTATGGAACGAAGACTATGAATTGAGAACTAGACTGAATTACGTGGGGCTGATGAATGTAGAACAGCTGTTCAGCTCTATTACTGCACCAGTGGATCACTTGATAAGGACCAGGGCTGCACATACAATGCCAGATGCTAGAAGCAGAGATTTTCTGCCTTCACTCCACCTACATGCATGTAGCAGCCTCTGGCAAGTGTAGTAGGTTAATCAGTGCATACAAACCTGGTCTCGCATATGGATCAGCATGATGCTGAATCATTGCTGATTGTATTTTTAATTGCTGTGATATGAATCAAGGAGCAAGTATAGTAGTTTTCCTATCTCTGAAACAATGATTATGATAAATAATTAATAATAACAGATACTGGGAATAATACTAAGACAGAACAGATAATGGCTGCAATGCCAGCATTGTTGTGGAGAGTTTTCACAGTAATTGCATTGCAGGTTCAAACAAGTTATTGATGAAAGGGAAATGACCATGAGGAGCAAACATTATTCCAAAGGAACAGAATTTGCCTCTTGTGAAGCCCCTGTTCATGTTTTTTTATTTTTTAAAAAAGCCACAACATGTATATAAATTGACAAAAATCTTGAGCCCTTACATAAAATCATGCAGTTTGAATATGCTATAAATATAAAAATTTGAAACTATTTGAAAATTCAACCATTCAGTTCCTTCATTTTTAACCCTGAACAATTGCTATTGTAAACAGAAAACATTGTTAAGAGAGCAAATGTCTGAGAAAGTCTGGATGTTGATATGTTTGGGGCTTTTCCAGAATCATAAGTTTGGAAGGGAACTGAAAATCAGGTAGATTACCATCCCACCTGTATCCCCACGTGGGAGTGGCATTGCTGATAGAAACACAAATTTCGTCTAGTTAGAAACTTTCAAGATCTGAGGTGCTCTATTCATTATGAGTGTACTTTATGAGCAGAAAGGGTAGTGTCACAATTATTGGGAAAAGGATAAGAATTAAAATAGATGCCATGAGTTCGGGAAGTGAAGATGCATGTTGTTATTTTTAAACTCAGTGGCATTGTAGCCTTAAAGCATTCTTACTTTAAAAAAAAAAGCACCAGGAGTAATATTTCATGAGTCCAGGACCTTTGACTAAACTGTGAGCAGTTATTGTTCCTGCTATTATATATGACCTAGGAATGCAGTGTTTTTACTGGCACTCAGCAAGAGAGCTCTTAGCTGGTAGCTGTCCAGGAAGCCTGGCATGGCTACAGCATTCCTGCAGATTTGACACAATGATTTTAACCCAAATCCCACATGCTAGATATAATCACTTGATGCTTTGAGAGGCGTTTTATACCTAATATGGACAAAGAAAGATTCTGCTTTTTCAGAAATCTGACGTCTGCTAAGCAGCAGGTCTTGATCCAAAAATAGATTTCATCTGTATTCACTTAACTCCACTAAGTTTATTCATGATTTTTTTCCCCTGCAAGAGCACACGCACCTGCTGACCATCCCAGCAATCCTCAGATTCAAACACCAATCTCCTATTTCTCTTCAGTTGTGTGCAGTTCAATCACCAGAGTATTCACTAAAGAAAACATTTTGAAAGGTTGTTAATAGGTTTAATAACCTTTTTTTTTAAATTACTTTCTTTGATTTAATTAGAACCTGAGATAAATACCTTTGGTACAAAAAACTGTTACTTCAGGGACTATTTTTGCTCTTGAAGTACCACATTAGCAGATACTCAATAGCATGGTTTAACTTTCTTGTACATTACTTGTAGTCTTCTACAGTGCCTGAGAGTTTCCAGGGGGTTTCTTAACCCCTAGAGACCATTTGGAGAGTATACAAGAAATTTCAGAGACAAAAGGAACTGCTTCTCTCCCAGTATTGCTGACAAAAGTAGTTATATCTGTGGAACAAACCCATTGGGTCATGGCTATCATCAGCATAAATTTACTTGATTTATTTGAAAAGATTTATATCCCATTCCTCCTCACAGAAGCTTATGTATCCTTCTGCCATATTGCACATATAATGAGGGAAGGTCTACACAGATTCTGTAGCACAGTGAGGATGAGGTTGACTGACTTAGGTCATGGCTCATTTCCCAGGATCGTTCTTGTTGCACTGAATCTTTCCTAGTTGTCTTTTGTTGTGTAAGAACCATATCACAAGCCCAGAAACATAATGGACTCTATGTGCAAACTCATTAGAAAAGGTATGTGGTGGCAGTTTCAACCACAGTCTGTGCCACATTAGTAATGTATTTCAACTCTGTTGAATTCTTATTTCCAGCCTTCTCCATATGTGGCTCTGGTGGCTTTATTTCGTATACTATGCTAGAAAGAAAGGTATGAGCTGCAGATATTAAAATTAAGTGCCCCTTTTTTTCATTTCCTTAGCATGATGCTGGAAAGTATGTGTGCATTGCACAGTTATAAAGTGGATATTTCATTGTATTTCATCTCTTAGGAAAAAGAATAAGATAATTTTTCAGGAATGACTCATTGAGTGAATAAAAGAAAGATTCATGGTTAGAACTTTAGGCAAAAGCATGATTATATCAATTCAAACTTCATTTTTGTTCTTTCTTTTTTTTTTTAAAAAAATTAATTGTTGTCAGCCAAGTGGAAAAGGTCCCCGCCTACCTGAAGTTTATTGTGTCATCAGCCGTCTGGGTTGCTTTGACTTATTTTCCAAGGTAAGCTATTCTTTTTGCACTGACTATATGTTTGCTGCTCATTGAGAACCTTTTTGCCTAATGAATCAAGAAGGAGGATTCTTTGCTTGATAGGTGATAACAGTATTTTAGAATTACTATGTTGGACAGCTCATCTCTGTTATTGGGTTTATCAAAGAATGCTTTATTACTTCTGTGTCTGAAATACCATCTAGATTAGAAAAACATCTGTGTCTGTCAATATTGGAGCACATTCTCTCTGTCTCTCTCTCTCCTGCACTTTCCCTATTGTTTTTTTAAAGGCACTTTTGACTGAGCTGTAACTCTTGGCATGTAAGCCTGAGTTGATGGGCCAGAATAACACTAACTCACTATCAGTTTATTGCCAGATATAGGAAATGCCTGCACAGATTTCCTTTTCCTGATGGTTGGATCTTCATCCAGCGCACATCTAATCCTCATTGTCTACACTGCCTCCATGTTCAGCTTCCATTAATCCCCAGGAGAGATTGTTTTGTAGCCAGTGCAACAAGCAGTGTCTGTACACCCAAAAGAATGATGTCAGAGTTGGAACTCTCTCATTCCATATATTCTTTCTTTTTGTTTCCAGAGCCTATTCCACATACTGCCACTGCAAATCTAGACTATTGAGACAAGAATATAGAAAGTTTCCTATGCACCGACATTCACAGACAAAAGATAATTCCATATTCAAGACCATTGCCTCGATCTTGCATTGTGAGATTTGTGTGAGATTTGTTAGGCTAGTCTCACTCTCTCTCTCTCTAACACATGTACATATGCACACAGACAGACAAAGAGAGATTAAAGATATCATCAACAGGTCTCTTGTTGTTGTGTGCCTTCAAGTCATTTCCAACTTATAGTGAACCTAAGGTGAACATACCACAGATTTTCTTTGCAAGATTTGTTCTGAAGGTGTTTGCCTTTGCCTTCTTCTGAGGTTGATAAAGTATGACTTGCCCAAGGTCACCCAGTGGGTTGTAGTCCTGTACTCAAATCACTACATCACACTAGCTTCTGCCATTAACAGGATTTCCCTAAATAAAAGCAGGAAAGGGAATGGCCACAGACTGATTGATTTATTTATTTTCGGCATGTTGAAAGTCCCAGGCTCACACTTCTCTGAGTCTCACCAATAATTAATGCTTATCATGTAGCAAAGCTAAGAAAGATCTGTGATAGGAAAAAATTGCTGGTTAGAGTTGTACTAGTGGAGGCAATTTCTTTGGGCCCAGGGTTCAGATTCATACTTGATTCAACGCGGCCATACCAAGTCATTGCTACTGAATTTGCTGGTGGCAGTAGCAAAACAACCTCCCCCCGCTTGTTTTCTCTTTAAACAAGCTGTATGCAATATGTGACCTTCTTTCCAAGCCTCCCAGGAATACTATTTTTACTAGAAGTAAAAATCCTTACAAGACTGGGTTACATGGCTTCTGAGAGTGCTGTTATCCCCCAAAGAAGGGTGCACATGCAGCATGTGGGTTGTATAAAGTAAAAATAAGAGAGGAAAAGATTAGTTTCTGCAGTTGACACTATAGAAAGTTCAATAGCAGAAATGAGTGAGGACCTGGATGTGGGCAGAGGCTTCAGGTCGCATTCCGGCTACCCCGTGGTAGGTAGTCATGGCCTGACAACATAAAACTTCTTCTTATGTCTGTTCAAAATGAAGATGCCTCAAATACAAATACAGTTTTGCAAAAGGGCTAATGTTTCTTACACAAAGGTTAATGGGAACAATAAGCAACTTAACAATAAACAGCTTAGTCAGGCTAATGGAACAACAGAAATAAAGCCTGGGCATTTTGACAGAATCTCAGCAAACTGGACCTTTATTTACAGTCCCACAGACATTCTCCTTGTAATAAGGGCTTTGAAATATAAAGAAGCTTTCAAGACGCAATTTGCTTACTGGGAGAGATTTTGCTGCTGCTGCCTGTGCCTAAATGACTGAATGACTTGCATTTCATTTTGATAACATTTTCAGTATTGATATGACTGATTGAATCGAATGCTTGAGAGAGGGTTTTCTCAGGAAATTTATCCTTTTGTCACTGTGAAGAGACAACAAACATAGTATTTCACACAAAAGATGTGTTTGTTTTAGTAGATAAAATATCATCTAGGTTTGAAAGACCTAGATTCAAATGCCACCTTTGCAACAGATAAAGGTCACACTGAAGAGTCTTAACTAGAGCTTGAAAAAGTTGCTCTTTTGAAACGCAGTTTCCAGAATCCCCCAGTACTTATGTAAGCTGGGAGATTCTGAGAACTCTAATCCAAAAAAGGGACTTATCTCAGCTCTGATCTTGACAGAGGTTATACAGGAAGATTATTCGTTCATTGAGCTCAGCATTATTTACTCTGACTGGCAGCATTTCTCAATGTTCTCATGGTGAAATCTTCCCAGCATCCGTTACATAGTTCTTTTAGCAGGAGAAGCCAGGGATTGGATTCACAAAGTATGTATGGTACAACTGAGCTTATGGTTCCTCAGTGTTGGAAAAGTGGTTATCTCCAGGTTGTGCTTTTCCTCCAACGAAACAGAGATACTGTGCAAATAAAAGGAATATGTTTTTTGTTTTTGTTTTGTTTTGCACAGTAAAAAGTGTGATATATGTGTTGTTACAGTGGTGGGTTTTAGGACCTACCAGTCCATCATAGAAATGTTTCCCAAGCAAATCAGTGGAAAGTAGTTATTTGGATCAGCTGAGAAAATGGCTGTATCACTGCAAGTCAGGAAATACCAAACCTGATTTGTAATGTGGACAGAGTGTGTGATAGTGCAAGCCAGGCCCTGGGAGTGTTATTTACATTAGGCTGCACATTGACAAGTGGATTTACTGTTAGCATCCTATAGGGTCACACCTTCAGCTGGACAGTAGAAAGGGCCAGAGAGGTATGGTGGAGCTCAGGCCAAGCAGTGAATGAAAAAGAGAAGGGCAGGACTTGAATGGCTTCTAGCCATAGTCAGGGAAGTAGGTGGCAAAAGGTGACAGTCCCGAGGGAAAGAAGAAAGGTGAAATGAGGCACAGGAATATGTACTGCTGCTGTTCGGTTTGGTTGCTCCAACCAACCAAGAGACAAAATTTGAGAGTAAGTATTTAAGGTTAGCCAGGACTCTTATTTCTTCCTCCTAGATCACCTAGTCTGGCTGGACTTAGCAGCTGCAGCACTCCTTTCTGGCCATTATCTAAGTGGCATTGCAGTACAGCAAAGATCAGGCCAGTAACTCCCTCTGCCTGCAATGTTTTTTGTTGTTGTGTGCCTTCAAGTCATTTCTGACTTATGGTGACCCTAAGGCAGGGTTTTCTTGGCAAGATTTGTCCAGTGGGGGTTTGCCTTTGTCTCCCTCTGAGGCTGAGGGCATGCGACTTGCCCATGGTCACCCCGTGAGTTTCCACGGCCAGGTGGTGATTAGGACCCTGATATCCAGAAAGCGCTAGGCCACACTGGCTCTCTGTGAACTGCTCTAGAGGTGCAATAATAAGGGGCCTGAGCCCTCCAGGCACATTTGGGTCTCCAGTAAGAGACTAGGTACTTGAACGAATGAATGTAACTAAATCTTGTTGCCAGTTCATCTGACTAAATTGCCAAAATGAGAAAGACAGCTGAGAGCATTTAACTGTTTTGACAATTTGCAAATCAGTCCATGCTTACCACATTATGACAGAGTTGTGGAGCTGGTATTCCAGAATTTTTTTTTCACCGTTCTTGTCCTCAAGGAAACTTGCCTTGTCTATTTCTTGTTCATATGAACTAGGGCCAGTCCTTCAAAACGAAGAAATTATAGATAGGGTCTGTTCTTAATTGAAGGACTTCAATGCTAGAGCTGCCACTTCTGAAAAAATAGTGGAAACTGTTTATCTGTTAAGTCATGACTGAGGTCATGTGCTCCATGATCCTTGTGTTGAATCGCAACTTGTTCCTTCCCTTTGTCTTTTTGGATGGAAAGGAGAGGGAGGGAGGCAGGGAGGGAAATGCTCTCCCACTTCATCCTCTTGCCCTACCCACTACTGAAAAAGGGCCTTTAAAATATTACCCCCAAGAGAATGCAGACCTTGACAGACAAAAGATTATCCATGCCTCTAATGCAGAATCTCTCTTGTCTTTCACATTTGGCTCCGATGGATCAGATACTGGATGAAGTTGAAAGGAGGAGAGGAATATCTGCTGCCCTGGTTTACCCATTTATGCGAAGTCTGATGGAGTCTCCTTTTCCTGCACCTGGAAAGACCATCAAAGTCAAGACTTTCCTGCCTGGAGCTGGAAATGAGGTAAAATGAAATGTTAAACCATGAAGTAAAACCCTACCAAATGCAGCCGCTCCTACAAACAGTAAACATAGGGAGACAGAAAGTAGATCTCAGAGAACTATTAACAACTCTAAAGATAATGCTCTTATAACAGTTATATATACATATACATACACACACACACATATATATATATATAATGGCAATTTCCATTTGTAAACCATTTCGTTAGACAATTTACATTTCTCTCTGTGTGTGTAAGAAAGAGAAAGAGAATGATTGTGTGTGAGAGAGAGCTTGGCAGTGTAATTTATATTTGCTTAACACATACTTCAAGGCCTCTCAGTTTTATCTATAAAATTATGAGGTTGACAGGCTTTATCACAAGGTCAGCAAACCAGCAGTCACTCTCAAGGTGTTTTTCCCTGCACTAATCCTTATTCATTGTTAAGCCAGGAAGGCTGAAGTCATACAAAGCAAGAAGGATGTAATTAGAAGTTGTCACTAGTGCTTATATAGTTCTGTACACTGTAATATTTTGCACTTCTGCCTATATTTGGTCATTAAAAAGCTACAGGAACTCTGAACCATATGTCTCTCTCACTCGGGGAGAGAGACAGAGAGAGAGAGAGATCTTTTGTCATAGAAACCAAGCTAGCAAAGCAAGAGATAATACCTGGATTAGGAAGATGTGAGCTAATTCTTTTTATGGTGTAATGTATAAATCATGGAATGAATGTCTGTTTCATCTTGTGAATTCAGCTTCATAAGCCAGTTCATACATCAGATTCGTACCAAGGCTGGTTAAGGAGAAAATACACACTACTATGCACATAATAATGTGTACATCGGGGGTGGACAACTGTGGCAGGTCTGGAGCTCGTTCCTACCCCTGCAATCATCTCTGGGCTGCATGGACCACCAAATTTGCCACCACCACCTCAAATATAGAAGTGACCAAAAGTCCACTTCTGGTTTTGAAAAATGGGTATTTTTATGTTTAATAATGCAGGGATCCCCTGCAATCTGTTTAAAGGTGAATTGCTGTTCCTCTGGGCTTTCAGCAGAGGCAGTTTGGCCCTTCCTCTTTTAGTGAGGAGGTAAAGAAAGGATGGTTCATTGAGTCTGGAGGGTCAAGGCTTAGAAAAAGAGCCTTAGATGGTGGCATTCAAACTCAGAGCTAGCTGAGGTGTGCCATGTTGCACAAAGTAACAGGCCAAGTAGCCATAAGGAAGGAGCTGCAAAGTGTGATGTTTGTTCTCAAAGCAACTAAATGAAGCAGATGCTCTGGGAAAGATTTTTCTCACTTTTAAAGACATATAATAACACAAAATTAGCCTAATGTCCACATGAAAACCAGTCCAGTTGGAGCATGACTTATGTTTGTGGAATGCATTTAGGTGATAGAGCTTCGGCGGCCAATGGACTCTCGTCTGGAGCATGTGGACTTTGAGTGTCTTTTCAAATGTCTGAGTATTCGACAGATCATCAAGATCTTTGCTTCCCTTTTACTGGAACGGCGAGTGATCTTCATAGCAGATAAACTCAGGTAAGCCAATGAAGAACTTCATGAATGGATTGTGATATTTGGTGATTAGAAACAGTTTATGAAGACACTCACAAATGTACAGATTTTCATTAAGGAATATTTAATATACTTCCAGTAGTCATACCTTCCTTCTGATTTTTTTTTAAGGAGATGTTTTTATGTTAGGCTTTCCTCAATTACTTTTCAATAACTTTATTAACTAATAAAATGTGATGGTCCTTGCAGTCATATCACAACTGTTGGACCACAGGTTGACTATGCAATCCTAAACTGTAAAACTAATTTGGGTTGTGATATTTGCTATATTGCTTAGTTGCTGTTATAGACATATTTATAGGTGAGGGAAGAGGGGATGAATCTTTCATCTTCAGAAAAAAATAGGAATGGCTTAAACTTCCCCCTCCCCCTATTTTTGTTTGGATGACCTGGCTAACTCAGCTATCTCTCTGTTCTGGAGATGCACTGCTATTAAGACCTAATATGTTGACTACAAATAAGATAAAAACAGTTACTAGGTCCACTTAATATTTTTCTGGGGACATTCATACTACACTCATCCAGCTCTGAGACTTCAATACACTATTCTTACATCATGGATGAATGTACAGCTGTGAGATGTGTGGGTGAAGATATCCCTGCTTCCCAGTGATTTCAGTCTCTTTTTTATGTCGGTGATATTTGCTCTGGAACTATAAAAGGGGGAGTACAGAGAGGTCAATGCAACAAAAACAAAGCATCACAAAATAGTGTGACACCACTGTCATGGAAGATAACCTACTAGCATTTAATTTCAAACTGCCTTGAATTCCAATTTTGAGGAAAAGATAGGATATAAATAGAGATGATAACAACTTTCTAAAATTCTAGATTAATGCTCCTTGTTGTAGTGGCACAGTGGTAGTGAATTGTTGGATTCTAAATACTTACTTTAACACACAAGTTTTTTAAGAGCATAAATTGGAACAGGCATGGGGCTGGGAGGAGTTAATAAGTGTTCATAATATTACATTTATGCAACCACATTGTACTCACAATCAGAATGGCCATAATATCTTGCAGAGAAAGACCATTGTCTCAGCAAATAAATATTGCAATCTGGGTGCTGGAAAAATTTCACTTCCCTATAATTGATGTGCTAGCTATGTCTGTATGCTGGAGTGGTGTAAGGGAACTGAATGGCATTTAGCAGGTGAATGACCAATTGCACATTTTCTGCATGGGAGAAATCAAGTATAATTAATAAAACATCAACCATAAATTGAGAATTTGGAGATTAATGATGCATACTCTTCTTTTTTATTGCAATCCAAAAAAGAAGTAAACAGAAATAATTTATTAAGGTATTTGGTTAGCACTGGTAGCACTTTCCATATACTGCCTGGGTTGGAACAGTCATTGGACCACAGAGAATTCCATCTGTCAGTTGATGCTGTTCCATTCATCTGAGGTGATTGCATTCTGTGGACATCCTTGTGAAACAATTCCGTAGGAAGGATACCATTAATTATCACATGACAGTTTTCACAGAAGCCCTTGTGAGTGGCTGTCCTGAATTTTTAAGTGTCCCATTGTTGAGTGGGGTGGTGTGAAGCAAGAGCTTTGTAACAGAGCACATGCAGAACTACTGCAGTCTCTTTACATGTTACTGAGCAAGAGGGATCAGTGATGTCACTCATTAGAACACAGTTATTTTACACTCCCATGTAATTAGCAGCAACCACTGCTGGTTGGCAGTTTGCCGTCACAGTGCTTTACCTGTGCAAAAGCAATCAGAAGGCCCTGCAAGCTGATGACATCAGTGGTTCATATTTGGCAACCACTGTTCAAACTGGACTCTGCTCTCCTCCTTTGTCATTGCTTAGCCATAGACTGGGTGGGGAAAACTGCATAAAATTCTTTTGGGATGTAAGCAGATTGCCATACTTCTGCATCTGTCACAATGTGATTTATGATAAAGAGACTAGTAGTAACAGCCAATAATTCCCACCATGCCCCATCTAAAGACATTACTCTTAAGTGTCTTTGCAAGTCAGTGATGGAAATCTGCTCAGATCATCTTTAACAGCATATGTAACTTACTGGAGAATCTCACCTATATGGTGATCAGGAAAACAAAGTAAAAATAATACTATATTTCAAAGCCTATAATTCTTGCCAAGTGTTACCACACATTTGATTTTGTTCGCTCTTTTGTGCTCAGTGCCCAACAAGATAAACCCTTCAACATGACTCATGTCTTTTCAACTTGAAGTTTATGTTGGCTTGCATTCGTGGGAAAAAATACTTGTTAAAAAGAAGGAGTTAAAGAGTTATTCTTTACATTGTAACCATAGTTAGAACAGCTTTGTATGAGGAGATAGTTGATAATTAGCTGATGTGATGTGGAAAGTATGCACTTCCTTCTCACTTTGTGTCCCTACTCCAGCTTTATCGTTTAAACCTTGTTTGTATTCTGCAGTTTGTCACAAAGCTCATTTGCTGCAATCCAGTCAGCATGCAAATTAAAACAAGACTGCTTTGGTCTGCTGTGCAGTCATAGAGTTTGACCAAAGCCATTTACTACCACAGACGAGGAGGATTAATTTCTTAAAGAAAAATAAACAAACATTGTAGGGATTGATTAGGCAGCAGCAAATGTCTTTGACAGGGCAATGCAACCCTTCCCATTTACATTTAGGAGAGACCTTGGAACTTTGCTGCTCAAGAGTAGTTCATTGCATTACTTCTTTGAGACTGGCAAACTGTGATTGATTATGTCACTTGACTCTGCTGGCTCCCAAGGACTTAGTTCTGCTCCTATTTCCATGCCTTCTTATCTGAGTTGTGGGGGGACTGTTGTTTTTTTAGTAAAGGGACCCTTACATAGTCTTCACTATGTGCGGTCACTGTGTAAATTTAACCTATTTTTTAAAAAATTAAACAACCTGCGGGGCCCTGCTCTCCTCTTTCCCACAATTTTGTGTAATGAGTTAGTTCCAAGTTGTGACTGAGAAGTAGGTGCTAGTGAATTCAGTGTGACTGATTCTCAGGTGTATAAAAACAGATCTGGGAATCATGCAACCCTCCAGATATTGAACTACAACCACCAGCAGCCTTAGCCATCATAGCCAATGACAAAGAATGCTGGGAGTTGCAATCCAGCGGCATCTGAAGGGTCACATAATTTCTACTGCTGGCTAAAAGATTGAACCCTAAATGTTACTGTAGATGGTTGGATCAATTTCAGTGCTTAATTTCCTGAATCCCTCTGAATCTGTCCCAATAGCTGCATCCATATACAACAGAGAGTGTAGTTGCTTACCTATTTGAATGGAACTGAATGGAGCATTCAGTGGAATGCAATTTTGCTTCTTTCATATTCCTTCCTATTTCTTAAAAGAGAGAGAGAGAGAGAAAGAAAGAAAAGAATCCTTCAGAACCCCCTACCTCGAAGGTCTTCAGAGCAGGCCTGCCAAAGTGTCATTTACCAAGTCTAATGCCACTCAGCAGGCATATATATCAACTTTGTTGTTGTTCTATGCCTTCAAGTCATTTCCAACTTATAGTGACCCTATTCTGGGGTTTTCTGGGAAAGATTTGATCAGAAGGAGTCTGTCATTGCCTCCTTCTAAGGTTGAGAGAGTGTGATTTGCCCAAGGTCACCCAGTGGGTTTTCCTGGCTGAGTGGGGATTTGAAGCCTTGAGCCTTTTCGCACGGTGTTTCTTAAGCGAAAGGGCCCCTTGAACGTTGCGTAAATGTGAGAAGTGGTCTGCATGACGCACTCCCATTTACGCGACGCTCAAGAGCCTCATATGCAGCGCATACGCATTTTTTTATTTTCGGCTTTTAGCTTTTAGCCAAAAATGGTGTGCGCTTGTGCAAGGTCAGGCGCCCCACGCGCACTTACCTGCTGTGTGAAGCCTCCTTAGCCGTGCTGGTCGCGCTTTCTGCCCCAGCGCAGCCTACAACTCCCAGGCTGCACTGTGGAAGCAAGGAGCAGGGTGCGGGCGGGGCGCTCGCGCAACAAAGATGCTGCTGCAGAGCCCAAGTGGGAGGCTTGCAAGAGCCTTCCTCCCCAGGCTTCTTGCGCGAAGACTTCAACCCAGCTCCGCGAAAGGGTAAGCTGCGAAAAGGTCCCTTGTCTCCAGAGTCCTAGTCCAGTACCCAAACCACTACTCATGCTGGCTTATAAACCCATTGCTTTGTGACTATTGAAAACAGTGGGCTTTCAAAGCAGACCCCTGTACTGTGTCTAAGGACTGGAGATTGTATCTCTTTCAAAGTTTGTCCATCTAGAGTGAATATTTAGTGTAGTAACACATGTCACTGCAACAAAATTGAGAGGCGGCCTGCTAACCAGCAACTTCAAAACAATTTTTATTTAACCATACACACACACACACACACACACATTTAGATGTCATAAAACTTGTGCAACCATTGCACAAGAAAGCACAAGAAAAGACAAGAAAAAAAGACATAACACATTACAAACAAAAAGGACTACAACAGTAATTACAAAACTTAATGTAACTAAAAAGAAAAAACTAAGAAAGAGAAAAAGGAGGGGTGGAAATATAGTTGACTTCCTACTTCCTGGGGTTTAGTAAAAGATGATTTTTTTAAAAAATTGCATTCTACCATATTATCCTCTATGATTTGACTATATCTAAATATGACAACCTTAAAATATTATCTCCCATATTTCTTCATATCCTACTCCTACTTATTAGCATATTAGCAACCTTTAAAATATAGACAGACCGACAGACAGACAGACAGACAGACAGACATTTTGCTACCAACATAATACATTTGACTTTGATTATTCAGATCTTGCCACTGCAAGCCTGCCACCCATATCTTTTATAATAAATTCAGTAACCCTTACACACTGTTTTTGATAATCTGGCAAATCTTCTCTTATCAGAGTCATCAGTTTGTCCATCTCAATGATATCCAATATCTTCAGTAACCATTCTTCAGAAGATGATCTGTCCAAATACTTCTATCTTTGAGCGTACAATAGTCTTGCTGCTGTAATCATGTACAGGAACACTTTTTTTAGAGTCTTTATTAATCTGATCATCTGTCAGTCTCAACAGAGACAGTTTTGGTTTTTTTAATCTTAAGGATTTCTTCCACCATGCCATGTATCTGCTTCCAATATTCTAATCAGCAAATTCAAAGAAGTGGTTAGGATGCTTTGCTGGAATTAAGGAAACCCAGATCCAATTGCTCACTCAGACATAAAACTCACTGGTTGATCTTGGGCCATTCATTCTCTCTCAGCCTATCCTGTCTCAAAGGATTATTGTGAAGATAAAAATGAGGAAGAAGTGAGCCTAATGTGCCATCTTGAGCTCATCAGACAACAGGCAGGATGCAAATATAGCAAATAAGTAAAATAAAAATTGAGTGTGGCCTTAAGATAGCCAACTGTCCTGTCTTTGAAGGGAAGTGCTCTGTTTTAAAGTGTGAAAGGTTTGTCAGTCCAAGTCCAGTTTAACATGAAGGAAGAAGGGAGCAGCAGCCACCTTGAATTTGCTCTCAGTTGCTCAGTACCTTCCCCCTCGGTGGTGAGACATTCTATTTAAATTATAGTAATTATATATGAATTTATAGCTATACGTGTCAGTTAGCATTTGCAAATTCTAAGTCAATTTGTGTCTTCTTTTCTTGGTGATGGAGTTCTTCCTTTTTGACACTTTATCAGTGAATACTGTGTATGCCCTGTGCCAAATGCTTGCATAAAAAACATTTTGTCTTCGAAATCTTTAGTGTTGTGAAATATTTTAGCTTTTGTTTGGTTTTAAGTCACCTTCCTGTTTGTTTTCTCTGCCCAAAACATTATCCTTTAAATATTCCTTAGCATCTAAGTTTCCTGTAAATCCTGCCACATCATCTTTTGCTGTGGTTTTGCTCTTAATCTGGGCATTCAGTTCTTTTGACTCTGAATATAACTATTGTCCTTGAATGCATGTTCTAGCATATTCTGTATCTTGGGGACTTTTCTCATGGTCACAGCTATTCACTCAGCATTTTTGAACTGGCATTTTTCTTTCATGGCTAGAAACAATGTCTCATGGTCTTATTTTGATATTTTCAAGGGAAGAAATGTAACAAAATATGCATGGCATGTCATTTCTCCATTTGGGATCAAGGGGAAAAATGGGCTTCAAGCTTTCAGTCTCTTTATCCTATGTGACCAGAGCGAGAAGCTACATTACAGTACTTGTGTCTGTTCTTGAATTTATACTGTCTTCAGAACATCTTACTATGCTTTAAGTGGCTTGTGTATTATAATAATCTATCTCCTTTGGACTGACAACCTAAACAAACTCTTGCTTATAGCAGTGCCTTGCATCTTCATGTGAAAGACCTATGTTTGAATTCTGTTTGTGTTCCTGATGAGCCAGCTTGGGAACTACGTATTTTCATCAGGAGTTCAAAATGTGCTTGTGGTGAAGAGGCAGTGGGAACCATTCCTTACAAACACAGGCCATGATTTTATATCCCACCACTCTTTCCATTTTAGGAGGGTCTGTGGTGGTTTGCAAAATGGCAGTTGTCTTATGATGACCTGCTGAGATGACTAATTAAGATTTTGGCATAGATTCAAACAGCCCCCCCCCCCCAAAAAAAAAAGTATTGTGACCATAAACAGAGTGGTGATGCACGGTAGCATTTCAGGTTCCAACCACATCTTAACTTGCAAATATAAGCTGAGCCATGGCTGGGTCTTGATGTTTATTCCATAGTAAGAGGCAGCTGTGTCTGCAGGATATCATCCCTACTTACAATAGAAGCAAAGCAAATGTAATGGCAGTGTGAATTAGATCAGGCTAATAGAGGGTCAAATTAGGTCAGGCCAATGGAGAGTCAAAAGGTGTACATGTTTGGACATGATCTTTGTTCTCAGTTCAAAAAGGGATTTTTTAAAAATTTTTAATTTTTTAATTTTGGGGGGGGGGGATGCTTCCTATACTTGGCTTAGTACCACAGCTTGGAAAAGTTACTTTTGTGGATTATAATTTCCAGAAAGAAAAAAAAAGCTGGCTGGAGGATTGTAGAAATTTAGTCCCTCAAAGTAACTTTTCCAAGCTCTGAATATACATTGCTAACAGTTTAGAAAGCTTTCTTGTAGACATGCCCAAAGACTAAACACACTGGATTTGTATGAAACCACCTGTAAATCTACTCAGAGTGAATCATGTAAATGTAGCTAACTTCTTTTCTTATCACATTGAAATCAAGGAAAAGAACAGGGAGTCTTGTAGCAACAGATCTTTTGTGCCATAAACTTCCACTAACTAGAGCCCACTTCCTCCTTGGTAGAAGCTTATGACACAATAAATCTGCTAATTTTTAAGGTGATGATGTTTGCCGGTTTTCCTAAAGCAGTTTAATATGGCTTCTCTGGAAGCTCAAATCAGAAAAGAATGTCATGTACCTGCTGCCTTTGACTTCTTGTTACTACTTAACCGTCTCCCAGTGACTGAGTGCGCTGGTCAGTTGGCAAAGGAAAGCTCGTGAGGGAGAAGGCCTAAAGCAGAAAGCTCCCTAAAGCGTGGGAACCGCACATGAGAGAGGATGTCGGTGCTGATTTACATCACAGTCCTTCCTTCAAGAGGAGGGCAAGTTACAAAAGGGCATTCTATAGAAAGCAAAGATTATGTGCTGAACACCAAAGGAATGTTTGTGTTCCTCCTTTTAGATTAATGTAGCTCTCATTTTAGTCCCATTTGCTTACTGAGTTGATCAGTTACACTTGAGACTTCCACAGTCATTAAAAGCAAGTTAAAGAATTATGCTTGGAAGACTGAAGCATGCCCCACATTTTTCTTTCCCTGAATCTGATCATTGTTTGTTTTTCTTAAAAAAAATAAAATAAAATAAATACATTCAGTTAAGTGAGATAAAAGACAAGGCCAACACATCACATGTTGCACAGCAATGCTACAAGGGAAAATGTTTGATAGGGAGCCTGCATTAATTCTTGTATATACAAGGTCAAACAAGTTAGTTGTCGGCCCAAAGCTTCTGTACTATTCAGTTCATTTCAGCAGAGGGAGGACTCCTTCAACTGTTCTTCCCTTATGCTGAAGCAGATGGAAAAGCACCTTCTGGGCAAGAATGTTCCCTTTACATGCTATTAGGGCCTGCTGGATTGTTACTCGCACATGTATTTAATTAAATGTATTTATTTATTCAATTTACATCTTTTCTCCCCCAAATAAGACTCAATGCAACTGACAATAAAATAGTACAATTTCAAGTTGAAATGTAAAATGAATAAAAACATAAAAAATACTCAGGAAAAAGTACAGCACCCATCCAAGTTAAAAGTATCTTTAGCAATAAGCAAGGTCCATCACCAGAGGCTTGCCTGGATAAAGAGGGGTTGCCTGCCAGCAGAATGTCAAGGAAGAAGCTTATTCATCTTATAAATGAATGCTGGATAAAAGAACAGCAAAACCAAACTATTAGGGAGAACCAGAAATGTTTACAGTGCCTACCTAAAGTTTTCAGAGGTGGCAGAATGCCAACTGGGGTGGGAGGACAGAGTTTAGAAGTTACATTTTGGACTCTAGCTCCCCAAATCATCAAGGCATTGACCATGCTGGCTGGGTGATTCTGGGAGTTTTAGTTCACAAAAACACTTTCAAAACTTGAGAGGAAGAGGAAGCAGATCTTCCAAGCAGGGATTTCCAGAATGTGGGTACCATAATTGAGAAAGTTCTTTCACATGCTCTCCAGAGCTGTGCCTGGGATATAGGCAGGAGATACAAGGGACTCTCTTTTGGTTACTTTACATGTAGCTGTTCCCACCCTAAATCTTTTAGGGCTTTAAACGGAATATCTAGCAGTTTAATAGCACCCAAAAGTGCTATCACATGCTCCATAAAATTGGCCCTGGTCAGCAGCCTCTAGGCTAGTGCCTAGCTGCAGTTTTTGAATTATTTTCAAGGGCAGCCCCACAAAGAATGCTTTACAGTTGTCCAGACTATGTGCAGCTAAAAGCCATGCATGACCGAGGCCAAGCCTTTGTTCTGTATGAACAGATTCAGTTGGTATATTAGTGAAAACTGGGCAGAAGCACTCCTGGACACAGCCAGCATCAGAGAATTTCAGAGGATTTTGCTATTCTTTCACGGGGATCGCAACACCATTCAAAACAGCTTATACCTTGACCGCTAAACTAGTAGTCTTCTTGCCCAAGAACACTGCTTATGCAGTTTGTGTTTCAATTTGTTAGCCAGTCCATCACAACATAAGTAGTCCTAAGCTTTACAGAAGAGAGCAATAGTTATATCTCTGTACTATATGGACTGTTGGGGGGTTTTCTTGTCTTGCTTTGTTCTGTTGTTGCATTGTTTGGATTAAGTTCATGTGCATTATCTGGAAGTTGCTAGAATTTATGCTGGACTTGTACAGAACATTGTAAGGACATTTGAGGTCATCAGCTTCCAATGGTTGTCTGCTTCCATCTCCCATCTTGCCCCATTCATTATGCTGAATGGATCGGATCTACATAAGGCTTGGTATAATTAACCTCTGATTTTGGTGTACCTGGCATGCTGGTGTTTTGCTCCACAAAATCCATAATGCTGTCTGGATCCTTCCAACTTGTCTTACAGAATCTTGCTTACTGCTAGTCCTCAGTTGTAACATCACATCACCATCCTGCTGAGGAAGGAATCTTGTATCTTTTTGCATGTTATCTTTCAGAATGTTTTTGCTTAGAGAGATGGCAAAAAGTCTCCATACAGATGTTTGATGCCATCTAGGGTCTCCAAGTGGGCTTGCACATCAGTAGATTGACCATGAATAAGAAAAGAAATCTCTGAGAGTGGTCATAATTTTTTTGAATGAAAAATAGGCTTCAGCAAAATTTGAATTATAACAAGTTTGCTCAGTTGCACTGATGGAGGTTGAATTCCCAACCTTTTGTCATTTGAACTTTGGGAAGAGAAAAAAAGATAGCACCATTCATTAATTGAAACGTTAGTCCTAATTACAGTAGACTCATTGAATGAATGAGAGTTAAGGCAATACTTCGTCCCATTGATTCAGTGTCTACTTGAGTTGGGACTAACAGTTGGATTTAGCACAAGTCAAAGTGGCAGGTCTTAAATGCCTTTTTCTTCATTTTGTTCCCTGACAACAAACTGGATGTAGAAGCCATTTTGTTGTTGTTGTTATCTGCCTTCAGGTCATTTTCTACTTATGGCAACCCTAAGGTGACCCTGTCACGGGGTTTTCTGGGGGCTGAGAGTATGTGATGCACTCAAGGTTACCTAGTGGGTTTCCATGGCTGAGTGGGAAATTGAACCCTGGTATCTGGGGTCGTAGTCCAACCACAAGCCATTGCACCACACTGGCTCTTTATTTTATTGTAGCTTCCCAGAAAACGCATGTACTAGGGAAGTGCTCTACTTAAAAGTAATGTATCAGCAAGGAATTTCCCACAAAAGATAAATAAGTATTTCTGAATGCTAGGAATGGCTTTCTTTGGAAAGTGTTCTACAAATGAGGGAAAGTGTAATTATTCTGCTATATCCACCAGGAAGGAGGAACCTAAGAATAATTTGCACTTGACCAAGGTCAAGGACATCAGGCACTTTGGTCCTCCCGTTTCCAAACTGCTATGCTGCACAAGGACATGGCTTTTTTCCAGGGCTTACATATGCTGTGAAAAATGTAATTAGAGATGTACAACAAGGACCTTAGTTGAAAGTGGTTGTAAAGGAAGCTGCCATACAATTTCATAAACAAAGCAGCTGTGAGGCTAATAATAGCCTTTTTAATAGGGTTGCCTTGGCAAGTGGCCTTGACAGGATCGCTGTGTAGTTAGTCGAAATTCAACGGGTCCCTCAGCTCATGTGTCTTTAGGCTGGGGAGAACTTACTACTAGGTAGTTCTTGAGGAAACAAAGGTGGCAATTCTCCTGTCAAGTGCTCTCAGGAACAATTGTATTTGACAGATCTTGGGCTGAATGCCATTACATATCATGGGAACACTGGGAAGAGGAAGTACTTTTTGCCTTTTTATTTAAGATAGACACATGTATCAAGATGTGTGAGCTGTTCTGCTTCTGGAGCACATACATCTGTTTGTGAGAGAGATGTGCACGTTTCCTTTCTATTTGTTGTGCTGGAAGTGAAGCTCATTTGTCTTCTGTTTTATGGATAAGATACAGAATTTCCCTGTGAACCCTAAAAAAGATAAGAAACATCCAAAGATCTAGCCCAACATTCTGTTCCTGCAGCAGCCAGCCAGATACTTTGGGGAGCTCAGAAGGAGGACGTGAGTGCAACGGCACCATTTCACTTTCCCACCTGTGTTCCCTACCAACTGGGATTCAGAACCATTCTGCTTCTGATACCGGAGTTAGTATATGGACATCTTGTCTAGAAACCTTTGTCAGAGTTATGCATTATGAAACCGTCTAGTCTTCCTCTAAAGCTGTCCAATATTTAACTATGTGCTGCATGAAGATGTACTATGCATATATATCATGAAGGCCCCCTTATCTGAATTTCATTTTGAAAAGTAGATTCTAAAAAAAGATAATGGACTAATGCCAGTCCTTTCTTTCTCAGTACCCTCTCCAGCTGCTCGCATGCTGTGGTGGCTTTGCTGTATCCCTTCTCCTGGCAGCACACCTTCATTCCTGTCCTCCCTTCTTCCATGATTGACATTGTGTGCTGCCCTACTCCATTTCTAGTTGGATTGCTGTCCAGCTCACTGCCCAAACTAAAGGAGCTACCAGTAGAAGAGGTAAGATTAGAGCTAATACTGCACTTCGTATGCTTGAAGAAATTCTCAGGAGAGAATTTGATAATAATTTCAACAGAAATTTGTAGCTAGATCTTTACTTGCAACATACTGAAAGGGATGCTGATGCTTTATTCCTCCTTCTTCTCCATATTCACACACACATACAACCAACCTATAATGGATGTAATATTGCTGAATTTGGAGAAGATGGAAGAAAAATGATATTAACTAGGTGATACTTTCAGGTGGCACTCCTTGACTTCAGGCAGTCTATATCTGATGTACTATAACTGGGAACTTCATGACAAGAAATGAGGACTTGACATTACTGGGAATAAGGAATGGGCATGGACAGCTTGCAGACTGAGCTTGCAAGAGACCTCCCCCACTCTATCAGTGGGAGGTACCAATCCATTAAACATCTATAGAAATTAGTATAGCTATATGGTCCTCTTTTGTCCTCGCTTCAGTTCCTTTAATATTTGGCCATGTTAGAGCAGAGATCTTTTTCAAATAAGCTACACAGTCTGCTGTAAAAATAAAATATGTACCCATATTCTACATCACCTATTTAGTTACATAGGTGTAACTAAGTAATGTTAACTGGCCTGCCTCCCCAACCTATTTTACCAGGCCGCAGCTGCACCAAGAGATGGAGCTGTGTTCAGCAGGTGATCAGAGTGCAGGAGGATGATGTTTCCACCCACCTCCCACCAGCGAGTGGGGCTGCAACAAGAAATTGTGACCGGGTTCTGCTTCTGATTGTTGCAGCCTCATTCACTGGTGGGAGTGGGTTCAAAACCTTATCATTCTGTGCCCTGATAATCAGTTCAGCAGATCTTCATCTCTTGGTGTGGTGCTGCTACGTGATCAAGTAGGTTTTAGGAGGGCATTTACGATTGTGGAAAAGTGCCACATTTGTAACTATTTAGTGAATATGAAGCAGTTACAGATCCGTAACTCTAGGTTATGAATCCATAACTGCAATAGTGAATGCAAGCTGTTATGTTTTTACACATCTTGACATATTCTCTCCCCCCAAAAAGTGAGGAATAAAACAGCACAGTGTTTTAATATTTAACATGAGAATTAAAACAGTACCACAAAACTGAGGAGTGATATTACTTTCAAACGCACGCAATCTGTTCTAGGAGGACATACTGGCACTACGCTGAATGGAAATCAGTAGGATCAAAATGTTGTCACCAGCATCTCTTCTGTTTGGAGTTGGATTCTGGGCTGATTTATTCCTCTTCTGAGTTCTTTTGTCAGCCATGAAACCAGCTCAGTCTGAAAACAGCAGTAGTAAACATAAGAACAGGTGCACTGGTAGTTGTTATTGGTCCAAAAAATTGGGATCAGGCACTACTAAGTACCTGATAGCATTGCTCCCCTTTGAGGTATCATGAAAGCAGAGGAATAAGCAGATGGATTGGACATCCAAAGCTTTTGCTCTCAGTTTTCATGTGATATTACTGTTTAAGAGGCTTAACTGTAACACGTGCAAGGACAACTTCATTAGTTATCAGAGAGGTGAGCATTTAGACATTCTACACACTGCAGGATCAGTATCTATTTTTTTGCATATTAGTGGTGCAGAATCAAACTCTTTGGGTCAACAGGGTCATATACCATCAGGCAAATTTTTAAGGAGAGCTGCTTTTTCTAGAAAGTCAAATAATGGTAAAATGTTTGCAGGCATCCATAAAGAACTTTTCTGTGTTAATTCTCTTCAGGCACTGATGGTGAACCTTGGATCTGATCGTTTTATTAGACAGGTACTGCATGTTTTTGGTTTAGTGCGTTGAAATTGCCAAACACTTCATTGCCCCTTGCAAAAAAGAGCATCAAGACTGTGAAGTTATTCCATTAGCTGAGAATGAAGAAATCTGGTGGTTGTGCTGGTAGGAGCTTAGCCTCATAATAGAACACTGTTCCATGAGGAAGTAGAGGATATTGCCAAGACATCTGGCAAATTTATGCCATAGAGCTGGGGTGGGGAACCTCAAGCCCTGGGGTCAAATTCAGTCCTGGGAGCTGACTCCAGCCTTCTGGGTTTCCTCCAGGGACTGTGCCCCCTTCCCAACCACACCAGTGTTTGGTGGTCTCTCAGCTTTTGTATATGTTTTTCCCTATTTTAAATGTTTGATATACCAATCCTAAGGCTTAGTTACTGGCAGTAAGAATTTAAGCTAAGATATGCTGCTCTTTGTAGTCTCACCCCTCTGGTTTTGGTCCTAACTATCACTGAAATGTAGCCCCTGGGAACCTATCTGGAGTGGATTTCAGTTCTTAGGCTGAAGAGGGTTCCCCACCCTCGCCATGAGATGCTCCACTGCTCTTTTTGCAAGATTTGCTGCCAGCACAGGAGAATATCCATTTGTTTATAATTCACTCTTACGTACATTACTCTGCTGCTTTAATGTAACTGAAGCAGTCTTGGTGCTGTCAGTTCCCCACAGTTCAGCTTCCAGTCCACTGCATGGGCACCTCTGCTGAGCTATACTGCAGTTATGGGCTTTTTATAGGCCTTTTGCCTAGAACTTCCATTTAATAACCATGGGTGTACTACTCATTGTTGGATTTTACAAGTGTTGAAAGTTCTATTGCTTGAGAGAGGTTTGCCTTAGAAAAGATACTTCTTATGGATCTCAGGTCTCCTACTCCTAAGAGAGCCAGCTGCATTATTTTGTACAGTCATCTCTTTGAGAACTGCTGCTTCACTGTCCTTCCTTCCTAGAATAGAAGCACTTTGAAGCAGCATCTTCCCTCCATTCTTCTTGTACTTGTATGTGAAGGTCCATGGAGATCAAGAAGCTGCAGTGGATGAGAGGGTTGGAACAGGTCTTCTAAATCTTAGTGATCACTGAATAGTTAGTCCCTCTTATGAAACTGTGAATTGGCCACATTTCTCTCCTGCATATGCCTGGAGCATGTGGACTGATCGGGGCTAATGCTTTACAGAACAGTGGTGGTGTTTTCTTTCCTGTATTATCAGTCTGATTTCTGTTCTCACTAAAATTGCTATAAAACTGCATCCAGAAATAAAACATTCTGAAAGACATAGAATCGTTTCATACTATATCTGCAATATGCATTGGTAGTAAATCCCTAAGCATTCTAAACTTTTATAGTCTAAAATTAGAATTGGAAATTAGCATATAAGGAAGGTTGGTTTTATTTTACCTCTTTTAGATGGATGATGAAGACACACTTTTGCCTAGGAAACTGCAAGCAGCTCTGGAGCAGGCTCTAGAGAGGAAGGATGATTTAATAAACCAAGATTCAGACAGTGAATCAGATGAGGGTAAGAGAGATTGAAAACAAATTGTGTTTACAGCAGAGGATTTGCAAGATGGGTATGGGTAAGATGGATGAGTATTTGCAACATGTCCTTGGAAACTAAAAAGGCAAACAAGAATGTTTTGTGTAAATGGATCATCTTATTGCAAAAAGGATATTTTTCAACATTAAAAATGCATTTCACAACAGGAAACAGTTCATGGGAGTATTGAATAATGACACATAATATTTTTCAAAACATTATCACACATTACTAATCATTTGATTACATAAGAATTCTAGGCCAGCTATTCTGAAGAGTCACTTCCATGAGTATGTTTTTGGCAAATTTATTTTATTAGTCTGTGAGAATTTAATTACGAGCTTGGATGCTGTGCTATTCCCAAAGGAAAGATGAAAGAAACGGCATTTGGTTTAGAGGAGTTTACTGTGTTGATCTCCATCAGTGTAGCTTCCCTAGAAAAGTACCTAATAATATCAGGCTCAACCTATCCAGCTTCACATATTTAAAAGGCTTTAGAATTGTTTTAATATCCCTTAGGCACTGAATAGCTGCATGCCATTTGGCTTTGCTGGGTTTGGCACTGTAATTTGTTGTATGAGGATCAGTGGGAATGTGTTAGTTGCATCAAGTAAGTTTTTGTAGGACTATAGCATTTATCTTTTATGTTCATCTGGAGCAGGAGAGGGCGAAGCTCAAGCTCATTTTTGTGCTGCTTTCATTTGATGCTGCTACCACTACTTCCTCTGATGGTGTTGCAGTCTTTGAACCCAAAGTGGTGATGTTCACACAGCCATTAACAAAAATACTGCTCAGAATCAGTGGCAGTATCGCCAACAACAAAACAAAACCCTGGATCTTTTGGTTTCTCTTTCCTTGTGGAACAGAAAAGAGACATTCTGTGCTGTAGACTAGAAGAGATTTATAGTGCAGGAGTGTACTTTGGTACCCTCTTTCACTATAGCAAATAAATGCAGTTGCTGCTGAGTTTGGGGGGCAACTCTGGCAGCTGCTGAAATTTGGTGGGGCAGCAGCAACCTCAGCAATGTGAGCTCCAGGGGTAGGACATCCAATAACCTCTCTAACCCTAGGAAATTGCTCATCTCCAATTTAGTGGCATACTCATTGGCAAAGAAGAACAGGTTGCTTACCTGTAACTGTGGTTCTTCGAGCGGTCATCTGTGCCCTCACACACTAGGAGCTTTCGCGTGTGCGCGGTAGCATTTGGAAGATTCTAGAGCTTAGCAACTTGGCGGGAACCCCTCCCCCATGCCCGTACTGAGCATGCTCAGCCCGCCAAGCTAACAGTCTCTCCTCAGTTCTAGAGTCCGCCAATAAGGGACCTGAAAAGAGGGGACAGCTGGGCGGGTGTGTGTGAGGGTACAGATGACCACTTGAAGAACCACAGTTACAGGTAAGCAACCTATTCTTCTTCTTCGTGGTCTCTGTGCCTTACACACTAGGAGACTTTGTAGCTTACCCGTTGGACGGTGGGTCAGGTCCTAGAGAACGGAAGATAGCACCGCACATCCAAAACGGGCATCTCTCCGGGACCGGCAGTCCAGTTTGTAGTGACGCACGAAGGTCGAGGGTTGAGACCAGGTTGTCACACGGCACAGTTCTTGCAGGTCCACTCCTCGAAGGAGAGCTGCTGAAGAAGCTACTGCTCTGGTGGAATGAGCACGCAGCAAGGCTGGCGGAGGCTGCTTAGCCAGTTCGTACGCCAGCAGAATGGTCTGGGCCACCCATTTGGAAAACCTCTGGGTGGACACCTTGTGGCCTCTTCGACGCCCACCGTAGCACATGAACACGTGGGGTGTCTGGTGGAAGGGCGCAGTCCGGTGAGTGTAGAACGCCAGGGCCCACCGAACATCAAGGGAGTGGAGGGAGCGTGCCAGAGGTGTAGTCAGGTCCGAGTAAAAAGCCGGAGTGCGACAGGAAAGCTGATGTTGTCGGAAGCTTGAGGAGTCGACCACGAGCAGCCTCAAACAGGGGCCCGAACCAGTGTTGCCTTGGCCAATACGGGGCTACGAGGATGACGTCGACTTGGTCCATGAGGATCTTGGCGACCACTTGACCCAGGAGAGGAAACGGCGGGAACGCGTGCAGGAGCCCGTCGGTCCACTCGAACTGGAAGGCATTGCCGAGAGAGTCCCGGCCGAGGCCGGCTCTCCAGCAGTACCGACACTTCCTGTTCTGGTTGCTGGCAAATAGGTCGATTGTCGGCTCGCCCCACCAATCTCGTATCATCTGGAACGCTGCATCCGAGAGGGACCACTCGCGGTAGCACGAGGTGTCCCTGCTCAGGGTGTCTGCCGTGGTGTTTTCCTGGCCCGCCAGGTGCACCGCGATCAGATGGACTTGAAGCGACACGCACCAGTCCCAAAGCTGAAGAGCAATGGTGAGGAGAGTGGTTGAATGAGTTCCCCCTTGTCTGTTGATGTAACAGACGGCCGTTGTGTTGTCTGTCAGGATCAGCACCGGCCGGCCGGCAACTTGGTTGCGAAATGCCCTGAGAGCTTTCCAGATGGTGAGCAGCTCGAGGGCATTGATATGGAGGTCGGTCTCGTTGTCGATCCACCGTCCCTGGACTCTGAGATCGCCGCAATGCGCTCCCCACCCAAACAGGGAGGCGTCTGTCGTTACCATGAGCCGAGGGGTCGGTTCTCGGAACGGCATCCCTGACAGTAGATGACGGTAGGACAGCCACCATAACAGGGAGCGACGCACCTGTCGAGGAATGTGCAGGAGGCGCCTCTGGTCGTCCAGGAGCAGATCGAAGACGCTGATGAACCAGTGCTGAAGCGGACGTGCACGAAGCCAAGACAGATAGGTGACTGACGTGGTCGAGGCCATGTACCCGAGAAGTTGCTGGATTCTTCTCGCTGATATCGTCGGGGCATCGAGAACAGCAGATGCGGCCTGACGGAGGGTACATGCACGCTCTGTGGGCAGATATGCTCTGGCAGACATGGAGTCCAGGGTCGCTCCGATGAAGTCGAGGACCCTCGCCGGCTCGAGGTGCAACTTCTTCGGATTGACCCGAAGGCTAAGACGGGTCAGAAGAGAAAGAGTCCGGTGGATGTCCCTGTAGAGTTTTTGCCTGCAGGACGCCACCAACAGCCAATTGTCGAGATAAGGGTAGATCGAGATGCCCTTTGTCCGCAGGTACGACACCACAGGGGCCATGCATTTGGTAAAGACCCTGGGAGCGGTGGAGAGTCCGAACAGTAACACCCTGTATTGATAACAGGTACCGTCGACCGCGAACCGTAGGTACCGTCTGTGCTATGGGCGAATGGCGATGTGGAAGTAAGCATCCCGAAGATCGATGGAGGCGAACCAGTCCCCTCGTCGAAGGAAGGGCAGAATCGAAAACAAGAGTGACCATCTTGAACCTCTTGGGGCGGATGTACTCATTTATCCCTCTGAGGTCCAGGATTGGTCGTAGGGTACTGTCCGATTTCAGTACCGTGAAGTACCAGGAGAAGAAGCCGGTGGTACTGGCCGAGGACGGAAGTTCTTTGATCGCTCCTTTTTGCAGCAGGGACTGGATCTCTTCCAGCAGAGCCGAGCTGGCCGGGGTGGAATAGTAGACGCCTCGCAGAGGTATACTTCCAAACTCGATGGCGTAACCAAGACGGACAATGGAGAGAACCCAAGAGTCCATGGTGATGTGGCGCCATTCGATGAGATGTCGGGCCAGGCTCGGTTGGTCTTCGAAGGTTGGTGGCAGGTGGAAGAGTGGCTGTGATGACGACCCACGAAGGCGGTCAAAACCCGGACTTCATCCTGGACAAAGACTTCTTTGAAGAAGAGGATGGATGTCTCCAAAGAGGTCTCCGAGCCAAGGACGAGGTCGACGGGCGGGACGGAGCCGAACGAGGCGAGCGAGGTTGATAGGTCGAAGATGACGACCTGCGCCAAGATGACTGGGAGCTGAAGCTACGGCGAGGCTGAGAGGGCTGATGTATGCCCATCTTCTTTGCCGTCAGGCGAGCTTTGACAAGATGGTCCATCGCCTCATCAGTCGTGGCGTTAAACAACCCCTGGCCATTGAAAGGAAGGTCTTCGATCCTTCTCTTGCTGTCTTCTTGCAGGTCAGTCGATTGCAACCACGCGTAACGTCTCAAGGCAACAGAGCCCACCATCACCCGCGCCGCTACCTCCACTGAGTACCTCGACGAGATGATCTGTTGGTTGGCGAGTGCTACCGCCTTGTTAAAGAACTGCATAGCACTCGCCCGATTCTCCTCAGAGAGGCTGGACAGAAGAGGACAGAATCTGTCCAGCAGGTTCCTCAGATAAGCCGCAAGGCAAGCTTGAGTGTTGGACACCCTGGCAATTAGAGATGAAGCAGAATAAAATCTCCTGCCAAAGGTGTCCAGCCTGCGGCCTTCTCGATCCGGCGGGGTGGTGTATCCTTCTGCCACCCTTGGTCTGGGCGGATTCGACGACAATCGAATTGGGCACCGGATGCATGAAGAGAAATTCGGCCTCCTTCTTCTGGGTGCGGTAGAGATGTTCTAGCTGGTGAGGGATTGGCTGGGCAGACGCTGGTTTGGCCCATGGATGTTTAAGAGCCTCCATCAAGGCCGGCAGGAACGATAGTGGAGCCGTGGACGGTGGACGGGTATCCACGTATTAGAATACGGGGTCCTGCACGGCTGGAACCGGGTCCACGATCTTCAATCCCAGCGCCATCACCATCCGAAGGAGGATATCGGAAAACTGCTTCACGTCTTCCGGTGCCGATTCCGGTGCGGGTTCTCCGAAGACCAAGGGCGGAGACTCGTGGGACGCGGGCGTGGACTCGCCGGACTCCGAGTCTGTCTCATAGGACTGCGAAGACTGAGACGGGGACCCGTCTGGAGACCTCTCTCTCGATGACCGTTGGGGCGGTAGCGCCAAGGTCACCGTCGGCGCAGTTGCTGTCATCGGTACCGTAGACGGTACCGATGGAGTAACCGTCAGCTGGGGTGGCGGAGTTGTTGTGATCGGCACCACAGCAGGCTGTGGGCGCTGGATTGCCTGGGTGACGGTAACAGTGGAGGTCGTAGTCTGCGCTGGAACAGGCTCCGAGACCGGGTGAGAGACGGTCGCGGTGACTCTCGGACGTGGAGAGATGGCCCGATAATGGGGCGAGCGCTCTCGGGACCTCTCGTAGCATGGAGACCGCGAGAACGAGCGAGATGGCGATTGCCGATACCATGGGTGATACATGCTGCGAGATGGAGAGTGCGACCATCTGTAGGGCGACCAGTGCCTTATGTCCGGGTGGTACCGGTCTCTATATGCAGGTGAATAGGACCGGTACGAGCCTGGGTGCTCCCGCCAGGCGTGTTCTCGGCCGTACCTCGCTATGTACGATGCAGACGAGAACAGCGAGTCAACTGGGGGCCGGGATGAAGGCCGCTCCGGGTAGGCCTTCCGCCAATGCGGGGATCAACGTCTCACCCTGCGTTCTGGGGAGCGCGACTCACTCCTGTCAGATGCCGCCCAATGACTGGGCGAGGCTCGAGGTGAGGCCGGAACATTCTCCGGGCGGTCCACCCTTTTTGGGTGACCGGGCGGAGATACCACGGCAGTGAGCACAGGCAGGCCCGAAGGCACGGCCAAGCCAGTGGTCTGCTCTTCGTCAGACACCTCCAGAGTGTCCTGTGGTTCCAACTCTTTGCCTGGGTCCCCAGGCTGTTGGGTCGGAGGTGTCGGAAGGCGGGGCCTCTTGGAGAGTGAACTCCACTTCTCCTTCTTTTTCTTCTTCTTCTTCTCCTTTTCCATAGAGATCTCTTGAGGGGCAGGTCGCTTACGCTGGGCAGCAGTAAGGGGCCTAGTTGACTTAGCGGCCTGCGAGCCCGCAGGAGCCTCCCTCGAAGTCGACACGGCTGATGGTAATTTCGGGATCCGCAGTAAGGCCGATATCGGAAGCCGAGACGACGGTACTGAGCCCGATACCATCGATGTAGTCGGTGCGGCAGCCGCTGGTACCGAGGAGGGTGTGGTCACAGGTCAGCTCGATGTCGAAGGCCGAGACGTGACGGATTCTCCTGCCGGCTGATCCCTTGCCCAAAGAGACTCCTCCCAACAGTGGGATTTCAAGCGGGATGAGCGGTTCTGCAGAGTCTGAGCGGTAAAGTCACGGCAGATGGGACAGGCCTTGACGTGAGTCTCCCCCAAACAGAAGAGGTACTCACTATGTCCGTCGGACAGAGCAACCTTGCGACCACAGGTGACGCAAGCCTTAAACAAGGCAGACACAGAAGGGAGACGAAGTTTAAGGGAAAAAAGTCCAAGAGGGGAAAAACTCACAGAAGTGGCGGGAAGGGAATGAAGGCCGAAGAAGAAGAAAGTCGAAGGAGGGGTTGAAAAGATCCGAAGACACCAAATACCAATAACCAAAGTCCGAGTACCAAAAGCCAAGTCAAATACCGAAGTCCGAAGTCAAAAAACCGACAAGAAACAGTCCGAGAATAAGCCAAATAACGCTACTAAGGTAGAACCTTCTGTTCGCTGTGGCGGATAAGAAAGAACTGAGGAGAGACCGTTAGCTTGGCAGGCTGAGCATGCTCAGTACGGGCATGGGGGGGGTTTCCCGCCAAGCTGCTAAGCTCTAGAGTCTTCCGAATGCTACCGTGCACGTGCGGAAGCTCCTAGTGTGTGAGGCACAGAGACCACGAAGAAGAAATGATGTATTTGTTGATACTTCTTGTCTTGCAAATTTTTCCAGTCCAACAGGTTTTTTCTTGGTTTTTGGAATTCAAAGAGCTTCTTATTAAATTGATATTATTGATGCACAAGCTAATTTTACTATGAAGAGGGTATGAAAGAGATTTCTTAGCTTTTTTCACTAACCCAGTTTGTCTGAAAATCAGCTTATTAGTGAAGACTCTCTGTGTTAATGAACTGTAGTTTCCTCAGGATTAACGCACTACATTTTTGTCTGACCTAGAAAGGAATGAGCCAGGCTCTGAATCCATCTACAAACTGGTTTATTCTAATTGTGGTATCCATACTTTCCCGGTTCAGATGTAACGGGAAATTCTAGTCATTAACTGATGCAGGAAATTTTTAGTTGTGGGAAGTCAGGAAAGAAAAAGGGAAGGGCAGCGTGAGGATAGAGTATGTGGGCACAAGGCTTGAGCTTAATAGGATGAATTAAGTATAAGGCTTATAGCCTAATAATGAACAGAAGTACTGCTTATATGGTATTATATGAAAATGCAACTGCAAGGGCAAACAGAGGAATCAGGAAAATACATACCCAATTTTATTAGACATTTTTGGCTATACAGTGTTTCTTTTTTCTTGCAGAATGTAATACCTTTAATGGATTAGTATCAGAAGTTTTCATCCGTTTCTTTGTGGAGACCATTGGACATTATTCCCTTTTCTTAACCCAAAATGAAAAGGCCGAGAGAGTCTTCCAGAGAGAGGCCTTCCGTAAATCTGTAGCTTCAAAGAGCATCCGTCGTTTTCTAGAAGTGTTCATGGAATCTCAGATGTTCGCTGGGTTTATCCAAGATAGAGAACTGAGAAAATGTAGGGCAAAAGGTAAAGCCCATTCATTCAACTGCAGAAGAAAATTGAATTTTATCAATGAATACACCTAAATACATGTTTAGCTGGGGAACAGCTTGGAAAACCTCTCATCTTGGTTAGGGGATTCCAGGAGTCGTAGTCTAAAAAGTTACTTTTCAAGGCTCTGTCATGGAGGAAAGGATTTCGTATATCAGCAAAACTGATGCTTGTTAATTGCCTTGGCCAAGCCTCAGTGCAGCTCCCATCCTGATCTGCAGTGTGGACATATTAGTATTGTGCCACTTACAAGATTTAGGACTTAACCAAAAACTCTGAAAATATTACTAGCAGAAGTATCTGGCTTTTCCATCCTACCCTGATATTCTCTTTTCCCCTGCCCTTTTTCCCTCTCCTTTCCCTCCCCTTTCTTCCTCAGTGGTCTTTCTCTTCACCCTACTGCTTGTTTTTTCCTTCCCCCTGCTTACTCCTATGACCAGACCAATCAGCAGGGATCCATCCTCCCCTTAACTTGTTTCAGAAACCTAATGGAATCCCTTAGAGGCCCTCTGGAAAAAATGAGTATCATGTAATGGTATGAATATCATGTAATGTTCTACAGTTGTAGTGCAGGATACAAACAGGTTTTAATTCAAATTAAGCCATTAAAAAAAAAGTAACAAGGGCCCGCCTGTGTATCAGTGCCACATTTGAGATGTCTTGAGTTTTACTGTCTTGGAACTATGGGGTAAGCAGAAACATCCAAGGCACACATACTCTTTTATTATTATAGATTCTTTAATATGGGTATATTCTTTAGTTTTATCTACAGACTTTATCTGCGTGCAGTAAGAAGTCTGGCTTTTAGAATAATAATTATGTCAGGTGAGGCATCTGATTTGAAAAGGTACTATGAAAAGTCCCACAGGCAATTCAAAGAAGCCCAGTTAGTAGCCAACTCCAGTATTATGGGAGGATCCAGCAGACCCTAGTAACTTGCAAAAAATAGTAGAAAAACTTTTACCAGCTAAAAAGGTACAGTTGTAGTGTGGGCTATTCATCAGTTTCTCAAACTTGTTGGAAGGCAGCATTGCCTGCTGTTTGAACTTGGTATGACTATAGTGATGTTTTGTGTGTTTGCCTTGATGAATGCTAGAAAGAAGTGAACAATTGTAAAGCTGCTAGGAACAAATGCAGGTGTCAGAAGTGTAATTGAACAATGCCATCTGCTGGGACTCTGGACTTACTACTGCTCTGCCTTCTAGCTTAGAACAAAACATAACAGAAAGGTTTAGAAAGGTGAGAGGTGGAAGCATGATTATTTTCTCTTCTGAATGCAGATAGTTTGCTTTGAATATGGGGAAAAGGAGAAACAAACTGAGGTTTCTCAGTATTTTGGCCAGATTACCTTGTAGGTCAGGTCAGTAATTCTTCATTCAAGTAGGAAGTAATAGTATCTTCTGGAATGAGGTGATAAGGTAGTAACTTATGTTCATTGTTTATACCTGAAGATTAATTCATGTAGATTTCAGATGTGCATGGGGCTTATGAATCTTCCCCTTTTGAACAAGCATAAAAATAAAAACATAGGGTACTTGTGTGTCAACCATCCATTTAGGGCCCTTTCACACTACAGAGTAATAGCACAATGATTCCACTTTAACTGTTCTGGCTGCATCCTATGGAGCCAGCGGAAGGAGGGGGCATTGAGAATTCTTAGTCAGAGGCCTCCACTAGTGCCTCCTCAAACTCAGATCCACAGGATTCCACAGAATGCAACCATAGCAGTTAAAGTGAAATCATAGTACTATAACTGTGTAGCATGAAAAGCCCCTTAATCTCATCATAATGGAACCATTGGGAAGGAAAAAAACGTAAAATTGCTTTATGCCCAGGGCCTGCATAATAATAGAAGAGTGTTACTCCGTTTCTCTGGTACTCTGATAGTCAAAGAGGATGTTTGGTTTGCTATAGTTTGCCTTGAAAGTTAAGAAACAGAATAAAGCCAGTGTACCATTTTGGACTCCCTTTCACAGAAGGCTGGGGTGGCCCCTTTCTTATTGTCCTTATCCTGGCAGGCTAAAACCTTTTTATTCAAGCTGGCTTTTGGCAATGGCCCAGCTGTTAAGGAAGCAGCTTTCAGCTGGGGCTGCTATACTTTTCTTTTGTCCCTGACATGTTCTTAAAATTGTTTTAAAATTCTTGATTCAGTTGTTTTGATATGATAATTTGTTTGAATGTATTTTAACATTATAACTTTAACTGTGTTTTTGGTTACATCTGTTTCTTAATCATGTTGTGACCCAGGTTGGAACCTAGTATTGGGGAAAAGCAGGATTAAACAACACATGATTAAATAAATGTGGTGCTTGTTAAAAGTCAAATCAGTTTCTCATTTTGAGGTACAGTACCTCCAGAAATGAGGTTTTTACATAAGCTTCATTCACTTCAAGTGTTTGCACAGGGAAGGTCCTTCTTCTTTGTGATCATGACATTAAATAATTTGCTTGGTTTTCATGCTTTACATTTACTGGGCACATTCTGCTGCTAACAAGACTGCTGATTCCATTGTGGGTATTATGCTGAATTCAATGAGAAACTGTTCTCCTGAGAAATTGTTTGAATGTGCCTGATTGTATTAAGAAGATAAGAAAGTGTCTGGAAAGGAGAAAAAACTGATGGGCTAGGATGTAGGAAGGCATAGAACTCTATAACGGAGAGAACTTCATAGACTCTTTGAAAATACCCTTCTGAAAGCATTACTGAAAGAAAGAGCTCTTTGAAAACTAGTTCTCTGGCAGTGACAAAGACAAAAGCACTAGGACTTGATCCTCTTGTCACTTGGAAAAAATCCTTGATGATTTCTCTTCCATCCAATTCCCATAGGCCTCTTTGAACAGCGGGTTGAACAATATTTGGAAGAGCTTCCAGACACTGAACAAAGTGGAGTAAATAAGTTTCTACGAGGTCTGGGTAAGGAACTTGAGTTTGACATATTTGAGGTCTGAGTCTAGGTTTGTCTACATATTGAGAAAATGGTAGAATAAAATTATGTTATAAAGCACATTCTGTTCCTGCAGGCTTCTTCGTTGTAGCATCTGCTAGTTATAGACGAGAAGCAGGAATTTATTAAAAAGTAATAGGAGAGCTAACATTCCCAAGAAATTGCTGAACTATTTAATAGTGTTGGTAGCACATTTTGTTTCATCATTAAAAATGTAAAACAATTGCACATTTTTAAAGAGGGGCTTCTGTTGGTCAAATGAAATTCTGAAAATGATGCTTCTCCAGAACTAACCAAGAATGTTTTCCCTGAGTATTTTCTTAATCCCTAAGAACTGTGCTTTTTGCTCTCAGATTTGAAAGATCTACCCCAGCTATAGTGTAATGTGAAAGTAATTTGTCTGGTATTCCCAAAGAAAATCATGCACATACAGTGGGAGATGCATTTCAAAATACTGTTCCTATATGGGCTCACATGATTATACATACAGATTTGACAAGCCTTTGATGGTGCGCTCAAAATGGCAGGCACACAAAACATACAAATCTCTTCCCCTTGCCTCAACATTCTGTCTGTATTCGGTTTCTTGATTGCACACCACATAGTAGTTGCTCATTTAAATCACTGTACTGTTTTTTAACCGGGGTAATCTGTTTTATCACTATTTGTAAGCCACCCTAAGATCTCTTGATAGGATGGGGTATAAATATTTTAATAAATAAATTTAATAAATAAACTGCATCCAGTCATGCCACAAATATACCAAGGTTTGTCTGTCTTCTGTGTCCCGCTTTGTGAAATGGAGAAATGTAGTGTAGGAAGGCTTTCCTTCCCTCCTTACCCTCTCCCGGGCAACACATCATCTGTGGGGTTCATCAGACTGCTCAGAAGTACAGAAGGAACTGAGACAATGGAAATGGAGGGGGGAGTTAATCCCTGCCTAACTTGGGAGAGAAAATATCCAGCCTCTCCTTGGATTTGAAAAGTCACTCTTGGTGCCAGAAATACTTGGGGGGGAAAAAACAGGACAGCAAGTAGGGCCATTTGACGAGTTAAAAAAAAACACAACACAACACACAACGAAACAAGAACAACCTGATCAGAACAGGTACAAGCCCCCCTCTCCCCTGAATCCTGAGGCTTTTTGACCATCTGACAGATACCTCTTCTTTTGTCCAGGGGCCAGTCACAGGAACTTTTTTTCTTACTAAAAGGGCTTCCTTAAGAGTTGTCCACAGCCTTGTGCTACTTCCTGACTTGAGTGTTTTCCTGGCTCAGTGTTTTCTCTCTGACTCTGAATTAAGTCAATCTCTCTCTTTATTGCTGGGTAAAACGGCAACTGGGGAAAAGCACATAAAGTATCATTATTTAATAATTAGGAGAGTCCTTCTCTACTGCCTTTGAGCCAATGGGAGTCAGATGAGGACTGTCCCCAAAGAAACTACTCATCAAGGATTGAGTTGTTAGAAGGAAGGACATGGAGTCTCTGAGAGTGGCATTCTCTTGCCCACCCATTGTCTTTCTTCACACAAAAGTAAGGTAATTAGGAACCTTCACCTCAGGGCGCTTGGAGTGCCTTGAAAGAGCAAAGGCTTCTCTTGCTCCTTCAGATTCCCAGTGCCCTGGTAACACTACAGGGGAAGGCACAATGCCTGCTGCCCAGAACTGAGTATCTACATGCACTACCAGTGTGTCTGACAGATAATATTACTCTGCTGATTGGTTTGAAAATCATTTTAGTATCATTTGGAACTTGAAAATAATTCTAAAACAAAATGTGAAAGAAATTGTAGCATTGCACTTCATCTGATTTATTTACAATCCAAAATCCTCTGAGTAAGATGTCTGCACGCCTTGTGTACAGTGGCTCTCCAGATGTTGTCAGACATCCCTGTATTACCCTCATCAGTTGACTGTTCTGAAGGCCACACATTCTCAACTGCTGCTGTACTGCTTTTAAAACTCCATTTCTCAGTAGCCAAATAACATGCTACAGATGTGTTGAGTGTCATGGCCTCTGTATAGGAATAGTATTGAGGGCTGATGAGTTTAAACGCATGTTTATAACTGAGGGGTGTCTATGTTTTCCTTTTCTCAATGCAGGAAATAAAATGAAGTTTCTTCACAAGAAGAATTGATTCCTTTCTACTAAGATGTGGATCCAAAGACTGTTTATGTCACTGAGCACAGAGCACCACCTGCAGCATTTCTGATGCTGCTGCTGGAGGGGAGAAAATGAACAGGTCCAAGTTTAAGTGACTGCAAACGCTGGTTGACTGTGTACCAGCAAAATAATTATTTTTATGTACTTGGATAGTTACTGTAAATAATGTGCTGTAAGTGTCCCTAATGGGTTTTTTTTCTGTCAAGGGCAGGGACAAATGTGGTAATATTTGTATATTCCTGAAAATAACAGGTGCTTCTTTCTTTAGTACGAACTGAGTGATGCTTGGTGCAAACTAAATAGCTAATTATGTGCAGCTGACTGTCTCAGCAAAACCACTGACTTCAATGGATGTTTGTAAGAGCTCTGTGGGGAACTGTGGAAATGAAAGACCTCCAGTGTGGGAAATTGGGGGTGAGGTAAAAGAAAGGACCCTTTTATATATATATATATATATGACAGAGTTTATATTTTTCTTTAGATTGTCTTCTAATTCATTTTTCAAAGAAAATAGCCAGTTACTCTGTAAGAAGGTACTTGATTCACAGTCACAAAGTTATCTGCTTTGTTTTAAATGGTCAGTAAATTGTAACACATTCTGCACTATGATTTCTAAACATGGAGAGGTTTGTGACCTTTTGACACACAGGCTGCAAGTGATTTGGTACTGTCCATTGGTACTTAATGTATGATTTCTAATAAAGTCTGTAAATATTTGTCAAATATCCATATCCGTTAAATTCTTATCAGATTTTAGCTTCTATCTAATACTATTTCTGAGTGTTATTATTACTGTTATGATTTTATGAGGCTGAGGTCCTAGTAATGACTGATGACACCCTGCCCCCCGAATCCAGTTTCACAGCCTGGTAGTACCCCAACTGAAGCACTTCTGAGGCACTGAAGATTGGACGGCTGTGAAATGATGTCTGTTGCATTCTCCCAGGCATTGGATGCCTGAGAATAGGCAGCTGGGGAGACCCCATGGGATCCTGCCACAACTGATTGTACCAAGGCACCCTGCAACTGGGAGCACACTGCAAACATCATTTCCCAGCACCCTAATCTCCTGTGCTTCAGAAGCACTTTAGCCAAAGTGCTGCCAGATTGCATAGGTAGGGTTTTGGAAACACATTTGGCTATTTGTGACCATAAATGTGATACCAGCCTACATCTTATATCTTACCTCCAATGAGCTCAGAGCAGTATACATGGCTCTCTTCTCACCTACTTTATTTTCAAAACAACCCTGTGAATTAGGTCAGGTTGAGAGTAACTAACTGAGTAAAGTGGCTTACTTTGAGGTTAAGATGTGCTTAAATCTTATGCAGATTTACATGAATTCATTAGGGTTTACTTCTCAGCAGATACTTAGGACTAACTGAAAATTGATGAAAAACATACAACTAAGATAGTGAACCTATAATATTTACCAGGAAAAAGTCTAATTGAACTCATTGACATGAAGATACTTCCTTGAAAAAACACTAAAACCTTACAACCTGCTGCATTATGAAAAAAGAGCAGTGTGCTCATAACAGTAATTTTATTGATTGAACAAATGAAGCAAAATTTGATTTTCCTATCTCTTCTGTCCTGCTGCAAGCTTGTCCCTGCCCCAAAGTGCTTCTGAAAGCTAAGAAAGATGTTCCCTGCTTAGATTATATCTCAAAATGCAAAACATCCAGGTCATCCAGTAAAATACATTGCCAGTAAACTCAATGCAGACAAAAGGAAATGTTTTTCCACAGTGCCCATACAGAATGTAATACAGGAATATAGCATTACATTCTGTATGTATGTGCAAGCAACAGACCATTGTTTAGATAGGTTTAGAAAAGAATTAGACAATTTCATGGATGATTAGTCTATGTAGTTTGCCACTTTCATAGATAGATTACTGTGCCTTCCAACTTTAAACTCAGGATTTAAAGATCGCAAGAAACCTTAAAAGGACAACAGTGCCAAGAAAGCCACAGGTATTCTGGCAAACCATGGATGCTGGACCAGACGTCAGGTGATAGTTACATTTCAAATTGTACTTGAAAGGACAATGCATACAAGGTGACAAAAACTTTAAAAACAGCTAGTACATCGTTGGCTGGGGGAAAAAAAGCAAATCTATCCCTATAGTTCTGAGAATTTTTAATAGGAGAAACTAGGAAGGCAGAACAACACTCTTCTACAGCTCCCTAGTCTCTATACAATATATATTTACAAAAAGGAGTATGGTGAAAATGCTCCCTACACTCCTAGAGCTGTGTGGAGTGCAGTGTGGGTATGGCCCTCCAAGGTTTCTTGGTAGGCTGATGCGGCCCTCTAGCTTGTTACAGTTGTCCACCCTTGTCCTAGTCCAACACTAACTACTGCTTCTCACTATTAATATTTAATAACTTGTTCCTTCCCTGTGAAAGCAGTGTGGTATAGTGGTTTGAGCACTGGACTACAAACCTGGAGACCAGGGTTCAATTCCCCACTCGGCCATGTAAACCCACTGGGTGATCTTAGGCGCACCACATACTCTCAGCCCCCAGAAAACCCGTAGTCGGTTCACCTTAGTGTTGCCGTAAGTCAGAAAAGCCACTGAGGCACTCAGTAACAACAACCCTTCCTTGTAGTAGCTCCTGGTCACGTATGGAGAGTGCTACAAAGTTTTAAGTACCTTATTTTAAACATTAAGAGTCATGGCTAAAATTAAATAAATAAAAACTTGCTGGGAAAGTAATGCATGCAAGTAGAGGAACATAAAGGTCACTAAAAACACAGAGAGAATGAAACTGTTCTCACTCAGTGCCCAACAGGGATAAACTAAGTATCAGGCAGGTTGCCGCCTTGCTGCCTTCTTCTCTCCATGCCCATTGCATTTGAGCAGGAGCCTGAATCTTACAAGACAGATGAACCTCCTCTGTTACTTAGCTCCCTGTCAAACAATTCTCTTGATCTCAGGCAGCTAGGAAAAGACGGAGGATCAGGGCCAGACGAAGAAGAAGAAGAAAAGGTAGCTGCCTTATATCTGTGGTCCCAAATCCTGCCTTGTTGGTCCAGTCTTTTATGGCCTCCATGCCTCATGTTGTTTAGCCACATTCTTATAAATCCACATCTCTATTTTTCATTGTGAAATGCTGGAGAATAGGCAAAACAGATTTCAGCTGTTTTTAGGTTCTGAAAAAAAGCATTTAAGGGGAAAAACAAATCCCTGGGGTCAATTTTCAGCTGAAAAAATCTTTCTGAAGCTGATTTTTTTTCCTTTTTGGAGTGATTCAAAAGCCTCTCTCAAGGGTTGCACTAGATTTTTTTTTTCACCCTCCTTATGTAAAACTAGTGAACCAGCATGGTGGGTCTTGCTCTAGGACTCTGGAAAATGAGGGCTTGAATCCCTATTTGGTCATGGAAACCCACAGAGTGATTTTGGGTAAGTCACTCTCTCTTGGCTTCAGATAAAAGCAATGCCAACTCCCTGTGAACAAATCTTGCCAATAAAATCCTGTGATAGGTTTGTCTTAAGGTCATTATAAGTTGGAAAAACTTGAAGGCACACAACTACAACAATGAAAAAGTAACACATGGGCACATCCTGGAGTCCCTTTGGTACTTCGGCAAAATTTCTCTTGGTTTTTCTGTTGGTCTAAGAAGTTGCAAGATTCATCCACAGACAGAAACACACACACTTTTTTGAAATATAGGTGAACATATACAATACCTCTAACATGCAATCAAGACCTAGTTGCAATAGCTGTTATGTTACCTGAGGGCAAATTATTTCTTCCTCTCTCAGTATTTTTCCCTCAGCTTTCACTATAGACACTCCTACAAGTACAATATCTATCTATAGCTTCCCTCCCATTCTGCCACATAAATATGCATGAGAGAAACTGTAGCCTTGGGGTTCTCTTGTATTTCTTACTTAAAAGGGGTCAACTACTGTAGGAGATCCACTGAAATGAACTTTTCAATAAATAATAATTTAGGCTTTATTGATTTTACACATACAACTACAGTGAGAAAGGAATGCCTTTTACTCAAAATTTTAGAGCCACTGTAGATATCTTGAACATGGTAAAAAGTAGACTGTTTACTATTTTTTTCTAGAAATTCTTCCTTTTAAGCTGATATTACTCATGGTGATGGTCCCCGGGCCTTTGTTGGTCCCTGCAAGTTTCCAGGAAAGAAAAAAAATGTAGTTAACAGAAACAAATATGCTGCCAGCCCCTAGCACACTGGGGGAAAAAATAATTGCTAGCCTGAAAGCACTGTTTTAAGCCTTCTAGGCTGAGGCGGCCCAGGAAACTTAAGGGCCACAATCAATCACGGCTATATTGCTAAGTACAATAGATATAAAAATCTCTAGAAATGTCAATGCTATAGGTGAGGTAGTGACTTTCTTAGGGGAAAGCAACATGGGGGGGGGATGTATGCATTAAAAATAAATCCTATTTTGTTGATTTAACAACAAACTGCATAATACATAATTTAGCTACCACATAGATTTGTATCATCTGGCATAGGTATGAAATGTGTAGATCAAGCAAGCCTCTTCATATTGGCTCAGAAGCAAGATCCATTTTAGTGCAAAAAAAGGGTAAAAGGATTATAGAGTTTAAAAAAAACAGCAGGTGCAGGATACTTGCTTTGAGTATCAGTAAGTTACAGGAACCCCAAGGACATCTATGCTGCTTTCATGAGGATACCAACATCCTCTACGATTAGGAAAGGTAAGGAGTAGTGAAGCAGACTGGGCTGCCTGCTCAAGGAGCGCTCTTCAAGCCTATGTCTCAGCTGAGAACTGCTCTCCTTTGGGAGCTCTGAAGATGCACAAACGCATTTTTAGTTTGAATAGTATATATGTGAGTTTTTGGTTATGCCTCTGCTGCAACCAAATGTGAAGACTTTCCCTAATCTCATCCACTGCCACCAAATGTGAGGGCTCTCCCTTATCCCCACCTCTGCCTCCAGTGTAAAGACCTCCTCTTGTTCCATCACTGTGGTCAACTGTGGGGATCACATAGATGCTCTTGCAGTTTCCATGTGAGATACTATCTGTCTACTATTTCCACTGTATACTACCTGCTTTTAGCTGCTGCCACTACAGGATCTAAACTCAAGCTTTCTACTATATAGTATTCCTAGAGACAAAAAGTACAAAAATACTTTAACAATTTGAAAATAACAAATTAATTTCTAATGCATTTAAAACACATCTCACCGTCACCTCCAAGCTAACTCAGACTAATGCTAACCAAACTTTTAAACCTTACTAATCCTGACAGACTGCTTCCTGTCACACACCAGCCTTATTCAAATCCCTTCAGACATTCCACCAATCACCACTCGTTCCCAACATACAATTCTTCCACGCCCTCCAGATTCTTATTACCTCTAATAAATGAAACATGTGATCCCCTGAACAATCCATAACATGACAGTGTACATCAGAAACTCTATTCCATAATGTAAGAGTGGAGAACTTTTGACTTTCAGATGCTTTAGACTACAATTTTCACATTCTTTTCATTGATTGGTACTTCTGGGGACTGAAGTCCTAAATACCTGGAGGACAAAAGGTTTTCCACCTCTCAACTATAACATTACAGACCAGTGGTTCTCAAACTCTGGTTTCCACGTGTTTTGGATTTTAACTCCCAATCAGCTTGGCCAACAGCTAGCAGCTTAAGTCTAGAACATCTGAAAGACCAGTGTTTGGAAAGCATTACATAGTGTCCTCCACAAAAATCTTCATGTTACATGTCTTAAAAGTGTGATTACAAAGGAAAAATGGCTTAAACAGCCTCTACATATTTTCAGTAGAAGAAAAAAATTGGGGGAGCCTCAATGTTATGGTGTAATTATTTTGCTTTTAAAAAATTGAAACAAACAAGACATTAATTGTTTTAGACAGTTTTAAGTCTAAAGCTAGTAAATTTTACAAGGCTAATGCCCAGGCAACTGAATTTAATTTAAGAACATCACTTTAGGGGTCTATATATTAGACAAAGAAATTCATGAAAACAGTTAAAATGGTAATGAAATTTCTTAGGTGCTCTTCTGTCAGAAAATCACAGCCCCGAGCAGGTAACACAACTCAAACATGAAAACAACCTCTTAACTTTGTAACATCTTGCCTGATACAGACTTCAACAATTTGATCATTTTTATGACATATGAGTGTGCTTTGAAAGGTTATTACATGAATATTGTCAGTCATATGACCACAAGGAAGCAAGTCACACGGAAAAGCATATTACTGGAATGCAAAAGAGACTGCAAGGCGCAACTTAAGTACGGCTCGTTTTACAAAATTCTTCCCTCAAATTTTGTATCAACAGAACAGAAATTCCATGAAATAAATGGGAACCAAGCAATTGGGGTTTTTATAGACTTTTTATTAAGCTATCAGTTACATACGCGCACGCGCGCACACATACGCACGCTTACATACACAGAGTGCCATTCACTACTTCAAAATAGGCCTAAGCTCTGTTTCTCAGGGAACAACATTTGTTGCTTTTCTGAGAGTGAGATAGCCTGTAACAACATCTGAGGGAAGCATTCGAATGTAGGCAAATTCTTCAGTGGTACTAAACCTCAGTTTGCTCTGTGGATCAGTATAATTTGCAGGAAGTCCTGAGATATCAGAGTATTTCTTGTGTGGTTTAAAAGAAGGAGGGGCATCGATACTGAAGTAGTTTGGATCATTCACCTGCCATGGCAATGTCCTTTCTGATGCAAGGATCTGTTTCAGATTTTTCCAGGTTCTGTTCTTCTTGCCAGCTGCAGCTCCACCAATCCCAGAATGAATGAAGCTCGGAGCCTTAAATGGCAATGGTTTGCTAGAAGTCTCTACAGTCCCTGTGCTGGAATCACTGTTCAGTGTTTTATTTTCATTTGCTGTCTCTGTACTTGTACTCTGGAAGAAACTCCCACCACCTCCCAAAGCTGTCATCCGCTTCTTCTTACCTGAGCTACCATTACCAGGACTTGAGGGTCGCTTTTTACCACGAGCCACTGAAGCTCCTGCTCCTGGCACAGCAGGGGCAGCAGACAAGGGTGCTGGTGGCACTGATGTGGATGATGGGGAAACAGCAGCAGGGCTTAAGGCTGCCATAATAAAAATAGCTTCCCAGATTTCTCCTTCCTCCTTTCATTTATGCATAGGTCACGCCTGATGAAAAGAAAGGTGAAAAGATATTGCTATGCTTATAGCCAACAGTGCACATTCTAATTACTATTCTGTCCCATTCTAACTACTTTAGCTGCCCAAACCAGGATTAACTTCTTCAGATTCTAGAAAGAGCCAATTGCCTGGTCCTATAAAGCAGTTTTTATTATTCTACTAAAGTCTTAAAATACATAAAATGTTATTAACACATAAAATGCCTTTCTACGAGAACTGTGACACATTAAAAACAATGAACATGACAGTGTGAGACTCTAGCCTCAATGTCAGCAGATATTTGGGAACACTATAAATAGGGCTCAAAAAGGCTTTGCACAGTGCAGTCAGAGGGTTTCAAATGCCACCCACAGAAACTTTGGATAAGCACAGCATTATGTTCCACTTTCAATAAAGGACAAATCTGAACGCTTCTGCTGACAAAACAATAAATGATAAGGCACAGATTTTATTTATTTAGCTAGTAGTTACTTCTTAAAGGTGTGGTAATATTATGGCATCTGACTGTGGTGAGCAGTCCACCAAAGTCCTCCAGATGTTAACACAGAAACCCCCATCTATGGACAAGAGTGAGGAATGTTGGGAAGTAAAGTTAATCAACATCTGGAGGGTTGTACTTTACCAAGACTTTTTAGATGAAAACAGAAGCTGCTGCAGATACACGAAACACATCCAAATGTTACAACTTTTTACAATGATCCTTGGCAATGTTAATAGGTAAGGACAGATACATATACGACATTTAACATTTTGGTAAGTACAAGTGATTTAGTAAAGCAAAAATCCAGTTGTTAATGTTGCCCCTTTAATATGTATTCATTTTACACAACTCTAAGAAATAAAGGCTTAGAAAACAATGGAGTACTGTCCACAGATTTTTAAAATGAGTAAAACAGTGCAATCAAAGTCTATGCTTTTTGCCCACACACTGAGCAAATATACAACTTCAGCAAGAGGGGATAATTAACCTTAATTTCAAGTCTAGTTCAGCTTCATCTGCTTACTGAAAAACACTGTTTATCTGGTATTGTCTTTTTCTCCAATCTGCAAGTCACTTGGACCTACACTTCCAAAATAAATAGGATGGCTAGGAAGCAAGAAAGAAATACAGTGTGAAGTTCTAATGTGAGCCATATCAATATTTACAACATTCTTAAAGTCTTCATTAGCCAGCACTTTTTTTAAAAGAACTTGTGTTTGTTCTTGCTTGCCTTCCTTTTAAGAGCATGAGCAACTTGAGCAGGGGCTATTTTGTCTCCCAAAACCACAGGAGGTTCCGGGAAACTGAGATGCAGACTTGTGACTAACCTGGTGATTGACTCTGCTACTGAATAACCTAGTCAGTGATCTCTCTCTGAGTTCTACAGCACACTATGATGACTGATAACATCTAAATGTGATTCTAGTCTCAATATACAGGTTATTTATTCACGTATACTTCAACATAATAAATTCTGCTTGGAATTATGCAACATATTATGGAACATGTTATTGTTTACTTCCACTGAAACTGAAAATGTAATGAAAGAATGTTTACTGTTAAAATGACAACAGAAAAGACAATGATGATGACATTGAATATGACTAAAAAAGAACAAGCTGATCTGGAGAGTAGATCTGGATGTCAATTAACTAAGAAAACAAGATACTTAGGAATTATGTTAACAAAAAGGAACCAAGAATTATTCAACAACAATTGTTTGAAGATACAGAAAGAGATTAAAAATGATCTGGAAAAATGGAAAAACTTAAATTTCTCTCTTCTGGGAAGAATAAATGCTTTCAAAATGTCCTTATTACCAAAACTTATGTTCTTCTTTCAGAATTTACCAATAATAGGAAGAGAGAAAGTATTTAAAGAATGGGAAAAGGATCTTCAAAAGTTTATCTGGCAAGGGAAAAAGCCAAGGATGAGATTTAAAACCATTCAGGATGCAAAAGAAAGAGGAGGATTTGATCTTCCATCCTTGAAAATTTATTATCATGCATGCTGTCTAGATTGGTTTAAAGACTGGATTCAATTAGAAAGAACAACCATGAAAGATTTGGAAGAAATAAATAACAGATTTGGATGGCATGGATATTTATGTTATGATAGATTAGCATAAATAAAGAGTTCAACAATCACTGCGTCCGGAAGACACTGTTAAAGGTTTGGCTACAAATAGAGTGGAAATATTACACAAAACTTCCAACATGGACTTCACCACAAGAAGCGTATAAAATTGCTCCAACAAAACAAGGAAATTTATTAACATATCAAGACATATTGAAATGGGAAGGGGATAAACCAACAATGTGTACAGTAGAAGAATTAAAGGTTGATGGATATGAGTTAAATTGGTTCCCATGGCGACAACTAAAAGAAAGGTTTAAAATGGATCAAAAACTGTATGGATTTGAGAGAAAAGAGAATGAATTGGACTTATTGATGAAGGGAAATCAAAAGAAGAGAATTTTGAAACTCTATAAACTATTGTTGAAAAGAGAAATGGGACCAGAAGTAGTTAAAGATACAATGGTTAAATGGGCTCAGAATGTGGGACACCCGATCAAACTAGAAGTTTGGGAGAAAGTATGGAAAACTGATATAAAATGTACACCAAACTTAAACTTAAGAGAAAATGTTTACAAAATGTTACACAGATGGTATATGACTCCACAAAGATTACAAAAAATAACTAAAAATGGGAATGAGAAATGTTGGAAGTGTGATGAAAAGATTGGGTCCTTTTTTCACATGTGGTGGACTTGTGGAAGGGCAAGAAAGTTCTGGAAGGGGATACATGACAAAATTCAAAGAATTTGTAAAATGAACTTTGAAATGATACTGGAATTTTATTTGTTAAATAAGTTAGGACAACAAAGAGAGGTTAGAAGTCACCAAAAAGATATTGTTATATTTGATAACAGCTGCAAGGTTGATATATGCGCAACATTGGAAAGAAAAGAAAGATATTGATTTAGGAGAGTGGAAATTAAAAGTTCTAGATATGGTAGAGACAGAAAAGTTAGCATTTTCATTGAAAAATAAACCTATCCAGAACTTCGAAAGTGAATGGAAAGGAGTTTTAGATTGGATAAAAACATAAACGCACATGAAACCAAAGAAAGAGATAATGTAATTGCTTTTCTCTTCTGTAAATGGAAATGTAATTTTTTTTTTTTTTGGTAAATGCAAGCAAAGAAGATTCAACTGGAGAAAAATAATATGGAAGGGGGGGAGGGTGTGATATATCTGTCAACAGGGTATATCCACTCTGTTTTTTATGGAATGAAATTTTTAATAAAAATATTTTTTAAAAAATTACAATAGAAGTCCACGTTCTTAAAGTAAAATACTGACCTGGCAAATGTGCTCCTGGTGTCTGTCTCAGTGAACCGTCTCAGCAAAGTTAATTCAACGGTACTATACTCTTCCAACATTACCCTGAACCTCTAGTTATTTCATGTGTTTGTCTAAAAGGAAGACAATGAAAATCTGGTGAACAGGAGTTTCTCAAAATACTGAAGCAGCACTACAGTGTGCTGAAGTGTGTACAAATGAAGCCATAAAGTCCAGCCAAGACAAGATGTTACACATCTTTTTAAAAAACTGACCAAATTTAAGCAAGTTAAACCTCTACTTAGCCATTTAGTTATTCTACATGTAAGATTTTCAGAACTGCAGAACAGAATGGGAGAAGGGAGTGTGAAGGAGAGAAAGGACCTTTAGATTAAATGTAGATAGCAACGGAGTCATGTGTCAGGAGGAAGGGAGCAGTAGTAAAAAAAAGACACAGGAAGGCCACTAATTGCTGACTAGTAGATACTATTCTCCAATGAATAAAGATCATCCTGAACAATTCTGGTTTTTCCACCAACCATACCCAACTGCAGACCTTCTGTCACCAACCGGGTGACTGACTGCACCAAGCAATACAGTCAGTGAATAAAGGTCAGCTCTTACTCTCCGAGTACTATAGCACACCACAATAACGGACAATATTTAGATGTGACTCTAGTCTCGATTATTTACAGATACGTAGCTCTGATTAACTGAATCCTGGTTCAGGGCATGGACTGTGTTCGGGAAAAGCTAAAGTGAGGTAGGAATATAAAGTAGGTGGCTCTCAGCTCTCCTCAAGCCTCAGCGTAGATGTTTCCCCTATTTCCATGACTTTTTCAACAGAACAGGACGCTAAGACTAGAATAACAGCACTACCTTTTAAAAACAATGAATATGAAGCCATCAAAGCTCGTTTATTCTAATAACATTTTTCTTCTGCCTTGAATTTTTAACCAAAATTGAAAAAGTAATTAAAGGAAAGCCTCCGCCAGGTGCTTGTGGCGCCTGCACCAAGTACCCAAGATGAAGACTGAGGCCATTTCCGCGCTAGCCTGTTACAGCGCGATGATTCCACTTTCAACATCCTCTGGAATCCTGGTGTTTGCAGTTTCGGGAGGGGCAGGCCCCTCCCGAAACTGCAAACCCCAGGATTCCAGAGGATATTGAAAGTGGAATCATCGCGCTATAACAGGCTAGTGCGGAAGTGGCCTGACTTCATGAAGAGAACATGTCTGCGACTTTTATAATAAGTTCCTACATTTCCAACGCCGCTCCCATATACTCACCATCCCCTCACCACGTGAAAGAAAGAGAGGAAAAAAGAGGAGGGTTTTCCACAAGAACCTCCCAGAATACTCCTCGGCGGAGGAAAGGGAGTAAAATGGAACAAAATGGGACGTGGGAGTGACGCGCCGAAAAACCTTCCAGTTACGCCAGCGCACCACCGTTGGCCGCCATTTCCTCTGGGGCGCGCAGGTTCGGAGCCGCTCTGCCCCTTGCCAACTCAATGGTGATGCCTCCCTTTGTCCTCGCATAGGCGGTCTATATAGGGGAATCAATGCTCGTAGCGGAAGTGCCGTTGTACTGTTCCGCCTCTCTGTCTGACTGACGTTACCTGGGCTCTCCCGGGCAGAGGAAAGGAGCAAACGAAATCCTCTGACCGGCGGTGGGCGGGTCTTACCCGCGAGCCACTCTCCCGAGGGCGGAGTTTCTGACGGGCGCGAGGCCCGCGGGGCTGAAGGCGGCCCACTCAGCCCAGTTCGGACGCGTTGCGTCAAGCCGCATCCGCCATATTAAGACGAAACACATTCCGGAGGGAGGGACGTTTGCTTTCAAAAGCTGCTTGACAGGCAGGCATCCATAACCATAGGGGTTATTATTTTATTGTAGGAATTCAGTTTCTGCCTGTGGAGCAGCCCTTTAAAAGGAGCATTAGTCCGGATCGTGTTGTCTCAACTAGAGTTACTGTTGTGCGCCTTCAAGTCGTTTCCGACTTAAGGCGACTCGTGTTACGGGGTTTTCCAGGGCTGAGAGAGTGTGATGCGCCCGAGGCCACCCAGTGGGCCGAGGGGAGAATCGAACCCTGGTCTCCAGGGTCGTAGCCCCACGCTCAGATCACCGCCCCACGCTGCCTCTCAGCCCGTCGAAGCAAATGGTTTGCCCGTGCGCCGCGTCAGCATTCCGCGAGGCCGAAACAAGGCAACCCAGGGCACCAAGCTCTGAATCATGGGCCATTTCCGCACTAGACTGCTATAGCGCTGTTATTCCACTTTCAACATCCTATGGAATCCTTAAGGCCCCTCCCTAAACTGCAAACCCCAGGATTCCACAGGATGTTGAAAGCGGAATAATAGCGCTGTAAAAAGTCTAGTGCGGAGATGGCCTGCTGTCAGTTATCAACCTGTCCAGGAGCCAGCCCAGCATAAAATCAGATCCTACAGAGCGCAGATATGAAACCTGAACTTCCGACTTTTTTCATGGTCCCTTTTTAAAAATTTTCCAGCCAATTACACTTCTGCTGCTGCTCCTGTATAGTTCCCGCTACAAGTCATTTGATCTAAGGAGGGAATAAAGCACCGCTTTAGGCTTAAATGTTGCTAGTTTGCGTTGCGAAGACACCAGAGCACCACCGAGTCCCCATTTACACTTAACTCCAGCAACAACAACCGGCAACGAAACTCTTTCGGAAGACAAAGGACGCAATTACGTCGATGGTGGAGTGATTTCAGAGTTGGACTAAGACTCTGAAGACCAGGGTTCGAATCCCCGCTCAGAAAAACCACGGGGTGACCTCGGGCAAGTCACACTCTCAGCCTCAAAGGGAGGCAAATGCAAATCCGCAGTGAACAAATCTTGCAAAAAAAAAAATAAAAATCCTGTAACAGGTTCGCCTTAGGGTCGCCATACATTGGAAACGAACTGAAGGCACACAACAATGAGATGAAAGAGAGCTCCTCCGTTTCCCAAACCTTCACACTGATGATCTCTAAGAAGCTCAGACGCGCTTGCCCCGCCCATGGAATCTGAACGGGACCCGGAAGTGAGCCGCATGCCTCCTAACAAACTACATCTCTTTACTTTTCTCTCATTCTCCCCGCCTCCCTGTGATTGAGGTATCGCGAGTCTTCCTTGGCTTTTATGAAATCTCGCGAGGCAGGTCTTCCTCTCCCTCTTTCTTTCCGTGGCCCGGCAAGATGGTAGGTGGCGGGGTGGCGTGGTTGCGCGCGGGAGGCCCGGTTTCTTGTCGAGTTTGTAGGTAGTTCGGCCCCCGAAGGTTCATCCGACCTCCCGCAGTGCTTCTGCCGATGGGGGGAAGGGGGGAGTCCGTTCTTCTCCCCTCCCCTGCTGGAGGGAGGCTGCGAGGGAGAGGGCGCCCTCCGGCCTGGTCCTCGTTGTGGGCGAGCGTAGGGTGGGAACAGGGAGGAGAAGTGACGCGCCCGGATCCTCTGCGCTCCCTTCCGTCTTGGCCGAGGTTGCCCGTAGTGCTGCCGAGGAGTGTTTCTGAGGAGCCTGGTCTTTGGAGAGGTCGATAGGCGCCCGCCGTGCGAGATGGACCTCCTTAAATGCAGAAACACGCCTTTTTCCTAATTACATCCGAGTTTGGAGGATTTTTTTTACGTATAGCATGTTTCCTCCGGTGCAGCAAAACCACTGAGAGGATTTTTTTTTTTTTTAGTAGTGGATTTTTTTATTTCGGCTGTCTTAGGTGTCATGTATCTGTGAAATAGGAGTCTGTTAATGCCCGGAAAGGGTTGACTTCAGTCCTGAGATTTCAACCTAATATATAAGTTCCTTGGTGTAACTAACTTGTCTGAAATAATTCACAGTATGCTTTTTGGGGCGGCGGAGGGAGTGAAAGAGACAGTATAAGAAGCTCCCTTGTGGTTTAGGGTCCAGCATTGAGAGGCCCTGCAACAGTTAATTAGGTTATCTATCAGTGCTGCATGATGTATTCAGGGATGTTGCTACAGAGGCGAGCATCATGAGGGCATTTCTTGAAATTTTCTTTTAGTCTGGAGTGAGATGTTAAGTCACTGATACCCAGAACTCTTGCATTTGCTGTGTTTACGTTTCCTTGGACACTTTGCATGCCTTCTTTTGTTTTTTGGAAGTTCTTGCATTTTTAAATGTTCCGCTTAAGTTTTAAATTATTGTAGTGCTAAGTTTGGGTATGATATATGTTTTCCTTGAATCAAACTTTTTTTTTCAAATAAGTCTTGTCTTTTAAGCCTTCCAGGCTGAGGAAGACCAGGAAACTGAGAGGCCATGTCAGTCATGGCCATGGGCGTATTGGTAAGTACTAGGGATGTCATATTTCTAGAAATGTGGGTTATAATGAAGAGGGATGACATTTAGTAAGAAATGTTATAAGATATGCAGTGTTTTAGAATCAAATTTAATCTTATTTTACTGGTTTGACAATGCGAAAGTAACATAACTTGCTCTACTGTTTAGCATAGTTAAGAAATGTGTAGATCAGTGTTATGATTTTGTAATCAGAACCAGGATCTATTGTTAGAGAAGTGAAAGAATAAATGCTTTACATTGAAATCTTATACATACCTACTTAGAAGTATAATCCACTGAGTTCATTGGGATTTAACTTCTGTGTAAGCATGTGCAGGATTGTAACCTTTGTTTTGTACAACCCAAAAAGATGACAGATCCTTTAAATATCAAGCACTGATTTGCAATAATGCCAAGATGTGTTCCTCTCATGAGGACTGCATCGGTATGTACAAGTGGAAAAGGAGTTGCTACCAGTATTGCCAGGTTAGGAAACTGAAAGAAAATGTGCTTTCTTCAAAAATATAGTTTACTTTTTTAAGATTTCACATCTCTAATATGTTCAAAAGGATTATTTGATTATGTTTGTAAAAAAATGATACATGGTATTCTTCTGTTTTCTGTAAGTACACTAAGCAAACATGCAGCATGCCCTTGTTAATACAAGTATACCTCAGTTAACAAAGTAGATGTGTTCCTGGGCATTGCTTCTTTCAAGAGGCAGAAATGGCATAGAAAGAATAGGAGCAAAGTTCCTACACCACAGAGAAGAACAACAGTTCAACATATTTCAGTAAACTTTTTATTCAAATACAACAATATGCCCATGTAAAAAGAAACGGCCAAATCCAATAAGCCTTGCATAAGTAAACAGAAACTTTTTGAATTGCCTAGAAACCACCTGAAAGATTCTTCCAAAGTACAACCAGGGGTGACTTCTTTTACCAGCCTCTGTCTTTGTTATGATTTCAAATTTGGTGACAAATTTAAAAATCTGTACTTTTTTGACATCCTGGGGGTAGCTGGCGAGGCAGATTTATCTGCTTTTTCCTTCTCTCTGTCTTTTACTGTTCATGCTGCCTTTTACTGCTCATGCATGCTCCATAAGGGATTCTAGGGACAGTTGCTGTTTAGCTTGCCTGTTGTAGGCAAACACACATGGCTACAGGAGGATTGGCTAGAACAAAGTCCTGCTGTTTCCCAGCTCAAAACAACAACTTCCACATAGGCATAGGACAAGGAGGAAGTGGGGGATGATGTATAAAAAGCTTTGTAAAAGCTTCATTGAGTGTGCTGGCAAATTGTATTGAGAACTGTTCAGTTTGACATTGATCTTAATCAGTGAGGTCAATAGGTGTCTGCATTAGGGAGAGAACATGAGGAAATGTAAGTAAATTGGGATTTTTTTGTTGTTGTTCCAAATAATCTTTTTAAATTGAATTTTACCTCTTACAGGGAAACACAGGAAACATCCTGGTGGCCGAGGTAATGCTGGGGGTATGCACCACCACAGGATTAATTTTGACAAATAGTAAGCTTTTTTTTCTTATGTCAATATGATATGTATTGTCATATAACACAAAGAGCAGATTCTTATTAAAACCAACTTTTATACCCTGTAAGTGTTCATTTTGTTGCTATATTCAGAAACAAAGTAGAGACTCAAGTTCGGAGCTATGTGTGGGGCAATATACAGTTTCTCCAGTGGGCTTAAAAATTAGCGGGACTGATTTAGTTTAAGACTGGAGCTTTCATGTAAAGGTTAAATTGTGTATCTACTGATTGTCGAGACTAGAGTCACATCTAGATACTGTCAGTTATCATGGTGTGCTATAGTACTCGAAGAGTAATAACTGACCTTTATTCACTGACTGTCCTCTACATAGTCCAGTCAGTTGCCTGGTTAGTAACAGTATCTCAAATTAGGGGATGCAGATCATCAGGAGGACAAGGGTAATAGCACTTCATGTTTGGGTAACAGTAATCGCTACTCAGGGTTTCTAATAGATGTTTAGTAGCCTGTTAGGATTATTGGGAGGAAATGCATTTTGAATGTGGTGTTTAAAAAAAGGATTTCAGCAGACTGTCAGTATTCTGAAAAGAAAATACAATAAGAATTTATCGTTAGAATTAATGGTAATTATTTGTATTGGAATAAAATATTTGGGAAATTGTCTGTAGCCTTTATCATAGGATACACTACAGAGTGTTGTATAATTCAGTAGACAGCTTATGTGCAATGCTGAAACCTCTCGTAGCAAGTGCTGTAACTAGGGCTGTGTTTATATACAGCTGTGTCTGCAGTAACATCTTTCCTGGTATTCAGGCAGTGTTTGAAGTACTGGGGCAACTGCCTGACTGGATATAAAAAAGTAAGGGTAAAAATTTTCATCTAAAAATACCGAAATGTAATCCCCAGATAAGCAAACATCCTAAGAGAACTTACTAGCTAATTAGAACTGATTTTTAATTTGTGCTCTAGATAATGATCATAGACTTTTGAAGAATAGATTTATATTACAGTCAGATAGGATCCAGTGAAATTTGCCAATCTAGTGGTGGATTTCAGTTGAGAAAAGGGTGAAATCTGGTAGAACTGTGTGGGGGGGGAGGAGTTTGCCCTTCACCATTTTGGCCCCACATACACTTCCAAAACCAGCTTTGGAATGCTGGGAACCTTTTGGAGCCAGTTTTGTGGCTACAGAATGGAGGGAGGAGGACTAAGATCTGCCAATAGAAATTGAATGTAGCCCTTTGACAGACGATAGATAACCTGTGGTTATTTTCTTTCTACTGATTGCTGTGAGCCTTTATACCTCATGTTGGAAATGGAAGCTGGCAGGTAAAAATGACATTTAGATACAGGAAAAAAACAACGTACAGCTATGTGTATGTACCTCATGAGGCTCCTAGACAAACAGTAATAAATCTGAGGGTCACTGGTTTGAGATTGCTTTTGGAGAAAAACTTCATATTCTGTCAGATGTAAAATTTTCATTCTTTTTGTGATCTTTAGCTAGTTAGCACTGTAGTTACATTTCAAGATTGTTCAGCTCATGACTTTATTTTGCCTATGATTTTTTTCCCCCCAGTCATCCAGGTTATTTTGGAAAAGTTGGTATGAGACATTACCACTTGAAAAAAAATCAGCACTTCTGCCCTACAGTGAATTTGGATAAACTCTGGACTCTGGTTAGTGAGCAGACAAGGCTCAATTATGCCAAGAATCCAGCAGGATTAGCTCCTGTGATCGATGTTGTACGCGCAGTAAGTGCATTAATTCTTGCTTTATATTTTTATTCTATAAATTATGACAGAACTAATTCAATTGTCTAGTGTTTTAATGCCATTAGTGTCTTCAGAGATTAAGAGTGAACCTAATTGCTGAAGTTGTTTTAGCAGAGGGTATTTAACGCAAGATTGCTGAAATTTAGGCCATTTCTGCACCAGGCTTCTGTAATGGTGCAGAGCGACCTCTCACGGAGGTTTTCTGCACTGTAAAGTGGACTGGCGTGAACTACTTTTTGTAGTTCCACACCAGAATCCACTCAGGAGCGACCGCAACTAGCCACGCGGCATGTTTTTTAAAAACCTCTTTTTCGAGGTTTTTAAAAAGCACGGAGCGCGCAGCCCCGTGCTGCTCCGTTGCCCGGCTCCGATGCGGATTTGCAGGCGTGCGCAAGTGCGTGCCTGCAGATCTGCTGGGGGTGGGCTTCTGGCTGGCGAGCTTCTCCGGTTGGTAGAGAGCCTCCACCAACCGGAAGCCGCCATTTGGGACGCCGGAGGACGGTGGAGCAGCGAGCTTGCGCTGTTCTGTGTGGCAGTGGACTTACCCGGCTTCAGGTAAGCTCCGTTTTCAGGTGTTTTCTCCCGTCCGTCCCCCCCACATGCGGAAAGGGCCTTAGTATACATTCAGATAAAACTGTGATATTTCCATTATTAACGTGATTCCTTCCTGTTCAGCCCAGGAAGCACCCTCCATTCATGCCATTCAGTGGCTGATCTGTTTTTTAGTGAGCTTACACCTGTGTGTATTTGGGGGGTGTTGCAGAGGTTAGTAAAGTCCCTCCCAAGACTCATGATTTTTCTGAGATATCTCCTCTAAATGTTGATCCCATGGCTGGTAGAGAGCCCAGTGGATTGGAAGAATATCTGGCTACTGGGCATGGCCAGAGGCTTCTCTGATTCCACCACCAGCATTTCAAGGGTGCTGTTGCAGCAAAAAAGAGTCCTGAAGGTGGTGAGTGGAGAACCATAGTGGAGGTCCTCCTGCAAAACTCTTACACTGAAGGATATCAGCCTTAGTCTGCGTTCCTGCATTCTGTCTTCTGTTTGAGAATGTGGAATACCTACATTTAAATACAAAAAAAATTACAAAAAAAATCTAAATTCACCTCTTCTGTACTCAGATTGCATTGTGTGTACAAAATTGGTGTACTTAGAAGAATGTAGTTAGACTACTGAAATCTAGAAAAGGTCTGTTCGGATCAACTTGTGTGGAGTCTAATCAATCCCATACAACTGAATAGAACGATCAAGGGACGCCTGAAGAGTTGGATTATGCCAGTTATCAGACAATCTGATCTGCATCTTCAAAGCTGTCTTGAGGCTGAAGCTCCACTCACCTTTCAACTTTATAGCAATTGAGCCGAAGCAGCTGCTTTCCTTGCCTTTCAAAAGCATCCCCCTTTAGGTAGGCAGTTAGTCCTCCAGCTTCTTTGACTTTTGAAGGCATTCCAGGCCTAAAGTGATGCATGCTGTTGGTTCGTACAGTGGGGAATTGACATTTGTGTTCAAAATGCAGTCCCTGCACTGCTACTGATTTACTGTGTTATAAAGAGGGGCCAACCAAGTAGGCTTATAATGTGGGCTTGCATAAAATTCAGCCAGCTTGTCCCTGCTCTGATTTAGATGAAAGTGTGCATTTTTTTTTACATTGGATTTTCAGTGTGCCGTATACAAATGGAAGTTCCTTTCATTAGAGGAGAGTCTGGATTCTGCAGAGGATCCTACTGGCAGGTTCCTCTGCCTTTTCACTAAAGTGATGGCTTATGAATGGAATTCAACTTGGGCTGCTTCCACCAGCAAGACCAAGTGTGGCATTGAAATTCATTGTGTGCTTGGGTTGAGGAGATAAGATGGTCAGATAGAGCAACTTAGCATATACTTTGTGCTGGTCCTGACTGAATGATTACATGCTAGTGTACCACAAACACCAGATTATCTCATCTGCTGAAATGTTCTATAAAGCAAGATTACAGGAAGAAATGCTGGGCCAGTTTTTGTAGTTTCTACTTTTTATTACAATACCTTGTAGTCCTTGGTTTACAGCTCTGACGGTGATAGTTATGAGGACAGAATTGATACACGGTACCTTCAGATCTTTTGTCCATGAATTGTATTTAGAATACCTCAAATAGTTGTTTAAAGAAACAAAGTCTGGTTATTGTAGAACTTATGTTAACACTGCATTATCTTTTCAGGGTTATTACAAAGTCCTGGGCAAGGGGAAGCTGCCAAAACAGCCTGTAATTGTGAAAGCAAAATTTTTCAGCAGAAGAGCAGAAGAGAAAATCAAAGGAGTTGGTGGAGCCTGCGTGTTAGTGGCATAAAAGATTTTTTTATCTTGAATAAACAGGCATAAATAAACAGTTTTAAGTCTGTTTTGTTTTGATAAGCGTAAGATGAAAACACTTTCATTGCCGATTCTAATATTGCTAATTTCATTTTGGGCAGAAAACATGTATTTAAAGCAATATAGAAAGCTGAATTGAGTTTCAGCTTCTTTTAAAATTGTTCAAAAATTTATGTGAAGGTAGCATTTTCTGCATGTTCAGATAAGTTCCGCATGGGCTAGGAAGATGAACTAAACAACTGAATTTAAGAAATGGAACTTACCACACAAAATACTAACAACCTAAAGTACATAAATACAAAAGAGAAACAAAGATAAATAAAGAAAAAAAATGACCTCCCACTATGTTTTCTGCAGTTCTGTCTTAAATCCTACAATCCCATTTTTTTCTCTTTGGTCTAGAAATTGCATTTTGTGTATTTAACTCATGTTAATTTTCAAAACCAATGGTCATCAAATCACTTTTTTTTCAAAAAGTCAATTAGGAATTTCCAGTCTTTCACAATTTTCACTAATGATTTTTCTTTAATCAAAATAGATGATTTATCCAGTTTTAATAACCATTTTTTTTCCTCTGTAGGCAATAAGTCACTCTTCCATCTCTGATCATGTAGTAATCTTGAAACTGTTGTCATATATTGAAGTATTGTTCAGTGACTCCTTTATAATTGATCATCCATCAATCTCAGAAGGAAAAGTTCATGTTCTAACTGAATATTGATCTTTAAAGTTACATTACTTTTTAAAACTCTTAATTCCCAAACTCCCTGAACTAGCATTAATGGCTGTGGTGGTAGGAGATTCTGTGAGATGTCAAAAAAAGCACATTTCTCAAGCATAGAATTGTAGAGTTGGAACAGACCACAAAGGCCATTGAGTCCAATCTCTTGCCATGCAGGAATACACCACTGAAGCATTCCCAACAGATAGCCATCCAACCTCTGTTTAAAAACGTCCAGAGGAGACTCCACCACACTCAAAGGCAGTGCATTTAACTGTTGAAGTGCTCTTATTACCAGGAAGTTCTTCCTAATGTTCAGATGGAATATCTTTTCCTGAAGTTTGAAGCCATTGCTCCATTTCCTAGCCTCCAGACCAGCAGAAAATGGTCTTGCTCCATCTTCTTTATGACATCTCTTCAAATAAACATAGGTATCATGTCACCTCTTAACCTTCTCCAGACTAAACGTACTCGGCTCCCTAAGCCTCTTCTCATAGCCGATGGTTTCCAGGCCTTCTACCATTTTTGGTTGCGCTCCTATGGACGTGTTCCAGCTAGTCAATATCCTTCCTGAACTGTTGTGCCTGGAACTGGATACAGTATTCCAAGTGGGGTCTGACCAAAGCAGAGTAGAGTGCTACCGTCACATCCCTTGACCTAGGCACTATACTTGTATTGATGCAGCCCAGAATCCCATTGGCTTTTTTAGCTGTGACATCACACTGCTGACTCATGTTCAACTTGTCTAGTGAGACTCCTAAATCCTTTTTGCAGGTACATGTGTATCAGCAATACTTTAATTCAGCAGTTCTTCCCTATTGTATTCATCAGCATCAGAGGCAGTACGCTGCCTCTGAATTTACAGGTTTGATTTACCTGTATTTGAATAGAGAGAAAAAGTATATCCTCTTCCTTTGGAAAGGCTTGTGGAAATCTTAGATTTGTGTTAAAGTCATGCTATAAGGCAGAGTCCAGTTGCATCCTACAGAACAAACTTCTGCCTTTTTTCCCCACAGCGAGAGTTCTGGCTGAATGTTTGGGGAATCTTTTGGTTTCCTTCACCCAAAGTCTGGAAAATAGTAGAATAACAGCACTGTTTATAGCTAAGGTGCAGGAATCTTAAGTTCGATTGTTATAATGACACTACCGATACTGCTTTCTCATATTTTTTTTCTTTGCACAAATTGGAGAAATTAAAAATCCCATGAGGCTTCATTTTGAGCCAGGTCAAGACAAGGTTTTCAAAGTAAAAAAAGTGATTTACCGATGTCATCTTCCGCACAGCACCAGTAAAAGACTACAACTGAACTGAGGCCGTCATACTCTGGACGTGACATGAAAAGACATGACGCAACGCATTTCTGCACGAGTCTGTTATAGCGCGATGATTCCACTTTCAACCTCCTATGGAATCCTGGGGTTTGCAGTTTCGGGAGGGGCCGGTTGGCCCCTCCTGAAACTGCAAACCCCAGGATTCCATAGGAGGTTGAAAGTGGAATCATTGCGCTATAACAGACTCGTGCGGATGTGGTAAAAGATTACAATGCTCAGAAATGCAAGATCAAACATGTAAGATGACCATGGAATTGTGAGGCGTAATATTTTTATATGTGAGTAGATATCTAGAAAATGAAAGCCAGAGTGGAAGAACAAAAACATTACATGTAAAAGTACAATTTGAGATGATGTTTTTTTTTTTTTAAATTTGTGAAACTTAATAAAATTATTAAAAAAAAAAAAAGATTACAATGCTCGGTACAGTGGGAGGTAGTGGGGAAAAGGGAAGACTTGCGTTACAAGGGGATTTTGGCTCCGTGAAGGGAGACCACGGTCCTGAGTTTACAAGACCTGGGCAGGTCTGTTAATAGCAGGGTGTCTTGAGGCTCTCTTTATTTTTTTGGTTGCTGTCCATTAAAGCCGACTTGACTGCACAGAAGAAGAATCCCGCGAGGCAACCGTGGCGACTAGGTGGGCTCTGGGCACGGAGAGGGACCTTAAGGAAGAAGAGCACGCGTCTGCGCTTTTAAAAGAGCTCCCCTGTTCCACACTCTCGCAGCATTGCCTTAGCCCAAGAGAGAGAAATTTAAGAGCGGTTTTCCCCAAGGTATCTCTCAGAATGCTCCCGGGAGAAGAAAGGAGCGAGAGAGCGGCCATAACAATGGGAACAGGAGAGCGAGGCTCCGACTAGACTTCCGGCTTCAATGGTTAAGCCCGCGTTGGGCGCCATTTCCTAAGTTGGGCAGCGTGTCTGAGCCGCTCTGTTCCCCGGCGAGTCGGTGATGATACCTCCCCCGGTGCGGATCGTTGGTGCTTCGCACGGTGGGAGCCAGTTCAGTTGTCGTCCTGGAAGTGCTCTTATACATGACAGTGTAGATTCACTCTCTCTCTCTCTCTCTCTCTCTCCCTGGCCTTTCGTAGGGTCTGTCAGCCAGCGTGGAGGGGAAGAAGCGGCGGCCGTCTTGAAAGCGAGGAGGCGGCGGGAAGAGCGGAGCCAATGCGCAGGCTGGTCTCCTTGCCAGCGATTCAGCCGAGTGGGCTGAAGAGGGCTCATTCCAAGGGGGTGCAGCGAGCGCTCTCTGTCTGGTTAAAGCTAAAGATAAACTGTGCCAAAAGAGAGAATTTTTTTATATTTTCAGTACCTTCTCCTACTTTCAGTCACTTTCAGGAAGTAACTGCTCTATTGAACAACACAATTTAACTTATGGAATTAGGCACTGTATGATCGGGGCCATTTCCGCACTAGACTGTTATAGCGCTATGATTGGACTTTCAACATCCTATGGAATCCTGGGGTTTGCAGTTTCGGGAGGGGCCAGTAGGCCCCTCCCGAAACTGCAAACCCCAGGATTCCATAGGATGTTGAAAGTCCAATCATAGCGCTGTAACAGTCTAGTGCGGAAATGGCTCCAGTTGCAGACTTTTTACCACCGCATGAGTTCACCCAGATTACACAGCGATTCATACAGGAGCTTTATGGCACACTTAACTTTTATAATTTTCCTCTTCTGCCTACTTGAGTTGCTTGAAAGTCAAAAGTGTATAATAAAAAGCCATAGCTAATCCTAGACGACTGGAGGAGGTACCACTCTGTTCCATCCTGGGATAAGTAAAAGGCAGAACAGGCAGGAACAGGTCATTTTAAAAAAATATATTGATGCCGTAAGCATTGTGATGTATTAGGTACACTTACGAACAATATTTTAGAACAGCAACTTGGCAAATATGTGTTTATTAACTCGGTGCTCAGGAACCGTTTGGAACAGAATAAAAGTGCCCAAGACTCTCAATTTTTCGGTAGGCTACACCAGGGCTTTCCAAACAGTGTGCCGCAACACATTAGTGTGTCGCTTGAAGTGTGTAGGTGTGTTGCCTACAATCTTGGAAATGTATGTTATTATTTACAAATCATATGTTTTTAAAAATATATGAAAGGTTTTCATGAGATATGTTGTGTCCCTATACGTTTTGTTATTACAATTTATGGCTGTATCTCTTACAAAGGGTTAGTTTAACCTCTGGTTTGATAGTGAAACTGAATTACTGTGTCGTGAAATGACGCATGTCTAAAAAGTGTGTCACCAACATGAAAAGTTTGGAAAACCCTGGGCTACACCCACCAAATTCAGCCAGCCAGCCGATGGATGAGGTGGTGCTGATGGAACTAGTCACAGAAATTCCACAGAAACCACTTTTATCCGTTTAAAGCAAAATATCTGTATTATGGAAACTGGCTGAGAACACTTTTCAGATGGTCCCATTGCTAAATTCACCAGTTAGACAAGACTAAGTGAGATAGATGCTGCAGGCGTGTGCATCTGTGTCTATGTATGTATTTATGTGAATGTGGCTTCAAGTGTCCTGTTGACTTATGGTGAGCCCCTGAATTTCATAGGCTTTTCTTAGGCAAAGAATACACCGAGGTGGTTGTGCCAGTTCTTACCTCTGAAATATAGCCTACAGCACCTGCAATTCATTGGCAGTTTCCCATCCAAGTACTAACCAGGGCTTGCCCTGCTCAGCTTCCAAGATACATGCCAATATTTCATACTTGAATACTGGAACACATGTGGCCAAACAACATCAATGTTCAAGATGGCAAAAACTATACATAAGGATGAACACACAAGTTAGGAAAGACTGCTGCAGTTTGCTTTTACCTGAGCCTACTGGGAAGGGCAAGATTCTGCCTCCTTCTGTCCCCTGTCCTACCCAGTTAATTCAGTGAGAACTACAAGGCTAATTGTTGGTAGAGGATGGCAAGAGCAGATGTGCTCCCCCCCCCCAGAAACAATTTTAAAAGCTCCCACTTTCTGTCCATCCCTCACCCTTTAAAAGTCCTACCAGCTGCCATGTTCTTCCCAAGAATGACCCAAATGTGACATAGTATCTGTGCTGATCCATGAGAGGAAAAAAAAAAGTTAGGCAATATCCTTATTAGAATTACCAACCAAAGTGCTACAAGAGCATGGAAGCCTTCAAGTTATCTGCTTTCTTCACCTTCTTGTGTTTGGTAGAATTCAGGACAACCTGATTGGCATTTTGGCCGGTCACGATAACTCCTCGAGTGAAGATTTTATATTTGTTTCTATCCTATCTTTCAACACCTAGTGTAGTCAAGGTAGCTTGCAACAAAAACAACAACAACAACACAAAAATGAGAATCATAAACATTTTAGGCCATGATAGTTACAACACCTAATAAACAAGATAATTCTTAAAGTATTTGTATGGTGTTTCATAATGGAAAGACTGAATATTTAATATCTTTTCCTAGACAATGGCCGACCTTCCTCTAAATAGTTCATAGTGTGTCTAATAATTGCAGTTATATACATCTACAGAGAGAATAGCTTATTCCCTGAGCAAAATCTAGTGGGATTGCTCGTGCTGATATGCAAAACTGTTACATAGCCTAGTCGTTTTAGATCATTAGAGACACTAGATGGCTTACTGTTGCTTTGATGTAACAGAATTCCTTCAGGTAAGTCATGTGTTGTCACGTAAGAATACTGAGATATTGAGTATCATGTGTCGGAAAGCACTTGTTTGCTACCCAGTGTAGAGCTCTCTCTCACTCCCTCTCGCTCTCGATAACATTTGAACAACAGGACTTTCTGGAAATATGAAATATTATCTTTTTATTGTCTTAGGGCACATGAAGAATTTCAAGTGTTTGTAGAAATTTGACAGTACTGTAGCAGCATTTCAGACAAGTCATTGAAATGTGGTACTTGAGATGAAGTTTTTGTGTTTGACTACTATAACTTCCAGCAGCACCAACTGGTTATTATGGTTACCATGGTGTTTTTCACAGTACACGGTTCTAGCACTTTGATACCACTTTGCCTACCAAGGATGCATCCTAAAAAATTCTGGTATTTGTGGTTTGATGACATGCTCAATCTCGCTGGCAGAGAATTTTAAATACCTCATAAGTGCATCACAAATATGTCATTCCAGTTTTCATTACATACCTGGCAAAATTTAACATGTAACTTTTGTTCTATTAAGTGTACAACTTTTCTGTTTTTAGGACACCTATTAGCCTCATGGATTGTTATATTACGTTTGTACTCCCAAAAAGTTTTGATCTTGTGTTCTGACAAAGGCATGGAAAGCAAACAAATTGGGTTATCTTTAGCAAACAGACTTAGAGCAAGAAGAAGCTCACAGTTTGTTAGGTGAATTTGGCATCACCTGAGCTTTGCAACTGAAATTACTGAAATTAGAAACTTTCATACAGATAAATCAATCCTGTTTCTTTAAACGTTTTGTTTTTCATCAGTATTTCCGCTTGTGAGTAACAGTCCTTTTGCTGTGAAGAACAGGTATCTTCATGCTTTGTATATAGATATATCAGCTGTGTTACCTTTGTTACCCTGATTTCTGGGGGTCCCGGGAGGGACACCAAATTGCTCTCAAAATACAAGTTGGGGGAAATTAGTCAAAGAGCACAAGTTAGCACTGCGAGAGGCAGGGTAACGTAGCGAGATCTTGAACCCAATGTCTACGGGGTCAGGCCGAGTCAAGGAGCACACCAGAGTGAAATAACAAATGTGAATTTTATTAAAAATACAATCAATCGGTGTATGCAACACAAACACAGAGAGAAACTATAGAAATAAAGGTTGGAGTGGTATAGAGGGATTTTTAGAGGAGTTGTTGGTTTGGGTAATACTACACCTGTCCTGAAGCCCGGTCGGAAACGGAGAAGCTGGGGAGCGTGGATCTCAGCACGTGGAGCTGAGGGGAAGGCTCGCTGGACAAAGCGACAGCAAGGCGGGATGGAAGCCAAGAGCGATCTGAGGAAGCGCTCAAAGTCAGGGGTTTTTATAAGGAGAATTGTGACCGCAGGCTAGTTCGGACTTGGGGAAAACAATGGATTTGGGGCTGGAGACAAAGCCTCCGAAAGGTCATAATTTGAATGATTGAATTATCACCAAATTGTCAATAGGGTAGCCAGTATGCAAATACAGAGCGCTTGGATGTTGTATAGTCAGATCGTCAAGCTGCCAGCTCGGGGCAGAGGATCTTTTGAAAGTTGCATGCATACATAATTGTGTACTTGCCTTGAGGTCTCCTGAAGCTGCGAGTCGGCTATTTTCTGGCCTGCCTGTATTGTGTTGTAATATTACAGCGATTATCGGCGGAGCCTGTGTGCGTGCTTGTCCAGGGGCCTCGCAAGCACGTGGAGGGGATAGAAGGCCAAATTACTGATATCAAAAGATATCTTTTTAATATCCCCCAAGCTCGGGCTAGCCAGGGCAGTAACACCTTCTTGAGATTACATAGTCCTGTGACTGGTAGCTGCAATGAGTTACTGAGTTACAAGAATTTCTGTGCTTAGATATAGCATGGTCAGGTGGCACTGGTGATGGTCCAATGACAATCCACTGAATTTTAAAACTCTGTCTTAGGAGATTCAGTGGTGATTTTCTCCATTGAATCATAAAAATGGCAACATTTTAAATTTCACTTTGGGTCCTTTCACACCACACAATTATAGCATTGTGTGTGATACTTTTTTAACTGTCATGTCTGCATCCTATGGAATTCTCATGTTTGAGATACGCCTCCTAAACTGCTACTCTCAAGATCCACAGGATGCAGTCATGGCAGTTAAAGGGGAATCATATCACTATAACTTTGCAGTGGGAGAAGGCCTCTTCTTTTTTGTTGACATAACCTTACACCATTGTTGGGGACTGAACTAATAAATGCACATGCCCAGCTGCACTCTGACTAATTGTCACATCCCATACATTCTACCGATTCTTGCCATGTTTGCTAGTGTGTATACTAGTTTAACTGTCATGATAATATTGCTTAAATGCTGGTGCAACTTCAAGACTATGCTATTTGAAATCCACTACCCTGGTGCAGTTTTGTGCTCTACCAGCATGAGGATCTGATATCAGTCCTGTGGCCACCAAGTTCCTATTAACTTGAGGACAGGATCACACTGTCTTGGATTGTGTGTGTCAATGCATAATTGTTATGTGTATAGTGAGTCTTGCTTTTACCTGTAGCATCTCCAAGCACTAAATCCCAAGGGGACTTTTTAAATTAAAGAGCAGCTTGGGTAGTTCAGTGTTGTGAACTAAACTGGTGGGGATAATACAAATATGAAGATGGATTTGTTGTATGCATTTTATTTAAAGTATTTATATAAAGTGTTTCTGTATTGCCTCTGTACCTGCCTTTTCTAGAGTGGGGCAGTAAGTCAGAGGAAAATCTGATCAGCAGAGATCACGGTGACATTGTGAAGCTTGCCCTGTAGTAGGTTCAGAAAACGTCAGTCTGATGATCCGTGACAATGTGCAGTACTGTAAAAGAGGTGGTGATATCATTTTCTAATCCTATGGCTCACACACTTCTTTTGTTATAAATCAGGAACAACTGTGTTAACAGAAAAAGGAAAGAAAAGGAGTCAGGAGAAAAGACAGGAGAAAGAATCAATCAACAGCAGTATTCTCATCGGCCCGCGCAAGGCACCAGGTGCAAATCTCTAATTAATATGTCAGCAAAGTGAGGTGGATGGAAAACACATTTGGAACTTGTTTAAATGATGCCACTGTGTGCGTTGAGCATTAAGGCAATGCAGCAAGAGTGATATGGTTAGAATATTATCCTTTTCATGTATCCTTTTAATTGGGAGTTAACTGATAAAAGCCTGGCGAACTGTTGGTTTGTTTCTGAGTATTACATTTGCCAGGTTTGAGTTCGCAGTTCTGACAAAATTAAGCATCAGCAAAGATTAAATTATTTGTCTATAGCTTCCATTAATAATTCACACTGAACTGGACTCAGGGCTGGCATAGCCATGAGACAGAAGGACATCCATCCTGGCAGCAGGGCATTTTCAGATGAGTAAGGTCTGAGTAAGGAGTGATTTTCTGAAAGAGCGAGGAAGTGAAAGAGCATACAGGAATCAGATATGGAAGGGACTGCAAGGGCAATCTATTCCAACCTCCTGCCATACTGGAATATAAAACTAAAACACTCCTGAGAGATGGTGATCCAACCTCTGTTTAAAAATCTGTTCCATTTTTTATCAGCTTTTACAATGAAGCTCTTCTTAATGTTCAGGTGGAATCTCTTTTCTTGTAATCTGAATCCATTAGTCATATTTTAGTCTCCTGGAGCGGCAGAAAACAAGCTTGTTCCTCTTCCACATGACATTCCTTCAGATACTAAAAGATGGCTATCACATCACACATCACCTCTCAGTCTTCCCCAAGCTAAACTCAGCCTTAGCCATTCCTCATGAGACTCGGTTTCCAGAACTGTTACTACCTTGCCCACTATCTTATGAACAGATTCCTGCTTGTTAATATCCTTCTTGAACTGTGTAGCTTAGAACTGGACACAGTATTCCAGGTAAGCCCTGACCAAAGCAGAACAGAACAGCACTGATAACTTTCCTGACTTAGGACGCTATACTCCTTTTGATGAAGCCTAGGATTGCATTGCCTTTTTTGATAGCTGTATCACACTCACGGTTACCTTGTGGCCTCCCAAGACCCCTAGATACTTTTCACATGCACTTCATATGTACTGTACATGATCCTGGAGGTGGTGTTCAGCTAGTCACATACCAGGTAGAAGTAGCCAGGCATGTGATATAAACTGTAGCTGGAGGGCAAAGCAGGAATACAGATCTCAGCTTACAGGAGCTGTTGTATGATGTTTTTGGATATGCACATTAAATTGTGTTGTAATATAAATATAAAATTTTGACTTATCTTGCAGCTGCTGTGAAAAAGACAAATTAAGTGTTGGGCAGTGTCAATATCGTCCTTATATAAACCTATGGCACAACTACACAGGAATACTATGGACAGTTCTGATCACTGCATCTGAAAAAGGATAATGTGGAGATGGAAAAGGTGCAAGGAATGGCACCAAAAATGATATAAGATACAAATGCTAGAGCAACTCCCTCATAAGGAAATGTTGCAATGTTGAAAGCTGTTTAGTTTGAAAAAAAGACAAATTACTGATAGTGTGGAATAAAGGGAAAATGAGAACATTCTCTCTCTCTCTCTCTCTCTCTCTCTCTCTCTCTCTCTCTCTCTCTCTCTCTCTCTCTCTCTCATATTACAGTAGAATTCAGGGTCATCTACCAAAGCTGGATGCTGGGATATTCACAACAGATTAAAATAAATACTTCTTGACTTGAAATTCATTGTCACAAAGTATAATATGGCTAGCAACTTGGAAAGCTTTAAAAGAGATTAGACAAATTCATGAAGGATAAGTCTCACAATGCTTACTATTTAAGACGGCTATATATCAACCCCAGTATAAAAGAAACTGACGAACCCTGCTGGATCAAACTGAAGTACTGTCTGGTCCAGCATTCTGTTCTTGTGGCAGCCAAGTTGCAACTGCACCCTGCAGCTTGTATGCCTTAGCATCTGTCTGCGATACTAGAAGGAATACATATTCACTATGTCTGGTAACCGCCAGCAGCCACATTCTTCATGAGTTTTTCCAGTCTCCTGTTAACCTGTGGGCATTGGTACATGTGATAGTAAATCCCAAAAATTCATGGCAAGGGAGAGTTCTGGGATTGACCCAAGGCATTTTACTGCATGAGATAAGGGACAAGATTCCCCTTTCTGTTCTGTGTACAGAAGCTGATTGGCAGCTGAATCTTACTTTGACACATGATGGCACAGTGTCATCTTGAAAGCAGCAGGCTAGCTGAGGGGGAACAAGACAGGCCATATAACTGTTCCACAGTTCCATTTAACTCTGCCTCCTGCACCCTACCACCACCGCATCCCAGCAGCACCTGTCATCATGGGCAGTTGCATCTCTCTGCCTAATGGCTAGACTGGCTCTGACGTCCCTGGCCCTTCTATCGTCTACGACTGCTGCGCAGACAGTTAAGATACTGGTGATGCCTGAGCCCTGGTATCCGTATACCTTTGAAGAGTTTGGAGGTGGCAAAAAACCTGTCCAGCGTAGATGAAACTTTCGCAACCAACTTATGAATAACAGGCTCATTGTTTTCCACTATTGTTTACAACCCATGGAAGAGCATTCCTGAACAAATTACTTTTATGAGCACATACCATCAGCTTCTGGAATATTAAAATACTTTCTAGTGAGACAAGCGGTTTACCCTTTCTAGAAATTCACTAGATGTGATTCTTCTTATATTATTGTTTATTTGTATAATAAGTTGGGCTCACCCACAAGGCTGTTATGTACTAGCGGTAAAAAGGGAGCTGGGCTTCACTCTGGATGATGAGGAAACAGAAGTGCTTGCTTATCTGGCAGTTGAGCTGCATCTGCTATTCCCTGCTGCTTCATCAATGTTTGAGACTGCTGAGTTGTGCCCCAGGGGACTGCTCAACTGTTGCTGAACCTTCCGGATGATGTCATCACATGTGCTTTTGCAAGGGAATTACTAGTTAACTTAAAAGCAAGCAGTTAATTGGAATTGCTAGCAAACAGTAATTCTTTTCCCAGTTATTGCAAAAGCTGTAGGAGTCTTTCTGTGTGCGATTGCAGTATGTCCAATAGGCTCCCTGTTCCACCGTTCTGTTTCCGGATTGGTTTTATGTGATTAGTGGAGTAGTGGCAAATTTAGAAATGTAACTGATCATGATGCCACATCCCTCAAAAAGTCCCCTAATGCAGGCAGCTACATTGATCTGTATCAGCAAACAAGTATAGCTTTTATCTTCAATCCTAACAGGTCTTTTGTAAACCTAATGGGTCTTAATTTGCCACTGGACATCAAGACAAGTAAAATATTTTGATAGTGACAACAATTTATTGTGGCGGAAATAAAATAATTTTCCCCTCCAGCTATTGTGAGCATTGCAACAGAGTATAGGAGAAGGGGGAGGGGAGAGACAGAATCATAGACCATTTCTGCACTACACTTATAGGGCTATTATTCCACTTTCAACATCCTATGGAATCCTGGACTTTGCAGTTTAAGGAGGGGTATTTAGAATTCTGAGCCAGAGAGCTCTTCAGTCTCAGTAAACTATAAACCCCAGCATTCCACAGAATGTTGAAAATGGAATAAAAACACCGTAACAGTGTAGTATGGAAAGGGCCTTAGAATCTTGGAGTTGGAAGGGACCACAAGGGCCCTTGAGTCCAACCTCCTGCCATGCAGGCATACACAATTACAGCACTTCTAAAAATGTCCCTCTAACCTCTGCGTACAGATCTTCAAAGATGGATAGTTCACCACCCTGAAAGGTGGTCTGTTCCACTGTTGAACAACTCTTACAGAAAAACAAATCCTAATGTTTAGGTGGAATCTCTTTTCTTGTAATTTGAATCGATTACTTCATGCTCTAGTCTCTGGAGGAGAAGAAAGCAAGCTGTGTCCATCTTTTATATGACATCCCCTCAGATATTTAAAGATAGCTCTCATATTATTTCTCAGTCTTCTTTTCTACAAGCTAAATATATCGAATTCCCTAAACCTTTTCTCATAAGGCTTAGTTTCCAGACCTTTAACCATCTTTGTTGTCCTTTTCTGGACACATCAATCTCCTTCAACTGTGGTGCCCAGAACTGGACATAGTATTCCAGCTGAGGCCTAACCAAAACAAAAAAGAGTGGGACTACCACTTCCCTTGATCAGGATGCTAGATTCCTTTTGATGCAACTTAGAATTACTGTACATTGGCTTTTTTGGCTGCCACATCACACTGTTGACTCATATTTTGCTTGTGACCTACTAAGACTCCTAGATCTTTTTCTCATGAACTGGTTTCTCATGAACTGCACATCCTATATCTGTGCATTTCATTTTTCCTGTTTAGATGTAATACCATATATTTATCTCTATTGAAAGTCATTTTGTTAGTTTTGGACTGATCATCCAATCTGTCAAGGTTACTTTGAATTCTAATCCTGTCCTCTGGAGTATTAGTTACTCCCCCTAATTTGGTGTCACGTGAAAATTTTATTATGCCTTTTATTGTAGAGGCAGCATGGTGTAGTGTTTTGACTGTTGGACTACAACCCTGGAGAACAGGTTTCAATTTCCCCCTCAGCTATAGAAATCCAATTGGTGACTTTGGGTGAGTCACACACTCTCAGCCCCAGAAAACTGTGATAGCTTCACCTTAGGGTCACTATACATCAGAAATTACTTGAAAGCACACAACAAGAGCAACAAATATGCCTTCTATTCCATAAATGTAAGTCATTTATCTCTGCCAATCTGTAAGAAACTGGAATTTTACCTTTCAAATGTAATTAACTGCAGTTATAGAGCCAAGCCTCCCAAAGTAATTATGATTACTGTTACAATTTGTGAAGGAACTTCGTCCATTTTTTAAAAGTAACTAATTAGTGAATTTTACCTACTGAAAAAAAAAACCTTCTGAAGCCACAAAGCCACCAGGCTGTGGGACAAAATGCACTCTTCTCTTGTCTACCAATGTCCAGAGCAGAACCTGAGGGCAGGAGCATGAAGCACATTGTGAGCCAACACTTTAACCTGGTGATAGTTCTTAACCATTTAGTGAGGACAGAGTATCCTAACTATAAAGGTCATATTTATAAAAAGCTAGAGTTACACTACAAAAAGAAAGCCATTATGCCAAGTTAATCTGAATGTAATATTGCTTTCATTACTGGGAAAAGGGAAATCATTTTTTGTTTTAGCAGAAGTATTATAATTCACACAGAACAAACATGACGGTATAGAAATAATACAAAAACACTTCATGGAAAGTGCTGGTCGGAAAAAAGAATAGACATTAAATAGACTAGCTTTCCCTTACTGCTGAACTGAAAATTCTCAAGAGAAAGGTTAGGAAATTCTTCCCACACCCCTGGAAGAATTTCAGGGGGTGTATGTGGAAATATTTGAAAAGCTTGTGGGAGATGAGAGGACTCACTGCATATGCTCCAACTGTCCTGATTAAACATAAAGAAGAATAGGAACCACCAAAGATGTATGTATCATTTTGGATAGATATTTTCTGAACGTTGGGTTGAATACTATAGGCATCCTCTGTTCATCTAATTCAGCTAGTAATTTATATCTATTTGCTTATCTACCTGAAGGCAGGGGATTATCAGAATGTGTGTATGTGTGCGCACACACTTTTAAGTAATTTGTTGACTTTGGGCAACCTCATGAATCTCATAGGGTTTTCTTAGACCCTTTCTGCACCTTACCGTCTTCCGGTGCTAAGGTGCGGGGATTGTGCAAGCAGCCTCTGGCAAGAGGCTCTCGTGTCTGGGGTCCTTCGGCTCTGCACGAGCTGCTTGCTCGCGTGAGAGCCCCGCCTCTTTCTTCCGTAGTGCAGCCTCGGACCTTCCCAGGCTGCGCTGGGGCAGGAAGTGCAACCGGCGCGGCTCCGGAGGCGCCACACGCCAGGTAAGTGCACACAGGGCCTGGGAGCAATGTGCGATCGCGCACCATTTTCGGCTTCTATCTGAAAATGAAAAGGTGCGCGATCGGCACCTGCCGGCCCCTGGAGTGTTGCGCGATTGTGAGTGTGTTGTGCAGATCGCTCCTCACAATGGCACGACACTCCAGGCCCTCTTTCGCATGGAAAATGCTGTGCAAAAAAGGCCTTAGACAAGGAATACTTAGAGGAGGTTTTGCCAGTTCCTTCCTCTGAAGTATAGCCTACAGCACCAGGTATTAATTGGCGGACTCCCATCCAAGTATTAACCAGCTGCTGGTTAGCTTAGCTTTCAAGATCAGACAGGATGTGGTACCTTTAGGATATTTAGGCCATTGTTAGAATAGATTATCAGAAGCTGTGGGTTGTGGTTGTGCTTTCAAATCCTTTCTGACTTACGGTGACCATTAGGTGAACTTGTTTGGGGGAGGTAAAATTTGTTCAGAGGGGCTTTACCTTTGCCTTCCTCTGAGGCTGAGAGAGTATGACTTGCCCAAAGTTACTCAGTGGGTTTCCACAGCAAAGCAGGGATTCGAACCTTCTCTCCAGAGTCATAGTCCAACACTCAAACCATTACAAGATGCTGATTCCCAGGTTATCAGAATAGATAACCATTTTTGAAGCAGTCTTCCACTGTATAGGACTAGGTCTGCAACGGCATAAAGGATGCTGAAGGGAGAAAGGGAAATTATTTCCCAGTGGCTTCAGCTTTGTTTCTTCTACAGTGGGGAAGACAACAGAGCTAATGCAACCAGTATGTTGGTTTTGTTGAGAAAAATATTTGAATATTTAATCATGTCAGTGTAGTATCTTTCTAGTTTTTCTAATAAATATTTAAAAAGCAAAAAAGCTCTCCAAACCAATGACTTTTAAATTAGCAAAAGACAAAATAATAGCCCAAGGGCCCATCAATGGCAAAGTCCCCCTCCCTGTGGCAGATTATTGCTTTCCAAATGTCCCCCGCTCCCATTCACCTCATCATCTGTGAATAGCAGTTCAGGATGGGTAATTTTGTTCACCAACAGTTTGCTTACTTCAAAAGAATTTGGGTCTTTCTAAACTGGAAGTCAAAATGTAAAGCTTGCCCAACAGTCAGCATTGTAATTAGAAATCCAATTAATTGCAACTAAAATGATGGAGGCTTTACCATTACAGTTTTTGTTAGAGAACATAATTATAGCTATAGATGCTATTTTGACTAGCTTTGTATTATAAGCATTAGATTACAGGGATTGCAAGTAAAATTGCTTTGTGGAAGCCTCTCCAAAGGCAAGTGATGCAATGTGTTACATGTGCTGCAGTCTGAAAAGGAATACTCCTTAGTTTTAATTAGACATTCGCCTATGCGGATAGCATAACTTTATCAATCATGTCAATAAGAAGTCAGATGGAAGATAAATAAAATGTTGCAAGCAGTTTGCCTAAGTGGAGAAGCCTGTTGAACAGGAATTGCTTAGAAACCATTTTTGACCATTTCTTTTCCTGCCCACTCAAATGGCAGGCAAAGCAAGTGAGCTAGGTTAGGTAAATACGAAGACAGAGAAATACAACATTTTGTCTTTCAAAGTGTCCTCTTATAGATCTCTTAATTGGGCCTTAGAGAAAACATGGATAATACCAAGAGTTCTGAGTTAACAGCTAATACTCTGTGAGAGTTATTATTCTAGTATTTTCTTAACCAAAGAGGGGGAAGTAAGGCAATGAAATATCTGGGCAGTAGACAGACACTGATAAAGGCAAAACTAATTTAAAATCCAAATATTTAGTATTACTCAAATCTGGATACTCATAGTTATTTTTCTTTTGGGAAAAGGTGAAAGATTTAAAATATATCCCCCCCTCAAAAAAAACCAATCTGAGTATATTAATGATAAATTTTCTAAGTAAACCCAGATCTAAGATCAGAGATCTAAATCTAAAGTAGAGGTGATTCTACTTTCACCCTTTGGCTTACTTCATACAGAAAGAGGTGCATGTAGTGAAAGAATAACAATTTTACTGCAGAAAATAAGTTAATAACTAGGGTAGGTCCTCATGGATGATGTGATGCCACAGGTATCAATGTACCATAATCCAGAATATTATAGTGTGTCATAAGTCTAAAAATAATTAGAAATACACTCAGATACAAAGTGCATTATCTCCATATGACCACAAACCAAGTTACAAAACATATATGACGCATACATGACAAAGAATTAAGATTTTTTAAATTGGGTAAGTTATTTTCCATAGTGAGATTTAATTTTCTAAGTACATCCATTGCTGTCAATCGAAACACAGATATATACTGTGACTCCAATAAAATTACAACTAGAAAGCCTACCCTACCCTTTATGATATGAATAGAGAACATATGGCTTCCAAGATGTTATTGGACTGCAAGACCCTTCTACCCTAGTCAGCATCATAAATGGGAAAGGACAATGGGAGTTATAGTCTAACAATATCTGAAGGACCATTCATTCCCCATTGGTATTTTAAAATAACTATGTAGGCTGGGAAGAAGCTGCCCACCTCCAAGTCCAACACCATAAACTGCAACATAACAAGGGATCTGTAGATATAAGCCAGGTATCATCCTTCCTTCCTTCATGTCTCTGTATCTCACCTTGTATCATGGGATTTCTGGGTGGTGTGATAACTGAAGCCCCTGTCAGAGCTGCTGATGACGAGTAGCAGCTGTTGGTCCCTGTGGCTCTGGCTGGGGATGAGTCCTGCAGCTCAAGAGCTCCCCCTGCTGCCATGGACCAAGCAGGCGTGGATGTCCCTCTGCCTGCTCCTTTGGAGCAACAGGGATCCGATTCTGAAGAGGCTCTGGAGCCTGGTTCAATAAGCCCCCAATCAAGACGGAGACTCAAGAGGGCTGTGCAAAGGGAGGCTTCCTTGGCTAAGTTTAAGAAGCAGTGACCAGACAGACCTGTGCCTGGGGCTATATAACTGCCTGCCTGGAAGCTTCCCTTTGTGGCAAACTTCTCACAAGTCCTCCTCTTGCCTGTACCTTGCTCCCAGCACCTGGTTCCTGATACCTTGAATTGATCCCTGGACTCTTGACCCTTGGCTTTGGAACTCTGACTATGGCTTTGCTTGGCGCTCTGGTAAATTAACTTCCTTGAGTAAGTGTTTGCTTGTCTCCTCCCTGCTGGACTTTGCTGGCTCTCCCACTCTCTTCTCTGGGCTGGCTTGCTGCCCAGGTCTCTGACCTTGACAGTTGGTATGGAAATAAATCAAATTAACAGTTTAAAATGATTCTAAATGGATTAGAACAATAAAAACAATTTAAACAGACTAAAAACTTATTGAACAGATAAGCAAGGTAAAACAGCTTGAAATATTAAACAGAGTTTGAAACTATGCATATGTACATTTTGGCAGGGGGACGGGAACTGTAATAAAAAACCATGTTTGAATATGGCACAACAATGAAATCACTGTCAGCACCAACTGGACCTCCAAGGGGAGGGCATTCTACAAATAGGGAACCAGAGAAGACCTTTTCCCAGGTCCTCCCACAATGTATTATTATCCCAGTGGTGGAAGACAGGAGAGGGCCCCTCCAGGAGGCCACAATCAGGCCTCTATAGGGAGAGGCACTCCTTTAGGTTTTGAGGTCCAGTCATTACCAGTGGCTTAAATACAGGCCAGAAACGTACTGGCAGATAGACACTGCTTAGGCTTTGTTTTAAAAGCCAGGACCCAGACTTACTCCTCAAAGCCTGTTTTGGGCTGTGGTGTGGCTTGATGTGGCAAAGGGGGTCTACCATTTCCTTTATTGCCATGTCTGTCTTCTTTGCAGGAGCCACACAACTTTTCGTGGATTTCAGGAGGAATAGCCAGTAGGTGGGAAAGCGGGTGGGATTTTCTGTGGGCTTCACTCTGGTCTGCACTCCTAAATTACTCTCTTGGCGTTATAGGGTTGCCAGAGTGAAAACTGGAGAGTTGGGTAGAAGAGGGAATTTTAGCAGGTGTTTGTTATCCAGTTCCATGGCAAGCAATTAAATCCTCTCTTCTATACACCAGTAAAGGTACAGGAGCCTTCTCTAGTTCTCATTCTGGCAACCTTATGCCAGTATCCAAGGTTTTGTTGCCCATCCATCCTCCCACTCTGTAGTTACATGTCATATGTTGGGTTGGTTATCCATACATGTTCCATATGTCACACCTTTGATGGTGTTGTATGGATCAAGATCCATTTTTTGGGGGAAACAAGGCCTGTGAGCTCTTTACTTCCCATTAGATGGTCTCTTTGAGGGACCTTGAAATTGTAGGCAGCCAGGTGTCAGGTCCAACTTGTCCATGTGGGTTCCACAGCTGCTCCTCAGCAGATGGACTGGAGTTGCTGGTCTATTGAATGACAGGTGGGTTATCTCCTACCTGGATCTGAACATCATGCCTAACTACCTCTATGCAGCTGCAAACAATAAAGCTGCGGCCTTTTATTCTCTGATCAGAGGGTATATATTTATGTTTCCTTCTGCCCTAGTTGGCCTCTGTGACCAGGAAAGGTGGTGGTGATGGCAGAAAACATGGGAAGTGCAAACAGTAATAAACGTATAGAGAGACTTTGTTCATAAGGCTTTAATTGTGAACTTTGAACTTTAACCCAGTTTTGGAGGATGCATTTGTCAATGGTCGCAAAATCAGATATATGAATGACAATTGCTTTTTTTCTTTTACAAAAATGTTTCTATGCTTTTTAACTTTTAATGGCATTTTACTATGGTAACTTCTTTGTGTTCTAGAAGTTTTTAGCTTTTTGTTTTACCATAAATAAATAAATAAATAAGCAAGCAAGCTGCTTTGAGGCCCATGTTAGCAGAATGGTGGTATATAAAATATTTATTTATTTAAATAAGTACATAATGGCTAGGAAACAACAGCAAGAAAGAGCTGTTGTTGTTGCTGCTGCTGCATTATTATTAACTTTATTTATATCATGTTATCCCAAAAACTAGGACTCACGGTGTCTTTTGCCTTTATGTCCTGCTTTTGGGCTTCACTGAGGTATCTGCTTAGCCACTATGGAACACAAGATGTTAGACTACATAGATCTTCAGCCAAGTCCAGTAGGGCTCTTATGTTCCTATGCCAGAAACCCCGTGCATTCATGCGGATTGTATAATATTTGATTGAATTTTCAGGACTACTATTTTCTGTACTTTTATTGTGTTATGTGTATCTTTCATACACATGGACCTGCTCATCAAAATATCATGCAAATTAATCCTCTGCTTTGTCCTTGGTTATTTATAACGCTCTATTTCACACTGTTATTTGGGCAATTGCCTTTGAAGAATGGCATATAATTTGTTATAAGTAAAATGTTAAAAGTTGGAGTGGAGCATGTCCAAACTTAACAGCTGTGTCTAGGTCAGGGGTGGGCAACTCTGAAAGGCAACAGAACCACACTAGCCCCCCAGAAGATCTTGTTGGGCTGCACCCCCTACTGCATTTGGTCCTGCAAAATGTGTGTATGTGTGGGTGTTACCCCCAAATGCCTTCTAGGGGACATTCTTACCATGTTTTGGGGTCTTCGTGAGCCCCAGAAGGCATTTGGGGTCATTTTGAGCAAAAACAATCTTTTTTGAAAAATTTTACATTTTTTTTTCACCCTAGAAAGTCCACAAGGGCTCCAAACATGGTGGATATGCCTTCCACATGCCCTAGATGTAATTTTTTGACATGTTGGAGCAAAACTGTTTGACCCCCGGAGGCTCTGGGTGTCATAGAAAGTGCCCTGGAGGGCTGCGTGCAACCTATGGACTGTACTTTGCTCAGCCCTGGTCTTGGTGGTAGGATTAATTCTGGTTTCCCTTTACTCCACAGTTTCAGCACAGCATGAACAAGTTAGAAAAAGTTTAGATTTGATTTGTCCTTTGTCATCTTTTTGCTCTTGAAAGAGATTCTAGCATTTTTCTGTTATTTTTGTAATTCTCTTGTGACTCTCTCAACTGTGACATGGGTCACTGTTTATCATGTACCCTGTTGCTTTTTCTTTCAGTCTACTCATGTGGAAAGCAAAGAATTAAATTTAAACACTGGGTAGGAACCTGGCCTATAGACTGATGTTAGTTCAGCCAGAATGCTTTGTGATGCTATGATTACATTAACAACATTTGCACTGTCAGGTCATAGGTTCAAACCCATGAACTTAAGCTAAAAATAAAACATAGGGTCAGTACACTTTTAAGAAATTGATCCATTTTACGAGCATATATCTCTGCCTCTTTTATTTGAGAGTCCAAATAACATAAATCCATACGGTGTGGACAACAATATTTCTCAAGGCTCATAAACTGCTTTTTGGGGAATCCTAATTTCAACCTTGCAATAGCACCAGAACGCAGTCTGGCCCATTGATCTTCAGACGCTGTTGTTTAAGTTGTATAATTCCATGGTGGATTGCTTTTTACAATCACCGATTGCATCATGCTTCATACGTACAAACAGTGGTTCTCTGGGGTGGTGCTGAATACAATTTCCTCCACTGGCAGAGGTATAATTACGATACGTTTAAAAGAGTAATAGATTTCAAAAAGAATGATACCTCTTTCTAAAAGTTTTGTTTTGTTTCAGATGGCACCGAAGTTTGAAGTTCAGCAGACAATAAGGAGGAGGAGAAGGAGAAATGAGGGGGCCACCCGAGTAAGAATTAATGTTTGTGATTTCCTCTACGTGGCTTGATGTTAATCCACATCTCTCTAGTCTCCTTTTGTGAGCATCTTGGATAAAGCACAGGGAGAGTTTCTTTTTCAGTGAAGACCTGGCTGTAAAGAGAGCAAGTGCTCTAATTCCTGTCTCACTGTGGAGATTGTTATTTTATTCCAATGATCAGGAAAGGAAAAAAAAGAAAACAGCTCAGCAATAATGCAGGAGGCCTAAAAGTAAGGACAAGAAAACAAAGCATGTTTAGTGATTTCTGCACATCTTGGATCTGATCCTTGTTTTCAAACGGTCTTTAAAAAAAAAGAAAGAAAGAGGGAAAGGCGTCCTAGATGCTCAACTGGAAGGTCTAGTCATTTTCTCTCCTCAGCACTCCTGACGCTATACAGTAAAAGCTGTTTCCAGGGATTACGCTCTGCACGCTCTTCTGCTTAGTAACAACCCATTTCCTCAGCTGAGAGGCACTTATTTGTGCACCTCTCTTAAGTGGCTGCTTTCTAAAGAGAACAGGTAAGCAACCATGAAAAGTATATCTATAGATATTTTCCTAAATAAATAACGTGTTCTAGCAGCCGTTTTCAAGGAGGTTGGCATAAGCACTTTCCGCTTCTGGTCAGAACAGCTGTCTGTCAGTTGTGGTTCACTGTCGGTAAACAGGCAGGGAGAGGTTATTTTTCTGGCGTGTGCTTCATGCCGTGGTGATTAAGTTTAGGTAGCTATTCCAAAGGAAAATGCAGGGATGGTAACGTCAGCTAATATAGTTCAGGTTCAGAAGCTGACAGGATGAGGTACGGGGGTAGATGTGTATATTGGGGGGTGAGTGTCTGTATCTCTACAATGTGTAGCTTTGCAGTTATCAAGTATTGCAAGTAGAGCTTGGTTAACCAACTCAGGGTAATTGAAGGTCAGTTGTATCCCATGGGATTAGAAATATTCAGATAGCAAGATGCAAACATATTTGTCGTGAACTAAAAGCAAGCTAAAACAGCTGTGTGTGTGTGTGGTGAGAGGAGACAATTTCTCTAATGCAGTAACTGCATAGGTCTATAATTTGCTGTACTTGTGCTATTAACAGTCAGCCTTTTGCTTTTAATATTTTCCTCTACTACCTAGAAGGCCTGAAGGTCACAGTCACCTGTGTGTTTAGTTATTCACATGCATTGATTGATTCAGATATAAAGACTAACTCAGATGTTTACATCTTTGCAATATATTTGCACTGAAATACATGCCTCTGAGGGCTTCTTCATATGCAGTATTTTGAGCAGAAATGGGACAAGGGTCTTTTTCAACTATGCAAGCATGCACAGACTTACAAATAGGTGCTTTAGCAAAATACACACTAGCTTAATTTTGTATGTGGCAGTGCCAGGGGCACAATTTGAGGTTAAAGCTAGCAACACAAGAGAGATTAAGTTGTGTCACAGGGAAGTTCCATCCATAGTCTTCTCTTAGATACATAAGAGTAAAAAGAAAAATCAGTGTATTTTAAAGTAATTTATTATGGCTACTGTTCTCCCTGTCATAAACATGGCCATATTATACAAAACACCTCAGTTTTATCTTAGGGCAGCCAACTACCAAGAAAAATAAATAATCTTGCCCTAAAAAAAAAAAAAAGAAGTAAACTCTTTTGGGATAGCTGACAACACTGTGTGAAAAAGGCAACCATTCTTCAGAGTTTTCTGGTAAAGTTAACATTTCAAAAAGGTTACCATTTTCATTTGCTATATACTTGGATTCTGTTAGTTTAGGCATGTGCAATAGGGGTTAAGAAACATGTTATTCATTGACAGAAGTATAGAAATGTGGGAAATACCTCACCAAAAAAAGAAAGCAAAAGAGGATGTCTGTTTGTATAATATTTGCATAGGCTGTTCAGCCATGCCATGCCTAAATGCAGGAACAAGCAGTAAACCATTGCTGTTTGCCCACTACTGGATGGGGTTGGCCTTGGTCAGTTGCTGTCTGGCCAGCAACCTTCATAATTCTTAAAATCCAATGTTGCCAGCGCTATTATGCTCATTTAATGTGAAAAGATTTAAGCTTTTGAGCACATGCATCTAGTACATAGACCATAGCTTGGAAGTAACATGTCACAAGTAATTATGTTACCTATTTTTTGGCGTAATGAGGGCACAATGATATTTCTCCTTCCCAACTGGAAATAACATTTAAATAAGGGCTTGGATTTGATGGCCCTTATGGTCTCTTCTAGCTCTGTGCTTCTATGATTCTATGAATTTGTGTGAGACAGATAACACATATTCATTATTTTTTCACCTTTTTATTTGGGGTGGTGGTGGTTAAATGATTTTAAGAAATTATGAAATTTTTTAAAAGCTGTTAGGTAATGTTGTTTTTTTTTAATGAGGGGGAAAGTGGCAAGTGAAAAGCAGCAAATGATGTAACAAATTACTTTGAGGTGCAGTAGTGACAGCAATGAGCTCTCTTTTGGGGGAAAAGAGTTTTGTAACATATTAAAGATCATTATTTATTTCTAAAAAGTAAACTTCTAAAAAGCACTGATGTTGGCTCATCTAATTGTTTATACCAGGTTCTTTTCCTGTGATTGCATCAGAGATATATGTGCTATGCTCCTAAGAATTAATCAAATACCATATGAACCTAAGAGGAGACAGTTGCATGATACTCCTGCCTATATTTTCACATAGGAAAAAATGCGTGAGGCAGCCCTGGTAGAGGTCCCAAACTGACCCATGCCTTGCCTCAGACATCTGAGCTATAGACAAATCTCAAAAGACGAAAATGAAAACTGATAGTATTCCACCCTTGGGATATGTATGTATAACATGTTCTGCTGCACCGTCTCTGTCAAGCTATAGTGAAGCTGAACAGGCCCAAAGCCAAGTGCTTCAGCTTTCTTGGTTTGTGGTTTAGACTCTGTTGTTTGCTGTCTATTGGATCATACTCTTCAATATTTCACAGATGAAAACTGGGACACATGTGGCCAAGCAACATCAGAGTGTGATCAAGATGGGAAAGGTTATTAATGAGAAAGAAAGAGTGCAAGAGTTGAGGCTGCAGCAGTTTATTTTTGCCTAAGCCTACTGGGAAGGGCAGGATTCCATCCTCTCCTCTCCTCTCCTACTGTATTAATTACATGCAAACTAATTTTGCAGTTTGGATTCAATTTGCAGCTGCTGAAGTAAGCTGAGAACAAAGGGGAAAATGGGAAGAGGAGAGAGAAACCAGGATATTTTGAAAGCATCTGAAAAAGTGGGATGACAATTAATTGGTTGGGTCTTTGACAAACCAGGACAGTTGGAGGGTATGCTGGATTTGTAAGGTTGCACAGCTGGGCCTTTTTGGTGAGATCCTCAGCACTTTGAAACTGTCTATCTGAAATAAACACACAAGTCCACGCTTAGAGGTGATTAAAAAGTACTGCAAAAATATTATTGTTTTTATTTGGGCCTTATCTCTTATTAAGTAGTTTTGTAGCCTTCTCGTTTGATGCCATTGCCCTGGTTGTACATATTCTCCATCTGTTCTGATTTAGCAAGACAGTCCAGATTAATCGTCTGCCACCACACTTTTTTATCTGATGTTAAAATATCCCAGTTTCTCCTATTTCCCCATTTGTCCCCAGTTTCCTTCTAGTGATACAAACTAAGCTCAAAGTAGAAAAGTAGTTTGCGATCAATTAACTGAGCTGTGGCAAGGAAAGGAGGTGGAATCTTACCCTTTCCTGTAGATGCAGGCGAAAGCAACTGTTGCAGCCTCTCTTAGCTTGTATGTTCTTCCTCATTAATAACTTTTGCCATTTTGACCACACTTGGATGTTACTTGGCCAAATGCATTCTGGTTTTCATCCGTGAAAACTTGGAGGGCATGGTTTTATGGTTATTTCATTCTAGTTTGTTATTTGATAGCGTTGTTTATTCTAAGATCTCTTCCTGCCTGCAGAACTGGTGGTAGTGCCAGTGGGTGGGAATACTCAGGTCATTCATATTAATCATAAGGTATAACTATTTTTTGGGTATACTGTTGTCAGGATTTTGTGCAACATTTAACTCATAGAAAATTCCACCAAAGGCCACAAAGTTGGATTTAAAATGTGTTGAATGCAAAAATGCTGAGTGGGAAATTGTGCTGTTTTAAATTAAAATAAAATCAAATAAAACCATACTATTTTAACTGATATGTCTTTATGGCTGACACCTCACAAAGCAATTTTCCCATTAGACTGCTGGTTCTTAACCTTTTCTGGGTTGTTGACCCTATTTGATACTAAAAGCTATGGACCCCCTTACCATAACATGGTAACAATGCTGATTATATGTTACATCACCATTAATGGTGAGACAGGTCTCCGATGCTAAAGGTCACAGCAAGAAAGAATTGAAATAGTATTTTAATAATATAACATGACAAAAGAGAAATCAAAACAATAAGCAAGCAGGAGGGAAATTGAGGTGGAAAAGCGCACTTAATTAATTGAGCCCCCGGAAGCTTATTCGTGGACCCTTTAGAGCTCTATGGACCCAGGTTAAGAATGCCTGCTCTAGACAGTTGTATATAATGATCATACAGCATGGTACATTTTTATAGTTTTTCTCTTTAGCAACCAAAATGCGTTGTAATGATGGAATTCACCTTAAATATAAGTCTGAGACCCTTCCCTTCTCCTAAAACACAAAAATGATTGCTAAAATTCTATTCAATGGATCTGTAGCACAACTACTTTTTTGCTCTTACACATCTTTCCTCAGTTTTTCTAGCATATCTGTTACGTTATAAGCCAGTTTCTACAGTTATGTTCATATCAAAAACATTATGCTATCAAGAGGACTTGGAGAGCCTTGATTGTTTTTAGGAAACCTAACTAATAATTGCAGATTCCAGTTATTTCCTGGCCAATTTTGAGCTGGGCACCTTGATCCTTTGTCAGATAATATTCTATGCTTATTACTTTATCTGAAGAAAAAAAGTTTGGTATAGAACAACTTAAGTTTCTATGATCATTATTTCTCAACATTATGATGTTTTTGGATTTGGGCAGAAGTGGACAACAGTGGTCCTCAGATACCTTTCATCAAACCAAGCCAGCATGGTTTATAGTGAGGTGTTATGAGAGCTGCAGTTATAAGCAGGGAATCTCAGATTCAATTCACTGTTCTGCCACTGATGGACCTGGGCCATTCATTCACTTTCAGACTATTTATACATTAGGTCCTTTCTGCACCATCCTCCCAACCCACCATAGGGATGGGAAAAGGACAGGACTGCGACAATGGTTCCGCATGATGTCATCTCGGTTCCATCCTTCTCCCATCCTCAGGCGGTGCACTCAGGGAGTAAATATTGATGGATTTTCCCCATCAATGACCCACGATTGTGCTGCTATGGTGGACTTAAGTGTCATACAGAAGCCCAGGAAGCTCAATGCTGTGCTTCCTGTCCCAGCACAGCCTGGGAAAGTACCCGGCTGCGCTGTGGAAGGAAGAGGCAGGGCCATTGCGCTTCCTTCATTGCGGAGCCAGACAGCGCCCTCCTGGTAGAGCCACGCTGGGATCCCCACTGGACACTGTCACGAAAAGGTAGAGTGCGGAAAGGACCTTAGATTTTTACCCAATGTTTCTCCCCCAAAAAGGGGACTCAAGACAGCTAACAAAGAAGTGAATAAAATAAATAAATGTAAAGGTACAGAGTAATCAAAACATTAAACAACTTCAAAAGCACTGAAATAGAACTTTTTAAAAAAGACAGTGCCTGACTACATTACAAGCCCCCATTACAGGAGCTATGTTATGCTGATAAAACCTCCCACAAGAAGTCTTTGCCTGTTGTGGGAGGGATGATAGGGAGAGGGCCAGCCTAGTATCTGCTGTCAGGGAGTTTCACATGCTGAGAGAAGCCACTGAGAAAGCCCTCTCTCATGTTTTTCCATAAAGTGTGCCACTGAGGGCAGAGGGTCCAAGAAAAAGGCCTCCTCTGAAGATGTCGAAGTCTAGGCAGGCTTATACGGTTGGTCCTCCATATCTGTGGATTCTGTATGCACAGATTCAACCAAACATGGCTTGAAAATATTTCCACCCCTCCAAAAAAAATTCAGAAAGCAAACTTTGATTTTTGCCATATTTTATAAGGAGCACCATTTTGCTACACCATTGTACATAATGGGACTTGAGCATCTATGAATTTTGGTATCCATGGTGGGTCCTGGAATCAAACCCTAATGGATACTGAGGGCCCACTGTATGTGAAAATAAGGTCCTTGGTTTTTCTCTCATGGTGGTTTTGAATATGAAAGAAAGTTACCCTCCAAGTGTTTTGCTCTGAGCTTACTGCAGAATAGCAGGAAAGACATGTGATAATAGGTGCTGTGGTTTTGAAAAGGTCTGTTAAACCCAAGGGTGTGTAGCTATATGGAGAGCCAGTATGGTATAGTGGTTTGAGTGTTAGACTATGGCCCTTTCCATAGGATGTCGTTGTCCCACATTAGGGATGGGAGAAGGATGGGACCTGGACAATACTTATGCATGATGTCGTCCATGTCCTGTCATTCTCCCATCTCCAGGCTGTGAGATTGTGCTGCAAATCATTGATGGGTTTTACTCATCAATGACCGGCGATCTTCAGCCCTCCCGCCACCCTCCCGCACTTACCTGAGCTGCGGAGGGCCAAGAAGTGCAATGGCTGTGCTTCCTGCCCCAGCACAGCCTGGGATGGTGCCTGGGTGTGCTGTGGAAGGAAGAGGTATGGCCACTGCACCTCCTCCATTCTCACAGGCAGTCAGTGTGGAGGGGAGTGCTCCTGTTGTGCTCTCCTCCCAGGAGAGGCTCTACCCGGATCACCGCAGGATACTGCCAGGATCTGGTAACCTGTGGAAAGGGCCTATGATTCTGGAGACCAGGGTTTGAATCTACTTTTAGCCATGGAAACCCACTGGGTGGCCTTGGGCAAGTCATACTCTCTCAGCCTCAGAGGAAGGCAATGGCATCCTTCCCCCCAAAAAAATCTTGCCAAGAAAACCCCATGATGGGTTTTCCTTAGGGTCATCATAAATTGGAAATGACTTGAAGGCACACAACAACAATGACGACGACGACGACAACAACAACAACAGCTATGGGGGACAACAAAATGAGGACATTGTCTCCCAAGGTAAGAATTCTGACCCCCATGAAATTTTCCTTCAGTCTCCAAACTTTTAGCATTGCAGATAATGAGACACTGAAAATCATTTATACCTAGAACTCTTATATTTGCTGTATTTTCATTCCCTTGATAACTTTCCTTGCCACTTTTGTGTGGATCCCCAGACTGTATTTCTAAATGCTCAACTGAAATTACAGCAATATTAGAAATTTTCGGACTGAAGAAAAGAATCATGTGTGGGAGAATTCTTATTTTGGGGCAGTCCCCTCATTTAGCCACCCACCCTCTCCCTGCCCACAGCTACCCCCCTGAGTAGGAAAATATGGTCTTAAACAGACAAGATAGTTTATTCACTGACTTAACATGAGTGGGACTGAAGAAGAAAACTATGCCTTGTAATGCCTCTACAAAAGATTGCACAAGTACCACCTTCTATCTTATCTGGATCTTTGGGGACTGTGAGTCCAAAAACAATGCATGCTGAGTAAATGGGAAACACCTTAGAGAACTAAATACATGCATACAGTCTTATTATAATATTTTTTTGAATGATTCCATGCGAATTAATCTTCCATCCATCCATCCTCCATCCATCCTTCCTTCCTTCCATTCTTCCTTTCTATTTTAACTGTAAAAGCTCATAACATTTATTCAAGTCTTCATGGACCCTGTGTGAGGACGTTGCAACCCTCTCTCCCGGGTCCATAGACCACAGGTTAAGAATCACTGCCTCAGAGAAACATTCATACAAATTTAATAAGTAGTGGGCAAATTAATAGTTGGTGATATTACAGAACAATAATGAAAATCACATGCAAGTTGACAATAGCTTCTTCCAAAATGGTGTATGCCCGTCTTTTTAGATGCATACTTTTAAATAGGCTTATCAAATTTAGACCTGAAAAAACACGTTGCCTAACGCTAAGAAAAACTGATCACAGGAAAATATATATAGGGTGATGGCTGTATAGGTCTGAAGTTCTGTTTCTGTTGAAACACAAGGGAGAAGATTAAAATAGATGTGCTGAGTGATGCCATCCTTTGATCTTTGCATAGCAGAGCTTTTGTAGTCGGTGTATGTATAAGTATGATGTTAAGAGCATAAACACTGGTTGGACCAACAACCGTATAATTTGCTGTCTCTCTTTAAAATATGACCGTCACAATCTGTCCGGGACCTAGCTAGCCACTTCTGCGCACCTCAACAGCTGGTCATCAAAGACCAAGCCGCTAGTCGTGTTTGCTGTAACTGCTTGCAGTACAAGTTGCTAGGGAACACGAGTAGGAGGATGCTGTTGTATCTGTGTCCTGCTTATGGCATTCCCCTTGGCATTGGGTTGGCCTCTGTGGGAATCTAATGTTGGACTAGCAGGCGTTTGGTCTGATCCTGAAGGGCTCTCGTATGTTCTGAGATGCACTGCTTTGACCATGGAAATTCATTGTTAGCTTTTGGGAAATATTATTTGCAGTAAAAAAAATGATTCTGTTTTCTTCCCTCACCGACACCTTGAGTTAACAGAAGGCAACTAATTTGTAAACCATAAATCTGCGGTATTTTCACAGTAAGCTGCAGTGATATTGTTGTTGTTTGAAAGGAATACATTTAAAATTAAATAAAGGCTTCACAGCTGGTTACGAATATTGACATCAGCGCAACTGTAAAAAGCACACAGAACTGAACCCCTCCCCCCAAACTCAATAATTTCTGGTCCATTTCATTGTTCATGCAGGCAACTCAATAAAGGAAAAAATAGTAGACACATCTCGTGAGAACACTGTTCTTTATTTATGTGTATGTGAAGCAGCCTACACTAGGCTTGTCAACACAAAAAGAAAAGAAAAAAGAAAGAAAGAAAAAAAAGGCAAGAGTATGATCAGCTCTAGCTGTTTCTACCTGGCTAATAGACTCTGGGGAGCCAGCACCAGCATATGTTCCTGCCCCAGTTGAAAACAGCTTTGCATGGAAACAGCCAAGGATTTGAATGGAATGCTACTGGCCAGATTTGAAGACACAATGGTGGTCATAATATTTAGTAAGGAATATATGGGGGTCACATACTACTTACTCCTGTGTGTAACAAACGGATTATATTTCCATTCTTTCTATTTTGCAGTGCTTCAAACTATAATTATGGGATAAAAAAAGAGTATGTTTAGAAATAAAACATTGGTGAGGTAGAGTTTTCTGCATAGGAAATTACTTTAATCTGAGCCAGATCCTTGGTCCTTGGAAAAGTTACTTTTTGGACATCAACTTTCAGAATCCACTGGTCTTGCTCGTGGAGGAGCTATACTTTTTAAAAAGTAGCTTTTTGAGGCTAGGGATTAGTTCTGTACTGTCTACAGTGACTGCAGCACGTCCTATGGATTTCAGATAGAGGTCTTTTCCAACTGTATTTGGATGTGCTGCAGACTGAACTTTTGCATGCACTTTACTACTTTGCTACTGAATTTGATCGATCTTCTGCAGGGATATTTTCAAGATTTTGTGGCTGTACGTATGGGCATGTATACTTAGGTTTTACCAAGTGCGTCTAGGTAAGTGTACTTCTGTCATTCTGTGTACATGTAAATTTTTAAAAAATATATTATGTGTAAACTGACTCTTCACATGGTTAATGTTATTTCCTGACATGCTTTTCTTTTCTACCACTTTCTTTAGGTATCTCTTTATGTACTCTTTTGTATAGACTTTTATTTTCCAAGGAATGTAGCTGATATTTTCTTTCCTCGGGACTTTTACCTCAATAAATCCAGCTATGGCAAAAGTAAGTAAAAAATTGTTTGAACTATCATACATGCAATGGGCAAATAGATCAGTACACATTGTGTGAATTAATTAATGTGAGATTTCCCAACACCAGCTATCATCCTATTTTTGTGAATGACAGAGGTAGTGGTTTAAGAGTCTAGAAATCCAGGGTTCAAATCCTCACTCAGCCATGGAAATCAACTAGATTATTTTGGACAAGTCACATTCTCTCAGACTAAAAGGAAGGAAATTACAAACTTCTGCTGAATAGATCTTGGCAAAGACTCTTAGGATAAGGTTGCCATAAGTTGGAGTTGACTGGAAGGCACATTAACACCAACAGAAAATACATGATGGTTACAGAGATGTTCTGACCAGTGTATCAAGCACAGCACAGCTTGAGGAAGAAGAAAGCAGAGTAGCTGTGGTCTTGTAAGGATTCAATTTCTCTAACTCTTTGTTGCCTCACATAATCAGTATACAAAGCGATAGCTGTGGGTGTGTAATTTGTCTGAGGACATTTGGGGGTGATTGTGTCAATGGCCCAAATAATCTCTCAATTTGGTCAAATCTGTAGCTAGCTTTCCCAATGATATGAGGCAACCATTTGAATTCAATAGTTCCAGGGACAGACTATTAAAAACTGATTCGCTACTCCTTGGGAGATTAGTGTTAACATTCATATCAGAACTGATCTGTCATGAGTATGAAATCATTATTGGCTCTCCACTTGGAAATAATTTTTCTCAGATTATTTCCAGAGCATACCTTGTCACATGCACCAGGGCTACTATAATTTGTGATTGGCCTGTGGCTGTCACAATGGCATGAACTCCCAAACTCAGTAAGGTGGTTCTTGGTAAGTTCCGTCTAGGCACTTCACATGTTCTTACGGGGAAATGCATTTTCAGGGTTAATAGAGATTAATCATGTTGTATGTTTGTAAATGTTTTTTTTAAATATTTTTATTAACATACAAACATATACTTACTCATAACAACAACATAATAACATTTACAATAGAAAACAAAAAAGAAACACACAAAAGGAACACAACTTAAACTTAAACAACATGACATATATAAAATAAAGAAATTAACACAATACTATTACAATTACTATAATGCTATCTATGAATCTAACAATATTAAATACACTACATGCCTACCAATTACCAAAATACATACATAACTTGAGAAACAAAAGAAAGAGGACTTCCCCCTGTGGTGGGATAACAGTCTTACTACAATCTCAAAGGATAAGATTGAATAATACCTCCCCGTTGTAAGAAAAGGGAAACGGTTAATTAGTTTGAGTATGTATCCTAAAACCAAACGTGTTGTAAGACATATTGGTGTGCTAGGAAGATTCTAGGAAAAAATAACAATAGCAGCAGCAGTAAGAGGGTCCAGACGAATTAAATCTCCTTTTGTACCACCTCCCATGCGAGTTTTGGTGATGATGAACTGATGCAAATGTTCCTTCCCTTTGGGAATATAATCTGCTCCAAAGTGTTAACGGATTGAGCCACGAACCAGGACAAATATTTTGGTGAGTGAGCCCCAGAAGAAGGATGTGGTATATTTATGGTAAGGAAGGGAAAGATTATTTTAAAAAATGGCTGAAAAATATGTTTCTTGAATATCAGGAAATCCTGACAAGGAGAATCCTAGGCTGGGGGGCAGGTGCTTCACAGTTTGGGACTTGTTCTGTACAGAAGCCATATGGAGTTTTTTTGTGGAGAAAACAGCATTTTCTCAGCAGGAAACAGCATTTTATATGCAGAAAAACAATGTTTCTGTCCAGAAATATTATTCTTTCTGCAGAAAATGCTATTGTGAGAGTAATGCCGAGATTGTGATTGGGTAGCATTTGTGAGTATGGAACAGTTACCTAGATTTACTCAACCATAGATGTTTCATATTCATGAACATTGCATCATTGCTTGATCACAATTGTGACACTATTGCCACAGTTGTAGATCCTCCCCAACCCTCCCCAACAACCACATAGGGAGAAAGGGTGCGTTCTGCCAGTGATCAGAGGATACATGGATAATATTTCCATCAGGTTTGGTGGGGTTGGTCAGGGAGAGATTACGTAGTTGAATATTCTTAACTAAGGATCTGATGCAGAATACTGGCAAGTGTTTTTTGGATGGAAAACTGGCATTCAAGAATTTGACACACAAAAATGTTTATTTCTGTGTAGACATATTTTCTGAAAGTGTGTTAAGATGTCCGAATACCTAGCAGATACTGCACAGAAATATTTGGGTTTTTTTTCCTGCAGAAATTATTCATCCTTGAACATGTGGATGAAGTAGTGGAAAATTTAGGGCTATGGATTTCCCATGATGGCTTTATACAGAGATAGTCTTGTGGAGATGTGACTTCCGTTTCATCAAAATTCTGACCCAGCCTTCTCAACCTAATCCTTTCCCCATCTGTGAGTGATAGGAATTGTAGTCCATCTCATTTGAAGGGTTCTGGGTTGGGGAATGGTGATGGATGCCCAAGGAGACTCTCTGGCTCTGATTGGTTGGTGCAAGCTTCAACAGGTGTATCTGTCTTTCCAGCACAGAGATCACTTAGCCACATCAGTCCATGTGCTGGTAACCTCTCAATTCTTCAACGCATCACCTGAATCCCAGTTTATCTTCTGAAATCTATTACAGAATCCAGGGACCCAATCGGATTATCGTTCTCTTAAGTCTAATTTAGACCAAATCTTCCATTTTGAATTTAACTCTCCTCTTCTCTCATAGCCATCTTTTCCATGGTTGCTTGTCACATAACATTCTAAAATTACTGTTCTGAGAGAGCAGCCTTACCTGGTGTCACTGGCATCGTGCGAAAAGCCTCCTTCAGGAGGGAATCGCATCCTCTGCACTTCCCTCCGCACCAGCTCCATGCTGGACGGAAGGAAGCATGATAGCTCTGCCCCTTCCTTCTGCACCATAGCCAGGTACTTTCCCAGGCTGCGCTGGGGGAGGAAGTGCGATGGCTGCACTTCCTGATGTTCTGCATGCAAGGTAAGTGCAGGAGGGACGCACCGTTGCACATCATTTCTGGTAAAGAGCGGAAAATGATATACTGCGTGGTTACCACGTGATCGCTATGGGAGCGACACGTGATCACAAGGATGTCATACAGAGCTGTCCTTGTGATCCCACGTCGCTCCCAGGGCCATTTTGCATGGGAAATAGCGTGCGAAAAGGGCCTTCTTTTTGACACCTTTCCCACACCCCCTTCTGTCATAAAGAGTAGATTAACTTGGAGTTGTTCAACCTTCTCATGTGGCATTTTAGAATCACAGTCCTGTGTGGGCAACTTTATTTTTGATATCTTTCTCATACCCCCTTCAGTCATGCAAACTAAATCAACTTAATTTCATTCAACCACCAAAACAGTTTGATTACAGATCAATTTTAAATTCATCTCTCCCCTTCCGTTTTTGGTAATCTCCCATTCACGAACCAAAGCTTCTTGGTCATAAATCTTCCCCAAGCCAGAAACTCCCTCCATTAACTTGGCTTGAGTTTGTTTCTCCCTCTACTTTTTGTCTTCTTTTGCTTCCATGTGAGGTTCCATGTCTTCCTTTTGCCTTAGGTCTTTCAACAGTCCCTTGAACTCTTTCCTCATGATTTATTTTATGTTCTTCTGCCAATTGAGGAATTCCCCATGTATTTTCTCCATAATCCATTATAAAACATCCTCTAACAGTTCCAGAGAAGATTCCATGTTTCACTTAGTTAACAGCTCACTTTCATCATGTCTTACCAGAAGCTGCCAACAAGGCAATATTATCAACATCCGATTGATAACACCCATACTTTCTCATGCTGTGATTTCTCCTTGTTGAAAATCCAGTTTCTTCTTATCAATGAAATGCAATTCAGTCTATTCACAAATTGTGTACACTTAAATCCTTAACTGTTCCTTTTTAAAAACATCAATCTCTAATTTTCTAATTTTATTGTCCTGGTCTTATGGGCTAAACTCATCAAGAGATTGCAGAAGGAAGATAGCTGCAAAGGTTCCGCTGTTCTATCTTAATCAGAAGGATTCTTCACTTTAATGACTTCAAAACTTTGTTAGAAATTCTTCATTAAAAAGCAGGTTGTTGGCACAGGACTGTCAGATCTTCTTATCTAAACAGTTGTGTTTCATGGCCCTGGCTCCTTCTCATTCTAAGTGTATTTACTAACAAGTAAACACATATAATGGAAATTTCAGACCCAAATGGGTAATTCTCCACTCTCTTTTTATCCAAGAGAAGTAATACTCCAGCCAGAGACCCCCTGGCTGGCACTTTTAACATGAAAGCTCTCCAGGCTGCTGAGCTGCAGCTAGGGGCTTCTATCTGCTGGCCTGCCAGAAGTGGAGTCCCACAGAAACCTAATTTGAATAACTTTGATATTGATATTATGTGCTTGCACCTTGTACCAAAATTTCTCTCTTTCCTTCTCTACCTAATAGACTATATTATTGCCATTTTCACAGGGGAAGCCTATTGCAACAAATACAGAAAAGGGTTTAAAAGACCAATTGATTTATTTTGATATAAACTTTCATGGACCAGAGTCTGCTTTAGAGGAGAGAATGAAATGAAATTATGTGCAAGAGCCTGCATGTTAACATATATTTTCAAGCCTTCTCATTTATAATAATAGAATCATAGAATCTTAGGCCATTTCAGCACTACACTTTTATGGTGCTATTATTCCACTATCAATGTCCTGTGGAATCCTTAGGTTTGTAGTTTACTGAGGCCAAAGAGCTCTCTGGTGAGGAATTCTGAATGCTCCTCCCTGAACTGCAAACCCCGGGATTCCACAGGAGGTTGAAAGTGAAATAATAGCACTGTAACAGCATAGTGCGGGAAGTTCCTTAGAGTTGGAAGAGATCACTAAGGCCATCTAGTCCACTCCCCGCAATACACAAATACACAACCAAGAGACTCGACAAAGATGGCCATCCAAGCTGTTTAGAAAACCTCCAAATATGAAGAGTATACCACCCTCTGAGGTGATCTCTTCTTGAAAGATAAGTTTTCTTTGAGTTACTCTTTTCCTTAGCACCTGAACAGTCAAAAGGAAAGGAATATAGCCCATGAGGTTTAGAATTCCTTAAGGTGTGTGGTGGAAAAGCCTTTGGAAAGCGGGAAGGCTGCTCTATGAATCGGAAAAAAGCACATGTGAGGTTTGGAATGCCTAGCTCTGCCCCTTAGATTGTTGTTTTTCTTACATGGAAACAGACCAATGTGAAGAGGAGAATCTCCTTTTCATATGGAAAATCTCCCCATCAGCCAGAATGCTGGCATGTCAAGGTTGTGTGGCCATTCTCCATGCAAGCAAGACCTTCACTCTTCAGGCTTGTCACTTTTCACGTGTGGAAAGCACTAATGGAGTGGAGCAGGGTTACATGCTCTCCTCTTTGCATGTCAATTCAAATTGTATAAGTAACTGTTGAACAGGGCTTTTGTTCTGCCAACATCTTTAATGTCTAAATACTTTCCTCTTTGACCCTTGTTTCTCACCATTTTGTTACACTGAAGTGGTTACATTGAAGTTCTTTGCCACTTTTCGTTGCTTTCCAAAGAAGAAGCCTAGAAACCTGGAGGAAGTATAAAACTGGGACATAAGTTCCAGAAAAGCTAGTAAGGAGGATTCATGTTTCTAAAGAGCTTTGAAGACAAAAATACTAGCTATAGTTTGTCTACTTAAAAATAACATTTCCAGGAACAGCCTGCAGTTCTTTCCACAAATGGCCCTCTAGGGGTTCCTCACCCTACCAGTGTTGCCTGGGAACAAAAAACAGAGACATCCTGCTAGACGGTTTGGTCACTTTCTTAACAAAAGGCGCAATAGGTGGTTTAGTGTGACATTTGATTGGAATCTTTTCTAGTCTGACTTGCAGCTGTGTTTGCTTTCTATTAATCTCTTTTTCTGCAAAAATAGGACAGGAGTTTTAGACTGAGCTGGTGCACAGGTCTGTCAGCAGTCAGATGGTGCACATAGAAAAAGAGGAAATACACCATTTTCTTACAAAGCATATAGGTGTCAAATTTATTGATTATAAAGAACTTAGAAGCCTCTTTCAGGTGTTCAGTTTGACAGTATGAATGGGTAAGTGAGAATCCATGGGGGTTGTTCTGTTGCCTCAACAAGGAGATTCCTTCTGGCCGTTCTTCTGGGCCAATACTTGTGGCTCCCTCCACCAGGGTGGGAAGCCTGGCTGACTAGAGTTTACATCTCTGTGTTGGAAACTTCGTTTATGTAGAATGTCTTCGAGCACACACCAGCCAGACAGTGTTACCATTCTATGTGTTCCTGTTTGCCCCTTCAGGAGATCAACTGGTTTACCTGAAATTTTTTTTTACAGTTCAGCCAGAACAGAAATCCATCATCATACATTTCCTTCCTCCAGTCCCTTTGTTACATGTGCTTCTCCCCTGCTTCCTTCTGTCCTAGTTTAGCTTGTATCCTAGATTGTAGCTGACTAGAAATGCTAATCCTGCCACTCATAAACTCCAGTGCAGGATACTGGTTTGGCAACAACCTTAAGGTGAGCAGTGCTGGGACGTAATGCACAAAGTACAGCAGGAGGGAGGGAGGGGGGGAATCACCCGACTGCTTACCTCCAGTGTCTAAACCATTATGAAATACTACAATGATAATATTGTTCAAACTTATTTAAGGTTACTTCAGTTGTTTAGGTATCTGATTCTGCTCAGTGGTCCCTCTGTGGTCAAGAGACAATACCATGAGAATCCTGTTGCCTGAAATACAGAGGAATTATCTGTCAGTGCACACACTGCTTTCTGGTTCCATACTCATTAACAAGAGTGCCTGTTCACAGACTCATTCCCCAATTCTGGTTTTTACCTATAGAAGTCTAAATAGCTTGGGAGCCAGGTGTATGAAATATTGTCTCTTAGGCTAAATCAGGCTGTCCCACCTTCAGTTCATCACTGAAAGTCCTTCTTGGAGTCATTCCATGGTCTCCTTAGTGGCCTACTGACTGGGGAAGGACTGCCTTGCTTGTAGTGCCTCGTATATGGAATTCGCTCCTCAGAGAGATTCACCTTGTGCCAATTTTATGCCTTTTTGGCACCAGGCAAAGACTTATTTTATTCTCCCAGACATTCCAGCTTGTTTTGTGGTTGGTTTTAAATGTCAGGTTTATTGTTTTATTACTTTTTTATTACATTATTATTTTCTTCTGCTTTTTGTGATTTTATACCATGTTGAATTGTATTTGTTTTTTACTATTTAAATATGTACAGTGCTCTGGGGGTTTTGCCCTGAAGAGTGGCTTATGAATTAAAGAAATACACAAAGACACTCCACAGATCTCTCCTCCATTCCTCCAGAACATTCATCAGTTGCGCTGGATCATGTCCATTAACCTACAGTTATGGCTACTATTCTGAGCTTGCTTATACTAGAGATCTGGGGTCTTTCCTTACTGCGCAAGAATATCACTTTGATTCTATTTTAACTGCTGTGGCTGCATCCTATGGAAGTCTGGGATTTGTAGTTCGATGAGGCATTAGAGCTTTCTGGCTGGGAATTCTAAATTGTTGTTGTTGTGTGTATTCAAGTCATTTCCATATTTTGGCGACCCTAAGGCAGCCCTATCATAGGGTTTTCTGAGAGTGAGTGTGTGATGTGCCCAGGGCCACCCAATGGGTTTTCATGGCTGAGTGGGGAACTGAACCCTACAACAGTTCCGCACTAGACTGTTATAGCGCTATTATTCCACTTTCAACATCCTGTGGAATCCTGGGGTTTGCAGAGGCTGGCCCCTCCCGAAACTGCAAACCTCAGGATTCCATAGGATGTTGACAAGTGGAATAATAGCGCTATAACAGTCTAGTGCAGGAATGGTGCTAGTCTCCAGGGTCATACTCCAACACTCAAACCAGTATATCACACTGACTCTGCATACTGTGAAATTCTGGGATTTGTAGTTTGATGAGGCACTAGAGCTCTCTGGCTGACAAATCTAAATACTCCTCCCTAAACTGAAGATCACAGGATTCCATAGGATGGAAGTTAAAGGGGAATCATAGCACTGGGATTGTGTTGTGTGAAAGGACTCAAAGGCCCTTTTCACATGGCATCTGCCATGCGAAAGAGGGCCTGGAGCCTCGCGCGATTGCAAGTAGCGATCTGCATGACACCCTTGCAATTGTGCAAGGTTCCAGGGGACAGCAGGCAACGATTGGTGACTTTTGCATTTTTGGCTTTAAGTCGAAAATGCTGCGCGATCGCGCATTGCTCCCAGGCCCCGTGCACACTTACCTGGCGTGAGGCATCTGAGGAGCTGGGCCGGTCGCGCTTCCTGTCTCAGTGCAGCCTGGGAAGGTCCCAGGTTGCACTGCGAAAGAAAGAGGTGGGGATCTCGCATGAGCAGGAAGCTTGTGCGGAGCTGAAGAAGCAGGGAACCAAGAGCCTCCCACAAGAGACCGCTTACGCCGAGAAAAGGTAAGATGCGGAAAGGGTCAATGGAGTCCTATGCATGTCTGCTCAAAGGTCAGCCACTAAATTCAACAGGCCTTATTCCTTCCTAAGTGGATTGTAGCCTGAGTTGCTAAACCTAAGTATAAAACGAAAGAAAGCTGCTCAGAAATAAATGTAATCTTGAATATAACTTGGTCTATCTGTTTTCAAGTCACCTGTCAACTTTCAGTGACTTGGTGAGCATTATAGAGTTTTCTTAGGTGGGGAAAACTGAGAAGTGCTTTGCATTGCCTTTGCATGAAATGCAGCTTAGAGCATCTGGTGCGTCTTGTAGGTCTGCCACCCAGGGCTAACTTTGCTTAGCTTCCAAGATCAGATGGGATCTAGTACCTTCAGGGTATTTAGACCTCTTCAAATTGTTATTCTGTCTTCACTCAATTGGATAATATCCAATGTCCTGGAGAGATAAATTTTGATCTTTCCCCCCTAGTTCACCGTAGAAATAGGTTGAGATTTGCGTCAGTGTAAAGTTTACCATATTTTCATAGCGTTACAGAGAAAAGATACCATGTTGCTTTGGTTCTGATTCTGTTTTGGATGCATACAGCCTCCTCCTGTACTCATGTGTTGAAGCTCTAATTGGTTAATGTTTTCTTGGGAAACTGAATGATTCATAGAATGATATAGTGCTCTTTGTTTGAGGCCTTCTCAGTCAGTTGTATCAGCATAAAATTATGTTTGTTTGTTTGTTTAAATTTAATAATAACAATCAGAGAAAGAAATCTTCCAGAGATTTTATTTCGGAGAAGCTATTTTGCTGGGACCTGGTCTGCAATACTCGGTGTAACTTTCTGCTATATCTACAGTTCTCCTGTTGCAAGTTTACACAGTACCACTTTTACTGAAATGTTATATAGATAAAAAGCAGCTCATCTGCTTATTTACGACATGCTCTCTCCCTCTGCTTGATATTTAGGTGTCTTCTCTCTCTCTCTCTCTCTCTCTCTCTCTCTCTCTCTCTCTCTGTGTGTGTGTGTGTGTGTGTGTGTGTGTGTGTGTGTGTTAGGGACTGATAACAATAATTCATTTGGCCTGAGTGTGGAATATCTTTTCAACAGGTTCTCCCATAGGAGAATTAATTCTCTCATTTTCCAAACAATAGAGACTGCTTTCCCCTCACTGATGTGCAGATCACTGTTTATCAGATGTTTTTGAAGTCTACTCTTCCCCTCTTTCTAGTCATGTTCTGTTGGCCAGGCAATTCCCTCCCCATACCACTTACATACCAAAGCATGGAAAAATTGCTTTTTTGGACTACAACTCCCAGAACCTCAAGCAGCACAGCCAGTGTAGTGCAAAAAAGTAACTTTTCCGAGCTTTGACCCACACACAGTGGCTATCATCTCAGTACTCCTGTTTAGCTGCTTGTGTCCTGTATATACTTGAGTGATAATTCCTATTGGTTGTAATACATTGAATGGAACACCTTGTTCTGTCAGAGAAGCTGCCCCTGCTGATTGTTTTTCTTTTCTAATAGAAGATTTAAGAGGAAACTTGTTTAAGTCACTATAATTTTGTATGTCTCAAAGAGCTTTTGATGTGCAAAACTCACTGTAAAAACATGCCTCCCTTAAAAATATCAGCTTCTAAGTTTGCATTACACTGAGATATCTCTATACGTTAATGGGAAGTACCGCAAATGTTGTTGCTGTTGCTGTGTGCCTTCAAGTCGTTTCTGACTTTTAGTGATCCTAGTGGGTTTTCTTGGCAATGTTTATTCAGAGGAGGTTTGCCATTGCCTTCCTCTTAGGCCATTTCTGCACTAGACTGTTAGTAGCGCTATGATTCCACTTTCAACATCCTATGGAATCCTGGGATTTGCAGTTTTGGGAGGGGCTGGCTGGCTGGCTGGCCGGCCGGCTGGCTGGCCGGCCCCTCCCAAAACTGCAAACCCCAGGATTCCATAGGATGTTGAAAGTGGAATCGTAGCGCTATTAACAGTCTAGTGCAGAAATGGCCTCAGAGAGGAATGTGACTTGTCCAGGGCCATGCAGTGGGTTTCCATGGCCTAGTGGGGATTTGAACCTCGGTCTCCTAGAGTCCTAGCCCAACACTCAAACCACTACACCACAATGGCTCTCTTACTTCAAATGCAATTATATTTTTATTTAACTTAAATGCCTTGTTTTTCTGTTGCAGAATTGCTCTGGGTGCAAAGAGAAGAGGCCTGCCCACAGTTTGTGTACTAACTGCAACAAATGGCTGTGCAGCTTGTGTACAGAAGAACACAGGCACAACAAAGAACCAGGAGAGCATTTCCTGCCTATTCCATTAAAGGGGTGCTCAGGTACAAATGTGAATTCATCACGTTTTTCTCTCATCTTTATGCTGGACAGCCTATCTTGTAATTTGTAGACAGCATGTATGTGCAGAAAGTATATTATCTGTGATAAATTGCAGTGCCATACAATGCAAAGGCAAAATCTTCACAAATGGTATTGTGGAATGCCTTCCCCTTAGAGAAAATGATATAGATGTGAACATAGGATCTGTATCTTTGAGGTGTATGTACCTTATATCTTCCAAATGAAGGCCTTCAGGTGGTGTCTGCTCACTTGAGTGATAATGCTTTGCATGAATCAAGTCCCCCAGTTTCTGTACATTGTATGTAAAATGTTACTGAGAGAGCTCAGTTTTTCCATTATTTTCTAATTCATTTTATTTAAAATTCATGTGATAATAACATGCAATAAAGATATTCAGATAGTTACATGTTTGTCAAGAATAAAACATGGCACCAGTGGGAATAATAAACTGATTATATATAAATATAATATGCAATAGCATTGTATACAAGTAGCAACACAGACAACATACTTTATTACATACTAGCAAAAAATATCTAGCTTTGGTAGAGTTCATATCCTGTTGTCCCATCCTCATCTCAGTGCTATTTCTCTTCTCATGTTCTGTCTCACTGGTCTTTCTCTCCCTCCATCACAGTACTCATTCAGTTTGTATTATCTTTGCATGGGTTAGGAGTCCCTTAGACCCCTTCCTCCAGTCCCCCCCCCCCACTTCATTCCACTTTCCTCTCTCTTCTTCTTTTCTCTCCAAATTTTTTGCTGCCCATTCTTTCCCTCACTCCTAACTCTTCTCCCCACCCTTAATGGGCACCAAGAATTTCTCTGTCTCTTCTCTCATTCTTTTTACCTTGTCATACTTTATTTCTCTGAATTCAGGCAGCCGCATTTATCTGCTATGAAAATTTTTTGTTCATTATGCAAATTATGTGGTGGGTTTTGAAATGGTTGGCCAGAATACATGCACCTCACTTCCACTCATTTCCCACACAAGGATAGTCCTTTCAAAGTTCTTTCACAGACTGCAAACAGAAGGTGGGATTGCTAACTATTCTTTGCCTGAAATGCAGCCAGGGTGCATAACCAGCAGCCAAGGATATTTTCTGCATCCCTTTTGTGTGCCATCTTTTTTCATCACAAAGTTCCTGTGCCTTTAACAGCTGTAGGAGATGACAATATCCCACAGGTACAGCTTTCCTGAGAATAAGGATTTGGGATTCCACTTGAGGCACCAAAATTACCTAGTTGTGCCTATTATCAGTATAGTGTTGTTCCAATAATGAGAACAGTCCAAAGTGAAGGCTTAAGAAGTCTGATCCTCCAATGCCTTGCTTGAAACCAACTGCAGGTTTTCTCCCCGAGCTTCCAGCCTGCCTGCTCTTGGCTAGACCAATACTATTCAGTAACCTTTTTGCTCCTGAGGGGTCCTTTTCCATGGAATGTGGTGTTTGCCACCTAGTGGTTCAGTGTGGTAACATAAAGTACAGATTTTAATTAACCTGTAATTAAAGGTAATTAAATTAAAAAAAGTAATTAGTCCCTTAAAAATAACGCTGAGATGCAGCTCTTTAAGGTCCCCTTGTAGCCACGCCAAGTTTCAGGTGTGTAGGTTTTATAGTCTTGGACATACCCTTCATATTATTATGAAAGATTACGTATGGACCAGGAAAAAGATGGTTGTGAATCTGAGGAAGTGAAATGGAATAAATATTTATTGGAGGAACATGTTTAAAACTTGCTTAGATGTCTTCCCACTGTTTAAAAGATGTGTTGCCCTCGCTAGCAGGCATTTCAGCAGCAACAACAGAAGAACCTCACCTTATACCCATCTCCCATTAGTGTCCTGTTATTTTGCTTCCTTTGAAGCTTGTAGTAAGTGACTGAATCAGAACAAACTAACAGGAACTAAGGTAGCTGAGGCATGTAGAAATCAATATTTATTAGATGCTGTTCAAATGGTGTGTGTACAAGAGAGAAAATCCCATATACCTACTGATCTGGGAAAAGTTTGAAACTCAGTCTGTGTATTGTAGCCTAAGGATGGATAAGTATGGGTAAGAGAGTAGAAACTGAAGAATTTTATACATAGCTCTGAGAACTGAATGGTATAGCGTTAAATTAAACAAATTAATGATGTGCTTAGGAAAGGTTATCTTTCTGCTTTGGTGCAAAAATGTCTACATTATATGCCAAGAAGACTCAGAGGATGTGCTTTGAATAGATTATGCAGATTATCCATATATGGAAATTTGTCTATTTTGCATAAGAACACTCAGCTTGCACACACTATTCCAGCTGAATACAGCTGTAAGAAACTCAAGTGTGCATAAGAGTTGTGGGGCTCTGTAAGTACGGGAACTTAAACGAAAGCCATGGGCCCCATAGGGACAGAAAAACTCTTTGGTAAAAACTTCCTGGATTGACTACTTACACCTACACACCAACCTGCTGCTGTAGGCACTTGTTGACCTGTGCTCAGGATAGATATCTTCAAAAAAGAGGCTGGACAACTATCTGCTGGGGACGTCTAGCTAGAGATCCTGAACTGAGCAGGGAACTGGACCTAATGGCTCTCAGTGCCCCTTCCAACTCTAAGTTTCTATTATTCAGTCATCTGGGATGCCTATAATCAGCACTTCTGCTGACAGTAGACAACATGTTATCTGGTTTACACATTCACAGTGACTGCTTTGTAGACCTTCACAGCCATTTTGTTTGGTAGAATACTGGTCTAGAAATTCTAGAACATCCCTGAAGCCTGCTGAGGAGAAGAACTCTAGAAGGAAGTTAAGAAGTGAAGTGTATTTTTGTGGACTTGGATCTTGCTTGATTTTTTGTGGGCTTGAATAAAGTTAGACCTCCATATTCGCTAGGGTTAGGGGTGCAGGACCTGTACAAAAGTGGAAAAATAATAAATTTTGTGTGTATGTGTGTGTATCTGTCTGTCTGTGGGAAGGGGGCTGAGGCATGGTAGGGAGAACAGGCACCCAGTATCCAAGTCAGGTCAGGGAAAGGAGAGGGAAGGGGAATGGATTGGCATGGTGGCCTTCATATATCTGTGGCAGCTACCATCTTCTGTACAAGTTGCTAAAAACAAAGAAATTGAACAGGGTGATTACACAATATATAAAGACATGCATGCTATAAGAAAAAAAATGCCACAGAATTTATATACCTTTGGAGTAATTCTGAATTAATCATGCTTCCAGGAGGTGATGGAGAAACAAGTGAATTTCCCTTGTTTTGCCCAATGCACAGTCAAGAGACACTCAAACTGTTTTGTGAGACCTGTGATGTCCTTACTTGCCGCTGCTGCCTTCTGACAGAGCACAAAGAACACAGGTAGTAAATATTAATTGCTATTTGTCCTTAACTGAGATCTACGTAGGGTAGTCAGAAACAAAAGAGGACAGGACTCCTGCGCTTTTAACAGAAGTATGATGCAGTGGTTTGAGTGCTGGCCTAGGATTCCTGTAGACCAGACTCTCCTTTCTCTGTCTCCCATGTCTTTTCTTCTCTCTTTGTCACTGACACATGTTTCCCCACTTCTGTTTCACACAGCCCATTTTCTCTCATGCATACCCCAAGCCATCTATTGTTGTTCTTGTTATTTGCCGTCCTGTCAACTCTACACTTGAGAATCTCCATAGACTCTCAAGTCTACCTATACAGGTATATATGGAAATTCCATTTCCACTCATACACATCTTACACATAAGATGTTTCACTCTCTCACACATTCAGAATCCCAACAATCAGCCAAGCAGCGTACAGGAGAAGAGAGAGGTGACTGCATAAAGGGGAAGTTTAAACCTCCCTTGCCATCTGTCTTTCTTGATTCACCTCAAAGAATTAAACAATGAGGAGAAGAGGGACAGTAGAATTACTGTTCAGTAGTGGGATTCTATAGTAGGCCCCTTTTCTACTGCACAGATGTCAAATAGCTGTGCAGCATGATAGGGTGGTGAAATCATGAGAAGATGGGGTTTAACTCTTCCTTTTGTAGGATCTAACCTTGTGTTTCTCAGCTAACTGGTATCAGATACCTGAGCAAAGGGTCAAAGGGTCAAAGAGGGTATGTGACTTCAGAGGGGAGGCTGGCCAGTTGTGGAGGCTCTATGAGTCAAGGGTTCTCATTATCTTCTTAGACTAACAGTTCTGAAAATGTGCCTTATCCTTCTGGTTCAGGCTTTAGACTCAGAATATAAAGAAAAACACAAAATCTGTTCCTCTTTTCCTAGGTTCAGGCATCTTCATGAAGCTTTGCAAAACCAAAGAGCCATCTTGGAAAATGTCACAGCTAAAGTGGAAGAGAAGAAAAATGGAGTGCAGGTCTCGGCCAAGCATATTGAAGATAGGTAATGTCTTTCATGAGAACCAACATGGTGTAGTGGTTTGAGCACTGTCTTTCAATGTCAAACAATGGCTCTCATAAGAAGATGAACTCTGATAAGAGCCTCTTTCACTGGAATGTTTCTTTCCAGAGATAAAGGCTCATCCTTGTGATTTCTGAAGGATGTAATGGGCCAGTTTCCCCCAGCTGCATTGTGATTGATAGTTGTGGACCTGTACAGGGGACATCTCCTTCGCTGTAGGCCCAAGTCTCATGGGCATACTGTCACTTCATAGGCCACTTTTGCTTTGGTGTAAATCTGTAAGAAAGAAACTTCATATAGTTATTCACTCTGAGCAATCTGCCATCTACATTTCTTTTTCAAAGACAGTCGACTGCCCCCTAAATGGGTTTGTGAATTAGACCATAGAAAGAGCATATCCAAGGTATATCCTGTGAAGAATGTGGTAGTGGCTTGTCCATGTCCTTCCAGCTATATTTTCTTTGGTTCCACATCTGGAGTGATGAAGAGGGAAATGTGCGGAGCTTGAGTAGAGATGGAGTGTGCATGCTTAATCTGGAGAAGAGCAGTTTGAAAGTTCAGTGGTCCCTCCACTTTTGTGAGAGTTTGGGGCACAGAACCCTTGCAAAAGTAGAAAAACAGTGAATGACTCCCCCTTCACGATCCTCCTCCCAATCCCTTTCAGGGCCTCCCCCACAATTCCCTTGCTTTTTGGGTGCCAGGGCCAGAAGGAAGGGAATGGGAGGGGGAGCTAAAGAAGGAGAAGGAAGGCTTGCACGTGCCTTCCCCCCCATACCCTTGCCTTTTGCCTCTCAGTTCTCAGTGCCAGGGCTAGAGGCAAGGGAATGGGAATGGGAGGAGGGAGCTCCAGAGGGGAGAAGGAAGACTTGTATGAGCCTTCCTTCCTTCCCTTTCCTTTTGCTTTGGTGTGAATTCTCAGTGCTGAGACCAGAGGAAGGGAATGGGAGGGGGTAGATCTGGAGGGAAGAAGGAAAGTGTGTCCGTGCCTCCCCTCCGTTCCCTCCCTTATGTCCAGGCACTTGCCTTCCTTCTTTGCGCCTGACAAAATGCAAGGGGATGGCAGGAGGAGAATTGAGATGGGTGGGGTTAGACATGCGCACACCTCACGAATAATCAGATTTGCAAAGGTCAAACCCATGAGTGTGGAAGGAGGACTGTAATAGTTCTGAGTGCCATATTCTGAGTGTATTGAAGAAGTAAGCAGTTTGTCTCCAGTTGCAGCTGGGAGGGAGAAAATGTACTGGCATTTTCACTTAACTTATGCACTTGTATCTAGAACTAAATAGGATGTACTGTCAGGTAAGCATGCAAAGGACTGAGTAGCAGTTTAACACAAGACCTACAGTATTTGCTATTGGACACAAGATAAGTAGGTTTGTATATAGGTTCACCTATTAAAGTCACAAGATGGCTTTGTGTAAATTACTATCTTTTAGCCTAACCTGTCTCAGAAGGCTGTTGTGAAGCTACAGTATTGGTCAGAATATCTTGGTGGGTTACAGATAATACGATAATAAATTTTTCCTAACATAGTGCTGATATCAAGAGGGCCAAATGTTACAACGGCTCAAAACATTTTGAAGGTGATAAAAATTATTTTGAATCTCATCTAGAAGTAGGCCCGTTGACTCAATGAAATTTGCATAGCTATTGACTACCATTGGGCACTTTATTCAATAGGTCTACCCCAGTTGGGACTGGCAGTTGACTTTGGGTCACAATACTCAGCACTTCACTGCATGAGGAACATATTGGGAAAAAAGGCTTTTTGCTATAAGCTACCTATTAATACTTATATGGACAACGTTGCAAATAGAGTAGACCCATTAAATCAATGAGTTTACGTAAGTGTTGATTTAGCATTCAGCAGTTGATTCAATGGAATTATTCTAGCTGGAACTAGAAATTGGATTTAGGCCAAGAGCTGCTTTTCAAGTTACCTGGAAAATGAACTAGAATAAAGCAGTGGAGAATACTGGTTTCTTACCTCAGTTTAGCAAAACTCTATACTGTTTAAAGAAAATCCTTACATTTAAGCCCCCAAAACATATCACTTGAATTAGTAGAAATACATGGGTGTATCCTCCAACTATCCCATTTTGGCAGGGACAGTTTGAACTAATTGTCAAGGTTGTGCCCAGCAGGCAAGGTTTCCTCTGAGTGGACGGCAGAGGGAAGAGGCGATGTGGCCAGACAGCCAGGTGCAAGGTCAGCAGGATTGTTTAGGCTACAACTTGTGTACTAGAGAAGGCCATACGCCAGAGCACTGATTGGGTCACCCCACTTGTTTCAGGGTGACAAGGAAGCATAAAAAGGCTGGCGTTTGCCTTGACCAGCTGCCAGTTAGAAACGCCTAGCTGGACCTGTCATGCCGCTGACAGTTTACTAATTGTAAGGGGAGATGCTGCCTGTCTGTCCTCTGTTATCTCATGTTATTCTGATTTGTCTAATTGCTGCTAATTGTTTTGCCAAGCCTTTGGCAATTGTTTTGCCAAGCCTTTATCTTAGAGTGCGGCAATACATTCTACCTCTAAGTCCTACTTAATGAGCCTCTGGAATTTTTTCTGCTTCACTGGGACCCTCTGCTGTGGCAAAGCCTTGCTTCACAGACTGCACTGTACTCATGCTCAGAGGAGCCAAATTCTGCCAACCCTGACACTAATCCTCTGTCATTCCTCTGTTTTAGCTGCTTTTAAAATATCCCTCTCTTCTTCCAATTTTCCCCCTTTGTCTTTAGCTTACTTCCATTGCAGCAAATTGAGTTCAAAGTGCAAAACTATTTTGTAGTAAATTAACACAGAAGGGAGGAGCGGAGAAAAAATGGAAGAATCTTGCCCTTCTCAGTAGACTCAGGCAAAAGGAAGCTGCTGCAGCCATTCCTATTTTGTCTGTTCTTTATTAATAACTTTTGCTGTATGGACAACTCTTTGATTTTGCTTAGCAATGTGTGCCATAGTTTTCATTTGTGAAATGTTGGAGGGTATGAATGGAGGCTTACAGTTAACTATTAACTTGACCGTATAATCCAATGCTTTGAAAGACATTTGTCATAAAATGGCTTTCTTGTGAGACTGATACTCTATCAGCAAAATGAATAGAAAATTTCTTAACATTCACTAAAGTGGTATCTATCAAACATTCTTGTTCATGTGAAGTTGTGAATGGTTCTCTTCTCTACAGATTGTTTGAAGTAAAACACCTGCAAAGAAAAGTGGAAAACCAGATCAAAATGGCCAAGATGGTCCTGATCAGTGAAATAAATAAGCGAGCAAATGTTCTCCTTGAACAGCTAGAAGTAAGTAGGGTGATACTGTGGTGAATGATGCTATGCATCCATAAACGCACTGTTCACAAACCAGAACACAATTCATGAACCAGAGAACTTGTTTATGTGGTGAATGTAAAGGACTGTAAGAAATGAGAATACTTTGGAGGAGAAATCCATTCCAGATGATGGGAATGTCTGCTGGTATGTGGGATGCTTTTGGAGAAATCATCATTATCATCATCTTCATCATCTTTTATTTAATTATTGCCTATCTTTTCTTGCAGCCCTGGGACTCAAGGCACCTTAAAATATTAAAAGAGAAATATTAAAAGAGAATATTAAAAGAGAAGCCAATAAAGGTTCATATCACTAAAATGATACAAAATACATTTAAGTTATCAATAGAATTAAAAGCAATTTAAAAGTATATTCATTAAAAAGTAACAAACGTGGACAATAAAGTGCATAATTAAAAACCCTATCCCCATAAATGATCGGTTCCCAAAGACCTGTTGAAATAGTTCTTCACCTGCTGCTGGATAGACTCCATGGAGGGAGACAGTCTAGCCTTCTAAGGAGGCTAAACTAGAACTGGAAAAGGCCACTGAGAAGGCCCTATTCTCCATTTCTACCAGAAGTGTTTGTGAGGGTGGTGGGGCTGGGAAAAATCTCCCTTGAAAATCTCAAAACCCAGGCTTATAGAAGAGAATACGGTCCTTCAGATAACTTAAATTCGAGAAAGAGTAGCCACTGGCTTTTTGGGTGATTGTAGAGAGCACACAACAACATTTCTATTAAACCTATTCCATCTGGGTTTGATGCTAGCAAAGAAGGTCAAGAAAAATTGCCAGGCCAGATCAACACCTGAAGATAGTTACTGGTTTAGAAAAATGGAAGTTGAAATGAAAGATGGATTCCTCCTCAGATGCTTGTGTGTCGAGGCCTCAGGTTTTTGACTGTCAAACTGTAAGGCTACTATTAGCCACCAGTTAACATCACTTTTGATGTGTTATTTCTTCACAATCTTCTGCAATGCCTTTTGCAGTCACTATTTGCAAATGACATTGTTTCGAAAGCAGATCCCTGTCTTTTAATTCTGCTCTCACATTCTCCTTGAATTTGTGAAACATATAATACTTTTATTAAACGTACATCTTGGTTGTGGATTTGTATCTCTTGCGCTGATTTTGGATCCACAATTTGTCATGAGAACAACATTTTCTGTTTTTGATTATTGACAGAGGATTTCCAGTGAAAGGAAGCAGAAACTAGAACAACAGCTTCAAGGCATCATGATGCTGAACAGGCAGTTTGAACATGTGCAAAATTTTCTCAGTTGGGCAGTGTGCAGTAAAAATAGTGTTCCGTTTCTCTTCAGTAAGGAACTGGTAAGTGTTCTCTTTGTTTCAGTAAGGAATAAATGCTTGTTATGATTGTGAGATATTAAAAATTGAAAGGAACTGAGAAAAACAGATCCCTGAATAGACTCTTGAGCTGCTTGTGCACTGACGTCCCAAAGCTTTTAAGAGTGTGTGTAACTCCCAAAGCCTAATCAAAGATAGAGTGGGGAGCAGAACTTGCATAATTTACTTTGTAAAACTACAACTCCCGGAATTCTTCAGCCAAGCATGCTGGCTGGAGGGTTCTGGGAACTGTTGTTCAAAGGAAACTTTCCCAAGCTCTGGAAAGGTAATACAATGGCCCTTTCCACACGGGGCAATTGAAACGGTGCAGAGCGACCTCCGACAGAGGTCTTCTGCACCATAGAGTGGACTGGGGCGGACTACTTTTTGTAGTTCCGCACCTCAGTCAGCTCCGAAGCGACCGGAACTGGTCGCACAGCGTGCTTTTTAAAAACCTCTTTTTAGAGGTTTTTAAAAAGCATGGAGTGTGGGACTCCGTGTCGCTCCGTCGCTGCGCTCTGGTGCAGATTTGCAGGCGCGCACTAGTGCGTGCCTGCAGATCTGCCGGGGGCGGGCTTTAGGCTGGTGAGCTTCTCCGGTTGGTGGAGAGCCTCCACCAACCGGAAGCTGCCATTTTGGACGCCGGAGCAGTGCGGAGCGACGAGCTCGCACTGCTCCTCGTCCCGACGGACTCGCCCGGAGTAGTCCGGTGAGTAGCGTTTTCGCGCGACACCTCCCCCAAGTCTGGAAAGGGCCATAGACAACTATGACTGATATTTTGGATGTGTGTGTGTGTGTGTGTGTGTGTGTGTGTATGTATATGTACACACACACACCCATGGTTAGCCATGTTGGCCACACAGCATAATAAAACAAAATCCAAAATCCACAGAAGAGTCATACCTTTGTTGACCAACACAAAACACATCATGCAAGCTTTTGAAGCTCCACTGGCTTCTTCATAAGGAAAAGATGTTAACAAATTATAAGGGAGAAACAAACCAAACCAAGAAAGAAAGGAAGAAAGGAAGAAAGGAAGAAAGGAAGGAAGGAAGATTATGGTCTGGGAGTTACAAGCCTACATTTTGTATCAAATGTTGTCTCTGCTGTAGTTCTGCGGGACTGGAGGGATCTCGGTGCAGGCAGAGGCCATATCCCTCTTTTGGCCGTGTGGGAACCAAAAGGACAATAAAATTAAACTCCCTTAACAGCAGTAGAGTAACTTCTCTTGGATTAAGGTTTTTCTCTCTTTTGTAAAACACTGGATTTCTCAACGAGTCTCTTGTACTGCTAAATCTGGATATTCTGGAGTGATCACTTGCCTTCCTCCTGTGTCACTCTTGCTAGTCTGACTGGACTAATGGTGGTGGTTGCTGCTAGTCTAGGAGATGAAAGCAGCATCTGTATAGGACATTTTCTTTTCTCTATTGCAGGGCTTTAAATATAACCCAGAAATATAGAAAATATTGCTAGATCACACATTTCTCCTATGCTGAACCACCACTGTGATGCCCTTGCAGCACTTACAGTTTACTCTACTTCCACAACTAGTTTTATGTGGCTGGACAAAGGACCAGTGCAGATAGAAGACACAGCTCATTTATTAAGTCAAACATTTTATTTGTTTATAATATGCATCAATGACTTTTCTGCCAAAAAGGCAGTCAAAACAATATATAAAAAGAATCAAACCCCTTATTATTAGAGCAGCTAAAACAAGTAATAACAATATAGAAGGTACACAGTTGGACCGCAGAGAGGAAATGTCCTGAATAAATAATGTGATAGTCTCAAATAGTGAACACCTCAGTGTCACGCTTGCAATCTTATGAACTATTTCTTAGGAGTGTTGAATTTCAAGGGAGTTTATAGTGACTTCAAAGGCACCTACTTCTAAGTAAACATGCAGAGACTGCTACTTTTAAAGAACTAATGATTATTTCAGCCCAGCATGAATTAGACTAGCCCGAATAGACTGGCTTACATATCTGAATTTCTAAATTTGACTTTAGACTACTCTCTGTCTTTTGCTGGAGGACAAGCACATTTAAATAAACTTTAAGATAATGGGCAAAATAGTTTAGAAAATGAGTTAAGCTATTAAGGATTTATATATACATGTAAGGTATTGTAGATTTGTTTATTTCATTGTTAGATATATTAATAATGCCTATCTACTCAGAGACAAGGAATTCCAAAGTGTAGCACAAAACCCTTGTTAGCTATTTCAGGCCACTTTCAGGTCACTGTATCTTTAGGTAACTCTGTACTCCATCCAAATCTTCATAGCAGACTCAACAATCCTTCTATTGTCTCCACAAAAGTGCATTTCTCCCATGGTGAAAGACAGCTGGCTCAGGAAACCCTGATTTCAACAGGAATTCATTTCCTCTCTTTTAGTTCACTTTAGCTTGTAATTCTCTCCTTGAATTTGTAAACAAATCCAAAGCTCAAATGAACCAAAGATGTATTATCCCAGGATAACCAAATGTAAAAGCAAGCAGTGATGGAAATGTACGGGCAGTGACTCATTGAAAGGCATAAGCTATAATCAGCCTTGAACTGTAAAACATAGATATTCATTGTATCGAATAGTCATTCTTTAGTTTGTTGCCAGATTGTGTTTCAGATTCAACGTTTGCTAGAAACAAACTCTAATGCAGACATGGGCCCTCCTTGGAAGGTCAGATTCACATGGGACCCATCTTTCTGGACTAAACAACTCTCCAATTTAGGTAAAAAAGCCCATACTTTGTGCAATTCTAGAGTTCCACTGAGCTTCTTTGATGAAAGTCTCATCATGTGTGTATGTTATAAAATATAATTAAGTTTAGTTTTTATACTTCTGTTAATGAAAATTCTTCATATGTCATATTTCTCTTGCTCTCTACAAGCTGACAGAATGTGAGCAGAACACTACATGTTTGGTAAAATAGAATGAGTTGTGCGTTATACCATAGCATGTATACATACTTCTACTATGTGGCTGATGTGGTTGCCATTCTCTTGTGGGTCTAGCCCTAATGTTTTTGTAGCACAGGTGTTAACAAAGCATGTGGAATGAATGAGAAAACTTCAGGAACCATGCAAGAATCAAAAGCCAGACTAGGAGAATAGAAAGAGGGTTGATTTGGACCAGTCTATACCACCCAGTGCCTCCCACATTATTCCCTTATTACTGGAACAGCTTCATGCTGAGTCAATTTCTCAAGTCCTTCAACACGTACTGAGCTGGATAAAGATTCATAATCCATATTCTTAGCATAACATGAATTGTCCAAGAGCCTGTTTTCATACATTCAGAGGAATGGTGGTTTGCATTCAACCAGTTGGTGAATATGTGCACTTTCCCTGCACTTATAAAAATGTCAATGATTATGAATGAGATTATTTTGCACTATTAAAAATACTGCTTGAAATAACATTAAAAGTTATCATGCAATACCATAAACAGTTTGCTGAGTATCTCTCAACTAATCCCCCCAAGTTTTATGAGCAGAGAAGAAGAGAAAGGAAGAGATAAGTGGGAAAAGAACTTATTGGGGTAAACTGATGATTCCTAAATACTTAGCTGGAACATGTCCATTGGAAGCATGTAGAATAATCTCCTATTTGTAAATACATTACTGGTTGTCAAGAAAAGATGTAGTGTAAAAGATTCAGTATGACTGCTAGCTCTACATATGAGCTGAGCTTTGGCTTTGTGACATTGCTGGGTGCTGGCCTGATAAGGAAATATTATTTTCCACATCATTCTCCAGAACATTTCTAGATTTATAGGCATTAATCCATGACATTATATGTGAATGTTATTTCTGGTGAACTGCATTTCATCATGTGCTTGTTGTAGGGTTTTGGGGCCACCAATCTCATCCCATTTTTCTACTGGAACTTCTCCTGATGGATGATGCCATGACATCAGGCAGTTCACTATGGTGCATTTGGGCAGAAGACAAGCCCCTGCCAGAAGCAGGCAGAATGAATTCTAGTGCTGATAGAGAATTTCCCCCAAATGTTAGGGATTCATCTGTCTTGGTTGCACACCAAAAATTCCTGCAAAATGTTCTTGGTTGAAAACAGTCAGTTTCACTCACTACAATATTGACTGCTCAGTGACAGGTGTAGTGGCCCAGTGTTCCTTTCACTTTCATTTTATGTGCATTTTCCTTCCCTTCTGAGTAACTAACCACCACTTAATCCTATACATCTTCAATGAGAGGAGGCTTCCAGGCAGGCAGCTTTTTTCATTTTGGACATAATTGTATATTCAAGTGTCTGAAATACATCTTTTTCAAATGAGGAGGTCTCTCAAATAACGTCAAGAACATTTGACTGTGCCATACAGTAATGGTAGTCATGGGAGAAAGTGGAGATGTATCACGAACATGACAAAGTTCTACTTGCAGCTTAAAGCTTTGCAGTGATAATTGTCAATGAGGGAGCCACAACGGCAGAACACTTATTGCCACAGAGCAGGAAATGTGCATGCATATGTACGTTCCTGCATAGCTTTTAATCAGTTGTGAACTTCTGCATATTCAAAATGCCATTACTAACTTTTTCATGTAAACGCAAGTAATAGACTAAAGCAAAAGACAGTCTATAGGAATCTTGTGGCCCTGCAGCTGTTTTTGGATTCCAGCTTCCAGTACTTCTCATTATTGGGGATGCTCCTAAGGCTGTTGGGAGTTGTAGTCCAACAAGCCCTGGAGGGGCACATGAACCCCCCCCCCACACACACTAAAGAGTGCTTTGTGGGTGAAAATGCCTTAGTGCTCACTTGGGCAAAAATTCTAGCTCCACCTTTCTACTGGGCATATTGCTACCAATCCTTACTGATTATAATCATCCTTTTAACAAAATTAAGACACAGTTGCCTATATGTCAGTGTCCAATTGAAAGAGCAGTGGAGAACATAAGACAGCTTTCCATATACTGGGAGATGCTAGGGTGACTTCACACTCCTCATAGTTTATTAATAGGAACAACAATATGGCCTCCCCTCAGATGTTAAATTATACTGTTGAAATAAAGACAGTTTGGAGTGAATTTCTGTGTAAAAGGGATATAACTGTTTAAATTCTGGGGCTAAAAGACAGTTCTAACAATCCTAGACTCAGAATTGGTAAGTTTGTATCTGGAACCATGTTCTAGTTGATAGATTCTCAAGATTCTAGTAAAAGTAAAGTGAGTCTCACAAGACGAAAGTCTGCCCATCTTTGGTCCTGTGCAGGGGTGGGAATTGTGCAACCCTCCAGATGTTGTTGGGTGTCAACTCCCAGCATTCCTAGCGAACACAGTCAGTGGTGAGGAATGCTGGAAGATGGCGTGCAGAAACATCTGGTTGTTGTTATTGTGTGTCTTCAAGTAATTTCCAGCCTATGGTGACCCTGAGGCAAACTTATGACCAGGTTTTCTGGTGCGCTCTCTCTCCCTCTCTCCCTCTGTGTGTGTGTGTGTGTGTGTGTGTGTGTGTGTGATGCACTGAGATCACCCAGTGGGTTTCCATGGCTGAGTGAAGAATCGAACTCTGGTCTCCAGGGTCATAGTTCAATGCTCAAACCACTATACCACATAATTTCCACTTCTGATCTGGGGCAGTTTTAACTGTGGGCAGTTTGGGCTCCTGGCACCTGCTGTGGGCCAGTTCCACTCCCGCTAGGTGTAAATGTCACTACTAATTGGAAAACGCAGTTAAAAGAAATAAGAAGGGCTTGTTTTAATGGCTTTTGCAGTAGGTAACCCAATGTTGCTGAAATTTGGTTGCATGATTTTGGTTGGAACTGCAAGTAGGTGCTACAAAAAGTGATATGGGATGCATGTGGCCAGTGGACCAGATGTGGTCCACTATGAGTCTAGAAAATAATACAAGAGGCTTTACATTATGTAAGCCTTTCTGCTGTTAAGTACAATTACTCCTGAAGAAGAGTTTCAGAATTGAAGTATGCCAGAGTTTTGTCAGTAAAACTCTTTTCTAATACATGTTCAAGTCCCTTCCTCTTGGTGATTTGTATTTGATTTTTAAATCCCTCATTTTTTGACACTGCTCTCCATTTCTTATTTCTCACGTGCTTTCTGCAGGCCACTTATCAATGGAGGGGGGACCACTCCATCACTCAGATGGATCAGCATATGGAAGGATGCAAGGCATGCAGCCCTCTTTGTACCATCACAGTCAAGGACACCATTCCCCAGTACCACAGCATGACTCCCTCAGTAACCAGTCCCATCAATTCCAGCCTCCTGTTCATTGCCCAACACCTGTGTGCTGCACCCACTGCCTTAATATCCCACATATGAGTAAAGGACAGCTTCCTCATCAAACCATGAGCCACTCTCAGTCTTTCCGACAGCCTCCTGAAATGCAGCACCAACAGCAGCATTTCTCTCTGCAGTATAACCTGCAGCAACCTGACAGAGAGCAGAGGTGTACCGTGCGACCCTTGAAGATGCTGCAGCCTTGTGCAGAGCAGAAATCTCATCATGAGCAGGACAACCTATCCGCTAAGATGGGGAAGCATCTCCCAGACCAACCAGTGCACCATGCTGCCCACAGCCTTTATGCGTCTCCATTGCAGGATGGTCAACAAGGCCAGGCTGGTCAAACTCCACAGTTGCCAGCACCATCTGTGGCACATAGTCCGTCACTGCAAGTTCAGTTTGGTCCTCTGCAGAAGCTAAAGCTGAATCAGTTGCAGCAGCAGCAGCCGCCACAAGAGCAACAGCTACCGCAGCAGGAACAGCCACCACCTCCTTCAGCAGAGCTGTCATCACAGCAGTCGTCTGCTTCGGGTCCCAATGAGAAGGCTCATAATCAAGTGATACAGCAGAGTCTGGACATCATGCACCACCAGTTTGAACTGGAGGAAATGAAGAAAGATTTGGAGCTTCTCCTCCAGGCCCAGCAACCAAGCCTGCAGCTGAACCAGGCCAAGCAGCCCCAGCATGTCCAGCAAACAATTGTTGGACAGATAAACTACATTGTGAGGCAACCCGCTGCTGTTCAGCAACAAAGTCAGGAAGAAGCACAAGTGAGCTTGCTAGGTCTTTTCCTTTTCTTAAAAATATCCCTCTAGAAACAGGGGCTCTGGAACTGTTTTTGAAATAGGAGGGTTGACATGGCCAGGTTGGTCATTATTACTTTTGCCTAACTGCAAGTGCATTTTTTACACAACACACAGAGTCCTTGGATATTAAGTATACTTCTGGTTGATAATTCTTGACTATATAGAGGCTTAGCGGTCCAGTTTTGTCTAGAAAGGAATAGAAGTGATCTCCTAAGTTAGGACTGTTGGGAGATGAATAAGAAGACAGTTTTACATTTGCTAATATAAGAGCTCCTTTTTGCTCATCTTTAAATCGAAAAGAAGCAAGCAAATTTGTTTACTTACTAAATGTATACAAATCTTTGCAGCATTTAAGCATCTGATCCCTCTCCCTTCATGCAAATGTCATGCAAAAATAACAATTACAAGCAGACATTACAAAAGGCATTGTAAATGCATCTTGTGGTACTAACTTGGTGTCCAGTGGACTGTTTAGAATGGGAATGAGAATGAGAATCCATAGGTTTGCAAGGTCTTCCAAAGCTGAGCCTTAAGACTCAGAGAGTAGGTGACAGTAAACCTTAAGGGTACTTCCTGCTACATCAGAAGGTGATGCTTAGTGGGGTCATGAATGTCAGTTAGTAGTTAAGAAAAAGAGCCAGGCTGTGCCTGGTCTCTTATCAAACTCTGTTCAATGTGCAGCTAACATCAGCTCACATTTTTTTAAAGACAGTAACTGAAGGGTTTCTACTCCAGTGGGGCTGGAGGAAGTTTAGTATTCTTCTCCATAGTATTGTCCTGAGAAAAATTCTCTACTCTGAGGATGGCATATGACCAGGAAGGAAGCTACTGTTTGTAGGGAAAATTTGAAAAATGCATTTTCTTTTCTTGGAGCTTAGCAAGGGAAAATTATTAGCAATCAAAAGCTTTCTGAAAAATGAAGGTCTTAACTTGTCTTTTATTCATGACACCTGTGCTACTATTTGTTTGTCACTTGCTTGAATTAAATGGTGGAGTGAAATTTCTCTTTAATAAAAATTAAATAACATTAAATAAAGGATAAACAGCCTAGATATCCTAAAGGTACCAGATCCTGTCTGATCTTGGAAGCTAAGCAGAGTCAGTTCTGGTTAGTACTTGGATGGAAAACTGCCAATGGTTAGCAGGTGCTGTAGACTATATTTCAGAGGAAGGAACTGGCAAAACCACTTCTGAGTAGTCCTTGGCTAAGAAAACCCTATGAAATTAATGGTATTTTCATAAGTTGATGGCAACTTAAAGGTACATGTACACATACTTAATTCAGATATGGATCTATCCAGTGCAGCTGGTGAGCCCCATGTCAATGGAGTGGTGAACCCATTCCAATGTTTTGTTCCAGATTTTAAAGGAACTATTCAAAGCCAGCCCCCAAAATAAGTTTAGCACTATGGATAGCTATGTTAAAGCTATCCAAGACCAAGAGCAGATTCATTGCTCCATTGACATAACACCTACAAGTCGCTAATGGATCTGCTTAGCTATTTGTTGATGGTCTCTTTGCTGAAGGGCAGCCAAAATAATGTCTAATTTCAAACATTAAAACACTAAAGTGACAACATGAAAGGGGGGCGGGGCCAAGGCAACAACCAATAACAACAGACTTCAACAATTCAGATTAAATACCTGATAAAAATTATGAGGGAGAAGAAAGAGAAGAAAATTATCATTGAACCTGAATTTTAGCAATGAGGTCGGTCTGACATGTCTTTCTGGACAATTTGTTTCAAAGCTGAGATACCGAGAAAGTGAGGAAGTCCTATTCTGAGCTTGACATGCAGCAAAGGGACACATAGCACAATCTTCACAGAAAGTAGTGAAGGGGCTTGTATTCATAGATATATTTCCAGGGAAGTGGCTAAGTTTCTTTAAAGGCTGAAAAGTCATAGCTAGCACCTTGGATCAGGTTTAGTGGCATGCACACAACCAGAGCAAGCAAGTTGACATGGATTAAATGTGCCCTTGGTCAGCAGTCCTTGTTAATAATCAGGCTGAAGCCTCCAAACCATTAGTATGTATAATTAATATAAGGAGATGATCTTGTTGCCACTAATGAATCTCTGTTGCTTATTCTTGCTTCAAAGGTTGGTGAAGATTCTATTGAGCCAGAAGTCCCAAAACCAGCACTCCCTTTTGACAGAAATGTGATTTCACCTGTGTCCCAACCATTAGAAGAAGCTATTGTCAGTATTCACTCTCCAGAGAATACTTTGAATTCAGCCAGAAAGGTACACAATGTTTTTTCTTTTTCTTTAATAAAAGAAAATGTTTCTATATTTCTATATAGGTACTTTGAACACTATCTCTTTCTGCTCTTTCACATGAATTAAGGTTAAGAGTGCTTTTGAATTTCATCTTTGCAGACACAATTTTTCTCAGCAGAAAAAAAACCTATATCTTTGAAACAGAGCGAGGGTGTCCATATAAGCTCTTAAATAGGTTTTGAGTTGCTCCTGCTATTTATACACATGCTTGATTATTATTAATATAGCAGATGATGGAGGAGAAAAGCATTTGTAATGCAAATAGGCTTTCATGCCAAGATCCATTTTACATTTCTATTGCAAGCTGACAGAAGAACTGCTTTATGCTCCATGTGTGCAAATGCCCTTGCTTTTCTTCAGTCTTTTTCTGAATTCTGTTTTATGGATGTAGACAAGGAGGCAAGATAAATATTTTTAGGGCTGTTTCATATATAACACTCCCCTACCTTTACCTGAGTTTTTTAAACCCGGCTTTCCTTGCTATCATTATGTGTGAAGATCATTCCTTTCTGAAAATAAGCTTCTAACTAACATACATAGCGGACATATAGCCAAACTTGGGGAACAACTGTACTGGGAACAGATTGCCTCTGGGAGATGCAAAGAAGGCAGGAGTGACTGCCCAGCTGTCGTGGGGAGAAAGTGCGGTCCTGCATTGTCATAGGGTTCAGTATTCCCATGAGATGGTCTGATGGCAGGTGGTGTCATGTATGAAATAGGAGTTTGCACATATGGAGAGGAACCATAGCTCAGTAGCAAAGCACATGCTTTGCATACACCAACTGGCATGCCTAATTGAAATGATCTGGTAGGTTCAGGTGACAGGAAAAGCCTCTCTGTGAGATCTTGGAGTGGTGCTGCCAGTCAGAGGCAGACAGGGCTACATGGATAAACTATTTGATCTGTTATAAGATTCTTGGAGATAGGGAGATAACAGATCAGGTAGAGTCCTCTGGAGTAAACAAAATAACCTCAGATAGAAGGTGTAAGAATTCTACAACCTCAGGCCACACTGGGAGCTTCTTGATGGCAGTTGTCCTCCTGCCTAAACAATAGGAATTAGAATCATGTGGCCATCCAGATGTTGTTGGACTTCAACTTTTAGCATCCCTTATCTTTGGCTATGCTAGCTAGAGCTGCTGGGAGTTGAAGGTCATCAGCATCTGGAGGGCCCATGATTCCCATCTCTGCTATATGGGTAAAATGGACACATTTATGATAGGATATAAAACAGTTTATGGATTGACTTTTTTTCCTCCAGGAGGGAGCTTTGGAGATATAGGAAAACCATCATGTATGAAGATGGCTTATGTCAATAGAGCAGCTTGGAACTTTGTGCATTTTAGGGCTATCTAAAATTAAAACACTTCACCTTTGTAGGTATCAAAGAGCTTTTGCAAAGAGGGAGAAATAGGTTTGGTAGAGATTCTAAATAATACTCCCTATGATGAGCGTGACCATAACTCTTGTCCCAACAATGGAGATGGGAACATGTTTTGTGACATTGCCAGTGCTAAATGCTGAAAGTAGATTTCTTTGAGTTGGCAAGTATAGTAATGTCTGCCGTGGCCTATTGTAGAATCATATATGTTCCCTTCACTTGGCACTAAGGCACGAACTGTAGCCACAATTCCTCATTTGCCAGCCATGTCCTTAGCTCTTCCCAGCCTCTTGACACATATCTGTCTTGTTCCCTTTTCCATCAGGAACTTGTGTTGGGTATGTAAAACAGCTGCATGGGTTGTGGTCAGTAAAAGATGCCTCCAAGAAACAAGGCAAGGAAGATTTATAAAAATGACATCTTCTCTTCTTTTAGATTACAAGGGACTAACGTAGATACGTGTGGGCAGCCTGGGACCAATAAACATTTTTATTAGCTAGGAAATTTGTGGGCTCATTTGGAATACTACTGTGTGTCAGTTTATAAGTGGGGAGTGAAAACACCTGACCTTGCTGGGATGGCCAATGGAATGACAGTTTGTACGCATATGTGCCTTCAAGTTATCTGTCATCTTATGGTGACTCCATGAATTTCATAGGGGTTTTCTTAGCCAAGGAGTACTGAGAGGTGGTTTTGCCAATTCCTTCCTCTGAAATATAACCTACAGCACCTGCAATTTGTTGTCTGTCTCCTATCCAAGTACTAACCAAGAATAACCCTGCTCAGTCGTAAAGATCAGATAGGATTTAGCACCTTCAGGGTGTTTTCCTGTTGTAATTCTTTTCTTAAGTGAAATATATCCTGGTCCACCTAATTCTTAAATTAAGAATTCTTCAGATTACTCTATATATCACTTTAAACTTTGTGGAAGAAGATGCACCAAATAAAATAAACAAACACCCCTGTCTGGATTGATCAGAGGTGACCACCATGTCTTGTAATGGTATCCTTACATTGTCATGGCTTAATTCCAGCAATTAGGTAAGGGTTGATTCAAGGAGCTTCCATTTTGGCATGGATATGGGGAGATTGTAGCCAGCTGGAAATAGATCATATTTTCAAATGTTTCAAAGTGAAACACAGGTTGCATTTCTGAGGCCAAATTAATTTGACTTATGTGAATAGACATTGAACTTGGACAATGCTGCTTGACTTGCTTGCACATGGCTCCTGAGAATTTGGTTGCAGGTATTTTGCAAAAACGGTTTGTGGTTTTGAACCGGAGAATTCCAATGATTAGATATCTCTGGTAGGCATTTTACATGGGAATACCATTTAGCTATAATGACAAATATTAGAATAATTGTGCAACATAGTCTATGGCTTCTTTCCAGGCATTTAGGCCCCCTTGCTTAATCTCGGCTAAAAGGCCAGGATCCAAAATATTATACAATGTTGTAAACTATTCCAATGTTATTCCGAGGTACTGGAGCAGCCTGTGAGGTGGTATGGGTGCCGTGGCTAGAAAGGATCTCCTAAAAAACTTATTGTGCACATGGTATCCTTCTCTGGTCTTGTGGCTCCAGGCCACAGTCATGTCAAATAAACCAATCAATCAATACCACTAAGAAGGATGTATACAAATTAGGCATATTTGCCTATAATTCTGTTAGCAAAGCACTGAGATCTTTTTTTTTTTTTGCCCCCTTCTTATTGCCTGATATCCATAATGAATCTGGACTTGAAGAACTTTACAGGAGTTTTAACTGACAGACTGGACAACAGTGTGACCCAGTATATCCACTCTGATCAAATGGAGTTCATCTTATGAGGACACCTGGTGGACAAAAGGTTCCACACCTTTGACATTGTATACAAGAGCAGACAAACAACTCTTGATCATCTTCAGTTCCTAGAAAGCTTTTGAATGTGTTAAATGACAGCATTTCAAGTATTTACTTCTGAAGATGAATTCCAGTCCTAATTCCTCCAGGGCCATTCAGGATAATTACCAACATAACTGTGGGCTGGAAACAGTAAATGACTTTGATTTCTGTTCCTTTCATCTCAAAAGAGGTGCGAGACAAAGCTGTATACTCTCTGTGTTGCTGTTAAACCCTTAGCTAATGCTATGCAAATGAGTCAAATCATCCAGACATGACAAAATTGACCATAAACTGGGCCTTTTCTTTCGTATGGCATCTATATCTCGAGAAAGGTGTCAGTTTTGGCATATTGGTAAAGCATCCGTAATGATACAAATGTAAATGTTGTTGTGTGACTTTAAGACATTTCCAACCTATGGCCACCCTAAGGTGAACCTATTGCAGGGTTTTCTGGGGGCTGAAAGTGTGCGATTCACCAAGGTCACCCAGTGGGTTTCCATGGCCAAGCAGGGAACTGAATCCTGGTCTCCAGGATTGTAGTCCAACGCTCAAACAACTACACCACACTGGCTATCAGAAATATAAATATGTCTCTTTTGTCCAGACAATTAAATCATATCTTTACTCTGGACTTTTTAATTTCACTTTTTTGTCTGGCCATTGTACACTGAACTACCAGCCACTTTTCAATCAGCTACACAAGGGTGTACAGAATGGTTCTTTGATGACTTCTTGTGGTTCATTAGAAATGCACAAATGAATGAATACCTAAAATTCTTTCTATAATAAAACAACAGGTCCACTCTTATCTGTCAATAAAAACTCTGAAACATAAACCATGGCTGATGTCTTGTGCTTTCAAGAGACCTATGATTAAAATAGGTTTGAGAATTCCAAACTTGAATGTTACATTTTACAGCAGCACATTTGCCATTGTTACTTGAAGGCTGCATCCCTCCTCAGAGCATCAGTCTACACAACTATGACAACATACTTCCAGACACAGCAACCTGGATGCCTTAATTAGGAATTATGACTGACATAGGCCTAAGTGAATATTTAAGCATCTTTGCATTAATGATATTCTACTAACCAGGGATCACTAAAGAATGAATTTCATTCCTGGATTATCTACTGTGTTTTAATATATTCATTGTTCATGACTCAAAATAGCCCTGAGGACTGTTTTCTCCTGGAAAATACAAATAGTACATTGGCTATCAAATTTAAAATGCTGACAAAAAAATCTACCAGCTATAGGGAACGTTAAAAGAACTTTGAACCAAAGTAACTTTCTATATATTAATACAGTGATTCTTAACCTCTTCTTTACCAAGGATTCCTTATAAATATAATTTATTGCCAGGGACCCTGCAGACCTAAGATTTAAATACTTAAATTTACTTTTAAAGTATTTATTTATTTATTAAAGGCTTCTGGAGACTAGGATTCAAATCCCCACTCAGACAGCAGGTGACCTTGAACAAGTCACATTATCTCAGCCTCAGAGGAAGGTGAAGACAAACCTTCTCTGAACATATCTTGTCAAAAATCTCTGTAATAGGTTCACCTTAAGGTTGTCATAAGTCAGAAGTGATTTGAAGATATACAACAGCAAAGTGCTGCTAACAGAGGGGAGGTTCTTTCTACCCATCATGTCTCTCCCCTTTGAAAACTGACTTATGGTGGGCTTAAGGTGAACCTATCATGGGGGTTTTCTCGGCAAGATTTGTTGCCTTTGCCTTTCTCTGAAGCCGAGAGAATGTGACTTGCCTCAGGTCACCGAGTGGATTTCCACAGCTGAGAGGGGATTCAAACCCTAGTCTCCAGAGTCATAGTTTGGATGTGTGCACACACCTGCCACCATGTATCTTTTGTGAGAGATGTGGCAGTGGAGGGGTGTGGGTGCTGAAGCTGCTTCCTCATTTGGGCACACTCACATGCCATATCACTTTCATCAGGGATGGGGGGGGTTTGAGGGTGCCGGAACGCATTACTCCTTGTTTGCAAATGCAGTTTGGGTGCTGTGTCCCTTGGTGACCAGCCCCCTGCTGCCATGTCCCTGACAAAAGGGATATGGCAGCAGGCATGTGCACTGCCCAAAGTTCTCCCTCAATTGCAAATGAGGGAGCAGTTTTGGCACTGCACTCCTCCCACTGCTGTACTGTTGCTGCCACCTGTTGCTGTCCAGCTCTGTGGACCCCAGGTTAAGAACCACTGTACTAATGTGTAAAAATGCACCACTTTTGCCAATCAATTTCAAATAATGTTAACAGACCCTCACTAACATAAGTTAAAGCATATGTAAATGCCATAATGACGTCCTCTAAATTAAGATCCTGCTTATAGTATATATTAGTTCCTTGTGTCCTCTTTTTGGAAGAACATGTTTTCATACTCAGAGGCTGGGTAATGGATATGGAGAAAACATTAGATGAACCAGTCTAGCTCAAATTTTTTTTAAAAAATTATAGATAATAAGGAAACTCAGTTTAAAGATTTCAACAGGTAGTACCTAATACCAGCAAAGCTCCCTTAATCTGTCCTGTGTATAGTAGTTCTGTTGAAAGGGTGGTGAAAAGGGTAGGACCATTTTATTTCTGTGAGTTTAGTTCCAGGTCTTTCATCCAGAACAAACTGATAGTAAAACTACATTCTGTTACAAAACAACCTTGGTTTCCTCTGCAGAAACTACTCAAGGAGGTTTGGAAGATAGGCCTGGCACCAAGAGTTGGTGCAGTTAGGCAGTTTCTGATGGCTCAAGTCATCAGAAGGTCCCACCAGTCCTGGCCCCACCGCTGCTATAGTCATTAATTTCCTTAAAGTTTCTGGCCAGACTGATTTTATTCCCAGGTAGTTATGGTGCTCATGCAGCTGCACTTACAGCCAGCTATTGTTCTTGCTGTGGCACTAATGTGATAAATTACAAGAAAACTGTGCACCCATAATTACTTGTGCCTCATGTCAGGAATTGCTCTGTGGGGCTTAAAAATGGCTGGTGTTCAGCTCTTTTTCTTCCAGTTGAGTATGCCTAAGCTATCACAGCAGTAGGAAGATCCAAGGAGGCAGGTGGTGGACATGGCTATATATGTACTATCATGAATGGCAACAGAACTGAGACTGCTGCCAGCCCTGTTCGGTAGTGATTATTATGTATTAATGTAATCAACAAGTTCTGCAGACTTGGGTAGACTGTAGAAAAACAACACAGTGGAATTTTTTTTTTTTTGTTACATACATGGCACTCTTGGCAGGTGATCATATTGCTCTTATGAAATACAGGAATGTTGATATACTTCCCCTCCACAACACTTTGAAACTCCCCTTTCTTCGTTTTTCAGTTTGCCAATTTAGTCCTGACAGATAATCCTTTTTCTGAAAGTATGTGGATTATCTGTAGGTTTAATGGATCACTTATTTTTCTGGATTTGTATATTGTATATGTGGCTTAATTTCAGTGCATTTTAAGTTGTTGCAGTAGTTTTTCTTGTCTTCTTATATGCTCTCTCTGTGCATTTATTTATATTTATACATTTCCATAAGACCTATCCAATAAAGTTCATGCTAGAAAATCTAATGTGGATAGAAAAAGTATGAAGTGAGTGAAACTACATTGTTATAGTCTTAGGCATCCTGACCTAAACTTGGGACTATTCCAAATAGCTGATGAAGCCATGCCACAAATACCTTTTGGCTGGTGATAACATGTGAGTGATTTTTCGTGACCACACTGAGGCATCCCATTTTCATCCCATAGATGGAGCTACAGCTATACAGCTGTTTGACCCCCTTAGTCCAGAGGTATTCTCATGTGAAGGACTCATAGAGAAATGAAGTGCACAGCTGCAAGAAAGCGTTGTGTTATAAGCAAAGGAGGAACAATCTTGTGCAAACATCACATAAAGTGCAGCAGTGATGCTGGAGCAATTATGGTACTATCTTGAAGAGGCGTCATACATAATCAAGTGCTCAATAATGTGGTTGGAATTCTCAGGAAATATGATACTCTTACAATAAAAGCATTACACTGGGACCAAATGTTTGGACTGAGTGCAAAATATATAGGAATCAAGCATGCATTTATTGCAGATAACAAATGCATTGGGCATAAACTGCAGCAGTCCATACAAGCTGAAAATGTTGTTGTGTACTTTCAAGTCATTTCTGACTGATGGCGACCTTATCACACGGTTTCCTGCGTGTGACATGCCTAAGGTCACTCAGTGGGTTTCCATGGCTGAGTGGGGAATCGAACTCTGGTCTCCAGGGTTGTAGTGCAACGCTTCAAACCATTACACCACACTGACTCTCAAAAAGTATTTTAAGTTAAATAATTTTGAAACAAATAAATTAGAAATACATGAAAAGTAAAGTAAACATTAAACAACACCTAAATTAAATAAAACACCAGAAAATAAAATGTGTTATATGTCTGCACACACATATGCCATCTGCACACACATGCCTTAGTCACTCTGCAGCTGCAGAGGCATAGAAGTCGTCCATTTCTGCCATTAATATTCTTGTGGATCAGATCAATGGACAACATGCACTTGGTCATATTTTGTTGGGCTGCTAGGTGGGTAAACAGTGCAGTTCATGTAGAAGGGCTTTGGGAGTTGTAAGGAGACTGATATATCAAATGAAGCTAAAATCACCACTATCCATCTGTGCTCTGATCACTATCATGATGTCATTCTTTATGCTTCACATCTGTGCAAGCCTTCATGTCCACTGAGCCATTGGTGGTAATTCATAAGCAATGCCTCCTTACAACAAAACAGAATTCCAACCTGCCTAAAGGAGGAAGTTGTGAGGCCCATGTTGAAAAAGCCATCCCTAAATCTCTCTATAATGGATAATTATTGGCCAATGTCTAAACGGCATTTCTGGACAACGTATTGTCGTGTGTGGTAGCCTCCTAGTTCCAGGGGTTCTTGGATAAAATGAATTATCTAAACCCATTTAAATCTATTTTCAGGCCTGGTTATAGAACAGAGATAGCTTTGGTCACCTTGGTGGATGATCTACATAGGGAACTGGACAGGGTGTGTGTCTTGTGCTGGAGCTCTCAGTGGCTTTTGATACCATTGATCCTCGTATTCTTCTGGGCCACCTCGCTGGGGTGGGACCTGGAGGCACAGTTTTTCTTCCGTGAGGGGCAAACTCAGAAGGTGGTGCCAGGGATACCTCTTCAGACCCATGGCTTTTGGCATGTGGGATTCCTTAGGATTTTGTTTTGTTCCCATGCTATTTAATATGTACATGAAATTGCTAGGAAAGGTTTCTGGAGTTTTAGGGTATGGTGTCACCAATATGTGGATGACACTCAACTCTACTATTTTCCACCCCAATCCAAGGAGACTATCTGGTTTTAAACCAATGCAAACAAATTGAAACTTAATTCAGGCAAGACAGGGGTGCTCTTGGTCAGTTGAAAGATCATAGAGTAGGGATTCAGCCTGTGCTAGATGGGGTTACACTCCCCCTGAAGACACACTTTCACAGTTTGTGTATACTTCTGGACTCAGCTTTGAACCTGGAGGCCCAGGTTTCTGTAGTGGCTAGAAGTGGTTCTGTATATTGAAATCTTGTGCACCCCATTTCTTGGGGTATCAGATCTGGCCACAGTGGTACATGCCTTAGTCACATCCTTGTTTGGACTACTGTATGTGCTCTACATAGAACTGCCTTTGAAGAGTGTTCAGAAATTTCAGCTAGTTCAAATTGTTAACTGGGGCAGGTTACAGGGACCGTACTACTCCCTTGTTAAAACAGTTCCACTGGCTCCCAGTTTGTTTCCAAGCACAATTCAAAGAGCTGGTTATGACCTATAAAACTTTATATGGCTCTGGTCCAGGCTATCTGGCAGATCATGTCTGCCTGTATGTGCCTACTTGGGCAGTAAGATCATCAGGAGAGGTCCTTCTCCCTGTCCCACCACCATCACAAGCACAGTTGGTAGTGATGTAAGAGAGGCTTTGTTAGCCTGATTTCTAAGGTCCCTTGGGGGACACCTCAATGTGCTCCACATGATGGGGAGTGGAAACTAGCCAGAGCACAGGCAAGAGCAATACGAGAGGCAGGGTAACCTAGCGGGGTCTTTTTACCCAGTGTTTACGGGGTCAGGCCAAGCCATAAACCACACCAAATTGCCTGATGAATGATTTTATTGAATGTAAGTCTCACGCACCAACGCACTCATGCACACACTCACCCAAGAGCTATTAAGAAATAAAAGAGATGAAATTGGACAGGGGAGTTTCAAAGGGGTGTTGTTGGGGGAATACCGCACCTTGTCCTGAAGTCCTAGGTCTGGGAAGGCAGTGAAGAAGTGGGGCTCAACACAGAGGGAGCTGAGGGGATTGCTCTACAAATGGAGTGACGGTCGGCTGGGATGACCGGGAGCAATCCGAAGAAACGCTCAAAGGCTGGGATTATTTATAAGGGAAAAAGTACCTGGAGGATGAATCCTTTCCCGGAGAGAACAATGGGAGCTACAGTGAACAGCTAGCTCCATATTGGTAATTTCCTTTGCATGATAGGATTTGTTGTGTGTTGCCAAAGTCTCCGGATCTTTGGCTGTGTTAAGGGTCCTCGCTTGATGAAATATTTGCTCAACTTGGAGCATGCCTGTTAATCTCTTCAAGTCAGCATCTCGGGGCTGAGGATCCTTCGTGTATTATGAGTTTACACACCTCGAGGTCTCCTGGGGCTACATGACGGGGTGTTTTACTGGCCTGACCTGATTTTCAGTCTTTCAACCGTGCCTGCCTATGTGCTCCTTCGGGGGACCTCTATGGCATACAGAATTATTTAATATTAAGAATTGTAGATCCTGGGATAGGGTTTCTCTCTCGCAGTAACAGCTTCTTGGTGGCTGCCACTAGACTCTGGAATTCCCTTCCCAGGGAGGCCAGAATGGCTGCCTCTCTGCTGTCCTTCCATTGGCAGGCAAAAAAGAATTTTTTTTAATGACAGGCTAGGACGGTTGTATTCTTTTAAACTGTACTTTTAAAAATAGCCTTTTATCTTTTTAATTGCATTTTATTCTTTTAACTAGAGATTTGAAGTGTTTTAATATTATGACTAGTTTAATTCTATTTTAATGTTGCATTTTTGTATGTTTTTAACTGTATTGCTCTCTTAGTATGCCTGGAGTCCCAGTTCTGGGAGTAAGTTGGTATACTGCTACCACTATTAATAATAATACTAACAAAAAAAGAGGAAATAAATGCTTGCATGTGAATAAAATCACTTATATTTTCATAAGGGTGTTTTATTTTTCATTGCTTTTATTTAAAAAAAAAGTTCTTGAAGTAACTACTGCAGCAGCAAGCACAATATCAAGAGGTATCAATGTTATATGGCAAATACCTAGACTATTCTAAATTTTAAACTAGGAAATACTTTCCTGAGAATCACCGGAGCAATAATATTTCCTGAAGTGGGATTTTTTTGGTGAGGGGTAGGGAACATGTAGCCCTCCAGATGTTATGGGACCACAGTTTCATCAGCCTTAGCCTGCATAGCCAATTGTGAGGGATGGTGGGAGTTGCAGTCCGGCAATATCTAGGGGATCACACAAACCCCATCCTTGTTTTAGACAGGCAACTAACAGGAACATGATAGAACATCTATAAATTTTCAGTTGGGAAAAGTAAGTTTCTCTTATCTTCCTGTCTCCTGATCAGTTTTCCCGCAGAGATGGCTCATCTGATATTTAGGATTCTTAAAACTGGCCCTGAATAGTAGAAACCTCTGTTACTTCGTTAGAAGAAACTTTAGTGACTCGTCACCCTAAAACAAATCTACGTAAATTAATAGAAGTCTTGCTCCCTGCCAGGAGTGGCTGTAAGCTCATTCAGACAATTGGTTCTTATACTGCAGTATGTTAGACAGTATCCTGAATGGTACCAGCAGGACTGTAGGTAGAAATTTTGAGCTGAACTGGCCTGAGTAGAGCAAAGGTTGTCAGAATAGTTAAATGAAACCTAGGCAAGGTGTGATAGCTGTAAATACCCTAATCACTAAATAGGTTTTACACAACCTCTACTGGGAAATGATATGTGTCTAGGCAGAGCAGTGGCTAGCCAGCTGAGCTCAATGGCCAGCCCATCCTTGCTCTGGGAAGGGAGGCCAGAGTGTCTGTGGGAAGGCTTGTCTTTGGAGCAGTCTAGGATATCCATAGAACTCTCCTCCGGAACAGCACTTCAAATGAGCTGATTCTCTTGTTGTCAGTTTTCACAGCCATACACAGAAATCAAAAACACAATGGCATGGATCATTGTGCTCATTACTCACTGAAAATTCCACATAGATTTATCTTGATGACTCTAGCCAAAGTAGAATGCACCACCTACTTACTTTTATGGTATTAGGGAAAATACTGTTTCTGAACTTACACTAGGAAGGGAAAAGTTTCCCAAAGGTTCCCACTTTCAACATCCCGTGGAATTCTGGGGTTTGTAGTTTTACTGAGGCCGAAGAGCTCTCTGGGTGAGAATTCTAAATGCCCCTCCCTAAACTGCAAACCCCAGGATTCCATAGGGTGTTGAAAGTGGAATAATAGCACTATAACAGTGTAGTGCAGAAAGGTGCTGGATTTGTCAGCTACTTTAGCACTATAACAGTATAGTGTGGAAATTGCCTCAGATTGCATTGCTGGCTTGACTTGTCTAAAAGAAACACACTCTGCAGAGTCACTGCTTCTGGGTTACAGTATCCAGCTCTTTAGCTTCATGACTGTTAACTAGTTTTTATGACCATGTTCCACTTGGCAACTTTACAAAATAAAGCTGCCTGGCTCTTGTTTTTTTAATGGTCAGTTGGCAGTCCTAAATGTCAGAGCCAATGGCATTGTGCCGGTGCTGCAGACAAAAGTAGCTGTACTATAAGAGCATCATTTAAAGTGGTTAGGAGCAGGTCCTTCAGATCTGAATGGTTGCAGAGATCCTGTGGCATTAGATAAGCTTACCACCTAACCCAAATGGAGTGGGGGAGGCATCAGTACATGTTGCACCACTGATATTAGAAGTATTTCACAGTTCTTTTTTGATTAGCAAAGCTTACTTGTTTGAGCCAAAATCAAGATAAATAATACATGATGTTTTCATTCTGCCGGCTGTTTTTCCTCCTTCCACTGTAAGACCAGCTCTGTTTTCTTGGGGATATATTAAAAGAGAGAGAGAGAGAGAGAGAGAGAGAGAGAGAAAGTGTGGCAGAGCTGCTCCCACTCAATCTCCATCTCATATACAGAATAGACTCTAGTCAGAGATACTTTACTTGGGAAAGCCAAATGAAATACTTTGAATATATGTGTGGGTTTTTGGTGCACTCTGAGTTAAATTTGAGTTAACTGGATTTGAATTAGTGTATTTGTTTAACCTTGCAGCATAATGAGCTGCCAGGGGGATTGCTCCACTTAGCAGCAGCCTCTGTTACTTTGCTTTCAGTAATTTCTCTGCAATCGCAAAGAAACAGTGTAGCCTTAACAAATCCCAAGTCCAGACTTTATGAAAGGTAGGCACTTCCATTTCCATCTTCCTCTTTAGTTTATAATGCATGTATGCACGGAGAGCTTAATTTTTAGTTCTGATTTTGGGCACATTATGAACTGTCCTTTTAAAATAAAAAATACTGTATATAGGACTGTCACCACCTGCCCCCCCGCCCAGTTCCTGACCTTGTTCCTGTGTATTTAGCAGTAGCCTGCCATGTAAAAACACAGAAGACAAATCCTTTCCCATCACTTATCTCCAGTAACAGCATTGCTTATTCAATTTTTGTATATTAGGATACTGTTAAAGGTAATGACTAGGAGACATGGCAGGGACAAATGTGGCAACGGCAACTTTAAGGTTGAAATTTCTCAGATAAAGGTGACAGCAATGGTGGAGGAGAAAACATTTTAAAAAAATACTACAATTGTTGGATTGCTGCAACCTCTGCAACTAATACTTTAGTATGTTAGGAGCTGTATGAAAGTGAGGTGGTTGCTTTATTGCAGAAATTATGGAGAATATGAGGATGGATAAAGAAGCAGAAATTGGGGAGAGGGCAGTGACAAAAGCACATAGACCGTAAAGCTATGTGATGGCACAAATGGACATGTTTGCAATGTGACTTATTAAAATGTCAAAACTGACAGGATTTGCAGCACAACAACATGACAGCCCCCGTAATGAATGTTTATTGTGTTCAAGGAATGAAATGTTGATGCTTTGGAGACAACTTTGAGCTTTTAAAATGGCCAAGAATCATCCTGTATTATCCAGTACAGCAGAAACCACTAGGGAAAAAGAGATTCCTCTTTTGCTACCCCCATCCCCTGCTAATGGCAAAAGGAATGATTATTTTAGGGAGAAAATTAATAGGATCTTAATGAGCCTTACTCCCAGCGCATTGTTCACTTCATACTTGACAGCAGCTTTGTGGATCAGAGTATAGAATGTGTCAGCTCCTTACCATGAGTTTTAATATATACACACACATATTTTTACTGAAAGATCATAATGTTTCCTCATTATTAAAATAACCACAGAATTAACTTTTGCCTCTAGGGAGAAACAGATGGCAGTTTGATGGCCTCATTTTTCCTTTTGCTCCTTTATAGTAAGATTAATGTTTTACACTGACTGATGCAGTCTATTACATTCTCTTCATATTTTCCCTGTATCTGGAGCAGTAATAAGGGAAAATAGAAACCCGTTTCTATGTAGAACTTAATCTCTTTAAAGGTATTAGATGTTTCAAATACATCAGGAGATCTTGCAAAGACCTGAGCTTTGTAACTATGAAGTTGCCAGGAGTCTTTCTGTTAAGGCATGAAATCAGACCAACCCTGGCTCAACCATGTTAGAGCCAATACATTTTTGAGATACCAGCAAAGGTCCTCTGACACTTTCCTCTTCTTGAGCCACAGAAGGTTTAGCCCTGTGCCTCCAGAAATATGGGATGTCACCATTGTGTTTGCACAGTAAGAAAAGGGTGATATTTCCTTGGGTTTAGAAGCACTCATCACACTTGCTAGCTTGTAATACCCTCCCCCCATTGTCATGCCAGTGTATGGGAAATTAAGGTTGAAGGTTGAAATTAAAATAAAATTGAAATTAAAATAATTAATTGAAATTAAGGTTGAAATTAAGGTTGACTGCATTTGATCCAGTCTGCCTGTTCCACTATTCATGTGAATCTTTGCCCTTCACAACATTTTGCCCATTCATTTATAATCTGTCAGTGTCAGGGGCTCAGTTGTTATTCTTTTCCCCCAAGGGACTAGAGCTTCTCTAGATCCATCTCTTTTTTTGAGGAGTAGTAGGATTGGGCTTATTGTCAACACTATAGATATTCCCCTTTTCCCGTTGAAACCAATGGCCTTTCTGCACAATACTGTTGTAGTGCTATTATTCCATTTTCAACATCCTGTGGAATTCTGGGATTGGTAGTTTACTGAGGCCAAAGAGCTCTTTTCCCTAAACTGCAAACCCCAGGATTCCATAGGATGTTGAAGGTGGAATAATAACACTATAACAGTGTAGTGCAAAAAGTTTCTAAATGAGAAAGGAGGAACAAGCAAAAGGGGTCTTCTGTGAGGCCCCCTGCCATCTCAGTACAGGAGGATGGTAAAATATATACACTTATTTGGAATGCCTGGGAGTTAGGATGGCTCCACAACATACACATACAAGGAGGTAAAAATGCTATTACTATTTTGATTAAGTAGTGACTGGTAATAAAGATTTTTATTTTATTTTAAATTTTTAGTAAGTGGGGTTGTCATTCAATTGAATAAATCATTGTGGATTAATTTTTTGTGTTTTAATGGTTTAGATTTAATTTTAGTCAATTAGATTAATCTCTTAAATCTGCATGTATTTGCATATAAGAAGAAACTATATTTATACGTTTTTAGATGGTGGAGCTGTACGTTGGCATACATGTAGGCTGGCATCCTGTTAGTGAGTTATGATAGCATATGTCCAGTTCAACTTGTTCCATTGTTACTAACTTCTTTGGTCCTTGTGGAAGTCAGAGTTCTGTACCAGCTACACAACAAGGCCCCCAAACCCATTTTTTCTTTGTTGCAGCTCCCTTCTTGCAACAGGGTCATTTACCAGCTATTGGAAAGTGAAGTGTGGTGGAGAAGCATCCAGCTGTGTTGTTATGTCATCCCCCAGGACCTCTGAAGGACCACTGGGAGGTTCTGGAGGATGCCTGTTGTTGTTTAGCCAGCTATAGAAAAATAGCTGAATGCTTCTATGTCAGTCTCAACTGGCCAAGAAATGGCTGTATTGGGGGAGCTTCTGCAGAAAAAGGATGGTATATCAGGCAGGGGGATTGTATGGGAGATCTGTTATAGGTATGTGGGTGTGATATATCTGCCAATCCAAGGTCTCAGCCACTGTCTTAGAAAAGGCATTCCCTCCTTTATGTCAGAGAGAGGGAATACTTTTTCTAAGATGGTACTTGCCAGCTATAGATTTTATAAATATTTGTAGTTCATTAAAAATGCAGATCTGGGGTACCTATTAAATAAATTACTTTTACTGATTAAGTTCTTATGTCCTGTTTATAGATACATTCTTTTTATAAACACCCCAAATGTTGTGTTAACAACATAAAACATCACAAGGGTGTTAAAATAAGAACATGTAATAATATAACTAAAGTGTGAGACCTATGTTGTCCACTGAATGTGTAGCTGTGTGTATACTGAGATGTGAACGGTCTTCTTTTTCAGCGATCAGCTTCCCTGAACATTGTGGGCTTTCCAAAACCTTTAGACATGGACTTGTGTTCTGCAAGGGTTTCCAAGTCATCTGACCCACAGGCAAAAGAGATCACCAGTGTAACATCTGGCCAGTCACAGAGTATGCCAGTTACGTCTGATGGGCCACCTGAAGCTGTGCCTAGTTACAGTCTGGCTTTGGATAGGAGTACAAATGATCTGACCTCTAACAATATTGACCGCGTAGCAACTGGTGGAATGCCACTGGTGAGCACAGTGTGCAAGGTAAGAACTGTTGATACACCAGATAGTTTCTTTGTCAGGAAATACTGCGAAAACAGTCTTTCTTGTTAATATCGTAAAGCATCATATGCCTGTAATCTCTCTGTAGAAGTAAATAGTTCTTCCACAAGACCATAGTATACTCTTGCACAGCTCTCATTTATATTTTTATGGATGTTCCATGCATACATATGCCTCAATGTATCCTCAGAATTTTTGGTATGCAGGGGACATACCAGGGTAGGCAGCAGATCCACAGATGTATATCTCAGCATCTCTGTATGTATGCACCCTCAAGTCATCTATTGACTTATGGCATCCCCATGAATTTCATAGGTTTTTCTTAGGCAAGGAATGTTTGGAGGTGGTTTTCCATTGATTTCCTATAAAGTATTACCTGCAGCACCTGGTATTCCTTGGTGGTCTCCCCCTGAAGTAGTAATAGGCCTGCTGCTGCTTAACTTCCAAGATCAGAGAAGATCTGCCTAGGCAAAAATCTCTGGTATGGGTTTATAAAACAGTTCTGCATGCTGAAGGAGGCTCAGGTGTTCTGTTCAATGTCACACGGGACCTTTAGTGAAACTCTATGGCCCTTTCTGCAGCTTACTTGCTGCCAAATCCATTCTGTGGGGAGTGTGACAGAAGCGCTCCCCTCTGCCCTGGTTGCTTGCTTGATGGGAAGAAGTGCAATGGCTCTTCCTCTCCCCTCTGCAGTGCAGCCCAGCAGTTTCCCAGGCTGTGCTGGGGGAGGAAGCGCAGCCATTGTGCTTCCTGCCGTTCTGCATAACAGGTAAGTATGGGAAGGAGGTGGGAGGACTGCGCAATCGTGTGTCATTGTGAGAAGAAACCCAACAATGATTTAATCCACAATTGCGACAGATTGCCACGGGATCATGATGACTTTGTGTAGAACCGTCATTGTGATCCTGTGGTTGTTGCTGGTTGGCGGTGGTGTGCGAAAAGGAGTATGTGTGGGTGATTTAAAAGCTTGTTTGTGATCTGACATGTTAGTCAGTTGCTTAAAGGTCCTCTTGGATAGCCCTAAAATAATTGTTTGTATCCCAGCCTCTGTTTACATAATCAGTATATAGCAACAATCTTCAATAATGTTACTTTGCTCCTCTGTTGTTACAATTATTTTGTTAACATTAATATATTTTAAAAGTTGTACAGTTTCAATGCCTTTTTTTTTAAATTGCAAGCTGGAAAGTGAGGACTTTAGTTCCTCAAGTTTCTCTCTGGGAAGCAACTCTACCACCACTGAATCAAAAGACATTGATGCGTTAGCTCTTTCTGCGCACAGTATTCTGGAAGAACCTATTAATCTTTCAGTGAAGAAGACTCAGCCATGTCTTCCTCCTCCCATACCTATCGGCAACACTGGTGGTACACAGTCCCCTAATCCAAACCCAAGACATAATGAAGGTATCAGTTATTTCTTTCTCTTTTCTTTCTCTTCAAACTCATCTAACATTTTTCCTTCTCTGTTTTTCAGGATTGCTGCTAAGATAACGCGCACTGTTGCTGATATCACAAAACTAGCTATGTTTCCCATAACTGTTCTGAGATTATGCCTACAGTATTTGCCTGTAGCAAACAATTCTCTGCCTGCTAGGCTTTGCACAGCAGTTCACACAGTAGTGCCACTAGTACAATTTCTTCTAATATTGCATCACTATGTCCAGTCCTTAGAATAGTGCATGTCACTTTGAAACTATGCATTTAATATCCACAGATTGACAATTTGCTTCTGGACTTAGTTCAAAGGGTTGATTTTGACCTTTAATGCCCCAAACATTCTGGGGCCAGAGTATCTTAAGGATAAAACTGTCTCCTATGAATGTACCCATTTACTTAGCTTAACATTAGAAGTCCAATCCCTTGTTTCAGTACTGTGTGAGTTGTCATGGTCAGGCAAGAACAAGAGACAGGGTTGTCTCCATCGTGGCACAGTTATGGAGTGGTGGTTCACCATTTGCCTTTCAGTAAGCAGAGAAAACCTGTCTGGGTTGAAAGAGCTCTTGGGGTTCAAATTGGCTGATTTGAAACTCTATGATCTCTATGACGCTACCTTGTTATATGTTGTATAATTTAAACAAAAATCCGTTCCAGTCTTCAAGGTTGCTGTTTTAGATAAGTTGGTGCATGATATTCTATTGTAAGCTTATCTAACTCCAGGTAGAAAGCTACAAGAGCTACACTGAAAATTCAGTTCTGAACTGGAACAGCACATCTCCAGTTCAAATCCATGCAATTAAGCCACCGTGTATATCACTTTAAAAACCACAGGCAAATTTGATGCCTACATCTTCCCCACTGAAATAAGGGGGACTTAAAAGTGCTCAGGCTGGATATGGTGATCCTATTATTCAGAGCCCATTTAATCCCTGAATTTTGACAAATCCAACATTTTCTTCTCCAGCAAAAATGAATATTCTTTCATATGTAGTAAAGGTGTAAGAAATATATTTTTAGAATGGTGATAGAAGTAGTAAGTGAAAAAATTCAGATTAATCAGAAATTGTTAAATTGTTAAACCTAAAAAAATAATTACAAAGGTGTACTGTTACAAAAACCCCACAGGATTGCAGTTTTCTAATACTAATTAACTGCAATCTTGCAATATTAACCTTCATTTTTTATGAACAACAATAGTAGGATGTGACTTCCAGAGTAGTACTTAGTGAGATTAGTGTAAGGCAGAGTGTTACAACTGCTGCTGCATCCCAGTGATTGTCATTTCAACCTAGCAAATCTTTGCAGTTATACCCCCTCCCCAAGCAGGCAATAGGAAGAAAGAATTAGCAGCACTTCTGGGGTTAAAGTAGCTGACAAATCCAGCACCTTTCTGCACTACACTGTTATAGTGCTATTATTCCACTTTCAACACCCTATGGAATCCTGGGGTTTGCAGTTTAGGGAGGGACATTTAGAATTCTCAGTCAGAAAGCTCTTTGGCCTCAGTAAACTACAAACCCCAGAATTCCATGGGATGTTGAAAGTGGAATAATAGCACTATAACAGTGTAGTGCAGAAATGCCCCCAAACTAGGCTTGTTTGAAGGAATTGAACCACTCTGGGTCCAAAGCTGACTTTTCCCTGACTCCTCATCCCCAAAGTGCCCTATTTTGTTACCAAAAGAATAACAGGATGAAATTCTATGGTTCTGAGGAAGTAGTCCCAAGTCCCATAGGATAGCATAGACCTACCCCTCCATGGACAGAAGGAAGTGCTGTTTGCAGATTCTTAGCATGGTTGGTGGCAGAAAGCTATGCTGCCCTGGCAGTATCAGGACAAGGAGAATTCCAGTGGCAAGATAAGACATTAGGAAGAGCTTCTTGACTATCATAGCAGTTTGACAGTGGAATGGATTGCTTTTGAGGGTGGTGTCACAGACACCAGCTGTTTGTTCCCAGCACAGAGTGCTGAGCTAGCAGGAGGTTGTTCACAGTTAATAACACTTGTCTATTCAGGGTGGAGTAGAAATGTAGTCAAAGAATCAGTCCAAAGGTCCAGCAAACCAGTGGGCAACACAGTCAGACAGTCTGGGGTCAAACAATCCAAGCAGTCAACAAGCAGAGAATCTAAAGAAGGCAAGGGACAGCAAACACACAAGTTATTTTTAGCATTCAAGTCACTGTCCTCTGCCTTCCTTAAGAAGGCTGGAGCCAGCTGGCTCTCATCTGAGCCTGATTAGCTGGTTCTCATCCCAGCCTGATTAGCTCATCGTGCACTTGCGTCTGCTTGTCCTCCCTCAACACTAATGTTCACCTGGGGAAACCAAGTCCTGAACCGTGAGAGGTGGTGGATTCCCCCTTCTTTGGAGGTCTTCAAGAAGTTGGATGGCCATGTGTTGGGTGTGCTTTAGTTGTGTATAACTGAATGGCAGATGGTTGAACTAGATAGCTCTTGAGGTCTCTTCCAGTTCCATGATTTTGTGATTTCTATGGCTCTAATCATAGGAGACTTTAGATCTTTCCTTCTTTGCATGTGACTAGATGATGGTCAGAAAAACTGTCCTAGCCCTGAAGCAATTATTTGAAGAAAAAAAACACACCAAAAACAGCTGGATGAAAAAAACCCTCACTGCTTCCTTCATGAGAAATATGAGCCCAGTAAAGTTTAGGAAATGTTAGTTCTTTTGCCATGATTCCATCACTGCCAGTATAGTAAGATCACTCTCTTAATCAGTACAAAAGAGACCACAGAAGCCAAAATATAACTGTTATTTTAATATAACTTAATTATTTTAGGCAGGATACGTTCTACGATATTTTATCCATTTTCTTCTCTTGTAGATTGCCATAACTGTGAAGAGAAACATTTTGAAATGGAAAACGAAAGTAATCAGGGCAACAGGTAATCAAGTTTCATGAAACATGCAAAATTTAAATCATAGCCTAAAGAAATAAATCTTTTTCTTTTCTCTTTAGAAGATAACATAAATTGCACTGATTGTTGAAGTCACCCAGCTGAGTGGCAGTTATCCCAGACTGAAGAAGTATTTAAACAAGCTATCTGTTGTAAAAATTATTTTACACCACAATCTTAAATGCATGTAGTGTTCTATAAGGCTGCAGGTTTCTCTGTATTTTAATCTTCATCATATTTATCTGTACAAGAGCCAGTATGGTGTAGTGGTTTGATTATTGGACTGTAACTCTGGAGAACAGGATTTGCATCCCTGCTCAGCCCTGGAGACCCACGCAGTGACCATGGGCAAGTTACATTTTCTCAGAGGACGGCAATGGTAATCTTTCTCTGAAGAAATCTTGCCAAGTAAACCCTGTGATAGATTTGCTTTAGGGTCACCCTAGGTCATAATTGACTTTAAGGCATACAACAACAATAGCAACAATCCTTCTGAAACCTAAAATCCTACAACATTTTATAAGACAGGGGTGGCATAGCTTGGCACGTTTGATTTTAAAGTACTTACATAATGGCGTATAAAGACTTAAAATGAAGCTAATGATGTGTAAAGACTTAAAATGAAGCTAAAAGTTCATAGTTGTTTCATTTGGCTAGCTAGAGCTTGGAACTTACTAGTTACAAACAACTAATTGGTTAAAATGAATTTCTTTTTCTAACGGTGAATGTGTACCTAACTTATATTAATGTTGTAACTAAACAAGGGATACTTTGCTGAGTACAGTAACTGTAGCTTTTAAATTACTTTTATAGTTATGGAGCATGCCCTTCCTAAATGATGGAGGAGGAACAATCACTTGCTCCAGCTTATGCTCTGTCATCATATTCTCTGTCTCATGCTGCTGCCTTACATTCTTTTGCAGCTGAAGAGGAAAGAAAGAAGTGATAATGAGGAGAGTGGTAGCAACTTGTACTTTCCTGATTTTTTTCGAAGTAACTATAATATGTATTTTAGTTACTTTTATAAAACAGGAAAATATTTTTGGAGCCCCTCAGAACATAACTAATCTTAATACTAATCTTACTAATATTATTGCAAAACTAATATTCATGGAGTCCCAATACTGTTAATTACTGGAATCTCACTGTATTTTTAAAAGTAACATTCTAAGCTCTAGTCTTACCTTTCTCCATCCTAAATCTGATGCCAGTGACCACTAGGAGATCTTAGAGAAATTTGCCTCTGGCTTCCAGTTCTATGTGAGCATTTTGTTGACTCATCATTAGGTTTCATTAATTCTGTTTTTGAAACGTCCAATTAATTTATAAAATCCTATTAAAGTATGCTGATTAGCCATCTTCAACAACAAGCCAGCCTGTCAGATTATATGGTAGCAATACAGTTAAAATGAAGTGATGATCTTTCATAGTACTGATGAAATCAATCCATTATTAAACATTGACTTTTAGAGCTTGTGCCAGAGAGGTGAAAACCCCTTATGTGAGACTTGAACGACTGAAGATACACACATCAGAGTCTGGAGAGCTTCCAGTATTTAAACTCCAGCCACAGAAGAATGAACATGATGGGACTTTCCTGCTGATAATTGAATGTGGTACTCAATCTTCAAGCATGGCTATAAAGGTAAACTCAACTTGATTTTGGGCCTTTCTGCTCTATACTGTTATAGTGCTGTTATTCCACTTTCAACGTCCTGTGGAATTTTGGGGTTTGTAGTTTAACTGAAGCCAAAGAGCTCGCTGGCTGAGATTTCTAAATACCCCTCCCCAAACTTCAAAGCCCAATATTCCATAGGATGTTGAAAGTGGAATAATAGCACTGTAACAGTGTACTGTGGAAAGACCCTTAGATTGCTGTTTATCACTTTTTGCATTCTCAGAAGTGCTTAAATTCTGACATATATGTTTAAATTCTCTGATGGCCTTGATCAGAGAATTTCACTATGGCATTACACTTAGGACCAAACAACATTGACATCCATTATCATGTCTCATATCTTTACTATCACATCTCTTGATGTTTTCATAATGGGTCAGGGGGCATTTTGTTTCTGGGTGGCTCGGGCTGTGTGAAATTTAGATTCAGATCCCCACTCAGCTGTGAATCTCACTGAGTGACCTTGTGCCACTCACTCTCTGCCTTAACTTCTCATTAGAGGAGTTTTGTGAGAAGAAAATGGGGAAGAGGAGAACAATGATGTAACAAACACTACAAACAGATCAAATTCTATCAGCTTAAGTGGAAGAATCAGATTTATAAGGAGCTATGGCAATGGATTTTATCTATTCACTGTTAGTGGTTTGGATCCAGAATTGACCAGAGTGGAACTCCATGGATTGGAGGTTTCTGTGGACAAAAGGAGGCAATTTTTGCACACCTTCTTTCCTCTGCAGCCTTCATGTTTCTTGAAATCTGCTCTGGAGATCTGGGGTGCTGCTGCTGAAGGAAAGAAGAACTGATGAAAAATGTAACCCCTCACCCCCTTTTTTTCCAGTGAATATTTGTTCCATCCAATGACTCCTTCTGTTCAATAAGAGGCAAATCTATATACAACATTTCTGGGGTTCTTCATTCTGGAACCAGAAGGAAAATTAATGCTGTTAGAGTGACAGGCAAAATTCTTCTAGCTGGTGATTCAAAGAGCCTTTTAACATATCTTTTCCAATATATCTGATGGAGGGAGGAAGGGCTCTGATACTCTCAAGGGCATGCCGCCATTCAGGCTTCAAAATCTCAGCTTCACTAATTAGTTGGTTAATCTATTGATTAAACCAATTAAAGCTTCAGGCATAATTTTTAATGAATGTAGCTGGGGACAATGCAAATATACCGGAAATTTCAGTACCTCCACCAGCACATCATTGGAGGGAATTGCCATGGTTAATGTGCAATGACTTACTGAAGTGCTATGAGATAGAAATTTTCAATTCCACATGCAGTAAGGGTGTTTGCCTTGAGGCCTTTGTTCACTGCTTTCCAGCTTCAAAGGTTGTGCATGAAAATTAAATGTTTCTTAATTGAGACTTCACTTTTCATTTAAGGTCAATCAAGGAAATCCACCTGAAAGACCGAATCCCAAGTCTGAGAACCTGGAAGAAAGAAGAATCCCTGCAAGCCAACCAACCGAGCAAATATTGCTTCCTTCTTTGGACCACAGGCTCAGTAATAGCATGAAAAAATCAGTCCTTTCAGAAGAAGACCATCCCATTGAGAATGAGGACTTTTGTGCTGTGTGTCTAAATGGAGGAGAGCTACTGTGCTGTGATTACTGCCCAAAGGTGTTTCATCTTTCATGCCATGTCCCTGCTTTGCTCAGCTTTCCTGTGTGAGTATACAATAACAGGAGGATGACTGGTTCAGCTTGACACATGGATACATATGTCTGGGGCCATTTCTGCATGAGGTTGATACATTGTAGTAGCGTCAAATTCTTACCCTCTGGTCTGCATGTTGTACCGTTTTAGCATTGTAGTTTTCTTCATGGTTCAGCTCTAGGTTCGGCTCCTAGAACGGTTCACTGCAGTTCACTCTGATGCGAAACCACTATATGTGAAAACCGGAAAAACTCCAATGTAAATCTCCCAAAATGGTTCTGCTTTGGTTTTTGCCTACATGCAGAAGCATAGCATTTGATTCACATTGCAGAAGTGGCTGGCTATGGACGTTCCCAGGCTGTGCCTTCCGTCATTTCCATCCCTATCTCTCTCCGCCCATCAAAGGAGCGGCTGCCATCATTATTGTCTTCCTGTGTTAAATGGACAGCGAGAAGAGAGTGGATCTGATAATGGACTGTTAAATCATTTTTTTTCCACGCATCAGTGAACATAATTCCTACGTACAAACGTAGCAACACAGAAATATGTTGAAAATGTGTGTGTGTTTTTTAAAAAACAGACCAATCAGCAATGGCAGGGCTGGGTGAGGGAAGGGAATGGGAGTGGCCAGGGACTTGCTGTTGTGGATGCAGCAACTGCTGTTCTCCACAGTAGTACAATGTAAATGCAGGGGTGCAAACAGCACAGTTTCTGAATTTCTGAATTCATTTTTCGAATCGGAGTATAAAAACACTGCTCTTGACATGCAGTGAACCGCTCCTCCCCTCTCGTGCAGAAATGGCCTGAGTCTCACTAGGCTCAGTTCTTTACATTGAGGTTATTTTGTACCACCCATCCTTTCAAGATCTGTGTTTGGGTTTCACTGCTCTTCTTAAACTTTCATAATTGTCCGGCTGCCAGATGTGATGGTGATCAATAGGCCGTCCTTTAAGGAGGGAATAAACAACTGATGGCTGTGTGGAAATTACCACTATGCTATTGAGACTAGGTTCAGGTAGAACTAGGGGAATTATTTTGGGAGGGGGAAGAAGGCAAAGAGAAGAGAAAGCTCAGCCTTTCCTAATCTTGCGAAAGTGGTAACTATAAGACATTTATTCAAACCAATGACGCTCATCAAACTGCAGTGTTATTGGTTAAACAAAATCTAGCATCTAGAATGAGAATGAAATCTAGAATAAGAATGGATGTTGGAAACTGGCTTATGCCAAATCAGGCCACTGACTAGCTCAAGGTCCTTACCAATTCTAGCTGGAAATACTTGATGGGAATACTTAGCTAGAGACCTCTTCTGCTTGCAAAGCCTGATCTCTGTTAATGAGTTACAGCCCGTCGCCATGCCATATGCCGAACATGGATATGCACAAATAACATGAGTATGACAATATTTTTTCCCCAGTAACTTGTTTTTAAGGTTTATAAATAAACCAAATAATGCAATACAGGGGTGTACAGCTTCTGAAGACTCTCAAGCTATTTTTATCCTACCTTGGACCCTAGAAAAAAGTTTTTGAATCCCTCCAAAGGCAAATTGCCCTCAAGTGGTAATTTCCAGTTTCTGAAAAAGGACTTCCGGAGAGGGACAGAACCAACACCAAGGCCTACCTTTGGTAGGGGAGAATCAAGGGCAGCTGGTGGCTTCTGTGGTGAATCCGCACTGGGTTTTATTCTAGATATAGAAGAAACTATCTAAGGTTTTGAATCCTATCTGACAAATAAGCGTAGCACTTTGAAATATAGCTCCTTTAAAGTTCAGACTAGGGCCATTTCCACACTATACTGTTATGGTGCTATTATTCCACTTTCAATACACTGTTATGGTGCTATTATTCCACTTTCAATATCCTGTGGAATGGGGTTTGTAATTTACTGAGGTCAAACAGTGCTCTGGCTGATAATTCTAAATGCCTCTCCCTAAACTGCAAGTCCTAGGATGCCATAGGATGTTGAAAGTGGAATAATAGCGCCGCAACAGTGTAATATGGAAATGACCTAAAATGTAGAGCATTCACTGCATCGCTAACCTGGAAGCCTCCATCTGCCCCAGGATGTCCCTGGAAGCTTCTGCGGGTGCAGTTCACCACACTGAGAACTTAGTTTTTGAAGTGTGTGATAGGTTGCCGGTGGGGGGTGGGTGGTTACAAGGTGTCTGTGGGATTACAGGAGAAAGGGTGCACTTTTCTCACCCCTGAGAAATGTGAGTTAGGCATGGGATAGCTTAGTGACAAATAACATCTATACTTAGAATCATAGAATCATAGAATCATAGAAATGTAGAGTTGGAAGAGACCACAGGGGCCATCCAGTCCAACCCCCTGCCATGCAGGAACACCCTCAAAGCACTCCCGACAGATGGCCATCCAACCTCTGCTTAAAAACCTCCAAGGAAGGAGGCTCCACCACACTCCCAGGCAGCGTATTCCACTGCCGGACAGCCCTGACTGTCAGGAAGTTCTTCCTGAGGTTCAGGTGGAATCTCCTTTCCTGCAGCTTGAATCCATTGCTCCTTGTCCTGGTCTCTGGAGCGGCAGAAAACAAGCCCTCTCCCTCCTCTACATGGCATCCCTTCAAATATTTAAACATGGCTATCATGTCCCCTCTTAACCTTCTCTTCTGCAGACTGAACATACCCAGCTCTCTAAGTCTATCCTCATAGGGCATGGCTTCCAGGCCCTTCACCATTTTGGTCGCCCTCCTCTGGACCTGCTCCAGCTTGCACCAAGTTTTAAATTGTTAAACACATTAAGTCCTGAAGAGCAAGGATCTATGTAGACTTGTGCAGCATCCTCTACGTTCCTCTACGTGAGGCAACTTATAAAAGAGAATTCTTCTAGCACAGACTAATTGACAAGTCTGTTTCCTTTCTTCTCCAACATATTTTTGTTAAGTCATGTACTACTGGTGTTTAATTTAGGAATGTAGCAATCTATAGCAATAAACTCAATATATATCTTCTTCCTGTGCTTCAGGGGTGAATGGGTGTGCACACTTTGTCGCAACGTGGAGAAGCCAGAGGTAGACTATGATTGTGAAAATACACGTTTCAGTTACAGTAGCACACTCGTACCAGCAAGAGAAATTTATGGCCTTGATGACTATGACCAGAAGGTAAATCTAGCTACCAATAGGAGGATATAGGCAAAGGGTATATGATCCCCTTTTCTTCTCTAGTAACATGCATTGCCTCTGTAGTATGTGTGTATACCTATTCTAAAGAACTTTACATGTAGCAAAAATGTAAAGTAAAACACAGTTGACTTGATTTGTGTTGAATACAAATCAGAATCAAGACATTCAATCATTTTATGTGGAGAATCCCAAATGAGGATTGCAAATGGTATTGCAAATGTTTCTCCATGTTTTGAGATCATGATTTCACACATCCCAGAAACTATTGCAAGCAGTGGGCAGAAACAAGACATATTACAAGACTGGGCTCAACTAGACACTTATTTATATTGATTGATTGATTGAATTTATATACGCCCTTTCTCCCAAGACAGGATTCAAGGCAGCATACATGAATTTAAAAAATATTAAGCTAAAATATTAGTTTTCCTGTTGATTTCAGTATTACTTTAACGGGCTGAATTTTATCTGGATGTCTCAAACAGTTTTTAAGTTATTATAACTTTCCACTGTATTATTAAATTGTTTAAGTTTTGGAATAAAAATTGGGGGGGATTTTTTTTTAAATGGTTTAGTTGTCTATCAGTTACAAAGCTTTATCTGGGGATTAGTTGTAATGTGTATGGTAACAACCACAGTGAAAAAGAAAGTTATTTATAATGGATAATATGTGTCCAGCGGAAATTAGCTATGAGCTTGTCTGTTCTTCTGCAGGTAGAGCAAGCAGATTTAGAACTGTGATTGGGTAGGGATGCTGAGAATTACTCATATAACAATTTTATAAATGAATATTAATTGTAAACTTGGATTTTACAGAAGTGTGAGAAATTAGTACTTTCACTGTTCTGCAATAACCTCAGTCTTCCGTTCCATGAACCAGTGAGTCCCCTGGTGAGTATTGTACAGCCGTTGGGCTCTTCTAGGTTGGGCTGAAGAAATGTGAGTTCTTGTGATCTAGCTGCTTGGGTTCTGCTGAGGTTTGCCAGTTAGTGTCAGCTCTGTACTCCCTTGTTCTATTGTTCTTGTGGACTATTTATAGGTATTTTTTAGACCAGCACTAGGGTTCTTTAAGTTTTAAGTAAACTGGGCCTTGGTTTGGTGAGGTATTCCTATGACTTGAAGGGCAAGTTTTATCTTTGCATTTCTCTTAGTTTTTTGCTTCTCAAGTTAGAATTCTTTGTTTATTTATATCTTCTTTTTCTCTCAATATGGGAGCTAAAATGGCCTGAAGAGTTATAGTGCAAAAATTATAGTGTAACTAATTTTAAACAAGAAAGAAAGAAAGAAGGAAGGAAAGATAGAAAAGATAAAGGAAATATTGTTCAAATATGTTTCAGAATTACAAAGAAATTCACTTGAGAGTGGGAATAAAATGTTGCAGCTGGTGCCAGGAATTGCAAGAAAATAATCCAGGACAAAATAAATGTCACTTGAATATTTTAATATTTTAAAAACTTTTAAAGAGCTTTTGAAGAGCTTTTAACATTTTAAAAAGTTTTCGAGAACTGCAGCAACAAGTACAGCAACCTCCCCACATGGTTTTCCCATTTGGAGGAAACCTAAAATAACTTTATTGGAGCTACTCACTACATCTCACATCTTATTCTTACCCTTTTCTGTATTCAGCTTCTGCTGTATTCTTACTCAGCGGTCCTACTTCCTCTTGGCAGACATCACCTTGCCTTTCGGGATGTGAATTCCAATTTCAGTGAAATCATCAGAATTGTCAGGGTCATCTTTTGTGCCAGAAAATAGTCTAACTCCAGAGTCCAGTCATCATAGGAATTTATAAATATGGTTATGTTACAGTTAATATAGCTTAATTAATACAAAATGAACAGAATATTAGAAAAAACATCCTTCCACAATTAGAAGAAGGATGTCAGATGATAAGCCACTTCCTCCTTTATGGTGTTCTTCCCTAGAAATACTCCCTCTTCTCTAGATATTGACCAAGATCCCAAAAGTGGGCATGACAAACCAACAAGGAATCAGCTGGGGAGAATGACCCATGGTCTTAGATGCCTCTACACTAATGCACAGGGCATGACAGATAAACAGGATGAACTTGAAGTCTTAAGACAAGAAGGCAAATGTGATTTAATAGGCTTTACTGAAACTTGATGGGGTGAGTTTCATGATTAGAATGTAGTATCGGAAAGGTATAACCTATTCTAAAGTAATAGACCAAACAGGAAAGCAAATGAGATGTGTACAGGAGATCCATGACTTACAGCATGAAAATAGCTTAAGAACATTTGGGTAAAAATAAAGGGGAGAGAAACAAATGTGATCTCATTGTGGGCATTTATTGTTGTGGTCCCAGCCTGACTGAAGATTTGGATGATGTCTTCCTAAAATAACTGATCAAATACTCAAAAATGAGAAATATACAGTGTGCACACCATATATACTGGTGTTCCATTCCAGGTACCCCTATATAAAACAAAAGCATGAATGTTGTGTCCATTGCAGTCAATGGATGCAACATGTACGTGCCTGTGCCTGCTGTGTCCATTGACTATAATGAGAGCGATGGTTCACACAACCTTACATTTTGCATGTGCGGAGGTCACGCCAGAAGAGGACACATTGTAGTAATGGAAAACTCAGATATTTGTTGGAAATCACAATCTGCCAGGAGTGTAAGGTCCAACAAATTCCTTACTAGCCTTGCAGATAATGTCATTATACAAAAGGTGGAGGAAGCAACAAGGGTATCAGCTATTTTAGATTTGGCTGTAATCAACAGAGATTAACTAGTCAATGTGGTGAAAATAGTGGGATCCTTGTGTAGGAATGACTGTGTCCTGTGGGATTTCATAGAATCATGGAGTTGGTAGGGATCACAAGGGCCATCTTGTCCAACCCCCTGCCATTCAGGAACACACAAGCAAAGCAGTCTTGAAAGATGCCCATCCATCTTGTGACTAAAGACCTCCAAAGATGAATAATCTACCAGCCTGCATGGCAATCCATTCCACTGTCAAACTGCTCTTACAGTTTAAAAAAAATCCTTTCTAATGTTTAGGTGGAATCTCTTTTCTTGAAATTTGAATCCATTGGTTCATGTTCCAATCTCTACAGCAGTAGAAAAGAAGCTTGCCCCATGTTCTATATGACATCCACTTAGATATTTAAAGCTAGCCATCATGTCACCTCTCAGTCTTCTCCTCTCCAAAGGCTCTGTAAGTTCTTCCTCATAAGGCTTGGTTTCAGACTGGTAATCGTCTAGACCCAGGACAGAGGTGACATGATAGTCCTCTTTAAATATATGAGGGATGTTCTTCAGAAGAAAGAGCTGAGAACATGAACCTCTGGATTCAAATGAGAAGAACTTTACACATTGCACTTAAACATTAGCAAAAGCATTTTTACTGTAAGAGCTGTTCAACAGTGGGATAGATTGTCTTGGGGAGTGATAGATTCTTCAGGTTTGGAGATCTTTAAACAGAGGATGCACAAGCGCCTTTCAGGAGTGTTTTAGTTGGGTATTCCTTCATAGTGGGGATTGGACTAGATGGCCCTTGTGTTCCCTTCCACCTGTAAGATGCTGTGATTCTGTGGTCATCTTGTGAAAACTGTATACTAACCGTTTCAATAGGTTTATAGCATGCTGTTATATTCCTCTCAATCTCCCTTTTCTACCAAAGGAAAACAGGTACAGCTGTTTTAATCTGAGGAGGAGAGGGCTACTACAATTTTTCTGAATTTTCTTTCAAGTCCTATCATCTCATTGGCATGTGAACTGTAACTTGTTATACACAATGGAAAAACTGCTTGCTTATCTCACAGCATGTTTTTAAATTTAAGGAATGTTTGTGGTTTATCTAAAATCTCATGCCAATAAAATTTCTTTCCAGGCTCGGCATTATTATCAGATCATCAAAAGGCCTATGGACTTATCCACCATCCGGAAAAAGCTCCAGAAAAAGAACAAATTGCATTACTCCACACCTGAGGAGCTTGTAGCAGATGTACGTCTTATGTTCTGGAACTGTGCAACATTCAACTATGTAAGTACTTTTGATCTGGAAATCTGCCCACAGCAGTTACCATGTAAAAGACTTGTGGCAGAGTGTTTTGTTCTTGCAATGAAAATGATTATTTTTCTTGGCTTTTAAATTATTGTCACCAGTTGATGAAAGTGGCTGATCCTTGTGTATTCTTTTTACTTTTCCTCTAGTCACCTTTGTCCATTTTTTCTTGAACCTAGGTCTTAGGAGAATAATTTGGCTTTCCCTTAGATTTTGCTACCTACAAAACTGGTTCTAGAACCTGCCACATTTTCCTTTTAGAGATAGTAAGTTGCTGCTCTATTATTATCTGGAGGTGTGGTTAAACATGACCTCTTAATTTCCTGTGTTAACAGGAACACATATTTTCCATCCCTTCCTGGATTTCATATTTGTCATTTTGGAAATATGACATTTTAAAATGTATTTTTGTATGAATTCAAGTTTCTTCCAACTTATGGTGACCCTAAGGGGAACCAATCACAGGGTTTTCTACACATGATTTGTTCAGAAGGGCTTTTCCTTTGCTCTCCTCTGTGGCTGAGAGAATGTGGCTTGCCCAGGGTCACCCGGTGGGTTTCCATGGCTGAGTGAGGATTGGAACTCTGGTCTCCATAGTTGTAGTCCAATGCTGAAACTGCTACATTTCAATATATAGTATTGTTCATTTTGAAACACTACTGCCTTGACCTTACTTTTCACTGTATATTGAAACTATTCTCCTGGAACTTTTAGTTTGTTTTCCATTTAACTGTAAATTGTATTATTTTTAAACAAATGTTTAATGATAATGATAAAGAAGAGGCTTATAGTCCCAAAACAAGGAGAGAAGGTTTGACTAAGTAAATAACATATTGTTGAGATATGATGCCTTCTCTTGTAGCCTGATTCGGAGGTTGCAGAGGCTGGACGATGCCTGGAAATGTTTTTTGAAAGCAAACTGAAGGAGATTTACCTAGATAAACAGTTCTCATTGGTACAGCATGATGACTCTGATTCGGAGGAGGTGGAGCATGAGACTAACCAAGTGGCTGCCAAAGGATTCCAGTGGCCGTCCTACAGACAAGAATGCATTCAGCCCAAAAGAAGGCGACGGCATGCTGTAAGAACATAGAAACAGAAACACTTGATAGCTAATTGCTACAAAGCTAATTTTGGTCTGAACTACTGAGGCAAAGCTTCGACAGTATTATCACACTAGGTTAATCTATCTGTGAGTTGATTACTTAGATCAGAGCATTTTAAAAGTGATTGTTACAGGGTGCCTTCTCCCATTCAAAAGATGATGAGTGGGAGTTTCTCTATTACATACAATCCTGACACTTGGATTGTATCAAAAGTTGTTTGGGAAGAAAAGGAGGTAAGGAATACAGGGTTGCAAATACATTCGCACAGATTACTAGATTGAAAAGAAGAATAATCCTTAAAAGTCTTCTCAGAATATAGATGAAACAGTTAAAAAACACAACTAGTCTGGGACACTCTCTCTCCCACCCTTCTGTGTGAGTGTGTGTAGATTATTTTTAGTTTTTGTTTGCAGTACCTTTAGAAGACATTTAAACAGGGATGGGAATCATGCAGTCTTCCAAATGTTGTTAGACTACATACACATTCTAACAACCCTAACCAGCACATCCAGTGACAAGGGATGCTGGGACATGTAGTTCAGCAATATCTGGAGGGCTGCTTTAATTAATATGCCCACATACAATGGCAAAAATTAAATCTTCTGAAGCCTCTAATGCCAGAACTTTAAGATTGAAAGGCTGGAGTCCTGTTGGTGACACACATGTGTGTTACTCACGATTATATATGCATATGTCTTCTTTTGGACTGTGCACAATAATAAGATGCTTGTTAGGCCCTTGTGCACCAGGCAAAACCTCTCCTCAGGGCAACTATCAAACTCTGGAAGTGGAGGGAACACCGCTCTAGTTGCTCAGTGACCATGGGAAAGGAATGGCTCTGGGGAACAAGAAACAGCGATCTCAGTTAGAAATAAAGTCACTGCCCTAGATGAAGAGTGACCTCATTTTTTCTTCTCACAGTAGAGATGGGCAACTTTTTGATGGACTGAATTGCTTTTCCTATCTGTTTTAAAAATAAAATATTTTTATTTCATTTTTATATTTTGCAGTAAAGGAATGATGTTTTCTTTTCCCCTCAACATATTTTGTCTCTCCTTCCTCTCTAATCCAAAATCTTTTACAAAACTAAAGGTTTTACCATTGAAAAACAACATCCACCTCTCCCACTGTATCCCAGTTTACTCAGAACAAGTATGGATTTAATTTCTGCCATGCTTTAGTTTTGGAGCATTGTGGTCTCAATGTCAAATCAAGCCATTAATAACAAAGCCCCTCTTGAGCTGTGTCTCTTCCCCAAACAGAACCAGAAACAGGTTTAACAGCCAATTGGTTTTTTTTTTTGGGGGGGGGGAATGGTGTAGCCCATGGTGGATCCCAGTGGAAAAAAATGGGCCCTCAACCCCTGACATTTGCTCACTTTTGTTCTAAACATATTTGAAAAGCAGGCTTCCCTACCCCCAACCCCTGCTTGCCACCAGCATATGGCCATAGCCCTATTTATTAAATAGATACCCTAAAGACACCAAATCGTGTCTGATTTTGGAAGCTAAGCAGGGTCAGTCCTGGTTTGTACTTGGATGAGAAACTGCCAATGAATACTACTATGCGCTGTAGGCTGGATTTCAGGGGAAGGAACTGGCAAAACCACCTCTGAGTATTCCTTTACTAAGAAAACCCTATGAAATTTATGGGGTCACCATAAATCGACAGGTGACTTTAAGGTACATACACACATTAAGTTTATTAGTAGAAGGTTTTCTGGGTAGATGTGATTCAGGCAGCTTTAAACTTTCGAGTGCTGGCATTTTTGTTAGGAATTAAGTCCTGGCCAGTAAACATGTTATGAATTCCCTTCCATCACAATTTACAAGCAGAGAGATTTTTGAAGAAGTGTTTCAGAAAGACTGTGTGTGTATGTAAAAACCCCAAGTATTATTTTGCAGTGTTCCTCTGTGTTCTACCGTTTGTATTCAGTTCACCAAAACTCTATTCCTCTGGTCAGTGTTACAATAGATTGAAATCTGAATGTGTGTCCATATGTTTCTGTTGGATACCCAGAAGCCAGGACTGGGTGTCCATGTAGACACAAAGCTATTAAAGATGCTTTGATCTACATGGTCTTCATTTTCAGTCATATAAAGAGATCAGTCTGAAGGAAAGGATGGGAGGAGGGAGATGAAGCTCTGTCAAACCTGCTTAATTATTTTTCCAAGGGAAATGCAGTGCAGGATAATATGTGAAAAGACTACACTTTTGCAGCTTATTCTTTTGTTTCTTTTGTATGCAGGAAAGTGAAAAAACTAAAAGACCAATGTTTTGGCCAGCTAAAGGTCTTTCTCAAGTGTAACCTCTGGACTGCTGCTTAGTATGCTGCGGCGAACAAAATAAGAAAGAACTGACTGTGTGAAAGCTGACAGAAAATGTCACTTAGATGTTTTCACTTGATTGCACTCTAGTGGTTGACCGACTTCATTTCTGGACTCTTTCAGGATATTACCTTTTCAATATAATGTAAATTCAGTGTCTCCCAGCTATCTGTTTTATCTAATAAGTTGCATTCACACTAATGTTTTAGTCATATGCAATAGTGATTAATAATAAAAATAGGGCAATTGTTCCATTCTTCTTAAAGCTATGTTATAGATTCACATTACAGATTGTAGCTAACATTAGTCTTTTGGCAATCTTACCATTTCAGGGAACCAAAGACTCCACCCATGTTTAGATTGGATTAAAGTCAGGAGCCATTTTACTATAGGGGGCCTATTCTCTTCTATTTTTCTGGTATAAGAAATGCACTTCCCATTGCAGTTCTTGCTGTTGTAATGTTGTCTTGCTAACATTGTATGACATCAGAAAACCTATTGCCTGGGCTTCAGTTGAAGCAGTAACTGGCTATGGCCTAAGAAGCTGAGTTCCAATTCTTTGGTATCTATTTGCTGGGAAACCAGATGATGATGCTGGAAGAAATAAAGTGAGAGACCTAGAAGTCTAATCTTTAGTTTTAGGGGGAAAACGTAAAGTTGTCAATTCTCATGTATGCAGAGTGGCTGTGTATTAGAAGTGAACTGGTACAACATTCATTTGAGATGGGTGGGTTCACTGCAAATCTGACACCAGGAGCTGTTTTCACAATACATGCCTGCGTTCAGCTTCTTGTAGACCCTTGTTTGACTTTACTTTAAAATGCAGGGCAGGGCAGTGCTAGCAGACAGCGTTTTTTAAATGGATGTTATGGACTTTTTCACCCACGTAATTGATATAGTGTCAAATATTTAAAATATTCTGTTAGTGGAAGCTGGATATGACTGCAATATACTGGGGTGGTCTTTTTATGTTTCTGAGCTTTCATCAGACTCTTTAAAAGGAGTGTTGTTTTCATGCCTCAAAAGGGAAGTGGTTTATCTGTAAATTTACTTTCTCTGTAGATTTGCTGTAAATTATAGAGAGCTCTTTAGCACAGTCTATATGGCTTTATTGAATATGGTATCCATGGATGTCATAATAGAGAACTCTTTAAATGAGAGTTTATAGAATTTAGCAACACCTGAATATTTTTTCCTGTTGCCAATGTTAATATTGTTTAACATAAATAATGTGGAAAACTGTGGTCTCTTTTCATATTATATAATAAACCAATCACTAAAAACATTGTAAACTGTTAAGCCATGCCCTTTCCTTGCAAATGTTCTTATCTACTGTCTATACGTGATTAATGAAGGCTCTGATGGCATGTTAGGCCATGAATAATGTCAGATCCTGCATTCTTCTTGATAGCACTGGGCTGATATACTCTGAAATTGTAACTTTAATTACTTTAATGTCACTTTACCAGATAGCATAATGCTCAGGAGTAACCCTTAATTCCAAAAATTGATTTCGACTGAAACCTAAATCATAGAGTCTTATATTTACACCTTGGACTTTGAGAATGATGACTATATGTACAAACCAACTGATGCTGGTACAGCAGTCTATGGGGCTGGCGCTCCCTTTGGAACTCTTATCTCACTTTGGAGTAGAAAAATGAGGGTTGACACAATTGCTCACGACCATCCTCTCCAGTGCTGTAGAGCACTGCCTGTTCTCTCGTTCACTAGCAAGTTGAGGCCAATGAAGCAGGCAGGGCAACACCTGGAACACAGACCCCGAGTCTGCCAGTGACTATCATATGTGCAGCGTCCCTTGAAGATGACATGGAAGCTTCAGTTAGTTTTGAATTTGGTTGTAGGAATTTAATAATGTTATGTTATTAATCTGTAATCTATAAAAAAAGTTACATTGGCTGCTCATTTTTTCCAGTTTAAGGTGCTGGGTTATATTTAAATCCTTTAAATGGCTTGAATTCCAAAGGAGCACATTCTTGTCTTCACATATTAATGCAGATCTTCAGATAAGGCTTTTCTCTGTTCTTTATGTTATACCTGTTGGTAATACTATGCTTCTTCAAAGTCATTTGTGTGGTGGCAGGCCACCCTTCATTATAGATATTCAATTGGTGCCCATATTATTTTCTTTTTGGTGCCAGTTCAAGCCATACGTATTTTCCCAGATGGGCATTTATTCTCTTTTTCTATAGTGTTATTGTTTTTGTTGTCTTTTAGTTTTAAGCCATTTGAAGGATGATGAAATACTGTTAATATTTGTATTATTGTACACTGTTCTGAAATTTGTTAGTATGAAGGGCAGTTTAGAAATTTAAGAAAATAAATAAACAACCTTTTTGCAGCTTTAAGCAGACAATGCTTGTCCAATTCTGATAAAGCTGTATATATTTTCATTTTTTCCCCATCAGTTTGTAGAAAACACTTGCGTTTTTTATCCGCAATAGCCTTCTGATATTACTGGAGAGCATCCAGGTATTTTTCTTTGTTGATCTTTGAAGCCAGAACTTGAATCTGTCTACTAACATAATTCGGTCAGAGCTTAGCATGGTTACTTTTTGGGGTACTACTCTCAGACTGCTCCAACTAGAATAAGGAGATGCTGCTGGAAGATTTGGGGATTTATAGTCCAAAAGTTAGTTTTACAAGATTTATGCACGTCTACTGAACACAGCAAGGATATATAATTCACAGAAGGGATATATAATTAACAAGGGCTACTGATCCCTGTTTATTTTTTAATTGAATCCATTAACTTTTACATTTGACCCAACAATGAGAAGCTGTGCAGATAATCCCAGTATCACAAGGAACTCTGACTGAATTAGTAGGAATCTTTAGGCCATCTTCCCACGTGATGATGAAATTGCATACACACAGAGGCATGCACACAGTCACATGTACACAACAGAACCCAACACTCTCCTTTCCTCACTGGGAAAGAGAGGAGAGCTTTCTTGCCATACTCTTCACCAGTAAGAAAGGGTAGTCTGTAGGAAAATCTCTTGGGGGATGTTGACGCTAAATGCTGTTGCCGCAAAACTGTTTGTCCCTGAGCTGTGTGCCAATAAAAACAACTCAGAGAATTTGAGTGAAGTGAGAAGACAGGATTTCAATTAAGACAATTGCGCAATTGGACTGATTAGAGCTCTTGCTCTGAAAATGAATCAGTGCTGAACGTGATTTTCATCTGAAATTTATATACCCTCAGTATTTTTTCATACACATTTATAGTTCCCATTGGATAAAACTCACACTGACTTAAACTACAGAGTAATCTCTCAAAAACTGCATAGTTTGCTCATCTCTGCTCTGAAATCTTGTTTTTCAACTCTGTATTGTACCAAGAGTACAAAGGTCACTTTGCCTGTCTCTTACTTCTTATTTCTAGCTGGGCTCTGTCAATTAGAACCTGTCTAATTTGTTTTTCTTCCTGGAGCATTTTTCTTATCTCTTCCTCTCAAATTTTTTAATAAGCAGTATCCATTTGCTTAGCTATGTACCCCTATATTGCCAAAAGACAAACATTCACTTCTCCATCTGCTAAATATTTTTCAACTACTTAAAACAATTTCTTAAAATCATTTCTTATTCTATATGATGTGCTATCAATGCTCTGTATGAAATTTATCTGTATGGAAGTGTTCAGGGAATTGACAATGATTGGGGGAAGTTTGGTTGTGATAGCAAGAAGCTCTGGGAACAGAAGGGGCATGTTTGAAGTCTCAGAGTCACAAGTAGTGCATCCTGTTCTAAATTCAATAGGCTTTTCTTCCTTGTTAAGTGTGGGTAGGACTGAAGCCTTCTAGTACAATCTACATCTCCTCAAATGTTACCCCATGAATTCAATGAGATTTACTCCCAGGTAAGTGTGGCGGAGTTTGGGATTGGAGCTTTAAGAGTTTTTAAATGCAAACCAACGGATGCCACAAAGATCATAGGAATCCAGTGTGAGCAATAACTTGCTCTTTAAATAAGCTCAAAGCAGCTCACTTATTCAGGTTCATTTTTTTTTTCATAAGACAGGCTGTTGTGTTCTGCGGCAACTGCAGCTTCTAGATTGTCCCAAAGGACATGTTGGGTCATGTGTGGTCATAGACACAGTTCATTGCCAGCAAAGTGAAATATTTGTTTTGTAATTCAGCCATTGGCATCGCAGTGATGTTTGTTTCTAAACATACCTGATCAGTAAGTATTGCTAGGATAACTCTGAAGTCTACATCAGCTTAGCTAGAAAAACAATCAATAATCAATAAATATCAGGAAAAAAACCTTTTTTTTTTAATGTAAGGACTTTAAAGGCTTGGAGCCAAAAAGAACAGGACTGGCCCGGGACAGTTGTGGTGAAGCAGCAGAGGCCCTTCTTCTCAGCCTCAAATGAAGTCAAGGTGCATCGTACCCAAAGTCAGCAAGGACAACACCACACCCATTCCCTTCCCTGAACAGTAAGAGTATAATTATAAGAAATTAACTAACAATATTCTGCTCCATCTGCTGCCTTAAAGCAGCCATTTCGTCCTGCCAAATGAGGGAAAGGTCTGACAGATGATGACCAAAACATGCTAAAAGTTCCCCTGTCCTGCTTTTATTGCTTACAACATTAGATGTTACAAGAGTAGAGATTTATTGTTCCAACAGGTGGCAGTAATGATGTTGGGAGTAGAGGAAAGCAAAATGCCACGACAACAGCAATGAACAACTTTTTTGATAGTAAGGCCATTTCTGCACTACACTGTTATAGTGCTATTATTCCACTTTCAACATCTTGTGGAATTCCAGGGTTTGTTGTTTTCTGAGGCCAAAGAGCTCTCTGGCTGAGAATTCTAAATGCCTCTCCCTGAACTGCAAACCCCAGGATTCTGCAGGGTGTTGAAAATGGAATAGTAGCACTATGACTGTGTAGTGGGAACATGGCCTTAGTTTTCCTTGCTAAGTAAGCATTTTTAGATGTAGAGTTTTGCAACCGTTCTCCTGTGTGCTCAGATGTACAAGCACACTAGTCCAGCTGAGTTACAAACCTGTTTCTGCCAGTTCTTTAGCCAGTCATTTACCATGTGTTAAATCCAGCATGGTAACTGGATTTAAGACAAACTTCTCTTTTGACTTGCCCTTTATTTGGATGCTCATCAAGAGTGGCCTGCCTATTTTATAAACAGAGGCTCTCTACCGTCTCTTCAACAACAGAATCACAGCTAGCGGGGAGATGAAAGATAGCCTTTCAGAAACAGTGCAATATTCTTCCAGGAGCTTTGCCCCCCACTCCCCATCACTCGCCGTTCTCTCTCCTTATGAATGGGCCTTGTTTTATTTCACTGGATGTCTTAAGGTTAGAGCTTTTGATGACATTTGAGCCTACTATTGTTGAGAGCATTAAATGTACTCTTTCTGCTTATTTTATTTTTTTGCTAGGATCGCTTTTAATCTTGTGTGATATATATGTATTTTGTATGCTGCCTTGAATTTGATTTTATCATAGAAAGGTAGAGTATAGCTACTGAAATAAAAATAACTAGCATAGAAAGGTCAGTAGTAGGTGTGAGTTTTAGGTATACAGTATTTCATTTTAAAGCTGGGGTCAAGTATAATAAAAATATTTGCGTCCATATTTGCAAGGTATTTGCCACTTTTCTCTGGGGAAGTGTCGCTGAGATATTCCTGCAGTTTTAGTTGTACTATAAAAGGCCTGTGTCTCAGAGGTATCTATTCTTTTTTGCCAACAGTAACTAGAAGCCAGTGTTGCTATGAGATGAAGTATCAAGTGAGTTTACTGCTTCTCAATTGGGGAATTGTATGTATGGAAACTAATGTTAGTGGCACAGATAAAACTTATCAATGCACAGCGCTATATACAATTGTGACAGTGTATAGTTTGCTTTGTGAAATTAATAGAGAAGAGGGTAGCTTTTACATTTTAAAATGCTTTATGGGGTACAGTGCTACATTTGCATAAGCAAGTGAGAAAAATGGGAATAGTCATAGCATTACACTCTTAAATGCCATGTTACGTCTCACATCATAACAAGTGTTCAGTGTGAAATATTCAATGTGGGCAAATAATTCCTAGCACCACCAGAACCTTTCCTTACTATCATGATTTCTGGAAATATAGTATACCCTTAGAGAGGTGAGTGGAAGTTTCCTAAAATCTGTGAGTGCACTTCATTTCCTTGCGAGATGCCTCACCAATGGCTGGCTTGTCTATGTTATATACCAATTAATGGGTGAGTTAAAAGTACTAATTTAGATTTTAAAAATCTAAATGTAATAAATTAGGTAAAATATTGTCTTATGGAACCCAGGAGTTGTCAAATATATTACGGTATGAGAACAAAGTTACATAGATAGGACTATCTATTTCTACAACATTAGGAAATTTATCCAGCATTGCCCATGTTGAAGTTGATGATTTCACCTATGGTTTACATAAAACAAAAGTCTGACTGGTAGCATCCACAAATCTTAAACGTTGGCTCACACCAAATTTCATGCAGAATGGACTAAAACTAGCAGTTTTCTGATAAAAGCTGAAGCTTGCCAACTGTCTCAGACTTGCACGAAAATATTCAGGGTATAACATCTAAATATCAAATCTGATCAGAGTGGATTCATAGATGGGCAAAACTTATGGAAATCTGAAGTGTTTGGATGAATCTGTGTTTCATAAAGCACTCAAAAAATAATATAGAAATTATAAATAATAATTTAGCCAGCCTATCCATTTCCAATAATTCTTTTACCAGGATCTAAGAATGCTTCACAAAATTGCTTTGGCTATGAGATGAAAAAATGAATTATGCCCACTGGGAAGAACTGCATGCACAATGGAGTCTGGACTTGTGGCTGAAGAGACAAGTTGTGTAAGAGACTGAAAAGCTGCTGATCTCTATGGCAGCAGGAAGTGCTCTGGTTGGAACAGTAAGCAAAGCTCTATCTGTGCATGCACTTCTTTTTCATATTCATGTATCATATCTTTGGGTCAAACCCTAGGTATTTACTTCCTGTTATTTGCACAGAGCAGAGGTCCATGAAGTTCGGACAAGAAAGGATGAAGTAGATGCTTCATTTGAAGTCTTGATCTGTACCCCCATTAATCTGCATGTTGGTTAAACATTACTTGCACACCAGTGTTCAACAGTTTCATATGATCTGAACCTCTAGATTCCTGACAGGTATATTTTTAGAGTGGTATAACCAATCTCATAAGGTAGAGAATGGAGTGATAGCACAACAGTCCATCCCTACAGCAGCACCCCTGTAATATATTTTTCTGCTTGCCTACTTTGTGAACTTGCACCCTAGATATTGTAGTGATTATAAAGTATGACATTTGTAAGGAAAGCAAATCCATCATGGCTGTTAACACTTATACTGCTGAGTAGTAATTGGGGCAGGAGGAGTAATATGGGCAAGAGGGTATACAATACTAGTAAATGTCCGCAACTGAGGATCACAGTTCAACCTTACATTGATATGTCAAGTGAAATTGATCACATAATTTAACACTTTAAGTGACTAAATAGGAATACAGAATGTTATTTTAGGATTAGAAACTGGGGAGGAACCATCTAAAGCCTGTTTAAATAAATTATTCTAAACAATATAATACATGATTTAAGTAGAAGGCAATGGATAGGAAAGAACATCTCGTGTAGCTAATTTATATTGTTGTTTTATATTTAAAAAGACCTTTACTATTGCCAGTGATGTTATCAGTTACCAATGGAATTCTAAATTCTTGAAATGAGACCCACTGAATTTACTGGAATTGGGTGTATATTTCAGTGTATATCACTGTTGCTAGTATAGCTAGCATTAGTAAACAGTAGCACTTTTATTGTAGCTTAATTCCCATTATAATTATTGTTAACCATTAACCTAAGATAAATAAAGATTATATAACTTGCAACGGTGGCTCACAATAGTTTGGACCTTGGCAAATGTCACCAAGTTATCTCATTTATTAGTGGTTCTGTGCAAAGGGATTTTGTAGCACATTTCAGACTGAGAGAAATATGTTGGTAGCATAAGCTTATGCTCTCTTTCTCTCAGTCTCAAAGGTGCTACAAGATCCCTTTGCATACTGATCCAGACTAACACAACTATGGGCCTTTCTGCACTACGCTATTATAGTGCTATTATTCTACTTTCAACATGCTATGGAATCCTGAGGTTTGCAGTTTTGGGAAGAGCCCTCAGAATTCTCAGCCAGAGACCTCTTTCGCCTCAGTAAACTACAAACCGCAGAACCCCAGAATTGCACAGGATGTTGAAAGTGCAGTAATAGTGCTATAACAATGAAGTGCAGAAATGGCTTATGTCTTTGAGTTCTACCATAGTAATGCTTCCAGTAACTGTTGTCCACAATAATAAATAAGGTTTGTATCCTGTAAGCAAAGAGACATTCTTGCTCCCTGGAGACAGAGGGATGTTTTTTCATTGCCAGACATAACGATTCAACATTCTTGGTGTTAACGAGCTGCCCAAAGACTGTGCCAGTCTCTGTTTGTCCAAATGCCAAAACAGAATGAGAAGAGACAGCTTAGGTGACAGAGATGAAAAGAATGAATGGTGTGCCCATCTGTGTGCATACACTCACTCATTCATTCCCATCCATGGGAGGCTAGGCTGCCCCCCTCCCTGTTTACCTTTCACCAGCAGGCAAAAAAATTCTTTTCAAGCAGGTTTTTAATATGTAAGCAGGTGAGCTTTTTTTTCCATTGGGATCTTTCTTTTTTTTTTTTTAAAAAAAACTTTGTATGTTTTTAATAATGATCTTACTCCGTTTTTATGTGGTTATTTTAATTGTTTTAAATAATATTGTAAATATTCTTAACTTTCTGGAAGCTGCCTTGTCTCCCACACTGGGAGAAAGGTGGCAAATATATATATATATATATATATATATATATATATATATATATATTGGTTGTTGCTTGTACCCAGGAGTATTTGAGTACATTCAAATACACTCTTCAGGTCCTGGGTCCTGTTTTGGGAGAAAGGACAGCTATAAAGTAAGTTAATACATACATTTTAACACATACAGTTCAATACTTTCCTTCATGTACATGAAAAGCTAGCACATCAAGATGATCAGTCATTTCCTTACATACTCGCTCATACTGGCCGGCATCCTGTTCAGTAATTACAATGTTGTAAGCCCAGTGTATCACATCATAATGATACGTACTCAGTTTTAAGCTTGTTGCGCCATGGGAATGACTGAAAGTGCCCTCCAGACCTACATTTTAAGGAATGCAGACTCCCAACAGAGGCAATTCTGTGGCATTGGAGAGTGAAGCAATGAGTGATGACACATTCAGTCCTCTTGAAGTAGATTCCCCATAGAATTAATTTGTTGAGGTGGCTGCATGGCTTAAAAAATGTTGGTGGGGTAGCATTGGGAGATGTAGCTAGCAATGTAGGAAAATCTGTGTGTTGAACAGGAACATATTTAAAAAATGTCACCCCTCACTTTGACTCTGACTCGATACAATCCAGAAAGTACTATATTTTGTGATATTCTTGCAAATCTGGATTTAGTTTTAGTTTTAAAATCTTCAATGGCAATATACTTGTTTTTGCCATGAGGACTGCGCACGAGCAAAGCAACTAATCCATCTTGTGGCAATGACCATCTGTAGTTATTTCCACCCAGTGATTCTATCCTACTGTGATTATTGAAATGGGTTGCTGTACCATTGGTGCTTGATCACAATTGGGTTAAAAGAGTAATTTGCAAACAGTAAAATGTGGTCAGGCCATACGTATAGAAAAATTTTGTTTAAAAAACACAGAAGTGGCCCTACTATGAGGGAGATGAGGAAGCTGCCTCAAGTCACAGTTTTAGGTGCCATTGAACTGGAAAAGAAGAGAAAGATTCATTTTATCTGTGGAGTTTTCTTATGCTTGTACCTTTAATATGTGCGGGAGCCATGCAAATGAATACTGATGAGAATGCCATATGGATTTTCTGCTGAAGATACCCAAATGTATTTTGTGCTGGCTACAGAAGCCAAATCCTTCAGACAGTAAAAGTGCTAAAGCCTCACAGGCTTCAGCAAGCAAGTATATCTAGGGTTTCAGTAGTAGCAGTAGCACATTTCTATATCGCTTATCAGTACGAAGCACTCCCTAAGTGGTTTACAATGCATTTTAGCTGATTGCCCCCAACTAGCTGGGTACTGATTTTACCAACCTACGGAAGGATGAAGGACTGAGTCAACCGGGAGCCCTGCAGGATCAAACTTACAACGTTGTGGCTGCGGTACTGGCAATTTAACCACTGCACCACCAGCAGCCCAAAGCTTTATGTTCTTGCCAGGCCCAGATGTTTTCCTGACTGAGACACATGGCAGAATTGTTTTCCTGTACAGAATTGTTCTCCTGTACAGAAGTCAAAAAGACAATCTGTTGAACCATACTTCAATTATAATGGCAATAGGGTAGATCCCCACACATCTGAAGGCAGTAGCAGAGGTATATCTAGGGAGTGGGCAAGTAGGATACCTGTCCTGGGTCCCAATGCTGGTGTGTGTGTGTGTGTGTGTGTGTGCGCGTGCACGTGCGCAAACAACTAATGCCAGAAGTGGCAGAGGAGGAGGAGGAAGTGGCCCTGGAGTTAGGAACACAACTTTCATGCTTGCCCTAGGTGCTATTTATGCTAGATACACCTCTGGGCAGTAGTCTACTTTAGAGATTACAGAACAGGTTTTTTCCACAGCACATGAGAGTGGGATGGCCCTGAGGCTCAGGAGGTCCTCCTAGGAAAGGCCACTGCTGACTCCCTCATCTGCTACCTGACACAATTTCTTTCTTCTTCTTCTTTTTTTTAACAGGCAAGTAGGTCCTTTCTTCATACCAATTGGTAAGGGGAATCAGTCAAAATTGATTATCATCCTGTCCAACTTGTATGCAGAACATATCATATGTAAAGCTGGATTAGACTTGGAGGAAGGAATGCTACCCTGTGAACTGGGGGTCCCGGGAGGGACACCAAAATGTGCTCAACTATAGGTGGGGAAAATTAGCTCAGAGCACTGCTTAGCATTACGAGAGGCAGGGTAACGTAGCGAGATCTTGAACCCTATGTCTACGGGGTCGGGTGGAGTCAAGTAGCACACAAAAGTTGAAATAACAATTGATGTTTATTAAATACAAGCAAAACAGTGTATGCGACACACTCATACAAGATAACTAAAGAAAATAAAGGTTGGAGTGGTATAGAGGGATTTTTAGAGGGATTGTAGGTTTGGGTGATACTTCACCTGTCCTGAAGCCCGGAAAAATAGAGAGCAAAGCTGGGGTGCGATGTAGCTCAGCACGTGGAGCTGAGGGGAGGTTCACCAAGCAAAGCGGCAGCAAGGCGGGATGAAACTCAGGAGCGATCCGAGGAAGGTCTTGGAATCAAGAGTTTTTATAAGGAGAATTGTGACTACAGGCTATGCCGTACTTGGGGGAAAACAATATATTTGGAGTTGGAGACAAAGCCTCCGAAAGTTCAGAATCTGAATGATGGCGTTATCGTAGCGGTTCTCAATAGAGTAGCCAGTATGCAAATGCAGAGTACTTGGATATTGCATAGTTTACCCATCAAGCTGCCATCGTGGGGCAGAGGCTCTTTGGTAAGTTGCGTGCATATTTAATTAGAGTACTTGCCTGGAGGTTTCCTAAAGCAGTGAGTCAGCTATTTCTGGCCTGCCTGTATTGTATTTTGAATATTATGGCTATTAATGGCCGAGCTTGTTTACGTGCTTGTCCGGTGGCCTCGCAAGCACGTGGAAAGGAATAGAGAAGTGCAGCCGAATTGTGATATCAAGGATATCTTTAATATCCCCAAAGCTTGGACTAGCCAGGGCAGTAACAGGAAGTATGAAAACTGGAGAAAGGAACATTAACAATTTAAGATATGTAGATAATACCATACTACTAGCAGAAAATAGCAGACACTTGGAACGATCTCTGAGGAAAGTCAAGGAAGAAAGTGCAAAAGCAGGTTACAGTTGAACATTAAAAAAAATGAGAGCAGATGAATTACATAACTTTAAAGTAGATCAGTGGTTCTTAACCTGTGATCTGTGGACCCCCAGGGAAGGGTGCAATGTCCTCACAGGGAGTCCATGAAGGCTTGAAGAAATGTTGCAAATTTCTTCTTATTAGAATAGAATGAATGAATCAATGAATGAATGAAAGAATGAATGAAAAAAAGAGAAAGAAAGAAAGGAAAGAAAGACAGACAGATAAACTTGTATGGAATCATTCCAATACAAATGTTCCAATAGGAGTGTGTGTGCATTTACTTATTTCTTCCGTCTTTCCAAATTTGAAGAGTCATGATGAGCAACTTTAACTATTTGATGCAGTTCAGGATTTTAAATCTTCAGTTTAGTCTTGGTAGTCCGTGGCAACAAAAGATATTTAAAGGGGGTCTGTGATGAAGAAAAGATTAAGAACCACTGAAGCAGACAATGAACACACTGAAATAGTAAAAAATTTCCTATACTTTGGCTCGGTGATTAATCAAAAGGGAGACTGCAATCAAGAAATCAGAAGGCTAAGATTTTGAAGGGAAGCTATGAGCAGTACTAGACAAGATCCTCAAGTGTGAACATACATAATTGAATACAAAGTCCCTGCCATCTAATTTCTATGTATGTTTGTGACAGTTAGACAGTGAAGAAAGCTGATGGGAAGAAAATTAACTCTACTGAAATGTGCTACTGGAAGAGAATTCTATGGATACAGTGGACTGCTAAAATGACAGATAAATGGGTCCTAGACCAAATCAATCCTGAACTCTCCTTAGAAACCAAAATGACTAAAATGAGACTGGTGTACTTTTGACATATCATGAAAAGACATGTCTTACTGGAAAAGACAAAGCACAACATAGCGGTTTGAGCATTAGACTATGACCCTGTAAACCAGGGTTCAATTCCCTACTTGGCCCTGGAAGTCCCTGGGTGACCTTGGGCGCATCACACACTCTCAGCCCCAGAAAATCCTGTGATAAGTTCACCTTAGGGTTGCCATATGGCAGAAACAACTTGAAAGTGCACAACAACAAGGTAAAGAGCAGTAGGAAAAGAGAAGACCCAGGGCCCTGAGTTTGCAAATCCAAAGCAGGGCTGTTGATGATAGGGTAAGTTCGAGGTCTTTCATTCACAGGGCCACCATAAGTGGAAGCTGACTTCAACAAACATCCTTCTTGTAAAGCGTCTGAATTGTATGGGAAGCAGAAAATGCCCAAACTTCTTGTTACAGGTGCTTTTCTGAGAATTCTGCATGAATCTACACACACACAGGGGCAATATGGTTGTTTCCACCTCTTTAATATAATGCAAACAAAGTAGCAGTGTAATGCGTCCATGAAGTCAAAGAGTCTTTATTCCAGCCAATGGATTTAAAACTGTGACGTCGAGGTGACAAGTTTTGGAAGGAATTCAGTTCTGGAATGGGTTGTTGCTAGAGCAGTGTACTGTTCACAAAAAAGAATGCCTAACAACTCTAGTAGACGCAAAAGCAGGTCAGCTGAGGTAACTGCCATGGAGCTCAATAGGGAAACGTCGTTAAAACCGAGTGGGTCAACGAGGAGAGTCCCTCCTCCTCAGCTGACCAGTCTTGCCACTGGCAGCAAGGAGGCACGTCTTCGCGCTCCAAGTTATTTTGTCCTCGCACGGCCCCTGTACCATCATTGGTGCCCTGGCAGGCAGAAAAGTTTCTACAAGCGCGAAGGTGCCGAGGAACGCCGCCGCCGCCGCCGCCGCCGCCACGGAAGGGCAACGGGGGTGAGTCGCATGTGTTGTGGGAGGGTGCGTATGTGCGTAGGGGGGAGCGCAAGAGACTTGAACCGTCGGGAGCGGGCAAACTCTGAGGCTTTTGAAGCTCGCCGCCGGCTTAGAAGCCGGGTCGAGAGAGGCAGGCTGCAAGTTGTGGGGTTGCCATGACGACGGCGAGGAGGCCGGCGGCCTCTGAGGCGCCCAGAGCGGCCGGTTCCGAGGAGCGGAGCGAGAGGGAGCGAGGGAGGAAGGGCGGCGGGGGCGGCGCCTCCGGCACCCGCTTTCGGTGCTTTTGTCCTCAGCCCTTTCGGGGCGCATCTCCGCGCGGTGTGGAGGACTCCCTCCCTCCCTCCCTCTCTCCTTCCTGATGCCGCCGAGTTTTCCAAATAGCAGCGAGGAATAGTTGAAATTCATGACACGCGGAGTCCGAGATCGGGAAGTCGCTGTTAACGAAAGTTTTGTCTTCTACCTGTATACCAAAGGAAGCTATTGATTTCAGTTAACCTAGCTGTGTATTTCTCTATAAAATGAATAATTATCCACATTCACACACTGCATGATGATTTGTCTATGAAGGACAGACAAAATACAAAATACAGGATTTTTTTTTTTTTTGCATCCCGAAAGGAAAAACTTTTCAACCCCCGTATAGGGAGCATCTCTTACAGTAAAGGACACCTGGCAACTCTACTCCCTCGCTTTCTCGCTCTTATCAGTTGTTCTTCCCCTTGGGCTTGAGGTTTCCCAGTGTATGCGACCTAAGCAACTTTCTCAGTTGTTCTCTACTTTTAGCAGTCTCCAGAGTTGAGTTACTGTGGTGATGTACTAGGGAAAAAGAAAAAAAAAAAACACCTTGTGGTATGTTAAAGAACAGCACGTTTATTGTGATATGATCTTCATCAGATGCAAGAACTGTTAGCCTAATTTGATAAATATATAATACACATGGCCACAGAGAAAAATAGAAAATTTGTAAACAAGTGGGGTAAAAGAAATATGAAAACCACCCTTAGAATTCTATTAAAGCTGACCCTCATGATCTTATAAAGATACACTCTGAAGTAAGTTCCATCATGTTCAGTAAGACTGATTCCTAGGTTTAAAATGACGGTTGCACTACTGATTATAATACAAATTTTCTGGGATTGATAAAGTGATTAACATATCTAAATAGATAAAATTCATTAATTGAATATGATTTTTTTTTTTTTGCTGTGAATCAGACGCTATGAATCAGTGGTTTCATGTTAGATTTTCCCTATCAGTTCCTTTATGCAAGAGTGATATTTTTAAAGAGAGCAACAGAAAATCCTGTGAAGTGGAAGTGTATTAGTTAACATCATTTAACTGGGTAGATCTAGGATCATTGTTTCCTCTCTGTTTCATTCTTGATAATCTTTTAGCCATCTATCTTTGTTTTCTAATATTTGAAAGGTGTAGGATTGATATTTTTTTCTCCTGAAGTGCATATTACGCTTTACATCGGTTCTGGACCAGGCAAAAATTCAGGTGGTAAAGCAGTTGCAATGATTAGAAAAAAATCAGTTTTATGTTTTCTTTAGCAACATGTATATTAAAACCGTAGCTGGCTTTCTACTGGTAGAAATGTTGGCAATCCTAAATACGTGGGGTGTTGTTTTTTGTCAAAAGTATACTGCTACTTGAGAAGCAAAGGTGTTTGTTCTTTGAGAAAATAAGTTCTCAGCCATAGTCATGTCTCAGATGAATCTGTGTTCTTCATTGAGACAAGTTAGCCTATTCTTCAGGTATTGCAATTACCTGCCACTTTATAAGTGATTCATCAGTATCCCAGAACAGTCAGTCATAGCACTATAATGTCTCTGACTGCAACAGAGAGCTATAAGAAGTGCCTTGATATCCTGATTTTTTTTTTTTTTGGTATGATTCTGATCCTGTTGCACTTGGCTATTGGCACTTGGTAATGGCTGCCAGAGTTCACCATTGTCTTTTCCAAATGAGTAAACACCTTTGTTATTTTATATTTCAGAGCTGGGGGGAGGGTAGGAATTCAGATGCTGTGTGAGCTTTTGTATGACAAACTATTTAGGATGTTTCTACTTTTGTTAATTGTTCTAAATTTTTCTTTTCTTTTCTTTCTTTCTTTCTTTTTTTGGTAGAATCATGTTTCACAGTGCCACGAGGTCACAACAAATGTCTTCATTGCACACTTGCAGTTCTCACTCACAATTTGTTACCATGTCTTGTCAATTTGTTATGGCGGTGCAAATCACATTCAGATAAAATTTCAATAATTATTGCAGAGCTGTTTGAAATCAGGAAAGACTGTTCTACCTTAAGCATGTTTACTCAAAACTTTAGTCCCACAGCATTTAGTTCAACATGTAAATGTGCTTAAGACTCCAGCTTTTGCGTATTTGATGTGTGAGACTTACCTTTTAACCCTTGTATGTTATTTATGTAATATCTCATGTTCTTATGGAAGATAAGGCAGAGTAAACATTTGTAAAGCAATATACATTTTACATTTTAACAACAACAACAAAAACAAACAAACAATTGAAACAAGGAATGTGTTCATCTGTGTGAAGGTTCCCTTAGATTTACAAAGTTCTCTTCTGAATCTACAGCCTAAATGTCTTTAGTTACAGTAAGATTCCTGTCTTTTTTCCCCAATTCCATTTTCATTCTTATGTTCACACTCCCCCTGGTGGGTTGCTGTTCTCTGCACATCCTTAAGATAACAAAAGAAAAAAATGTCTTGGGTAGGTCAAGATGTCTTGATACTTATATAGTCACTACAGTTCTCCTTTCTCATTCATGGGTTTGACATTCACAAATTTGATTATTCACGAGCGAGTGTGCCTCCCCCCAATTCTTTCCCTCCCATTCCCTTGCATTTTGCTTCAGTGCAAAGGCTCACACTGAGGCAAAACAAAAGGGAATGGGGTGGGGTGGGGAAAAACTCATGTGAACTTTCTTTTCCCCCCTCTGGAGCTCCTGCCTTTCCCTTCCCATGCAAATGGAAGGGAAATGGGATGGGGGAAAACTCATGTGATACTTCCTTTTTTCCCCTCAGGAGGTCCCTGTGCAATTCCTGTTCATTTTGCCCTGGCGTGGAGAACTCATCCTGATGCAAAACGGAAAGGAATGAGGGTGGGGAGGGGAAGCTCATGCATGTTCTCTGTGCCAGGGCAAAATGCATAGGAATAGCAAGGGAAGCTTCGGAGGGGGAAAGGAGCCATTGTGTGAGCCATTTCCCACCTCCATTCTCTTCCCTTTTGCATGGGAAGGGGGGAGCCCTAGAAGGGAATGGATGGGGGAGTGGGGGAAGTTATTCACAGCTTTTCCACTTTTGTGAGGGTTCTGCACCCCAAATGCTCACGAAAGTGAAGGGACAACTGTAATACCACAACATGAAAAGTGCAGTTTCTCCAACTCCAGAATTCAGCGTGGAATAGCAGGGATTGCTTCATCTGTTTTGAAGAAGGTAGAATCCTGATTACACTCTTTCCCAATGACATTGTTGTGGTAGCTAAGCCATCTTGGGATCAGCACTGTGCGAAAGGCAGGATATGGCTTTTTTAAAATTAAATTTGAAATTCAAAATGACAATGGCTTGGGTCCAGCAAAATCCTCCAATGAATGGATATTTCTTCCAGCCGTAGGATAATTTTGATCCAGCAGAGAATTTTCTCTGGTAGAGCCAAAGAACATGGAATCTACCTTAATTTCCTCCTGTCTTGCAGATCCTTAATAGCTCTCCCCCCACAAATCTTGTTTTTGAGGGGGGACCTCAGGAACAGTGGGGCAGGGGCACTGGGCTTCTGAGCTTGAAGATTGCTTTCCCACATTTTTCATCAGTAGAAGTATTCTGTAGAAATTCTGCTTGGGGATAGTATCTAACACAATATTGTTTTTTTCAAAAGCATGTGTATACTATTCTTTCCAAGAATGATAATATTATTTGTGTAGCTATAAGTGTAGCTATGTCACTCTTCTTCCAGGTATATATTATTAGTACTGCTTTAACATTTCATATGGGAACATGGTGATTGACTGCTTGTTATTTCTGAACCACCGTAGTTGCTTCATGCAAATAGTATGAAGTTTTCTTTATATATATGGGGTCGTTTAAAGTGAAATTGGTTTTATTCTGAAGTCTACACAAATGCTTATGTGTTAAGAAAAGTTTTATGAATAAAGGGGTATGTTGGCTTATTTCAAGAGCAAACATGCTTATTAATCCAGTAGCAGTGTCTTGTTTCTGTTTCAGTTCTATGGTTTGCACACTATTTTTTAATCTAGCAGAAGAAATGGGTATAATGTGAGAAATTGAAAGTGTAGTTTTAGATTCTTACTTGAGATTCCTGCTTAACTGGTGTTAATGGTCATTGCTAATGGTTGTGTTTCAAATTCTCTTTAAGGTCTATCTCATTAAGTATCTTTAATAAACCACAATGTTAATGAGCAGCTTGCAAATGATTGCAGTTCGTTTTTTCCTGCTCCACGCCTCCGTTTCTCAGAGACCAAATAAACCAAGGATGGAGGAGTTTAATGTGATGTGTGAATCTGGGTTTATGGCAAGTAGACCCAAACAAACCAGAATCTGTAAGCCAACAACAAACTCTGATTTAAACCTGCTTTATGATCTTTGTTTATTTGGGCACGTTTAACCATAATTTGAGGGATAAAAATTCCGTTTGAAAGCAACCAACGAACCTAGCAACCAACCAAAGCCTCCAGTAAACATGAGCATGGCAAACTGCTTCACTGTGTGCATTTTTGTGGTTTCCATTTAACAATAAAATTCTGTAGGCAAGATTTTACAAGCAGTTTCTTAGCTGGAATGCTTAGATCACCAGTGCAATTAATTCCTAAAGGAGAAGCTGTATTAACCTGGTGTGGAAAAATCCCCATGGCATTTTAAATGTGAAATGCATGACCTTTTGTGGACTGCAAGGCTGCTTCATCACTCTTAATACATCTATCAGTTGTATGCACTGCTCTTTATTATAGCTTATTTTTTAAAATTTTGATTAATTTGAATAATGCTTATGGTAGTTGTGTTCAGATTTTTGTATGACAGGGATGGAGAACCTTTGGGCATCCCCAGATAGCTTGGATTTCAGCTTCCAGAAGCCCCAGCCAGTATGACCAGTGGAAAGAGATTTGGGAAAATTTAGTCCAAAACAGGGTGGGGAGAAGAGTAAAGGCTCACCTCTCTTTACTGTATTGAGATGGAAGTACTTATGATCTGTTAAGAAGAAGAAAACCAGAATCAAGAGACAAAGTAGTATTGCACCAATGATGTGTATTAATGCAGTGAGGAAGCAGGAATTACTATGAAGATTTTAGCTTCTACCATAATCTGATTTGTCATGGCAATAGCATGGAAAGAATCTAGAAAAGCAATAGCTAAGGATCTTGAGCACCTGAGTAGGTTAGGAGAAGAGTCTCAAGCTTTTAAAAGGGTCACTCATCCCACTCAGAGTGCTTTCTGTCTGTATAAATGCATCTAACTGAAATTCAAACTGTGCTACCGGTAAGTGGGGGAAACAGTGTACTTCTTATCAAGTATAGAAGTCTAGGGAAAGGGTGGGATGTAGCATGGATTTATGCTATAGGAGAGTTTACTGAAAAAAAGAGGAAAGATCATTTCGATGAGTGGATGCCATGGAGATTGAAATGGTAGGCTGCTGTTCTTCACCTGAGCTAATTTATTCAAAGGCAAGAGCTATATCACTTTATTTAAATTTATTCTCAAATGGAACCAGTAAGGGGTAAGACAACTTTTTCTTTCAGTTACCCACGTGTATGTAGCCAGCTTTCATGATACCAGAAGAAATTTCCTGATTAGGAGAGAACCTAGGTTAAACCCTGTGCATAGTATGTATATTGTATACTTGTAAATTGTTACAGAGTTCAAATATTTTTTGAGAAAATTTTAAAATAGCTGATTCTAAAGTGTGAATCAGAAGAATATTTTTCAACTACTGGCAGACAGTATGACATTGAAAAACAAAGATTAATTCAATGTAACTGTGTGAAGCAAATATGGTACCAAGGTGCCACCGTGTGGTAAAAATAAATAACTACAGGGTTAAGTGGTTATATTAGTATGAAACCAGACTTATTTGGCAGATTTTGTTACAAGTGTAAAATATTGAAAGTTAATTCTATGGGGTTTTAAAATTTAAAAAATTGTTGGTGAAAGTTTTTGTTTTCGGAATTTACACATTATGGATAAGTGACTTTAGTTAACCTTGGTATCAACTTCAGTACTGAATCTTTTGATATCTACACTCCCTTTTTCAAAGCGAGCTTTCAGTTTCTCTGTCCCACTCACTTCTTATCAAGCCTGTACTTTCAACCATTTCCTTTTTCTTTTAGCAATGCTGTATGTACTAGGTCACCTGTAGTCTTTGAAGTCAATTCTGAGGTATTGGCTTATCGAGTAACAGACTTTCAAATGTTAAACAATTTAGTTGACGTTTCGATCATAAAAAAGGCCAGGAGTCTCTTTTTTTCTTTAGGTTTTTATTTGCGATAACTGAGATAACAGCCTTGATTTATTTCACTGTGAGGAGAGGTTAACAGAGTAGAATATAAAGGCTTTCCACATTGGATATTTACCCAATTTACATTCTCTTGTAGAGTGTTCTTAGTCCTTTAACTAAGGACTTTCCATGAGAAATCTTCACTTAAGGGTCTGAAACAGGCACACATAATAAAAAAAATCTAATATTTGGAAATAGATATTTTTAAATTTGTTTTAGCTTTGAACTTCAGTATCTTTAATTTAATTTGAATGTATTATCCTGATGTATGATGGAATTTCGTATTCTGCCTCCAGATCAATGAATATATCTATGTATGCATTTGCATTCGTCACCAGTTCTGTCCATCTGATTAAGTACATTTGTGAACAAAACCTAATACTGCAATAAATCACTTCATTTTTAAGGTATGAAGTAACTTTCCATTTCAGGGTTGGCCTTGATATGCCAAAGCCTGATGCAACATGGTAATAAAATGTTTCTCAACTTAGAAAGCGGCCTTTCTGGATGCATGTATTGAAGGGTACAGATAATTTAACATATACTGTTTGAAATGCCCAGAGTTTTGTCTCTTTTGCCTTTGTAGCGAGCCCAGTATAAGTATCAAGTGAATGACTGAATACTTGATGAACAGACTAAATCCTCCGTAGGCCTTCATTAGGTTTTGCCTTGATTTCAGGGCCTTTCCAGACTATACTGTTATAGTGCTATTCTTTCACTTTCAACATCCTGTGGAATCCTGAGGTTTACACTTCTGGGAGGGGCATTTAGAATTCTCAGATATTGCGCCCCTAACCCTAGTGAATGTGGAGTGCTGACTGTATATTACAACCTCATGATGACTTTCTTGGATACTTGTGGCCAGCTCATACTCCTTGAGTTTCCTCCAACCTCACTGCTGAATTTTATCTTGCAGTGACAAAAACAAATATTTGCTCCTCTTTTTTTTTTAAAAGAAGATACATGTGGTACCTTGTTTTCCAGAAGTTTCCCAGAACCACTATCGTCCCTGTACATGTCACAATTAAAAGAGACCTTCTGGGAGTACTACTGGACTAAGGCCATTTCCACATGAGGATGATACATTGTAGCAGCGTCGAATTCTTACCTTCCGGTCTGCACGTTGTACCATTTTAGCATCATAGTTTTCCTTGTGGTTCTGCATGTTTTCAGCTCCTAGAACAGTTCACTGAGGTTCACTGCGATTGAAACAGCTGTATGTGAAAACCGGAGAAACTCCGATGTAAACCTCCCAAACTGGTTCTGCCTTGGTTTTTGCCTACATGCAGAAGCGTAGCATTGATTCACATCGCAGAAGTGGCCAGCTATGGGTGTTCCCAGGCTGTCCCTTTCGTCATTTCCGTCCCTGCTGTCATTATTGCCTTCCTGTGTTAAATGGACAGCGGGAAGAGAGTGGATCTGGTAATGGACTGTTAAAACGTATTTTTTTCCACGTGTCAATGAACATACGTTCTTACGTACAGACGTAGCAACACAGAAATGCTCTGCTCTGTTTGTATGACTCAGTCCAATTCAGTTCTGAACAATGGATTTATTTGAATTTGAATTGCACTTATAGTTTCCAATAACAGAAAATTAAAAATGTTTGTATACTGACAATTTTTTAATTTTTTTTTTAGAATAATACTTTGTACTTACCACTAGTAAGCAAACCTGAAAGCTGCAGAGGAGAAGACAGATAAGGTTGGAAATCTTCATGGAAATCTGGCTGTTGCACTACTGGAAGACTGTCATGATATTGCTCTTTTGACCTGTTCTTAGATGTAAACCTATCCAATGCTATGAGGAGGTCTATAGCTGGTTTTCCATGGTGCAAACTTAGCAGATGACTTCCTTAAGCCTTCTTCCCCTGGTAATTAGATATATTATTTTCAGGGATGAGATGTTGTAGTTTTTGTGAATTGGGTTTATTTTGAGTAGAGGAAACAAAAGGAAGAACTTTGTTCTTTTATTTTTTTTAATTTATTAATAGATTTCTTTACTGCTTTTCATCATAAGAGTCTGGATAGTTTGCAGAATTGAAAACAGTGATATGAATCAGTAATAAAAAGAAGAATACATTCACAAAAAAGTAAAGGGGATTAAAAGGAACAGTACCAGATCAAATAATTTTAAGACTTTTCAAAGTGTATTTATTCACCTGGTATTTATTAAAAATAATATTTACATACTGCTCTTCATCTTTTGGTACCAGGGCGATGGGACCTCACATCAGAGAAGGCTCACTCCCTTGTTGTCACATCATGTACCATAGATGTTTAGAATCATAGAATCATAGAAATGTATAGTTGGAAGAGACCACATGGGCCATCCAGTCCAACCCCCTGCCATGCAGGAACACCCTCAAAGCACTCCCGACAGGTGGCCATCCAGCCTCTGCTTAAAAACCTCCAAAGAAGGAGACTCCACTACACTCCGAGGCAGCATATTCCACTGCCGGACAGCCCTGACTGTCAGGAAGTTCTTCCTGAGGTTCAGGTGGAATCTCCTTTCCTGCAGCTTGAATCCACTGCTCCTTGTCCTGGTCTCTGGAGCAGCAGAAAACAAGCCCTCTCCCTCCTCTACATGGCATCCCTTCAAATATTTAAACATGGCTATCATGTTCCCTCTTAACCTTCTCTTCTGCAGACTAAACATACCCAGCTCTCTAAGTCTATCCTCAGAGGGCATGGCTTCCAGGCCCTTCACCATTTTGGTCGCCCTCCTCTGGACCTGCTCCAGCTTGATCATGTCCTTCTTGAATTGGGGTGCCCAGAACTGGACACAGTATTCAAGATGAGGTCTAACCAAAGCAGAGTAGAGTGGTACCAGGACCTCCCTCGATCTAGACGCCATACTCCTATTGATGCAGCCGAGAATTGCATTGGCTTTTGGCTGCCGCATCACACTGCTGACTCATGTTCAGCTTGTGGTCTATTAAGACTCCTAGATCCCTTTCACACATACTGCTATCCAACCACGTGTCCCCCATCCTATATTTCTGTATTCCATTTTTTCTTCCTAAGTGTAGGACCTTACACTTCTCTCTGTTGAATTTCATTTTGTTAGCCTTGGCCCAGCTCTCCAGTCTGTCCAGGTCATTTTGAATTTTGATCCTGTCCTCTGGCGTATTAGCAACCCCTCCCAATTTGGTGTCCTCTGCAAATTTGATGAGCATGCCCTCTATTCGTTCATCCAAGTCGTTGATGAAGATATTGAACAGCACTGGGCCCAGGACAGAACCCTGTGGCACCCCGCTAGTCACTTCTCTCCGGGATGAAAAGCAGCCATTGGTGAGCACCCTTTGGGAATGGTCAGTCAACCAGTTACAGATCCACCTGACAGTAGCCCTGTCCAGCCCACATTTTACTAGCTTTTTTGCAAGAATGTCACGGGGAACTTTGTCAAAGGCCTTACTGAAATCGAGATATGCTACATCCACAGCATCCCCTTCATCTGTCAAGCTAGTAACTCTATGATAAAAAGAGATAAGATTAGTCTGGCATGACTTGGAGAATTTGGAGAACAGTTGCCCCTGAAGATCTTAAAGCGCAGGCAGTCTGGTATAGGGAAAGGCATTTTGTCAGATATTTAGGTTCCAGGCCTTTCAGGATTTTAAAGGTAAGTACCAGCATCTTGAATTGGGCTTGGAAGTGAATAGGAAGCCAGTGCTACTTGCTTAAAATTTGTATGATGTAACTACATGCTCTGCAGTGATTACAATCCTGACTGCCACAATCTACATGAACTTAAGCTTCCATGTCGTCTTCAAGGGTGGCCTCATGAGCAATATGTTACTGTAATCCAACCAGTTTGTGAACCACTGTGGCTAGACTGCCCTACCAGAAATTGTTATGGGAGTTAGCCAGATAAACGTGATAGTAGTTGTCAAGGTTGTCATCAAGTGCCAAGGTTGTATTAAGGTTTTGTGTATGGTATATACCTACTCTTTCATGAGTAATGGAGGCCCATAGGATATGCTCCTATTTCACAGATGTGAGTACCATCTACCTGAAGGGCTTCAGACGTGTTGGTGCTCTGACCTCGGTTTATTAGCTCTTATCCAGCCTGTTGCCAAATCTGGACACTCGTTTACCATCAGTACAGCCACATATGACTCAGTTGACTTAGGGAATTAGAACATACTCTCATCAAGATACTGTGAAATTTCACCTCAGATCCTTAGATGGTCTCGCCTGGTGCTCTCATATAGTTATTTAAAAGGATAGAGGATAAGGTGTAATCTTGTGGGATAGAGAAGAATTGCTATGGAGGAGAATCCTCCAGTACTAGTTTCTGAAAGCAGCCCTGGAATAGTAGTGAAAGCGCCATATCACAGTGTATCTTGCATCCAGTGTGCAGAACTGATTCCGGAAAATACCATGCGTGATGAGAGGAAAAACTGCTGAGTGGTTATGATCAATTAGATCATACTGTCTTCTTTCTCCACACTAGAGATCATTCATCAAGGCTACCAAAACTGTCTGATTGGCAAATCCAGGCCTGAAGTCATAGGTCAGGAGTGGCCATTGATGTAGGTTTGCAGCTTTCAAGCAGCCCTAGCTAGCATAGCCCATGGTGAAATATGATAGGAAAGGCAGTTCTTCAACATTTGGAGTGCCACAAAATTTGCACCCCTGGTGCACATAACCTGGCTTGGGAGAATAATATGGATTTCATTTGGCGCCAGAAATGTAGCTCTTCTAGGGAAAATTTCACAGATAGGATGCCACAACTGGAAATGATTCCTTGCTACCTGCCTCATGTTCAGTGGTAATAACATTCAAGGGAGACTATTGGCCAATGTCCTTACAACCCAAGTAAATGGATATAGAAGGAGGCATTTCTTAGGTACTTGTGTCTCAGTATGTTGAAGGCCTTATATATGCAAGTGCCTGCACCTTCATTTGAAGCTCAGTCTGGACCAGAAGCCAGTGAAATTAATGAACAATGGTGAGAAGCATTCCACATTGTGTTAACTACAGTTTCCAGTCTATTTTCAGTGACTATCTCACATAAAACTCACTGCACTGTTTAAAAGGGAACATAGGTAACTGTGGCCAAACTGTCCCTGCCAAGGAGAGATGGCAGCTGGCATATCTGCCTAAAGAGCTAAAAAGTTCTTAATGTTGTTGGAAAAACTTAGGGCTATGGTGACAAAAGTGGATCTGAGTGTGAATCTCATGGAAAAGCACCTTCTCAAATATTTCCATAGAACTGCAATCTAGGGCTCCAGTTTATTATTGATTCCAGATACCTTTACCATTCACTGATTGTATCGGAGAGAAATGTTGCTGGGTATAATTAGCACCTCCAGATCTCCAGCACTTTTATGGAAATGCTAAAGAGCAAGGGGACTAAGATGCAGGACACCATCTTGTGAATACAGGAGGAAGTAATTCTAGAGATATAAGAACTGCCACTGTATCCTCACATTATCCCATGATACTAATGAGGAGCATACTATGATTTTGAAGATGTCATACTGATCTGGACCCCTTCCTAGCCTACACACTCCATCTGGGTGACCAAGATGCTTTCTGTGTCAAAACTAGGACTGAATTCAGACTGACATAGATCCGGAAACTTCAAGGAAATACATGTAGTACTAGACATTTCTTAATACTGCAATTCCTAGTATATTATGACATTAGCTTTCCAATTTTTAAAAATCTTTTCATTTACTAGATGGGTATTTGAACACTTTTTGGATATTTGATCTGTGCAGATGCTTGTAATGGTACAGTTTAAAATGCTGAAATGTTTGCAATAAATAGTAGTAGCTCTGTTTGGTCGTTTTATTCAACATTCAGAGCTGTAGACATGTTACAGTTAGTAAGAAATGGTTTATATAAATTGCAAAAGAGTAAGTATGTTTGTTTTGATGGTAGATTTTTCTCAAATTAATATCTGTGCATTGGAGTGCTTTATGATTATACCTATGATTTGGGGGCAGCAAGCTCAAGATATATGAAGGTTAGGATTTGCATCTTATGTTGGCTGCCAGATGAAATGAAAATCTACCTGGACAATAGCAGCACTGTTATCTTTCCCCAACAGATAAAGCAAACACCATAAAGCAGCATTTTATTACTAAGGGAAGATACAAAAGATGGTTTTAACTGTCTTTCACAGAGAGAGTAGATAAGAAACATTTGTCCTTTCATTAGTGTAGTATTAGTATTAGTAATTCCATCTTTGTGTTAATATCCAGCGTAATAAAAGTGAACAAAAACTGGCAACAACTGATGGTGAGGAACCCTGCAAAACTATAGGATTTTAATAATTTGTGTCAGTCTTTTTTCTACATAATTATTTTTTGAAAACTATAACCATACAACTTTACAATTCAGAAATATATAAAAGATTTGATTAGGAAATACAATTGCTTGAAAACAGATGCCTCGTTAAGGGCCTGCCAGCATTATCTCTCAAACATATATCATACATATGGAAAGTATATCAGAGATCTGCACACATTGTGAATATATGTGTAGATATGTATTATAAATATGCATATATTGAGCCAGACTTCTTTGAGATGTAACATTTATGATATGGACATGTAGTATTAAAATGTACTGTCTGCTGACTGTACCCTTGATATTGACTGAAGATTTGTGACTACCCTTTGGAAAGTCTTATCATGTAATGCTAAAATACTTAGTGATTGGCCACATTGTATAATGAGATGTAGAAGAGTACTGGTTAAGCAGGTGATAAAGGCTTTGCTATTTACGCAAATGATTTTGTAATTTTTGATAGTTTCTCAATTAAAGCATCATTGAAATATCAGCTCTGTATTAAATCGAGTGTCGTCCACTATAGTATAGATTCCTAAATCTTATAAGCTGTTTCCATCTTGGTACAACATTGCTTCTTTTTAGTTTGATTTAATATAGCTTCATAGCACCTTCAAGATTAACAAAACTTGGCATTGGCTTTCATGAACTTTTGGATACTTGATCAAATGGACCTGATGAAGTGGGCTGGAATAAACAAAAGTTGGTTCCTGGGCTGGAATCCCCTCAGGGATTTCTGCTAGTGTAACAGGGTGTTTGATACCTTCTTGCACAATCCCACCCCCCACTGGCTACACAACCACTGCCAGATAATTTTTCCACCTCACCTGGACAGTCACTCATCCCAGGAGGGGGATAAGTTGCAAAAGCTTATTTGCATTATCAATCAACTGGTAGCCAGTACTCCTGTGCATTTGTGCTGGCAGAACTTTAAAATCCGCTCTCCTCAAGTACGAACTTGGCTATAATCTTTAAGTTGCCACAAGATTTCTTTCTTTTGCTGCAACAGACTAATACTGCTGCCTCCAGTGAAAAATTTAATACAGCACAATTTTTTTTCCTACATTCCAAACTTTCTTGAGCTAATGATAAGCTGAAGGCAAATATCTCTCTCTTGAAAGCATGATTGTTGTCATTTTGCTATAAGCATCTGGGCTCTTTGGACACAGTCTTTCAAATATTCCAACTGTATAAGTTCAATTGCATACTAGTGATTGTTCTTCTTGGTTACAAGTTATAACACATCTCCAGAGTACTTTCATCATAGTACAATTCCACCAGATGTGAAAACAATCCAACTGTTTATATCTTAATTTTTTGAAGGCAGCATCACTTTATCCAATTGTTGAAGATGGTATATTTATTTATAACATTTTACAATGCTGGCCATTTAAAAGTCTCAAAGTAGTTGACTGCGTTAAAACATACATCAAAATGTTTCCAAAGGCTGTAAAAGGATAACACATACCAAATATGGAATATCAGAATAAACGTGAATGGTCAAGCAACCACCCACCACCTGTTATAATTAAACCTTAAATCCCCATACTTCTGAGTATTATTGCCACCATGACCCCCACTGGATCCACTTCCTCTAAATTTGTAGGAAAGGCTTTACCAGTCTTTTTTTTCCTTGTTAACTTTAAAATTCAATATAGGAACCACTCAGTGTGGTATAGTGGCTTGAGTATTGGACTATGACAATGGAGACTAGGGTTCAAGTCTCTGCTCAGCCATGGAAATCTACTGGGTGCCGTTGAGTAAGTCATGCCTCTCAGCCTCAGAGGAAGGCAAAGGTAAACCCCTCTGAACAAATCTTGTCAAGAAAACCCTATGATAGGTTCGCCTTAGGGATGCCATAAGCCAGAAATGACTTGAAGGCCCACAACAACAACAGTAACCAAGTGGTAGGTGTGTTATGATTAATAATAATTGTATTACATACATCTTAATATGTTATATGGATATTATTACACTCTTTGTTCTCTGGCATGTAAGTACTTAGATGTGCAGTTAATTTTATTTGAATACAGTACTAATAATATCTTAAGTATAAAACACAGTGACTGAAATCCTGTTGGTATCTTATGCATAAATAAGTTCCTCTATAGAAGTGGTTGGACAGTTTTGTCTGATTGAGCATGCAGATATGTGTTATGCATGGATGCACATGGTCATTTGGTTGTGCATTTGTTGGCACATTTATTTTCTTGGTTCACTTGCTCAGTGCTGGCATTCACTAAAGGAGTCCACAGCATGATTAATACAGAATCCCATAGCTCTGATGTTAACAGTCTGGATGTAGGATCCCACACAAATCGTTTTCCCTCTCCCCCTGTTCCTCCCCCTGTTCCTGCAGATCCTTTCTTTCTCTAGTCTTCTCTCTCCAGTCTTGTTACTTACATGTTTTCTTCAATACTGGAACAAGGGAATGTCTAGCTCCACCCAAACCCTCTATTGTCGCTCTCCTAAAATGGAAAGCAACTTGTCTAATGAAGAAAAGTTTCTTTTCATGTGGAAGTTTTCCATTTGTGCAAAACCCTTGATATACCAAGGTTCTGGGTCACATAGGAACCTCTTCTCTTAAGGTGCATTGCTTTGCATATAGGAAGGCAGTAACAGCTGGGAGGTATGGGCTATCCTGCTCCTGTACTGAAGAAAATGTGATGTCAGTCACCTGAATGGGGGCTTCTGTCTTCTTCAGAACCCTAGTTGTATTGTTACCGGTCTGTGCACCCTCACTCCATGATATGGTTTAATTGGCAAATATCACGTAATTGGTATAAGATAAAAATTATACACTGCTATTGCTGCAAATCCATACTGGCGAGAGAGGATTGGCTGAACACGTGCAGTGCAAAAGTAGGTCAGATGGGACCTCAGGGTATGGCCAAGTTGTAGTCAGGGAAGCTCTGGTGATTTGCAAATGTCCCTCAATGATTTGACCTTTAGAAACAATACTTCCTGAAACTGTCTCCACAGAGCAACCAATTGCTTTCTTCCTCTGCTTGCTGAAGCTCCCCTTTTGTCTCCTCACCTGTCCCGCCATTAAAGAGCTATCACAATTCTCACAAGTCCTTTGTCACTTAATGCTAAAACTATTAGCTTGTTCTGGACCCTACTGTCTGCTCTGCCGGGGAGCCATTAACACCTTCCTCCTCACAGAGTGGAAACAGAGTATTTAAACCCTGGCTCTGAGCCGGATAGCTTGTAGACATAGGCTGTCACTCAACTGCTCCGATTCCCATTCCTGTACTACCCTCAGACCCTAGTTGAGCCACATTACTTTGTTTCTCCTCTCCATATAGGTAAACATCACCCATTTGCTCTGACTTCTTGTTACCCAATTTTTCTTCTCTTTTCCTTCAGTTAGCCTTGTGTGATTGTGAGACTGCTTGGTTCTTATGTGCATGTTATTGTTAATTCCCACAATAAAACAAATATTCTTTGAAATCTCTGCCGGGTGTCCCTGCATCAGTACTGGTATATACAGGTATAAAAGATCCTGCTAGGTTACTCCCCTCTCACAGGCCACCCCTTTGAACTAACATTCCCCACTGTTTCATGGAGGCACTGACGTTGTGGGTGGACCTCTGAGTCACCCATGTTTTTGGGCAACACTATCTAACTATGATTCTTACTGTCATCACATCATTCCAACAACACTTCTCACTCTCTCCTTTAGTCATTCCTATACAAATTCAGTTCACCCAGCATCTTTGTGAACACTCTTACCATACTTTAGCATACAGTACCTAATATTATATTTCAGATACACAAGCTGTTTTTATAATTTATGTAGCACTACAAGTATCCGTTTAACTGAAGCCTGTTTTGAAATGAAGTTAAAAGCAAATGTTAATTGAGATAAAACACTGCATATATGTTAAAGGACTGGTTTTCTTGAATAAATGCAAAAGCATTTTAATATCAGCTTGTTTATTTTAATAAACACATAATAAAATGTATTCTTTTTATAAGAAGCAGCATCAGGGTATCAGCAACAATCTCTGAAAATGTAGATCATTCTTGAACTGATGCAATAGCCAATACCATATACACAGTTATTTGTTCAATAATAAAGAAGATCTTTTTCAAAAAGATGGTATTTTGGAACAAATCCATAAAATGAGAGAAAGGCGTTAGATTGGAAGTATCTCCAAAAAGAATCATGCATATTACTATCAATTTTATTCAGAGGTCATGTAGAACCCCATAATATTTTATAGTAACTTCTCAATATTTATGCATGTTGATAGAGTCATATCTTTCATGAAAACTGCCAGATGGATAAATTATAAGCTTTGTATAATAAAACTATTATATTGTTTATTAGAATGCACAGCACACCCCAAGAAAAGCTTAGTGAAACACTAAGGGTTGCATGCTGTTTGCAACTGAAGGTGACCCAAAGGGAAGAACTGCCTTATTTGCTTAATTATTTCTCATGGGTGAATAACTAACATCAGTGTGACTTTCTGATGCATTGTTAAAAACATGAGAAATTCCGTCCCACCCCGTTTTCAATTCTATTTTATGGATAGTGCTCCTAACATTCTGAAGCATTAGTTAACGGCTTGACTAGTTAAAGAATTACTTTTACTTGTACAGACTTGGCCCTGTTGCTCTTGGCAATGGGATGCTTTTGTGTGCGAGCAAGTATTTGTCCTGATTCTCCTTGGGTCCTTTTTGTTGATTTCCACCTTTCCAGGTATGCCCCACTGATTATAAAGACTTGCTTTCCGATCACTGAGGACCAGGTCTAATATTAAATACCATAGAAGGCTGATTTTTAGACTTACTTAGCATTTTGGAATAGTAAGTATAAATATGAGGTAAAATATTAATTCTTTTTTTTAAATTTAGGTAATATGAACTTTTTGATGTTATATTGCTGGTTTTGTGTAGCTAATCAAATCTGAGTGACTCAGGTAAGAATTTTGACTTTCAATCAATGTTATGAAAATGCTCAATTAAGATTTTTTTTTTTTGCTTTGCTTTCCATGGAAACACAATAGACCTTTTTGTTTAAAAAATACATTAATGTAAATGATAGTATTTATTCAATTTTGAAATTAACTTTCATATAATTTAATATATAAAATGCCTTCTTCTAACAGAAAAGAAATCACAAGAACTTCAGTGGTTTTATGTTTTATATCTTGTTTCAGAAAAAGAGAGACAGTGAAATAAATAAGAATATTTTAGTTGTCTTTCTGGAGAAAATAAAAACTAAGTAAAGTAATGACCAAACTGTGCATAATGTAAATTTTAAGTAGAATGGGCCTAGTCTTCCTTGAGACTCTGGTAGAAAGGATGAGAAGTAAAAGAGAAAGTGCTGCTGTTCAATGCAGATAGATTGAATCTGAATCAGGATGTGGGGAAGCATAGACTAAAACATCCCCCTATCACAGTCCAAACCTAGGATTCCCCCCACATGCACATTATTTTTTAAAAAAGCAATTCACACAGTTGTTATTTGCAAATATGGTATCATTTCAATGTTGGTCGCAGTAGTTTATCATTGTACATCTGTGTGCACATGTCTTCAAGTCTTAATTTTTATATCGTGTTACTAAAAATAAATATATAAATGTTAGCATCTGTGTAATTTTCCTCTCAGTTTATTTGTTTTGCATTTAGGCTGACTGTGGAGCTATTACTGTGTTCTGTTATTAAATACACTGAAGTAGGCTAACCTAATTGAAAACTTCTGGATCATTGGCATGCACCGACCAACACTTCTTTTTGGTAATCTTTTGACTGGCAGAAGAGTATAGCATTTCAGTTCCTGATTTTCCAGCAGTAACCTTGGGTGGGACTGGTGACCAAATACTAGGCTGTTGCTTCTCAGTGAGAAGGTACTTGCCCCAGAGCTTGGTTTTGCAACTCTTCCCTCCACTGTATATCTGATACCAAAATGATCTATCTCCATATAGCTCATATCCCAGCTAGTCCATTGAACATTTCTTAGCTTTTGCCTGCAATTTACACAGGAATGGTAGAAATCACTTGCCATTATACTATATTATAGTATTAATTTCCACTTTAAAGCTTTCTATTTTTTCAGAGAAGGAGAATGCCAATTCAGATTTTACTGTATGATCATCGTCCTTACTGTAATGTACTCAGTTTTGTGGTGGTGGTAGTAAAACTCCCACTCCCACTAGGCTGAACTGCTGTGATATTATCAAATGTTCATGAATATTCTGTAACTGGTCAGGTAAATCTCAATCAAGATAGAAATACCATCACACACACACTCTAGTGCTTACCATGTTCTCTGTCTACATCTCACTCTCCAGTTAGCTGCAGCTATATATTTCTTTTTTACACACACAGTACTATAGACCATTACCTTGGTGCAGTGTGTACTGTACAATTCTCCCTGCATCTGCTGCAATGTGATAAAAGAACATACCTGCAGTGTAATAACGTTAGAAAGAGCACACTTATAACAAAAAATGCACAGCCCACTAGGATGCAACGTGATAGCATGCCTACGAAGTTATGTGACTCTTAAATTGGATGAGTACTTTATTTACATAACCTAAACAAACATGTGTTTCATGTGTGTATTTGTATGTGTTGTTTTTAAAATGTCTATTATGACTATGTTTATTATGTTATGAATGAGATCTTAGATGGACTATGTAATGTTTGTCTTTTTTAGTTTTTAATAAATCTATATTTAAAAAAAATTGGTTGAGTACTGTACTTAATTAGTTAGACCTTGCTTAGAAGCAGACAGAATTCAAATAAAGATAAACAGCCAGCATTAACGTATAGTTTCAGAATCCTGAAATGTATCATGAATGTTAATCATGAATAGGTTAGGAAAGATAAAACAATATTCAGAGGGCTTTTTCGGGTTCAAAATAAGTCGTATCAAAGGATCAGGTATGATGTTTAGAATGGACTAAGAAACAAGATCTGGGACAAATGTAAGGTCTAGAAAGTAAGTAAGATTTGAGTTCTGCACCTAGGCAGTACATAGAAAAGGAGGCTTTAGTCTGTAATGTTATCACAGTAAGAGTTGGGCTGCAAATAATTCTTTCTCAGTGGGGAAGATGTATCTTTCCAACTCAGTTCTCTCCTGTTAAAGTCTACTGCACTAAGTCTTTAAAGTAGGCCTGCCTTGTTTTTATGAAGCAGTGATTTGCTGGGTTAGATTAAGATTTTTCTGGAGCTGGGTATGTGGTGCTTTAATGTTTGAAGAAGCCCAAAATTTAGGAGACAGGCAGGAGGCCTTAGTAGAAAATAGTACTTACTGTGTGGCAAGATAGTTCTTGACACTGAGAAGAGTACCTTTATTTTTAAAATAAAAGATTGTGACTTCTCTTAAAAATGGTTTTGTAGGACCTAGAGCCTGCCTTATTTATGCATGTTGTGGACCAATTTAGGGTTGTGAAAATGGGTTATTTAAGGAAGACACTTCATATGTATGAATGTTGCAGAATTCTTCTGTTCATGTGTTCTGGTTCAGTCATCAATATAGTAAAAGTATTTATTTAGTTTCATTTAAATCCTAACCTATCTGGAGGAATCAAGATGTTCACAGTTATGTTGAATAATGTCGGTATGAGCATGCTGCTTAGAAGGCTCAACATAGAATCGTCAGATCAGATCCAGACTCTTCTCCTTTCAGTGGGAATTCTGCTGGGAGGATGAATGGCTTTTGCTAATTTCCTTTGCTCCTCTAAAAATCTGCTGCAGAGGATTTGGGGATCTGCTCTGGCAGATTGTCAGACGGTGCAAGTATATGTAGGAAAAAATGGGTGAAGGTAACCCACCCACTCTGCCAGTAGAATTCTTCTGCTGCATCTGATGCTTTCTGTGGAGTGAGTGAGTGGTGAAGCTGGACCCTGTCTATAATATCTAAATGGGCATAAGAAGAATGGAGGAAAATACTAACTTTCACAAAAATGCACAAACAAAACAATTATGAAAATGGTAACAAACCTTTAATATTTTCAAATGGTGCTGTACAGTGTTGAAAAAAAATCCTACTTCAACTGTCAAGAAATCTGTTTTTTTGAGATCGGAAGGTACAGAATAGATTTTTTTTTCTCGTCAAGCATCTTACAACAAAGGACAGGGTTTTTTTAAACTTTCAGGAAATGACATGGTGATGTTCTTTCAAATGAGGAAATGAATCCTTTTCCAGTGAAAATGAAATCCTCCACATTTCTCAGTTGCTTTTTAAGCCTTTCAACCTGTCAGTGAAATTGTGTAATCAAATAATAGCATGTTTGAGACTTATTGCCTTTACTTGAGAACTGGTACCATCAAATGGTGGCACTCTGTTGATTTTAATCACAGTGAGCTAAGTTCTTCAAAATTAGAGTAGCAGCATTGGTTCCAGTGGAATTACTCTAGAATGTCTATCATATAAGAGCAAAATTCTGTTTACTTAAGGAAAATAAGATGCCCTGTAAGGTTTTGGCATGCTACTAGACCAAATTTTTTTAAAAAAATCTTTTCATGGAGGCTTTTTATTCAAATAGCAGATGACTTGCTAAAATTGTTAGATATGTACCTACACTGTTGTGATGAGTATTCAAGGTTATTGTGATGCTCAAATTAACATAATATTTTACTTATTGCCTTTTGCCAGTTGTGCTTTGTACCTCCTCAGCACTGTACTATGAACTTGCTGCCATGCTGCAAATGCATTTTTCTTTTCTAGCATGTTTTTGTTACCTGCTTTTTCCAAAAATTAGAACTCTAAGAGCTCAAAATATAAAAGACCAGTACAATTAAAAACAGGAAAAGTGAACATTAAAATAGAATTACAGTATTTACAGTATTAAAACAATTCATCTCTCAAGTTAAAAGAATAATTGTAATTAAAGAGATAAAAAGCTCCTAAAAACCATTTGGTTAAAACAATACAGCATCCCTTAGCCTGTTCTTTAAAAACTTTCTGCTTTAAAAGCCTTCTGAGGGAAGGACATACAAGGAGGGGGCCATTCTGGCCTCCCTGGAAAGGAAGTTCCAGAGTTTAGAGGCAGCCATTGAAAAGGCACCCTCTTATGTTCCCACCAGCCGTGCTTGCAATGCTGGTGGGGCTGAGAAAAGGGACTCTTGATGATCTGAAGCCCAGGCCGGCTCATAGATATGGCGTGCCAGATAGCCTGGATCTGAGGCATAAAAGACTATATACAGACCTGCACAACTTGGCAGTAGGTAAGGGCCAAAATTAAATAGGCTAAACTTCGTCGGGCCGCAGATACGCTTGTAGCACCTCACTTTCCAAGCAAAGTTATAATAGTGGTATAATAATGTTTTCTATTTGCAAAATAGTTTAATCATTGATTAAACTATTTTGCAAATAAATTAAACAATATTATAAAAAAGGGAAATTTCAATTATTGTACTTATTACTTTAGGAACAAAAATGCACCTATGGAGCACGCAAGAAGAAAACAAAGGGGAGGCTGATGAGGTGGGTCTGCAAAGACCCTTCCCCCCAATACAACGTGTATATGTGAAATCCTGGAAGGCTGTAATTCTATGCACACCACCACTAAGCAAGCAAACCCCACTGCGGACCAGTACCAAACTGCCCGTCTGTTACCCAATCCTCTGCATGAGTGGTGAAGCCCTATTAAACTGGATGGAATTTACTTCTGAGTAAATATGTTTAGTCTGTAAGAGGAGGCCAAGGGAACATTTAGTCTCTGGTGGGAGGAGGCTACTCAAGCTTTTATCCTGAATCAGCAGACAGTATACAACCAAGCAGCTTCAAATCCTGCTTCCTTCAACCAACCCACTTCTTGTTTTGCTCTTCCTTCTTTCCTTCGCATTGCAAGCCTGGAAATGGACCTGTTCTTTGCTGCACTTTCCCCCTCCCCTCCTCCTCCTCCTCCTCCCCACAGTGTCCCCAGGCACATTTACTCAAAAGTCACACGGCTTTCCTCTTAAATAATTGTTGCTGGGATTACAACCTTCTCTCATACATGAAACAGATCAGCCCTGCTTACCCCCAGGTAAATGTACATGGTCCAGTGTTATGTAGTTGTTTTTCCATTTTGCAAACAGCATCTCGAAGGATTGGGCTAAGCATGTGCGCACCCCCGGGTCTTCCTTGGACTCCCCCTCTCCAACACAATGCCAGCATAAGGAAATTCATGCTCTGCCTTGTGTTCCTAGAGATGGTTTGAGCATTGGACTTGGACCTTGGAGAGCAGGGTTGATTCCCCACTGGGGCATGGAAACCCACTGTGTGACCTTGGGTGTGTCACACACTGTCAGCCCCAGAACCCCCCTCCATACCAGATTCGCCTTAGGGTTACCAAAATGACTTGGAAAGCACACAACAACTTCTGTCCCTACTGCTGCACTTGTTTTCTCTTCTCTTCTCTTCTCTTCTCTTCTCTTCTCTTCTCTTCTCTTCTCTTCTCTTCTCTCTTCCTCTTGGGAGAAGGTTCACCGCATGGGCCAACAACCCCCATTGAATTGAGCAATCAGCCATCGCAGCCCCAGAGTGCCCACCGGCCAGTCTTTCTTTCTGTTGCCCCTTCTTTCCTTCCCTCCCACACTGATGAGTCCTCCAGCTGCAAGGTGAAAAAAAAGGGGCTCCTTGGAGGAGATGGAGGGGGTGAGAGGGGAACGTATCAAGAAGGAAAAGAAAAGTGGGGGTGATGCTCCAAAGGAATTAACATTGGAGGTGGTGGCAGCAAGCAATTTGGGCTGCATGAAGTCCCTTGGTGGACCGCAAGTAGCGTGCAGGCTGTATGTTGTGTAGGCCTGGCTTTATAGGTTATAACCAGCACTTTGAATTGTGCCTGGAAATAAACTAGCAGCTAGTGGAGTTGTTTCAACGGGGGTGTAGTATGGTCCGTAACCTACCCGAGCTCACAGTTTAGTTCTTTGGACCAGTTGAAGTGTTTGAACATTCTTCAAAGCCAGCCCCATATTGATACATATTGATGGCACCGCATCCCAAAATTCTGGACTGCCTCTCCCTGTGGTTTCATGTATATGCTAAATAGCACAGGGGACAAACAGAACAGAAATATGTTTTCTATTGATGCTGTCACAGTTCTGAATGTGCCTTTCACAAACCTTTTAGAACAGAAATACTTGAACATAGTTTTGTACTGTAAAGCAGTGGTCACAACCAGTGGTCCGCAGACCACTGATGGTCCGCAAGAAAATTTTGGTGGTCCATGGAGAAATTTGGACATTATTTGCCTTCTGACTTCCGGTTTGGATATGAGAGCTGGAGATATGGTCCTTGGCATGCTCCGCTGAAGACCACCACTGCTGCAGATTGCTGATGCTGGGGGGACTCCCATACTGGCTTGCCAAGTACCCCTGAACTAAAGGAGTCTTGCTAGAGGTGGATTTGTGACCAGGAGCCAAGACAGGACCTTTATGATGAACCAGGAGGAGGTAGCTGAAGGGTCTTCCAAGAGGCTGTTGCTACCATTTTTTCATCTCGCCTGTGGCAGTTTGGAGGAGATGGGAGGAATTACCTCTCTCTCCATACATCCAGCCATCGAATTTCTTCTGGCCAATTTTTAAACACACACACACACACACACACACACACAATTGCTTATTTTTTTGTTACATGATAGAGCTGGAAGACCTGTGTTGGGGACAGGGCAAGAAGATCTTCTAGTTCGGACTTTGAATTAACTTTCTACAGAGGACCTCCATGAGTCCAGGAGGATTTCCTCCCCTTCCCTCACGCTTCTTTGGAATGGTGCGTTTGTTGCTCAAAGAAGAAGATGAAGAAGAAGAAGGAGATGGAGGTGGAGAAGAAGGAGCCCAGCACAAGGTATTTAACAACTATCATACAACAGACAAACTAAACTCAACCTTGCTGTTTTCCCTACTGAAGTTTTTTTTGTTTTTGTTTCTGTGCCTAATTCCTAGTGTTTCCCTCTTGGTTTGCTAAGACACAACTGAAGACAATCCATCGTTTCTCTTTTCCTTCTGCTCTAAACTCAAAATGAACTAACAGCCCAGAAGTGCTTAGTTTAAATTTTCAGCGAGATCCATTTTGCAAAACTGATCTTTCCCCTTTTTTTGAATTTGGGAGACCCCATGTGTGTGAAAATTGATGATGTGAAAGACTCTCCCACTCTATGTCAATTTGACTGCTTGAGATGCTGCCTTTTGTTGATTTATCGTCTGCTCCCCCCCTCCTTTTCAACTTGACTGTGATTCTCCTGTAGTCTTCACCCAGGTTTGTTGGAAGGTATTGTGTGTGACCTCTGTGACTACAACTGTTACTGCTCTTAGACCCATACTGTTAGACATTTGATGGCTATATCTGTTTATGCTCCAAAACCAAAACCAACTGCAACACAAAGAGAAAAGAACAACTCAGAAGAAGTGAGAGGAACTGAGAAAACAACAGTAAAGGAGCAAGACACGAGAGAGGGAGAAGAGGGGAGAGTGGAGAGAGGTCTGGAAGGAACAGTGAAAGATAACAAACTCATTTATTGAACCTGCTTAATGAATTTATTTGATAAATTTATTTGATGAATCTATTGAATCAATTTCTGTATAGATTGGGAAACTAAAATTCAGTGTGTGACTTCTGTAATACCCACACTGCAGAAACAGTAAATATATTATCAGGATAGATATTTTGAATGAATTGACACAGTGGCTAATGAACGAACTGATATTTTGATTTATCTTTATAGTACCTGCCTGATGAACTAAGGTGTCTGTAAATATCAGAATATGTATCGGTTGGTATTTTGATTTATCTCTATAAGATCTACTTGATGATTCAAGTTGCTTGTAAACAATAATTTTGTTATAATTAAACAAGTGCATTTCATATGAATAAAATGGAACTTTTATGATCATTATTTTATAAATGTTTGTACCTTTTTTAAAACATTCATGTTAATGGTCCCCGGGATTCAAAATTGTGAGTTTAGTGGTCTGTGAGGTCCGAAAGGTTGACGACTGCTGCTCTAAAGAATACTTGCCAATATTTATGCACCACTGTACTTGAAAAATACATCTAGGCCCTTTCTACATGACGATGGCATCCTGGCGTGGGGACATGAGAGGAATGGGACCATGATGACACTTCTGCATGACATCCTTCTTGCTTCGCCAGCTGGTACAATTGTGGAGTATATAATTGAAGGAGAAACTCCATCAATGGCTCTTGATCACACAGTGCTCCCATCTTTCCAGGCCATGCGGAAGGGCAGGAAGTGTGATGGAGGCACTTCCTTCCCCAGTGCAGCATGAGAAAGAGCCCAGCTGCGCTGTGGAAGGCAAGTGCACGTCTCTGACACTCCCTTCCTAAGGGAGCCAGTGGGGTGCAGAGGGGAGTGTTCCCGTCACACTTCCTTCCTGGCAGAAGCACTGCTGGGATTGTGACGGGAGGACAACTGGATCAGGTAAGGTGTAGAAATGGTCCTAGTGTAAAAGAAAGAGTATGGACGTGTATGTGTTAGAACATAACATTTTTCAGTTAAATGTGTAGTTTATAAATGGAAATCTAAAGTTTTAAATTTGTTCATGGATTCTTTTGCTCATTTATGTCAGATTTTGTGTATTTTGAGAATTTTTTTAGAACTTGATAATATTCTCTAGTGTTGCTGAAAAAATGCTGGTGTTGTAATAATTACAAACTTGCTAGTTCTCATTGTGTGGTGTGATTAAGGAAAATTTGGGTGTTTTGTGTATAGCCATTGAAATTCTTGAAGATGTTTGATAGTAGCAACAGATAAAAGAGCCTGTAAAGGCTAGGCAGGCTTTCCTGCCTGGCCTTAATCTTTTACAACATGTTCCTCTCAAGGTTGTGTATTTCTTTACTTCCCTGAGCTATTTGCAGAAAATGTGAAGAAGGGAAGAACAATCCAAAGTGGTGGCTCAGAGACCAGAGTATCAGGGGATGGATGGGGTTTGTGTATGTGTGTGTTTTTTTTTTTTTTTTGCTATGATGGGTCTGGTTTTGTGTTTGGGAAACAGAGCAGATTTGGAACTGATGAAACAAGTGTGACTTCTCACTGCTTACAGAATATCTTGTTTTGGTGTTTCCTCTCATTTACTATAGACCTGCTTGTATCCTTGGCAGTGCCCTCTTACTGTTGCTTTCCTCTGCTGGCTGTGATCCTCTTAGCTGTCAGAGTAGGGCTCCTCTTTGCTTGGTTCCTAGAACCCTTTCCAACTGCCAAAACTGAGAGGTAAATATTGTATTCTATGATTAGAAAAATATACGCAATTTCACATTGTGCTGTTCAAGTATTTCCTATAGATTCTGTGTTGCAGTAGTGCAATTCTTTTGATTTTTAAGGAAAGTTCACAGTGGCCTTTAACAGATAATTGTTATGTCAAGTGAGCGGAATTATTTTGAAAGTGAAAAAATAGTAAATGTACACTATCAAATGTATTTGAGCAGATATAACCTATTTTTATAAGACAGATTAGATTGTTAGGTTTCTGCTTATAATCACACGGCTCAAATTTTTTGCAAAACTTGAGTTTTACACATTTGTAAATAAAGATTTCAGAAATCATAGTATCTATGATTTGTTAATGAATTCTTTGAAATACAAAATAATTAATGAAAAAAATTTGGTTTCCTTGCAAAGATAAAAGGCTTGGCTACAGCTGCAAAGTATTGCTTGAACTATTTTAGTAAGTATACAGCTGTAGATCTGTGAAACTAGTAACATGACATTAATATCTCATTTGTCTTCCTTTAGCATTGGGAAATATTTCAAGGTACAGATATAGAATTGTAGAGTCATAGACACCACAAGGGCCATCAAGTCCAATCTCCTGCATATAGGAATACATAATCAAACCACTCCCATCAGATGGCCATCCCGCCTCTGCTAAAAATCTCCAACGGAGGAAACTCTACCACATTCCAAGGTGGCATCTTCCATTTTCAAACTGCTGTTACCATGAGAAAGTTCTTCCTAATGTGTAGGTGGAATCTCTTTTCCTGTTGGGATAAGGCTGCTTGTTTGTGTGTTTGAGTTGGGAAGAGATTTGGTTGTGTGATCATTAGGCTCTAGTTTTCCTCTTGTGTTTTGGTGATCTTGTGTCTGTTGCGTTAAGGCTGGTTGTTTGTGTTCTCACTAGGGCTCTATTGTGTGTAGGTTGAGAGGAAGTGTATCAGAGACTTGGTTGAGGGAGGAGCTAGAACTAGCTCACTATTTAACTTTAGCCCCAGTGCCTGGAGCTTGGCGAACAGGAGCTCAGTGAACAAACAGCAAGGCCAAGAGGTGTTTTGAAGGAGTGTTTCGCAGAGGAGGCCTGGAGTTCTGTGTCAGTGTCTACTTAGGACTACTGTGTATGGAAGATGAAGATGCTGCTGCAATCATCTGTGGTATATTTATATTCTTGACAGAGGCTGTGGGTAGCTACAACTGCAGCAAGAGCAAGTTGATTGCCCTGTTGGAAGAGAATGTCCAGCAACTTGAGGCTCGTGTCTCTACTCTTCAGCATATTAGGGAGCATAAGTTTTTTTTTTTTTTGACAGACGAGAGCAGACTGTCCTGGATGAGGAACAGAGAGGGGATGTCTCTGAGGAGGAAGTCGTTTCCCAAACACAAGAGGTAGATATTTGAAGAAATATGACACATAGAAGTAGAAAGACCAAGGGTCTTTCTGCAAGTTTGGAGCTACAGAATTGATTCAGAGCTTTCTCCCTTATCAGAGAGAATGAGGAACAGGATCAAGAGCAACAGTATCAGTCCTCAAAGAATGTGCAGGTGACCTTGGAAGATTCAGCACATGGATTGGCCCCTGCTAGTTCTGAGAAGAGATATCTTCTGGTGGTAGGGGATTTCCTGCTAGGAGAACAGAAGCAGTAGTTTGTGGGCCTGACAGGATATCTTGTCAGGTGTGTTATCTCCCTGGGACAAAGATCAGTGAAGTAGTTGAGTGATTGACAAAACTTGTCAAGTCCACTAACTGTTACCCCTTCTTTTTGGTTCATGTGGGAATCAGTGACACTGCGAGGGACAGCCTTCAAATCACAAGAGATTATGAGGCTCTGTGTAGGAAGCTGAAGGACTTTGATGCATGGGTTGTCATTTTATCTCTCCATTCAGTTGAAGGATATGGACCAAGAAAGGAGAAAGAAATAATGGAGGTGAACAACTGGCTCTGCAGATGGTGCTGCCAGGAATGATTTGGCTTCTTGGACCATGGGTTGCAGTTTCATGAAGATGGGCTTCTGGCAAGTGATGGGTTACACCTCACCGTAGTTGGCAGGAACATTTTTGCCAAGAGTCACGCAAACCTGATCAGGAGGGCTTTAAACTGAGTTATGTGGTGGAGAAAGACAGTATTCTTGAGGGCAGGAATTCATTGATTACTGGAGAGAATAGCTCAAATCTTATAGGAAAACTGGGTGAACAACCCAACAGTGGAAGGAAAAAACCTTAAATAAGCAGCTTGGGGAGGGAATGACCCATGATCTGAGATGTCTCTGCACTAATGCACAGAGCAAAGGGAATAAACAAGACGAACCTGAACTCTTAATGTGGCAAAGCAAATATGATATTCAGGCATGACTGAAACTTGGTGGGATGAGCCTGATGATTGGAATGTAGCAACAGATGGGTATAATCTATTTCAGAGAAATAGAGAAACAGGAAAGGAGTAGAAGTAGCACTGTATGTCAAGAATGTTTATATATGTAAGAGGTGCATGACTTAAATCTTGGAAACCAGGTTGGAAGCATCTGAGTAAAAAGTGGTAGAGAAACAACAGTGATATCATTGTGGGGGTCTACTACAGATCCCCAAACCAGGCTGAGGACTTGGATGATGCCTTCCTAGAACAGATGACCAAACATTAAGAAAGGAGAGATTTAATAATAATGGGAGTTTTCAACTATCCAATTTGTTGGAAGTCAAACTCTGCCAAGAATATAAGGTCCAACAAATTCCTCACTTGCCTTGCCTACAGTTTCATTGTCCAGAAGGTTGAAAAGCCAACAAAGGGATCAGCTGTTTTAGATCTGATCTTAACTAATTATGATGACCAGGTGAATGAGGTGGAAGTGGTGGGATTGTTAGATGGGAATGACCATATTCTCCTGGAGTTTGTTATGTAGCAGAAAGAGGAAGCCAAGCACAATAAGATACGTATTTCAGATTTTAATAAAGTGGATTTCAGTAAACTTAGGGAAATACTGGATGTGATCCCATGGTCAGGAATACTAAAATACAGTCCTCCCTCTAGGTTTGACCTTCACAAATTTGATAATTCATATGTGCTTGCCTCCTCACTGCAATTTTTCTCCTTGCATTCCTCATCCCAGGCTTGCAAGGCTTGGGTTTAAAACAGATGTGTGTTCTTTTTGGGTGAGCAAAGCTCTTCCCTTCCACTCCTGGAGGCATGTCCTCTCTCCCATGTGGCTGCACTTTCTGCTGTGTAATGGCTGCTTGATTGGAAAGGTGCTCTCTTTGCTCCTACCGCTCCCTTTTCAAGATGGCCACCAGAAGTAACTAGAAGGAAGAACTGTGCTCTTCTCCCTTTGAGGGGAAAGTATCGGTAAGCTCTTTACTGTGTCTTCGCCCTCCCCGGGGCCAGAGGCAAAGGAATGGGAGGGGGGAGCTCTGGAGAGGAATTCAGGGGTCGGAGTTATTTACAATTTTTCCACTTTTGGGAGGCTTCTGTGCCCCTAACCCTTGTAAATGTGAAGGGGCTACTGTAGAAGGGAGTTCATGGTGGATGCAAGTTTCTTAAAAAGTAAGATATTGAAAATGCAATTTCAAACAATTCCAAGAGGACGAAAAATGGGAAGTGTCGAAAGAATCTGGGATGGATATTTAAAGAATGTTCAATTGAGCAAAGATTTAAAAGAGAAATGTATAAGAAATGGAAGAAGGGGGGTGGGGGGAATCATCAAAGAGGAATTCAAACAAATAACAGCACATGTAGGGAGAAAGTCAGAAAAGCTGAAGTGCAGAATGAACTCAGGCTTGCTAGAGAGGTTAATAACAATACAAAGGGCTTTTTTCTTGTTCTGTCTGTAGCAAAAGGAAGAACAAGGAAAACGCAAGAAGATGGTGCATTGTTAACAGGGACAGAGAAAAGGCAGAATTACTCAACACCTTCTTTTCCTTGGTTTTCTCCTAAAAGGATAAGAGAGTTCAGCCTGGGGAAAATGTATCAGATGATGCAGTAGAGGAAATGCAGCACACAATAGGTAAAGAGGTACTACAGGAATATCTGGTTACTCTAAAATGAATTCAAGTCTCCAGGGACAAATGAACTACATCCAAGGGTATTAAAAGAACTGGCAGAAGTAATTTCAGAACCACTAGAAATCTTTGAGAATTTGTGGAGAAAAGGTGAAGTCCCAGCAGACTGGAGGAGGGCAAATGTTGTTCTCATCTTCAAAAAGGACAGAAAAGAGGACCCAAACAATTACTGCCCAGTCAACCTGACATCAATACCAGAAAAGATTCTAGAGCAGATCATTATACAGACAGTCTGTAAGCATTTAGACAAGAATGCCATGATCACAAAAATTCAGCATGGGTTTCCCCAAAAAAGTCATGCCAGACTAACCTTAACATGTTTTTTAAAAAATAGAGTTACTAGCTTGGTAGATGAGAGGAATGCTGTGGAGGTAGCATATCTTTATCTCAGTGAAGCCTTTGAAAAAGTCCCCGTGATATTCCTGAAAACAAGCTAGTAAAATGTGGGCTAGACGATACTACTGTTGGGAGAATTGTAATTAGAGAGAAGCAACCCTGTGGGTACCATGGGGCTCTGTACTGGGCCCAGTGCTATTCAATATCTTTATCAATGGCTTGGATGAGAGAGTAGAGGGCATTCATATCAAATTTGCAGATGACATCAAATTAACACTGCAGAGGATCAGAATTTGAAATGAATTAACAAAATGAATTTCAATAGGCAGAAATGTAAGGTGCTACAGTTAGGAAAAAAAATGAAATTCACAGATACAGGATGGGTGACACCTGGCTTGACCACAGTACATGTGAAAGAGGCCTGGGAGTTGTACCAGTCACAAGCTGAACTTGAGCCAGCAGTGTGATGCCGTAGCTAAGAAAGCTAATGCAATTCTGGGCTGCGTTAATAGGAGTATAGTGTCTAGGTTGAGGCAAGTAATAGTACCACTCTGTTCTGCTTTAGTCAGACCTCACCTGGAATATAATGTCTGGTTCTGGGCACCACAATTAAAGAAGGACATTGACAAGCTGGTATGTGTCTGGAGGAGGGCTACCAAAATAGTAAAAAACCTGGAATCCCTGCCCTTTGAGGAACGGCTTAGTGAGCTGGTATGTTTAACCTGGGGAAGAGAAGGTTAAGAGGTGGCATAACAGCCATTTATTCTTTATAGCTTAGGTCTTTTTGTTTTGATTACTGAAAGCTTTGGTGTATCCAGAAGGGATAAAAGTGAATACTTTATACTGGTTTTGTTCAGGTTATTTCTTTCATATTATGCTGTGTTGTCTTTCTGTTCTTCTTTGGCATTTTAGGAATGTTTTGAAATGTACTGTGGCTCTTCATGCATGAAGGGAGAATAGAAGCCCACATATTTGATATGGCTGGCTAACACAAAAAGCATGTGGAAGATTCTTTGGGTTAATTATTTTTGATATATAATTATCCATGTCATAAATAAAATATGCTCCCACTTTGCATGGTTGACCATTAAACTCATTGGTCTGCCATTTGTCAAGGATGATGAACTTCTGTATTGTCAGGGATCATTTCTTTCTCCAGTGATCTAAAGCAATACATGTGTGTGGCTTTAGAATCACCTCCTCATGAGTAGTCTTTGTAATAAAATAGTAGTAGTAACAGCATAGTTATAAGAGAATTATGGTTATTGAGCACTTGTAGTTTGGATTAGGTGGGCTGTTGTGTATAAAATACAAAAGATAGCAGTAATACCAAGTATGAAGTCTCTTGTTTCTTGCAAACTGAAACTATCTTTATTTTTCCTTATAACTGAAACTATGGAGAAACCTGAAGCTAGAACTGACCTGAGTTTCATGAACAACTTTATGCCCTTCATGAACAACTTCATGCCCTCCACCAATGGGGGAGAAGGCCAAAAGTATTTGAAGGAGAAGAAAAGTAGAAACATTATCCTGTGATGAAACACAGGGTTTCCTATTCCATCCTTCCTACTCATCTCTCCATCCCATCTCCCCCCATTTCTTAGGAGCTATAAGTATCCTCCTGAACAGTGTGCCATGGGGCTTGGAGGACTGCTAGGGAGGGGAGAGTTGTCCCAAATTAGCATCTCCACCCAAGTTTGGATGGTTCTGTCCCTTCTCTAGCAGCTTCCTCTAAGCCCTATCCCATACGATTCAGAAGAGCCACCAATTCTGTGGGTATAGGCAGTTACAGAAGCAAAGAAGGAACAAGAAATATCTATTCCATGAACCTGCTTTAGTTGTCTTCTCTTAGAAACTAAGTGAGTGTGTTTTTGTGAATGTATACAGGTATGTGCATTCCAGGCTGCCTATTTAAGGTTGCCCAGGATTTGAGATCAGTAGCAGAGGTCTGGCTGTGTTTCTCAGCACCCCAAGAAACTAGATTGGTGAAGACTTAAGACTAAGCTTTTTCTGTTGGTGCTGTGTTGTGCAACTCCTATGCAAGGGAAGTCAGGCTAGTTCCATTCTCACAGAGCTTTTGGTAGGTGGCCAAAATTGTTTTATTCCATTTGCCTGTTAGTTTTTAAAAACTTTGTTACAAATGATTATAAATTTGTTTTTAAATTATGATTTTATCTTTTATGATTTATTGTAAATTGCTTTAGGATCCCTTGTGGTCTGAAAAAATAGTAAAGTACTAAAAAGTAGTAAACACTTTACTGTTTAAAAGATGGGGAAGAAACAAAGAGTATATACATTTAGGGGATGGAGAAGACGGGCTTGAGAAATTGTAAAAACTAGATAGGTATAGTTTGGTTGGACTATAGGAAGCATGGAAGAAGTAAGATTTTGAAGGAAGATGGAATTTTAAGTTATTCAGTTCACACTTCTGTCCAAATCCTTATGCGCGGCATGCATCCTTGTTAAATACACCCTGTTGAATGTTTTCTTCCATGTCATTGGGCGGAGAGATTTTGCCAGGTCTTAGTCCAGATTTCAAGGCATTATCCGAGGTGCTGAACCCTCTCCCCCAAATATGCTCATTAATTTGGATAGTTCCTTTAAAATTAAGGTTTTCAATCCTGAGGTAGATTCGCCACCTCTCTGACGTGGAGCCACCAGCTTCCACGGCAAATATATATTGATATGTATTCATTTCTGTAGAATGTGGTTTCTTTTAAATATATCTTTTCTCTTTTTAGATAGTTCATGAACAGTAGGAGGACTGCAGCTAGTCTGTAGTTTGGGAATGCAGTGATTTTTCTCTGTCCAGTGTTGCTCCTACTTCTTTCCATGACAGTGTTATCCATTTCATCATGGCACTTGCTTTATGAGGTAAGATATTGTGTATATTTGTGTTTTTAAAGGATTACCTATCAAACTTCTGATCATACAGCATAATGATGCAGTGTTACATTTTCCTTTTGTAATCTGAAAACATCGAGATCAGTAATTATGACTAAAATAATTATCAATAAATATGTAGAGGGAGGACTGTACTTCGCTATTAATGAAAACAAGTTTAGTATCAATAATGATTTAGGTGAATGACCTATTTGTCCCATTTTTCTTGGCTCTCTTGGTAGCCTTTGCTTTATTCATTCTTTTAAACCATTTTCCTCCTATATTTATTTCTACATAGGGTGCTAAGAGGAGGGATAATGATAACGCAAATCCACACTATTATGTTTTTATAGGAGTTGTTTCTCTGCTGCTCCTTTCATATGAAACCAGTTTTTTTTACAGTTTATGAAATGGATAATACAGTAGCCCTTTTACATTTGTGATGATTACGGGCACAGAACCCTCATGAAAGTGGAAAAATTGTAAATAATTCGTACCCCCACGATTCCCCTCCAGAGCTTCCCCTCCCAATCCTTTGCCTCTGGCCTCAGTGTTGGGGGGTGGGGGACTAAAGGCCTTAGTGGAACTTTCCCCTCAAAGAGAGAAGAGCATGGTTCTTCCCTTCTAGTTACTACTAATACTAGGGGTAGGAGCAAAGACAGCACCTGCCCATTCAGCAGCTATTACACAGCAGAAAGTGTAGCCACCTGGGAGAGAGGATATGCCTCCAGCAGTGGGAAGGGGCCTGGAAAGCCTGGGGTGAGGAGTGCAAGAGATAGGAGGAGGAAAATTGGGTGGGAGGCAAGCGTATGGCTTGTGAATAATCGAATTCATGAAGATCAAACCCATGAATGTAGAGGGAGGACTGTACTTATTATTAAATGGGAACATGTTTAGTATTAAGTGAGAGGAATTTTATTATGTGTTCTTTTTCCTCCTGACAGCCTGGAATGGGATGAAAGGTCTCCAAACAAGTTAGACACTCCCTGCAAAAAGGACCAAAAGAAAAGACAAAAAATGAAAGAAAAAAACCTCAAATTTATCAGCAAAGTGTAATTGAAATAGTATTTAGTATGATAAAGAACAAGGAGCACAAGGAAGTACAAAAGCTTCAGCAATTAGTAAATGGTCCTTAACTCACGCAGGAGTTTCCACAGTTGGGTTTAAAGTCTGTAGCCTGCTGTACTATCTGCATTTTGTAGCTATGTTTTTGTGGCAAATCAGAGGAGACAGATATATTTTGCTTATGACCATTGGAATTAGATTTGGAAAGGGTATTTACATCATGTTACTAATGAAGATTACATGAAACAAGTTCACATTATTGGGAGTAAGCTATCTGAGTCAATCCTTCTGTGGTACAAAGCTTTCTGGTGTCTGGAGATTTTTATTTTGCTTGCCAGTCTGGCCCTTATATGAATTAGAATGGGCTTTGATGCTAGTGTGGTTTTAAGCCCAATTGTGAAATCTCCTGTGTGGATTAGGGACTGTTTACTAGAATTTGAAACTTCACCTGGTACATAGCTTTTATTTGTATAGTATTGCATTTAAACTAGTCTTCTCAAGTTGTTATGTACTTTATCATTGCAGATTGTTGTCATTTTGTATTTTCTTGTGTTTCTTGTTCCTTGTAGTATTACATACTGTTTCATGTATACTTTGCTAAATCTGTTCGGAGTTTTTCTTTCCTTTTTTTCTTTCTTTCTTTCCTTTTGGTCCTTTTTGGATGTCTTACTTGTTTTTTCCTCCCAACAAGGTCTTAGGAATGAATCTGTACAACTGCAAATGTCTGCCAGAAGGAAAATAAAAAAGGAAAAGACCAACCTGTTCCCCAGAAAAGCAATTAATGCTAGAAACAAAAAGAGCCTGAGGTGTTTTTTTAATTGTAATTTTGTAACGGTACTTTGCTACAGTGGTACTTTGCTACAGTATTACAGTAGAAAGGGAGGAGCTTTTAGGGCATGATCCAGTCAAAGTGATTCACTTCCTTTCAAGTCTTCTTGATTTCAGCAGAAGACATTCAGGTTATGTGCTCCATTCTTTTATTAATCTGTATGTACATAGCTAGCTTGTTCTGTAGATTCACCAATAAGCTTAGGCTTGGATATGCAAATATTGATTATGTTTTCTAGCTATATATATCTAAATTTTTAATTATGCAAAATATTCAAAATAAACACAAAAATAAAATAGAAAGAACAGATGATTTCAACCTGTCTTTCTTCAAATTCTATATGTACGGTTCCCTATTGAGAATTTAAGCAGTTTTTTTAAAACCAGATTATGCATACGATTCTGTGATGGAAGTTTGGTTTTCTAGTTTTACAGGAAATACAGAATGTTTATGGAATAAAGCAATGAGTAATACAGAAGAACCCTATGCTCCCTGCCTAGAAAACACTGTGTGCACAAGTCCAGAAAATTAAAAATGCTACTGGGGTCAAACTAGGTATTATAAAAGACAAGGAGTTGCTTTTGGTCTACTTCATTTTGTTCTCTGTTCTTTCCAACCTACAATAAGACATTACATTGTGCTCCCTTTCCCCTACCAGTGATGTGTGGCATGGAATGCACAGAATGATGACATTATGTCATGCAGTGTTTATATTAGAAGTTACAAAGGACAGAATGTAAAGAGACAGAGAGCACTGATAGGTCAGTGTCTTTGCTAGTTTGTCCTAATTAAAAAAAAAAAGAAAGGATGAGATACTTGCTACTTACCAACTGTGTCTTATTTCAGGATAATACTGTTTTAAACGAGGGCTAGTTTATAAATGTGTTATTTTGTAAGGAAGCCTATTTTCGTTTCTTATATTATTCATGTGCAGAAACAGTCCCGTAATTCCCCAGTTGTGCAACATTGCTTGGTGGGTAACACATTATTGCAACCACATTTTTAAAAAATTTCGGCTTCTATAAATATGTTCGCATGAGAAACCTGTATTAGAACACTGTTGTTGCTTGATAGCAATTGCCCGTCACAACACATTTTTATACCATGAGTCCACTAACTGTGACTTTCTCATTCCTTTTGTCAGCTTTCTGTTCTGTTTCCCTCGACAGTGGACACAGAGGTGCCAGTCTTTGTTCTTCTATTTAATTTGCGCAGCGGGATCTGCAGGACAAAACAGATGGTTGATCTCAGTCAGGAAAAGAAGACTGTAAAATGTACCCAGTGCTCCACATCATTTCAATCAAGCAATGTTGTATTTTTTTGCCCCCATTGCCAAAAGGGCCTCGTATGCTCTGGAGAAGGCGTAGTTGAGACCTCAAATTCACCAACAGCTTCAGCTTTAGCGAAGGAACATTCAGAATCAGAAGAAGGCATGTCAAGGAAACAAACATCTCTTGTAGGCAATGTAAGCAAACTAAATTCAGAGATTTCCTTCTCTTCCTCCCCCTAAGATATATTCCGATGAATTTCCACCTTGTGGATATGTAGGCAGCCACACTCATGCTGAGGACAGAATAAAGATTGCTTTCAAGGTTTGAACCTACATTTGCTTGCTTCCAGAGCAGCTCCTGACCTGCTCAACTGTGGAAATAGATATATGAGGGGACATTGTTGACCTCCAAATACCAAACCGTAAGCAGCTACATATACTAAGCACACATAGGTACCATAAGGAGCTGTCAACCTGTAAAACAGCAGTGTCCTTTCTCATAGAAGGCCAGGTTGAAGCCCTGGATATGGTCTCTTACCAATAGGGCTGGGAAGAATCCGTAGAAGCATTCCTGCCAGAGTACTGAGCCAGCTAGTGAGGGAGAGTGCCGTATGAGCCAGTTGCCTGGCGTGTCCATGGAGTAGTTAGTTTTTCGATGCTCTCTAGCCCCCTTTTGCTGCTTTGCTTTGTTTAGTTATTGGCCAGGTAATCATCATTTTTCTAACTGGGTTCCAATTGAGGGACCCAATCATTTCCCCTGCCTTGGGTCCCAGTTGAAAAGTGGCCTACAAATACAATAAATAAATAAATAACCATGCTGACTGCTTAATTTAATGTGGCAGCAGTGACTGTTCTCATTGTCAGTTCTGAAAGGCTGCTATTTTGTTCTCACTGGAGCCTGAGTGGGCAGAAATTGGAAGGTTTATTGACCTCAAGACCTGGTAGCAGAAGAGTCATTGCCCCTCTCCTGGTCAAACCTTGCAAGAGTAGTTCGGTGGGTAGATGTTCGGTGGGTAGATGCTTTCTGTATTGCTGCACCCTAAGTGCAGAACTCCTTCCCAAAGAAAGTCAAGCTGGATCCATTCCTTTTGAGTTTATGGTGGACAGCTGAAACTATGTTGGCCTTCGGTCCTTAACACCAGAGGTAGTTGCTGTGGCTGGTTTTGTAAAGAGGAGTTTTAGTTTTTTTTTAAATGTTTTTATTCATGCACTTAATGTTTTGAATGTTTCTGTCTGTTGTGAATTACCTTAGGGCTCCTGGTGGGTTGAGAGGCATTAGGCAAATGTTAAAAACAAATAAACAAGCAGGCTTGTCCTGAAAATAGATTGGAGTAGTAGGCGAGGATCCTTTTCTGCTGACTGAAGGTAACAAAGAAAGAGTAGTTGTGACTAAGGCCCTTTTTGCACGGCAGTTTGCAAGCAAAAGGGCCCCTTGAGCGTTGTGTAAATGTGAGGAGCGGTCTGCATGACGTACTCCCATTTACGTGACGCTCAAGGGCCTCACGCGCAGCGAACACGCATTTTTTTATTTTCGGCTTTTAGCCGAAAATGACCCGCACTTGCGCACCGGTCAGGGGCCCCATGCGCACTTACCTGCCGTGCGGAGCCTCTGGAGCCAGGCCGGTTGCGCGTCCTCTCCTCAGTGCAGCCTCCAACTCCCAGGCTGCACTGTGGAAGGAAGGGGCAGGGTGCGGGCGGGGTGCTCGCGCGAGCAGAAGAGAGCTGCAGAGCTGAAGCAGGAGGCTTGTGAGAGCCTTCCTGCCCAGGCTTCTTGCACGAGCCCCACACCCCAGCAGCGTTAAAAGGTAAGGTGCGAAAAAGGAGAAAGTTGTAATTGGGTTGGGGAGCTAAGGAGTTTCAGAGCTGTGCAGAGCTGGATACTTCTATGAGATCACTATACAAATGTTTCAAATGAAGTCATTTTGTAAAGGACTTCTGTTTTTGTCAAAAAAATATGCTAGGACCCTCTGCTTTGTTTTCAGTCCAGCATTGTCTAAGTGCCTTTATTAAGGAACATTTTTATCACATAGCATAATCATATCTTTAATACTATATTCTCTAAAGTTATAGAGAGGCATCTTTAAAAGCTTTTTCTGCAAAAATTTTAAATGAATACCCATTTGAAGTATATGTGATGAGAGTTTCTGGTTCAGCACAGGCAATGGACAACGCGATTTAGCACTTGTCGACAAAGGTCACAGACTCCAGAACCTTGTTTTTTGACAGGAGTCAAATCTCCTGTCATAGGGTTCCCTGATTCACAGGGAATCCAAAGATTTTTGTGGCAGCTGTGATAGTAACCCTCCAAATGGCTACTTGGGATGATAACAGCTGTAGCAGTGGCTCTGGGCTGTGAGGAGGGATTGCAAATTTCAGAGGAGCCAAAGGGTGAGAGGATCTCATCTCAGTTATGGATAATACATTTCCTGGCTCTGGACCCCCTGGTTATTTTATTACTTTTATGAATCTATTATCTATCTGTTTGCTGCAGCAGGAGTAGCTATCCTAAAACTGCTTTTGCGCTGATGTTTGAAGAGTTAAAGTGACAGTACCTATTTTTATTAATGGTATATTTTATAGCAGTAGTTTTTATTTTTCTTTAATAATTGCATAATTTCATCTGGTTTGGTATGGTGTTTTTTGTAATGATCTAAGGATGGACTCTGAATTTTTGTTTTTTAATTTTTCCATATTTTTCTGTTGAGCCTGTGGATTTCTTTATTTTCTTAGACTTTCAGACTTTAAATAATTGGGACTGTATGTTATAGAATTCATTTTTGGTGTATTTTTGAGAAGATTTCTCTTTAAATATCTTTTTTTTGGGGGGGCAAGTAGACTACTAATTTTGAAGACTGGTAAATGATTGTATATATGTCTTCTTTTTCATTCGCTTCGTTTTAGCATTTATTACTGGACTTATCATTGGAGTTCTTTTTAATTACCATGTGGGAAAACATTGTAGTTTTGAAGTTTACTTCTTTTTAAATTTGGAAGTAGACTTAGTTTCTATGGGTAGTTTGGTTACAGTAAAGATTTTTTTTTTTTGAATCTGACTTTGAATAAGACTTCACCATCCTGTTTTGGGTTGTTGTTTTTTTTTTGTTACACTGTCAAGGACTAAATTTCTGAGAATCTGGTAGTGCTTATCTTTGTTTTGGAACACTGATGTGTAAATATTACTAAGAATCTACCCTCTTTATTTTATGGGACTGAGTTAATGTAAGAAGAAAGCTATTTTGGTCTAAAGAATTAACACTAGATAGCTCTCTAATACAATTTTTCAAATTTTTTGAAATTTTCAAATTTGGATATACAGAAAATTATATAACATCTGGAATTTTAATACTTTTTTGCTTCCTTTTAAAAACTTTCTAATTACTCATGGTACTTTTTTTGAATTATTATGACCACTAGTGCTGGAAAGATGATAACTAGAAAGGACTCAGTGGATAAGGGCAAAGTACCTGATTACTTTGCCAGATTTTTGGCAGAGTTTAGACCATGCTCAGTGATGACAGCTTTGAAGAACTCGCCACAAAAGTGGGTAATGTCACCCAGAAAGTGGATGATGTTACACAAGAACTACAACAAGTATCTGGAGAAGTTAAAGTTAAAAAAAGTTAAAAAGAGAGCATAATTTGCAAAAGACATCTTCTGAAGTACAAGAGAACAAAAAGGCGATAGGGAATTTGATGCAATCCTCCCCCCTCCACAAGAATTAGGAACTAAAACTTCACAAATGGATGCCAGAACTTCACAGATGTAGACCAAAACCTACTAAGAACTTGAGAGACATTTAGATAGGATAGCCTTAATGGAACTACTAGAGAAAGAAAGCTACCTGAGTCTTCAAACTCTACCAGAGGGAAAGGAGGAGAATTTACAAGAAAAAATAGTTGAAAATCTCACAAAATTAATGGACAAAGATGAAGACCAAATAGAAAATCACATAATAGCTATTTATCATCTAAATTCTGCCTATGCTTGAAGAATGAAAGCACCAAGAGATGTCATTATTCAGTTTTCTTCAAGAAAATGGAGGGACTTAGTACTTGAATGTCATCATAGAGCACTGTGGATGATACAAGGTGTTCAGCTTATTCTTATGAAAGAGACTTGAACTAGAATTCTTAGGAAAAGTTTGAAAAAGATGTAGACGATGGGGGCAGAAAAGACCTACAAAAACCCAAGAGAAGAAGCAAAAGATGAGACTACAGATTTGGGTCAGCAACAAGAAATGACACAATTACCTGCTGATACAACTGCCTCAGCTACCCAAGAAGAGAGTGAAGACCTTGGATTGATGCCAATGGCTGTAAAGATTAAAATAGATTTACTTTCGTAATACATTAAATCTATTATTTAAAGAAATTTTTAAAGAGATAGCTGTGTTAGCCTGTTTCACTGTGGGGAAGGGGAACAGGAGTCTTGTGTCCCTTTAAGGTTAATAGTTTGTTTTCACCTGAGCCTTTGTGGGTTACGATCCACTTTCGTCAGAGGAACTGATTTATCTGTGAAAGTGGGTTTTAATCCACAAAATTTCATAAATAAAATAAATCTGTCTCAAGGTCCTTTTGCCTCTCTCTTTTTATTCTTTATATCCTTTATTTTATTTTCTGGGTAGAAGAGTTCTACTGTTGGGTGGGTGATCTGAGATCTGAAGGCCTCTGCCATAATACCTTGCAGGACTCACACCAACAGAATTGAAGGGAGGAAGAAAGAATGATTTTCTCTCTCTCCTTCCTTTTCAGGCTTTTTCTTTACTTTTATGATAGCAATGAGAAGGGAGCACCAGCAGCAGTATTGGCTGTTGTATGACCCAATACAAAGACGGTATAGGAGGAATGGGAAGGCTTTGGATTCTGCAAATTGAAGCCTTCCTTTGACAAACCCAAATACCCCTATCTTTGCCTGAGTAAACACTGGAGCTCTTTCAGAAAGGAAAAGCCAGGGTGAGCGAAGTGTGGACCATGGGTTGTTTGTTGCCCTCATACCCATTTTTTCAAACTTTCTTTTGCCCCCAAATACCTTCTATGGGGCATGGGGGCAGTTTTGCCACATTTGTGCCCACCCAGGCCATTTTAGGCCCATAAAAAGCATTTTTCTAAAACAGGAAGTGAACAGAACAGCAAGTGTTGCTAAAAAAAAAAAAGCATCTCCTGGGCCTGACAGGGAGGGAGGGAATGTCTGCAATGGCACAGTCAGCAATTCCCCTTTTAGACTGGGCATCCGTGTTGTCCTTCAGGGAGATCCGAAACACCCCATGGCTCATGAAATCACAGAGGCCCTTTTCGCATGGCGTTTTGAGAGCAAAAGGGCCCCTTGAGCATCGTGCAAATCTGAGGAGCGGTCTGCGTGACGCACTCACATTTACGCGCTGCTCAAGAGCAGCGCATATGCACCTTTTTATTTACAGCTTTTAGCCGAAAATGGTGTGCGTTTGCGCACCGGTCAGGGGCCTGGGGCAAACTTACCTACCCTGCGGAGCCTCTGGAGCCGGTCCGGTCCTGCTTCCTGCCCCAGCCTACAGCTCGCAGGCTGCACTGCGGAAGGAAGGGGTGGGGCGCGGTGCGGGTGGGGCGGGGTACTCGCGCAACCAGGAAGCTGCTGCGGAGCCCAAACAGCAGGGATGTGAAAGCCTTTCTCTGAAGGCTTCTTGCGCGAGCTCCACCCCCCACCTCCGCGAAAAGGTAAGGTGCGGAAAGGGTCAGAATCATAGAGTTGAAAGAGACTAAAATGGCCATCGAGTCCAACTCCCTGCCATGCAGGCACTCACACTCAAAGCACTCCCAACAAATGGCAGTCGAGCCTCTGTTTAAAAACCTCCAAAGAAGATGACTCCCCACAATCTGAGCCAGCATATTCCACTATCAAACAGCTCTTACAATCAGGAAGTTCTTCCTGATGTTTAGCTGATATGTCTTTTCCTGTAGTTTGAATCCATTGCTCTGTGTCCTAAGGCCTTTCCGTACTATACTCTTATAGTGTGATTATTCCACTTTTAACATCCTATGGAATCCTGGGGTTTGCAGTTTAGGGAGGGGCATTTAGAAAGCCAGAGAGTTCTTTGGCCTCAGTAAACTACAAACCCTAGAATTCCACAGGATGTTGAAAGTGAAGTAATAGCATTATAACAGTGTAGTGTGGAAAGGCCCATAGTCTCTGAAGCAGCAGAAAACAAGCTTCCTTCCTCATCAACATGATATCCCTTCAAATATTTAAACATGGTTATCATGTCATCTCTTAACCTTCTTTTCATCAGGCTAAACATATCTAGCTCTCTCAGCCATTCCTCATAGGGCGTGGTTTCCAGACCCCTCACCGTTTTGGTTGTCCTCCTCTGGACATGTTCCTGATTGTTCTTTATAAGACCCATATACTCTCTGTAGGACCTATAGCATTACAGCTTTAAAATGAGAGGGTCACCATGTTGGAATAAAAATTTTGTAGCATCTTTTAGTTCTCTTAGTAGAGTACATATTTGTTTCTTTCTCAGGCATCAGCTACTACTTTATTTTTAATTGAGTAATTTACATAAAAATTTGCACTTTACACATTGTCATCTTTCATTACATATAGGTGTAGTTGTCAGTCAAGCTACTGCTGTAATTCCTCTTTTACTACAGAAATTGGAATGGACGTGGCCAATCCTTGCTATATTTTGCTAAGCTTTCATTATCTTCCTTAAAGTGTTTTTTTTTTTAATTACTGGCATCCAAGACTGTCATTGAAACTGTGTCATTTCTCAGATTGAAAAGATGCATTGCTCTAACCAGCCTACCTGGTTTGGATTTGGGATCTTCAACATGCAGAGCATGTGTTTTGCAAATGAGCTATGTTTGTTCTGGTTCACAGAACAGTCTTAGTTAGTGCAGTACAGTACTATTAAAGTGCTGTCTTTGGCTCTTTTCTACTTTCATCTTCTGATGGTTGCCTTCCATATAGATAATGGCATTTTTCTTGTAGAACATGAGAAAAAGAGGGGCTTTTTATCAAGGCTAAATACTGCAGGGCCCAGATTCTATGGGTTTGTTTTCACTAGAATTGAAGTAGAACATAGAATTATGAAATGTTAATGAATCTGGACTTCCTCACTAAAATTGTTAACGTCTTTGAGAGTTGGGAAGTCCAGATTGTTTTATAAGGTTGAGTGTTGCTAAGTTTCTTTCTGATTGCATGATTTACCCTCTGACTTACATCTATATTCTTATTTTTCTGTCTATTAAGTTTACTTTTTTAGCACTTTCCCATTTCATGTATTTTCTTGTTTTTCTTGTAATATTTTATGTATAACTTACTTCATGTGCTGGAAGGTATGTAAAATAGCATATGCTTTTAAAACAAAGGCTTTTATTTTAATTTCATGCTTCTCTTTTTATGTTCCTAAAGATGTCAAAGTCAGACCTGACAGACTCTTATAGAAAAATGCTCATTACCTCAGGCATTCGTGGCAATAATACCGAATGCAAAATCCCTCACACACGAATAGATGATGGAGCAGCAATTCAGGTTGGTAACTGTATATCCTTCTGAATTTTTATTGTAACATTTAACCACATTATTCCCTCCATGGTGGGGAAGGGACCCTACTGCTTTATGGCAGTACCTTTATTAGGACTAACCAAATTTTCGCAGACAGCAGTCTTTCAGGTTCTGCAGGATTCGTCATCAGAGTAAATGTTAAACAAAACAAGGTACAGATGGAAAGAAGGTGGAGATGCTGCTCCTGCAACACTTGCTATACATATGTGTGTCTAAACATTTTTATTTATTTATTTTGTTTATTGAATCTATATCCCATCTTTCTCCTGGGGCGGGATCCAAGGCAGTTTACAGAAAGGTAAAATAAGGTTAAATTAAAATCCTATTTTACAAAAGTTAAAAAGAATTAAATAACAATGTTATTAAACATAGTTAAAACACTTAAAAACATATTTAAAACATAATTACTAATACAAGTTTTTAAAAATAAAATACAGCCACACCACTTCACACCAATCCAAGCTGGGAACCTGAGAGTCCAGGGGGAGTGTAATCCCATCCAGCACAACGTGAATACCTGTTCCCTGATCTGCCTTGTGACTGACCAGGAGCACATTTGTCTTGTCTGGATTAAGTTTCAATTTGTTCACCTTCATTCAGTCCATTACTGAGAACAGATACTGGTTTAGCACAAAGACAGCTTCTTTGGAATTGGATGGAAAGGAGAGATAGCTCTTTAACTACCTGGAACAGCTGCACTGAGTGAGAATGATCTGTTGTAATGGAGGCAGTAAAGAATGGTTTCTTTTCTGCCCTATGTGCTGCAAAATAGGTTCTAAAAAGGGTCTTAACCTGTGCTTGGTTGGATTCATCTTGCATCTTTTTCCATAATCACTCTAGTTGTCTACTCAAGCATTTCAACTGCCCTGAGCTCCGCAGAAAACTAAGGAACCCGTGCTCTGCACCCAAGTAAAGAATGCTTGGGAACAGTTGTGACTGTTGCCCAGGTCATCCCTCAGTTCTACAGATCAGCCAGAGCATCAACAGAATTGCCAACTCTAGCGGCTGGAAAATTCTCCAGAGCATTTAAGATACATTGGTCTTTGGGGGTGGACCATTTAATGGCCCAATTCCCCTGCAGAAGTCTCAGGAGTCTCAGCAAATCTACACTTTATCAGGTAGTGGTCTGTCTGTGACTGTGAGGTTCTTTCAAATGCCCCTATCCCCAGATCACCATCATTCCTCAACAGAGGAATGGACCCATAATAGATCACTGTTGCTCTTCTCTGCTCATCAGATCTTGCCTGCTGCTAATCTGGAAATCTAGTGGGCATAACTGGATCAAACTGATGCCTTCTCTTCAATTCAATCTAATTGAGATTATGAGCAGCAAGATATGAAATGGAAGTCAGTGTTTATTCCCTCAAAAGTAAACTTATAGTGAAATTTATATGCCATGAGATATACTGATTTATATATTTGGCTATATGTTGATAAACATATTAATTTTTTATATATTTGACTTTAACAAATCCTTAAATATTCCTCTGTAAGAACATTCCACTTTTTAGTCCCTGTTTCTGTTCTTCCTCTTTTACTATCATTGTCATCTATTTCTGCAGCAAATTTATACCTTTGGAAGGAAATTAGGACAAGGCAGCTTTGGAGTGGTGATTGAGGCAACGCACAAAGAAACAGGCATGAAGTGGGCAATCAAGAAAGTTAATCGGGAAAAGGTAGGCATTATTTGTCATGGATTAAGAGTCCTTTCACAAGCTATGATAATCTTATTTTAACTTGGCATCTAAATTACCATGGTATATTCATGTGCCAAAAATCTCCTGTAGTTGGATATTATATTGACTGGCATGCTGGATTTCCTTACACAGTTGTTTCCTTGAAAACTGGAAACATGCTAATGTTAGCATATATTGGCTACCATTTTGAAACAGCAGGTGCTTGAGGTGAAATCAGTTGTTTCATCTGAGTTTGTTCTTCAAATAAGAGTTCAAGTTTTTCCATTTGAGTAAATCCCTCAGGATAAAGGCCAGTTTGAAGATATTTTAATTTAAATAAATAAATAAATGAAAAAGAAAAAAAAATCAAGGAAAAAAGCGTCAAGAGGAACCTTGTATTTTTATATAGCCTCTCTCTTTACTTGCTAGAGAGTCTAGATTTAGCTGGCAAAGCCAGCTATGTAAGAATATGAGAGGCACGTACTGTTCTCACATTCTACATAACTGTCTGGTATGCCATGTCACCAACTATTTTGGCAGACATGCAAATACACATTCACATGTTTGACTCGAGTATAAGTAAAGGATTTTAAAACTTTTGAGTCAATGAGAATCACTTGGAGTAAGCACATTCATAAAGAAGACAGTTGCAAAGATTTTCAAAGAATTAACAAGAATGCAGAAGATGAAAATGTTTATTTAAAGCATTTAAATGATAAAAGAGACACAATTTAAAATATCATAGACACTAAATATTCCCAGTAAGTATATGTAAACGGAGAGTAGCAAACATACATAGTATATTCTTGCTGAGAATTGTGTATAAAACCTAATACAAGAATGGGGAGGGGGAGAATAAGACAGGTGGACATGGAAGAAATTCAGTTAGAGGATTTGGGGTGATAATTTTCTAAGTGGGGGGAATATAGTTAGGGCGGTTCACAGTAGGCTTTAAGATGCAAAAAGGTAGATTAAAGATCACTACAAGGATGAGGGAGCCATACCAGGTTGCAGTGAGAAAAGGAGTGTGGGGAAGGAAAAGTTCACTAGCAGTTCTGTAAAAAGTTCAGAATTTAAGAGTTGTTATCACTGGCATTCAGAATTTGGTGAAGACTTGGATATAAAACAGAATAAAGCTTTGCAAATATCAGAGAATGGAGAGCTTTTAAAACTTCAGACTTCTAGCTATATTTTTCACTTTTAAGGATTACAATAAAACAGTAGTTGTATTTCTACTTTCTGATGTTTCAGCAAATCTTTACTGAGAATGGTAAAAAGATTAAGAGGGACCAGCTGGAAGAAAAGTTGACGTTATGACTTTTTCCTTGTAGGTATCAGTTAAATGGGTGAGTGGGAATTGTATGTCTATTCACATACATTGACCCCATGTATCCCATAGGGTTTTTTAGGCCAGAATGTTTTTGCCAGTTCCTTCCTTGGAAATACAACCTACAGCACCTGGCATTTTTTGACCAACTCCCATTCAAATACTAACCAGAGCTGACCCTGCTTAGCTTTGAAGATCAGACGAGATCTCATGCCTTTAGGGTATATAGACCAGCAGGTGTGGATTGCATTAACATATAAGTAAAAGCAAATAGCCAGTGTCTTGGAGAGGCCATGTCTAGGAAATCTATTTAACATTTTTAGAAAGAGACATAGAAGATGGCAGAATGCTGAGGATTAGGAAGGAGAGGGTATTAACAGATGGCTAGAAGATGATCCATTGAAATAAAAGCTTTGTGCAGTTCATGAAGTTTGTAATAAAAGTCTTCTCTTTGCTTTTCTTGGAGACTGGATTAGAGCCTCCTAGTTCAGATCCATGTAAACAGTTCTGGAACAGTGGTGTGGCTGCTGCGTTTGATAATGGCCAAAGGTACATATGCCAAAGTACGTGCAATGAGGAGAAGGAGATAGCTCTCTTATAATGTGTGGTAATTCTCAGTGTATTGGAGAATACTACTGAACCCAAACTTAAGCTACTGTTCCAAAACTAGAAAATACATTCTTCTTAAGAATGTAATTAGTATATATGTATTAAATGTTGGAGAGCCAGTGTGGTATAGAGGTTTGAGTGCTGGACTAGGACTTCAGAAGACCAGGGTTCAAATCCCTGCCCAGCCATGAAAACCCACTAGGTGACCTTGGATGAACCACACTCTCTCAGTCTCAGAGGAAGCCAATGGTAAACACCCTCTGAACAAATCTTACCAAGAAGCCACTATGATGGGTTTGCCTTAGGTATCCCATTGGTTGGAAATGACTTGAAGGCACACAGTGACAAATTAGGTGTTGAGCGCTGGCAAGTATCTACAGGCTGGTGACCTGATGGCTTTCCTGAACAAGTTGCAGAGAGTGTAGTAAATGGGGTTTTCTTTCCGAGATGACTATTTCCCAAGGCCAGGTGAGTTCTGAGTTCTGTGCTGTAGTGCTGACATTCCATATGGAACTGCTTGTATGGCACAGGGAGCAGAAAACAAGTGTCTAACCCCACTGCTCCTGGTTTGAGCACTTGTGGTGTCTAATAAGGTTGAAGCTGTGGAACCAGACTTTCAAAGATATGTTTTGAAAAACATCTGTAACTGTGTAATTAATATGCAGATTGTTAATCCTCTAATTTGTAAGAAATGCATTTTTCTCATTAATTAAGGCTGGGAGTTCTGCTGTAAAACTACTTGAACGGGAAGTAAGCATCTTAAAAACAGTCAACCATGACCATATAATACACCTTGAAGAAGTGTTTGAGACACCAAAAGTAAGTGCTCATGAATATAACTCCCACAGTGCAATTCACTAAAGAACAAGTAAGATGTAATGATGGAAGGTGGCTGTGTGGCAACTGACTTGCTGCTGAATCCTTTTCTCCCCTCAAACAACAAAGTTTAAGGTTTACTGAACTAAACTGTAGATAGGAGCAAGTTTTAAAATGTGGAAGGACCCACAAAACAGCACATGAGCAATAGGGTAACATGACAGCCAGGGATAAATACATCCAGCTGGTTTACGCAGGTATCTGAGCAAAACTTTTGCTTTAGTCCTCTCAACTGCATCTTGAGCTCCAGCACCCTGTCTCTTTCTGTCCATCAAGAGCTTCCCTCCTTCCTCCCTTTAAAAAATTTCCTTTTATTGATATAAGTTAACAATAAAATTCATTACCAAGTCTGTAGAATGGATAGTGTCTGCAAACAATAGTAGTTTCTGCTGAATAAAGTACATATTGAGCTTTATAGGTGTGCTGAAACCTCACTCTGCTTAGTCCACCCTTCCCTAACCATCCAGTGGTACTCTGACACAGATGCATCTGTTTTCTGGGACAAATACCTTCCTCTCTGTTGTGCCATGGAAATGGGCCTGTAGAGGAATCCTCATTCAGTTTGGTGGAGGGATCCAGTCTAGGAATGGGTTAGATATATTTGGGTTTTGCATTTTGATGTAAAACAACCAAATTCACACATCCTAGAAGAGACTGGAACTTTCAGATTAAATACACATTTTAGGTTTGAAATGCCATTTTGCGAGAAATGGGGCAGAGGAAACCTTTTAAAATGTTTGCACATTTGAATAATGCATGTGGAAAAATGTGTGTACGTATCAAAGCGTGCACCAATATGCCTTCATTAATGAATAAAGCCTTTTAATTGATGAATAACGATTCTGAAAAATGTGTGTAAAGATCTAAGAATGGCAAATGGAAGTGGGGAGTAGGATAGAGATTGAAATCCAGTATAGAAGTGAAACAGGAAAAGAATAGCAGTGGCAAATGAAACCTTGGTAAAACTGAGCTGGACAAAAATACCAATCCCTAATCTAATTTGTTTTCCCAAAGGAATGAGCATATATAAGGAAAAAATATTGGTGTAGTAACTGTTTAGCTTTTCAAGCTCACATGATGAGAAGAATCTTTAAACTGACACGTTAATTCTAATCTGAAATGAATCTTTGCTTCTTGAGGAATCATTTATAACTGATATCAATTGCTTTTCATAGTTTATCTTTTGAATGTTGTGGTATTTTTGTTAATGATAGTGACAGTTGGCCAGTTGAGAGACAAGAACTGTAATTAATTTATTATGCATACTTGGTAAAATAGAATTTATAAACTTTTTATACTTCAGATTTGCTGGATTTAAAGTTAAAGATAACTATTAGTTGTTCAGTATTGTACACAAATAAAAAGTTATATTTTGTTTCTTAATGTTAGCGTGTGTTTCTTGTAATGGAGTTATGTGAGGACGGAGAACTTAAAGAGATTCTTCAAAGAAAAGGTCAGTTTTCAGAGAATGAGACACGGCACATAATTCAAAGTCTTGCATCAGCAATAGCATATCTTCACAAGAAAGGTAAGAATGTTCCTCCTTTATTGCATGATGTTTTGTTATGTATTATTCATGTCAGTGCTTCTTAAATTATCTGTTATGGTGGAATGGCAGTTTTTCCTCAGTGTGCCATGGACCAGTACTATGTTTATGCTCTATTATTAATGTATTTGCATAGTTTCTTGGAAACTGGTGAAGCCTGGCAGCTGAAGTTTTGTGAACCAGCACTGGTCCATGGATCACCACTTTGAAGTAGCACTGACTTATTTCATATTATAATTTTGGCCCTGTTAAACTAAAACCAACGTTTCTCATTCTCTTTCTCTCTCTTTTGTCTGTATGGTATGCTCTTTTTTAACATTTCTTTTTAAAATATTGACAAAGTTCTTCTGGGCACCACAGTGGTGGGGATTGCTTTTAAATAAAAATGAAAATGTTATCTTGTTTCCATTTGGTTTCTTCTGTATTTCTTTCTGATTTTTTTCTAGTGTTTTTAGTTCATGCAGCAATAATGTATTTCAGGAGATACCCAAATAGTTTATTGCAGGACAGAAAGAAGACGGCGTACTTTAAATCATTTTTAGCAGCTGTTCGTTGTTACAGACAGACCCAGCCTTGGTGGAGCATACAAACAGATACTTTTCAAGTTTGTCTGTAGTAGGAACTTGCATTTTACAGAAAGTATGCAAAATTAAATGTGAAAACAGAGGGCTGTATATTGTGGCATTATGGTTCTTCGGGGTCTTTGTGACTCACACAAATGGGTTTTCTGCACCTGTGCAGAGCAGCCTTCGGAACATTCTAGAGCTCTAGGCCTAGCTTTTTGGCAGGAACCCCGCCCCCTTCCCTGAGGCTATATAAGGCCCCTGGCACCATTGCCACTTGTTCTTTTCCTTTCTGTCATGTCAGCATGTTTTTGAAGCCTTCATAGAGTTCGATACTTTGTCGTCTTGGTTCGTTCAACTTGGCTATGGTATTCGACTTTACTTCTGGACTTGCCCGAATTTATGGCATTGACAACCACTGTCGAACTTGCGAAATGAAAATTCCTGATTGTGATGGTCATTCGAGGTGCCTGATCTGTCTAAGTGTGGGGCATAATGTCTCAGCCTGTACCCATTGTCAGGTCTTCGCTCCACAGACAAGACAGAAAAGGGAGGTGAGACTTCGGTATCTCCTGTATGAGAAAGCCGTCTAACCCTTGACCTCACCCATGACATCTAAGGGAACTTCACAGTCTGACCCAACTTCGTTGAAACTATTGTCGAAGAGGTCACTAAAATGGTTAATGGAGACTGTCTCTATGAAGAAATCGATGACTAAATCATTGAAAGAGAAGCATCAGGACTGGAGAGCTTTGACTCTCCCAGCTAAAGACCAGGCTTCAGCACCAACTGGACCTCTGACTTTGACCTCTGAGCCGGCATCTCCTACACCAGGCCACTCAATAGAGAAGGAGCTGGCAAGAGCAAGACGGAACAAAAGGTCACAGGATTCCAGTTCTGGAAAGTCGACCACCATCCAACATTATTCAGTGGTAATGGTTCCTGTTTCGCCCCCTCCACCATCTACGGTCTGGGCTCAGCAAGAGCTACCGTTAGATGCAGTCTCCCTTGACCAACTGAGGCGCTCCCCGTCCAGGTCTGCCTCTCCTGCTGTTTCAGAGGGAGAAATCCTTGAAACTACGCTGGTTCGACAAGAGGTTCCTATCCAGGTCACCACTGAGGAGGTCACCTTGGAACAATCAACTCCTCTGAATGTTTGGCCCTCACCACCTCCTAGGTCTTGGAGAGAACCAGCTCAGCCTCTACCTACCTCTCATCCTCCTCGTTCTCAGGGCAGGAGATCAAGATCATGCTGATCACAATCTTGATCCAGATCCCACTCAAGATCTGACCGTTGTTGACACTGAGATTCTCGCCATCGAGACCATCAACACACCAGATCCCAATCATGTTCCCATTTGCGATCATTGAGCTGCTCCCATCGGTCGCATAGATCAAAACATACCCACTGAAGAACCTACTATTATTACTCACCCTCAGAGTTTTTGGCATTGTATTTGTCGGAGGAACATTATATTTCTCACCATAGGCAGAGAAGGCGCCATCGATATTGTTCATCTTCTTGCCATTGTCACACACCTTCAATATGCTATTGTTCGGAGTTGAGATGCTCTCCTTCACCTAAGTGCAGGCGTTCCTGTGAGGAAAGGTTGGACATGACCTGTAGTCCAAATATAATATTTATGATGCACATTGAGGTTTGCACCTGGGAATGACAGTGAATGATGTAATCCCATGTCAATCTTGCTGAGACATTGTAACATGTAACCGGAGCAGAGGGTTGCACCAGACATGGGAACATGCAAAGTTGGCTAGAGCTGCATCAGCAGGGTATGGATATAAGGGGCTGAGTCCTAGCCAACTGCCCTCTTGATGTCTGAAGGAGCGGCCGGAGGCTATCTTCTCATGCTGTTGAATGCTGAAACTCCGTTGGAGCCTTGTATATACTGTATGTATTGTAACTCAAGGGTAAAGGCCTCCTGTTGGAAGATAACATTGCGTGGGAGTATTTTTCCTGGCTTCAGGGCTTTGCTGCTAATGTTTATATTCTGCTGGGATGCTTCTAAGCTGTGTGAGTAAACTCTGCTATATGGTGATTTTTCAAACACTTGACTCTGGTAAGCTGTCTTGCCAGAGCTCAGTGCTGGAGGGAAGCGCTACCAAGGTTTCTGTGTAGCTCCCATCATCCACTTGTTAAGATTCTAGGCCTTTTGGTCCTCTGTCTAAGAGTTGTATGTGAATTTCTGTCTTGTCTCTGCGTTGCCTGGCAACATCGGAAAGGGCGAGATGGCTTGACCGAGACATTCGTGATAAGAAACACCTGGCTTCTGTCTTGGCTGTGAGAAGGCTGGAATGGTTGGATTAAGCGGTCACACAGAAGTCTATAGTTGCAGTGAGAGATTCCTCGCTGTCTCTTTTTCTACTCCCCCGTCTCCTCCGTACAGCCTGCAGTTTTATAGCCTCTCTGTGTGTCACGCCTGAACACAGAGAGAAGCATAATGGATTTTTTCTTGCCTTCCTGATTTCTGTATGCTACTGATATTCTGTATGCAATAAATAGTAGGATAATGTTTGACACTATGTCTTGGCCTGGACTCTGTTCTTTGACTCTGCTGGATTTTTGGTATCTGCCCGGCCTGAGGCCCTGGAGTTATGTGGCTGCCCTTTTTTGCGTGGGTCACGCTTCTTCCTTGATGCACATGGAGTATAGCGTGACCCCTGGAGATATTCCAACACCACTATCCCTCTGACAGTTCCAGCCATCAATCTGAGGTCCTGACGGAGCAACTGCCAGCATCGACTTCGTGAACCACAGCAGAGGTACAGCCTGATGTTCCTCGAGCCTGTTCGCCTGAGGCTACCTCTCAGTGCTCCTCTTTGACATCCTCTTCTGAGTTGAGTGATTTGTCTGCTCGTATGATGGAGAAGCTACCTGACCTTTCGGTGTCACAAGGAGAACCAGTTTCTCCTTCTGATGATATTCGGGCCTTCTCGGACTTGATTGCTTGCATGTCCAAAAATCCCATCTTCACCACTGAGGTGTCAAGGGATTCCATTGATGACCTGGTCTGCCATCAGCTTCAAGAACAGGCCCCTTCCATTTAGACTATTTCGCTTCTCCCTTATCTCCTCCATGTCTTCAAGAAGGCTTGGGCTTCTCCATCTTCAGCACCGGACACTACTAAAAGATTGGACTCTCTGTATAAGGTAATTGACACTAAGGAGGAATGGCTCCAAAGTCACCCGAAGCATCAACTATCACTCCATGATAGTTGATGCCACCCAATCCAAGACCTCGCAGGGCCTTCATGTCAGTCTGCCGGACAAAGAGGGAAAGAAGCTGAATTCCATTGGCAGAAAGAATTACTCTAATGCCGCACTCATGACGCCGCACTCTAATGCCGCGTGGGTGACAGCATATGACCAGTTCTTGTGGGACAAGATGAGGGTTTTCGTTGGCAAGTTACCTGACTACCAGAAGAGAGTGGTTGAGGTTTTTCTTCAAGAGACCAGGCATTTGACCAATCAACAAATTACGACAGCCAGATACATTGTTGACTGCACAGTGAAAGCTTTTGCCTCTGTGGTGGCACTTCATCGATATAATTGGCTGTGTTCATCTGGCCTTTCACGGTCTTCCCAATCCCTGGTCGAGGACTTACTCTTTGATTCCACTGGACTCTGTAATACTTCCATGGATGAGAAGCTGGAGCATACCCATAAAATGCGATCCAGTATAAAGAAATATGGAATGTAACCTCACCAGTCTGTATGCAAGTACAAATATTGTCGATAGTGCCCTGCTCCTTGACGACGATACAGTTCATATGCATCACAGTGTTCTTCTCAGCCTTCTTCCTCCCATCAGCAATTGCGGAGGCTACCCACACAACAGCCCAAGACCCAATTCAAAAAGAAGTCGGATTCATCCAAACGGCAGGTTTGACTTCTTCGAGGGAGATTCTGCGACCTCGCTTGATGCTGCTACAAGATTGTCTCCATTTCATTCAGACGATATCGCTGACACCGCGTCTGCCGACATTGACACCAACAGCAACTTGACATTGACACTGGCGTCAACACCCATACCCTCGATGTCAGTGTCGAACACAGTACCATCGCCAGGCCCTTTCTTTGACTTGAAGTTGAAGGATCATCTGAGCACTTGGGCCTCAATCATGACAGACTTGTGGGTGCTGGATATTGTAGCGAAGGGCTACACAATCAAGTTTGCCAAACTTCCACCACTGGACCAGGTGCGCATAACTCGACCATCAAGTCCCCTCTGTGAGGAAATATGTGTCCTTCTCAACAAGGGCACAATAGAGTGAATACCATTCCGAGCTCTACCAACAGTTTCACCTCCTGTTACTTCTTTGTATCCAAAAAAGATGGAGGTGTCTGCCCCATTCTGGATCTTCAACACATCAATCACTACATTCGACTGTGTCGATTCAGGATGGTCGCTCTGAAGTCTGTTCTCCCATTCCTACAGAAAGGACATTGGTTTGTGACACTCGATTTGAAAGATGCGTATTTCCATTGGCTATTCTCCCAGATCACAGACACTTCCTTGCCTTTGCCATTGGGAATCATGCATACCAGTTCCATGTTCTTCCCTTTGGCCTCAGCATGGCCCCCTGAGTCTTGATCAAATTCATGGCGGTTGTAGCAGTGGTCCCTTGATGTGGCAGAATTGTCCTCTTCCCCTACATCTACGACTGGCTGATTGTTGCCCAATCCCATCATTGACTTCTTCAGAATGTTGATATCACCTTACATCTCCTCTGAGATCTGGGTCTAACAGTCAACTGTGACAAGTCTCATCTTCAACCTGTTCAAAGACTTCAGCTCATCAGAGTGGTCCTGGATTCCATCTGTCGAAAAGCCTTCCTGCCAGAGGACAGTGCGCTTCAGATTCGAAGGATAGTGACATTACTGTGGAGGAACTACAGGGCTACTGTCTGGTCGATCCAGGTACTTCTAGGCTTGATAGTCTTGACAATAGCAGTGGTCCCCTTTGCCAAGCTCCGTATGAGACCGCTTCAGCATTGGTTCCTGAATTTCTTTGACCTGTTCATTGACAGCCCTCGGCATTGATTCTCAATACTGAGACGAATCTTTAGAGTCTTTTCATGGTGGAGGGAAGCTTGGCATCTACTGATGGGTTCATCATTCCATCAACCCACCCCTTCATTGTCGGTAATGACAGATGCTTCACTCCCGACACCTCTCAGTCAGGGGCACTTGGCTAAGGATGGAGAAGCTGCTTCACATAAAAGTCGTGGAGCTCCTAGCAGCCATCAAAGCCTGTCGAGCTTTTAAAGATGTTTTGACAGGTTGCACCATCCAAATCCTCATGGACAATACCACCGTTGCTTGTTACATCAACAAGCAAGGTAGTATGAGATCGAGGACTCTCCTGGAGCTGACCCTTCGGCTGTGGAATTGGTGCCTTTCCTGGGGCATCACCCCAATTGCCCTTCATCTGCCAGGAAAGGACAATATCATGGCAGATGCCCTGAGCAGAACCCCTCTGTCATGCCACGAATGGCAGTTGGACAAGGAAGGACTCCAGGCCATATTTGAAACTTGGACTACACCAATGGTAGATCTGTTTGCGTTGATGTCGATCAGACATTGCCCTCTATTTTGCTCAAGAGACCCAACCGAGAAGCACTCTCTCGGAGACATGTTCACTTTCAACTGGATAGGACCAAATCTCTATCTGTTTCCACCATTTCCAGTGATCACAAGGTTGCTCAAAAAGATGCAATAGGACAGGGCTTTCGGGATTCTAATAACTCCATGGTGGCCTCAGCAGCCATGGTTTGCCCCGTTATTGATAATGTCAGGGCACCAGTATCTGAGACTGCCATACAAACTGAACTTTTTGACTTTGAACAATGGCAGGGTCCAACACCCAGATATCGACAGTCTCAGACTAACAGCATGGAATCTACTTCGCTAGCTTCCTTGCCACTTTCCATCTGGCAAGTGATTGATGCCGCCTATAAACCATCAACGGTTCGATCATACTTACATACATACAAATATACATACGTACAAATATACATACATACATAAGAATATAGAAAATTTCTGGACTTTCGTTGACATCGAGGACTCGACATTGATTCCTTCAATACCGTCCACCTCCTTGAGTTCCTCTTTTCTCTTTCCGACATTGGTCTTTCTCTAGCTTTGATCCGATTTTACCTGGCAGCAATCTTTTTGCAACTTCAGCAAAAGGGAAGATCATCATGTTTTGCAGACCCATTAGTCCGCAGGTACCTACAGGGATACAAACATCTCCATCTCCCTGTCTACCCACTGGTGCCAAGCTGGAACCTACCTCTTGTTTTGTCACAGTTATCCAAGTATCCCTTCAAACCCTTGGCTGACTGTGATGTCCTACTGCTTTCCTGGAAGACTTCATTTCTGGTTGCCATAACATCAGCCAGGAGGGCCTCTGAGCTTTGTGCTCTTTGAGTGGACCATCCCTATTTGCGTTATCATCGAGATCGAGCGGTTCTCTGGCCTTCCTTCCTACCTAAGGTTGTGTTGGCCTTTCATCTCAACCAGGACAGTGTTCTCCCTGCCATTTTTCGTGACCCTACTTTGGACTTGGAATGAACTTTGCATGCCCTAGATGTCAGGCGTGTGCTTGCTTTCTATGCTCAGCGCACCACTGAATACAGGAACTCTCAGAGACTGTTCCGTTGTTATTCTTCAGCTAAGAAAAGACTTCCTGTTTCTTCCCAAACTCTCTAAGTGGGTGGCTTCTACAATAAGACTTTGTTATGAACTTGTTGGGAAGGATCCCCCAGTTCAATTAAGAAACCATGCCACCAGAGCTTTATCAGCTTCTGCAGCATTCCTTAGGGGAGTTCCCCTTCAGGACATTTGTAGAGCTGCTATTTGGTCACAGCCCACCACATTTATATCTCATTATAGAGTTGACCAAAGTTTTTCTAATGAGACGAAGTTTGGTAGAGCTGTACTTTTTTCTGTGGTTCAGTGAATTCACGTGACTGGTTTGTTGTATGACCGATTTCACTTTGTGCAGTAAACAACTATGTTCTTTGCACACCTGCCTAGCTTGTGTTCCTGAATTGCCTTGTTAAATTTATCTTGGGTTCTATTTTAATGTGTATGACATTCCCTCCTCCTGATGTATAGCTTGCGAGTCTCCCATTTGTGTGAGTCACAGAGACCACGAAGAAGAAGGACAGGTTGCTTACCTGTAACGGGAGTTCTTTGAGTGGTCATCTGTACATTCACACAACCCTGCCCTTCCTTCCCACTTCATGTTGTGCCATGTCCGTTGTTCCAAGGATGCTATGGTGGTCCAAAGAACAAGTGGCAATAGTGCCAGGGGCCTTATATAGTCTCAGGGGAAGGGGGCGGGGTTCCCACCAGAAAGCTAGGCCTAGAGCTCTAGAATGTTCTGAAGGCTGCTCTGCACAGGTGCAGACAACCCATTTGTGTGAGTGCACAGATGACCACTCAAAGAACTCCAGTTACAGGTAAGCAACCTGTCCATTGGTGCACAAGTACTGCTGACTCCTGCTGACCGGTGTTTTGCAGTTTATTTATCGTCCTGTCCAGGCTTTCTTTAAAAGGCTTAGCAAAAGCATGCTAGCCCCACTCATTCCATTGCTGCTTTGCCCATGTGAAGAATACTTTCATTTCATTTCATTCCATTCCATTCCATTCCATTCCATTCCATTCCATTCCATTTCATTTCATTTCATTTCATTTCATTTCATTTCATTATTTATTTGTCAAGGGTGAAATGGAGAGCCTCTTGTGTACATAAGGCTCTCGGCATGATTCTGAGCCTAGTTCTCCCCAAACTCACCACTTTTCATGTGATCAAAGTAAAAGGAGTAGGACTATCCTTGTATGTTTAGTTAGCCTGTATACAGAATTCCTGAATAGGGCTAACACTAATATGTTAACTGTGGTTATAGCTAACCAAGGCTTTTTTAATTTGGGATCCCAAACCCACTTCAAGACAAGGTTTCAGATTCTGGTCTAACAGAAAACTTGGGTAGACTTAACAGTCATCACTATTTTGCTCTAGTTGGGAAGGGACTGTGAAAAACAAATAAATGTTCCTAAGACTGGCTTCTGTTTTGCTAACCATGTTGTCATCTCTGGTGATGACAATTTTATGTGGTACATTCAGCAGGATGTTAGTAATGTATTTATTTTGAGCCATTTTTGTCCTCGCTCCAAAAATGGGGCTCTATGGATGCGCTATCATTTCTTCTTTGGTGTTTCAAATAAAGCTTTTTTCTACATTTATTGACTAGAATAATGTGATAAAGGGAATCTTTTATTTAGAGGTGGTGGCAATTCCTCCATAATAAAATCTTATCCTTTCTACCTCCTTTACCTTGAAATGGCAACCTGTCAGTTTGTGGCTTTTGTGGTTAGTGTTTCTTAAAGTTTTGTCTCAGCATCTGTTTTAAAATATGTTTTCCTGTATGTCAAATTATGTCTGGGAGGTCAATCCTTACAAACATTTTAATTCTTATATGTGGTATGGTGCAGGGCAGTAGATCATGTGAAGAACTGGCTCATCTTTTGTTTTTTTTCTGTTGGCCTCTTACTCTAGGTGGCATGGCAAGAATGATTGGCACTATTGGAGTTGATCTCCACTGTTGTGCCAGAGGGGACACTGCAGATGAGCAAGAAGAGCAGCTCGTGTCTGCTATGGTTTACTTTCCCTTTGCCTCTGGGGATGTGTCAGGAAGGACTGTGACCTGCCTTCGGTCTCATATTGGGGAAAACGTGGGATATAAATGAAGTACATAAATTGAGAACTCGGCAACTGGTGATTCAAAGAAGCAGTTGCTGTTGCTTCCAGTTGCTTCTATCCCATTTTCCTCTGGAGGCTTTTCCTGTTTATCCTCTTGACCTACCTTTTTAGAGAACAGAGCTGGAGGACTGAGCTCAGCATAGCTATCCAGAATGGGCAAAAAAATGAATGAGAGAAAGTCACATGAGCATCCACCATGTCTGCTAGCTCTGTCTCCTCCGCTCCCTCTGGGTAATGCCGTATGAAGGAATAGGCTCAGCAGTGTCACACAGAATAAGCAAGCAGGCAAGAGCAAATTTTTGCAGATCCATAAAGAAGTATACTTCAGGTTTCTCACCCTTTTCTATGTGATGCAGCATAGATGCCTGGATTTTGGTGATCCAGTATTCATCACAGTGCCATCCGGAGGGCTCTATACTCTGGGCACTGCAGCTTCCTTGGCTCTCTCGGGGTGGGGAGGAGGAGGAGAGGCATAGTGGGAAAGAACAGGTGGTGTAGCAGTTTATGCACTCACTGGGCAATGCCATGGAACCTGGTCTTCCCCACGTTGAAGGCCCCAAAAGGTAGACATGCATAAATGAGATAAGATCGTATTTTGAGAGTTCTGTTGTTTGAAAACAGAAAAATCTTGAGTTGAGAATGGGAGACAGCAGAATGGATTTCTGAGGCAGTGCTGTGAAGGGGAACACAAGTGTAAACTGAGAGAGACTGAGAAAGATTTGTTCATCTCTACTTCTGTTGATCCTTGTATTTTTTCTTCCTGAGCACAGGAAATGAGTTGGAGGGGTGTTTTTTTTTCATATACTAATCTTACAAATTGGTGCTTTTAGAGTAAATCATGTGACAAATATTATTTAATGTCACAAAATCTATGAAGACTTTTCTTTTTCACTTTATTATAAGAATGGATCTAAGTTTGATCCAGATGTGGAATGGATAGACAATACTTCTTCAGTAAAAGAAAGACTACAGTGTCTGCTTATGTGCATTAATGTAAGATGGAATGCACTGAAAATGTAGCTTATAAATTACTCAATCAAAAGGGTTTAAAACACTTCTGTCAGAATATTTTCTACGCAACTGATAAATAACACTTTCATTTTTTGTTCTCCATCTTGACAGATATTGTTCATAGAGATTTGAAATTGGAAAACATTTTAGTTAAAAGCAGTGACATTGATGAAGAAAATGAAATGAAATTAAATATAAAGGTAAGCCCAGAAATTGCAACACTTTACTTCAAGCAGTACTTTTGTTTTGTGTGTCGTTTTTTGTAAATCCTGGTATCAAAAGTGAAGTTTCCTAGTAAATGCCTATTATTGGTTTTAAACTGAGGTGTAATGGTATAATCAAGACAAAATAAAAGGATCTGATATGTGAGCAATTGACAAGAATGTAGGAGTCAAGTGTTATTGGTGAAACTTCTTGCTGAATGAAGAATAGTATACTTATAGGTCATTTAAAAAGAAATGATTTTAAAAATATACCCTCTCCTTTTCTTATACCTTTTCGATATAGTTCCAAGCTATTAGCAACCATAAGCTGTGGAGCCATAATTAGCATGAATTATAGGTACTAGCAGTTTGATTTAAACATTTTATAATTTTGAAAAACATATGATGTTTTACATACCAGCTACTTTCTGCTTTGTGGACTTTGGATTTTATAAGTATTTACTACCTAAATGCATTAAATATATCAAGTACTTATACTCATTTATTTGTATGGCAATAATTGGCCCTTTGTGGTTACTAAATTATATATTACAACATCCTTACTTACCATTTTTATAGCTGATATAAAACGACTGTGAGGATTTTATAAAATGTACATGCTGACACATAGAACTAAAGTGCTGAGCTACAATATGTGGCAAATAAAGCAGCTCACTTTGATAAAATGTATTTTGTCTTAACTAATGGATGCATGCTAAGAATATGTGGCCTAATCTGTCCTTCCTTGGTTGGCATCACTGTGGAGTGCTGGGATTTGGATGGGTGATGTCTTCTGTTTGGCCTATCTCAGGAATATAAAAGTGAGTTGAGATGGGCCTATGCTGTCAGTTCCTATCCTATGTGTTTGTATGCTGGTATACTGTGATTTGGTGTGGTCTTCATTTAATTGTTGGCACTGAGGCCTTAAAGATTTTTTTGCCCTGGACACCAGGTGGCTTTATTTTTTTTCCACTTTACTAATTTGTTGTTAACTGTCATTAACTTACCTTTGATTCATGGCTACCCTATGAATGAGAGATATCCAAGTCATCTTACAATCAGCAGCTCTACTCAGATCTTTCAAACTCAGGGCTGTGACTTCCTTGATTGAGTCTATCCATCTCTAATGTGGTCTTCCTATTTTCCTAATACCTTCTACCTTACAAGTATTTTTGTCTTTTCTAGTGAGTCATGTCTTCTCATGATATGTCCAAAGTATGATAGGCCATTTCTACATGTTACCCGATCCCATTGTCCTCTTGGCACAATTCTTTCAGCACCTTTGCTGGTAAGGGAGTGCGACGGAATGCTTCCCTCCGCACCCAGTCAGTTCCCTGTGGAAGGGAGCACAAGCAACATGTGCAGCGGGGCTGTTTCCCATGTTGCGCTGGGGAAGAAAGCTCCTCCATCACACTTCTTGCCCTTTCACATGGTAGGTAAGGATGGGAGCTTCACACATTTGCAGGCACTTAACAGATTTATTACGTTAACTGAATATCCTGGGATTGTGATGGGTGGGGGTGGCAGCGGGAACACAACAACATCATGCATGAGCACTGCCCGCAGACCGCTGCTATCCTGTCCCCATAGTGGGACTTGACTGGAACGTCTCGTGGAAATGGCCTTAGTTTGGTCATCATGGCTTCTAGGGAGAGTTCAGGCTTGATCTGCTCTAAGACCCATTTATCTATCTTTTAGGAGTCCATAGCATCCATAGAACCTGTCTCCAGCATCCACTTTCTCAGTCTGGCTGAAGGAGCAATAAAAAAACAAATGGGTTATTCCCTTGCATCAGCTGATTGAGGCAGGAGACCCAGAGTTCTACATACATTTGATCCATTTACTCTTCTCTCTCCCTCAACAGTTTTAATTTTCCTGCCCTGCCAGCTGGTTGACTTTTAGTTTCTCTGTCTCTCTTAATCTTCAAAAATCTTTCAAACTCTCTCTCTAAAGCAAATAAGAACTATGGTTACTGATTTAACAAAGAAAAAGCAAAATATACAAGATATTGATTACATGATGAAGCTCCCTGCTTGCCTTCTGAGAAGAAGAAAAGACAATTGCAGGATTAAATTATGTTCAAAATCTCCCCTAAGACCACAGATAAGCAGGTCACAGAGGGTGAGGAAAATGACCAGATGAATGGATAAAAGTTCAGTTGGTGATTGAGAGGCATGCTTCTGAATCTGCGCAGAAATGGCATTAAAATTTTTTTCTTTCATCCAGCTACAGTGACGTGGAATGGCAATCTGCCATTCAGCTCCAGAGTGTGGTAAGACCCAAGGAAATTGTTTCAGATAAGGACTGTAAGCCTAAAAATGTCAAAGTAAAGGGGGAAAAAGTCAAAATCATTGCCTGATAAGAGTTTTAAGGCAGTAAAGGGATGCACAGAGGTTTTCAGCTTAATAGCAACTCTCAGATGCCATCTTGATTCGGCACATTCTAAGCTAGGGGTGAGGCAGAAGTGAGACAGCCTTCAGCCCAATCAGAGGATAGTCACACTTAATGGTTGACACTCAGGTGATTCCTGTCAGTCAAATACAATCCTTTTCTGGAGAAAAAAAGGAGTGTTTTAAATTCAAGCTGTGGGATGAGTTCTAATGAGCAATTTCGGCACTTTCTTACTTCTGTGTTTGCTGAGAATCAAACTTGGGTACAGGAAATCAGAATCAGTCGTGAAGAGACTTGTACAGCCGCACAAGCTTTGCAATCCAGTTTTTCTGCAATAAGATCTTTAGTGAAAGATGGTAAATGTAGAGCTTCAAGCCTGAATGCAACCATGATTTAATAATTAAGATATTATAAATCCAGTGAATTTGAGTAATTAGTCCAGTGAATTTCTTTTCACAACATGATTTAATAATGAAATCAAATCTAGTGGGGTTGCAGGAAAGAAGTCAGAGTTAATTAATTAATCCACAGTCACAAAACAGGGACATGTTGATTGCATGAAAGCCAGGAAAGTTTAGGAACTGTATGCAAAAAACTGAACCTGCAATTAATATAGTAAATATCAAAAATAACATTATCTCAGTTGACAGAGAAGATTTGTCAGACTCAGGTTGAGAGTATGAGAAAGACTCAGTCTCAGATAGGGACAGTGCTGATTCCTCAGACTCAGAAACAATAAAAGAGGGTGGCACAACCAGGTTATTTGATGCAGAGCATTTTAAGGGTCTTCTTTAAAAGTACTGCTGATCTTAAATCTACAGATCAAAGGTTAAATAAGGAAGAAAATAAAGGGCCACAAGGAGATAGTAAAATAGCAGCAGTGACACAGAAAATTCCATCTGAAATGATTCATATATCTATGCCAGAAATGTTTAAGGACTTGAGTGAGGCTAAATAGGAAACATCTCTAAACTCTAAGAGATGTATTGGATGGAGTAAAAATGTATACACATGTGCGAATGACTTGGTGGACCAATTATGAGTTCCACTGGTTGATAGTCTGTTTCTGCCTTAATTTCTCATGCTGTTCTCTCACAAGAAGGAGATATAGCATTGAAAGATGTGGATAAAAAAAAGGATAGATGCTGCACTCAGAAAAGCACATGAGACAGCAGCATTGTCCATTGTAGCATCGGAAGCTGCATCAATGTTTGCAAGGGCTGGAATGCTGTGGGTACAAGATGTTTTAAAATCAGAAGGCATTTCTGCTTGTACCCTGCATCAGGCAAATTAGATAAACTACTGTAGTTTGAAGTAGATGCTGTACATGAGGCAACAGAGTTTGCTGCCAGCTAAGTAGTCGCAACAACAGTAAGCAGAAGATCATTGTGGTTAAAACACTGCGAGGCAACCCAAAAATCTAAGGCCAGTTTGATAACCATTCCTTTTCAAGGAAATCTTTTATTTGATGAAAAGCTTTGGAAAATACCTTAATATAAGAGAAAGATAAAAACAATCTAAAAGAGAAAGCTAGACAGGAGATATTTTAGAAGTGAAGATTATTCCTTTCAAGGGGGAAGGGGATTTCAGTTGCAAAGAGAATTCAGAGACTTTAGACCACAGCGGAACAAATCCAGGTTCCAGTTCAGACATGAAGGATGACATACAAGAAGTGGAGCTGGATATTCTAACAGGGGTGGAAAAGCTCAGTACTGGCAGGAAAGAAATACCAGTAGGGGGAAGTGGCTTCTTGTGGTAGCTTCAAAAGGTTACAATATTCAGTTTTCAAAAAGACCAAGAAGAAGATATCATCCATCACTGGTTTGAAAAGTGTGAGAAGAGAAGTAGTTCAAAACATAACATTTGCTGCAGATAGGAACCATAGAACATGTGCCTCACAATCAGAAATGGTAGTGTATTTATTCATTTTTTTTCATTGTGCTCAAGCATTGGGCTCAATGGATTCATTCAGTATTGCAAGTTCAAAATGGAGACCTTGCAGACTCTATTAAAGAATTTGGAGTTGGGAGAGTTTCTCCTTTCAATAGATTTTAAAGAGGCTTGTTTGCATGTTCTGGTAAATCTGATTTACAGGAAATACCTGAGATTTGACTTCATCATAATTTTCAATTGAGGGCTTTCCTATTTGGGTTAAAATTGGCTCCCACTATCTTCATCAAAGTATTGATGCCAATATTAACCTTTCTGAAACAGCAAGGGATACGCTTATTGCTGTGCCTGAAGGACATTTTGGTGAGAGCTGGGAGGAGAAGAAAAGGTGAAATAGATTTCTTGACAACATTGAATTGCGTATAGAGTCATGAGTTTCTAATAAATTTCAAAGTGAGACAACTTCAAGCATCAAGAACTCTGATACATTTAGGAACAGAAATAAACAATGAGAAGAAAAAGAGAAGATAAAAGTTACAGTGGTAGAACTGCTTCTTTCAAGTGTAGTGAACTTAATTTTTCTGGTGACAGTATTAGGAGTGTTAATATCAGTGGGCACAGTTTCATACCAGGGCACTGTGGTTGTTCCTAAGACCTCACCAGAAGTATGTAGTAAGAAAATATCATTATAGTCTGACCCTGCCAGGCATGGTGAAGAAAGATTTGAAATGGTGGATATCCAAAAACACAGAGGAAATTATTTTGTGTTGTAGAGAAAGATAATAATTATGACAAGTTCCAGTCCAGTCCAGGATGGGGGACTTACTGCTGTGCCCAGACTATCCAGGGAGAGAAGTCAAAATTAGTAAAAGAACTCAGGATCAATCTTTTAGAAATGAGAGCAGTGAGGCTAGCTCTAGTACAGTTTGTCCCAGTGACAGAACATCACAGTGTTCAAGTCTACCCAGACAATATGATAGTCCAGACATATCTTCTGAACAAAGTTCTCATCAGCTGATAAAAGAATAGAAAATATTTTAAAATTGGACCAAGAAATGTTTGAATTCATTAACAGCTGCTTATTTAAAAGGGTCTTTGAATCAGAAGGTGGATTTTCTAAACAGGAACAAGATCTTGCCTGAAGAGTGGAGTCTGAACCAAGAGGTTTTTGATTAGTTACAGAGACAATACAGAAAAATTTTAGTAGATTTGTTTGTTTCTGGAGATAATTTCAAATTAAAAAGTTTTTTTCCCTATATATGGAGATGTAAGAGTGGAAAATTACAATGCTCTAGCAGTGGCCAAAATGTCTATTATATGCATTTCCTCCTTTGCCAATAATTCAGAAAATTCTAATGAAAATACAGCTACAGGGAGCACAGGTTGAGTTGGCTCCTCATTGGCCTTGAAGACAATGGTTTCCTCTTCTGAAACACATGTTGGTGGATAAGTGTGTTGCCTGTCTCAGAGATCAGACCTGTTGTTACAGGGACCACTTTGCCATTCCAGTCCACAATGGTTACAGCTAACTGCTTGAACGTTGAGTGGAGAGGCTTGTTGCAGCAAAGATATTCTGAGTTGGTGACTAAAACAATTTTAACTTCCAGAAGGCAGTCACATCAATGCATTTATGAGACCAATTAGAAAGTATTCCAGGACTGGTACCCACAGAATTTGTTTACACCTGACAATGCAGAAATAAGAGAAATGTTAGCATTTTTTCAAGATGGCATATTTAAAGATCTGAGACCAAATACGTAGCTGTCTTGTCATCAGTGTTAAATATAACAGGAAAGCCTCTTTAAACTCGTCCACATGTTAAAAGGTTTCTAAGAGGTGTGACTTTACAAGCTTTACCTACTGTTCACAGATTCCCAGCTTGGGATCTGAATTTAGTATTAAATGCTTTAACAAAACCACCATTTGAACCTCTTAAGGAAGCATTGGGACTGCTGTCTTTCAAAGTGACACTTTTGGTTGCTATAACTTCAGCAAGAAGATTTTCTAAACTAGCGTCATTATCAATCAATCCAGCTTTTTGCAAGTTTCAGAAGGAGAAATTGTTTCTAACAATTGATCCCTCTTTTTTTTATTTTCCACAATTCTTTAGCTGCAGAACCTGGGCATCAGTCATTAGAACTGCTGAATCCAGTGTATCCTCTGGAAAAGCGATGGCATTCGTTAGATGTGAGAAGAGGTGTAAAAGATGTGAAAAGAGGTGTAAAAGCTGATTTGCAGAGATCAAAGGCCATTCCTCCGGACTGAGGCACTATTTGTTTCCTTTCACTCAAAGACATTAGGTAATAGGGTATCAAAACAAATGCTGTCCAGGTGGATAAAACCTACGTTTTTTTATAGTTTTCTTAAACTGCCACAGCCTCAGCTCCTGTACACATATTCTGCAAGATCTATGGCAACTTTCATTAAACTTTCAACTTTCTTTAAACGCTATAAGATAGACAAAGATAAGATAGGATAAGATAAGATATAAGATAGACACACATTATAAGATAGACAAATTTATGTCAGGGCAAGCAGCATTTAGAAGGTCTGTGCTGCAGTGAGCAATGCAAGAGGAAAGCAGCCATTCCCACCCTTGTGGTGGGTATATCCCACTTGTGAATTGTTCCATCAGCCAGACTGAGAATGAGAGGTTGACACTTAACGTGAATGATCATTCTAGGAGAGCTGAAGTAGCAATCCACCCCGCAGGGCTGCCAAAAAAACGAAAAAACAAAACAAAACAAAACTACTACTTTCTTCTTCTTCTGATTTTCTGTCTTCTGTGGTGAGCAAGGCTATACAATTAAACTTTTGAGAGAGAGGAAAGAGTAAATGGACCAAATGGGTCCATTTGGGTCTCCTGCCTTGATTAGTTTATGTAAGGGAATAATCAACTTGTTGTGGATTGCTCCTTCAGCATTCCTAGAATGATCATTCACAGTAAGTGTCAATCTCTTGTTTCAAATGAGTTGAGTTTCTTCCCATCCACTTTCTTCACTGTCCAGCTTTCACAACCATACATAAAAATTGGAAATACAGCGGCACTGGCCATCTAAACTTTAGTATTCAATGATATATTTTCATAGCTGCCCTTCTGAGTCCTAGTCTTCTTCTGATTTCTTAGCTACACTCTCCATTCTTGTTAATGACTGAGCCAGTAAAGAATATCTTGAACCATTGTAATGTCTTCATCACCTGTTTAAAGTTTATGTAAATCACTTGTGGTAATTACTTAATGTTCAACTGTAAACCTGCCTTTGCACATTTTTCCTTGACTTTCTTCAGTAGTTGTGCCAAGTCTTTGCTATTTTCTTCCAGTAGTAAGTATTATGTCATCTGCATATCTTAAATTGTTGATCTTCTTTTCTCCAGTTTTCACACCTCCTTCCTCTGAGTCTAATCACGTGTTACATGTGATGTATTCAACATACAAGTTAAACAGACAAAGTGATAAAATGTAGTCTTGCCTGACCCCTTTGCCAATTGAAAACCATTCTTTTTCTCCATATTCGGTTCTAACAGCAGCCTCTTATCCTGAATACAGGTTACGCATTAGGATAATCAAATATTGTGGCACACCCATTTCTTTAAGAGCAATCCATAGTTTGTCATGATCTACACAATCAAAGGCTTTGTTATAATTTATAAGACACAGGATTTTCTTTTTTAAATTGTTTAGTGTACTTCATTATTGAATGTGCATTTGCAATATGATCCCTAGTGCCTCACTGGCATTTCTTGCTCCATATATGGTGAAAGTTTTGTAGCATCACATTGCTTTAATGGGAGATCAATGTAGTATTCCTGTGGTTACTGCAATAATCGGTGTCCTCTTTCTTGGGGATTGGAATGTATATTGAATGATTCCAATTTGTGGGCTATTCTTTTATTTTCCATATCTGTTGTCCCTTGTTTGTTTAGCATTACATGCCAGTCAAGAATTTTGGTTTGTGTCTTCATTGACAAAATAAGAGTATTAAGCCATGGTTTCTGCATAGCTTGTGCCTTTGGCTTGTCCAAGGAGAAATAAGCCGGAATTTCTGTTCCACAAGTTACACTAAACAAACTGTGGACAAGATATCTGTGACTTCTTTAGCTACTTCTGCTTGTTGCAGCAGTGACTGGGCAGCATGTATAACATGTGAAATGGTTCTAAACCTCTCAGGAAATATGGTGGTGAAAGAAAAAGAAAAACATAAACTACTGTCTGCAAAATCTTTTTTAGAATAGAAGATGTGGGAGACAGCATAAATAATTCTAAATCCTTTTGTCTATAGCTGAGATTTGTAAAATATTCTTGTACATTTATTTTCCTTAACAGTCTGATGTTAGTTAACTTTTTCTTAATTGTGTATCTCTTTGGCATAGTCCTGTTCTCTATGTGCCAGGTGCACAGCAGACAATAGCACTGCAATGCAAACTACATTGTGTGATTCTTCTTGGGGCATGCTATATCTTGGACACACAAGCATTTTTGCCAAATGCAGACATAAGGACAGTATGCAATGGAGCAGGCATTGCTTCCTGTCTTGAGTAAGAGCTGGGTACTTGAAAGCATCCTCATCCTTATCTTCAATAATATCCTATTTTTTTAAAATTGGAACCTAATGTGGCTCACAATTTAGAAGAACAGTACATTAGTATCCTCTTTCCCTCATGCAGTAGTTTAGAACTAAACACAAAGCAGTCATTTCGTTTCCTGTATTATGGCCCTGCACACCCCCAAAGATTGATATGGTTTAATTAGCAAATATTATTTGATTGGCACTACATTAATTAGCATTGATATAAAATGAAACCTGAGGTGACTGGAAGGTCAAGCTGGAAAGAGCAAAATTGCTGACTGTAAATGTGAGATTGCCAGGCAGGTCAGTTACACTCCCCTCAGGTGAAGGTGAAGTCATTGTCAGGCAGATTGCAAGGCAACTCTAGAGACAATAGGCTTATGCTAAAGTCTGAACATCTCAGAATAGAAAAGAGAAGTTCCCACCAAACTGTGATTATTTTAACCCTGATCCCTCACACCTGGATGTTTCCCTGCTTTGTCTTCCCAACCTCTCCACAATCCAGAACTATTACAACAGCCATCATCCCTTTGTCACCTAAACTCTAACACCATTAACTCTGCCCGGACTTCATTGTTTGTGTTGCAACTCCCATTGTCCACTTGGGTGGGAGAGCCATTCATACCCATACCTATAGGGTAGATTTTGGGTAGAAAAACCCTCAATTCAGTAAGCCTCTCAACTTACTGAACGCCACACTGTCCGTCTGATTCCTGAATGAGAACTGTCCTTCGATGCCTACCTAAGCCACATTGCAGCTTTTCTTCGCTTGTCTCCAGACTGGTAATTATCACTCTAACCTTAAAAGTCCTCTAACCACAATTTTCCTCCCTTTACCTATGGTTAGTCCTTGTGTGATTGTGTGAGTGTTGGGATCTTTTAGTTTATTTTTGGATTCTCTGGTTGGTTCTTTCCTGCATGATCCTGTAAACATTGGTGGAAAAATCTCATTAAGTTACCCCTCTCTTGCAGGCCTCCTAATTTTGAGCTAATTAATTCCTCATTGCCACATCACGGATGGACTCCTGACTCACGCATGTTGTGGGATAACACCTATACAATGTCCTTGGAAGAGGAATGGAGATAGTCTCATTTCTTGGGGCATTTGAGGTTTCAATTTGTGATGGGGAAGGAGTGACCCAGCTGAGCATCTTGATTTGCCACTGATTTGCTTAAGTAAAAAAGGAAAACAAGAAAAAATAGGCTGCCTGCTAACCATTTCATTTCATGCTGTGTGTCCAATAAAGATGTAAAGAAAGTAGACACTGCTCCTTTCAGCTCATGGAGTACCTGGCTGATGGATATGAAAGGGAATACCTGACTATTCAAAGCTTTCCTTTGTTCCTTACCCAGAGATCCTCTTTCTTGCTTGCCCAGAGATCCTCCACATATAGAGAGTAAGAACTAGATACCAAATGTCTAGCCACTCCTCTTGACTTCCTTCCTGGTTTATATTCAACTCATAAAGTACTTCTCTATTAGCATCTGTTGTGCCCCATGTTTGTGTTCCCTACAGATCTCATAATAATGGAACATAATTAAAATAGCTGCCTTTTTTATTTAAAGGGTTTGATGCAGACCTGATAGCAGCATATACTTAGTTTGAATCTCATTAATAATCTTCTCAGTGTTATGTATGCTCAAATGATAGTACAATTTGCAGAGTAAGGATTAAAGTTGTTTAAAACTAGGCTCTGAATATTTATAGGAAGGTTGGCATAGAGATTTCTCTGCTTAAGGTGCACTCTTACATGAGATCATTTGAGAAATCTAGTCAAATTCTTTTAGCTGTCACTGAAGTGGTTTTGCTGTGAACAATAAACTCTTAAGAGAAATAGAAGAGCTGCAACTACATATCAGCAGGGAATTTTCAAGATAGATGAGTTCTGTTTCTTGTAGGTGACTGATTTTGGTTTAGCTGTACAAAAGATGGGAGGAAGTGAAAGCATGTTCCAGTCTACCTGTGGGACTCCTATCTACATGGGTAAGTTCAGTGGTTCATGTGATAGCATTCCCATTCAGTCGCATCTCATAAAGGAATGGCATTTGAATGAATTATGTCTTATTTTGTAGCTCACAGTCACTGTATAGGCCGTGCCCATTTATTTCGGTGTATATATGTACTGCCTCTTAGTCTTGTCCTTTACTTACAGATACTCCAATATTTCATAACTTACAAGGACGTTTTCCACAGTTGCAAACAAGCTTTTCACATTTATATAATATGTGTGCCAATAAGCAGCTTCTTAAAGCTTCAGATACTGAGTCATGTAAATTGCATTTCAAGAAGGTTCATACAGCTGTATTTCTAATCCCAGCATTCTGTGAATTAAATCAGGAGAATATACCTTAGTAGACCTGTTTAATTATTGGGAAAACTCATTGAATCTAGTGTACTGTTGGCTGAAAAACAAGTAGGTTTTAGGGTAACAGGAAGAGGCATCATTCAGTCTTTTTATGTTGTACTGTTTGATTTCTATAGAAACTGCCGTAACTCAAAACATTGTTTTCAGTGCTGTGAAAATGAACATCTGCTTGCATGAGAGGGTTTTCCCAGCTTCTCCCCACCTCTTGCCTGATTGACAAGAAACCCTCACAAAAACCTTGAGATGTGGCATTGTAGCGGAAGAGGAAGGAATTAACCAAAACTGAGCAACTACCATGAGCAGTACCCTATGTAACATCTGCATCTGCTCAGTTTGGGGCAATTAATGCTTGCCTTTCCAGGTTGCCAAGTAATATCCTAGGCCCTTCTGCACTTGGAGGGGAGTACCAATTTGGCACTAAGTTGAAGTTAGGAGAGGAGGCAAAGAAATTCTCCATGATGTCATTCAAATAGTTAAATTCAGTCGTTCAGACACTTACACTCTTTGTCATAGACTTGTGTGAAATCTTTGATTCCATTAATCAAGATAGTACTAGCAGGGATGGGCATAGTCTATTAGCTTATGAGAATGTTGTAAATTGTTACAATATAAAGGTGGATATAAGCTTGAAGGAACAGCTGAATAAATCTATTCCAGTTTAGTTGAAATATTGTCAAAGCTGTCAATTTGCATGCCTTCTCCTCATTCTCTGTATGTATAACTATCTCTGTAGAACTATAAAGCTGATATTTCCCAAGACATTTTTGGATTTAAGTCTACTATGTGGATAAGATCGGCTTATACAGGTGGAGCACAAAATTGTGGCACTGAAAAAAGAATAATTTTGTCATTAGTGAATTCTGGGTAGGCATAATATTGAGTGGATTAATAACCTAATCTTTTGCATGCTTACTCAGAAGTAAGTCCAACTGATTTCATTGAGATTTTAATCTTAATAAGTATATTTAGGATCATACACAATGTCCTTCAGACATAAAGAGGTCCATTTTCAGAAAATTGCTCATCTCTTGCCCATCTGTTAGTTAATAGATCATAAACTTGGGGAACTTCATAGGCCCACCTACAGTTTTTTCAAGGTAAAGGGAGCTCTCTGTTAAAGCACATTTTTGGAAAAAAATCCTTTTAGATATTTTTGAGGCTGAAATTTGGAGCTGTCGTAACTTTAACCGTAAGTTCAATAATACATAACAAATTTCTAGTAGTTTTGATTCTTCCTAATATTCCAGCATCCTTCATGATAGCAAATTTTGGAGTGAAGCCTATTACTGTTGCTAGAGTTCAGCTGTTAATTACTGTATTTGCTGGCGTATAAAACTTACTTTTTCCCCTGAAAAATACTTTTTGAAAATGGGGTGCGTCTTATATGCTAGTGTGTCTTATCCTCCAGCAAATACTATTTGCCAGTGTATAAATGGGGTGTGTCTTATATGTGGGTCCGTCTTATATGCCGGCAAATACGGTAATTAATACCTTGCGTTTTTACTCGTACAGGATAGATTATGTTGTTTAGAAGGGGCAAACTTTCATTGTATAAAATGTGTATTTGTGAGTGGTCAGTTGAGATCTCTTCTTCCTGAAGTACTTCATATATTAAAGGTGCAATCCTAAGTATGTTTATTAGGGAGTAAGTACCATAGAAGTAACCTTGGTTGGGTTCAGAGTAAACATGATTTAGAATGTGTTGTATATATTAAAAATAATAACAGTATGGATTGTTTTTGAGGACAATCACTTAATAAACTAAAACTGAAGATATAATTAGGCAACAGGATAAGTAAATTTTGGATCATCATATTTGTTTATTAAACTGAAAGTACAAGAGAATGACTCTCACATATGCATCTCCTTTGCTTGTTCCATTTCATGAGGTATTATTAAACCAGTAAGATCCTTACCTAGCCATGTGGTTTCCCATTTTGTCTGAACAAGGGAGTAGAGTTAACAGTTCTGGAAGAAACCAAGATCTTGAATTCAAAAAACTCCTCCGCCTTAAGATACTTATATGTTCCAAAGTGAATAATCAAAATTTCCTTGTTGGGACAATAACAAATTACAGATACGAATTTTGGTTGGCCAATAAAGATGTCTCTCTTTTTTGGATTTTGTTGTATTTTGCTGCATGACCAACACAGCTACCCAGAATGTGTTTCATAGAAATAGCCTGGTTTAACTGTGTCCCAAGCAAAGGGAGAAGTAAAGGAAGTGCAGGTGTAGGAAAAAATATAGCTCAATTTAATAAACAATGATCACATCATCTGTTGTGGTGAATAAATTGCGGTGTATACATTTTTTTTAAGATCTAGCTTGTGTAAAACAAATCAAAGGGTTAGGGTTATTTATAGTCATTTTCTGAAAGCGTATTTTAAAAATTGATATGGTACTTCTGTTTTGTCCTATATGGATATTTACATAACTGTAACAGTCTTTTCATCCAGTACATAACCTTATGTAGTATGCTTGTTTTCCAAATGGAAATATTTTTTATGTGGTGTCATGAAGGATTTGCTATCAGAATTTTATAAGAATATTTTTACAATTTTTAATGACAAAGAAAACCAATAATGCAATTAGTTAGTCACAGTGTCATCATTCCTAAATGATCAAAGTGAGGACGCATTGCCATGAATTGTTAAGGGCTGTACATTATTAATCTCAACATCTGCTGCTTTTCTTTTTGCTTGAGGGAGGGATAAAGGATATTCATCAGCACATGCTTTGTTTTAAGCATTTAAAAGTATTTTTTGTATTATTAATATTATTGTTTCTGCTTGGTTGGCAGCCCCAGAAGTGATAAGTGCACATGACTATAGCCAACAGTGTGATGTTTGGAGCATAGGTGTCATTATGTATATGCTGTAAGTAGCTTGAAACATTTATATAAAATGAATATTTTCCTTTCTAAAGAAAATAACTCTATTTTTTAAATTGAAAATTATTGATTGCTTGACTCACTTTCATATTAACTGACATTTTTAATTGTCTTTCTCAGCTTCTTAACATGAATGATTAATCTTTTCAATACAAATCTGTCTCTGCTGTAGACACATTCAAGTAAATGTTCTCAGGATCACAGTGTTAGAATATCTGTGTCTAGATGGGCCAGTGGATCAGCATATTCTTGCAGCTTCTCCTTGATGGAAAATAAGATTTGTAGAAATATAGGTTTTCTTTCTGTCCATGTTGGCTTAGATTTGATAACAGTAGAAACTGTTTGTGGTGGATACCATTGCTAAAGGCATTTGTCATTTGTTGTATCCCTGGCAAAGTAGCTGCTTGGTTGAACTCAAGGCACTTGCAGTCTTGGTGAAACTGAGCCCCCTTGACTATTTGTGTTTCGAGGTGGCATCCTTATACCTGCTGTTCTTGGCTAAGAGTGAGCTGCATGTGTGAGGAATGAGACCGAGTCCTTCTCTGCTCTCTGTGCAGTTAGATTTTTCCCAGCTGTAGGAGGTGAGCTGGTACCAACAGGTCAGTTTTATTTTGACCATGTGCGTGGGGGGAAGAATATGCACTGTCAGAAAAATCTGCCCTCCTACAGTGTGGGCTGAATTATTCCTGAAGCCATTGTTCCTTGAATTCATCTCTTGTAGCTTTTCTGCATATCATAATGCACACAGCACAGTTTTATTGCTTCTTTTCTTTTGTAAAATTTGTAGCACATGCTGTGTTCTGCAAACTTTTTAATGCTGAAGCAGTAACAGTTTTATGACCATACTTTACAGTATTAATGTTGCCACTGAAAAAGTCATATTTGCACAATGTAGTACAGTTGAATGTATTATAAATTGGACTGTGGTAACTGAATGACTTGATTGGTCAATAAGAATTCCATGCTGTTTCTGCAATTTGCACAATTCACAGGCCTTGTAAAACAGAGAGCAGTGAATTGTACTGATTGTAGTCACAGCTCAGAACTCTTGACATTATATTTTAATTAACATATAAATATTTTAAATTAGCATTTTATAATCACAATAGTATTATAAGAATGTAACATTAAACCTCATCTAGATCACAGAAAAAATCAAACTATCTAAGAGTTAATAGAATATAGTTCCCACCCGCTTTATTGTGTTTGGAAACAGTATTCAAGAGATGTATAAGATATTCTTCTTTTTCATGCAGTTTTTATAAGCAGCCCACCCTGTTATTGCCAGATGGACTTTTGAGCCAATCTTTCTAAGTGAATGGTTAATGTTGCCATTGCTAGCTGATGTTCCTAGTAGCTGTTAATGGTTCTGCATTAACCTGTTGGCTGTCAAGGCAATGGCAATAGTGCGGATGGCATGTCTTCTTTTTAACTGGTGCTTTTATGTCATGGTAGGTTTGTTCTTGTCCTCACTTGAAAATCTAGTCCTTAAGATTTGATATGAATTCATTTTTTCATTTATGTTGAATGCAATGTGATTCCTTTGTATGGGATGATAATGCCACTTTGGTGCTATTAGACAGAACGTGGTAGCAATGTGAATTCCACTTCTAGAACCATAAAACAAGCAATTATGTTTTTATTGAGCTCCTAGTAAATTGTGTTTGGCTTGGAGTAGTGGATCACACATTCTACAGGTCCAAATTGGCATTAAATCTGGTCAATGTTTTTATTACCGAATCCTGAAGAGCAGCTGTGCTTGCAGATTGTGGTGAGCAAACAATACTCCCTGTTTTTCAGGAACATTTTTGGTAATGTTGAAATAATGCTTCTGTCTTTCAGTGATTTTTCCATAATGTCTTCCAATATTAATTTACATCCTTTTGTGTTTTTTTCTTTCAATTGCTTTGATTTTTTTTTTTTTGCAAATGATATCATTGTATACATAAATTTGATTTGATACTTATGGTGATGTCATCTGCATTCACTGTGTGATCCCTGATTGCCTGGGATCACCTGTGTAACTTGTGCATGATGCATTGCCCTAAGTTCATTTAACCTCAGTCATATAATCATGGACCCAAATCTGATTGGCTAAAACCAGAGCTTGCATGTAACTAATTACATGCCATATAATTACCTGTAACAAGATAATTTTCTTGGTAAGGAGTCTGTAACAAAGCTACATCCCAAAACAGCTGGGAACAATGTTATTCTACTGGTTTGGCAGTGATGTTTTCTAGTTATTTTTAAAAGTCGTGTTAAAGGTCACTTTAGCAGCTATTTTGACAGGAATTCTATGCCAAAACCATAAAAAGTAATGTAACAATTACTTTTTCACTAAAGAAGATGGATTGCTTGTTAAACATGGTAATAAGTAAAAGGATTGAATTACTTTTTAAAAATAACTATCTAAGTTTCGACTCAGTAAACTCAGACCAGAATCTGCACGGGCAGTTACAACAACAACAACAATAACATTTTATTTGTTACCTACCTCTCCCCAAGGCTCGAGATGGGACATACAACATAGAACTAAAAAATCATAATCAAAACAGATTAATTAATACAAATATATACTATGATTAAAATATATCATGATTAAAAGTACAATTAAAAGTACAGTTAAAAATGCAATTAAAACTACAATTAAAAACAACTAAAAACACAATTAAAAACAGACTGGTTAGGCCTGCCAGCAGGGACAAGTCTTTAGTACTTTTTTGAATTTGGACAGCATATTCTGCTGTCAAATCTCTTCCGGCAGGTCATTCCACGGTCTAGGGGCAGCTGATGAGAAGGTCCTCTGGGAGTGGATAACCTAGTGCATAACCAAGAATTACAGATTCGTGTCTGTTTCATATTCATGATCTCTATGTATGTCCTTGTTCAAGGGATGTGTTGGGACTGTGGAAGTCTCCCCAGTCCCCACTTACTGGGCAAGTGGCTACTGCCACTGATTGATGGCAGATTCTTTCCCTGTTGCTTGGGAACAGCTGGCTGATGTTCCCTACCTCTCTTCGTGCAAGGCATCTCTGGTGCAAGGGGGAATTGTGACAGGGACCCTGCTTCTGCCTCTGATCATTCATGGAGGAGGTGGGAATGCCAATCAGCTGCTTCCAGAGTGACAGGGGAAGGGACCCTCATTGATTGCAGTGGCTGCTGCTTGGTAACTGGGGATGGGGGGGAGCGTGGACAAGGCAGGCTTCCCTGCATAACACCTAACTGTGGTGGTTACCTGTTTTTAAGTAATCAGATGGATTCCAACTACTGTTTGCAAATACAATTGCTGGAAATTCTGTGTCTATACTTAAAGACAGTTAATAAAAGCCAAAGCAAAAATAATAAACAAAAAGTAAGAGGAAGTGATGAAATAACTTAAACAAATCAGGGCATTACCATGGCAATTTAGAGTTGTCTCTGAATAGCACTTTTGCATGGATTCTTGCAGTGCAGACAAAAGAAGGAAGCAAACAAAAAGCACCTGTTGCACAAAAGTCAGCATCTCAAAGTGTATCTCTCCTGGGATAGTTTTGAATATAATCCCCAAAATTAGTATCTAAAAATGGATATAAGGATGATTTGGCTCTGCTAAAAAACACTTAACCAACTCAAATGTCATCATGTGGCGCTACATGATCCCCAGCTGGTGAGCATCACCAGTGTGACTAATCTAGGAAAGAGAAAGAGTTTGTATAAAAAGTAATGATTCTATAGCATGAAACGATATGGTACAAAAACAAGGAAAAATAAAACAATCATTTTAACAGAGAAAGCATTTTCAGGAACTGCTTCTAACCTTTGCTTCCTGAAGTAGATACGTTTGTTCTGAAAAAGGGTAGCATATTTATTCTTCGGAGTGTCTGTTCAAAGTGTTGCAAAAAAGCAGGATCTCTTACAACAGACAGATTTATTATTGGTTATGACTTTCTGGGAAAACTTTTTAGATCCAATTGGACCTCTCCTGAAATCAGGAAAGAGAGGGAAGATGAAGGAAACTGAGTAGGCAGTTTGGCAGTAAATGTTCAAATTGTAGTTTGAGCATTGGACCACAACTCTGGAGATCAGGGTTCAAAACTCTGCTCAGCCATGGAAACTCACTGGGTGACCCTGGGCAAGTCACATTCTCTCAGCCTCAGAGAATGAGGCTGAACAAATCTTGCCAAGAAAAGCCCATGATTGGTTCACTTCAGGGTTGCCAGAAGTTAGAAATGACTTGAAGACACATAAGAAGAACACACATAGCTGGCCAATATATATTTCTTCTGTGTCTTTGCTCACTATTGGCTCTGGAGACCTGGATGGATAGGCCTTCTTTTTTTAAAGATATATTCCAAAAATCTTAGTGTTCTGGCATAAAGGCCGTGTTCTCCCCCTGCCATCCAGCAAAGAGCTCTTTGTTTGAAACTAGACAACATCATATCCTTTTCAAATTATTTTTGTTGTTGTTGCTACAATATATTTTGGAATTTTTAAAAAATCTAGTCTCTCTGTAGGAATAAAATGTTTTAATTGGTTCTGGGAATTGTCTTGGAATGTTCTGTGGAAAGGGGAATATCATATTGGTACTGAACTGCTCCCCCCAAATTGAAAAACAAATAGAGCAACCAACAGAATGTTTCCTTTGTCTGTTTTCCCCTCAGTGTGTTTTGCGTTATTTGGTCCCACTTGGTGCCATTCCAATGTGTTTGCTGTGAATATGAATTTCCCATTGTTAAGCTGATGATAAAAGATGGAAGAGACTTGAGAATGGGAAATTCTTTGAAATGTTTATTAAAGTGAGTTGAAAATAAATTGAAAACAGATTTACTTTTTACTTTCTTTTAGAACAAAGCTAAGTGAACCCGACAGTAATGATTCTACATTCTGATATAAAGTGACAGGCATCGATCAAATATAGGTGACAACATTTTCAAAAGCTACTTATGTGCTTTGAGAGCAGGCATAAAATAAAAATACCTACCACATAATTTATTTTGTGAATATGACCTTATTCTCCTACTTATTTATTTAGAATCAGTTTTTTTTTTTGGTCATGTTGCACTGATATATAACACGTTCAGGTTGCAATCTAGCCATTGTGAATATTTTTAGATCTTTAATTTTTATTGAAATACAGATGATTTGGAGTAATCTTTTGCTTGCCAGGAACATTGGACCATTAAGCATGTTCTCTGCAGCAGGAATCCAGGACCTTGCTTTTTGGGGAAATGCTCATTAATTATGTAAGCCCATCTGAGGAGAGATTGGTTCATAAGCCACATGGGAAGAGAGGATTAAGAATTCCAACAAACAACTTTTAGGAGGGTGAAGAGTATAGAGAAAAAGACAGGAAGGAACTAATGAAGAGAAGTTAGGAGCTCTGCCTGGCCTGCCTGCTGTGGTAACCAACAGTATATTGACAATTCAGGTCATATCTGACTTCATGGTTACATCTCAGGCAGTTCTAACAGTAGGCCTGAAGTAATTCAGAATTTGGAAAATTCTTCAAAATGATAAAGATAGGCTGCTGTTTTCTTCTTTGAATGCTTTGCATTTGTTATTTTAAAATAATTCTGAATACAAATTCACTTGTTAAAACAAAGAACATGTTCTGATCCAATACTCATGTATACCCATTTTCATTGTTGTATCACTTCATGGTGGATAGTTCCCTGTTGTTCCCAAGAAGAAGTAGTCTTTCCCCGGATTCCCTTGGAACCTGCAAAGATTTCTCTGAGACCCACACTTTAAGGAACAGCTGCAGAATTTGTGTATCCTTGTGATTGCATGTTTTTTCTTAGAGGTTTCTTCAGTCCATAAATCTTCTGAAGCATGTTTGGTAAAATCTAAAGACTGAGGCTGGTTGCAGTTGCTCTTGAGACAAATTTACCTTTCTAACATTATTTCTGAAGCAAAGTTTCTCCTCTTCGTCACTCCCAAGGCAATATTAAGATCCTTTTACTAATCTACAGTATCCAGATTGTTAATTTCTAGCCAAAGAATTGAACAAACTGGAAAAAAAATATGGAGTATTTTCTTTTAGAATGATGAGTGAACTGTTTAAGCCAAGGCCCTTCACATTCGTGGGGGAAGGTGCAGAGAACCCTTGCAAAAGTGAAATAACCCCAAATAACTCTCCCCAGTACTCCTCCTTCCCTGCACTCTGCTGCAGGCTGCTGTCCACATGCCCGTGCTGGCCACATGCCCATGCTGGCCATCGTTCGTCCATTTCACCCTCCCTCCTGCTGCTGGGGCAATTGTGCTGGAGCTGCGGATGGGCAGATGGTAAGCTGTAGGAAAAGAACTTTTCCTCCCTGCTCGCTATCTCCATCCCCACTACTGTTGGGGCGACAGCTTGGGTGGGCAGATGGTGAGTGGGCCTTGCCATCTCCCTCCCTGCCGCCGCTGGGATGATCACTCCAGATGGGCAAATAGTGAATGGGGAGAAAAAGATCTTTTCCTCCCTGCTCGCCATCTCCCCCCTTGCTGCTGGGCCAATTGCTCCGGGAGCTGCGGGCGGGCAGATGGCGAGCTGGAGGAAAAGATCTTTTCCTCCCCACTTGCCATCTCCCCTCCCCACCACTGCTAGGGCGATCGCTCAGGGTGGGCAGATGGTGAGCAGGAGGAAAAGAGCTTTTCCTTCCGGCTCGCTATCTCACTCCCCCCACTGCTGGGGTGACAGCTTGGGTGGGCAGATGGCAAGCGGGGAGAAAAAGATTTTTTCCTCCCCAGTCGCCATCTCCCTCCTACCACTGCTGGGGTGGTGCCTCAGGTGGGCAGATGGTGAGCGAGAAGAAAAGATCTTTTCTTCCTGCTTGCCATTCCCCCTCCCGCTGCTGCTGGGGTGATTGCTACGGGAGCTGCAGGTGGGCAGATGGCGAGCAGAGAGGAAAAGATCTTTTCCTCCCCACTTGCCGTCTCCTGCCCTCCGCCGCTAGGGCAATTATGTCTGCAGTGGGGGTGGGAGATGGCCACCAGGAGGAAAAGATGTCAAGGTTGTTGCTGGGCGGGCAAAGGTTTCCTCTGAGTGGATGGCAGAGGGAAGAGGTGGTATGGCCAGACAGCCAGGTGCAAGGCCAGTAGGATTGTTATGGCTATGTCTTGTGTATTAGAGAAGGCCACACGCCAGAGCACGGATTGGGTCACCCCACTAGGTTCAGGGTGACAAGGTAACATAAAAAGGCTGGTGGTTGCCTTGACCAGCTGCCAGTTAGATGCCCTAGCTGGACCTGCCAGGCCATTGGCAGTATACTGTTTGTAAGGGGAGATACTGCCCGATTTTTCTCCGCTATCTTCTGTTTTTCCTCTTTGTCTAATTTCTGGAAAGCAAGCATGTTTTTGCTAAGCCTTATGTTAGAGTGCGGCAATAAATCAGTACTCTAAGCCTAACTAATGAGCCTCTGGAATTTTTTCTACTTCACTAGGACTCTCTGCTGTGGCAAAGCCTGGCTTCACAGATAGCACTCTGCTCATGCTCAGAGGAGCCAAATCCTGCCAACCCTGACAAAAAATCTGTCCTCCCCTTCACCCTCCCACCCCACTACTGGGGCAATCGTGCCCACAGCAGCTGGCAGAGATCATGAGGGGGAGGAAAACATTTTTCCTCCCCTTCACTCTCCCATACCCCCCTCCCTGGCAGGGAATGGGAGGGGGAGAATGGGGGGGAGGCATGGCACTGTGAATAATCAAAACCGCGAGAGTGAAACCCGCGAATGTGGGAGGAGAAGTGTATTTACTCCTCCAAGATTATTTCTAAAGACTATGTAACAGGAAGAGGTTGATGAATTGTGCTTACAAGCTACATTATATCTGTGAGTTCAGTAAATATTCCATTGTCCTAACCTCTAGTGACTCCATTAAAAACTCAAAAAAAAGGATCAAACAAGTCCTGGTCTCCTGTCTTGCTCCCAAGTGCCACTCAAAAGCACATCTGACAGTTACACTTGGTGTGTCACCAGGGTGACTTGGCTGCCAGCCATTCTTTTAATGGGGAAAGGTCCGGATGTTGCAAATGCTGCTGGAAGCAGGTTGTGTTGGATAGATAAGTAGGCTGCAGGATAGTAAGTAAATGATTAAACTAGCGAACGTCATTATAGTTACTTAGGGGATACAACAAGAGAACACATTTATGAAAAAATGTTCCAGTAAAATGTAAATCTATAGATCAAGTTGTACTTTTGGTAGATAGAACTCTCAGAAACAAAAATAGCACCTGCTTAATGTCATTTCTATAACTTAGTTACTTGAATAAGCAGTTCTCTAGGATATAACTATTCATACTGATTGCTATTCATATGTATTATTAGCATACAATTACATCATTTCTAACATTACTTGTTGATCTGCCTTTTGATAGATCCATATATTTAACAGAAAGACAAAATTAATATTTGAAATACTGCATTAGTGCCACTTGTAAAGATTAGTGGCACAAATTCTAGACTTGTAGGAAACATAGACAGCTGCCTTATGCTCCATTAGATCATTGGTCCATCTAACACAGTATTATTTACACTAACTGGCAGTGTCTCTCCAAAGTTTCATGTATTTTTTTTCCATCCCCACATGGAGATGGCAGGGATTGAACCTGGGACTGTCTGCATTTGAAGCTGTGCTCTGCCCATGGAACTAGGGTCCTTCCTCTAGATTTTGTGATTACATGAATATTCTCTTTTGTGGCAATTTTGTCATCACACATTGGTGCACATATGGCTGTTTGTGCACATTGCTAACCTGGAAGGGTAAAAGATGTGGATGTTAGAAATGTAGTAAACTGATATGCACTGGTCTGCAACAAAGCTGGGGGAATATATTGGTATCAGTCTGGAAACAAGACGGGACATTTCTAAAACTTCATCCCCAAAACATTGGGTGAGGAAAATTCATAAGAATCTCTCAGTCTATCTGTGTTAGGAGTGCTCTACAGTAGAAATATTTACATTCATGCAGAAGCATCCTGTGCAGTTGTTTGAAACCATTGCCATCTGTCCTGAGATACTCTGCCTGACCACAAGGTCCCGGGGGGTAGGGCAGCTTGTAGGAGTAAGTAGCAGCCACTATATAATTGTCCTGAAAGTTTGACAATCAGAGCTTGGCAAACAGGAGTTTTGATGTGGATGTTTAGCAGGTGAGTTTGAGGGGGAAGCCCAGTTTTACTTTTTCTAATTCGACTGTCTAGATTATCAAATATGGATGGTGAGGGAGCTGCTGCAGTCACCTGCAACAGCTGTGATATGTTTCTTTTCTTGCCAGAAGACGTGGTTGGGCACACCTGCATCAAGTGCAAGCTGGTCTCCCTCTTGGAGGAGAAGTTTTGGCAGGTAGAGGCCCGTGTTGCTAATCTTTGGATTATTAGGGAGGCTGAGGATTTCTTGGATAGGGCAGAGAGGACTTTCTTGAAGACAGAATACACAGGAAACATCTCTGACGAGGAAGCCAGTTCTCAAACACAGGAGACAGACGCTTGGAGGAATGTTACATAGAATCATAGAAATCATAGAATCATAGAAATGTAGAGTTGGAAGAGACCACACGGACCATCCAGTCCAACCCCATGCCATGCAGGAACACCCTCAAAGCACTCCCGACAGATAGCCATCCAGCCTCTGCTTAAAAACCTCCAAAGAAGGAGACTCCACCACACTCCGAGGCAGCATATTCCACTGCCGGACAGCCCTGACTGTCAGGAAGTTCTTCCTGAGGTTCAGGTGGAACCTCCTTTCCTGCAGCTTGAATCCATTGCTCCTTGTCCTGGTCTCTGGAGCGGCAGAAAACAAGCCTTCACCCTCCTCTACATGGGATCCCTTCAAATATTTAAACATAGCTGTCATGTCCCCTCTTAACCTTCTGTTCTGCAGACTGAACATACCCAGCTCTCTAAGTCTATCCTCATAGGGCTTGGCTTCCAGGCCCTTCACCATTTTGGTCGCCCTCCTCTGGACCTGCTCCAGCTTGACCATGTCCTTCTTGAATTGAGGTGCCCAGAACTGGACACAGTATTCAAGATGAGGTCTAACCAGAGCAGAGTAGATTGGTACCAGTACCTCCCTCGATCTAGACACCATACTCCTATTGATGCAGCTGAGAATTGCATTGGTTTTCTTGGCTGCCGCATCACATTGCTGACTCATGTTCAGCTTGTGGTCTATTAAGACTCCTAGATCCCTTTCACACGTACTGCCATCCAGCCACGTGTCCCCCATCCTATATTTATATATATTTATATTTATATTTATATGTAGGAGTAGAAGGGCCAGGAACCAAACAGAGAGTTCTGAACTACAGAATTGCTTCAAAGTTCTCACCCTTATTAATGAGGAAGTAGAACAGCAGGAGGAGGTAATGGAACAGCACCAAGAGAAAATGGAACAGCAGCAAGAGCTGCTCTCCCTTGTTAATGAGGAAATAGAACAGCAGCAAGAGGAAATCCAGCAGCAGCAAGTGGAAATCTAACAGCAGCAAGAGCAACAGTCTCAGCCTGAAGAGAATGTCCAGGCGACCCTGGAAGAATCTGCGTGTCAAGTAACCCCGGACAAGCTTCAGAGGAGACAAGTTCTGGTGGCTGGGGACTCTTTGCTGAGAGGAACAAAAGCAACAGTTTGCAACCCTGACAGGATGAATCACTGTCTCCCTGGGGCCAAAATCGATGATGTAACAGACAGGCTAACAAGACTGGTCAAGCCCACTGACTGTAACCCCCTCCTTTTGGTTCACATGGGAACCAATGACACTGCAAGGCACAGCTTTCAGCGCGTCACAAAGGATTATGGGTAGGAAGCTGAAGGACCTTGCTGTGCAAGTTGTGATTTCATCTCTCCTTCCTGTTGAAGGACATGGCCCACAAAGAGAGAAGAGAGTAGTGGAGGTCAACAACTGCCTCTGCAGATGGTGCTGCTGGGAACCATTTGGGTTTTTGGACCACAGTCTGCATTTTTGTGAAGATGGTCTTCTGGTGATAGATGGGCTGTACCTCATAGCTGTTGGCAGGAATGTTTTTGCTAACAGTCTCTCAAAGCTGATCAGGAGGTCTTCAAAGTGAGTTAGGGCAGGGAGGGAGACAGTATTATTCAGGGCAGGAATTCAGCAAGTGCTGGGCAAAAAAGACCAAATGTTATAGATAGAGCAGGCCAAGTAGTACTAGAGACTAACAGTGAGAGGAAAGGCAACTTTAGTAAAGGGCTTGCAGGAAGGGGACATGGTCTTAACTGTCTCTACACTAATGCACAGAGCATAGGGAATAAAAAAGATGAACTGGAACTCTTAATACAGCAAAATAAATATCATATAATAGGCATCACTGAAACCTGGTGGGATAAGTGTCATGATTGGAATGTAGTAATGGGGAGGTATAACCTATTTTACAGAAAGACCAAACAAGAAAGGAGGAGTAGTAGCTTTATATGTCAAGGATGTTTTCATCTGTGAAGAGATCCATGACTTAAATCCAGGCAGGTTGAGAGCATCTGGGTAAGAATTAAGGGAGTGAGAAACAATAGGGATATTATTGTGGGCATCTACTACAGACCTGCAAGCCAGCCTGACGATTTGGATAGTGCCTTCCTGGAGCAAATGACCACACATTCAAGAAGGAAAGATGCAATAGTAATGGGAGATGTCAACTATCCTGATCTATGTTGGCAGTCAAACTCTGCCAAGAGCACAGGTCCAACAAGTTCCTCACTTGCCTTGCAGACAATTTCATGGTCCAGAACGTGGAAGAGGCGACAAGGGGATCGACTATTTTAGATCTGATCTTGACCAACAAGGATGACCTTGTCAATGGGGTGGAAGTCGTGGGATCCTTAGGTAGGAGTGACCATGCTCTATTGGAATTTGTCATTCAGTGGGAAGGGGAAGCCAAGTGTAGCGAGACACACATTCTAGACTTTAAAAAAGCGGACTTCTGTGAACTTAAGGAGCTGCTGGCTGAAATTCCGTGGTCAAGAATAGTGAAAGAGAAAGGAGTTCAGGAGGCATGGGAGTTCCTTAAAAGGGAGATACTGAAGGCACAGTCTAAAACTGTGCCAATAAGGAGGAAAAATGGCAGGTGTCTAAGGAAACCAGAATGGTTGACTAAAGAACTCTCAGCTGAGCTGAGCATTAAAAGAAACATGTACAGGAAATGGAAGAATGGCAAAATCACCAAAGAGGAATTCAAACAAATAGCCAGGATACGTAGGGAGAAGCTCAGAAAAGCTAAAGCACAGAATGAATTCAGGCTTGCCAGAGACATTAAAAACAATAAAAAGGGCTTTTTTAGATATGTCTGCAGCAAAAGGAAAAACAAGGAAATGATAGGGTCGCTGTGTGGAGAAGATGGCCAAATACTAACAGGGAGACGGGAAAAGGCAGACTTACTCAACACCTTCTTTGCCTCGGTTTTCTCCCAAAAGGATAGAAGTACTCAACCTGGGTGGTGGGGAGCAGGTGGGGAAGTGGGGGGAAATGCGGCACAGAATAGATAGAGAAGTAGTACAGGAATATCTGGCTAGCCTAACTGAATTCATGTTCCCAGGGCCAGATGAATTACATCCAAAGATATTAAAAGAACTGGCAGAAGTCATTTCAGAACCACTCGCAATAATCTTTCAGAACTCTTGGAGAACAGGAGAGGGTCAAATGTTGTCCCTATCTTCAAAAAGGGAAGAAAAGAGGACTCAAATAATTATCAACCAGTCAACCTGACATCAATACCAGAAAAGATCCTACAGCAGATCATTAAACAGTCAGTTTGTAATTACTTAGAGAGCAATGCCATGATCACTAAAAGTCAACATGGGTTTCTCAAAAATAAGTCATGCCATACTAATCTTACCTCTTTTTATGATGGCGTTACAAGCTTGATAGATGAAGGGAATGCTGTAAATGTAGCATATCTTGACCTCAGTAAGGCTTTTGACAAAGTTCCACATGACGTTCTTGCAAAGAAACTAGTAAAATACAGGCTGGACAGGGCTACTGTTAGGTGGATTTGTAATTGGTTGACCAACTGAACCCGAAGAGTGATCACCGATGGCTGCTTTTCATCCTGGAGAGAAGTGACTAGTGGGGTGCCACAGGGTTCTGTCCTGGGCCCAGTGCAATTCAACATCTTCATCAGTGACTTAGATGAAGGAGTAAAGGGCATGCTGATCAAATTTGCAGATGACACCAAATTGGGAGGGGTTGCTAATGCGCCAGAGGACAGGATCGAAATTCAAAATGACCTTAACAGATTGGAGAGTTGGGCCAAAGCTAATAAAATGAATTTCAACAGAAAGAAATGTAAGGTCCTACACTTAGGCAGAAAAAATGGAATGCATAAGTATAGGATGGGGGACGCATGGCTTGATAACAGTACATTTGAAAGGGATCTAGGAGTCTTAGTAGCCCACAAGCTGAACATGAGTCACCAGTGTGATGCAGCAGCTGAGAAAGCCAACACGATTCGTGGTTGCATCAATAGGAGCATGGTGTCTAAATCAAGGGAGATAATGACACGACTCTATTCTGCTTTGGTTAAACCTCATCTGGAATACCGTGTCCAGTTCTGGGCACCTCATTTCAAGAAGGATATCGACAAGCTGGAGTGTGTCCAGAGGAGGGTGACCAAAATGATGAAGGGTCTGGAAGTCATGCGCTATGAGGAGTGGCTTAGGGAGCTGGGTATGTTTGGTCTGCAGAAGAGAAGGTTAAGAGGGGACAGGATAGCCATGTTTAAATATTTGAAGGGATGTCATGTAGAGGAGGGAGCGGGCTTGTTTTCCGCTGCTCCAGAGACTAGGACTAGGAGCAAAGGATTCCACCTGAAAAAGAGATTCCACCTGAAGCTCAGGAAGAACTCCCTGACAGTCAGAGCTGTTTGGCAGTGGAATATGTTGCCCTGGAGTGTGGTGGAGTCTCCTTCTTTGGAGGTTTTTAAGCAGAGGCTGGATGGCCATCTGTTGGCAGTGCTTTGATGTGTGCTCCTGCATAGCACGGGTTGGACTGGATGGCCCCTGTGGTCTCTTCCAACTCTGTGATTCTATGGATAGAAGCTTGGGAGGTGATACAAACTTTCCTTATTTCTTCTTAGTGGTCTCTGTGACTCACACAAATGGATGAACTGTGCCTGCACATTGCATCTTTTGGAAACTTCTAGAGTTGTTATGCAAGCATTTTGTTGGTAGCCCCTCCTCCACTGGTACCATATGACCAGCCATGTTCTCACTCAAGCCCTCAGTTCCTTTTTGTCCACTGCTGCAGCAGCATCAAAAAGCTGTGCGTTTTGGCTTCATCAATTGCTTAGGCTTTGAATCAGACTGCTCATTCTTTTGGCTTACTTCTGTAATTTGGCTTGATAACTTGGTTTGCTTGGTTTGACTTGGGCTGTTTCTTGGTGTCTCTAAGTTTACTCTCTTGCAGCTGCCCTGTCTACCTCTATATCTCTGGTAGCCAAACCATCTGGGTCTTTTAAAACATACTCCACTTATGGGGCAAAAATCCCCAATACTGATGGCCACTCCTGTTGCTTTTTGTGTCTGGGAGCAAGTCATAATATCTGGTACTGCTCATACTGCAGGTCTGCAAAAAATCCCTCTTTGTGTCTGAAGGCCCTCTTGTATGAGCAGGCCTTGACTTGTTTGGATGCTCCTTTGACATCCAGTCAATCTTCGGTTCCATTTACACCTTCGTCCTCCACACCAGTTGTGTCTAAATAACCATCAAATGTGGTTCCTGCAGCCAAAGGTGCCAAGCATCCCACATCCAATCCTGCTGTTGGTGATGTTATGCCTGTCTTGGAGACCCTGACAGTGAGGAGGTGGGTTCTGAATCTAAGGCAGAAATGTGCCCAGTGGAGGACAACAACCAACAGCAAGGGCCTGAGCAGGAGGAGCTGGGCCAGCAGCAACAAGTGTCAGAAGATGAAGCAACACAGGCACCTAGCTTGTGACACCGAGAAAAAGAAGGGCTCAGGTGTTCAACTCGTTTATGTAACAAACAAGCCTCAGGATTTTCTAGATTTTTCTTGCTTAGTCTGAGCTGCAGCCATGTCCAGTTCCTGGGGTTTGTTCTGCCAGGGATACTCCATTCCCACCTTCACCTCTTGCTCAATGCGGGCTTACATCTCAATGCTCTTTTTTTGGTTCATCTCAATTTTCTGCCTTGTTGGTTTCGAGGACTCGAGACTGACCCTCTCTGGTTTGTCATAGATCTCAATAACTCCGTCGCCCTTCTTCTCCTGAGGCCATCTAATAAGGATGGTTTGACTATAGACACCACACACCATCTGTGCAATGCTGTTGATATTTTCCTTCCCTCTCTGAAGGGGACTGTCTCTTTGAGGAGATCATGGAGTACTATGATCTTGATTATTACTACTGAAGGCACCATGGTCTGTTCCATCACTGCTGTACTTATCTCTAAGTTACTTCAGTTGTGGTGTCTTCAGTTGTGGTGTCTTCTCCACACCATCGCTTCTTTATTTCTACTGCCCCTCCTGTTACTTTCTTGCCATCACTGCAGGTTGCACTGTCACCATTCTGAGTCCATTGTATCCTATGATACCGACTCTGATTCTACTTCATCCTCTTCAGTTGTTGTTCCACCTCCTAACATTCTTGGTGTTGCCAGGGACAACATCTGCATCCTTGCGGAGTTGATGGTTTGTATGGCCAAGTCCCTCCAGCTTGACACTAAGTTGCATGAACCAGAGTCTGTAGTCTTCAGAAGACTTCAGGCCAGAGTGCCTACACATTCTTATATATGTCTTCTTCTAGCTGTCCTCAAAATTGCGAGGCGGTGTTAGAGCAACCCATCTTCTTTGCAACCTGCATTGAAGAAAGTGGACATTTTATATAGGATCTTTGATTCAAATCCTGATTGGTTCTCTCAGCACCCAAAACCCAACTCTATTGTTGCTGAGGCTGTGCAGATAAAGACAACTCAGAAGAAGGTGACTACTCCAACAGACAAAGAGGGTTGAAAGCTTGATATTGTCACTAAAAAGCTCTGCTCCACTGCAGTGTTGTCCTTTGTTCCACATCACTAACTACAAAGCCTGTATGTCTGTGTACCAGTAGCATCTTTGGGAGTGTATGAGACCACTTCTGGCGAAACTTTTGGATGATGACCGATGTTTAGCAACTGCTCTTCAATCTAAGGTTTATACGTTAGCATTGCAGTAAATCACAACAGCGAGGTATGTTGCTGACTGCAGTGCAAAATCTCTTTGATTGGGCATAGTTCTGTGCTGTCATACTTGGTTACACTTGTCGGGTTTGTTTCCTCTGGCCAGGAGTATAGTTGAAGACATGCCATTCACTGAGTCTGGGTCGTTCCACAAAGATGGTGATGACACTTTGGAACATACCCTCAAAATGTGAACCACTGCTCATCCATTTGGCTCGCCTTTCCAGTCTTCATGGTGACTAGCTACTCTTGGTTGAGTCATTTGTCTGGCCTCAAGGGGACGTATAGCCCGGTTCCACTGAAGCACTCCAGAGTGTTCTTCACTTTATTACTGTCTTTGAGGAAGTCTTGCATCCCATCTCGTTATAGGTCCCAGTCTTACAAAAAGAAACAGTCGGAGAGCAAACATCGTCTTTAACTTCTTCCATGGTCTCCTTCCTTCCACTCTCCCTTTCAGCAACAGCACGCCATCGTTATTGCCACTCTTGGTCTACCATCACCACTGAGTCTTGGGTCTCGACATCATCAATAGAGGCTATGTGATCAAATTTGCCAAATATCCACCTATTGGTGTAGTTTGCATTACTACTCCTATTCTGCTGCTGGAAGAGATAGATACTCTCCTCTAAGGAGCCATCAAACCAGTGCCACTATCCTCCATCCCGCAGGGGTTTTATTTCTCATCATTTCATTTTTTGGAGAAGGACGATGGATTTTGCCCCATTCTGGATTTGAGACACATGAATTCATTTATCCATCCCAGGTGTTTCCATGGATTCATTTATCCATCCCAGGTGTTTCATTGAACTCTACCTTGCTGTTGCTGAAAGAAGGAGACTGTTTTGTGACCTTGGACCTTAAAGACACTTATTCGCACATTGGGATCCAACCTTCACATTGGTGCTACTTCTGCTTCACCACAGGAAGGAATGCCTATCGATTTTGCATCCTGCTCTTTGGATTGTCTATCACCCCAAGCGTTTTTACAAAATATATGTGGTCATGGCAGCTTAGATCAGCCAGCAAAGCACTATCGTTTTTTCATATATATACAGTTTACTCCTTCTCACATGCTACAGGTCTCATCTCCTCTCAGATATAGATCTGGCCCTCTGGCTTCTGGACTACCTAGGTCTCACTGTCATATGTCCCATTTGCGGCCATCGTGTACCATCCACTTCACTGGAGCAGTGCTTGATTCTCTAAATATGAGAGCATCCCTTCTTCTGGATCAGTTTTACAGCCTGCACCATGCTGTTCTCTGCTGTTGCTGCTTGAGATGTACCTGCCAAGGTTGTTCAAGTATTGCTTGGCCTTATGACTTCCACAACCTAACCTGTGCTTCTGGATGTGACTGCTTCAGGCTTGGTTCCTCTCAGCATTCAGTGTCCTCATGGATTCCACTGAAATGTGACTGAGCATTCTGAGAGTAGTTCACTGCTGTCTGAAATGGTGGCTCCATACTGACAATCTGCTATCTGGAATAACTTTTCTTCCTTGTCAGCCCACGAAATGTTTGACAGCAGACGCATCTACAGTTGGATGGAGTGCTCATATGGATGGTCTTTCTGTTAGAGGTCATTGGATAGACTCCAAATCCGAGCTCCACATCAGTGCACTCAAAATTTTGGTGATGAAGAAGGCTCTTCCTGCTTTTGAGTCTCTGATAATATACTAGGCAGTTCAAATAATATCCAACAACACCACAGTGGTTTGCTTCTTGAACAAGTGACAAGACACACAGTTGAGGACCTTTGGGACCTCACTCCTTGGATTTGGGACTGGTGTCTAAGCAGAGCCATTCTCTTTGCAATCCATCTCCCAGAAGAGGAGAACATCTTGGTGGATGCGCTGAGCAGAACACTGGTGTCCTGCCACAAATGGATGTTCCATCCTGACACTGTCCAATCCATTTTCTACATCTGGGGCACATCTTGTCAACTCAGAATACTCACTGCACCACGTTCTGTTTCAGGACTTAAAAGGAAAAAGGATTGCTAGGTGATGCTTTCATGTATCATTGTGGGAGCATCACCATGTACACTTTTCCTCCATTCCCTCTCATCATGAGAGTCCTCTCCAAGCTGACCAGGGACAGAACAAACTGCATTCTAGTAACCTCGTGGTGGCTGAGGCAGCCATGGTTGACCCATCTACTTCACCTGTCCTGTGAGGTTTACCTCAAACTTCCATGGAGACCAGATCTCCTGATCTTCATGGCAGTTGGATTTGGCATCCCAACACAGACACCCTCAAACTGATGGCTTGGAGGTTCGATCCTTAGCTTCCCTCTTGATCTTACTTTGTCAAATTCTAGTGGCTGCTCTGAGACCTTCTACTTGAAGATCCTACATTACATTACAAGTGGGGCAAGTTTCTTTTATTCTTGGCTGCCCAGCACATGCCTATAGATGTGGTCCAGATTCAGCATGTCTTGTTTGAGAAAGGCCTCTCACTTTCGTCCATCAAACGCTAACTTGCTGCTATATCCTATCGGTTCCAGTTGATAGGCAAACCTTCTTGCTACCAGTGCCCTCCAGTTAAATGTTTCTTAAAGGACTCCAGGAACCTGCATCCTCCAGTTTGCACTTCCACAGCCCAATGGAGTCTGGAACTTGTCTTCTCACAGCTCTCCTGGAAACCACTTGAACTGATGGCAACATGTGACATCCATCTCTTGATGTGGAAAATGATCTTCTTTGTTGCAATAACTTCAGCCAGGTGAGCTGGAAAATGTGCTCTCCGTATTGATGCTCCCAATGTACGTTTCCACAAGGATGGAGTTTGTTCTCGGACTGGACATTTCCTTTCCTCCCAGAGTGGTTTGTGCTTTCCATCTGAACCAGGACCTCATACTATCTGCATTCATGATGAACCTATCCTCTGAATTTGAAGGGACACTTCACTACTTGGATGTTAGAAGAGCATTAGCCTTCCACATTTATAGGACTGCTGACATTTGACAGTCTCAACAAATCTTTGTCTGTTGTTCTAGCCCACAGAAAGAGACTACCAGTTTCTGCCCATTACCTCTCCAAATAGGTCTCCTCTGTGACTCACCTGGCCTATGAACTAGCCAAGAAGGATCCTCCTGTCACTGTGCACAGCCATTCCACAAGAGCTGTGGCCACCTTTTCAGCCTTTCTAAAGGTGTTCCCTTGGAGGATATTTGCAGCACAGTTACCTGGTCTCAGCCCTTAACTACTGACTGGACTTGAGGTCAAAGGTTGATGCTGTCTTTGGGAACGCAGTGTTGTATTTCTGTGTCACATAATTCACTCACCACTTGGGTTAGTAGCTTTCTAGTCTCCCATTTATATGAGTCATAGAGACCATGAAGAAGAACAGGTTGCTCACCTGTAGCTGTGGTTCTTCAAGTTGTGATCTATGAACTCACACAATACCTGTCCTTCCTTTCCACTTCTGTCATGCTCAATATGCTTAGCTCCTGGGCTGCTGCTTCAGTGATCATGGAACTGAGGATTTGAGCGGGAACATGGCTGGTCATATGGTACCAGTGGGGGAGGGGCTACCACCAAAATGCTTGTGTAACAGGTTAAGAAGCTTCCAAACGATGCACTGCACATGTGCAATTAACCCATTTGTGTGAGTGAGTTCAGAGATGACCACTCGAAGAACCACAGTTACAGGTGAGCAACTTGTTATTTTTCAAGTGTTTTTCAGACTGTTGTTTGGCTTCAAGCCTAGACTTTGGATTGGCTGTGAACCTTAGATAAGGTTCCTCACTTGGATCTTCAAAATCTTGGACAATTGGTCAATATATCATATATATCTTTGATATATATCAATATGTTAGTTAAGAGTAGGAAGCAGATGCATCTCTGTTCAGTCTATTCAGGATACTTTTCTCTGTTCCTGTCACTTCTGGATTGTATTTTAAAATGGAAAAGTGAGAAAAATTAAAGGAACCAGACAACGGCTCTGATTTATTTTAGCAGGAGCTTTTGTGGATATAAATCTACTTTTTTTTAGATTCAGCTGATCTTGTTCTGTTGCCCAGTCATAATCATTCAGGACATAGTGTAAAATGTTATCCTAAAATAAAAAGGCAGATCCTGAATATGAAGATAGTAGTAGGAGTTTAGTGATATATTTACAGAATAAGAACATAAAACAGACTTCCTTTTCCTCCCTCTTCCAAAATAGGTTATGTGGTGGCCCACCTTTTATAGCAAGCTCTGAAGAAAAACTTTTTGAAGTTATAAAGAAAGGAGATCTTCAGTTTAAACTTTCAATCTGGCAATCAGTCAGTGAGGCTGGTAAGTAGACAGTTGCATGACAGAAACAAACAAAAGCCCTGCTGGCATGAAATGCAGAAAATAGTTGCAATGTTTGGACCTCTTTGGCATTGTTAACTAATGTGCTTACTCATAAATGTAAAAAGGATGTTAAGAAAAACTCCAAAACAGTTTCCAAGTATTAGTTTCGCAGTATTAGAAGTAAAATATTCTGCTGCATTGAAGTACTTTGAGGAAACTGTGAGATCTGTTTGCTAACAGCTATGAGAAATGAGGTTTATGAATGTCTCCCTTTATAGCCAGAAATGTGTTGCAGCAGCTGCTGAAAGTAGACCCCGCCCATAGATTGACAGCTAATGAACTGCTTGACTGCCACTGGATCACTGTAAGTTTTCCTTTTATTTCCTTAAAAATTCTACTGATTTGGAGAATTCATTTTTTTTCCATACCAGATTTAGATGAAAGTCATATGATTGTTTTATGTCAGAGCTAGCATACTACTCTTGGACCAATAAGGGACTTGTCACATGCCATTTGTCTTGTATGAATCCAGACTGTACTAATAGCATTTGATATGTGTATCAGTAATTCCTTAGGAAGTGCTTGTGTACATTCAGTAGGTTTGAGGCGGAGAACTAAAGAAAAAAGCAGTGACAATTGACGTAGAATACAACAGATTGTGGTTGTAAAAAAAGCTTTCAGAAACACTTTAGTAAGAAAGATTTGATGGGGGAATATAGGGGAACAAGCTAGGACTTAACTGACAATTTATATATAGTATTGTGCATCTTCTCTTTTTATTGAGATATTATTTTCAAGTTTAAATTTTCAGAAATTCTGAGATCCAGACTCAATACAGTAGGGGAATGGGACCCTGTTGCCTTTAGTCTAATCTCAAAAGGGCTTTTCAGGTGGTCATTTAAGATTCTTTGGAGGAATTATCTGTCTCTCCTTGTACAGACTGTAAGTTGGAGAGAGAAAAAAGGAGTATCAGAGAGGTAGAAAGAAAAAGGAGTAGGAGAAAGAAAGAGAAAAAAGGAGGATGGCCTTTTGGTTCTTGCCCCACCAACTTTTTACATTGGCTTGTGAATCTCGGCAGATTAATCTCCAAGGAACGCAGGCCTCAAGTGGAAAAGTTTCTCCATCTCTGCTCTGTGATGTGATTAGGTGTTCAGCCACACTGAAAACCAAAGCAGATTTCAAACGTTTGCCTTGACAGCTGAGGTGATTTCAAAATGTCCAGAGATACAGCCTTGAAAGTGGTTTATCATGTAGAGGATTCTACTGTGTAAAAAAAATTAACCCCTTGATGCCAAATGTCATATGATGCTCTTCAGAATTGATACATGTGGCACTGAATTATCCCATCAGGAGACTATACTGCCTACACCAAAAAGTTATAAAGCGCAAGGTATCATTCTACATAACTAAATGTGGCAGTAAAAAAAATACAAAAAGTGGCACAGTGCACTCTAAATAAACAATCAAGGGCAGAGTCTGCTGGGGAAATCTACTGACTGCATTTTCAGGGAGTTCATAGAAAGTTGTTACCCTAAACAGTTGTCTTAAAATAAATGGTATCCACATTCATAGCCCAATCCAGTGCATGTGTCATTAGTGGTAAGCCCTTCTTAGTTCAGCAGGACTAATTTCCTTTAATGCATGTACAGGATGAAAGATTTTTGCCTTAAACAAATAAAATGTCACTTCATTATAAATGTTCATAGGTATATGTGTGTGTGTGTGCACATGTGTATACAGTGTGTCCTCTGTGTATGCGAGGGTTCCATTCCAGGAACCCTTGCATAAAACAGAAAACAAAAAACCCGCAAGTTCTCTGTCCCATTATCGTCAGTGGACACAACGTGTGTACCCGTGCTGGTGTGGGTACGTACCCGGTGTGTCCATTGACAATAATTGGACACAAGGCTTGGTGGGACCTCAGATTTATGTGTGCTGAGGTTGCATCAACAGAGGGCACACTATGTATATATGTATATATGCATGTGTTTATAGTGTATGTGTGTGTGCATATGCATAGGTATATCTTTTTTATTATATTTGAACTTTTTGTTGACTGTGGAAGTTTACTGATAATTGTGGAAACAATGAGTATCCCGATAATAGCTGGACTGAGAAAGATTTTATGTATTTTTGATTTTCCAAAAGTCATACCTTTGTATATACTCCCATCTTTTAGACTGCAACTGTGGTCCCTAACAGGATGGTCTAGAGGTTATAGGATGTTTTGGATCTATTGTTCCCTTTAGGAGTGGAGAGAAAGGTCTGACTTCAGGTGGGGAGATCTGATTTTGCTCGGCTCCTCCTACCTGCCAGAGAAATTTCAATAGCCCTACTTTCTGGATGGTGGTGGAGGTACAGGGGTATATTTCATGGATTGTAAGGCTAGTCTTCATAGCTTTTCTGTTTGTCCAGTACATGCCCAAGATCAGAGGAAAGATGTGTCTGACTTGGAATGACCAGGGGCTACAACAATGAATGGAAGAAAAGGAGGGAGAGGGGTAACAATGATGCTTCTAATACTTTCTGAGAAGTTCAGCCAGGCCAGAGCTGTTCCTCTGCCTTTGCTTTTCTCAACTATCTACCAGCACAAGTTGGAAAAGTTACTTTTGGACTGCAACTCACATAATCCCTTAACCAACGTGGCCAGTTCCATGCTGACTGGGAGTTTCTGGGAATTAAAGTCCAAAAAGTAACTTTTCCAAGCTGTGCCTCCTAATGAGATTGCCATACTACACTTTCAGTTTTCCTGTCAGCTAAAGAGATGTATCAAAAAACAGATCATTCTGCCAGAATCCTATACTGACCAAACGTTTGTAATAAAACTTTCTGCTTATAGCTGCTCCACAAACTGAAGGATAAAGGTCAACTTCTTAAGCCTGATATTTGCTGTCTTGCTTATTCATTTATTTGCCACATATTGTACTGCAGCCATTTGATAGCTGAAGTATTCCCTGCAATTTACAAAACAAAGGTTAAGACCATTGCATAACTAAGTATAATAAAACAGTGGAAAGTTGAAAACACATTAAAACAGCTATGGCATAGTAAAGTGAAAGTAACAAAAGAGGACAGCAGTATTGCAAAGATGTAAGTAGCATCAACATATTTTTAAACCTGAAACAATAAAGAGCTTAGGAAAATGAAAAGGCCACCGTGAACTGCCCCCAAATATGATAACACATATGGCACTTGAGCCTCTATGGTGAGAGAACATTCTGTGATGGGGGTACCACTGCTAAAAAGGCTCTGTCTTTGTAGCCAACTGTGAAGGACAGAGTCTAAATCTTGGGATGTGTTTTTCTTTAAAAAAGCTGTTATCATACAAATTAGCTAACTTGTGGAGTAGAATTGTTGTTGTTGTTGTTTCCAGTTTCTCCTGCTTTTGTAGCCATCTATCAGGATGTTGTTGGAGTTTGAGGATTAGACTAGGACTCTGAAGATCAGAGTTCAAATTCCCACTTGGGCATTGAAACCCACAGGGTGACCTTGGGCAAGTTACAGTCTCTCAGTCTCAGACGAAGGCAATGGAAACACTTCTGAACAAATCTTTTGAAGATAACCTCATGGTAGGTTTACTTTAAGAGTCACCATGAACTGGAAACTTGAAGGCACAAAAAATAATAAACCTCATTTGGATTTGCATAGTAAACCAGCCAACCAACCAACTTCTTGCTTCTGACAATAGAAAGAAGCGTGCATACATATACACCTATCTATTTTATTTAAAACATTCGTGGGCCACTTTACCACAAGTACAAAGCCATTTAGGACTTAAAGGACTTTGAAATGATATTTGAAGTAGATTTGTAGGCAGTGCAGATCACAAAAGCAGTAATGTAATATAAAAATAGTTAAAACAACAAGTGATGATGTTAATATGTTATGTAACAATTATCAAATTTAAGATTGTTTGTGGTCCAGCACAGATGTCCCTGTGAGGTTTGTAGAAGTTTTCAGTGAATCACAGAAGCTTTCACCAAATTTAGCACAAGGAATGTTGCTAAAATATTTACCATTGTGACAGAATTTTGTATGTTAACTCTTCATAGAAAGTACTGGAGACAGTCTGTTTAAAAATCTCTGAGTGTGTGGTCACTAAGTATCTTTTGGGTCAGAGTCAGGAATGTTATTGTTTTTGTTACTGTTTTCTTGATACACTGGTAACAACTCAAAAATACTTGGTGTAATTTCATTTCTTGTTAGTTCTCTGTACTCAAGTTTATGCTTGTCTGTTAAAACAGTTCTTAACTTACCCTTGGGTACTCAGTTGACAGGAGTACTCTGATTTCTAGAAGTTAGTAACTAAATTAAAATAAACACACCAAATTTATGTGAAGATATGTCCTTAGAATTTTTGACATTTTGCTCTCAAGGGGTAATGCACAAAAATGTTTGGAGAAACATTTGGTCTGTATTTGGAATTGATGGAATGTTTTGTCACTATCTGCCTTTCCTGATTTCATTGCTGCATTTTAATTTTCAGCTACTGTGGTTCTTCTTACCTGTTTTCATCTTGCTTTCCTATTGACCAGCTTTGTGCTCTTATTGAGCATATCAATTATTATTCTTATTTCCTATTTTTGTGTGTTCCCTCTCTGACAAACTGTTTACCAATTAATAATTTAGAATTCCCACCTAGTTGCAATTATGTAAATACTCTTGAATTTCTTCACCATACACGATACCATACTTTCTCTTACTAATATAGTTTATGAATAGCTTCTTCTTACTTTTAGAACAAAATCTTCAAGAAATCTTTATTCCCTCTGGGTGCTGGGGTGTGGGAGTATTGCCATTCAGAACAAAATCTACTGGAAATCACAAAGTGGAAAATGTGTTTCTAACATATGCTGGGTGCCACATGATGGAGAGGTGAACTGTTTCATTCTCTGCTTTGAATCTCACTGACGTGCACTCCCTTAAAATCTGAAGTAAAAAAGCTTGAAGGAAAGACAAAAGAAAGTGAAACAATCTAAAAGGCAACCAATTAGTAATCCTCCACTTTCCCTACAATTAGCACCAGATGCTAGCCAATTAAACTCAACAGGTGTTCAAATGAGGCAATACAGACAATTAACTTAAGTGGTTCCACTTTCTTAAAAACTGTCAGAATACAACCACCCTTCCATTTCATGTGCTATTTAAGTATTTGTAGCTCTTTAAAACATAGCTTTTTTTTTCCTGAGGCCACAACTCAGTCTCTTATTTTGTAGGTGTGATTTGGTGCACTTAGAAATTTAATTACCTGAATGCGCTTGCAAATAAGGTAGTTATTTGGATGTCTACAACATCAATTTGTCTATAGTTAATTACAGCTGTAAATTTGCACCTGCAAAATTGGAGTCCATGTTAGAAAATCATTCAATAAATTTGGAAGGACTGGGAATACATTACTCTGATTCATATAGAATTAATTCTCTCTCTGCATGTCTGTCTTATCCCAACCCTAGGAACTAAAAAATTTAAAATAAAAAAAATGTATATATGCACAGCCCTGTACTATAGGAAGACAAAAACTGATGTGTACTGATAGAAGCAATATAATCTAATGGCTGGAAAAAGTTACATTGCTCTGAATTTGTCTTGCTATAGATGTATATATGGTATGGGTGACTTCTTACATTCTTACAGTCTTGTTTGTGCTTTCTGTGACACACATGAATCCTGTGCTGCTGGAGAGTATGGTTTGGAACATTCTGTTGATGAGCAGAGTTTGATGAGGACCTGTCACTGCATATGCTGAAAGGATGTGGCTTGTGTTATTCCATTTAATTCCTCCTTTGTCTGCTGCAGCAACATTTGGAATGTTTGCTCTTTTTGAAGATCTTTGTCAGTCTTCCCAACTTGCTGAATACTTGATTGTTCTAATTTCTTCTATTCTTCCCTTGCCCATCTCATTATATATCCCCATTTTGCCATTAGATTTTCATTTTCTTTATTCTTCAGGTGTCATCCTCAGATGTTGTCTGTGTGTCCCGGGGAGTTATGGTCTTGTTTAACAAATGTACCAGTTGTAAGAATAAGAGGCAGACAATCTCTGCATAGGTGGGACTGAACTCTGTCCAAATACCCTGTGTGGGATGACCCATGGTATCTTGGGTATGGACAGAGAGATTTGGATTTCCCATACTCACTACCAATCCATCAGATCTTGGTTCCCTTTACTGGACACTGTAGTTGTCACTGGCTTGTTTTGTTTACTGTATTTAGACTGCTAAGTCTCAGTCCAAACTGTCTAATACCTACAAGGCCTACTTCTGCTGATTCCAGTGTTAGCACCAGTAAGAACCCTTGTGATGCCGCCCGTGGTGTCCTACTCTGTTTTAACTTCTCCCCCTGCACTGGTGGCATCTTTTTATGCCACCGGGGCCTGTTTCCTTTCAGTCCCAACACCACAAACATCTTCTGTGATACTAGCCATACCACCAACTATTTTAGATCTGAATCTAGCAGTGCTTTTGGCTTTGATACATATACCTCACACAATGATGCAATTGCCATAGTGCCCAGCTGCAGTACTGGCATAGCCACAGCTCACAGATGCTGTTGGTAGCTGTAAAGGGTAGATACTTAGCTCTGAGGCTTGTGGAGCAAGAATCTGATCCAGATTGTTCTGGATTTTTCCTCCTTAGTCAGATCCACCCCTTCCCCACATGGAGCATTAGATGATCAGACACTGGTGTGCTTGTCCAGTAATACATAGGTCTTTGTGCAGCAAGTCTTCTGGACTGCAGTATTGTTGGGCAAACAAACAAACACAAACTAGTTTCTTTCTTGGATCTGGTAATTCACTGGGTGTTGTTAAACTTCAAAGTTGCCAACACTACTTCTTGTTGTCAAAGAACATAGCATAAGTTGTCTTCTATGCTTCCTACTACTTTGAAGATAGAGAGAGCTTATTTAATGTCTGTGAGAAGGACTATGGGCTTTTATTTCACCAACCAGACCTCAACTCCGTAATTGTGGAAGCCTCACAAAGCAAATGGAGATGGAGAGTTTATTCCACCCTGTTTGACAGTGAGGATAAAAAGCCAGACACCATAAGACGCAAGTTCTTCTTTCAACATGAAATCCCTCATGGTTTTGACCTGTTCAAGAGAATTAAAGAAACACTTAGGCTTTGTCCTGCATCATAAATGCCAAACACTCGTTTGTTTTTTTTGTTCACAATTTAAAAGCAAATACTGAACTCACTGTTACTGTTTAGGGTGAAACACACGTTGTTCAGAGGCAATTTAATGTCCTTGAATTGATGAAGAAGTGGAATAAGAGCTCCAGCACAGAGGGTGGAGAAGCAAACACTTCTGAAGATGAACTGAACGGCTCATCATCCACTACCCAACAGGAAGAAATCAGTGAAGGACAAAACAGTCCTGTTAGCAGCAATGGCAACTCAGATCCTAATAATGACACAGAAACAGAAAGTGGCAGCAGCAAACCCTCCACACCAACAAAACAAGTAAAAGTTTACTGATGTTTGTGTAATTTAATAAATTAAACTAGATAGTAGCATAGAATTGGGTAGATTTGTCTTAAATAGAATCAAATTTTGTAAATTACAGAGATTGCTTTCTGTTTTTCTTTTCCTATGTATTCTTCCTCAAACTAATTTGACATTTCTAATTTTTTTTTCAGACTAACAAGAAGAAACATCACACCAATGCTTTACAAAATGGAACATTTAAAAAGAAAAGTTCATCAGCCAAGTCAACTTCCAGTGTAAGCATATCTACAAAAACACTGCTTTTTTCTTAGGATCAGTTCAGTCATGTTTGCTCTCAACCACGTTTAACCACTGTAGAGGCTTATATGGAAGGAAAAAACAAAACAAAAACAGCTTGTGCCAGCCTTGGATGTGCAAGCATTTCTCATGTGAATATTTTCCATGTCTTTTAAAATCAGCTTCCCCAACCTGGAGCCCCAAATATGTTGGGCTATGTCACCCCCAGCCAGTAGAGTCTATATGTGAACACCCTGATATCCTGATGGGAAAAAGTGGCACATGGCATATATGCAGAGTCCTCATGAGCCGATGCTGGTTCACACAAATAGCATGTTTGGGTGAACTGCATTTAGCTGTGAGCCTAGTGATGGTCCTGTGCATTCCCAGGGCACTAGTAATGATTATGAATCACATTGAGTCCTGAACTAGGAAAAAAAAATGGAATAACAAAAAACTACTACCACCACCATCACCATCATCATCATCTGAAACACTTAGAGAATTTTTAGTTTTATTCAGTGGATTGTTGTAATTCATACAGGTATGTTCAACTTTTATGATTCATACTCATTTTGAGAATCAACTATTTCCCTACTCCGAGTAGCTATTGTTGATGCAATTTTTTTAAAATAAATCTTGTCCAGAACCTTCATTGCTGATAGCTTTCTGGATAACACAGTTGTTGCTACTAGAATAGCAAAATAAACTATATAAATTGGAGGACAAATACTCTCAGTTTGTTCCTCACATGGATGAATGCCACTGTTCAATACAGCATTTGCCTCCTTGTGCTCATGAATTTTGTTGTTTGTTTTAAAGATACAGAGTGGTGGATCTGGGTCATTGTCTCCAGGGTCAATCACAAAGCGGAGTCTGGATAATCAAGAGAAAAAAATGGAAATGGAAAAATCTTCTTCGTCTTTGAGTCAGGGTTCATCTGGCAAAAGTACAACAAAATCAGCTCTTGTTAGTGGCTTGTACAAAATGAAAAAGAAACCTTAAGGGGGATTTTATCTACTCAGATTGCAGTTCTTACAAAGGAACTATTGCTGGTGCCAAAATATGGCAACTGTATAAAAAGGACCAATGTATCCTAATCTCTTATGCTTTTTTTGTTGTTCTGAGACTTACAATCATCATCAGGAGCAGTAGCCTCACAGTAGTGCTGTTAAAAATTGTGAAGCAGTGTGAATTCCTAACTTATATGAGGGCATCCACTGATAGTATTAATTTCAGAGCACAGAGGTGTGAAAAAAAATCTGGCGTTTATTTATTGTAGACTAGTATGCATCATTCAGGCAAGCAACTAATTTCTTTGAATTTATTTGCTGTTTTTTGCTGAAGGGTGCTTAGTATTGTGTGTGTGGGGGGGGATGAAAAGCCAAACCTGTGGTGGCTGGGTGATGTGTGCGTTTTTGTGTATATGTATTTTGATAACTGTGCATTTTGCACTTCTAAGAATTTGTTAGGAATTTGCCTATAAATTTGTAGACAACCCATCTACCAAGGTCAAGCAAAAATTGTTTCTGATATTTTGATGTCACTATAGTTTGTATAGTTTGTTTAGAGAATTTACTTTAAACAGTTTTAGGTATTATTAAGTATTTTCTTGCTGCTAAAATTCTTGCAGTTTTAAATAAACTGGATCTTAGAGAAATTATTTTCACATACTAGTTCATCTTCATTTTTAAAGAAAAGTTCAATTGTGCTGTGAAAGATAAGTTAAATGTTTATGTCACATGATACTTTTTCATTTACAAATAATGCCCTCTTTGCTTAAAGTTCCTTTGTTACATTATGTTTAAAGGCACAGACTTGACACATTTTTTGACTGTGAATTATACAGGCTGTAAGGATAAATATTTCTATAGTAGTTTGATTCAGATGCTTTCATAACATTTGGCTCTTTCAGATATATTTACATTGTTTTGGAATTTGTAAAAAACCCCACAAAAACACAACCCGTCATTTTGTTCTTCCCATAATTGTGAGCAATCCTATCTGTATGTATAGAAATATGTGGTACCTCTGTGAGCCCATGGCCTGCATGGTACAGATTATATCATCTTTTCCTCTTGCTTTTGAGGTGACTCTGTGAGGCAGTGCTGGGAAGCCACTGCCAGCTACAGGCTGCAGAGAGGTTTCTGCATCCCAGTGCCTGCCGGTATCATAAATTAATGTGTGTTGTTACTTAGAGGCCTTTGCAAAGACTTCTTGAGGCCTTTTAAAGTGCCTCAGGTAGTGGTATTCAAATGTTCCAAGTACCATTTCGATGTCCTACTAAATAATTCCATGTGTGCAGTTAAATCTGTTGACATCTGAATTGTTTAAAATATGAATAGGTGATGGGGGATTGCCCCTGTCTATATGAAATCAATAGATCCATTCATGTTTATTTTGTATGAACAATTCAGTACTTCATTGTGAGAATGTAAGGTTTTCATTAAGCTGGTGAAAGAATTGTTCATGTGAGCGTGACAGAGTCTAATTTTGTAACAATTTATGTTCAGAAATGTCTCTCTTGAACTTAAACCACATCCCACATTCAGGCTGTTCTCAACAAAGCCTCATTCTGGATACTGGATCTGACAGTTTCTCTGGTATGATATAAAACGGACACAGTCTCTTAGAAAGTCCATCCAGCTTTCTGATTCTCCTGACAGAAGCACAATAGGTCCCTTTTGTCCTAAAAGAGCAGATCTAGTTAGCTGTTAACTCTCAGCGCTAGTTCTTTCCCTTTAGTGAGACAGTTGCTTGAAGGGTATGTCAGGACTTGCTCTATTAGAGCTGCAGAGGCATCATTAGCCAACCTCAGGTCAGTCCTACCTGATCACAGTACTTGCTTAGCTGCAAACTGACTATATAGTGGTAAGGGTGACTTCATTTTGTGTTCAAATAAGTCCTTGGCTATTGTAAATGGATTTTTTTTCATGAGCCAAGCTGACATATATGGTGCCCTCTCTTCTTTTGTGCCACAAGCCTGTGAATGGATAGAGTTTTGTATAAAAGCAGTACATCAGTAAATTCTCCTCATGATTGGGGTGAATTATCTATTTACTTTGAGTGTGTAACATCTGTTTTGGTATCCTGAAGGGTGTTTCAGTATCCCATTCAATAATGTTCTGCTTCCAGCAACCTGCTTTTTCACTCCGTCTTCAAGATTGTCTCCCTTTACAGTGACTAGAGTCCTGGTATATAAGCTAGCAAGTCCAAGTTCAGATGCCCCCTTAGTTGTGAGGCTTACTGGGTTGGCCTTTAGCATGTCACAGTATCATAGCCTGTCTCACAGGTTGCTCTTGTGAGGTCCTGGGATGGAAGTTAAAAGTTTAAGACCAACAACATATAGTCCAGAACTTTTGCTCCTAAAAGCTTTTTTTAAAAAAATCCTAGGACACTTCCATATTCTCATGGCAGCTTGCCTATGCTAATGCTTATATAAGTGGCTTGTCACGGGCACCACTGGGAAAACTCAAGGAAAGTGCCTGATCTGACAAAGCCTTAATCAACAGCAGTCTGATCCTTTAAAAATGCAATACTATTTCATTTGCTCAGCCTATCTACATGAAAATTTGATAGATACAATCACCTTGAAGAATGTTTCAAATATTAATGTTATGTAGAGACACAACAGAGAACCTTTCTACTTATGTAAAAAAGGGTCTGTGAATAGCACAAGTAGTTTGCACACACAATGGTTTTGTTTTACACCAAGGTTTTACTAATGGCTGTTATATCTAGTTAGAAGAAGAACTGAAGCTGGATTCTATCAAGTTGCTTTTTGGGGTGTGAGAGTGTACATATGTATGGATGCACGCATGTATCTGCATATAGGAGAGGCCACTGGAATATGTTTTGCCTGCCTACAGTGTTACATAGGCAAATTGTTAAAAGAGATGTGTGAGAATGTCAAAAAGCCTGACTATTGATGGTTTCCCAGCCCCTTTATTCCCCTAAGTCAATAGCAATTATGTTCCAGGACTGAATTTCGTACATTCTGTGTTGCTTCCCAGCATTGTAACTCACTAGTTGTTGGAAAAATCTGTACTCTGTTAAGCTATGCCTTGACACTAGTAATGGATGTACTCTTTTCTCTGGACAGGAGCAAGATATGTGTGAATATGTTAACATTCTTGCATCACCAATATACAAAAAGTAGTGTTGTTTCAATGTCAGTTCTAAAAATTACTGCAGAACTTTGACATGATTTCCCTTTGTCTGCCTATCACTGTCACTTGACAATAGTACACATACATTTTGCTACCTAGCCATACAGGCAGTTGGATCAGCAATTTGTCAGGTGGTTCACTTGGAGGGTAATAGGTTCTGCTACTGAATGGTTATTAGATGGGTGAAGATCTTTACCCAGAATGCCCTATGAGATTGAAATGGAAGCATGGAGACTTCACCACGGGCCAAAATAATAGTGATTTACACTGGGCATTACCGCAACGCAGCAGCTCTATACCTGTGTGTGTCTAGTGTTGAAAGAAGCACCCCCTACATCTCTACAGTTGCTTCCTGGTACCCTCTGGTAAGGGCATCAGGTTCCTTCTGCTTGCTTCTAATCAGAAGAAGCCTGTTCCTTTCTAGCAAACTGTGTATGTGTCATCACTGTGTATATGTACTGGGAACCTGTGGCCAGTTCTAGATTGCCAGCTTTTGTGTGCTTAGCAAAAGACCTAGATATGTGATCATAACGCATGATCTAGGTAGGTCCCCATCTCTTCTTCCCATGAAATTTTTTTCCATTTAGGAAAGAAGAACCTGTATTCACAGAACAGTTCTAGAAAAAAATTCTATCTAAGAAACACCCATTCTTGATGAGCAGAGTGATCAACAGTGTTCTGAAAATATCAGATATTGCCTTTGGCCCAAGAGATAAGGGTTCCTAGTCTTGCTGTTTTGTAGTGACCAGTTTTTGACTTTTCCATGACGAATAGGGATATTAATGAATTTTCAACCTATTGCTTAACTGGAAAGTCACAACAGTTAACTTCCTCCATCAAAGTTTTTGACATTGTCTACCATTTCTGGCCCTGTTGTGGACACATCATCAAGACTTAATTTTGTAGGATTTAGGCCTAAGTCTCACAGCCAGTTTGGAATGGAAACATCAAATCCAGTTATTGTACCAGAAAAAAAATTATAACCAATGAAATGAATGTTGAATTTATTGGATTCCAAGTACATCACTCCCTAACCACATCTGACATGCATTTACATCAGAGGGCGACATGTAATTATCATGCAAGACATATATCACCACCATCAACTGTTGCAACTTCATAACTTTAGATAAGAGAGGAAAGTGTAGAAAAGGACTGGTTATGTAAGAGTAGTTCTTGCGAAGGTGTGCCTTTCCAAATTTTTGAGAATTCTTTTTAAAAGCCTAAGCTTTCCCAATTGGATCTCCAAAAAAGTATGGACAGATCCAGCCCTATTATGAATAGAAGTGGATGGGTTTTGTCTACAATTTGCTGTTTTTTCTTTGTGTTTGCCATGCAGTCTGATCTGTGTACTAAATGGTGACAACCTAAATAACAAAATTCTTATGCAGAAGATCCAAATGGAGGCTCCATCTCTAAAAAAACATCCTTTCATATGAAAATAGTGCCTTGGCCTTGGGTGGTGTTGTTTTGGGGATATGTGAAATAAACAAGCTCTTTCAGAAATGTATTCCTACTAGCTTCCTTGATTCTACCAGAAAATGTATTTGAATGAGTATTCCAAACACCTATATAATAGAGCAGAAGCTTAATGAAAATGTTCGCTGGAAAATTCACCTTGCATGTTGATGTTACGAAATAACACTGTATAGCATAGCTTATTTGTATGCTTGTAATTTGCTAAAGGACTAGAAAGGCACAGTGCAAACATCAAGGTTTCATAAGCTTAGAGTCAGTTGATAAATAAAAGATTTTTTTTTTGAAAAAAGATGTCAGTATCTGCTTTTCTTTAGATATCTATTTTGCTAATTGCTCGTAATAAAGACAGATGGACAGATTCAGTCCTAGACTAAATCACAGTCCTATCCCCTTAATGTAGGAAATGTACCAGGGATGTAGTGGAAGGTTCTTGGCATTTAAAACGTGGAGCTGTTTTGAAGAAAAAAGAAGATGGAACACAGCACTTCACAATCAAAGAAAAAAAGAAAAGAAGCGCAGGTGAGGGACAGAAAGCAAACCTGGGAGCCCAGGGGTTGCTTCTCTTTGATATGATCGATGGGGGAAAAATGGGCTTCCTTGTAACTAGAGTAAAGAAAGGTTAGGATGAGCCTTTTCAAAGAGACAAAAGGACTTTAATCTTTCCCTTTCTTAACTTTTTAGTGAATGTTGGTACATCTTAAAGGTGCCTAATTGATGTCTCTGGTTTCAGAAATCCTTTGTTTGTTATTGTGACCTCTAGATTGGACTTCTGTAATGTGCTGTGCTTGGGCTAACTTTAAGCCAGCACCAGCAGACTTTTGCTCAGCTTTCGTCATTGGCTTCCAAAGACACACACACACACGTTTTCTAGGAGAAAATCAAAGTGTTGACTACAACTCGTGCTCTAGGTTTTTTTTTCTTTTTTGAAAGCTTGCCTTGCTCCGTAGTAGGAATTAAGCTTGGTTGAGCTAATCTTGTAAACAAACTCAGCATATTATCCTTTAGAAAACTGTGGATAGGCCCATTTCCATGAAGAGCTAATCTGTGTGGAATATTTGAAATCACCATCCAGATCTGAGGACTTTTAGGCTGTCATTTCTATTGAATAGGGATATGTTATACCTTATTTATTTAGAAAGCCCATTCTGTAATCCTAATTTTCAGTCATCAGTTCTCTTGACATGTTGCCATATTTTTGCTTCACATTTGTTAGACTCATACTGAGTGTATAAATAAGTACTGAGTGTATAAATAAGTATAAATCAAGATGGCAGCATTCAGGGATTGTCTTGAGCTGAAATGCTATCAAGAAAGGTAAGATATTTCAGACAGACCAGGAACACAACATTTAGTCTTGAGAATCTAATTGTATGGGAAATAACCTCTCTCTTAATGAGTGGTTACTGTATGTACTCATGTATAAGTTTAGACATTTTAGTAAAAAAAAAAAATTGACCCCAAAAAACCTGGATTGACTTATCCGTGGGTCAATGTAAGTATTGCACCTTAGCTCTTATTTTTTAAAAAAGGAACTGTGCCCTTCTCTGACTAGCGTGGTGAAAGGCGAGAGCTTAGTCTGTCCTGGGAGAATCTAAAAGAAACACTGAACCCCTCTACTCTCCCTGCCAATAGTGCTGTTTCTGGCCTTTTTGAATGCCTGGACACTTCCCCTCAAAGAACCGCTGAAATAGTAAAGAGGATCAGTACTTCTTTTAGGTTCTCCTAGGATGGACTAAGGTCTCACTTTTTGCCACTCTAACCAGGGAAGGGGATGGTTCCTTTTTGATAAAAGTTAAGATGTAGTATTAACTCATATAATAAAAGGAACCATTTCCTTCTCTGAGTAGAGTGGTGAAAAGCTTTTTGAATGCCTGGGTGGGAAAATGGTGGCAGCAGTCACCAGGAGCAGTTACCTCCCTAAGGTGGCATTGGTGCTTTCTCCTCTCCTTGGAATGGCCCTCAATGGACCCACAGGTCAAATCAAAATCTGTAATTTTGGCCCCTGACTTATACATGAGGTTGACCCATACTTGAATATATATGGTATATTTAAAATCCTCTAGGAAGAACAAGTGTATAGTTGTTTAAAAATTTTTAAAGGAGAACTTTTAAAAGAATAGCTTATAGAATGATAGGATACTGTCCAGTTGCTTGACCTCAAGAACAATGCCCGACAAAGTAATTTTTGGACTGTAACCCCAAGATTCCCCCAGCCAGCATGATAGTCATGTTGTTGAGTAAGACTGGGAGTTGCAGTCCAAAAAAGTACTCTCACAAACTCTGCTTGGAACCATGTCACCTATTGATGACATGTTTCAGGCCTGAGGCAGAACTGCACAACATCTGACCTACAAAATCATTTCATGGCTCATGTATACTGTGTACTACCAGGTTCTGGTCATGTTTCCTGTCCCAGTCAGGCAGCAAAATCAGGAAAATTATGAAGTCTCTGATGATAACATCTTTGAAGGGATTCATAAGTCAGTTCTCCCCCTGCCACTTCCTCCACCACTTGTTGTGTATGTACCCCATTTGCTGTAAAGATGTCACTGATCTTCATACTTCCCTGATTTGGAAAAGAGATATCTTTGTGACACAACATTCACCCAAAATATGAAGTGAGCATCATGACTCTACTGCTTATGTTCTTCTCTGGTTTGGATTTCAATCCAAGCTGGAAAATAATTCATTACTCTCTTGCAGAGACATGCACACTTACATAAAATTGCGGTAATGGGGAGTGATGGGAGTGTTGTAAATTCCCATAGGGATAGATAAATAAAACAGAACAGAAAACCTTAGTCATGTTCACCTTAACCCTGCCTTTTTTTTTTACAGTCTAGCCTTTAGGCTTTGCTGAATGGCTGCTCTAAGCTCCAGTTGGTTAACCTTACACAAACATACCTATAAGTCCACAGAGTGCTGTAGTGTTTGCAGATACATATCATGGACACAATTCCCACAAACATTTATTGGTTTCATGTACACTGTTGGATCATATCTATCCTCCAAATTCCATTGGATAAATGGGAATATACTTGTTTCTAACAATTGTTGAATTAAAATCTTCCTTATTCTATTTTATTTTTTGCATTGCCTCTTATGCTTTAAAATGAATGTGTGACTCATAAATGTGTCTTTGAAAATAAATACTACTGCTGAAATGGTTTTAAATCTGCTTGTTATCTGTTTCGAAGTTAAATCATTGCATATTTAGTATTTCTGAATTCAAAGACCCTTGAATTACAAAGACATCAAATTTGATCTGCATTAAAAAAACATGCCAGGGAATATCATCCTATCCAAATTTCAAAAAGAAAACCAGCATTTGGGGACTAAAAAGGAGAAAATAGCAAATTGCACATTGCGTCTTACCATGTGTGAGCATCTCCCATGGGATCTGCTCCACAGCATTCTTAATTAAGTTGTATTCCATCCCCGTAAGGAGTCGTAGCCATTCTCCATGAATAAAATAGAAAATAAAGCACTGCTACACTGGTATTACTTCCTTTCACATTTAGTTTAAATTGAAGCAATGCTATGCCTTAGGTACTATATTGTGGGTAAAACCCTATGTTTAGAAAAGCATCCGGGTAAATACAGCAATCTAGACTTCAATCTTGTGCACACTTACCTGGGAGAAAGCCCTGTTGAACAGTGTGGGACTTAATTAATTGATCAGGACTTCTTGGGGTTTTTTATATCTCCTCAGAGGAAAGCTGAGCAGAGTTGTACACATACTCTGCACTTTAAGAAAGCTGATTTCTATAAGGACAATGAAATACAGATTGAGAAGTCATGGTCAGAAAAACCTCAAAGAGAAGGTGGTTCAATCATGAGCAGGAGTTTCTTGGATGAGATATATTGCAGGTACAATCATAAATAATTCCAAAGAGAAAAGTAGTAGGAATATAAAGAAACAGGGATGCCTGCATAAGGTGCTTTTTGATGTGCTGACATTTAAAGGAAGTTTGTAGGGTAGAAAGAGTAAATCACCAAGGAAAAATACAAGCAAATAGCTAAAATATATAGGGAGGAAACAAGGAAAGCTAAAATTCAGAATAAACTCAGGCTTGAAGAACAAGGAAGCAGTAGGTCGCTTGCATGGAGAAGATGGCAAAATACTGAGAGTTGGCAGAGAGAAAGTGGAACTGCTCAGTTTCTGTTCTTTTCCCAAAACAAAACAAAACAAAACAAAACAAAACCAAAAAGTGCACAACCTGATGAGAATGAAAGAAGTGATATAATGTGGGCCTGCAGCCCAAGGAAGGTAAAGAGAGGCTATGGGAATTCATTTAACTACTTTAAATCATTTCGGGTCTCCAGGACCAAATGAACTGCATCCAAGTATAGGGGGAAAGGAATTTGCAGATGTAATCTCAAAGCCTCTGTCTTTGAGAATTCTTGGAAAAAAGGAGAGGCCTCTGCAGACTGAAGATGGGCAAATGTTCCTTAAATGTGAAAAACTGACATTGGCACCAGCAAAGGTTCCAGAGCAGATCATTAAACAGTAGATCTGTGAGCACTTAAAACAGAATGCCATGATTGCTAAGAGCCAGTATAGGTTTCTCAAAAAGAAGTCATGCCATACCGATCTTATGTCTTTTTTAAAATAGATATTATAGCTTTGTAGATGAGCAAAATACTATGGATGTACTCTATCTTGACTCCAGCAATGCTGTTGACAGGTTCAATTTACCAGACAAAATGGTAAAACATGGACTAGACAAAGCTATTGAGGTTAATTTGTAGTTTACTGATAGAATAAACCCAAACATTGAAAATGGAAGTTTCATCTTCTGAATGGAGACCACCATGTACAATTCTGTGTTAATGTGCATGGGAGTGGGGGCAGCCTGCTACATTGACCTTAATTAGGATTTTGCCAGTGACGGATTTAAGTCTTTTACTCCAAGTCTCAAGTCGAGTCTCAAATCTCTACCTCCAAAGCCATTTCCGCACTAGACTTTTATAGTGCTATGATTCCACTTGAAACATCCTATGGAATCCTGGGGTTTGCAGTTTCGGGAGGGGCTGCCCGGCCCAAGTCTCAAGTCAAGTCTCAAGTCCTTGGAGATACTTTCAAGTCAAGTCTCAAGTCCAGGAACCAACTTTATACCCCAATCTATACTCCAACATTTCTGGACAGAATCAAATAAAGTCAGTTTTAACAATTTGATCAGAATCAGCCCTCCACATTTGTGATTTTGCCATCTGCAGCTTTGGAAGTGGGAAATAGGATCCTTCTTAACCCCCATTACTGACGTTTCAAAAGTTTTAGAAGAGCTTTCCTCTTCAAGCCTGTTGCCTAACACATTTTCTGTTCCCCTCTGAGAAATGCACCTTGCACTCTGGGGTTGAGTCTTGTCTTCTACTCTTAGGTAAAGTCTTAGAAGGCTTCTCCTATATGCAGCAGGGACAGGCTGCTGAGCAGACTTCAAACCCATCTCAAGCCCATTGCCTAACCCATTTGCTGTTCCCCTCTGAGAAATGCACATATTCTTTGGGCTTAACACAGACTGTTGTGTGACCAGTAGGCAAAAAGAGATGGAAGCATTGTTCAAAGTCATAAGGTTTCTGGATGAATGTGTTATGTTGTTGAATCAAGGGCAGCAAGTCAGTCACCAAGTCACCAAAATATACAAGTCTCGAGTCAGTGCATCATTTATTGCCGAGTCAAGTCTGAGTCGAGTCAGTGAAGCAACTTAAGTCGACTTGAGTCCAAGTTGCTCAACTTGAGTCTAAATCGATTTTGCCCCCTTTAAAAATTGTGCGTGTGCTATAAACTATGTGGTATACAATTCCTGCTGCAGTATGTACCCTTGTCTCTGCAAAAGATATAGGTTCTATAGTTAAATTTAATTCCATACCAAGATTCAGAACCGTATACAAGCATGAGAATGTGGAAGAAGATTCTACCTCTTTTTCCTCCGCTTTCCTGGTTAGGTGTTTTGGTAATGGTTTCACAGATAGATAGAAGGGTAGATTAGATTGCATTACTTATCTATGCTACCCAATGGCCAAAGCTCTATGGGCAGTTTCTGCAGAGCACGGAGTTGAAACTGAATGAAATACACAGTGATCACTTTCACCTCAGAGCTGCTTCTTTTGAGAAAGGTGTCACATGATCCCTTTATCTTCATGTGAATTCCTTTGCAAGTTCAGTGAATATGCACAGGGCTGTGCAGGCTAGCTGTGCCTATGGCTGGAATTCAACCCCCTTCCTCCCTTTGTGGATGTTTCTGAGACAGATTCTTAAAACAGAAAATTCTGCATGTGAAAATTCCTATGAGGAGGACTTGCAACATTCTTTTTTCAGTATAGAAGCTCTCCAATGATTTGTCTGTATAGATGGAGAACTCTTTGTCGCAGCCTTCCAACCTATGTTCATCTAGTGGGTGGGAGATTACACCCAGTTTGAGCTGCACTTGGGACTGGCCTATATACTCTAAGGAATGTCTCTATGAGGTCAGCTTTGTTTATGAGGTGAGATACAATCAAAATAAACAACAGTTGATCCAATCAAGAGTTTTTTTTTTTAACAAACACACAGATTTTCCTTCCTCGTGAGGGTTTTCTGCAATAGTTTTCTGTGTAGTTAAGATATTGTTCTCAGAGTAGAAAGATTAATATTCTAGTTCTGCTGCCTCTTCCATTTCAATTAATTGAAAAAAGTGCTACAGTTCACTCTGTAGTATCTTCAGTTAAATTCCAACTCATGTAGTATGGTAAGTAAGGACCATCAAAGTAGACATAGTGGTCTTCTGTGTTAAAAATTTGGTGGAGGGAAGAGATTTGTACATGCCAGTAAATGGATGGATGTATTTAGAGCTAAGGTAATTGTGTTTTTGTATTTATCACATGTATCTAGGATTGTTAAGAATATTTGCACATTTTTTGTTCTTCTCATTGCCCTTTGAAAAAGCTATCAACCTCTGCAAGATATTTTTGCCCCCACGCAATAGTGAAAAAACAATTCCATTTTTCATTTTTGGTCCCCTTCACCATAGAAAACTCCAGTTTTTGATCAGAAACCTGTTTGGTGAAAAAATCTTTGTGAAATTTTCCTCTAAAATGCTTAAAAGACAAAAAATCAACAGAAAAGCCCTCAAACTTATAACTTCTCCCAGCATGGAGAAACCTTTTGAAATTTTTCATTCTTGCATGGAAGAGTACACTAAGCATACACATCCCTATTTGTGTTGTACCTATCTTTCAACAGAGTGCTTTGGCAGGAGTGGGTCTGTTGTGCCACATTGTGATGAGTAATGGGAATTATAGTCTGACAACATCTGAAGGTCTAAAAATTGCCTTACCCATTTTGTTGAGTTTAGGGCAAAGTATAGTTATCCCATTTTATCCTCTGAACTATGTTGGGAAGTCATATCTCCCAACTGTCCTGATTTTAAAGTGAGAGTCCCAATTATTCCTCTGTCACCTCACTTTGTCAGGAGCTTTTTAAAAAGCCCAGTTTCTCTCTCTCTCCCTCCCACTTTCTTAATCCTTGGCTTACATCAGTTGATGCAAACTGAGTTCAAAGTACAAAAGTAGTTTAGACTGAATTAACTTAGCAATGGGGAGAAGAGGGAATGGGTGGAATCTTGCCCTTCCCAATAGGGTTGGGCAAAAAACAAACAACTGCAGCCTCTCCTAGTTTGTGTATTCTTAGAATCATAGAATCATAGAATCCTAGAGTTGGAAGAGACTCCAGGGGCCATCGAGCCCAACCCCCTGCTATGCAGGAACACTCATCAAAGCATTCCCAACAGATGGCCATCTGGCCTCTGCTTAAAAACCTCCAAAGAAGGAGACTCCACCACACCGAGGCAGCATATTCCACTGCCGAACAGCTCTGACCGTCAGGGAGTTCTTCCTGAGGTTCAAGTGGAATCTCCTTTCCCGTGCTTGAATCCATTGCTCCTTGTTCTAGTCTCTGGAGCGGCAGAGAACAAGCCCGCTCCCTCCTCAACATGACATCCCTCCAAATATTTAAACATGGCTATCACGTCCCCTCTTAACCTTCTCTTCTGCAGACTAAACATACCCAGCTCCCTAAACCGTTCCTCATAGGGCATGGCTTCCAGGCCTCTCACCATTTGGTTGTCCTCCTCTGGACACATTCCAGCTTGTCAACATCCTTTTTGAATTGAGGTTCCCAGAACTGGACACAGTATTCCAAATGAGGCCTAACCAATGCAGAATAGAGTGGTACCATTACATTGCTCGATCTAGACACCATACTCCTATTGATGCAACCAAGAATTACATTGGCTTTCTTGGTTGCCATATCACACTGTTGACTCATGTTCAGCTTGTGATCTACCAAGACTCCTAGATCCCTTTCACACGTACTGCTATCCAGCGACATGTCCCACATCCTATATTTGTGCCTTCCATTTTTTCTGCCTAAGTGCAGGACCTTACATTTCTCTCTGTTGAAATTCATTTTGTTAGCTTTGACCAGCTCTCCAATCCATCCAGGTCATTTTGAAATTTGATCCTGTCCTCTGGTGTATTAGCAACCACTACCAATTTGGAATCATCTGCAAATTTGATCAGCATGCCCTCCACTCCTTCATCCAAGTCATTGATGAAGATGTTGAATAGCACTGGGCCCAGGACAGAACCCCGTGGCACCCTACTAGTCACTTCTCTCCAGGATGAAAAACAGCCATTGGTGATCACCCTTTGGGTTCGGTCGGTCAACCAATTACAAATCCAACTAACAGTAGCCGTGTCCAGCCTGCATTTTACTAGCTTCTTTGCAAGAAAGAAGCTTCTTCCTCATCAATAACCAGTGGCAGAGCTTGGAGTGTGTGGAAGGGGGGCGGGAGGGGGCGTGGCCACTGTGCAGAGGGGCGTGGCTGTGATGCATGGGCGCATTGGCAGGGTGTGCGGGGCATGGCTACGGGCCAGGACGCCCCAAAAACATTGCTGACCAGGGCGAATCACCTCCTCTGCCCCCACATCCCTATGCGACTGTCAATAACTTTTTCTGTCTTGTTCACACTTGGATGTTGTTTGACCATACATGTCCCAGTTTTCAAAACATTTGTGAAATGTTGGAGGGTATGGGAATCTGTACACTCCTCTATCCAGACCTGGTACTCCTATTTATTGCTTGCAGTAGTGACACTGTACAGAACAATATAATCATGGTTATATTTTCCTCTTTTCCTTCCAGGATAGTTCTTTTTTGTCAATATCATCCAATTCTTTTTTTTCAGGTTGTTCAAAGAAAAATCTCAAGTGTAAAGTCTAAAACTCCCCTCATTTTAAGGGTCTAATTATTAATTACTTTTAAAATGTTGAGAGCAAGTTGCATTTTTGCAACTAGTATGTATGTATCCTGTGAGTATCTGTGTAATATAGAGACCTTTTGCCTATGGGAACAACTAGTTTTGAAAAGGAGATCACTTGCTGTTTCTAGGCTTCCTTGCATTGAGAATATTTGCAATTGCACTGAGAAAAGGTTCATTTTAACATCATACCAATTAGTATTTTCATTAGAGGAAAATTTAAGTACTCATTAAGAATGGAAAAGTGATCTACAGCCTCTGATTCAATATTAATGCACTTGATGGGTGATGCTAACGGCATAGGAAAGAATGCAGCTGTCCATATGCCTACATCAGAAAGAGAGGGTATTTCTGTCACTTAATATAATTTCATGGATAAGAAGTGGCTCTTTTATTGCTCTTAATGAGGAGAGATCCTATCAAATTCAAAGGCACCAACACATAGGGCATTCCTCCATCTCAAAGGATAAAAGACGTTAGATGTGATAATGGAGGAAGGAGTTTTCAATGCAATGGAGGGACTAGCGCTGCCTTATTACAGTTCAGTGCAGTCTCCACAGGAGAGGAATAAAGAGTTATAGGAATTATAGGAAGGGTTTTTCAAAGGAGCCTGAGGGAACTCACTGTTTAGATATACTTACAAGTCAAGGGAATGGGATTGTTTGAAAATCCCCTCCTCATGGGGTGGATCAAATCACAAACATATAAGAGGAAACCGTGTGTTTATTGGTGTAATTCCATTTAATTTTGAGATATTCTGACTTAGAGACAATTTTCATAAAATTTTTATAAACTGAAGCCTCACAAGGAAGTATGACCCATCTAGGTCAATTTCTGCTACAGAAAAGGCATGATTCCCCATGCTTCGAAGGCTGTCACTAACCTGAAACGTTCTGTAGGACAACGGACACCCGAAACCCTCCTTATATGATCTTTCTGTCTCAAAAGACAAACCAGTAAGAGAAAGACTGTCTAGGTATTGAAGATGTCCTCTGTTCTAACCCTTGCAAGTTCTGATAACCCTTTTCTGCGATTTAGCCTTGAGCTGAATTTTTCTCCCCAGCTTTTGGGAAAAAAAATGTGAAAGGCCGAAATTCTTTGGGAGTTTCGAGGAGTGGGGGTTGCTTTCCTGACCTGGAAACAAGGCTGCTGAAAGAGAGGTTTCTCCTTTCATTAATTTAAAAATTAAAAGTACAGTAAATGGAAAATTAGAAGTAAATTAAAAATTTCGTGGTCACTCAGGCAGTTTCCAGTTAATTTCTGAGTCTACCATGTGACAGAAATTATGCTATGCTTTTCCCCATTTGGTTTGAGTGTTGGACAGGGTTCAATTCCCCGCTCAGCCATGGAAACCCATGGGGTGGCCTTGGACATGTCACATATTCTCAACCCCAGAAAACCCTGTGATGGGTTCACCTTAGGATTTCCATAAGTCAGAAATGACTTGAAAGCACCCAACAACAACAGCAGCATGTGTGAAGTGGTGTGCTGTTTTTTTGGTTTTTTTTTTTTTGGGAGAGAGAGTGTGAGCCAGTGTGGTATAGTGGTTTGAGTGCTGGACTATGAGCCTAGAGACCAGGATTTGATTCTCCACTTGGCCATAGAAATCCACACCTTGGGCGTGTCACACACTCTCAGCCTCCAGAAAACCCCATAACTGGTTCACCTTAGGGTCGCCATATTTCAGAAATGACTTGAAGGCACATAATAATAACAATACAGGAACTAATCTGTTCCACCACTTTCCCTAACTTTTCTTCATCAAGTGAATATCCCTGGCGAATTCCTCAGAATTAATTGCTCAACTCCCACCCCAAAGAAGCCTCAAATATTATCTTTTTTTAGCACAAGATGAATGTCTCTTGTGAAAGTGAAGGGAATGGATTTCAGCCAGCTTTTTCTGTCTCACGTTTATAATATGCTCAGTGAGCAGGATGCTTCATAACCGGCTTTTAAACAAAGTGGTTTCAGGTATATCAGCACCCTTCTCAATTTACAGAAGGTGAACCAGGACTGGGAGAGTTAGATACTGAAGCCTAAGGTAGGGAAGCAACTGAATACCAGAGGTTCCTGAATTCCCCATGCATAGCGCCACACTAACTGGTGACCGTGCTTAGCTAATATAAGAGGGTTTTTATTTTTTTCAGTACAGTAAAATTGGAAACTTCTCGGTAGGACAGGGATGACTAAACAGAAGACTTCTGAACAGAAGTATTACTTTGCTTGAGTGACAGTCTATATATTGCCCAAGTGGGCAAACCATCTAAAAGAGGAAAATTCCAGACAACTTGAAGGAGCTTTCAGATTTAGAAATGAAAAAAATGTGGCTGATTGGAAAAAAAATCCTTCCTGGAGTGGGTCACTAATGAGTTGTTTCCACTGTTGTAGGAAAATTGTACTCATATGGGCTATCACTCATAGAAACACAGTCTCTAAAGATTTTTACCTCTGAAGTTTTTTTATAAACAGTTTGACAACTAAAGTTTTTTGTGTAATGGCATTTGACAGATGTTAGCTAGTCCAAAATACAAGAATGTGTGTCACACCCACTTGTCTGCTGGATGTGGGATTGCCTCATGAGGACTAGTGACCCAGTTTTGCAGCTTAAACGTGGCCACAGAAAAACGAAGAAGACAAGAGTTTTTCAGCTAGATGATTAGAATCAGTCTATGGGACCTTTAGGAGGATGTTGCTACTGTGTGTGTGCGTGAACTGATGTTGCCATCTGGTTGTCTTTGTTCTCCTCTAAGCTTAATATGGGTAGTCGCTTATGGTGGTTTTGCCTAGGGCTGAAAATTAGCTTTAAAATGAAATTAGGTAGAGTTATTAGTCACAAGGCTTGGTTACCATTATAGTTACATTTTTAAAAATAACTCTTTCACCTTCTTGTTTCTCAGAAATAATTAGATGGTTGCTTTTTTAAACAAAATCTGAATGATACAGACTATTGTGCTGTGGTACAAAACATATTTTCTTGTCTACCTCGTTATTGCCTCAAAGCACATAACATCTCTGCCACTGGGTGCAGCTCCATAGGGGTGCAAAAGAGGCTCAGATGCCACTGTAACATTTAACATGCCTGCCTCTTTTAACCAGACTCTTAACTCACTGGCTATGACAAGGCTGTGTAGAAACAGTGGCTGTGTAAGGAGTATATTTGATGTAGGCATTAGCCCTGCTAATCATCCACTAGAATGCATCTGGTTTTTATAGTTAGTTGGATGATACTGTCATTTGTTTGCCAATAATACGGCTGTCTTATGAAAAAGAAGAAAAAAGGGAGAAGTCAGTCTTCCAATCAATGTGGTAGGAGAGATAGTACTGAACATGACAGGGAATGCAAATCATCTAAGAACATAGCCAAGAGATTAAAAAGTGGGAATGGCTAGGTCAATAGATAAGCAGGTCTGGGGAAAAAAAAAACCACTTGAAAAATAATTAAACTTTTCAGTGAATTACTGCTCTAGCGCTTAGCTTGAATATTTCTCTTTGCATCTACCATTCGCTTTTTTCTTTAACTGCTAGGGACATTGTAGAACAGTGAGGTGCCAACCTCAGCTTGTAAAAATTACATGAAACACATTTTCTTTAAGTTGTGTTTGAACTTGTCTAACCATAAAGGTATTCTCTCAGCAAAGACACCTTGGGGGAAACATCTGAAAAGAACAGGCAAAAACCTCCTAAAGTTGAATGGTTGAACTAAAGATTGTGCTCTCCAAAGGTTTCATTAGAGGGGCTCCTGTACCATGTTTCCGGGAGCTTATTTCCAATTATTGTATCGGAATATGTGTGTGCATGGGTGTTACCCATTAAATGGCTGTAATTTCTGTAAATGTTCTTATTTCACATATTCTCACAATAATGATTCCATGTCTCGAGCACTGACTTTTGATGTGATTTTAAGGTTGGATCAGAGTAAAATGATTCTCTTCAGTTCTTTTAATGGATCTGTTGATCAGATGCTATCCAAGCTTGACTCTAAAAATAATTTCCACATCCAGTGGCACAAACTGGGAATTCATTTTTAAGCATTTGTGAAATATTCACATGCAGGGTGCTTATAGTACTTGGACTTTCTGACATACATTATACAGTTAGAATACTGTGTTCCGTTTTCCAGTCTGCATGGATGAGATGAAAATTGCTATCCATGGCTAGGTTCAGGGTGCATTTTTTAAGTATGCACATAGGGCAGGTTCAGTTTATCATGAAGTAACAATCAAAAAGCAATGGAGCACACAGAAATGCAACAGGATTGTTGTTGGCAGTCATGATCCTAAATTCACTGGAAGTCACAAATGACCTATGCATACCCTCTATGAATGTGTATGTAATTAGTTTGATTTATTCACTTTTACTTAGGTCATATGAAATTGCCAGTTTCCACAGCTCTCATGGTCTCTAAGGAATGTACAGAGTTTGACATGGAACCTTCTAGAGCAGTCGTTTTCAGCCTTTGGTCTTCTAGCTGTGTGCGACTTCAGCTCCCAGAATGTATCACCATTGGCCAGGCTAGTGGAAGCTTCTGGGAGGTGAAGTCCAGAACAGTTGGAGGAGCAAAGGTTGAGAACGGCTGCTTTGGAAAACTCTGACAGGCGAGGGAGAATTTGTACGACCCTTCAGCAAAGTTGCCTAACAGAAAAGTTCCCTCAGTAGAGGAAGTTGTCACATGAAGGAAATTCTAGGCACCTCCTTCCACAATGACCATAAAAGGACATTTAAAAAACAATGGGGGGCTGAAGGGGGGGGGGGTCCCAGAAGCTGCAAAAACAGCTTTGAGGCCCCTGATTTTTAACCCTGACATAAAGCATTTTGAAAACACCGTACCAACGTAAAAAATATTTTTCAACTGTAAGAAATTATTTTTTAAAAATGGAATTAAATACAAAGAGTTTCCTCAGTCCTGGCCCCACTTATAAAAGCATTGATTTGTGTTACATAGTATATCTTCATTTCCCTAGTTTTACGGGTTTATTTTTTCTTCCTAGTTTGCTAACAAGGTTTCCCCAAATAATGAGTGCAGTTCACAAATATTTATAATAATCATTAAGCTGAAATTAATGAAGCACCTGTGCAATATTTGTGAATAAACCAAAATAGAGATTCTAAGTAAGACTCTGAAAACTGCAGAGCATTCGGTCATGTATTGGAGTTGAGGGAATGTTGCTCAATGTATCTAAAATATGTGTTTGGTGCTTGGTTAAGAATTTTATAGCAATGAATGCAAGAACATGAGAGATTTGCAAGAACCAGGAGTGGGGGTCGTGTGTGGGTTACACATGAAAATATTTGTACTGCATAATCTATATTTAACCCTGAGGAGGTGCCATTAAAAAGCAAAGCTAAATTAATGTTGCCTGAGGCAAGATTAACTTGTAATGCGTAGGCACGGCAGATTGCTAATGGACTAGTTAACATGAAAACCACCTTACATAGCAAGATAGAAAACAATTTCTATCATGCTGTTGTTAGAGAAGGTCCTGGGAGTTCTAATCTTGGAAGAAGCACCTTTTAATGGAAGAATTAAATGACCCAGTGAGGTTTTTATGAACCCTTAACATGGGCAAACCATGCTCCCACTGAGGCCTACTGCCATCGCAGGTTGAAATGCTCAACATCAGGAAAATAGAGATAGGATAAAAGCTTTTAAGGACAAGTCTATCATATGAAAAGCATGGCTGTGTAATTCTACCTAGAGCTCAGCTAAAAATTACTCAGGAAAAATGAGGCAGTCCTGTAAATTTTCCCCCTCACTCCTCCCTACTCTGACCAGAAAAGGAATGTCACCCTGAAGAATTTCCTGCAGATATTCTTATTTTTGTGCATATGTGTATATGAGAGATAGAGAGAGTGAGAGAGAGAGAAACAGAAAAAGTGCATTCTATAGAATGATTCTAGAACTGGGAAATTGTGGGAGATGCAAAATTGTGGCTAGGCTACCAACACTGTTAGTACTGTTGTCACTTTCAGTGGAAGTCACCTCTCCTCCTGCCCCCCTCCAAAAGGTATGCTACTGTCCGTACTAATGGTGAGCCCCACACTAAAGAGAAATGTAGTGAAATGGTTCACCCATTTAAAATAGGATGGACAAATCTGAAAGGCTATCAAAGTTCTAAAAAATTGTGATAATAACTGTATCACAAATGGCATAAATATTTGTCGCACTGTCTGAGAATCTGGAGCTGTGAGTTGAACCTTCAAGGCAGTCTTCTATGAGGCTCTTGCAGACGGTCTTCTGGAGTTACAGAAACTGATGTTTCAGGGAGGCCATTTCTGCATGACAACACTTTTCCGCGTTGTTGCGCTGCAATTCAGGTCCAGAAGGGAGAGGGTCAGCAACACTCCCCTCTGCACCTGCTCGCTTCCTGCAGAAGAAGTGCAATGGCTCTGCCTCTTCCTTCTGCAACTCAGCTGGACACTTGCCACTGCTGTGCTGGGGCAGGAAGTGTCGCAATCATGCTTCTGCGGCTTCCGCACAATGGTAAGTACAGGAGCGCTGCGCAATTGGAGATGTTAAATAGATTTTTTTCCATTTTGCATATACCTCATGAGTATGATGCTTTGCAATGGGATGGCAACTGGACAGCGATGACATCATGCAGAACCACGATCTGCCAACCTCTGCCATGCCGTCCCAGAAGCGGCACAGCGATGTTGTGTGGAAAGGGCCGGACTGGTAGCAGACCTCACTTGAGGTCACTGAAGCAAGCTACACACTAGAAAATCTTTGCTAGATCTCTTCCTGCTCTCCCATTAGGTAGGCCTTGGAGGGCGGGATTTAACATCAAAGCAAAGAAAACCATGCCCTCCAACTGTCCCAATTTGGCAGGGAAAATTTCAATCAACCTTTTGTTATCCCACTTTTTCAGCTGTTTTTAAAATGCCCAGTTTTTCTCTCCCCCTTGCACTTTTAACCTTTGTCTCAGCTCACTTCAGTTGTGGCAGATTGAGTGCAAACTATTTTGGCACTTTGAACTCAGTTAACTCAGGAGGTGGGAGAGGACTTGGCAGAATCCTACCCCTCTCTGTAGGCCCAGGCAAAAGCAAACTACTGTTGCCTCTTCTAGCTTACGTGTTTTTCCTAATTAATAACTTTGAATATCTTGATCACTTTGTGATGCTGCCTGACCACATAGGTATCGGGAAAGTGTGAGAGATTTGTCCTGAATGTCTCTAGCAGAGTAATTAACATGCCAGGTGGAAGTTAGAAGCAGTAACAAGCCCACCCCACACAGTAACCAGCAGAGAAATAAACCAAAGTTAGTCTTCCCCATAAGGGATATAAAAGTAGTTTTTACTCATGAATACTTGTGAATAACAAACATGGATTCATCTTATTGAAGAAAATAAGGAAATAATGAGTACTACGTAGTTTCAAAAGAGCTGGAGCATCTCATCCAGAGAGAGCTCTAGAAAGTACGTGCTTCATGGTTGGAAGGCAGGCAGGAAGAGAGCGAGCAGATAAGACTCACAGAGCAAAGAAAGGTGTCCATGTGATATAAGAAGAGTGAGTGCAAACAAACAAACAGGAAGTAGCTGTAAACATGCTGTGCCTAAACTCTTAGAGAGTAACATGCCTCCTAACTACCAGTGAACGTAACACATGGAAAGGATGTGACTTCCAACAATAGGTCCTGGTCCATCTCTGAAATGTTGGAGGGTATGGAATACAAGATGGCAGAAGACAGATTAATTTCTCATCTCTTCAAAATCTATGCATAGTGGCTGCTTGTGATCTAAAGCACTATAGTATTTCTTAGGCTATCTGATGTGGAGGAACAACTGGTATTTTCTCCCCAATATTGGTGTCAATTAGCTATATTTGCTTCTTTCTTTCCTTGAAACTTCCAGCAATTGGCAGCCAATCGCTTAGTGACTGGCACTGGTCCAGGGATCACCGCTTTGAATAGCACTGAAAGCAGACAGAGTCTGCTCTGTATGTCAAGCTATTCACAGGTGATTCATTAACTAACTTTGAAACATGATGGTCTTTAAAAAAAAAGGGGGGGGCACATGGTGCAGTTTTACTGTAGAAGCTTCAGTACTCCTCATCCTAAATACAATATGGAAGGGAGTGGACCATACAAATCAGGCATTACAGGTAGCAACAGTTTAGAAAAGGGCTGTACTTAAAGCAACAACAAGAACGTAACAAACGGTATCACTTTTTCCCCACAATGAGCACTATTTACTTGTTACCCCTAAAACATTGCTGGGGAAGTCATTCTGAGGGATTGCAGGGACTATGGCCATTTTTTTTTTTTAAAAAAATTAATTCAACAGTAATGAGTAATATAAACGGATACTTTTAGTTGTCCACCCCTGTGCTGAACAATGACCAGTCAGAAGTGGAAGGCTCCAGTTTCCTTCTGATGGTGGCTGTGCTGGAGGAGGAGAAAGGAGAAATTGGCTGAAATGCTACACTGAGCAAGAGAAGTGTAACACTCTTCCTACACAGTTCTGTGCCTTCCCATATCCTTTCCCCCTGGTACTGGCAGCTGTCAGGCTCTAGGAGAGGCTGCTGTTGCTTCTAATGGAGAGGGAAATGGGGGAGTAAGTTCAGACGATGATGAAGCAGCTGCTCTTGGCTCAGAAGGAAGAGAAATGAGGATACAATCACAGATGGAGTGCAACCACCTTTTCCTTTCCCGTGCTGCCGACAGCAGCACTGTCTTCATTCTGTGAATTGGTTTTCTCCTTCCTCCCCTTCCCACTGGTAAGCGGCAGGAGCAGTGTCCCATCCTGGGTTTGTCAGCTGCCAGGAGGTGGTGGTGGCAGGTTTTGGGCAGGGCCGTATCCAAAATGAGACATACATCAAGATGTTGCCCATTACAGTACTGATTGTGAAGGTATAGGCTAACCTGATAAGTCATCCCAAGTTCAAAATGTAAATCATGATGAAAAATTGTGAACTAAATCAAAATCTGGTCCAGCCCAGCAAATCCAAATACAACAAATTTAAACAATTTTAAAAATGGAGAGTAGCAGCAATTTAGAAATCCAGCCCAGCAGCTTTAGCTTAGAGGAGAAAAGATCTCCATGGTCTACTATAAACCAGACACTGTTTTGGGTTTTGTTTAATTACCTTCACTAGATCTCACTGGCATCAGGAATGTCTCTTTTCTAGCCAATGTCCCCAGTTTAAAAACCAAAAACTATGGTGTCAATGGATTGTCATTGGCCCATATGATTGGGACATCAGCCAGTAGCTTACCCTCATTTGATTGCCTTACTGGATTAATTATGATTAAGTATGGATTTGACTCTTATCAGTCTAATTCAGTGGTTTCAGATGGCACTTAACCCCACAGAAGTTAGTTAAGATATATAAAAAAGGTTCAGATAAATGCACCGAAGAATTAGGAACTTTTTATCACAGTTGGTGGACCTGTAAAAAAGCTAAGATATTCTGGAAAAGTATACATAAATCGATTAAGGAAATTATAGGGACAGATGTTCCTATCCATTCTGAATTTTATTTATTAAATATGTATAAGGGACTCAATGGTCAACAACAGAAGAAATATGGTCGTATCTTACTGTATACGGTTTCAGCAGCAAGGATTCTATATGCTTCTAGATGGAAGGATAAAGAGATCCCAACAATCCAAGATTGGCAACTTCAGTTACTTGATATGTATCAAATGGACATTCTTACTGTGTATTTAAGTGACAATCGAAGTATTAACAAGACAAATAAGGAATGGGAACCGGTTAGAAACATATGGAAGGGAAAATGGAAAGACGTTTTCATATTGGAAGTATAGGTTTAGTTATGTATACAGGAAAAGGTATAAATAACAGAATAGAAAGGGAAAATTATTATTATGGAGTAAAGAAGGGAGGCTGTAGATAATAGGGGCTAAGGCAAATTGTCTCTAGAACATATTGATATTTCAAATAAGAAAGATCACAAGCATAGTAAACTAAATGAAGATGTTTATTAGAATAATTAGTAGATAATTGGATAAATCTTATCTGTTAGCTAATATAGGCATTGTCATTCTGTTATCGTATTATATGTATATTATAAATATTAACTTAGTTATTATATTGTTATTACTGTTATGATAGTAGCTGGTGTTATACTTTTGTAAAGAAAAGTTATTATGTAAACTGATTACTAATTTGATAAAGAAATAGGACAAGTAGGAATGAAGAAAAGGGTGAAGAAGGAAGAAGAAGAAGGAAGAAGGAAGGAAGGAAGGAAGGAAGGAAGGAAGACAAGGAAATTATACTAGATCAGCTGTAAATGTACTTTGTTTTTTTCCGTTTTTGTATATCATGTACTTGTGTCAGTTAAGATTAATAAATAATCAATCTAATTCAGTGGGAAAAGGGCAAGAGGACAACAGCTTACCCTGCTTTTATAAAAATAGACACCTGAAGTATATTAGTAAAAATAATGACCAGAATCCTGTATGGTCTTCATGTATGTATAAGCCCTGCAGTTACAATACTACACACTGAATTCCAGCATGAATCCTTCCAATCCCCACTTACCAGGCTGCAGCTGCTGCAATGGACAGGATTCTGTTTCCCTGTCATTCAGGAAGCAGCTGACTGATGGTCCCATCCCATTTCATTAGCGATATCAATTGCGACAGGCAGAAACAGGGTCGCTGTTGCAATTCTCCCTCATGCTGGGGACTGCTCACACTAGGTAGGTAGGAATGGTAGTCAGCTGCTTCCAGAGCAACAGGGGAATGGATCTGCATCAGTTGCAGTGGTTGCTGTCCAGTAACTACAGACTGGGGGCTTTCATGGTCTGTATATAGCCCCTAAACTAGGGGCTACATAGCTTTCTCAATACATAATAGTCGTGAGTGTGTAATTGAAGGTTACACAATTGTAACTGCCATACAATTTCAGCCATCTTTTTTTTTAAATAGAATTAATTTTATAATTGGAATGTTAGCCTGCATGTTACATACTGTGGCTAAAACATCCCCCATACTTGCTTTAATTGAACCGATGAATAATATCACCCAGTCAGCTAGCATATCAACTGGCTTATTTAAAACAGATTAGTACTGCCTTTGAATTGTGAAGGAAGAGGTTTCTTCTCCTCACCCCACGGCCTTTTAAAAGGATGGAGTGGGAGACAGGGAGGTGTTGCATTAGCAGGAATGAGCACAGCTGTGGTACACAGTATGTTTCCCCAGAACATGCATTTGCAAAGGTTGTGTGGGAATGCAGAGGGAATACTTGGTGTTAGTGTGAAGGCAAGAAGCTAAGCTAGCAGCTCCAGGCTATGTTCTCTTCTCTGTGAACAAGGATAACTCAAATTAACGCTAATGGGTGTTAAGCACAAGGGAGAGACCAACATAACCCTTGGTGCACTTAGGAAAGTACAATTGGAAGATTTCCACAAGCAATTTAAGACCAGATTCAAGGAGCTTCTAAAACCACCTTGTTTTCCACATACAGAATTTCCACTCCTATGAAGCAGAATGGTTGGCAGTTACCAATCCCTTTTGCATGAGTATCATGTGGATCTCACTGTACGGAAGATATTCACTTTGAACACCAGGTTTGCCCCTTTTTACAGAAGGGAGAAAAAGTCATCGCATAAAATAATATCTAAACATGTTATCCTACATAGTTCTCACACTGAGCATGAAATGGGAACTTCTCCCCTAAGCAGGGCTGGCCCTGTCATTAGGCAGAATGAGGCAGCTGCTTCAGATGTTGAAGGACAGTATATATATAGAATTGCACATAATGTATTGCCTGCTCCATGCCCCCTAAGACAGCTTGCTGCCCAGCTCTCGGGTGCAGTGGAGGAAGCAGCTTTGTAACCATCTGTGTTAAGACTCAACTGCTATTCTGGGAAACTTTTCTTCATGGAATGGGCAGGATGCCATCTTGCATTTCACCTTAAGAAGCCAAACATCTTGGGCTCGCTTGCTCCCAAACCAGTTTGGAATTTGCAGTGCAGGATGAAAGGGTTAATCTCCACCTCCTGCACTGAAAGGCCTAAATCCTATTGGCCAGGGGTGGGGATCCATATAACCCTCTAGATGTTGTTGGACTGCAGCACTCAGCATTCTTCCCTATTTTCTATGCTGGCTAGGGCTCATGGGAATTGTGGTCCAACAACATTTGGAAAGTTGCATGATTTCCCCCTTTCTATTGGCAGTCCCAACTAGAGTAGATGCATTCACTCAATGCAGTTTATGCAACTGTTGACTTGACATTTAACAGTTGACTCACTGGGTCTGTGCTAGTTGGGACTATAAATAGAAGACAAGCCAAAATGTTTGTGCTTGTAAAACTTGACTTGCTATGTTTGCTGTCATGCATAGTTCAACCCTGAAGGTCAATCTCTGTGATATTTTTGTGGTTAGGTGTAAATACTTGGCAAGTTCTGCTTCCTGATAGTGCTCTCACCTCCGCAATACAATGTGTAGATGAAAGAACTAGGTATGTAAAGCCTCACTCACTTATTTTTGTGTATGGGGATAAGAAACTTCAAAATTCTTCTGCCTGAGAGATGGTGTGAGTTTTTGCCTTTGTAAAGCCATTTTTTCACACGTTGTGAAGATTATGGTTGCTGCTGCTTTACTGCACAGATTTCTAAAACAAATAAGGATGGGCTGGATTATTTGCACCTTTCTGAACAACAACCCCAATATCTCTCTGTTTTTTACTGTGTGCATGTGTTATTTATTTCTGAAAAAGAAAAGAGACCAGTTTTTCTCAGAGACCTCTTGTGCAAAATGTGTAAACCTTCACGAAAAGTGAGGGCTTGTTTTCTCAGTCGTGTGCACCACTTTGGTGTACCACTTTGGTGTGCCACAAATCTCGTAGGTGTTGTCAAGTTCTTGACAGCGTGACTTGATGAGAAATGAATAAGTGTGCAAATAGTTGTCAAATTTGTGGAAAAGCCACATGAGGAGACTCAATGTTGCAATAATTTTCTACACATATATTGGTCTACCTCAAGCTAACGTGTATGTGGGAAGTAAGTTTGTCATTACTCCCACTCTATGGCTGTTTGACCCATATTTTCAGTGGCAGTATGTGATCACTGTAGAGATTCAGGTGACATACCACTGCAGTTAAGTTGGACTTTTCCCATAATTTCCTGATGAGTGTGTGAAGTGGAGACTTGCCAAGTTTGATGTTCAAGAATGGACACATAGTGAATTGAAGAGAGAATTTTTTTAAATTTAATGACACCAGTGTAAGTCCAGATGTCAGCACTGCAGCTGAGCAATCAGGTACTGAAGAAAACATATACGTTATCATTTATAATAGTTTTGGAAAATCTACCCAGCAGAAGGGTACAGCAATGTATAGCAAAGCATTATAGGATACTAGAGATATATTAATCAATATCTCAGCAGTCATTAAGCCATAATGGGCAATTACCAAGCAAGCACCAAGTAAAAATGATTCATGTTGAACTTTCCCCTTGTGTTTCAATTTGCTCTTTTTTTTAGTAGAAAGTGCCAGTTAGTAGACAGTAGGGTTAAAATTCTCTGGTAGTGCTTAGTCTACGTTTTCTTGAGATTTCTAAGAGCTTAATAACACGTAAGTTTCTAGAGTGTTCCTTGATTCAGAATACCTTTCAATTAGCATGGCTGTACCTTACTTTGCCCTTATGGTCAACCTCTTACCCTTTCCTTCAAGGGGCAGTTCCTTTTCTGTTCATTAGTGAGTAGCCTGTGCTAGCATCTGGTAAAATTAGGCACATATTCAGAGCTCATGAATCAGATGACCCATCTTTCTTGTTGCTTTTGGGTGTTGGTGGGTTGCAGGGAAACCAGAGCATAAATAAAAATGAATGGTGCTTATTTGCTGTAGGAGGACCTTGTTTCTTGCTGGGACCTTGTTTCTTTCTTGGAAGGAATGTTGGAGATATCTTGCCTGACATCCCAACCAACCAACCAACCAACCAACCAACCAACCATCCAAACATACCAAATGTTTAGAGAGTCATCCTTGTTCCAATGGAGAAGTGCGAAGCGTGTAGCCCTCAAGGTGTTATTGGACAATAGTTTCCAACAGCCCTTGTTCACACAGCCAATGGTGAGAAAAGCTAGACATTGCAATCCACCAGCATATGAACAACATGATCAAGAGAGTCATTAGCATGAGTTCGATCTCTTCTCTAATAGAAACTGTATTTCCCCAGTGGAAATAAAACCATGGTAGACAACTTATGATTGTCTTGAACCACATTATGGTTGGCCCAGTTTGTTCACTTTTCAATGAGATTTTTTGGGAGACAGAGCTATCCTATTTAAATGAAGGTGATGGCAAGTATTTTTGAGTGGCCTGAAACTGCACTGGAATTGACATTCTACAATTGATGTAAGTGTAGTTTAAAATACCACCCAAAGCAATGAATGATTAATTGCCCTTGAATAATATGTGTAGTTCCAAAATAGCATTTTACAATGTTACCTTAAAAAAGATAAAAAAAAAAAAAAGGAGAAAAGAAAAAAAAATCCTCCCATACACACAAGGAGAATTTTAAAAGGATATCTGCCTCTCAAACTTTCTTTTGAAACCAGTGGGGGTTAATTAAAAACTAAATATGGAATCTACAAACACCCAGAAATTATTTACACTGTTGTTAATTTCTTCTTTAATATTCATAACTGTTTTCTGTTAATTAAGAAGAGAGGGAGAACATGAAGAAAGGCTTGGAACAAAAGCAGGCTGAATACAGATAAGGGGCTTGGTTCTCAAAGATCTGGACTACTGCAAGCTGCCAACACTGAGCTGGAAATTTATATGCAGCAAATGTGTGCATTGTAGTTGCAAACTAGGCTCGATGTGTGCCCGAATCTCCTGATGGCTGCTTGTTAATATTATCATCAGTCATGCTATTGCTCTTGTTTGCCAACACATTGTCTCTCCAACGGCTAACTTACCAGGTTTTTGTGGCCAAGAGGTGGGAAGGTGGCATTGCACACGAATGCCTGGGGGAAGGAAGGCAGGAGAAGTGGCACCTTTTCAAGAAGGGCAAGGAGGAAGCCTTTGATTTTTGTTTTCTGTATGTGTGTGTGAGTTGATTAATTTGCATATATGCACATATTAAATTGCCCATTACTTGATACTATAAGTGCTTTCAAAACACTATAGTTTGAAACTGGCCAGGTGGCACTTCTGATGGGAGCTTAGCCTCATTTCCTCTAGTGTGGTACCTTTTACCCCCAGAAGGGCAGGAATGTGATCTGTAGAGCTGGTACCTGTCCTTATCCTATTCTGGGAAACTGGATAAATGTACTCTGCTTCTCTCTTACCTAGTTGTTCCATTCGCTTGTTGTGGAGTGGGGGGGGGGATTCCTATCTCAATTACTGATTAAAAAGATAGAGGGCCCTCTTTGAATGAAAGGAAGATTTGTTCAGCTCTGTGTCTTCAGCTTAACAGGAACAGAGGGATTACCAAGATATTTTGCTGCCTGAGGCAAAAGGTGAGATGTTGCTACCTCCTTGCATGTACAGATGTAGATTGGCTTTCTTGTTTTCGTATGATGATGATATAATCTTCAGGGCAGCAACCTAGCTTTAGAGGGCATAGGGTAGGCCATGTGGTCCTTATAGTACTGTCCTCCAATATCTTGCTGCAACTCTGTCCTTAGTATCTGCTATGTGAGATGGCTGCCTTACTCTGCCTTATAGACCTGGTTGCCTCTGATGCCCTAGTTGAAGATCGTATCAATGGCTTCCATATCAATGAGTGAATCTGCTCCAGCTTTTAATCCAAATATTAGAGAAGTTGTCCAAAATGCTGAATCAAAAAGTTGTTTCAGCACCTTGGATAGCAACTTTAAGGTTCAGACTGAAACTCAGTGTGAATTCACTGCCTGACATGGGAGTCAGTGGATGAGATCAGGAAAAGAGACAGATTTACTTCCATTGTAGATGCTGTAAAATTAAGTGATCTCTTGTGTACAAAACTGGCCTGCAATATGCTGTGATTTAAATGGGATGCTATCACATGAAATGTACTTACCCTTGTAGATGATCTGTGTCTCTGTTCTCTTGTTTAGATGAGTGAACTTAAAAGAATGGACCATAAATATATTTTAAAATATATTTTTATTAAATTTTCATATTATAAATCAGGCATTGTTATTAATAATACAAATATAGTTACAAAGCCAGTTCAATTAAACTTAAGTAGAACAAACAAGATTGAGTTACAATGCGTCAGTCCAAAACAATGTATGTTTTGATGGAATTCTATGGGCAAAGTTCATTTCTCAAGGATAGGCTATAAATATTAGCATGCCTAGTGATATGAAACTCATACAGATGTGCCTCTGGTATGCCAACACTGATTTTTTTCAGGACATTGCTTGAAACAAAAACCTTTAAAAAAAAGGTATCAGTCATGGTAAACATCTACATGGGTAACGGGTTCCCAAACAACATTGTCACATTAAACCAAGTCTTAATGAATGTTTGCTTTTCCTACGGGACTGTTTCTTTATAGGCTGGATCCAGACTGACCTTCCAGAAGTGTTGTGCCTCTTTTCATTCACAGAAGGATCCAGGAGAGGAATTTTATACTGGAAGCAGTTGTTGTTGTTGTGCGCCCTCAAGTCATTTCTGACTTAACGGCAGCTCTAAGGTGAACTTGGGTTTTCTATGGCCTTCCTCTGAGAGGGGAGACCTTTCTGCATCAGGCAATTAGAACAGGGCAGTGCGTCCTTGCACGGAGGTTGTCTGCACCTTGGAGTGGACTACGAGCGGACTACTCACTGGGGATCCACACCTCAGTCGGCTCCAAGACGACCCCAAGTCGTCCTCCAGCGTGTTTTTGAAAGACCGGAAAAAACAGGTCTTTATTTTCCTGGAACGTGCCATTGCATTCCTGCTTTCTTGTGCAGATTTGCAGCCTCGCACCAATGCAAGGTTGCCATCTGCAGAGGGTGGGCTTTAGGCATGGCGAGCTTCAGCGGTTGGTCAGGACCTACGACCAACCAGAAGCCGCCATTTTGGAAGCTGGAAGCCACCATTTTGGAAGCCAGAAGCTGCCATTTTGGAAGCTGGAAGTCGCCATTTTGGAAGCCGGAGCAGTACAGATCTACAGACCTTGCACTGCTGCGATTCTCCCCCGACCAAGGAGGAGCCCTGCGGAAGGGCTTCTGGGACAGTCCGCGTTGCTTTGGATCCCAGAAGAAGCGGTGAGTAACAACACGGAGCAATTCCCTCACCTCGTGCGGAAAGGGCCTGAGAGAGAATGTGGTTTGCTCAAGGTGACTTGCCATATCTGAGTGGGGATTTGAAGAGTTGCCTCCGGAGTCATAATTCAATGCTCAAACTACTACACCAAACTACTACACCAAATCTGGAAGAGGAAGCAGGGCTTTTTGCCATTTTTCCTTCCTTTTGCTGCCTGTAGTGCTCCCTACCGCTTTGTTCCTTTCCCCTTAATTAGCAGTTTTGAGCACAGACTAGTGCAGTGGGAAGGAGAAATCAGTTTAAATTCACACTCTTCCCGGCTATCGTTGGGTGGAAAAATGAGAACATTGCCTCCAGGTAAGAACTCTGCTCCCTCAATGAAATTTTCCTTCAGTTCCCAAATTACTAGCCTTGTAGTTAACGTAAAACTTCAGTTAAGCATTCAGAAAGACATTTTAGGCATCCAAAGAAAAGAGAAAGTTAAAGTGATCAAGGTACTCCAAACACAGCCAAGATTAAAGTGCTATGAGTGAAGAATTTTCAATGTTTCATTCACTGCAATGTTAGAAATTTGGAAACAGAAGGAAAATTGCATGGGGAGGGGAGAAGAATTCTTATTTGATGGGACAATGACTTCATTTTGTCTTATTCCCACTACATCTGACCCCTTTCCCTCCCTTCACTGTTAGTGGAACTCCAAATAGCGTGACATGTAATTACTAGCCTACCTTTGATTGGCATGAAAATGTTAAGTATTTTACTGAAAAGGGAGTGGGAATACTTTAGTGGTATATTTCCATGAATGGCAGAGAAGACTGCCCCAAGCTTTGGCTGCCTGAAGTGCTTCCTCCCAATCCATTGTTGGGATTTGCAGCTTAACTGTTTTTTATCACTATCTTTTACCACGCTGGAAGACAGTTGGCTAGCTTAGGGGATAGCAAGAGAAGGAAGAACTGGGGAACATCCAATGGACACCACAGAAGAAAAAAGAACATGTCTTTTCCACACCCTTCCCTGTCATCTTACTTTTTCAGATGGTTTTAAAATGTCCCAATTTCATTCTCTTCCTCCCACTTTCCCTCTTTGTCCTCAGCTTACTTCAATTGCTGCATACTCAGTTCATCATGCAGAAGTACTCAATTAACTCAGAAGTGGGGAGGGGAGAGGAGAGGAGAGGAGAGGAGAGGGCAGGAGAGGGCAGAGTCTTTTCTTTCCCAGTAGGCTCAGGCAAAATGACACTGCTGCAGCCTGTCCTAACCTCATTAAAAACTTTTGCCATCCTGACCACACTGTGATGCTGTTTGATCACATGTGTCCCAGGTTTCATCTCTGAAATGCTGGAGGCTATGCTTTTCTACCAATAAACAACCGTCTTTTGAGTAACAGGAGATATATCTTCTGTTTCTTCTATACTTATGGAACACAGCAGGTCCTCCTCTCATGTAAGCTCCGCATGCACAAACGAGAGGTTGCATGAAGTGTCATATCCCTTTATAGTCAATGGATGTGGTGGGTGTGTTCCTGCCCTGCTGCAGGTGTGAGCATCTTATATCCATTGACTATAATGGAAAATAACACTTCATTTTTTTTCAAATTACATTGGCATTTCTGGAATAGAATCCATGCATATACAGCAGGTGTACTATACCAGGCAGGCTGTTTCCTTTCATACAACTCTTTCTCCTCCAAAGCCATGCTGTCCCCTCTTAGCATTTGCTAATGGAGATGACCACATCACCCTGCTTAGTGATCCTGACAGTGGTAAATACCCCCCAGTAGGGGAAGGTGGGTCTTGATGCAGTTAAATGTGGCTCTGATAATGTGATCAGTAAATTATAAAAATGACTTGTTAGACACAACGGGGAATGAACATACAAATGTCAACTTTTATGTAATGAACAGAAATAAAATGAAAATGATCCAAATTTGTTTACTTGCAGCACATTGCTTTCATTAAGATTTGGGTCCAAAATTTTGGATATATTCACTGTACTTTTTTCGGCCCAGGTTTAAACTTAGTCATGCTTGTCCATATACTAGTTCAGGAGAGGGTCAGAGTGCGTGTTTTAGCCCCTTTTGATCTCATTGGGCTGCATATACAGGACCGGCATTGACATACCTGGAGACTGAAAGCATATCCTCAAACATTTTGCAGATGAAAACCAGGACACACACAGCCAAGCAACATTACACTGTGATCAAGAAGGCCAAAGTTATTAATGAGGAAGAGCACACAGGCTAGAAGGAGTTACACCAGTTTGTTTTTCCCTGAGCCTACAGAGAGGGGAAAGATTCCACCAACTCTTCTCCCTGCTTCTGAGTTAACTGAGCGCAAACTACTTTTGCACTTTAAAACTAGTTTGCAGCAGCTGACATAAGCTGAGGACAAATGGGGAAGTGGAAGGAGAGAGAAACTAGGATATTTTAAAAGCAGCTGATGTAGGATCACAGAGGATTAATCAGAAATTGCCCTGCCAAATCAGGACAGTTAGAGGGTACTTGAATGCCACCTCTGGTCACTTTTTGATGTTACTTTTTTGCTGTTCCGTGGTTTGGGCGAAATGAAACAATGGCCATTTCTGCATGGTGTTGCAGTCCCATGATGGGGACGTGATGGCAGTGGCCCACAGGACATGCTTTCACATGATGTCATCATGGTCCCGCTGCCAGCTTGTCCCCACCTGTCACAATTGTGGGATATTCACTTAACAGAAAAAATCCATTGAGTGTCTGTGATCACGCAATGCTCCCGTCACCCCTGGCCATGCAGAAGGGGCAGAAGCGTGATCGTGTGCTTCCTTTCTCAGCGCAGCATGGGAAAGAGGCTGGCTGTGCTGTGGAAGGCAGGTGCATGTCGCTTGTGCTCCCTTCCTCAGGGAGCTGGCTGGGTGTGTTCCCATTGCACTCCCATCCTTGCAAAGGAGCTGCTGGGATCATGATAGGATGCTGGCAGGAACTGGTAAGGTGCAGAAATGGCCAGTGTTTCCACACTCTAGAAGATATGTTCTTCCAGAAGGCATTTCTGGCCATTTTTTTTTAAGCTGATGTTTGGAGGAGTCTGTGGGAAGTCTATGAGACCAAGAATCATAAGGATCCCCAAGGGACATATGGGCTGCTCAAATCTCATCCCTGCCCTACTACTTCAGCAAAATTGCAGTCAGGTAGTAGAGTGGCTGAGAAAGAGAGAGTGGTTTTAGATAAAGAAAACAGAAAAGTACATGTGTTTCCACTTTTGTTCTTCTTTTAGCAACCTGCTTTGACTTTTCATTCAAACTTTGTAGAAATGAACATTTCTCTCCTGCCTGAAAAGATACACCTTATTCCTACGTTTTAGGATCCATGAATCTCTGCACCTCAGATGTCACTTGGAAGCATGGAGGGAGGAAGAGTGAGTAAGGGACCTGGTTCAAAATCTTACTTCTGTCATGAGTTCCCATGCTCTCCTTAGGCAACTCTGTATGACTTTCTCTCTCTCCCCCATTCTCTCTCTTTTTTTCACTCTTCGGCCTGCGCCTTATGTCAGAAATGTGCAGATAAAAAAAGTGACTCCTCCTGTGAAACAGCTGGAATATTTGATATTAAAAGTCACTTTTGTTGTGAGTTCAATGGTGAGTGCAATGCCCTTTACAGAAATTATAAGACTCTTTTTAAGGATGTCAAAGGGTTTTAATTACATGAAAGCATAAAAAGCATATCACAGTGGGTATAATTGTATATTTTCTATCAAATTTCCAGAAATGGAGTCTTCTCTAGCTACAAGATGAGCAAGAATGGAGGTTTTGAAAACTTGCCATGGGTTTAATAGTAGAAGGCTCAAAGGGATTGTTTGTGGGGTGTGTGGGAGAATATTTAGATAAATGTCCAGAATGAATGAAAGAAAGGAATGGGTATCCTTCTTAAATGTTGTTCTGAAGAAATTACATTGGTCATTACATTAGGTGGAGGGGAGGAGAGGGGCCGAGGAAAAGGGTGGGAGTGAGAGAGAAGGAATGGCTTAAGACTCAGGGAATAGAAGTGATGAACCACCTAGATCTTTCACATCTTATACTCTAGAAAAGCTCTGACAAGGGAGCAGGTTATAAATCATATAAATTCGCCTTCAGGGATATAAAGTTGATTGAAGTCCTGACAATGTTAAGGTCATTCTGGAATCCCATTTATGTGTACCTGCCAGTTTCCTGAGATGCTGTCATTTGGAGGTTTTTGAACAGAGGCTGGATGGGCATCTGTCAGGAATGCTTTGAAGATGTATTTCTGCATGGCAAGGGTTGGACTTGATGGTCCTTGTGGTCTCTTCCAGTTCTATGATTCTATCATCCACCAACCTCATATGTGTGCATGCACTTTCAAGTCACCTGTTGACTTATGGTGCCCTCATGAATTTCATAGGGTTTTCTTAGGCAAGGAATACTTGGGGGTGTTACGATGATGAGTAGGATGATATATATGAAGGACTTTGGATGCCATAAGGCTGCAATCCTGTACTTTTTTACCTGAGAATAGGTTCCATTGAACCAAAGGTTACTTCTCAGTATATGGATAACATTGAACTTTTTAGCACGATGTGTTAACATGTGTCCATCATCTGAAGCCTTGGTCAGCAATCTCTTATCACCAGAGGTGTGGTTGGCTGGAAATTGGGTCAGTGTCTTTTTAGTTATGATGCTAGACTAGATCATGGTACTCCCTTTTAGAGGACTATCAGTGGTCCCCATCTGTTTGCTTATGAAACGCTTTTCAGCAGACATTTATCTCACTTACTTCTTATCTTACTTACTTCTCTGCTTACTTGTTATGTTTGAATGGCTCTGGTTTTAAATTTTTGGATAGTGATTGAGTCAAAAGTTCTGTTTTAAGTGCTTCCTCTTTAAAATGTTGTATTTGAATTCTACAAAGTGTAAGTGCTTTGGGAGCTTTTATGGATTGAAAGGCAGGGCATAAATATTGGCATGCTGATCATTTGTGTGCATTTAACTGTCTTTTATTTATTTTAATTTGTAAACCGCCTTGACTCCTGGTTTTGGGGAAAAGACAGGGTCTAAATGAAATCAATGAAATCAATAATAATAAAATGAACTGCTGACTGAGCAACTTCCCTCCATGAATCCCACAAAAGCTTTGCTTTGCCCCAGCTCCTTAAAGGCCAGGCAGTGGAAGAAAGGGCAGATGCCCTGGGCCACTTAGCTGTGAAACAGAAGCAGCCTTGTGTTAAAGCCAGCGGTGGTTGGTGGTTTCCCTCTCAATGGTGTGGTAAATCATAGAATCAGAGAGTTGGAAGAGACACCAGGGGACATCCAGTCCAACCCCCTGCCATGCAGGAACACCCATCAAAGCATTCCCAACAGATGGCCATCTAGCCTCTGCTTAAAGACCTCCAAAGAAGGAGACCCCACCACACTCCGAGGCAACATATTCCCCTGCTGGACAGCTCTAACCATCAGGAAGTTTTTCCTGACGTTCAGATGGAATCTCCTTTCCTGCAGCTTGAATCCATTGCTCCTTGTCCTAGTCTCTGGAGCAGCGAAAAACAAGCTCACTTCCTCCTCGATATAACATCCCTTCAAATATTTAAACATGGCTATCATTTCCCCTCTTAACCTTCTCTTCTGCTGACTAAACATCCTCAGCTCGCTAAGCTGCTCTGCATGGCTTCCAGACTCTTCACCATTTTGGTTGCCCTCCTATGGACAGGCTCCAGCTTGTTGATATCCTTCTTGAATTGAGATGTCCAGAACTGGACACAGTATTCCAAATGAGGTCTAACCAAAGCAGAATAGAGTGGTACCATTACCTCCCTTGATCTAGATACCATACTCCTATTGATGCAACCTAGATTCACATTGGTTTTCTTGGAGTAAATCCACTCTGGGTTTTAGTCAAAACTTTAAGAGAGATGTCCAAGGTGACAAACCTGTGGTGGAGACATGGTTCAGTAGCCTAGAGAGTGCCTTTAAAGTTCAAATTAAAACCCAGAGAAGATCCCTTTCCCCATTAACATGGAAGCTACATGTTACTACTGATTTAGAGCACATAGGAATGGCAGCAGCCTAGCTCTTGTCAGAAAATTCACTGTGTCAAATTAATACATAAAAGTATGAGTGGGGCCAACCTGATTGTCTCCAACCCCAATATCTGGCGAGCTGCAGGTTCCCTACTGAACTGGTGGCGGTTCAGGTGGGCGACCTGTCCTCCTTGCCTTGTGCTAATGTTGAACCAGTTTAGAATTAAATTAAAAAAGTGTTAGTAGTATGGTAGGAAGCCTCAAGGTGACAGAAAGACTGAAAAACACAGTATTAGAATTGCATAAACACAACTGAGGTTTCTCTACATAATCTGAGTTCCTAATTAATAACTAGCTATTAACTTGGTCTCAGGGTGCAAGGTAAGGCCTTGGTGGCTACTCCCAATTTCTAGAACTTCCTTCCATGGAAGGCTCAAGACTGGTTCCCTCCTTGTTGTCCTTCACAAGGTAAAGACTTTTTAAAAATCCCAACAGGTGTTCAGGAAATGACTGTTTATAAGAAAGGTTTAGTTTTTTTTAACAAAGACTAATGCTGTATTAATATCTTTTTTTTTAATGGAGGTGTTTTAAGTTGTTTTTAATTCACTAGTATTTTAATATTGAAGCTAGCCAAATTGCACTATATTCTTGTTAATTCTTTGTATGCTTTAAATCTCTACAAGTTTTTATTTCTATCTGTTAAGTCACTTTGAGATTCATTTCCATGGGAAAGGGTGGAAATAAGTATATTGTCATGCCACTACTAATATTTCCCCCTGCCCATCTTTTCTTTTATATGGTTCTGCAGACGCCAGCAGCCTCTTCACTTTCTGAGCCAAAGACATTTTCCTATTTGTCCAGCAGATGTCTCTTTAGAATTACTTCTGGCACTGGTTGGGGCTACCAGAACTATAAACCCTCTCTTTCAGCACAGAGTTGCAGTTGGGGAAAAATGAGAAGGAGGAATAAAAGTCACGGGATAATCAAAAACATTCTGGGCCATATGTGCATCCTGCTGGTGTCTAGTGAGGGAATTTGACTTACAAGTTTCAGAAATCAGCTGTAAAATGAATAGGAAGTTATGTATTAACTTCCTATTCCAGCTGCAGATATTGTACAGCGGCTACTTAGTTACATATGTGTAACTAAGAACACCTGGTCTAACCACTCCCCAACCCACCTTAACAGCCAGAAGCCCAAATTGGGCAAAAAAACCTGTTCAGCAGCCAATCAGGGTGAAAAGAGTGCAAGGAGGAGGATGGTTCCAGTCCCCTCCTGCTGCCAAGTGAGGCTCAAATGATTAGAAGCAAGACCCCTATTGCAAGTCTTTGTTGCCATCTTACTCACTGGTGGGAGGATGTCAGAAGCATCATCTTCCTAGCACTGCATTCTTCAGTTGAGCAGACCACCATTGCCTGATCCAGCTGCTGGCTGTTAATGGTGGACTGAGGGGGCATTTATGTAGTTTACAGTAAGACTACATAGTCTTCCTGAACACAGAGCAATTACAAATCCATAACTTCAGGTTATGAACCCACAACTGCAATATTGACTGCCAGCCAGTATATATAGGACTTGTGGTGAAGCGCTGTTCAAAAGGCTCCTTCAGTCGTGGCTGGTGCTTCTCGTGTTGATGGGAAAGTCACTCAATTTCATGTTTTTGTCCAACCTTCAAAGGAAGAAATCCAAGGTGCTGAATCTAGTTCGTTTATTGGATTCAGCATCTTGGATAGCTCTTTTAAAGTTCAGACTTAAACTTGGAGCTAATTGACTGCCTGATATGGTAATCAACAGCCACCACTAGGTACACATATATGGTTCTGGAACAACCTTATGAATCCCTTCACCGCCCCCCAAAACAAGACAAAGCAAAAGACAAATACATAACCCATCTTTTGCACTGATGAGATTTGGCAGGGAAGAAGGAACAATAGGAAGTATAGTCAGATGTTCTCTAAAAGGCAGCTGAAAGTGCTGATTATCTTAGCAGAGCTATGCAGGTACAAGCCACTGCAGCTGGATCAGAAATGAGTTGTTGTTAAGTGCATTCAAGTTGCCTCTAACTTATAATGGGTCATTGGGTTTTCCTGGCCAAATTTATTCAGAGGTGGTTTGTCATTGCCCTCCTCTGAATATAGCCTACAACATCAGTTATTCCCTGGTGGCTTCCCTTCCAAGTACTAACCAGATCTGAGCCTCCTTACTTTCCAAGATCTCACAGGAGTGTGTACACAGCACATATTAATCCATGTCATTCTTTATCCAGTAAGGGATATGTGTGCAGAAAACTGCTTCTTTGAGTATATGCCTCCTAGCTGGATCATGGTCAGCATGGTGTAGTCTTTAAGAGTATGAGATGAGGACTCAGGACATGTAGAGTCAAATCTCCACTTAGCCATGCAGTTTTCAGGGGAACCTTGGTTCAGTCAATACTTCTCTTCCTGGCCTACTTCACAAGGTTGTTGTATGGAAAAAATGAGGTGAGGGCTGACACCTTTGTATTTTTGCCTGAACTACCTGGAAGAAGGGCAGAATGTAAATATTATATATGAATTCTTTTTTTCCCCTAACTCCAAAACCAAATTACAATTTCCTGTAATTTCAAAATGACAATTGAATGTGTAGAATTGGAAAATAATCACTTTAAATAATGGAATCGGAATGAATTCTTTGCCTGATCATATTTTTTTGTTGTGCCAGGTATATGTCTGATACATAAATGTCTTACTAATAGTGCTTCATAGATTCAAGTGAATTGAATTTTATCTGAGAGGAATAAAATGTCTTTCTAGCAGTGAACATGCTGTTCAATTAAAATATTGCCCAGATTTCTCCTCCCCAAGAAAATATTTGCATTGAGTCCAGGACCTTGAAAGCCCAATTGGTGTAAGTTTTACTGCTATACAATAAATCCATGAAAAGTTATTTACAATGGCAGCGCTGACATAGCCCTACCACTTGTAATGGGAAGTGATGCTATAATTAAGATTGATGTCTCTGTGAAGACAATTGTAACTATTGAGATCTTGAGAATGCCTGGAAATGGAATTTCATTGATAGATCTTTAACCTGTAAGAAATAAATTACAAAGTGAGTGAAAATCATATTAATTGAAAAAGCTGTAATGTCTGCAAGTTAACTCTGGAGGATACAAAGCAGAGCTCTCTAGTAGTACAAGGTGAAATATAGATTTAAGGGAATCTTTCCAGGCTTTACATGTCAATGCATATTTACTGAGAAGTAAGTCCCATTAGTTGCAGTGGGGTTATATAGGATGGCTCACTCTCATTCTTGGTCTACACGTAGGATGGTACTGTGGGAGTTATAGTTTTTTCTCTGTTGTGAAAATGTGTATTTGGTTCATATAACAGCTTCTCAGATTTGTCCCATATTCTGCCTTCCACAGGATTAAGGGTTTTTGTTTTTTTTTTTGAATTTCTTCCCTATGAGTATCCATATCTGCTCCATGTTTTACTTATCTACACAGGTCTCCTATGCAGTCCTATAATCTATTTAGTCTATAAAGTTGGCCCTCCATATTTGTGGGTTTGACTTTCACAGTTTTGATTAATTATGAGTTTCTCTAACCTCTGCCCCCCACCTCAAGCACTTCTTTTCCGAAGGAACTTTCCCTCAATCAGGCCACATAGTCCTTTAAAAACCCATTCCTAGTCTTCCTCCTCCTCCATCAGCTGCTGCCTGGATGGCTCACAGCCCAATTTCTCAGCACCACAAACTCTCTCTCAAGGACCCCCAACACCCAAGGAAGGAGATGAGAGAGAGAGAGAGGAAGTATAGGGCCACCATGCTGACACAACCTTTGTGCCTCTCCTTGCCCTGACTTGGGCCATTTCCGCACAAGGTGGTTATAGCGCTATGATTCCACTGTCAAGATCCTTTGGAATCCTGAAATTTGCAGTTTCGGGAGGGGCCAGCCAGCTCCTCCCGAAACTGCAAACCCCAGGATTCCATAGGATGTTGAAAGTGGAATCATAGCGCTATAACAGTCTCATGCAGAAATGGCCTTGGTTTGGACCTTGGGTTCCCATTCTTCCTACCCTATCTCAGCCCCCTTTCCACCGACACACACACACACACACAGATTTTAATATTTGCGATTTTTCCACTTTTATGAGGGTCCTGTACCACTAATCCTAGTGAATGTGAAGGACCAACTGTATAGTCCCATCAACTTGTAATTTTAAGAATTTAGGCCCCTTTGGAAATCCCATTTAGACTAGTCTCATTGAACCACTTGCTAAATTGTAAGTCCCTACTTCTGTAAATCCCACTGATTCAATGGGTGTGGTCTAATTGAGATAAAGGCGCTTTCTGCAGCTCACCTTTGTCTTGGTGGCATCTGGTGACGATGGCGGCGGCAGCTTTTTCGAGAGGAGAGTGTGATGGAATGCTCATCTGTGCACTGGCTGCCTCCAGGATCCAGGAAGTGTGATGGCAAGGCTTTTCCTGATGCAGCATAGCCAGGTACTGTCCTAGGCTGCACTGGGTCAGGAAGTGAGGTCATGCTTCCAGGACCTCCATAAGCAAGGTAAGTGCAGGTGTGCAGCAGGAGGGCAGAGCGTTCACCAATCATTGATGAGGAAAACCCATCAATGATTTGTGGCGCAATCACTTGGCTGGGAATGGCAGAAGTATGGGACTGCGATGATGTCAGGCATAAGCATCGTCCTGGCCCCATCCTTCTCCCATCCCCATGGCGGGTTGGTGTGTTGAGTGGAAAGGGCCAAAGTATTACATTCTGGCCTTATTCAGTGGCTGTAGGAAGACTGGTAAATGTTAGAGATGGGCCAAGTGGCTTCCATGTCTGTGGGGCATTGAATCCATTCTGGATTTTAGTAAAAACTTTAAAGGAGCTATGCAAGATGCCAAAACCTACTAGATATGTTCAGTACCTGGGGTAGCTCCCTTAAAGCCAGAGTAGATCGAGAGCAGAGCCAGTGTGGTGTAGTGGTTTAAGCACTGGACTATGACTCTGGAGTTTGACTCCCTGCTCAGCCATGGGAACCCACTGGGTGATCTTGGGTGTGCCACACACTCTCAACACATGAAAAACCTATGATAGGTACACTTTAGGCTCATCATAAGTCAGAAATGACTTGAAGACACACAGCAACAAGATTCACTGTTCCACTAATAGTCATGAGCTGCCACTGGTCACAACAAATGGAGCTTCCTTGATTTTGGTGGGTTGAGAATTGTAGTGGGGAGACTTTGGTACAGCAAATATATAGTGTAGTGGGTTAAGGCATATTATAATTAGGAAAAAAAATTACTCTTCCAGAAAATAACTGATGAGACACAGCAAACTATCACATGGGTAGGTAAATAAATCATGAGTGGCAATTGTTTGTGCCCCAGGGTGCTTAAATTAATTTCATTTTATTCACACATCTTCATTTTACCACTGTTATCTTTTTGAACTTAAATGTTACAACTTCTTTTTTTTTTAAAGGCACAGCTTTTTCACTAGACTAGACCTATTCCCTACTTCAAACACCAGACTTTATTGACCAGTGTACTTGGTGCCTCTTATATCTTGGCTAAAATCAGGAAACATATTAGTTACCCATGAGGTTACATTTCTGAGTAGGTTCTTTGACCACATGATTGCTTGGCTTTTAATTAAAAAATCTATTGTCAGCACATGTCTGCCTTCTTGCTTGCCTTCAGCCTATCCTGTTTCCATTCCTTTTTTCTTTCTCTCCCTTCATGCAACACTGTTCCTGCTGACAGATAATCTTGGCAAAAGAAATCAATACAAAAGTATTAATAATAATTAAACCGCTACATTGAGAGATCTTGCTCTCTTTCGTACAGAATAACTTCTGTCTCAGGTTCTGCATGGAAGCAGTGTGGGTTTCCACTCAGAAGTCTTGATGATATAATTTTGTTGTTGTTGTTGTTGTTGTTCTGGTTGTTTTCTCACTCAGCAAAGATGGCCAGATGAAACAAGACTGAGAGGTAGGTCACAGAGGAACAGTTGCTGCCATTTTCATTAAAAAAGAGGTTTTATTTATTTCTGTGTTTTTGCCTCGCTGCTCCTCTGTCGCTTCTTTTGGTGTTATTTTATGCCTCACCAGGATGCCACACTCTCAGCATTTAATCTGATTTTGTTTTGCTAGCTTTCTGTTTTTGTTATTTTTGGTGTCAACCCATGATCAGTCCACTTGCGAGAAATCCCCCCATCCTAGACACACTTGTGGTCAGTTTGTCAGACTTTTATAACAGTAAATATCAGCAGTATAATTCCTGTTAAGTGTACACATGTAAATTGTGTAGCCCACATATCTACGTAAGGCTGAGAGGCAGTTTGTGCCCTTATGTTGTATGCTATTTCACACATTTATGCATTTGAGGCAACTGGGAGGGGAGGAGAGAGTTGTATCATAGGCAGCATAGTAAAAGAAGTGACTCCAGGCAGCAACCTGAGGGAGTGGAGGGAAATAGATCATAGAATCATAGGGTTTGAATAGACCATAAAGACCATCCAGTACAACCCCTGCCATGCAGGATTACAAAATCATAGAACTCCCAACAGATGGCCATCCAGCCTCTGTTTAATAACCTCCAAAGAGGGAGACTCCACTACGCTCTGAGGCATTGTATCCACTGTTGGAAGGAAGTTTTTCCTTCCAACAGGAAGGTTGCAAGTTAGCTAGCCAAGTGATGATGGGCAAATTCAAGGCCCCTTATTTCCCCTTCTTCTCAGTCTTTTTCTTTAAACTGGACTTGGGAAGGGCAGGCCTGTGGTTATTACAGGATACCTTTAAACAGAGGATTCTCTTTTGTTGAACAGAGAACAATTTTGTCAGGATAGGACAACTCAGTAAGCCAGGAAGACATCTGACATCTGTTATCTTATTCTTAAGCTGTAAAATGTTTTAACTGTCACTGATGGGATTGGTTCATACAGTTTTCATCTCATCACTAATACTATATAACAGGTTACACGTCAAACATAGAATCCAAAGTCGTAGTCCAATGCTAAAACCACTACATCACCTTGGCTTTCAAGTATGGCTATTGCTATGCACACACACCCTATACATACACGCAACACATAACGCCAATCTTAAAGGAGTTGCACTGGCTGCCAGTTTGCTTCTGGTCTGATTTCATTCAAAGTGGTTAATGACTTGCGACACTTGAGGTATCATCTCTCCCTAAATATACCTGCCCAAGAACTGAGATCTCCTGCTGGGACCCTGTTCTGTGTCCCACTAATGGGATCAATACATCACACAGGGACATTGGAGAGAGCCATCTTTGCTGTGGTGCTTCATTTATGGAATACCATGCCTTTGGAGGCCAGTTAACTCCTACTCTGGTTTGTTTTTTGGTGCCAAGTTAAACCTGGCTTCTTATTAAAGGCTTAGGGACATGCTCTTATTTTTTTTTATAACTGTATAAGTACTTTTTTTTCTTTTTCTTCTATTTTAATCTTGTGATTTATTTAATATATTTTTATCTTATTTATATTATTCTATTTTTATCTGCAATCATTTTAAACTATTTATATTGTTTTCTTAAGTGTTAAATTGTATGCTGTCCTGAGATCTCATGATAGAGGGCAGGATAGGAATGTTTTAATAAATAAATAAAATAAATAAATCTGAATATCTAATCCAGTCAGTAAGTAAACAAATAAATCGGCTATCCAGGTTGCTGAACCTATTTTGGGGATAGGATTCAGTGCTTTGAATAGCTTCTTTAAAGTTCAGATTAAAACCGTGGACAGATTTACAGTAATCCCTTCACATTCCCTAGCATTAGGGGCACAGGACCCCCGTGAATGTGGTAAAACCGTAAACAATTCTAGGCCCTCCCAATTTATTTAACACACAAAGAAAATATGATCACCATATTCAACCCACCGTGGATTCCTTTGAGGCGTCAGGGTTCCTTCGCAAGGCAGAAGTGGGTGGCTGGTGGGGCTTACTGCCATCTCCACTGCTACCCCACACCATTTTAAATAGGTAATTACCAGCCTTGTTCACAGTTTCTCAGTCTCACGGGGCTTGTAGTCCCTAATAAAAATGGCATAGGGGGCAGCAGAGGTGACCGCAAATAATCTGTGAATAGTCAAATCTGCAAAAGTGAAACCCGCAAATGTGGAGGGCTGACGGTACTAGTCAATTGACATGGAAGCCTCCACTTGCCATTGCTTAGCCCTTCAGAGCAGACTTATTGAGGGGGACAGCAGGCTAGAGGGCAGGAGTGGGTACAGTGCAGGTTCTGGAGCATCCCCTGCTACCACAGTCTACTTAAAATTTTATTTTTAAAAAAACTCTATTTTTTTCTAAAAAGGCTCCCATGCACTCTAGGAACAATCAAAGATATTTTGAGGGGCCTTTACCTCAAAGGGCCAGGCCTTTTCCCTAAACCAAAAACGGCTTCCAGTTAGTCCTACTTGAGAGAAAGTCTTCTTCTGGTCCTAAAACAGGCCATGACCCTAAAATGTGATGAAATTGCTTATATACTCACAGCATATATGTGGGAAAGGTTTCAGAAATTCAGAATTAAATTTACCACATGTATGCGTGTTTATGTCTGTGTGGGAGGTAGACTAATTTTGTTGCTGCAATTGTTAAACAGTGGGGTGTCCAAAAATCCTCATTGATCTATTGCCAGTCACCTCAACGACTACCAGTAAATCCTGATTTATCTTCTTTCCGTTTCTGTTTTAATCTAACTGTCCCAATTTGGCAGGGATAAATCCTGATTAATCCTCATTGCCTCACTTTTTCCAGCTACTTTTAAAATGTCCAAGTTCTCAGTCCTCCTCCCACTTTCCTCCTTTGTCCTCATCTTTCTTCAGTTGCTCTCAACTGAGTTTAAAGTGCCAAAGTAGTTTACATTCAATTAATTCGTCAAGGGAAGAGGGGAGGAAGAGAAAATCTTGCTCTTCCCAGAAGTCTCAGGCAAAAGCTAACTGCTGTAGCCTCTTCTAATTTGTGTGCGTTCTTTATCAGTAGTAACATTTACCAGCTTGACAATGCTTTGATTTTCTTGGCCATGTATGTCCCAGTTTTAATCTAAGAAATGTTGGAAGGTATGTAAGTGCACACTTTGACCAATGCTGTTCTGTTGACTCACCCAACACACTGAGCTTGTTCACACACATGTCACAGCTTATCATTTGTGAGCAGTGTGTTGGTGCAGGCTGCCCAGTTGCTTCTACTGCTTGTAGGAATGGCTAAACAAACAAAACTTGGACATGGTTTGTTTTGTGTGATCCATAGACCTGGCAGAACCTGTCCCTTGTGCTTCTCTCTCTCCAAATAGACCAGATAAATAACCCTGTGGTTTGTTCTAGGACAATGTCTTTGATATGTTGTGGGAGGGACAAACCAGTGGGCTAAATCCAATTATTATTTCTAACAAAAAGAGATCTGTTGAATTAATGGGACTGACATGAGTGTTTACTTAAGAAGTCTCATTCATACGATGGGTCTACTCTAGTTGGAATAATAATGGACTTAGTTCAGAGTATCCATCTAGGGTTAGATATTAAGATAAACAACTATGGAGAACAGTCAGTGTGTGTTCAGCCAGTCAAAGTTTTACTGGGTGTGATTCACAAGCATACACTACTGTACTCACATGCACTTTGGAATTCTGTTTTTTGGGGGCAGCCAATTGGGTCAGTTTCAACAGTATCTGGTGGCTACCATGATAATGGGGCAATAAAACTGCTGTGGCTTTTATTCTGAATTGTGAAGGAGCAAAGCTGCTTTAGAAATAGGGTCCAGCACCCTTGATAACTTATTTAAAATAAAGAGTAAAACCTGGAATGGATTCATTGCCCCACTGGCATAGAAGTCATAGTCGCTGGTGACAGCTTAAGACATGAGATATTGAACAATCAAATAATAGATATAGATGTATGAACTGGATGCTAGGTTAGAGAGCTGATCTTTTTTTGAACATAGGGCTATTAATCCTGTGGCCAGCATATAGGTAGGGACTGCTTTCTTCTTTCCTGAATTCTTTGATTGTCTACCTTACTAGTTACATTTTTTTGTTTTTGCTCTTCAGATGTCTGAGAAGAACCTGTGGCCTTATTGTTTAATTGTAGATTTTTATTACAAATATTTTCTTCTCAAACTAGGTCAAGGCACCACACCTCAAAATGGCTTTGTTTTAATATAATTGTGAATGTGTGGGATCCAAAGAACTACTTTGAGCGTACCCAAGGCCCTGTGTACTCTCTCAGTGGGAATTTTGACATCTTTTCTTTCAAAGCTGACCGCTAAGCCATGTCACAAATTGCTTTTGAAACTCCTCCGTTTCAAAACTAATTTGCTATAAAGCATGAAGGGCTGCTGTTTGAGAAACGCAACCTCTACATTTCCTTGGGCGTGCAGAACTATTTGCATAGTTCTTTGAATCATGGACAATATCTCCAGCTTGAAGGAAAATATAGGGACACTTTAATAGCTCTACAGATTTTCTTTACAAAGAACAAAATCAATTAGATTAGAGAGGTCATTCCTTTAACTGAAAATAGTACACCCCCCCTTGCATTTAAAAGGGAAAGAAAGAACAGTGATCTGGTTGCTGTCACTTATTCTTGTTCAAACCATTTTTATTGCAGTAAGGATGGGGCTGCCCTTGAAGGTGGTGTGAAAATAAGAAGTACCATGTTTGATCTGTACCAACCCAGCAATCTGTTCTTACTGGGATCAACCAGATACCTGTGGCAAAATCAGAAGCAAAGCAATAGTATTCTCCATGTGTGCCTTTGCAACACATAATGAGAGGTATACTGTTCCAGTACTTCGGGCAATACGCATACCTCATGACTTCTGGCTGTATGATAGCTTTGTCCACCAAGAAGTGTATCTAATCCCCTTTTAAATCTGCCAAGCTGAGTGCCATCTCTACTTCTAGTGATATCATGTTCTACATATGTCAAATACTGGGCACCATGTGATAGGATATCAGGTCTGCTTAGTTAATCTGCCCCAGCCATGATCCAGGGTGAAGGATGATGAGTCTGACCTTGATCTATGTGCTGTACAAAGAAATTCTTCCTTTTGTATGCCCTGAATCTCCTACTACTGGGTTTCATTAATGACCCCAATGCCATTCTAGCCTAGTAGCAGAGGGAGAAAGTGTTCTCCCATCCTCTTTCTCCATACCATACACAATGTTATCTATTACCGAAGTGCTAAATGTTGTAATCTTTCGTCATAAATGAATTGCTCCTGTCCCTTTATCATTTTGTAGTCCCTTCCTGCATCTCTTCCACCTCTGCAATGTCTTTTTTGGGTGTGATGACCATCAGCATAACCACTCCAAGAGTGGTTGTACCGCATGTTGTATAAAATCTTCATAATACTGTAAGTTTCATTTCTGTTTCTTTCCTGATGATCACTGATATTCTCCATCTCAAGATCACTTTGAAGATTTTGGGGGTGAATACGATGACCCAAATACTCAATTACTTTTGAGACCTTGTGTTGTCAACCACTGTCTATTATAAAAGTGCTATCAAGCCAAGGTAATACATTGGTTCTAACTGAGAAGTCCTGTTCTAGCTATTCCTGGGATATCCGTATTGACCCCGTAAACCATCTTCTGCTCGTCTTTCTTGACATGGGGTGGGCCAAACATGACTTCTTCCATATTGTGTCAGTACAAGGCTGGAGCAGACATGAAGCATGAAGTGTTCATGTATCTGGAGCACAGTGGTTCAATATTCTTTGACTGAGCATCTGGCCAGCTTCCAAAACCCTATATGCAGGAACCCTTCAAGTTTTTCATGTTATTATTACTTTTCTTCTTGAGAGTTAGATGGAAATGGAAAGGAAGATGTGGGGGTGGGGAAATCACAGAAATGGGTTTTGTCATCAGAATTTTCTCTTACGTGAAGTTTTGATAGAGAGCAATTTGTGTGACTTTAAAAGCTGCAATTTTCTCCACTTTAAACTGCCTTGAACTCCAGAACCACATCTGTCATGTACTTTGCAAGTGTCTTTTGTAAGTTTCTTTCCTTCCCCATACTGCGTCTTTTTAAACATTGGGGTTTTTTTCCACTGCGTTACCTCCTATGCTTCTTCAGAAGGTGGCTGTAATTTGCGCTACTAGAGTTCCCCCACACATTCAGTTCCCCAATGAACAACCCCATCATGTGCACAGGTTCTAATGAAATGGTTACTCTGTGTGACTCACATGTTCTTTCACCTCTACAGCCACTGTACTTTCATGCCTATTTGCTGTAATTTCCTCCCAAAACTCACTTTGCTCCTGCAGCAGGAATTCAAAAAAAGAAAGAATACAAATAACATAAAGAGAATAGTGAATAAATGGTGACAGGAAATTAGCAACCTGGAAGTAGAAATGTCACAAAGAACCCGATGAAAACCTGACTGCACATAAAGAAATTGATTCTATGGATACTTCAACAAAATCTCCACACACTTGGAGGGAAAAAAAAGGCTAAAATATTTTTTACTTGTCAGGTTTAACTGGGTACTTTCTCTGCAGCAGGAGTGGGGAAGGTGCATCCTATGGGTTACATGTGGTTCCCATGCCTTTTTTTGTGGCTCTAAGCTCCCACCGGCTTAAAATATTTTTGAATTTTTCTGCAAAGTTTGTTTTTTGCCTCCAAATGCCCCCTGGGTAGTATAGAAAGCAATTTTGGCATCTTTTGTCACCCTCCATAGCCATTTCAGATCAAGTAGAGGCCTTTTTTTTCTAAGAGGAAGTGTGTCAGACATTGGGTGGATCTAAAATAGACCATAATACAAAATGTTGCAAAGGCTGTCTTTCAGGGTTCTGGGGTGGGGGGGATGGGCAATGCGGCCTTTAAGCTCCAAATGCTTTCCACTCTTTCTTTACGACAGATGTGGGCAACTGTGGAAGGCTAGAGGGTCACATTAGCTTCCCAGGAGACCTTGGAGGAATGCACCTAATTCTGTCCTCCCCCTCCCAAAAATCTAATTTTTTGCCCCCAAATGCTTCTGTCAATGGGGGCTTTTTCACCATATTTGAGGTTTCAAAAAGAAGGCCTATGCTGAGTCTGAATTGGTCCATGGGGTGCACAAAAAGTGGTGGAAATGACTCATGGTCCCAGTGTACATTTCTGAGCATTTCAGGGAATTTTTTAAATCAAAAATTTTTCAAAAATTGTTTTTGGCCCCTGGGGGATACATGGGGCCTCCACATGTAATGGAAATGTCCTCCACGTGCCTGAGAGTGCATTTGGAAGTGTTCTGGGCCAAAAAATACTTTTGACTCCATGGGTCCCTTAGGAGGCACAAAAATGGCTCTGGGGGCTGCATGCAGCTCATGGGTGACAGCAGCTGTGGGGATGACTGGGGAGTCACCATACTGTGGGAAGTGGGTGACACATGTGGCAGCACTGGCAGATACAGTGCTGAATGCAGAGAGGTGGAGACACCTTTTCACCCTCCATGGTAGTGTCCTCCACCTTCTCTCCTCTTGAGCTGACCCAGCATCTGGCAAAGACTATCTGGGAGAGCACTTTGGAGGAGGCAGTGTAGAGAAAGGAGGAACAGCCTTGAGTGGTCTGGAAGTTGCTTACTGCCAGCCCGTGGAGGTCTATAGAAAGATCTCAGAGATGTCACCTTGACCCCATATGGTCAACCACTTCTGGTGTAGGAAGGAAAAGGGAAATACTATGGGGAAAGAAGCATGAGCTAGAGTTGTCCAAGAAGGTTGGAGTCAGTAGAGAACTGGGAACCCCAGGAGGGGAGGAAGATGAGCTTTGTACAGCCAATAGCCTTAAAGGAACTGTAACAGGAGGAACAAGTGGATGAGAGAGGGAAATGGTGAAACAAACCAGTCTTATGTTCGTGAGTTACTTACGTTGAATTATTTATCTCATTGTGTATCTTCTGCTTCAATAAACTCAGTAAATAGGATGGAAAGAAAGTGCATCTTTCAAGTCTATGGATGCATATGCAGCCACCCCAATGGGAGGGAGGGCACCATAGGCCTGTGGCACCATATGTTTGAGGCCGATAAATTCTACCAGTTCCGTGGTTCCAGCAGTCCCTGATTATTACAGTGCTTCATCCTTTTTTCCAAGCATCTCTCTCTCCTGTCTATCCACAAGAATTGTTGGGGCTGCTAAACACTACAGTCTCTCCCTGTTTGTCAAAGTGCCAAGTCTAGGCTAAATAACCATAGCTCTTTATATGAGTCTGCCTGGTTTTAAGAACTGGGAGGGGGGAGTCTTTCTTTCAGTCCCACCTCTATCACAGGTACATTTGGTGAGGACATGGGAGAGAGCCTTCTCACTAGGTTGTGGAACTCCCTCCCCCAGGGCGTTTGGTTGGCCCTCTCTCTACTCTCTTTCCACCAAAAAACAAAGACCCTTTTATTTAGGTTTTAACTTGTTGGAGCGGAAGGATATTTTTAATAGCGTGTGTTGTGCTTATATATATTTTTTTTACTATGTTTGAACTATGTTTTAAATGGTTATAACTTTGTGTTTTTAATTTTTTAATTTTTAATAGTTTATTAGTTGTATTTTGTTTTAAAACGCTGTAAACCACATTGCATCCTGTGCTGGGAGGAAGGCAAAATAACATGACATAAAATAAATGAATGAATGCCATGTGCCATTCATTCTCTGTTCTAGAGAAGCGCACATCTTTCTGTTCTTAGGACAGCAGCATGCTGTTCAACATGTTGTTTGTTCTGTTCCAACATTGGTTCTGACTAGGTCCAAAATGTCTCATAAAATCTGGACAATAAGTACACAGATCCTGGAGATATCTTTCCATAAATAACTGCAGGCATGATTGACCATTTAAAACAATTTATAATATCATTCCTCCTCACACACACCAGTAACGGGGTGGGTGGGGTGGGGTGGGGTAGGGGTTGGTTATGTATACCCATCTGTGGCTCTCTGGGCCCTGGAAAAGTATCCCTTCCCTCATAAGCTTGGGCTATAATTTTAAGTAGCACTTTGGGGAAACTTGTCCACCATGAATTATCTTTTCCCTGAGAAACTTCTGCAGAGCTGTTCTAAACAATCTCTCAGGAAAGAGATAGCCTCAGTCCAGAGAAAGTTCTGCTTAAGACTCATTGAAATTAATGGATTTAATTTAGTTGTGCTCAAGTTCTATCACTGATTTAGAACTTAAATACAACTATGTTTGTGTGTACAGGAGCTGCAGTCTGAAGAAAGAGGATGACTAGAAAGCGATACTTAGGAAATGTGCACCTTTAAGATTCATAGTCAGTGAAATAAGTCCTACCATTGGCAGTCAATGGCACCAGAGCAACAGACTGCAACAACCTCACAAAACTGATACAAACGTAAAAGAGCTTTTGTGAAACCAAGTGAAGTGTGTCTGCTGGCTGTTCGAATTACTTTGTCCTGGACTACTGCAGAGGTTGACCTGTTCTGTTATCCAGGACTGTGAGTTGATAAAGAACTTCATGGAGGATTATAGACCATGTGTTTTATTGAGCCATGTTATCTTTTAAAAGCATGCCTGCAGAATCCCCTAGGATGGATGGGGGACAATATTGAAACCAGTGAGATGTATCTGTTTCTATAAAGGAGCCATGATTGTAGCAACATCTCAGAAGCACCATTGTTGATCAGATACAGTACTTTACAGTTTGGTTTAAAGGAATGGATTACTCTTAATTATCAATATGTACTTTAGGTACAGGAAAAAACCCCAAGGCTACAAATCATCCACATACAATATGGAGATAGCTGTCTTAGATAGTATATTGAGAAAAAAGAGTGATTTGTGTATGTGCAGAGGAAAGAAAAGAAAATGAAAAACATATCCTAAACCACTGTTACTCAAAGTGGTGGTCCCTGGATCTATGCCATGTCTTTGAACCATTGGCCACCATCACCTGACAGGTTTCTAGGAAAGGAAAAAAAATGTAGCCAGCAGGCATAAATATGGTGCCAGTTACTGGCATATAGGAAAAGAATAGTTATTGGTTCCCCCATATCACATAGCCTGAGAAGTACTGTCTTAAGCAATGTATGCTGACTACTGAATGTTTTATTTTCAAGTTTACTTTTTTAAAAAGAGAGAAATTGACTACAAAAAATCTTACTAAAAACACAGAAGTGAACTCAAGACCGGAGTAACGTTCAGAGAAGATATTCCCTGTAAAATTTTCACTGTAATATGATTGTGCAAAAATTTAAGCTTTTTAGTTTCCTTTTAAACCCATAGACCTTGTGAACACCTTCAGAACTATGTGGAAACATCCATGTTTCTGTCGAGAACACTTGTCATTAGGTCTGTGATTAGGAATCAGCATGCTGATTTGTAAGTAGGACATTTGGTAACAGGTAGAAATATGAAAAACTCACCTCCCCTTCTCCTTTTGGGTGTTTCACACTTAAAAAACACACTCACTGAACCTATAGTGTTGGTGAAATAGTGTGGACTAGGATTGTACTGAGAGGTTGGAAATGATGTTGGCTGAGGAATTCTAAATAACTTTTCCAAGTTATGATCATAGATGTTGTCCCTACTCCTAGTGAATGGAATTTACTGGTCCACATTCTTATAGATGTACATGTGCATCTCTGTACGGGTGACTGGGAAATCTGCCTTTTACAGGAATTCAACAATATTTGCATGAGTATAGTCAATGGTAGCTGGTGGTTTCTATATTGGTAGAACAGTGAATCCATTCCAGATTTTAGTCTGAATGCTAAAGGAGCTACCCAAAGTGCTGAACCTATTTTGGAGTTAGGGTTGAGCACCTTGTTTCAAACTAAAATATGGATTTTATTTTAGACTAAAATATGGACTGGATTCACTGCCCCCCTCACATGGAAACATTGGACATGACTGACTGTGGTTGTACATCTCTTTGTACACATTTTGCTTACCATACAGCCTCCATATTGAGTGAATATAATTTGTGGGTTGGAACAAGGCGGTAGTTTATATGCTATCAAAGCTCTTTCTTTCACTCCTAGTAATTCTACACTTTCACTGACATAAATATCTTTCATGTGCTCAGACTGAAGGCACGTGGACCGGATGTGTTGAAGAGCAAGTGGGATGGTGTTCAGATTCACAGTCTCGATCTCCACAAGTTCATTGACTGTGATGACATCAAATGCAATGCATCTTCATCCATCCATGAATCAATTATATATTTGAGTCAACTTTGCTTAAAGGGCTTCTGAGTGCATCTAATATTACTGTGCCTGTGATACTTATGCCTTATGAATACTTCTCAGGGATGACCAAAGGCTCTCATGTCACTAGTGTAGTGAATCAGCTCTGGATTTTATTCTGGCCTTTAAAGGAGCTCTCTCAGGTGCTGAATTCATCTTGAGGGTGTAGGTTTCAGCACAATGGAGAGCTCCTTTAAAGTCTGAGATAAATCTATGAGCAGATTCACCAAATATCTGACATGGACACCAACAGGCATCTCAATACTATATTGTCAGAGGGCATGTGGTTTTTATGTTGTAGTACGGTCTGAACGAGTTCAATCCAGGTTGAGGGGATGGGGGACAACAATTTTACTGTTAAAAATGGAGGCAGAACAAGAAAGTATATCAACACAAATCTAACTTGTTAATAGTTCTGTGATATGGATGTCAGATTTGACAGGCAGGCAGGGGTGTACCTATTGGGAGAGGTCAAAATGAGGGTATTGTTCTCCCCCCCCCCCCCCAAATTCTGCTCCCCAATGAAATTTTCCTTCAGTTCCCAAATATCTAACATAGCAGAAATACAGTTTACGCAACCAAAGAAAAGGGGCAGGAAAAGTTACCAAGGGAATCTGAATACACTAAACATAAGGGTTATAGGTGTGAATGAGTTTAGTGGCCTCTGAAATACTAGAAACTTGAGGATAGAATAAAAACTTCACTTGAGGGCAGAGTTCTTTGGATGGGCAATATCCTTATTTTTGCCCCTCCTCATTTATACCTCTGCAGGCAGGCGCCAGCAGTGCACTGCAACATGAATGCACCTCTCTGTGTCCATCTTGCCTTTCTTCTCCCTTCTAGACCTCCCCACTTGCCACCTCCAATAAAAAAGCAAGGCATTCTCCTGGCCATAGAGGAAGAAGTACTTCTACATGGCTATACTGTCTACATAGGTGAAAAGAATCTGTACCTTCAGGAAGACAGTTTAGATAGCTTCACACACATGGTGGTACTATTCCCTCAAAAGGTGGGGGACCTTGAGGTCCACCAGTAGTGCTAGTGTCTCCTTAGAGATTGGGGGAATTATAACTCAAAGGAGGCCTGCAAGAGGGGGGTAATGGCAGGACCTTTTCACCTATATATACCAGTACTAACTGTAGGACTGCAGTTAAAAGTTCAAATGGATGTTTTTATTGGAAATCAGCAGGCACACACACAAGAAATCAAGCAGTCTCATGAACCATACAAGTCTAGCGAAGGGAGAAGCGAGAAAAGTTGGACAGAGAGAGATTTCAAGGTTATGCATTTGGGACTGATTAAAATTCACAATTGTTATGTGAAATATGTAGAGGGACTGTGAAAGTCCCCCAATCCCATGGGCAGTGGCTGCTGAGATCAATGGAAATCTGTTCCCCTGTTGATCATGAAGCAGCTGACTGATGTTCCCCCTCTCTGAAATTACATTTTCACTCTGTTGAATTTTTTTTTCAAATGATATACCACACCATACTGTATGAATGAAAAAAGAATTGGAGCGCCAGCACAGTGAATTTTTGTGTATGTCACATAGCTTGTATTTTAAGTCAGAACATCCCAAACATGCTCTCCAAATTTGGTGAGAATCCAATGAAAAATAAATGGAGTTCTCACCTCAGAGCCCTTTCCCAAGTGGGCCACTTTAGTGTTTATTTTCAATCAGACCATCCCTTACCTTCCAGATTTGGTCAATATCTATCTAGTCATTATTGTGTGATGTGGTAACAAACTAACATAACTTTTATAGATTAAAACATGGTACTGCACTTTAATTCTTTCAGATCCTCAATATGCTAACATCAGATTCCAAACTTGGAAGCTTTACAATTTTAGACTAGAACTTAAAGAATCTCATAGGCTACTTGTAGTTGTTGTTATTCATATCCCCAAAATGGGATACAATGTGACTCAAGGTGGCTTACTACATGTTAAAACATAGCTCTGTTCATGTTAGTTGGGGTATTTGGGAAGGTGTAATTAAAAAAACTGATGTTTCCAAGTTCTGATCAGAATCACACCATCAGGAAGCAATCAAACAATTTAAATGGTTAAAAACACAACCAATACAGGAAAGAATTGGCTCAGAGCAGGGCAGGAGTATTGTTATTGGGGTGGAATGATGGCACTGCCCCACTCCTTGAAATTTTCCTTCAGTCTCCAAATTTGTAGTATTCTAGAGTGAGGCACTGGAAATTATTCACATCTGAAAAATCACTTACATTTCCTTTCTGTGTTTGCATTCTGTTGTTAACTTTGCTTCTCCTTTTCCTTTTGGATGCCTAAACTGTATTTCTAAAGGTTCAGCTGAATTTTTAAGTTACTGCAATGCTATAAATTTGGGGACTGAAGGAGAAATTCATTGTGTGGGGCAGGGAATTCCTATTTGGAGAGCCAACACCCTCATTTTGCCAACCTTGTGTCTGCACCCCTGGAGGGGTCAAACAAAAAATATAGACCTTCAGCTAAATCTGAATCCTTATTTGAAGAGCCATATCTTTGCTGATGCCAGAAATTCAAAGTGCATCTCTCTGGAGAGGGTGTTCCAAACTGGGTGGCCACAACCTTAAGTGTTCTGCATTGTTCAGGTCCACTATGTTTTTTGCTTGTGCTTGAATGTGGTGAGTAGGAAGGCAGATATGGAAAGCAAGGCCTTAGTTACTGAGTGGAGTGTATAAGCAATTTAGTCAGAGAGTCATGAAGAAGCATTGAGATGTGCAATTCCAAAGTCTGAGATGGAAAACTATATTGTAGTAGATTTGCTTTACCCCAAAAGATACTACTTACTGCTTTGACCACCATACTCAGGGACATTTTAGATGGTCTTCCTTTTAGAATCTTGCACATGGTATGGGAATTTCCCCTACACTAGTACCTTTGAACAAGCATCTTTTCTTGTCTGTACTCCCAAGATGCTTCTTTCAAAGTTACTTTCCTATTTCATCCTGTTTACAAGAAGCAAAAGTGAGATTTAGCTCTGAAAATTCTGTTATAGTCTGAACTGAAGGGAGAGGCTAAGATGGCTTTGCTGTGTGATGCAAAGTTAAACTCTCCGGGACTTATTACAAAGAAATTCCATTAGCAATATTTAAATGCCAGCTTTGAAAGGCACTCGATAATATGTGTGTTGGCGCTGATCAAGAATAGTACCTTTTAAAGATGAAAAAGTAATGCTACTGTTAGTTTAACATAAAAGTGTCAAGCTGTGGGCAGTCTCTTGTCATTTTAAAGAATCTGGGCTATTCCTAATGGGAGTGAGGCTGAAGGGAGAAAGGAAAGTGGGTAGTAAAAAAAATATGGAAGCTGTACATTTGTACACTGAGAGATTATTTGGTCTGGCATTCCTAGTAGCAGACAGTTTGTGTGGATAATGCAAACAAATTAAAAATGGCATTACGCAGCTTGGAACTTTGCTTGTAAGAACCATCTAATGAGATGGTGAAGCCATGTGCAGCTGAGCTACAATATGATGCCTTGGGACTCAGAACATTGTCTAATCACTGTTCAGTTCTTGATGGCTTTATAGTCATTATATTCCCTCTTTTTAAGAAGAACAAGGGGAAGATATCAAAAATACTCAGTGCTTCTAGATCAACTACTTATTTAAAGATATTTATCTAAGAAGTGTCTCCTAGCCTGCCCCCCAATCTTGACTTACTGGGCAGCAGCTGCTGTGAGCAACAGGAGTGTGTTCTCCAGTAAATCAGAATACAGCAGACTGATGTTTCCACTCCCTCCTGTGAATGATCTCTGGTGTGATAGTCAAAAGCAAGATCTCTGTTGCAATTCTTCCTCATATTGGAAATCGCTGGTGGAAGGGGTGTGGAAATATCAGTCTGCTATGCTCTACTTGATAAGAGGACAGTCCCTCATTGTACACAGTGGCTGATGATTGGCAAATCAGGATTTGGAAACTTTTACAATCATATATTCCCTATACTATTAAATATGTAGGGATTGGAATACAAATCAGTTAGGAATGCATAACTTTAGGTTATGGATTCATAACTATGTTCATGAATTCCAGCCATAACTTTTGAATGCAAACTAGTTTGCATCTACAAATGTTGTCCCAAAAAGGAGAGGGTTTTTAAAAAAGAGCATTGGTGGGTATAGGAAGCTTGGTCTGTACTCAAGCATCAGCACTTGCTTATTGGTTTTAAATAGATGGTGTACTTTTATGAAAAAGTTGTTTCCCCAAAACATGAGTGACTCAGGGGTCCACTTGTGATTTCCACTTGTACTTCTGTGGAAAGGTAGGGAATTATTAGCTCAAAACAGGAGGCCTGTGTGTGTGTGGTAACTTAATGAGATCTTTCACACCTATGTTTACCAGTATTTCTGCAGAGAAGAACCAGCCAGAGATCCAAAAGTAAGCTTAATTGTGTTTTATTAGGGGAATTAATAATCACACAAGCAAGATCTGAGCAGTTATGCAATCACACAAGGCTAACTGAAGGAAAAGGGAGGAAAGTTACAGATAGTGAGATTTCAGGGCAAAATGGGTGATATTTATCAATCCAGAAGAGCAGGGAAGAAGTGATGTGGCTTAGACTACTGTTTAAGGACAGTACACAATCAAGAATCAGAGCAGCACAGTGGTGACCAGCAAGAGGTATTCTGCGAGTTGACTGGCCAAAACCAGGGATTTAAATACCCTATTTCTTCCTGGAGGGCTAGGGTGTTAATGGCTCTCTGGCTGAGTAAACAATAGTGTTTGCAGAGTGAACAATAAGATCTGGAATGGGCTAATGGTCTTAATGTTAGGTGACAAAGGGCTAATGGCTGTCCTGATAGCTCAGACTTGTCAGACAGGCTTGAAGATAAATGGGGGATTGGCTTGGTCAGAGGAAGAGGAGTTAAGACAATCAGCTGTCTTGTGAGAATCTTCCAGACACTATTGTCTAAAAGGTTGTGTCTTTAAAACTAACTGCAGGCCCATTATCTCTGGAGTTTCCTGGTGATTTCCTGACTGTGACCTGGCTACACCTGGAGGTTTCTTCTGATGTAATTCTCAATGCACATGATTTGCCAGCCTTCTCCTCTTATCTGGCCTGACCATTCAACCACAGTAGTGTATATTTTATATTTATGTCAATTAACATGTTTTGCCAATTAGATCATATTTCACCAAGTAGACCATATCAAATTGTAGGGGTGTGCAGCCTGGTAACAAAGTGGTCGTTGCAGTCTTGTGTGATATTGCAGCTATGATACAGCTTGACTCTGAACAATATCCTTTGTTCCTCCTAACTGTCAAACTGCTACATGACTTAGGTGTAAGCATAAAATGTATTTTATTTCAAGCAGTCATTCTATTTGATCAAGCTTTGGTACAAACTTTAGGTGGCATTGGCTCACTGTAAAATAGAATAGAATGAATAGAACAGAACAGAACAGAATAGAATCACAGAATCATAGATTCATAGAAATGTAGAATTGGAAGAGACCACAGGGGCCATCCAGTCCTACCCCCTGCCATGCAGGAACACCCTCAAAGCACTGCCGACAGATGGCCATCCAGCCTCTGCTTAAAAACCTCCAAAGAAGGAGACTCTACCACACTCCGAGGCAGCGTATTCCACTGCCGGATAGCCCTGACCGTCAGGAAGTTCTTCCTGAGGTTCAGGTGGAATCTCCTTTCCTGCAGCTTGAATCCATTGCTCCTTGTCCTGGTCTCTGGAGCAGCAGAAAACAAGCCCACTCCCTCCTCTACATGGCATCCCTTCAAATATTTAAACATGGCTATCATGTCCCCTCTTAGCCTTCTCTTCTGCAGACTAAATATACCCAGCTCTCTAAGTCTGTCCTTAGAGAGACCTTTTTATTGTTTTTAATGTCTCTGTCCTTTTTATTGTTTTTAATGTCTTTGGCCAGCCTAAGTTCGTTCTGTGCTTTAGCCTTTCTGACCTTCTCCCTACATCTCCTGGCTACTTGCTTAAATTCTTCTTTGGTGGTTTCCCCCTTCTTCCATTTCCTGTACATGTTTCTCTTAACACTTAGCTCAGCTGAGAGTTCTTTAGTCAACCATTCTGGTTTCTTCAGATGCCTTCCATTTTTCCTCCTTATTGGCACAGTTTTAGACTGTGCCTTCAGTATCTCCCTTTTAAGGAACTCCCATGCCTCCTGAACTCCTTTCTCTTTCACTATGCTTGACCACGGAATTTCAGCCAGCAGCTCCTTAAGTTCACAGAAGTCCACTTTTTTAAAATCTAAGACGAGTGTCTGGCTACACTTATCTTCTCCTTCCCACTGAATGCCAAATTCCAACAGGGCATGGTCACTCTCCCCTAAAGATCCAACCACTTCTATCTCATTAACAAGGTCATCCCTGTTGGTCAGGATCAGATCTAGAATATTTGATCCCCTTGTCGCCTCTTCCACCTTCTGGACTATGAAATTGTCTGCAAGACAAGTGAGAAACTTGCTGGACCTTGCTGTCTTGGCAGAGTTTGACTGCCAACATATATCCGGGTAATTGAAATCTCCCATTATTACTGTATCTCTCTTTTTTGAATGTGCAGTCATTTGGTTGAGGAAGGCGTCATCAAGGTCCTCAGTCTGGGTTGGAGGTCTGTAGTAAACCCCCACCAGAATATCCCTATTGTTTCTCGCTCCCTTAATTCTTACCCAGATGCTCTCGACCTGGCTTTCTGGGTTTAAGTCATGGATCTCTTCACAGGTGAAAACACCCTTGACATACAAGGCTACTCCTCCTCCTTTCTTGTTCGGTCTATTTCTACAAAATAGGCTATACCCCTCTATTCCTACATTCCAATCGTGAAACTCACCCCACCAGGTCTCAGTGATGCCTATCAAATCGTATTTATTTTGTTGTACTAGGAGTTCAAGTTCATCTTCCTTGTTTCCCGTATTCCGTGCATTAGTGTAGAGACACTTAAGTCCCCGGGCCCTTCCTGCAAGTCCTGTACTATAGTTTCTACTCCTCCCACCATTGGACGCTTGTACTACTTGGTCAATATCATTTGGGCCTTTTCCCCCTGCGCTTGCCAGGTCCTTGCCCTGAATAATATTGTCTCCCTCCCCAGCGGAACTTAGTTTAAAGACCTCTTAATCCTCCTTGTGAGACTGTTTGCAAAAACATTCCTGCCAAGTTTCGTAAGGTGCAGCCCATCCCTTGCCAGAAGCCCAAGTTCATGGAAATTCAGGCCGTGATCCAAAAACCCAAACCATTGCCAGCGGCACCATGTGCGGAGCCAGTTGTTGACCCCTGCTATTGCCCTTTCCCTTCGTGCACCATGTCCTTGAACAGGGAGGAGAGACGAAATGACCACCTGTGGACCAATAGAATTGAATAGAATAAATATAGATAGTGTCATTACTGTGGGGAAAATTGCTTGTGTTTACAACCTTGCATGGTGGTCTTTTTTATGCCAAAGGTCAACAAACAAAACTTCAAGGACTCCAGAATAGCTAGGCCTGATCCTATGCATATTTACTTAGAAGTAAACATCACTGCTTTCAATGAGATTTCAATGGGATTTATTCCTGTGTAAATCTGAATAGGTCTGCAGCTTTAGACATTTCATAAGTGACGCCCTTTTCGCACGCCGTTTCTAAAGCGAAAGGGCCCCTTGAGCGTCACGTAAATGGGAGGAGCGGTCCATACGACGCACTCTCATTTACGCGACGCTCAAGAGCCAGACACAGAGCGGACACGCACCTTTTTATTTTTGGCTCTAAGCTGAAAATGATGCGCAGTCGCGCAATGCTCCTGGGGCCTGCGCGCACTTACCTGCTGTGCGGTGCATCGGGAGCTGGGCCGGTCGCGCTTCCTGCCTCAGTGCTAGCCTGCAATTCCCAGGTTGCGCTGCGGTAGGAAGGGGCGGGGCGTTCGCGCGATGTTTGCGCAACCGGGAAGCCAATGCAGAACTCAAGCAGCAGGGAAGCGGCAGCGTTTCTGCTGAGGCTTTTCGCGCAACCACCACCACCCACCTCCGCGAAAAAGTAAGGTGCAGAAAGGGTCTGAGATCTGATAAATGCATTAGTTAAAAAAATGCAGCTGCAATCATGAAGGCTCTTCAGGTCCAGTTTTCCATCTGCGTAGTCCAACTTATTCTAATCATTCTTTGTCCAATCATGTATCTATGTGCAGGACAGCATAAAAGGATTTAGTGGTGAGAACCAGCACAATCTCATCCATGTGTTAGGTACCAGGAGGAATCTACTTTTAACTCATGGGAGTCAGAAAGAGAGGCACTATCATAAAGAAATGCGGATGGTTTTTTTTGGTATGTGCGCATTTAAAACTGTCTTCAGTTTGAGGAAAGGACTAGACCTCAGGCTGTTCTCGTAGTTGGCCATTATATGAAAAAGGATGATGGTATAGACAGACCTTTGGTCTGATACAACAGAGCTTTTCTTGTGTTCTTACATTCTGCCTCTGAAATTGGTGTGGAGGACATCAGAAGCTTATAAAACTTGCTTTAAAAATACGAGAGATTATTCAGTGCACAGAAATGACTTTTTCTTGCTGAGAAGTGAGCCTGGATGTTCTGAAAAGGGCAAACTCATTTACAACGTTAGTTATGATAAGTGGCTCCAGTCAAGCAGCTCAGGTTGGGAGGCTCCCAGCTGTTTGTGTGTGTTCCTCTGGGCAAGGGGGTGTAATAAGAGTTTCAAGAATTATTTAGAGGTTTTAACACCCTTCTTCTGTTTCACAGAGCAATTTCTGTGAAGAGATTTGTTAGTTTGAGTTAGTGTGAGTGGATCATCTACTGATTTATTCAGCAACACAGCAAAAACAAAGTTCTTCATCTACAAAATGGTACTTGACTGTACTTTATGCTATTACGATATTAACCACAAAATGGTTGAAAAGAGTCCCCACCCCTACTCTATATGGCAATGGCACTGTCCTTAATTTGAAGATTGGTCTCTTATTCAACAAATATGTTGTGGAAGTGTATTTCCTGACTCACCAATGGTGCCAATATGTAGATTGTAGCTGTGGGTAAAGTGAGAATGTGAACTATGTTTCAGGTTCTGTGGTGGGTTCTCTTCCCTAGAAGCCCAGGTGGTTTTCCTAGACTCAGGTATGGTACGGCTGGGAAAGCCAGTCAGTCAGAAGCAGCCTGGTTGATCAGCAGAAAATGGGACTCAGGAGTAAGTGAAGACTTCCACTCAGGGCCCATCTAAGCTGCTTCCTTATCATGGAAACAACCAGTTGGCTTCAGGTATCATCCTTACCCATTCTCCTTCAGCTTATTTTTTTTATAAATAATTGATTTGTTAGTGGTATCAAACTACTAATATTGCTTGTTACAACTTTCGGTGGTTTAGACATTGAAGGCCAGGTCCAATAGATGGCACCCATGCACTCATCATATCTGATAAGAGGGAGTGCTTAATGGACCTTGGGGATGTAGACAACCAGGTCATGCTCAGCTCAGGGGCAGATGGTTCTGCCTTGTTTCCAGTAGAGGGAATTCCATAGTGGCTTCAGCCTGAATGGATCTCCATCTCTGTCGTACAGTGCTACTCGGGAGGTAGGCTGGATGGATGGGTTTCTATTGGCTAGTCGGTAGGTTGATTGATGCCTGGATCTGGATCTATGATGTGGGTCAAACCTATTCAGCTGTAACTAATAAAAGTTGTAGCCTTTTCTGTTTCCACAAGGTGTGGTCAGTGTTCATTCTTGCTAAAGCAAAGCTCCACACTTGCTGCTGGGTCTGCAAATATTATGGACTCCTTACTCACTTGCTAGGGACTTCTCAGATTAGAGTGGTGCCACTGTGAAGAAATAGGAGCATGCATGTGGAAGGTGCTCAGCAGTGGTGCAATGGTAAATTTTACAGTGCAAGCCCTCACCAGGCCACATGTTGATCTAAAAAGATTTTTTAGCAGTTTTTATCACTATCAGGAAGAGATCTTTTGTAAAAGAACACTAGAGTCTTTGGATTAGAAAATGAATAGTTCATAATGATTTCCGGGGAAATTAATGTTCCCTTTAGCTGCTATGGGGAGTGGTGGCGGCAGGTGACATTATTGTCCCTGCTAATCAAGAAGTCTCAGAGGTTTAACCTGGTTCCACTATATACTGGTATCTAGTATGACAAATGAGTTTTGAGGACTGCTATATGGTTGCCTGTATAATTTAGAAGCTGAAGTTTTAGCATTGCCTGGATTAACCCCATGAACCTCATGCATTCTTTCTTTCCCTTTGCCTTGTATCTTCTTTCTCTTCCTTTGTACTCTTTTTCTCTCTCACGTTTCCCTTTCCCCTCAGTGGTGGTCATTCATCATTACTCTTTTTTTTCCACCACAAGCCAGGCAGCAGGAAATCTCTCTCTCCCTTGACCCCCTTTCACACGTGTCCATTAGACTAGTGCCTCTTGGGCTGTCTGATGTGGGAGACCAGCAATTACTTTTTTCCAGTGTGCCAGGCACCATCAGCCAAGACTATTTCTTTCTTTCCTGGAAACTTGCTGCAGATCAGCAGTCAATAGTCAGTCCACGGATCACTGCTTTGAACTGTAGCATTGCAGAACATGCTATGGACTGTTGATATATTTTTATTAACAAAAATTCATTAATCTATTTTTTTTAAAAAAACTCAAAGAATCCTGAGATGCACACTCTTGGGTTGCCCTTACTATCTTTATCAGGTTTTAGGTATCTACATTTGTAGTCATTGAGCTTCTCCTCCTCCTCCTCCTCCTTTATTTCCAAGTTTTGCTTTTAGTTCTCACTGAATGCCACAGTCCTTAGGTACTCTGAACATGTAATTCAGTTTTGCAGCCTCACTTTAGAGGAAGACACTGTGCAGTGTATGATCTGTATATCTATACTTTATAAGCCCATATTTTTATATACAAAAATATCTGTTTTGAGCACAAAATTACTTGGTTTCTTTTTGTTATCTCCAAAGTCAACTTTCAACTTCTAATATCTGCCTCCTGCAAGAACCTGGGTAGTGTCACCAATGGCTGTAGGCCAGAAAGGAGTACCATCTCCAGCATATCTTTAATTTTATTTTATCATTGTATGGGCTTTAATGGTAAGTAGCTTCGGAGGCCAAACCTGTCTAAGCAGCGTAAACATACAGTAATTATGAGAAACAAAGAAATAAATAACACATACCCAATGGCCTGAATGTAGTTGGTAGTGTCAACCAAAGTACTCATTGAATCAACTGTTGAATGGTGTATCTACACTGATATTTATCCCATTGATTCAATGAGTCTCATTGGAATGGGACATTTAAACTAATGTCTTTCTTCTGTAAGAGTGATGGAGCCATAGTGTGGTTGCTCATACAGAGCAATTGCATTTTCTATTTACTATTGTTGGATGAATTCCGTTATAAAACATTACCATGAGAAACTAAGAGGCAGAACACATGCTGAGTGGCCCAGTGTGATGCACCAGTCATTTCTCACACTACAGATGGAGGGGAATTGGACGTGTGCATTCTCTCTCATGTTAATTTTCTTGTTGTTTTTTTTAAACACTTCTTGGCATATTCAAAATTAAAATCTCATAGAGAAATCTAGGGTAAAAAAATTGATTTCTTAGTCAGTAAGGGGTAAGTCAGTGAAAGGTTGTGTTTAGTCAGTACGGGGTTGTTTGTGAGAACTGAGACAAACCATGTGCTCCTTTGCCAGGCCTGGTCCAGCAAAGGATTTTGTTACCTGAGGTGAAGAACAATATGGTGTCCTTTCCCATTCTAAGTACAAATACTGACTGCACAGTATTTGAATCTTTCTTCAACACAGTACTGGTGATGGGAAAATACCTTCCATCACTCCTTAAGGCAGGAGGCTAGTTTGGGGAGCACGGGGCGAGCTCAAAACCTTGTTGCTGCCTCCCAGCATCTGCCGCTTGAGGTATTGCCTCGCATCGCCTAATGGTAAGGCTGGTCCTGTATTTGCTCACCTACAGCCAACGGCAGACAGCTATCTCATAAGGGTTTGTTAATTGTACCAGTTGGCTCAGAGGGTGGGAATCATATTGTTCTTTCATCCTGATTCAAAGGTTGGTTCAAAGTAATTGTTAGCTGTATATTTTCCCATCCAACAACTCTGCACAGTCTGTCAGAATGCCCTTCTGACTGAGGAAACATTTAACTGGGAATGGGAAATATTAAAAGGAGTTTGGGAAGAAAATTGGGGTAAAATAGCATTGATAGGTATGTATGATTAAATTGATTTAAAGAAAAAATATGAAGAAGATGAAATAAAGAAGATGAATTAAAGTTAAAAGGGTAAGCAGAGTAGAATACAGACAAGGCAGTAACTGTAAAAATAAAAATAAAATGAGCAGGAGGACAAGAAGAGGAAAGTCGCACTCAATGGAAAGGAAAAAGAAGTTAGGGAATGTATGATGAAAAAGAATGGGTTATGTATGGAGAATTGATATTGGAAGTATAGATAGTTTGTAAAGGAGATGCAAAGAAGATATAAAGTGTGAAGTTTGTATCTCCTTGGAGAGTAAATAAGAGAGGAGATTAGGAATGGGTATGTATTTGTATGTATTTGTATTGGTATTTATGTTTTGTATGAGGGTGTATGGTATGTAAATATGGTAATGGAGAGGAAGTATATGTAGAGTTATAGATGCATGTATGAATATGTGTATGTATTGTTATGTATTGTTGATTGTGATTTGTAATAATTGTATGTTTAATAAAATTTATTTTTAATTATTAACAAAAAAAATAAAAAAAAAAGAATGCCCTTCTGACTGAATTCAAAACTGTAGTAAACACCCATCTAGAACTTCTGGCAGGCCTATCCAGGTGATTTTTAAACTATGACTTTTCAAGTATGAATTGACCGTTTTTAATATGCATTGTTTTATTTGGTCTTTTAACAGATGCTTTGTGTTTTTCAACTGGTGTTATGTGTCCAGTCGGTTGTTACATTTTAGTCTGACGTTGTTTCCCACCTCAATCCATAGAGAGAAGCTGGTAAAACATAAGTGTTGCTGCTGCTGCCGTTGTCGTTGTTGTTGATGGTGAGTGTCATTGGCTTGGCAGCACTAAGCCTTGCTGCTGGTTGATGCTAATAACCTGAGTTGACCTATAGTAACCATGCCTTGGAAAGTAGTCATGTGCTAGCATGGCAGTAGTTGTACCCTACACTTTCTGTTGCCATTCAAGCAGCTCCTAGATTCAGGTGGTTAGTAGAGCACACATGTTCTTTATGATGCAGCATCTAGGCAACTTCTAGGAGATGCAAACTGTGTCTAATTAGCTTGGTGCCAGGCTGTATAGGTCTTTAATTAGAAGCATTCTTGTAAGAGCTGTACTTGGCTGCTCCCACCGTGTTTGCTGTGGTGGAAAATTGTCCTTGTACATTTTAGATCTGCACATTTTTTATGATTGCATTTTATCTTTTTTAAAGAGGGAATGAGTACGTTTATTAAGGTGGTTGTATTTACTCTTAATGCAGTGTATTAAGCCTCTATTTATTTCAAAGGAATCTGTCAACTTTATAAGCACGTACACCACTAAAGCAGAGCTATTGATTATAAATGTTTCTGAGGCACTTTGCTTTCATTAAAAGCGGAGACGATTTGGTGGGGTGTGCTTTAGTTTTTAATAAACACTGCACTTTGTGTGGAGTGTTCCTGTTTTTCTAGCTACAGTTGTGCTTTTCATAAAGCAAGGATTTTCTTCCTTAAATGGGACCTGACTTTTTCCAAAATAGCAGCATTTTAAGGGGCCAGTCCCCCTTTGCTGTGTGCTGCACCATAAAGGCTTGTCATTGTATAATGTAATAAGTGATTACTAACACAAGCCCATTGTTGGAAGTGCATGCAATTGCATGAACATATGCACAAAATACACAGACATTCCTACTCGAAATATGTTCTGATTGGATTTAATATCTAGCCTAACAGACAAAATGAAATGGCTGCCCATGATGTCTATGGGCCACTATATATAATGTAACCTTGATGGCTCACAGATAAATATATGAAATGATTTCTTTGAAAAGGATGGTGACATAAAAGTGTATATTTGGTGTTTGACTGGTACAGGCTGTACTCATTCATACATCCCAGTCAATTCTCAGTGTTGGATTTTTTAAAGTGATTAGTATACATCTTTAGAAGACAGTCTAAGAGAGTAAACAAAATATTACTTTGCACGTAGATAGCAGTGGTCTTTAGTGGCTAGAGTAGGAGTAGGGAAAGTATACCCCACAGCCATTTTTAAGGATCTCGCACTCTAATTTTTTTGATTTTATGTTTGCAAATCAACCATCCCCCCCCCCCCCATATGACCAAGGGCATTTTGGGATAAAAATAGCAAAAATGTAATTGTTTTCCCAGGGGTAAGGACATGAAAAGACCCCCTGGATCTCAGGACCTAAAAAGGCAGTTCCAGAGCCCCTCCCTTCAACAAAAGAGTGCCAAGGTGTAACAGTCTTTTTTCTCCCCCTACTACTACTCCCCCTAATAAGGTCTTATTTCTCCCCCTACTACTTGTCATGCACGAGTGCCTATTTAGTTCCTTTCTGTCACTTGGGTGGCCAAAGGGGCCATCACCCTTGTTGCAAGTCTGCCAGGAACAACCTATTATCCTCCTTGGATAAATGCAAGTTGTTTGCTCTGCAGAGCTCAGGGATGTAGGAAGAAGTGGCCCAACCCCCAGTTTAGGGTATTACAGATTTCCTTATTTACACTTCTATGGGCTATATCTGTGCACTGGGGATCACCCTCATCCCATCAGACTTGGTGAGACAAAATGACCAACCAAATCAATATTATTCCTGACCATCTATTTTGTATGATCCACAAGCTGTGCAGAGCCTGAAGGATAAGGGCCTTGCCCTTCAACAAATCCAGGTCATTCCCTTCCACGTGAATGACCAAAATGTGAGGAGGAACCCGCTTGCACTCCCCAAACAATAGAGGCCTGGTCACTCAGCCCAGGTTGAGCACCAAATACAGTGGGCCCTTGGTATCCGGTACGCTTTGGTTCCAGGAGTACCCAGCCCAGGTGGATAAAAAATTCTGAATTCCCATTATGTACAATGGAGTAGTAAAATGGTGTCCTTTGTATAAAATGGCAAAATCAGTTTGCTTTTTTGGAGCTTTTAAAAAATATTTTCAAGCTGTGGTTGGTTGAATCTGTGGATACAGAATCTGTAGATATGGAGGGCTGACTGTAGCCATTTTTGGGCCTGCTGCACCACCCACTAAACCATGCTGTTGTTACCAATTAAATATGATTTAATTGGCAAAATACATTAATTGGTTTTAATATAAAATGGGCCTGATGTGACTCTAAGGCCAGGCTGGGCAGAGGGAAAACACTGACTGAATATGTGTGTTACAAAGTAGGTCAGAAATGCCCTCTAGGCATAGTCAAGGACATTTTCAGGATAGTCACCAGGTAACTCCAGAGATAATAGCTTAAGCTGAAGCTGTAACATCTGTGCTACCACACAATAGTGATGGGAAGTTCCCACCAAACCACTGATTGTTTCAGCCCTTTTCCTAGCATCTGGACATTTCAATTCATTGTTCCTTTACCTGTTCATCATTACAGAACTATTACAATAGCCACTAGCTCTTTGTCACCTAACACTAAGACCACTAGCTCTGTCCGGACCCCATTGTTCAAGTTGCAACTTCCATTGTTTGATTGGCCAGAGAGCCATTCATACCCTTGTCCTCCTGGCAGATTTTGGGTATAAAAGCCCACCATTTTGGGTAGTCAGATGCAGTATCTTGCTTGCTGAATGCCACGTGGTTGCTCTGATTTATGAATGAGTACTGACCTTAGGTGCAAGTCTAAGCCACATTGTTGCTTTGTTCACTGATCTCTAGATCAGTAATTATCGCCTATTCCCTAAAAACTTTGCTATCGACTACTTTCCTCCCTTTATCCTTTGGTTAGCTCTTGTGTGAGTGTGTGAGTGCTCGGACCTTATGCGAGCAGGATTGAACTCTTTAATAAAACACATTCTAGTTTATTTGGAATCTCTGGCTGGTTCTTTCCTGCAAAGACTCCATAAACATTGGTGAAAGACGTCGTTATGTTACCCTCTCTTGCAGGCCTCCTAATTTGAGCTAATAATTCCCCACTTTTGAATGGAGGTATACTGAGCTCTAAATGGGCTGCACAAGACTATAGGCCTAATAATAATGAAGACGGAGGCTTAGCAGGGCCTACCCACCTGCCCAAAATGCTGGAGCAGGAACTAAAGCTACCCAGCAGTGACAAGACCTATATAAGATAAGGTGACAAAGCCTAGATCAGCTCCAGAAGCGTGCCTATCTATCTATCTATCTATCTATCTATCTATCTATCTATCTGCGCATATATATATATATATATATATATATATATATAGTAAAAAATTCAAGCATAACAATTTTTATGCTAGTATGATACCCCAATAGGATTCTAGCCAAGCAATTTTAAGCAAGTGGGAAATATATGGCATTCATGTTTCAAGTACCATCTGGTCCATATGGATCATCTGAAAGGGCAGCAAACAGAAAAGTGAGTAACTTTAAACCAGCCTGGAGATGTTACAGGAAAAGATGGCTGAACCTGGACATATATCTAGTTGGAATCATTGAGTTACTTCTGAGTAAATATGGTTACTGGTATCAGTGTGCAAGAAGAGGTGCTGGATTTAAGTTTGGAATGGTCCTAAAGATTGCATTTTGATAGGAAAGAATAAGGGCATGGAGCCGAGCCAGGGACAGAGTTGGCAGAAGCAAAGTGGAGTGGGTGGATCAAATATAATCCTTGTCTATTTAGACATTTTCCCATTGAGCATATGAAGCATGGCTCAGTTTTGTGCATGTCTATGCAGGAGTAAGGCCTACCTGTGAAACACATCTTAGTTCCGTGTCATAAGTTTTCTGCCAGCAAAGCACAGCTGACTTCCATGGTATAGCTTTTGTGCTTGCAAAGCACAGCTTTGCAAATAATATTGAACTGTAAAATGTATAAAGGACTGAGTGTGAAATATTGGCTCTTTAATGTCTGGCATATAACTTTGATGGAGAAGGAAATGTACAATATAAAACTAGAAAAAATAAACCATAAGATGGTAAGGTTTTTGAGCTTTGGTTTCTTTCTTTTCTCTTTTTTTCTTTCTTTTAAAGTAAGGAGAGCTCGATCTTTCTAGCAGAAAATCAAGCACATTTCTGGAGACACACTTTCTAGGTGAAATATACATTTGGTCTTGTAGTGAATACCTAGTTTTACAGACTGGGTTAGAGACACACAGCACATTTTGAAATATGGAAGAAATCCAGAGCATAAAAACAACAGAATAGTGCTATGAACAATGTTTGTACATTTTATTGTAACGCTATCTTACAAACTTTTGATTGTGTACTTTTTCAAAATTAAGAAAATTAAGAAATAAAAAGGATGCTTTCTTTTTTTAAAAAAGTTGAATTATCTTTAAATACACCCTTATCCCTCACTGGTGATCAAAAATATCTGACCAAAGCCAGAGGTCTCCACTTTCTGTTATATGAGAGCACTGTGCTGTTGTTGGGTACTACCAAGTCATTTTTGACTCATAGTGAGCCTAAGGGGTTTTCTTGGCAAGATTTCTACAGAGGGGCTTGTCATTGCCTTCCTTTGTGGCTTAAAGAGACTTGCTCAAGGTTACCCACTGAGTTTCCATGGCTGAGTGGGGATTACAATCCTGGTCTCCTAGAGTGCAACACTCCAACACTCAAACCTCTGTGCCATACTGGCTCCTTGTTCTGCAACACATCTGCATTTCCTTTTAGTTCTGTTTCAATGCTAAGCTTCTGAAAAACAAGCTTAAAGTTATATTAATTAATTTAGGCAAATGAGTGAGAACCAAGTCTCTTCCTCTTGGGTAGTGGGACTCCCACTATGCGTGAACCTATGCATTATGTATAGGAACTCTACATTTACACTTCAGCCTTTGGGGCTTTCTCACATCTGTAGCGTAGCAAGAGAGTGTCAGAGCTCCTGGTTAATTGAAATCAATCTTCTCTACAGATTTCCTCCCTCCTTTGCCTGTTTTCTCTTAGGTCTGGGAGGTGCTATCATATGACAACATTTTCAAATCCTTGTGGGCAGCCTTGGGGATACTTCTCTTAGAAACAACCCCATAAACAAATACTTTATCTTCTAGTAAACCTCTGAGTGAAAGATCTGAAGCCTCCTTTCCTCTGGGATTGAGCAAAACAAATAGTGGAGTTTCTCCTCTGCTTCTTAGCTAACTGGAACAAGCTAAGTATCTTGATAACAAAGCTATTCCATTCTTCCCAACTTGTACCTCTGTCTTAACCTCAAGCCTCTACAGCTTCCTTATATATCTTAAAATAAACAGCATAGGCTAGCGTAGCTTGAATGAAGCAGGAGGTTGGGCAAGCCAAACACAAGTCTCTAAACAAAATTAAAAAGAAGCCACAGCTGTATGGGTTAACCAAAATCTAAAAACAGGGTTGAGTATTTTGATGGGTTTAGGAAGAAAAGTCCCCAAATCATCTTGGGTAGGTGTTAAAGTATCTGTTGCGTACCTCAGAATCCAACTTATGAGTGCCCCTAGGCAAACTTATCATGGGGTTTTCTTGGCAACATATCTTCAGGGGAAGTTTGCCAGTGCCTTTCTCTGAGGATGACGTGTCCAAGGTGGGGTTTCCATGGCTGAACAGAGATTTGAACTCTGATCTTCCAAACTCTTAGTCAAACACTCCAATAAAAAAGTCCTATTCCACCAAAGGACCTGTAGTTATACTAATGTCCCAAGACAGATTCGGCAAATATGAAGAATCAATTTGAATATCTAGGACAGAAGTGTGTAGAGAGCCAGTCTGCCTCCTCTTGATCCTCAGTGGGCTGAACTAGCATGCCCTGTGTTGATTGGAAGTGATATTTCAATAAGCAAAAGTCACTTCCAGTCATCTTTAGATCCCTCCCGCCACTGTTTTGGGATGCTCCCAGAACAGCAGTTATGGGCCAAACCACATCTGCGAGAGGCTTGGCCATTTTTTTCAGCTGAAAAAATAATTGGGATTTGGAAGGGTACAAAGCAGCAAGGGCCACACAGAATCTGTTTTCCAGACTAGATGTGTGTCCTGGAGTGCACAATTCCCACCCCTGTTTTAGGCACTACCATTTTCACTAGTCTCAGCACCATGACTCGCCTATGTCATAGGATGGATGGTTCATGCTACAGATAGGTGGTCACTGGAGTTTCCTGCCTTCAGTTTTACAAGGGCTATTTGTTTTGAAAAATTAAAGACGGAAATGTAGGGTTTATGAAGTGCACATTTCCCCATTTATCAATGCTCGTGAGGCTAGCGTGCTCCAATACACTTTGCCTGGGTCATGTCTGGATTGTATGGATAGGTCTGTTGGGTTGTGATGAATGGATAGGATTGGTTTAAAAACGGGGACAGTTTTCAAAAAATTATTTAATTTCTTTTTAATCTCACCATTCAATTAAAAGTTCAGTGAAGAAATTTCAAGGATAGTTTACAATAGCATAATTCCTTCCAGTTATGTGTTTCTAATAATGCACCAACGAATTCATGTAACATTTTTCCAGCATGGAAATGCCAAGAAATGTGTGGATAACAAATATATATGAAGTGGTCTTTTGAGGAGTACATGTCAAAAATGTGTGGTAGAGAAAGTATAATTTGTACACAGTTCTTTTGTTGTATTACATGCTTTGAAGCTAAGGAAATATTGTGTATGAAATGATCTACAGTCATATAGATATTCAAATATTTCTATTGTTTTAGATAACACAGCTGAATTGGATAACTTCTTTGACCAGCCTTTAAATATATCAGTATATGGATGACACAAGCTCCTTTCCACCTCAGCGTCTTGGTTCTAAACTGGTGTCTATCATTAGTAATGGATGAAGGTAAACAAACTGAAACTTAATTTAGACTTAATTTAGACATGGTAGAGAGGTCCTGGTCAGTTGAAAGACAAATCAGGTAATAGAGGTTCCAATGAATGGGGTCAGATTCTCTCTAGAAGAATAGATCTGCAGCTCGTGTGTGCTCTTAGACTTAATCATAAACCTGGAAGCCCAGGTTTTAGCAATAGCCAGGAATGCATTCTCACAGCTAAGGCTTGTACCTCAACTGCCCCCTCTCTGAGATGGTGGATGTGGCCACAGTGACACATCCCTTACTTACATCCTGTTTGGCCTGCAATATGTTTTGATGTAGTGGTGTCTTTGAAGAATGCTTGGAAACTTCAACTGGTCCAAAGAGATGCAGCCATTTTGTTCACTGGGGTTGACTACAGGGAGCACACAACTTCCTTGTCGCAACAGCTCCACTGGCTGCCAGTTTGTTTCTTGCACAGGTCAAAATGCTGGTTATGATCCACAAAGCTTTGCACAGCTCAGATGCACATTATTTGAAGAACTATCTCCACATATGAGCATGCCTATGTCTTGAGATCTACCAGAGACACCAGTCTAGCTGTCCCACCATCTTCACAGGTACATCTGATGGGAACACAGAAGAGAGCCTTGTTGGTGGCTGCCTCCAGGCTTTGGAATTCCCTTCCTACACAGTTTAAACTGGTACCCTCCTTGCTATCTTTTCATGGTGAATCCTATTCTGATCCCCGGCCCCAGTTCCCACTTACTGTACGGCAGCTGCTGAAAACAATAGGAGTCTGTTCTCCTATTGATTGGGAAGCAGCTGACTGACATTCCTACCCCCTCAACCCACCCTGCGATCTCTGGTGTGATATGCAGAAGCAGGACCATTGTCAGAATTCTCCTTCATGCTACAGATCATCCCTCAAATGAGGGGGTGGGTGGAATAATCAGCCACCTGCTTCCTGATTGACAGGGGAACAGACCTCCCTCGATCACAGTGGCTGCTGCCTGGTAAGTAGGGATTGGGGAATCAGGATGAGTTTTGCTGCATAGCACCATAACTAGAGTGCTCACACATTCATAAATCTCATACAAGATTTTAGCCATGGTCCTCACATATTTTCCTTTCACTTGAAAGGTTATTGCCTGTTAACATTTCAAGCTAGCTGATGACATTTTGCTAGCTGAGATGAAAACCGAGATAGTCCTCCACCCCATTCTATGGCACTCCATCCTGTCCCATTCTATGTACCAATGTTGGCAGCCATATCCTTCTTTCAGCACTTGTGCTGGGATAGCATCATCTACAAGACCCTAGGCAGCAGGCTAGCCTAGGGCAGGGCTGGGAAACCTTAGGTCATGGGGTTGAATCTGCTCCTTGTCACCGCCCCTTCCCCATTATATCTTTGTTTGGTTGTTTCCCAGCTTCTGTACTGACTTCCTTCCATTCTAAAAAGTCAAAATAACAGTGGTTGACATTTTTTAGTTGTAATATGCTGGCATTTTTAAAACTTAACCTTTAATCTTTGGCCTCACTCTGCATTGGAATATGGCTGCTGAGAATGTCTCTGAAAATGAATTCATCCCTTGGGCTGAAAATATCTTCCACCCTTGGCTACAGGGTGGAGCGCACACTATGTGCTAGAGAGCTCTCTCCTCCAACATCTTGCTTGTGTCTCCTATCATCTGCAGCCTGAGGTGGCTACTTTACTCTGCTGAGAGATAGGCCTGATCTTAGCTGTTACAGTTAGAAGAGAATGATGAGCCTCTTATTAGAATGATCATGGCACTCTGGCAGCTATTGTTGCAGCTCAGGTCTTCCTGCTCCTGGGACAATGTACAGTTTGGTAGTCAGATGCTGTCTATGGCCAGTTGTTACTCTAGGGCTAGTGACTGCTGTGACTTGCTTGGGGTCTACATCCACCACTTAGGAAAACTTTTGCATTTATATGTTCTGCTTTTGTTCCATATTTAGCAACATAAAATGGATTTGCTAGTTCCACAAGGGTTAGATTAGGCTCAAACAGAAAAAGCAGCTTGTGCTGACACTGTGCCGATGAGGGCCAAATAAAACTTTGTACAAATAGCCTCATATTGGCATGAAATTTATAGAGTGAATAAAACATATTTGTTTAGCTCATTGAAAAGAGCAGAGTGCTTCTGCAACTGTCCTGCCCTTATTGATTCTGAAATTAAGTTTCTCTCTCTAAATTGTTTTGGAAGATTTAAGGATGTCTTCTTGGTTTTCTTTTGGTCAGCCCTTTTGAATGATAATTACTGGAGCTCATTGCATTCCCCTCCTCTCCTCTCAGTGGGCAGGAGGGATCTCTTAATGGAAGCGAACGCCACACGGTAGGTCAGAGAGCAGGCAGCCAAAGAGGTTTCCTCTTCTGGCATCGTATTTTTATTCCATGGGGAGGCAACATTCCTCTGCAAAACAATCCACTGACTTTAAAATAATACATAATAACTATAAAATTACCAAATGTCAGGTAAACAAAAAGTTATTAAGGATGACCTTATTAGTTCTATCTGCAATTCACAGACCAAGGTAATTGTCAAGTCTCACTGTTATTAGGCTGAAATAATAGTTTAGGGACCATCAACATTAAAATTTCATTATGATGGGACAAAAAGGCTCATGTATAATCAATAGTAAGAATCCATTATTATTGACTTGGAATGAATGAAGCATGAACACATTTGTGCAGATATGAACAGTTAGCAATCTTTTGAATAATAAAGAATTAACACAACACAGATAATGCTATTCTGGGAATTGGCCTCCACTTTAAATTGGTACTTGTCTCTGTGTTATAAAAGTCTGATTCAGGTCCCTTGGTAGCTTCCATTATGCTGTTTTTCAAAATACCTGGTGTCTATGAGTTTCTGGATTACATAAATGGTACACATAAAAGGTAACTGAGACGATTAGTTGAGCAGGTTGAGGATTATTCTGTAGGTCACCATTTTATTCAATGTATTTGAAATTATGTTTTTATCTTGAAAAGAAATTGCTTGTCAAATAACAAAAGGAGAGTTCTCATGCTACATTTAATGTACACATAATCTGCATATATGTGTACACAGTCTGTTGATCTGTATGCTCATACAGATTCTGTACACAGATTGCTGATATGTACACGCATACATCTAAGCCAGAGGTGGGGAAAATGCAGTTACTTTAGCATTCCTGAAATCCCCTGGCCAGTCCACGAGCCCCATTTTTTTATTAAATTTTTTTTTCGGGGGTGATTTTCAGGTGTTTTTTGACCTGAAATCAACAAAAATGCATAAAATGACATCCATACACACTAGTTCGTCTTGCCACTTCCCCAGGAACCTTCCAAAACTATTTTATCAACCACAAATCAACTGAAAATGGTGACTGGAAGTGATGTGACATCACTTCTGGTGGAGAGAACAAAGATTGGCTCATTTCCCCACATAGTTCCATACACCCAATGTAAGCCCGCCGCAGGGCATTTGTCTGCTCAAGTGCAGAGCTGAAATGGGTACTTGGGTGTGCATGTATCCAGGTCCCTGAATTTTTTAAAATCAGTTTTTAAAACTAACAAACTACAGTTGGCCCTTCACATTCACTAGGGCTAGGGCTACAAGACTCTCGCAAAAATGGAAATACAGCAAATAACAAAATGCGTGTATGTTTCTGTGCGAAGGAGGCCAAGTCACGGTGGTGAGAATTGTTGGGAATAGCAATCTTTGCATGCTCCAACTTCACTGCTAGTTAGGTTGCATGTCCACTCCATAAGTTTGGGCACAGAGCCCATAGACTACTTCCTATTTGTTAGCTCACACTCTCTCTCTCTTCCATCCTTTGTTCCTAGGGTCTCTGTCTCTCTCTTTCTCTTCCTCTTGCCTTCTTCAAGCATGTGGCCAGGAGTTCTCCAGAGGAGAAGCTCTAATAAAACCATGGCCCTCTCTACAGCCTACCTTGTTCTGGTGTCATCTAGTGTGGGTCCCGGTGTTGTCTCTGCCAGGAGGGGAGCATGACAGGAATGGTCCCCTCTGCACCGGCTGCCTCTGTCAATGGAAGAGGTGTGACGGCTACACCTCTTGCTTCTGCAGTGCAGCTGGAAACTGTCCCAGGCTGCAATGGGGCAGGAAGCACAGCCATTGTGCTTTGAGGACTTCTGCACCAAAGATAAGTGTGGGCGGGCAGTAGGAGGGCTGCATGATTGCCAGTCATTGATGGGTAAAACCCATCGATGATTTAGGGCATGATCGCACTGCCTTGGGACAAAAGAAAGAAGGGACCTGGATGACATCATGCAGAACTGTCTTCTGGGTCCTGTACTTCTCCTGTGCACAGTGCAGGATGATGTCCCGTGAAAAGGGCACATGTAAAGGGCACGTGTTTACTTTTTTCTTATTTTCTTCAAGAACATAACCTGTGTAGATTATGCACAAGTATCTGTGAGTAAACTACTTTTATGTACCTTTTCAGACAAAGCTGTGTTTGAGTTTACTGCTCAGCTAAAGTTAACAGTGTGAGGGACAATAACGTGTGCTGGTAAAGTGTTCAAACTTTTGCTTAGCTAATTGCTTTGTAGAGAGATCCCCCAAATCTCCCTCATTTTCCAATAAGAACAGGCAGCCAGAGTCAAAATCAGGTCAGAAAAACAAGAGGGAAGGCACTTTTGGCATGTTGGCCCAATACTTCCTCTCTCTTGCCCATTCCTTCCTTGGGTGTGTGTAGGACATCAGGAGAGGGTTTGAGGTGTTAAAGACAGTTTGTGGCTTGATTTCTCAACTGGTTAGACAGTGGCTGGAGGAGGAGGAGGAGGAGGACCACCAGAGGTGGTTTTAAAGGGCTGCACAGCCTGATTGGAGCTGCTGAGATGGAAGCTCCTGAAGTGGTCGGGCAGGGGTTGGAGAAACTCACAAATGATGAAATCTGTACCTGCAAATGTGGTGATCTGACTGTAATTCACAAACAAAGTAAAATATGTTCAGAAAGAGAAAAGACAAAAAGAAGAAAAAAGAAAAGACAAAAAGACATATAACTAAAATATGACATATCCCTAACATTGATTGGAAAGATTCTGGGGCATTTTTGACAGCTTATTTGGGGTCGAATACCATCAGTATATAGTCTTATACAAGTTTTCTTTTAAATTACTGCCTAAAGTAAATTTTATAATTTTGGATCACATTTTTTTCCAAACATCCACATGAACATTATGAGCAAAATTTTGGGCCCACCTTATTATGTACTCTTTTACACGTTAATCTTCTGCATCTAATTTCAAAAGTGATACACACACACACACACATTTTTTAATGTATGTGGTTGTTTTCTTTACACAACTCTAAATACAACTCATTTTCTCCAAGCTCTGTGGTTGCATTTCTTTTACCTTGATTAAATTTGTCCTTAAGTTGCATATAAGAAAAATAATTGAGATCTTTGCCTTCTTTAAAAAACATCTTTCTTGATTTAAAGTTCCAGTTCTCTTGTCCAAAGCACGAAAGATCACCATAAAGCAACCACATCCAATTTTTAACCCATTCTTTCCTTAAAACAATCTTCTTGTGGTGAGATGGCTAATATTATCTTAAGGGAAAAAAAATCTCTCCTTGTATTTACACTAAACTTGTAGAAGAGCCTTTCTGATACAATGATTTTTAAATCTAGTATGTGCCTTAACTTTATCATATGAAAGATAATCATGCCAGCCAAATCTTAAATCATGACCTTCTAGTCCCAGCAGTCTCTCATTTCTAAGCAATTTCCATTCTTCATCCATACAAAACAACAGGCCTCATAATACAATTTAAAATTAGAGACTCTCAAGCCTTCACCTTTCCTTAGTGTCATGCACTGATTTTTTTTATTCTGGTTTTTTTTGCCTGCCAAACCAATCTAGAAATCTCTTTTTGTCATTGCACAAAAGGTATTCTGTTTCTTATAACAGGGATCGTTAAAAAAAAAAAAGAAAGAAAAAAAGAAAAGAAATAACAGCCCTGGCAACACATTTGCTTTTATTACTGCAATTATACTGAAAAGGGATAAATTTAACTTTCCCTATTTTTCTAAATCTCTTTTAATTTGTTTCCAAACTTTTTCATAGTTGTTTTGAAATAATAAGTATTTGTTCTTTGTGATTGTAACTCTCAAATATTTAATGCCCCTTTTTTTTCTATTTTAAAATTAGAAATAGTAGCTAATTTATTCTTCTTCGCTGCGATCATAGTTTTAGTTAGCATCCCCCCCCCTCCCAATTCTCTTTCAGCCTGGCACATGTTCCCAAATACTTTAATTTTGTTACAGAAGAGCCTTCGTTGAACCCAATGGGTTTTGTGTAATTATCATGAGATCATCCACATAGTCTGCAGTTTACATTGTTCTTTTCTTTTTTTAAAACCTTACCCCATCCATTCCTTCACCTTGTCTAGTATCTATCATTGGCGTCTTCCATGCCAAAATAAAAAGGAAAAAGTACGTGCAAGGAAAATGCAACAGTCTTTAATGCTGGTAGCTGTGTGGTGATATTTAAGACAGAACAGCATGTCTATGTATCTTTCTCTGGTGCATTCATATACGTGAGCAGATTAACACCTGCACAGACCTATGTTGACATGTAATAGATGGTCCATACAGGGGTCATGGGGAGATTGTCCCCAAATGTTTTGCCTGTTGAAGGGCATTCTTTCACTTGGAAGAGCATGTGACAGAACACAATGAGCTTTTTCATCTCTGTCCCTTTTTCTTCATAGAAATGGGCTTCCCCTTGGTTGGAATTTGTCCAGAAATATCATAGGACCTTTCATACTTCTCACCATAATGTTGGCAGAGTACACAGGTTCCAACTTTAAGCTTCCTGTAATGGATCACCCCTCCTCAATGTAGCCAGCCCCATACTCTTTCTTCTCAAAAACAAAAACAAAACAAAACAAACAAATGAAATGCCATCCAGTGCAATTTGATACTATGACCATTCTGTTATTTTCTCACAATCAACATTTCTGCCATTTCTAGATTTAAAGCGTTCAGTTAATAGCTAGATTGTAGCTCATGACTGACTCCTGAGCTCCCCTCATAAGGAACATCAACTGCTACTGTTGAATTAGATGAACCTCTGGCAAAGAAACTTCTTTTTATAAAGTCTTTTTATACATGTCCATCCCACCTTTTCCTCTTTGTCCTCTGTCTAGTTGGAAGCAACATTGGCTTTAGGAGAATGGGGAAGGATGCACGGAGCTGAAAAGTGAAAAAACTGAAAGGTGTCCAACAACACTGGACAAGCAGGGGCCAAGGTTATAGCCATTGCAACTATGGCCATTTCTGCACCTTACCTGATCCTGTTGTCCTCCCATTAAAATCCTGCCAGTACCTTTGCCGAGAAGAAAGCACGATGGGAACACTCCCCTCTGCACATCACAGGCTTCCTGTGGAAGTGAGCGTGAGCAACATGTGCCTGGCTTCCACAGTGCAGCCAGTCTCTTTCCCATGCTGTGCTGGGGAAGGAAGCACCTCCGTTATGCTTCCTGCCCTTCCACATGGCTGGGAAGGATGGGAGAATTGCACGATTGTGGGTGCTTAATGGATGTATTCCGTTAAGCATATATCCCAAGATCATGATGGGTGGGGTGGGATGGCAGTGTGACTGTGATGACCTGCAGACCGCTGCCATCCTGTTTCCAAAAGCAGGATTGCAACGCCATGCAGAAGTGGCGTATGTCAGGTAGAGCATCTGAACTGGAGTGGACCTTTGGAGAGCACATGCTGCCATGGAGTATGCCTTCAAGTAGGCTCTAACCCAGTTTTGGTCAGCTTGCTCCAAATCTTCCATCAACATTGCTCTAGTCTCTGTCTCATTCACTTCATCATCGTCAGCTCTCTGGAAGACCTGTGGCCTGTTAAGTTCCACTCTATGAGAGGGAACACTCAGGAGTGTCCACCACATTGGCCATTTCCCCATTCTGGAGGTGAGCCAGAGTTTTGACGGAATCACCTGCTGAGATGACAGGAAACCCCCCAACAGCCATTAGGAATTCATTTGGATCTGTAAGCCTCCTGGGGTGGACTATTCAAATTAGCTCACCCTATTTTTATATTCTTGATTTTATATAACTGGTTTTATATCCTCATAAGCTGCCTTGATAGGGCAGCCATGTTCTGAAAGGTATGTTTAAAGTCTTTTCAATAAATAAATAAATAAATAAATAAATGATCAATGGATACATGGATAGCCAGGCATGATTTTCACAAGCACCGCTGTTTCTGTTGTGTGTAGGTCTTTCTTCCTTTCTAACATTTGGACTTTGTCAAATAGCAAAGTATTTTTCCTATATGAAGATTAAAGAGACTCCATAAGGTTACTGAAAGCATCTTAGCCTATCTGCAAAATGAGTCATTTGATTTCTACTCTGAATTTTTGGAATTTTATTTTTGGCTCCATGATGTAAGGGGTTTGACATTTCCACATTCTCTCTGAGGTAAGAAATAAAGGACATATTGTCAATTCAAAAGTATGGACAAAAATGAAATAAGAGGCAATTTATTTTACTGTAACTCATGTCTGTAGCCGCTACACTTCAAGTTTTAGAGTAAAAGGTTCATTCAGGACGCATAAAAACATTAAAAAGGTTCTAAGGAGCACATGCCACAAATCAATGACTAAGTTGTTCAGAGAATCACTGACAATGAATATAGCTAAGCATATATAAATCTAGGAAGGAGGAAACCTTTTTCTCATTCTGTAAAATCCCCTGCTGATTTATAAAACAGACAGACCAATTGCCAGGGGTGAAAAAAAATCATCAAAGCATGCCCAGGAATTATACAGTCATTTAAAAACTGCAATGCCATTGTATTCCCAGTGTAGAGGATTCATCACAGATACAGCTCCATAATTATAATTGTTAAAACATAATTCTCCCAAACCAAATCTTATTTCTATATTAGCTGAGTGGTCACTGGTTTTTCTCTACCCAAAAAAGGGGAGAAAAAAGAAAAGGAAGGGAAAAAAAGAAGAAAAAAAGAAAAAGAAATCCTATTTTTCTCCTGCTGAGTTGCTTCAATCTTTTCCCTTTTAGGGATACAACTAATTTGAAGTAGTCCTTTTCTAGCATTTAGAATTACATTTTCTGCTAAGGAATTGCGTTTTTAAAAACTGTTGGCTTCCTGCATGAGTTTTCTTATTAATGGATGAAAACATTCATGATACAATGTTGCATGCTTCCTTTGGGGTCTCTGCTCCCCTTCCGAGCTGTTTGATTCCTCTTGACTTTTGGGTGATTATTTGTTGACACTAGAATGAGAAAATTCCTTTCAAACACACCTCAGCTCTTTTCAGGGATACAACTGCGTTTCTTCTTAATTTTTTTTTAAAGAAACCTCCAGGCAAAAATTAGGGACGCACAGTAGTTGCCACAAAACCACACTGCTTTAAGTAAAAGAATTTACCTTTTTGGACTTCCAAGTATTCAAGTGTGCATGTACGTGTGTCTGTGCACATGCACACATGTGATATTGCCAATAGTTTTGTTATAGCGTTTTTTTTTTTTTGGATGTTTCAGTAGTATATCCAGGTTATTATGAGTAAAAACTTTCTTTTTACTCCGTCTCCCTCCCTCCTTCTTCCATCCTCTTATTTTTTGTATTTGTCTTCTAATACTTCTAGGCCAAATTCATAGAAACAGAAACTATGCATAACTCAGAGGGTGGAAACCTACACTGATATTAGCTCTGACAATCTGTGGAACACCCACACAGTAGGCACTGTCAGGATAAAACTCCGTGTTCCTTTATAGCTGTAACTACCAGTAGCATCCCACCCCCCCTTTGTAATTGTTTTTTGTTTGCATTTTTTTGTTGTCAGGGAGAACACCTGATCTTAGACGGGGAAGGAAGGTTTAATATCCCAGGTCACACGTTGGGATGGGGAAGGAAATCTTACACCTTCTTCTGTGGTGACAAGCACACTCTTTTCTATACAACACCCCATATTTGGGGTTGTAAATACTCAACCCATATCACATATTTGAGAGTGGGTGCCAGCTGTGTCCTCACCAAGCCCAAAGCATTAGTATATCTGCAGGAATCAGGCCTTAAATTCCAGGGGCCCGTTTGTGGCGATCATGGCTGGCACTGTTCCTCCTTCCCTCTCTGTCTGGCTAGACTGAACCTGAGCAGCAGCTTTGATCTCACAATGGCTGGCCTGCCATCATGAGATTTCCATGGGATTTTGGGTTCCCATGAAATTTCAGATTTCAAATTTTGTGGCCCTGGGATCTCACAATAGGCTTCCCAATTGTGGAACCTGAGGTAGTCTTGTAAGGGAGCTCCATGTTTGGTTCCAGAAAACCTGGCAACTTTAGGGAAATCTAAATAAAAACTGACCCTTGTCTATTTGAGAAAGTAATACTTGACATAGTGTTGTATCTAGTTTCAATATAATATAACCTAACCCTCAAATCACCCCAACTTCAGTGCAGAAAGAAGGAAGAAGCTTACACTGTATATAAGAAGAATCCATACACTTGATCCAATACATGGTTCCTTCAATTTTTCATTTGCTGAAAAACAAATGATACATCACTGTAGGAACTAATTGTGATAGGACCAATCTGTGCAATTGCACCACTAGCATTTCTTTATTCCATAGCCACAATTCTGAAAACGTGGTTTTACTGTACAAAACCACTAAATTCTACAGAAACCTCTGGATAGCACTCTCCTCCTCATCTATACTCCACTTTTTCCGCAGAACTGGGACTCAGGATAGCTTATGGTTAAAATCGATACAGGTAAAACATACAAACACTTGACATTAAAATAGAATTAAACTATTAACAACATTGAAAACAATGTAAAACATGCAATTAAAAGGATAAAAAGCAATTTTAATAACAATACAATTAAAACAATACCTTAAAAGTCTTTTTCTTTAAAACCTTCAGTTCTCTGAAGCCTGTTAAAATAGAAAGGTTTAGTTTGCCATTGGAAGGACAACTAGGAGTGCGCCATTCTAGCCTCCCTAACAAGGGAGTGCTAGAGCCTAGAGGCAGCCATAGAAAAAGCCCTATCTCCCATTCCCACCTTCTGTACCTGTGAAGGTGGTAGGACTGGGAGAAGGGCATCTCCTGATGACCTCAGGGACAGGTGCACTTGTACGGGGAGAAATGGTCTGTCTGGTAGCCTTGGCCTAAGTTAAATGACGCTTTATAGGTCATAACTGGCACTTTGAATTGTGCCTGGAAGAAGTCTGTAGTTAGTAGAACTGTTGTCACCAAGGGCATTTTATGGTCCCTGTAACCAGATCCAGTTAATAATTTGGCTACAGCCTTTTGTACCAACTGGAGTTTCTGAGCACTCTTCAAAGGTGGCATGTTAAATTAATCCAAAAGGGTTGTAACTAAGGCCATTTCTGTACTATGCTGTAATAGTGCTATTATTCCGCTTTCAACATCCTGTGGAATTCTGGGGTTTGTAGCTTACTGAGCTCTCTGGCTGAGAATTCCAAATGCCTCTCCCTAAACTGAAAACCCCAGGATTCCATAGGATGTTGAAAGTGGAATAACAGCGCTATAACAGTGTAGTGAGGAAATGGCCTAAGGCGTGTATCATTGGGGCTAGATCAGGTATCTACTGTTGATGCACAAACTTTAAATGGGCAAAAGTACTCCTGGCCACTGCTGCACTCCATGTTCAAGGGTGAGTCAAGACAGATTATTAACTTATTAATTTTATTTATTTATTTATTTATACAATGGTGTCCACCCCAATATCACCATCATCCTTTTCAGCACAGGAACAGTGTGGCCAGTAACATGAGTGGGGCCAGATACCTGTGGTTGTCACAGTGATCATTATCTCCTGAGCCACTCCTGGCAGGACAGCCTCAGTGTGGATATTGAAGTCCTACAGCACCATCAGCCAGAGAGTTTCAATAACAGCCCTGAGATCAACCTGGCTACCTCAGGAACGGAGACTACTCAGCAGTGACATGAGTGGTACACCAACAGAATCCCTATTTGGTCCTGGCTATCTACTTTCAAGCATACACACTCTAAATCTCCTTTCCGTGTGACAGAGAACCTGGTAAGGGAGTGGAATCATTGCATTTGCACCTCCATACCCCCAGGACTTGCCTAGTGCTGCACAGAGTATCTGGGCTGAGAGAGGTTAACCCCACAGCCTAATCCAGCCATGCCTCTGTGATATAAACCAGGTCAGTATGCTCATCCAGAATCAAATACTGGATAGCTGCTGTTTTCATAGACACTGATGTGGCATTCAACAGCAGGATTTTCAAACCATGGACACTGTCACCAAGTCTGTCTAGGCTATTTCAGCTTGGAAGTTCTAATAATACAATGAGAGCAAATGTAATCTAGTTGCTATTAGGCCCATCATAAATTTTGACATGCTTGAGTTTTTATGAATTTAGCCTTGTGTTACCAGCTTAACCACTGTCTTTGCTTTAGTGTTTTACCTGACACCAACCTATTCAAGGTGTGTTGACTTGCAGATTGTAATAGGATAGCTATTATATTTTTCCAGTTTCTGACCCTGCACATTTAATGCGTTAAAAGTTAAATATTAAATGCACATTTTCAATGAATAATATGTTAAACTTCAATTAAAAATAATTGTTTACTGTGTTATGGAGGGCTAACTTTAAGATGGCAGCTGGAATCCTGTCTAAGATGTGTAAGCACTGTAGTTACAATGCTAATGCAGTGAATCCCACAATCTCTACTTATTGGGAAGCAGCCATTGCAGTCAACAGGGGTCTGTTTCTTTGTCACTTGGGAAGCAGGTGGCTGTAATTTCAGTCCCCTGCCATGAGTGATCTCTAATGTGGCAAGCAGAGACAGGGTCCCTGTCACAATTCTTCCTCGTGCTGAAGATCACTCATGTGAGGGGATGGGGTAGAACCATCAAACTGCTGTTTCCCAATTGATATGGAATAGACCTCCCCCCATTGAACACAGTAGCTGCTTCTTGGTAAGTGGAGACTGGGTGATTTCCATGACCCCTATGTAGCCCCTTAATTAAGGGCTATGAAGGGACCATGAATAAGTAACAGTCATGAGCGTGTACCTTTAGGCATTTGTAATTGCCATATAGGAAACTTTCCATCATTTATTGCCAGAGAAATTGTATAAAGTTGTTTGGGCACAGAACCCACTAACTAGAAACAGAGATAGTACTTCTTTTTTGCTGGAAAGAAGCCAGTGGCACCAGCTGGACTTCTAAGGGGAGGGCATTCAATAATTGAGGTACTACAAGTAAGAAAACTCTTTCCCATGTCCTCCCACTTTCTTTTGTCTCCACTGGTGGGTCACAGAATAGAGTACCACTTGTTATACAAAGAGTGAAGCCTTGTGTCTTGTAGAAAAAAGAAGGAACCCATCCAGGGAAAATTTATCTCATAATGCGCCTTAATCCTGCTTGGGACAGGAAGACTGAGCAAGAAGTTAGTGGCCTCTAATTCTTGGCTCTTTTCATATGCACTAAGGCTTGTTTTCCTTATTTGATAATGGTCAAATAAGGAAATACCAGCTTCAATATACATACTACATCAGTCTGTTTAGAAAGGAGCAGTCTTATGGACTTCTTCCTATGGTGCTTCCTATGGCTGTTTCCTAAGCCAATTGATAGAGGAAATGACTTATCTCTAGATCAATGGTTATAGCTATGCTGAGCATGAGTATGATATGAGACAAAGGCCTATATTATGTTGTTATAGGTAGGAATTGTCTATAGAAGCCCTATGCCTAGACAACGTTAAGTCTATATTAGAATGTGCCTAGACTATGGAAAGTCTATGTGATATGATGAACTTCTACAAGGAGACTATATAAATGTATAAACTGATAGGTGTGCTAGAAAGGTTATCAAGCTACTTGCTTATTCTTCTGTTCCATAAATGTCCTTAAATTTCAAAGCTTAAGAGATGCTTAAGGGGAAGGTTGATGTTGATCTGCTTATTCTACAACACTGTTGTTTACAACCTTGGGAGCACAGCTGACCAAAACGGTAAACTAGAAGGAACTCCAGCAAGACAGATAGACAGACAAATGGCAAACAGGCTCCAGTCCCTCAACAAAGAGATGAGGTGAGGGACCCATACCTATTTTGAAGGTCTCAGGGGGATCTGCCTAGAAACCCATTTGTGCTTACGCTTGATGTAAATAAATAAATAAATAAATAAATAAATAAATTTATTTCTATGCTGCTTCTCATTTTAAAAAATCTCAAAATTGTTTGCAGTATCTTATGACTTCAGGTGTTCATTAGACTAGATGTAGGAAGTTTTATTAGCTTTGGTCCTCCATTTGTTGTAGTGTTATTTGTTGATTGATATTTTTCTGGACTGAGTCAAATATTGCCAGACCAGCTACATTTTCTCTGCCACCAATCAATTCAAGGCACATTAGAGTTATATCTGTCACAGTCTCAGGAGGAACTGCCTAAAAAGGCACATCACTAATTGTGGGATATAAACTCTTTTAATGACTCTGATCCTGCCCAGTCACTGCAGTATGTTCATTGGGCTAGAAACTGGAGAGTGTATTGATTCACCCCACATGTCATGTATTGTTAACCGGTGACTGATGACCCTGAAGGCCAATGGATATACAGTACCTCCATTTTGTTGTTGTTGTTATTACTATTGCTTCTTAATAGAAAATGTGTAGATTGTGGGCCTTCTTTTCTTTTCTTGTTTGTTTGTTTTTTTGTTGCATCTTCATGCTTCTCATATAGGTTGTGGAAGATGAGTGTTATGCTATATTAAGTGATGACTGAACTGTTGGCTTTATCAATTTTTTTTTCCTGGCATTTTCCTCACAATCGACTGGTCTATACTTGTTACGCTCCTTCATCTAGTTCAATGGTGGGGTATCTTTTTTCTTTTTTTTCTTTTAAACTCAGGGCTGAATCTTTTCAGGCAAAAATGTCTGAATCTTTACAGCAGGTGGGGCCACAGCTTAGCATGAGCGGAGATGATTCACTGTGGTCATGTATTCGACATGTTTCTTGGTCAGAAGCCATCCATTGGAAATAATATTTGAAAATATTTTTAAAAATGGTCAAAACCCATGTTTTCTGTGTGTCAAGAGGCCCTGATAAGAAGAATCTTGGGTTGATGACAACCTTTGCAGTTCGGGACTTGTTTTGCACCGAGAACAGCATTTTCTATACAGGAAACAGTATTTTTTCATGGAAAATTATATTTCCATGTGGACCTATTAATTCCTGTGCATAAAATATTGTTTTCTGTGCAGTCAAAAGCTGTAATTGGGGATTAGTTCTGCATAAAATTTACACATGGTTAATTTGCATAGAAGCAAAAGCAAAATAGGAGACAAAGCTCCACATGCCGAAAGATGGTCACTTGCTTTGTTTTAAAATGCTTTCTACTGTAGGTTTTTTAAAACAAATAAAGCAAGTGACCTTCTGTTAGCATGTGGAGCTTTGTCTCCTGTTTTGCTTTTACTTTTCATATGTACTCATCAGTTCTCTCTTCTTGGTTTGCATAGAAAACAACACATTCTGTGCAGGAAACAGCATTTTCTGTGCAGAAGTTGATATTTCTGTGTTGAATTTTTTTTCCACAGAGAAAATGCTGTTTCATGTGCAGAAAATACTGTTTTCTATGCACATCAACCACGTGCTTTTTTTTTTTTCTGGCAGAACAAATCCTCAATTACAGTTTTTTTTTTTATGGGCAGGAAGCAACATTTTCTGCACAGGAATTAATAGCCATGCATTGAAATATTATTTTCCACACTGAAAATGCCGTTTCCTTCACAGAAAATGCTATTTTCTGCACAAAAATGGCCATGTACAAATTTTACACAGAATCAGCCCCAAATTGTGAATAGCTTTTGAAAACTGTGTGGTTTCCAAAGACTTTCTTGCAGCAGGAAGCAAATTATTAAAATTGCTCATTGCTACCTCTGAGAAAAAACTTAGGCCATTTCTGCAGTACACTGTTATAGTGCTATTATTCCACTTTCCACATCCTATGGAATCCTGGGGTTTGCAGTTTAGGGAGGAGCATTTAGAATTCTCAGCCAGAGAGTTTTTTGGCCTCAGTAAACTACAGATCCCAGAATTCCATAGGAAATTCTGTTGGAAGTGGAATAATAACACTATAACAGTGTACTGCAGAAATGGCCTTGGGAAATAATTACATTCCTACCATAAATTCATTTTTTTAAAGTATTTAGCAGATCCAAACCTTAATAAGGTGCTCTCCCTTCATTTAGTCTTCAGAAATCAGCTGTACTCTGTCCAATTCATCTGCACTCTGAAATATTCAGAATTCAAAATGAATGCTATATAAAATAAAAGCACCACATGTATGCCCACATAAAATTATCACCATTAGTTTCAAGAACAATAAGCATTATGTTATGGGGAAAAAAGTTCTTCAAATACTCTGAATTGGAAAAGGCTCCTTGTGCCTTATACAAGATATGTGGGGGAGAATTTTGCTATGTTTTTACTCCCCTCCATGTGATTTAGAGCCAGTAGGAGGTCTTTATCAAAACCAGAAGTCACCAGAAGTCACCTCTAGTTTTGAACACACTCAGAGTATAAGACAAGTTCAGAGACAAAACAAATTTGCCCACATGCTCTCTAGAGGGCACAAGGAGCCTTTTCAATTAAAAATAAAAATAGATATGGATAAATGAGGGGATGGGTCTGGGACTGGGCTAATGCTAGGGCCGGTTCTGATAGAACTGGACAATAGAAAAAGATGGGATATAAATCTAACAACAGCAACAATAAGAAGTACAGGTACTCTGTTTTGGGGAAAAAAACAACAAATAGCAAGGTGCTTGACAATATTACAGTATTAAATATTTAATAATATGTTTTTCTATTTGACATGTAAAAGCAATTCACTGTATAATTTATCTATGTGTGTGTGTGTGTGTATAAATATAAATATAAATATAAATATAAATGGTTTTCAAATAATTCTTTGCTATTTCAGAGTAAAAGCAAGCCATTAAATAAACTTTTATTATATTAATGTTTATTATTATTATAAATTCTCCTGGGGAGCTATCGTAGCTATTGAAACATCCTCCATTCAAATGAATTTTGGTGGAGCAGTATTAGAGAAAATACTGACAGTTCTAGTTCTGTATTTGTTGTGTGTGTGCGATTGTGTGTCTCTCTAGCGCTAAACACATCAGACAGAAATTCATTTCACTAAAAATGAAGATAATTTGCTTCCAAGTAGTCTCTTGAGCATGAGATTTGAAAGTCCTAGAGCTGAATTCAGTCAATACCTGTGTCAGAACAACCCCAACAGTTTAGGTCTGCCATCCTTAATGTTCTTCAAATGAAGAAAAGCTGTGAGCCACTGAGAGATAAAAAATCTACTGTGTTCAGAGTGCAATCTGTGGGATTTGATGTGAGTGTAAAAAGCATCTTAAAAGTTTAAAAGTATTTCAGTGTATTGTGAATTTAAAATCCTAAGCAGTCTCTCTTGTATTTTTCCTGTACACCCCAAAAATACCCTGGGCTTACAGAGGCATGAAAAACACTCCATTGTGACATATGGAAGGCTCATGATTTGGGGCCATCTTCTGCTCAAACATGCTTTGTGAGGTTTCAATCTTGTAAACTTTTCTGTCTTCCACATTGTCAGGGCCAGTTAGGGTCCAATAAGGATCTCACTTTGTTTCATTTACTTTCTCATGTTTTTCTATGCCATCCAGTTTTGAACTACTGCAACAACTCGTTTACATAGAATGGGAAAGCGGATTTCAGACCTATGAGCCTAATTCAACAGGAGATGTTCCCCTTCCAGCTCAGAAGCTTCCATATTTTTAATCAGTGTTTAAAGATCAAATATAGAATGTTATTGAAAACTTGGGAAGGTTTTGCAGTGAAATGAACTCTGCATTTGGAAAAATTTGGATGGAACAGGAGGGTTTTTTTTTGGAGATTGACAAAGTTTTGTGAGGCACATGAGTTCAGGTTTGCAGACTTGCAAATTTTACATGGAACAGAGACTTTTGTTTGCAGACTGGCACAGTTTTAGATAACCCAGGGGCATAGATTTGCAGACTAGGAAGGTTTTGTAAGGTACAAGTCAGCAGACTAGGAAGGTTTACATAGCCCAAGAGCCTCGGTCTGAGGGCTGGCGACGTATTAAATGGCACAGAATTTCATACTTGTATTCTGGCAAAGTTTTTCATGGCAGAGGCTGACAAGATTTCTTATGGCACTAGTGTTCTCATTTGCAGAAAGGTAATGCTTTGCAAGGATGAAAACTGTTGCAAGAAATTGGCAGCATTTTCATCTGACCACACCTTTTTTGCACTGGCCTTGTCAAAATGGGAATTTGATCTCTAGGCTGGAAGGTGAACCTCACCCTTGGCACAGAATAAGATGGAAAATTGAAAAAACAAACAAAAACCCTACATGTGATTCCATTTGGAATTACAAATATTTTTTTAAAAAACTGTAAAAACAGCTGTTACTTACCAATCCCCTCATCAGCACCTGATTACATGAAGAGAGTGGTTGACTCTTTTCTCCCACATCACAATCTTGATGAACTCACCCTTCTCAGTGCTCTTTGGAAGGGGAGAAAAACTCCCACTGGCACCTCTGTGGCCCTTTCCGCATCTTACCTTGATAGCGCGACGAACCAGAGCCCTCACGATATTGCTAATATCGCAAGAGGCTCAGTAGAGACCCCCTTGTAGTCCGCATACAGCAGGGCATTGGCGAGAGAGCACCGGTCCCCACCCGGTGGCTTGTCCGCATGTCGGCGTCCTGGGCCACGCCTAGGTCCCGCCTTGTCCCCGCCCCACTGCCCCTGATTGGGTGGTGGTGTTTCTTTCTTTTTTTTTTTTTTGCCGGCTATCGTGCTAACGTTAGCATGATAGATCCTGCCAACAGGCTGTTTCGTACTATGTTGGTAACGTGCTAATGATAGCGCCGTTTTTTTTTTAAAAAAACAGTCGGCCGGACCCCGAGGGCTGCTGTCATCTCGAGTGTGAGTGGCGACGCAGCCCTCGGTGGCCTCTTGTTGCGACGTGTCATGCAGTGTTCCCTGCTGCGATGGGGGCAGTGGCCGGCCTGCTGGTGGGAGGAGCATCCCCTGGGAGTTGCTGCGTGAGGGAAAGGCAGCAGAGACTGCCCACACCCTGCCCACTCCTGGGTCCTTCCTGGAAGCACACCGGATAATGGCTCCGCAGGGCCTCTGGTCGCGCGACCGATGCATGAAAGGGAGGTTATTTCAGGCGAAAATAAGAAAACACGCTATCAGCACTATCCGTGGCTGTGATAGCACCTGGTTCGCCAGAACGTCATGCAGTACAGCGGCTCGTGAAGGGGGGAGGGAGCATGCCTAATACGTTTTAAAAACGCCATGCGAAAAGGGCCCGTGTTGAGTGATGCTGGGTCTCAGGTTATGACTTCAAGCATATGCTTGAAGTCTTATTGATCACCTTGTTATCTTGTAAAGTTCCAAACACCTTGCAAGTCATAATTTTATCATCAACAGAATCTTAATACTGGATCCATTTCCCTGTGCCTATACATTCACTATGTTACCTAATATAGCAAGCCATCATTTTCTGTGGATTGAAAACCTGAAAATCCAAAGGATTATATAACAACTGAATTATCATTGAGGTATCCTGAAATGCTGTTGTTCAAACATATTGAGAAAATGTGTATGTGCTAGCCCCTCTTCTCTCCATCTCTGTTTTTGCCACCCCTTCCCCTAGTTCGGGACTCAAAATGGCTTCCTATAGTTAAAAGAGATATAGCTAAAAGGTCACATTAAAGATGTAATTAAACTATCAATAAAATTAAAACCAGTTAAAAACATAACCATTACAAGGAAAACAAAAAATAGACAATGGAGCATGTTGTGCAAGGCACATTCCCCTTGAACAATCACTCTTCAAAAGCCTGCTGAAACAAAAAAAGCCTTCATTTGTCTACAGCAAGGCAGCAAAGAGAGTGCCTGTCTCATGGAAGGTAATGCTGGAGCTTGGGAGCAGCCACTGAGAAGGCACTCTACTAAGTTACCACAAGATGCCCCTGTGAGAATGCTGAGACAGAAAGAGGATCTCCCAGAAGATCTCAAAACATGGCAAGGCCCATAAAGGAAAACACAGTCCTTCAGATAACCTGGACCTTCAGAAACAGAAGGCCTCCTCTATTCTTGGGAGTGATGGTAGTTTTGGGAAGCCACAATACATAGAGCATGACAGAAACAGAGAAAGAGTGAGATGGAACTAATGCATTTCCCTTTCTTCTAGAATTATGGAATCATAGAGCTGGAAGAGACCACAAGAGCCATCAAGTCCAACCCCCAGCCATATGGGAATACACCATCAAAGCATTCCTGATGGATAGCCACGCAGCCTCTGTTTAAAAACCTCCAAAGGAGGAGACTCTACCACACTCTGAGGCAATGCATTCCACTGTTGGACTGCTCTTACTGTCAGGACATTCTTCCTAACGTTTAGATGGAATCTCTTTTCCTGAAGTTTGAAGCCATTGCTCTGTTTCCTAGCCTCTGGACCAATAGAAAACAGGCTTGCTCCATGCACCATATGACATCCCTTCAACTGTTTAAACATAGCTATCATATTACTTCTTAACCTTCTCTTCTCAAGACTAAACATACCCAGCTCCCTAAGTTGTTCTTCATAAGGCATGGTTTCCAAACCTTATTTTGGTTGCCCTCCTCTGGACACATTTCAGCTTGGCAATATATTTCCTGAACTGTTGTGCCCGGAATTGGACATAGTATTCCACCAAAGCAGAAAAGAGTGGTACTATTGCTTCCCTTGACCTAGACACTATACTCCTATTGATGCAGCCCAGAATTTCATTTGCTTTTTTAGCTGCCACATCACACTGCTGACTCAATATATCTGTCTTTAAGCAACACTGTTTTAAAAGGTCTGATTAGTGCTTGACTTAATCATTTACCCTTGTATAATTGACGTACTGTGGATAAAGCATGACGGTATCTGAAGTGATAGCAGTATGCTTAATTTTGAGAGGCACTGATGTCTCAGACACCCCGGCATTCATCACTTAACAAGAGCAAAACTGAGAGTTGAACTGCATGCGTGAACAAGACTCTAGAGATGCCCCAAATAGACTGCTCCTATTGCCACAAGTGCAATGCTTTTCACAGGAGGCAGATCACATATTCAACTGAGAGGTGTGAATTAACTAAGCGACAAAAAAAATCAAGGAATGTGAGAATCAGCCCCATGTAGGTCTGTAATTCACTCCAGTAATGATGAAACTGCTGTCCAGATAACATCTGTTTATACTTTCATACAGAGTAACTGCTTCAGTCCCCCCCACCCCGGCCGGCCTTTCTTTCTGCTGCCACTTTTATTCTATAATATATGCACTAGGGAAATAATGTGTACTATATACCTGTGGGTGTAGAACTGCAAGTACCATTTTGGGCCTAATTGGGGTGCAAAGTTGCATGATTGCAGGTGGCAGTGGCTAGAAATGTAATTACGGTAATTGCATACGTTCCTAAAGTTTTAGTCCTACTGTCCAGAATAATGTACACTTGCCAGTTGTTTTATTGAAGGTTTGCTGTTGCACATCTGTAGTTAGGTATTAGAAAGCTTTTTAGGCTCTCTCAAAATGTCTGTAGTTAGGGATAAGAAAGCATTTTCAACTGAAACAGGCAAAGCTAGTTTAATAAGTTTTGAACATTTTTTTTAAAAGAAGGAAGCCTTTATAAATGGGAAAGTGGATTTTGTTCCTTGCAAGAAACTCAGCTCTTTTGTGAAACTTTTCTATATGTCGCAGGCAAATTAGATGTGATGTGTGAGAGACAGGAATAGGATCTCTCTTTACAAAAATTAATTAGCAGCCTAAGCAGAGATTTTGAAGATTGGGGAAGTTGTAGTTTGGGAGAAAGAAACTGGAAACTTGTTAATGACTGGCAGAAGTCTTGCTTATGTAGACACAACTCTTTTATAAGCTGAGGCATAGCAATGGCAGAGGGATACCAGTGAACACTGCTAAACCGTACGTCCCTTAATGAAAGCAGGCGGTGGGAAAGTTCAAACTACATGCACAAAAGAGATAGAATTTGCCATCTTTTTATTTTTTTAAAAAACTTATGGAACCTGCACAGATCAGATATAGATGTACCTATTTATAATTGTACCCAGCCATAATGTTGGGAGCTGAAAATGCTAAGAACCACTTCTGGGACTTTCTGTAGATGGAGCTCATGCAAAACACGCATAAAACAGAACACGTATCTATAGTGTTCCTTGCCATATTTTTTTGTGGATTTATGTAGAAAATTTTTCTACTAATACTGCTTTGAGTTTTAAATTTTTTGCTTGTATGTTTGTCCTTTACTTCTGCATAGTGTTCACCTTCACTCTTCAAACTGGGATTGAAAGGGGTTTTAGCAAGATGGCATACCTCTGTCAGTGGAACTTTTCTGTTGATGAAATATTCTTCAATGCTCTCATGTTCAGTTTTGAACTCTTCCTTTGTTCCATATAGAGGATAATTAGAATCAGCTGCCTGCTTTCAAAATGGCCTTATTCAGTGCCATTTTATTGATAAACCACAGTAATAATTTCAAGGAAAAAGCAGAATTCAGGATACATTCCCCTGTCATTCTTCTTCTTATTCTAGGCATCAAAATTATTCTTCTATCAAAACATAACAATTGTTATGAATGATATCATAATACTGTGAACTGCTTAAGAGCTTCCACTTTAAAATTGTAATGGGCCATGCAGATAGAAGGGTGGGTGGGGGGAGGCTAAAAGCATAAATTGAAGATAATCAATGTGAATAGACCTTACCCATTGTGCAGCTTGAATAGGATAAGCACACATTATCTGGCATAATTGGTTCATGTGATTTTCTAATTGAAGAGAAGAAGTAATTAGAGCCTAATTGAAGCAAAGTAACACAATGTCTGTCAGCATTTCTCCTGCTTCCACACATTATATTATTAGCTGCCATCTTTTACATTGGGTGGACCAAACACACACATATACAAGAGAAACAAAACTTAAAAAAAAAAAGAGCCCCAAACTGTCATGCTGAACAAGACTTTGGATTCCTAATCCTCAGTGCAAAGATACAGATAAAAGAAAGGAAAAGCAAACAAGGTTGGGATTAACAATGAAAATGGTGTCCTTATGAATGTCTCCAAGTACAGAATGCCCAATCTGTCCCATCAAGAAATGAATTGCATTTCATAAAATTCAACAATAATTTTATATGTTGAGGTCACTTTAGCTTCCCTTTAGCTTTTAGCTTCCCGCTTTAGCTTTTATTTAGAAATAAAAATTCCTTGTTAGTTTTAATTTAGCAAGATCATTTCCCATTCTGCATGCCAGCAGGTCTAAGCTTCATCTGAGGCAGGAATCATCAATACTGAATGACACTAGTGGCCTGTGATCTGACCAGTGGGTGGTGTCTCACTCTATGGTGGGTGAGGTACCTACTGGTCATACCATGGGCTGCCACTGGTGAACACACATTTCAATCAAAGTCAAGGCAATTCAGTGCTAATTAGTTGACCACACAATATATGTATCAAGGACATAAGATGTATATAGCAAGAGGAGAATGCTTGTGGGCATATATAGGTTCAGATTTTGCACCTGTATTTCAGTTCCATCCCATCTCCCCCCTCGGCTCTTGCTGGACTTGCCTTCCTGCTATGGGCTTCCAACACGATCTTGTAATGGCTGGAGAAGAATGGTAGTGATAGAGGAGGAGGAGCAACTTGCTATGTCCCTATAGCTGGCTGCACAATGACCTCGTCTTTCTCCAGGACCTCCAGATGACCCCTAGGATGTCAGTGTTGTGTGACAGTTATGGAGATGAAGCCAGCAGCAGCTCCGTTGTCCCCCTCCACTACTTGACAATGCTGGAGGGGGGCATAGGAGGAAAGTGAGTTTTGGGGCTGTGGGGCCATTATTGGGAAGAGGTAGTTAATTTCTCCCTCTGCAGTGCCTCCTCCCAAAGACATATGCAAAGACTATGCATACCTGATGTATGTCCCTAGTAGGATGCCTGTCATAGAGTCTCAGCTACAATCAGTCTCCATACATTTGGGACTAGCAGTTCTGTTTCCCAGATACAGGATATGATTTTAAAAGGATTGTCTCATCTACATCTTTAGAGGAGAAATATACCTCTAACAGTTGCTTGGGACACTTATCAGGGATGGCCCAGATATGTTCCTCCACAATCTTTTTGAAATTCTGCAGTAGCTGAACTTTCCTAAGAAGGGCATCGTAATAACCACTTCAACAGCTTTGAAAATGTCCTCTTCCTGGTCACCTGAGAAGGCAGTGGCTTTTAGAGAAGGGCCATTTCCACCCTATACTGTTATAATGCTATTATTCCACTTGAGGACTTGAGTGTATGGCCTGGATTATACAAGAGGAGGTGATCCTGTGATCCTGTGGGTAATCTGGACCCAGACCATGTACAGGTTATAAGGTAACAACTAGCATTTTGTACCTTGCCTGGAAACTAACTGGCAGCCAGTGGGATGATTTTAATATTGGTGTGATATGATCACTTCTAGATGTACCAATAGCCAATCTCACTGCCCTGTTTTGAATTAACTGTAGTCTCTAAACTTGGTACAAAGGTGGGCCTATGTAAAGTGGATTGCAGAAATCTAGCCTTGAATTGTACCAGTGCATACACTACCATCTTTAGATCCTCCAGCTATAGGAAGGGCTACAGCAGCATAAAAGCCAAAGCTGACAATAGGCAGTCCTGGTCGTTGGATCTACCTGAGCTGTCATTTGGAATGATGGTTCCAGAAACACTCCCAGGCTGTGAACACAGTCTTTCAGGTGGAGTGTAACCCTATCCAGGACTGGTTGACACACCTCGAAACCCAGGTCAGGACTCTTGGCAGTAAGCGTCTGAATTCAGCTTCACTTTGTTTTCCAGGTATTCATTCACAAGAGACACACTATCCTTAGCAGATGCTGTTTTTGAAGGCATGGAGAAATATATTTGGGTATCATCAAAATACTGACAGTACTCTGCCTCATGCCTTCAGATGATCTCTCCCAGTAGTTTCATGTAGATGTTAAACAGCATTCAGGATATTACAACAACTTGTGGTATGCCATATAATGGCTCTTTTTTTGAGGAGCAGCTGTGCCCAGGTACCACCATTTGGAATCTACTCAAGAGATAGGACTGGAACTACTGAAGTATAGTGCCTCCAATTGCCAGAACCCCCAGACATTCCAGAAAGATACCATGGCCAATGGTATCACATGCCTCTGGGAGGTTCAAAAGCACCAGCAAGGAAATGCTTCCCCATCAATGCCTGTGCAAAGATCATTCACTAAGGCAACCATAGCATTCTCAACTCCAGATATGGATATCCTGCTCTGAAGCTAGTTTGAAATGGGTCTAGATAACTAGTATAGTCCCAGACTCTGTGGAGTTGGGAGGCAACTGTCCTCTTAATTATCATGCCCACAAAAGGGAACATTGATATTGGTCTATAGTTTTTAAGATTCAGAGGGCCCAGCGAGGGCTTTTTAAGAAGCAGTGATATCAGCACTTATTTTAAACAAGATGGAAAATTGCCCTCCATGAGAGGTGCATTCAGAATATAACAGAGATCTGACTGCAGCTCCTTCCTGGATGACCAGCCAGGAAGGATTGGGGCCCTTTTCGCATCTTACCTTTTCCCGCTGCCATCTTGCAGGGATTGCACGAAAAGCCTCTTGTGGAAGGGAATCACATCCCCTGCACTTCCCTCTGCACCAGCTCCGTGCTGGATGGAAGGAAGCGTGATAGCTCCACCCCTTCCTTCTGCAGAGCAGCCAGCTACTTTCCCGGGCTGCGCTGGGGGAGGAAGTGTGGCTATCCTGAGGTTCTGCATGCCAGGTAAGTGCGGGAGGGATGTGGGAGGAATGTGCAATCATGGGTCATTTTTGGCAAAGAGTCAAAAATGATATAATCCGTGATTGCTGCGGGATCGCTACGGGAGCACCGCGCAATTGCGAGAATATCATGCAGGACCATCCTCGTGATCTTGCAGCGCTCCCATGGCCATTTCATGTGGGAAATGGCATGCGAAAAGGGCCAGAGATCAGGAGAACAAGTTGTCTTCCTTACTTGTCTTCGCATTTGTCTACATCTGGAGTACTCACCAACTGAAACTGATCTGGTGTAATCCACTCATGGAGTTGCTGGAAACTCTATTATCAATTTCTGCTATAACAATGACATTTAAGTTGGCTCTTAACTGAGGGATTTTATCTGGCAGTCAATGAGTTTACTCTAGCTGGAACTAACCATTGCATTTAGGCTAGAATCCAGAACAAAACAGAGATCTCTTCTCTATTACACAAGGATGTCTAAAAAATTCCATCTCCTTGTCTCTGCTCAGTTCAGAATAATGGTCCAGTTTCCACTTCAGTGGTGTGCCTCAGATCTTCCCTCATGTAAATCTATTGTTTCAGTCTATTAAGAAAATATGTAAGACCTCCACATGCCTAAAAAATGTATACATTTAGTGGTTTCTTATTTGTTGCCCAAGAAGTTGCCAAGCAGAATAATGTATCTGGGAAATTGTCTGGAATGATCAAAGGTCATATTGTTTGACTGATGGTGAAATGGGAGTTTCATGGATTGACTGATGGTGCTATATAAAGAATCAGACAAAGAATGAGCATGGTGGCACTTACATATTGTGTTTTGCTGAATATCCTGAAGAAACCCCCATCAGTTAAGAAAGCTAGCCTTCCTTGCTTCAGCCCCAGCAATGTCAACCTAGCAGTTGGGGGGTCAAGCACCACCTTTCCCATAGAAAATCAAGATAATGGGCATAATTTTTAATTTAGTTTTTCATGGCTGTTCACATCCCTTTCCAGTGCTAGGGAGGAGGACAAAAAAATACGCCAAGATTTTTGTATTTAGCAGAGAAGATGTCACAAACAATATTGGACCCTTGATCATTGCTATTGTTTAGAATAGTTGTGCTTTTAAAATAAGGATATAAGTCTTCAAGAACTTCAAATATCATCTCTCTTCTGGGCATGATTAGAAGAATTTTTGTGCATTTTTCCATGACCTTTTAAAAAAATATCCAAAAACTTTGCAGAATACTTTTGAATAAAACAACAGCAATATTTGTGGTTTTTCAATCCAAACAAATTTTTCACAAGAGGTCCTGAATTTCACTAAATATTATGGTGGTTGGCCATTTTCTAATTTGTGAGTATTTTTTATATTCCTAGCTTTAAAATTGTTTAGCAACTTACAAGCAGATACAACTTGCACCAAGCAGGCTTCTTTGGCAGATCAGAATCATGCTAACAATGACTCAAATTTACTTCCTATAGCTGCAATATTCAAAGCCATTACTCAAGAGTAAGCTCTTTCCGTTGTGCTGTTCCACAATGGTTAAATTGGCCCTCAGCAGACTCAAATCTGGCTGCATCCAATGACATGGCTTTGTCATTGTGTGATCACCGACATTGTGCCATTATTAATTGAACAGATTGAATTCATCTTAATAGTTTGCCCCCCTCTTGGCTTTAGACAAAAGCTTCATTCTTTCCTTATGCTCAATTGCTCCCATAAATGGTTCATTAACACTTTCTTTTGGTGGATGTAGCAGCTGTTCCAGTTTCTTTGCTCCTTTTTGGTATTACAGCTGAAATCTATTTCCTGGGTGTTAACCATTTTTTTCCTCCTAGAAAGGCATTCATCCTGAATTATAGGACAAAGGGAACAAGGAAGATGGGGGATGAGTGTTGAATAGCATTGAGCTCAGGAAAGTTGAATAAACCCTTCAGCATCCTGTTTATCTACTTCTTCCTTTTTCTGATCCATTTTTTTTATGATGTACAATTTTCTTCTTAGATACTTCAAGTCAAATGTTGAGCACAAATTACAGAGTAAAAGCTTCTGAAAACAATCATACAACACTGTGACTTCAGCATTATATGAAGTCTCAGCAGGTTCACTGTATGGCAAATGTGCTAAGAGGCAACAAAGGGTTTCAGAAAAATCTGAAATCTACATGCTTAACCCGAAGCATGCTCAGGGCCTTTCATGGATCCTGGAAGAGTGGAAGCAGGCACTCAGCGTCAAGATGACCAAGACTCTTGTGTAGTTGAGCTCTCTGAGAACTACCACTCAGAAATGCCCCAGCTTATAGAGAACTTTGCATTCACTCAGTAAGGTCTTGTATATTTTTCCCTTCTTTTGATGTGTTAATTTAGTTCTTTAAACAGTTTCATGACATTTAATATATTATTTTGTCATTGTCTTTATGGTACTCTCAGTGTTAACTGCTTTAGATCGTGCTATTATTATTATTATTATTATTATTATTATTATTATTAGTGATTTTATTGTTTTGTAAAAGCATACATGCAAGTACACAAAATTAATAATGACCTGCCCACCAGCCGTATGCCACCCACCTTTAAAAGCAGTTCTGGGGTTCTTTGTGTCTTCTAAATGATTTTGGAAACACCTAAATTTAGATTTTTCTGAGCGGCAAGTAACAGTGTTTGTCTTTTGCAGCAAAAACAACTGTTTTGTGGCAACTTAAAAACTCACTAGTTTTATTCAGCATAAGCTTTCATGGACAGCCCATTCCATTTATCTGTTGAAGTGTTCTGCTTTCCATAAAAACGTATGCCAGATAAGACCTGTTCTTCTTTAGGGTCCCACATGACTTTTTATTTTCAGTGGCTGGAATCCTGCATGGTATTTACGTATGTGTTAAGTATCACAGTTATGGTGCTACACAGCAAATTTTGGCTCAGCCCCTACAGTCCTCACTTGCCAAGCAGCAGTTGCTGGAATCAAAGGGGGGTCTGATCCACTGTCACTCAGGAACCAGCTGACTGCCGTTCCCATCAACCCTCAGCTGAGCAATCCCGATTGTGACAGCCAGAAGTGAGTTTCATATCATAATTCCCCCTTGTGCTGGGAATCACTCACACAAGGGTGGGTGGGAATGGCAGTTAGCTGCTTCCTAAGTGACAGAGGAACAGACCCCTGTCACTTGCAGTGGCTGCTGCCCAGTAAGTGGGACTGCAGAACTTTCATGGCCTTTATGTCATCCCCCAGATATTAACAGTAACAGTCATGAGTATATAACTCATTTGTAACTTCTTTGCAGGATTCCAGTCCTATCTTTCATTGTTGGTCCAGTATATTTATTAAATTTTTATCCCATCATTCTGCCCCCAACAACACTCCCGCTTCCAAGATGTTTATAAATCTGACTGAACTACTAGGATGTAAAGAACAGCATTGCTTTTTTTGTTGAATAGCAGTAATGTATTCTGCCAGATATTATTTCTTTGTATTTATTTCATGTATTTCTGTATCGCTTTGTGGCCCACAAGAGCTGCTGAGGCGATGAACAAATAAAAAAGCAATTAAAACAATTCAAAGATAAAAATATTTAAAAAACACATTCAAATACTTTTTAAAAACTCCTACGAGCAGTCTATGGCAACTTTGCCTATTTATTTCACAGAACCACTTTGAAGAATAGCCTTTTCTGATGGGAGAATTGTTATTCAGTTGTGAGTTATTATCATCAAGATTTAATCAGAAGGACTAGGAAGAGTCACGTTTTCATATCAGCAATAGTTCAGGTTCATTCAGGGCTTGATGAGATGATTAGCTGCAAATGGAAACACATGTAACAAGTAGACATGTGATCATTACTCACCATAGGTGCTGCCATGGTGAAAAGGATGCTGTCCTAGGATCAGCCTTCAGATCTAGGCATCCCTGAAAAGGCTTGGGAAGATAGGGGGGAAAAAAACCCCAAAAATGAGAAGGACATTTTTGAGATTGTTTGAAGACTTTACCAGCCTCAGAAGTGGTCCTATGTTCTTAGTAGAAGTGGGACTTATAAGAAAATGTTACAGTAGATCACCACGCCAAAAAGAGCTCCCTCTCTCACCCTGGTCAAGGCTCCAGCCAGCTTAGGAAAGGAACATTGCAGTCAGGATGTAGGCAGTTTCATAATGTGGCAACAACATCAGCTGGCTCTCATGTTGGTGCATCAACTCTGGTTCTGAATCTAAGGCCATTTCCGCACTAATAATAGTGCTATTATTCCACTTTCACCATCCTGTGGAATTCTGGGGTTTGTAGTTTACTGAGGCCAAAGAGCTCTCTGGCTGGGAATTCTAAATACCCCTCCCTAAACTGCAAACCCCAGGATTCCATAGGATGTGGCAAGTGGAATAATAATACTATAACAGTGCAGTGCAGAAATGGCCTAAACTTTAAAGCAGCTATCCAACGTGTTGGATCCCTCTGAAGTTCAGAGTAAAACCCAGAACAGATTCACCATGCCACTGACTTAGGAACCGCCAGCTGCCACTGTAAGACAGAAAGGCAACGTCCCCCCCTCCCCCAACTGCAATTTCATAGCGACAGAAATGGTATACAGGATTTAGGTTTTACAGCTCGTTGCTAAGTTTAAACCATGCCGGTTCACTGTGTGTTTATGTCTTCCTAAGGCAGTGTTGATCCTTGGCTTCACAATGGCATTCAGTGGGCCAAAATGAGATGTGTGCATCCTATGTATACTGGGAGTTGTAGCCAGACTTGCAGCTAGATATTTGTTAGAAAGTTTGGTAAAGGTAGAAGAAATCATAGAATTATAGAGCTGGAAGAGACTCCAAGGGCCATCCAGTCCAACCCCCTATCATGCAGGAACACACACTCAAAGCACCCCCAGCAAATGGCCATCCAACCTCTGTTTAAAGACCTCCAAAGAAGGAGACTCCACCATACTCTGAGGCAGTGGATTCCACTGCTGAATTGCTCTTACCGTTCTTACTGAGGAAAAGAAGTGTGGGAATGGGGCTAAGAAGAATCAGAGGATAAGGCTGGCAAACACTTTTCAATATGCTGCAGAGATGAAAGCTATCAGAGTTACTTGTACTGCAAAGTGGCATTTGGAGCAACCTGGCAATCTTTTGATTCTAGAACCAGTTTGCAGTCATACTGGTACCGTTGTTTCCAAGTGGAGTCAATTCCCACTCACTTCTGCAAAAATATTATTTCCTGTGTAGAAAATGCTGTTTCCTGTGTGGACTTTTTAAAAATGTGAACCAACCATGCGTGAATTTTTATACGGAATAAATGCCCAATTACTTCCCTTTTGCAAAGGAAACAGCACTTTCTCTGCAGAAAATAATACTATTAGGGAGAAATATTTTCTGCACAGAAAGTGCTGCTTTTTGCACAAAATAATCACAAGTGAATTTTACACAGTCTAAGTCCTGAACTGCAAAGATTCTTGTCAGTCCATCATCATTCCTTTGGGTTTCTCAACACTCAGAAGATATGTTTTTCAACCATTTTTGAAAACATTTGAATATTCTTTTTATCCCTAAACTTCAGCCCCCATAGCCATCCTCACTACACTCAAGAGCTTCCTAAGGAGCTCTGGCCTTGGCAGCATTATGTCATGAGATGAAGAAGCTTCCAGAATCATCCAAGAATCCTCTGAGAATAATGAAAAAGAACCTGTGCCAAAGCAGTTATACCTGAGCCCTTGAGGCATAACACTGTGGGGAAACTATTGTTTACCTACCTCTACAGAACACTCAGAGCTGTGAAGAGATGCTGTGCCAAATCCACTTACGTACGAATGAGAGGAGGGATGTAGTGAATTAGCCAATAAACTCAGGAAGCACTTAGCTGTGTTGGTTTGTTTTGCCCTGCATAGACATGGGCTGCAATCCAACATCCCTGCAGTGTAGCATAAATATCTGCATGTGGAGAGATGCTATGCAAGCACTACTCAACCTCCATGCAGAATAGCAACATTGTGCAATAGATGTCAATGTCAAGGGGCCATTGGGCAATCTACAACACACAATCTACAACTGCAAAGCAAAGTATAGGATGCACATCTGCAATGCACAATATAGGATGCACAACCACAATGCAAAGAATAGGATTCACAACAGCAATGCACAATCACAATGCAAATTATAGGATGCACTGCCATAATGCACAATGTGCAATCCACAATGTTGTGGATGCATTGTAAGCAGTGCACAATGACCAACTTGCAAAGACAAGGCACAGAGGAATATGTCAGGTAGCCCCTCCATATTCAGTAGGGAAAGTATTTAGTATGGGCTTTGTAGTAGATATGTAGTAGCAACATATATGTAGTATAAACATGCAGCTGCTTGCTTGTAACAAAGAATTTCCACCAGAGACAGTTATGTCAACACCACCTGGGAACTCACAAGATAGTAACCCTCTCAGACAGCTCCCAAGGTCATATCTGAATACTTACCGTGGGAACGGATTGTAAAGCTATAACGTTTTGTCTCTGCAAACTGCCTTCAGTTCGAATCACTGAAGTCTTGTACCCGCATCACGCTCCTTAATAAAACTTGCTTTCGCATGGTTACTCTGTGTGTGTGATCTCAGTTCCTGACAAACATGCTCAATTTGACTTCTACCATTCTCAGCAGAATATGTCCATTGTGCAATGCTACAATGCATCCACACCATTGTGAGTTCAATCCCTTAGGGTTCCAGGTTGACTCAGCCTTCCATCCTTCCATAAGGTGGCAAAATGAGTACCCAGCTTGTTGGGGGGCAATTAGCTAACACATTGTAAACCACTTAAGGAGTGCTCAGCACTGATAAGTGGTATAGAAATGTTACTGCTAATACTATTACTGCTATATCGCTCATTTTTGGCCCTGCACGTGAGATGTTACTTATGTGTACATATGTCCCCAAAAGAATTCTGGCCATGATTTGTTTCACCCTACCTGTCTATTATCCTACCTATGCTTTCTGTCTTCCGTGTGCCTTCTTAGGGACTGATGTATCTTGCAGATAGGGAAAGTAGGCAGGGAAAGTACACCAGTCTGGAGGCCCGATGTTGGGGAATGTGCCACACTCTTTTTATATTGACCTCTTGAATATCTGTCCTTTGTGAGATTGGGCAGTAAAGATGTAACAGGTGCCATAGATATTTCAGGTTCCATGATCATTAATGTAATGCTGTTGGCATAAATCTTACATAAATTGAGTAGATTTGTGTATATACTTTTACAAATATTGAGGCCATTTCTGCTCTACGCTGTTATAGTGCTATTATTTCACTTTCAACATACTGTGGAATTCTGAGGTTTCTAGTTTATTGAGACCAATGAGCTTTCCGGCTGAGAATTCTAAATCCCCCTCCCTAAACTGCAAACTCCAGGATTCCACAGGGTGTTGAAATTGGAATAACAGCACTGTTAGGAATGAAATTTGGTTTTTGTAACTTGCTATAGAATTAATACTTGATAATCATTAACTGTGATATTAATTGGCATTTTAGACACTTAGGGCTCATCAAACAACCTTGCTTTAGAATTCTTTATTCTGTTTATAATCCTGTTTATAATCAGTACGTACAAGTGAACGACACTGCTATTGTGAAAGATGTCTTTGGGAATGATCCAGGATGTTGCCTGGAACAACACAGACTTAAGAATGTTAAAAGTCAGATAGAAGGTAACATGTGTACAAGTTGTGGCTCTGCTAATGCTGATGCATGAATCTTTTCTTTCCTGTAAGCATTCTTTAATATAAACAGAAAAATGGTATAAGAAGGGAAGCCTGAAAGAATAAATAATCTTTCTGGGGTCATCACCATTGGTGATTGCTAGACGGATCCTTTGGCAAAAGTTGTATATATGCGTGTCTGTCTTTCTTTCCTTTCCTTTTCTATCTTCCTACCTTGTGTTTGGGGGTTCAAGCCAGCTTCTGTGTTCCACCTGGGGATATGGTGGAGGTGTGATTAGTTTATCTACCCTAACAGCACTATAACAGTGGAGTGTGGAAATGGCCTAAGACTCAGCGACAATACAATTAGCTGAGGTGGCACACTTCTAATATGACTGTGCATTGGAATTAGAGCTCCCATGATACTCTGCTTCTCCAAGCATTCACTTGCACCTGTATCTAGAATGAGAAGACTCCATGAACAGAGTCTTAGCTTCCATGATGGCTATGGGAGGAGGACATACCCTCCAGCTGTCTTGATTTGACCGGGACAGCCTCAATTAGAGATGGGACAAATCCAGAATTTTCTGAATCCGAATCTGGTTCCAAATCCCTGGAAGGTTCTAGGAATTCACGAATCTCACGAATCTCAAATCTTTCGAATCCTTTTTTTAAAAAAGAGTTTAAAAAGCAAGGGAAAGAAGGATAATCTTGGGCAAGACACACTCTCTCAGCCTTAGCAAAAGCCTAGGCAAAGGCAAACCCCCCCTCTGAAGAAATCTGGCCAAGACAACTGTCCTAGTTTTGTCTCAGGATCTCCCCAGATTGAAAATGACACTAAGGCCCTTTCTACACAGGCAGGAAAATGTGGATTAATCCCACATTTTCCTGTCTGTGTAAACAGGGCCACATACTACAGTAGAGAGATAATCCAGGTCAAACCTGGTTTTTCTTTGCACAGCTCCTTCTGGCACCCTGGGGTTTATAGTTTGATGATGCACCAGCACACTTTGGCAGAGAAGGCTGTGACACCTAATAAAACTCCAAACCCCAGAACTGTGTCTGAAAGAGGTTTGTAAGGGAGCTGTGCAAAGGAATGTTTCAGCTCTCCTTGAAATCTCAAGCCTGTGGCTTCCAGTCAAGTCCTGAACTTCAATATGAAATGTTCAATTTAAATATCTTAGAATACAAGCCCAGCTGTAATTTCTCAAATTGTTAGCAAAGGCCATTATTACTCCAAGGGAAAATCTCACCTACTTACTATCTTCCCTAGTATGTCTGGCCTCCCAGGTTTTCAGGCGTCCTGGTCTCCAACAATCTATTTAGTTGGCGGATTCGAAAGATTCGGTTTGCCTATTTTGGCACAGGGATTCAGATTTGGGAATCTCGAATCCTTAACCAGGATTCAAGGATTTGAGGATTCGGTTGGCCCATCCCTAGTCTCAATCAATTTTCTGCCACCCCAACCTTCTCAGCTGCTTTGAAAATGTCCCAGTTTTTCCTCTCCTCCTCCCACTTTTCCTTTTTTATCATGTGTAGGGGCATAATAATTGGGAAATAATTAATCGATAACTTAATAGCAAGCACATTGAATTAGGAAAAAGAGCAACAGGTCCAGGGAAAACAAGAAGAATGCTTATACTTGCAGTTGGACGGTGATAACAGGAAAATCAGCTTGTAGAACTTAGAATAACAGGAAGCCAAGTAGAGCAACGGTAGATAGTAAAAGAGATAACTGAGTAGAGCTCAACAGGTGTGAAAGAGAGGTAGACTTTGTGGGTTGCAGCATCTGGAGTAGGCCAAACTAGCCCAAGGGGAGGGGGAGCGACCACAAGGGATGAATTTTGGTGACTGAGAGCCTCATAAAGCTTCATTTTAATATTAAAAATCACACCCCTAGGGTGGGATCTGATATTCTAATTTGGGACTGCCCATATGCACATGCGCAGTGCTTGTATGCTGACATAATGTATTCAAGACATAGTTCCTATACGTATGTATTTGGATTAGCCAATAATTAGCATTTCTTGCTTCTGTAATGGATGCTTAGCAGGGTATAAAGCTATCTGTGTGTAGCCATTTTCTTTGGGGTAGTATATTTTTAGTGCCTGATGCACAACTGCTCCCCTCTTGTACAAAGGAAAATCATTTAATAAATTCTTAATTTTTTTTTTGCTGCTAAAAACCCTGGTGTGATTTTGAATTAATACGATAACACATGTGCTTACTCTGATTGCTGCAAACTAAGGCCAAAGTCCAAAGGTAGTTTGCACTTAATTAATTCAGCATCGGGAGAGGAGGGGGCAGAATCTTGCCCTGCACAGTAGACTCAGGTAAAAACAAACTGCTGAAGACTTTCTTGGCTTGTGTGGTTTTTATTATTAATAGCTCTTGCAATCTAGACTACACTCTGACGTTGCCTGGCCACGTGTCCCAGTTCTCACCTATAAAATGTTGGAGGGACTAGGAGGAGCCAGCGGGCTTTAAATTGACCTCCCCACTAAAACCCCTGTTGAGATGCTACCCCAGCACCTGCAATTCCTCTGCTATGAGAAAGGCCCCTCCCTGCATCCTGGTTGGCCACATTTTGGGCTCATTTGGAAGCTGAGTAAATATCTGGCTTTTTACTAAAGTTTTAGGAGCCCACTGACCTGTTGGGTTATGGATTCATTTTATTTTGTTGAATTCTTTCAAAGTTGTATAATCGTTTTCAGGTGGTTTTTTTGTCTTTACCACATCCTGGGATTTCCAAATACAAAGTGGGTTATAAATATTTGAATGAATGAATGAATTTGCATGGTGGTGGTGGGGGTACATTCACTTCAATGAGAGATTTTTTTTCCCTACTGAAATTGCAGGCCTAGGAATCTGTTACCCTGATTTCTGGGGTCCCTTGGGGGACACCTCAATGTGCTCCACGTGATGGGGAATGGAAACTAGCCAGAGCACAAGCAATAGCCATACGAGAGGCAGGGTAACCTAGCAGGGTCTTTTTACCATGTTTTTACGGGGTCAGGCCAAGCCAAAAACCAAACAAGAATGTCCAATAAATGATTTTATTGAATGCAAGTCTCACGTACCAACTCAATCACACACACACACCCCCAAGAGCTATTAAGAAACAAAAGAGAGGAAATTTGATAGGGGAGTATTGGAGGGGTACAGTTGGGGTAATAGTGCACCTTTTCCTGAAGTCCTGGGTCTGGGAAGGCAGCGGAGAAGTGGGCCTCAGCACGGAGAGGGCTGAAAGGATCACTCAACGGATGGAACAATGGTCTGCAGGGGTGACCGGGAGTGATCCACAGAACCACTCAAAACCTGGGACTATTTGTAGGGGAAAAAGTACCTGGAGGACTAATCCTTTCCCGGGGAGAACAATGAGTGTTGGAGTGATAACAAAGCTCCACCATGGTAATTTCCTTTGTGTGATGGGATTGCAAGGTATTGCCAGAGTCTCAGGATCTTCGGCTGTGTTAGTTTGTGGTGTGACTTCATGTAAATGGTCCTTGCCTGATGGAATATTTGCTCACTTGGGGCAGACATGTTAATCCCCTCAAGTCAGCTTCTCAGGGGCTGAGGACCCTTTGTTTATTGTGAGTTTGCACAGCTTGAGGTCTCCTGGGGCTATGTGACTGGGGATTTTACTGGCCTGACCTGGTTTTCGATCTTTGACCATTGCTGCCTACGTGCCCATCTGGGTGACCTCTCAGGCATACTGAATCATATTTTAATATCAAAATTGTAGACCCCGGGATAGGGTTTTTCCACTGGAGTAACAAAGCCTAACTGGAGTGAGAATGAGAAAGAATGAGAGAGAAAGAAAAAGAACCAAACAGGGACCAGATTCAGATCTAATCTAGAATCTAAATTAATCATTTAAATGTTGTGCATTGTTCTCAAGTGATGCCATGCATTGTATCAGAAAATCTGTGGGTGAATGAATGCTTGACAATATTGTTGATGTCTAATGACATGCTATCAAGGCTCATTCATCTGCAAATGAAGATTTCCTTTAAATGTGAGTTGAGACATGGGCAAAGTGGGTTGCCTCTTGTTGAGGACTCCTCCAGATGGCTGCTTCCCACCATCTCCATCTGGCACCCAGGTGTAGAAGCTTGGGGAGGGGGTGTTTCAAGTATATCTAGTAAAAGTACCTTTCCTTTTATTTCTTCAGGTTCATATCACAACTCCAGCCACGGAGGATGTGTGGCTCCATTACAATCACAGCCCACTTTTTTTTTTTGACAAGGCAGGTGAACAGATGGGCACAGACCTACGTGGCCTGTAAGGGCTGGGGTGTGCACTCTCATTCCCATTCAAGCTTGCCACACAGATGAATGCACTCTCCTTGCAATTCTCTACAGCTTCAGTTTAAACCAGCCCCTCCATAATTCATACAGCTATAATGTTTTGCATCCATTTAAAAAGCAATAATGGTATTTCTCTCACTGATGTCATTACTGTCATTAACATCCATATCAGTCGATCATGTACCACATCAAGCTGACCATTAGCATTTGCCCTAGTTAAATATGTTCAATTGGTGTTTAAGCAATATAGGTATTCAATAAATTTTGCATTGCAAAGAGGGAAGACATGGAGAAAGTAAAGGGAGGGTGACAAGAGGATGGATCAAATGTATTGTGAGTATAAACAGAAAACTGGTAAGAACTCTGGAAAGGAATAATAAAAATATCAAAACACTGGGCAACATGAATGACCCAGGGATAAAGAGAAACCTGTGCAAGGAATGCTTTAAGTGCTCTCCCATCAGTATGGCTTTCTTTGAAAAATTATAGTGCTTAGAAGGTATGTATAGTATTTGTTTCATTGACTGCATAGTGTTTGGCAACATTTTCTCAAAATAAAGCCACTTGTTTCTTCTACTGCTTTTCCTTGAGAATGAATGACATCAAAAGTTAAGAAATTAAGTAACTATAAAGTTAATTTTGTGAAATTTAATTTTTATAATTAGCTCCCCTCCCTACTGCAGAACTTTGGAACAGAATGTTACAGAAACTTATGGCTTTGTTTCCTCTAAGCTAACTTACTGCCTAAAATGTGCTCAACAAAGACTGAAGTCTATTTCACAGTACATAATTATAGCACTTTGATACTACAGTACTTTAACTGCCATGGCTACATCCTATTTGATCCTGGGATTTGTAATATGGTGAGGTATTTAGACTTTGCCAGAGAGCTCTCTTTCTCTCTTTTTGTACTAAAGTTCATTTGGTGGGGCAGAATTCTTATTTGAGGGGACAAGGACCTCATTTTGACCCCCACAATTGTATATCTGCACAACCTTTCTTAAAATGAAGTCTCTTTTAAAAATCAGTGTGATTTTATATCTCCTTTGTTCTGGTGGAAGAGCTCTCAGTTGCACTGACATTTGTGCACCTCAGATCAGGTGCATCTCTATTTTATTTTATTTTATTTTATTTTATTTTATTTTATTTTATTTGTACTCCACCTTTCTCCTAAGACTGAGATACACAATGGTTTCAAGCATGTCTAATAATAACTGAAAGCTAAGGTTAGCATTAAGCATATGCTTACCCACATTCTGCCATACCATATCATTTTTGGAGTGCTCTCAAGAGTACAGTTTTGCTTTTTACATGCTAGCAAGTCATGGGATAGTGAAAACTAGAAATGAACACAGTTGGGGATAATTCCTTTCTGTGAAAAAAAGGCCCCAATAACTTCCTCTTTAACCCACCAAGAGTCAAAAGGGATTATTCCCTATATGTCTGGCTGTCTTCTCGTGATTTCTTTCCTCTCAGTACCAAACCTTTTGCTTTTATTTTGTTTATTCTTGGGTGGTTGCTGCTCCTTGCAGTGTGGCTGGAGGTAGAAGCCGTTACTCCCCCATCTGCTGTGGCCTGCCACGGGACCTGCACTCATTTTGCTATTCTGATGTGTCCTGTGTTTGTTTTGTTATGAATCCGTAAAAATGATTTGTTCCGTACTTTTTTTTCCTGAGGTGAAAAGGAGCCATATCTTCTAATAAACAGCTTCAGACAAAATAAAAATTAAAATACTGAAACTCCAGATGTGGACTTGTCAGAAATGTATAAGTTTTATTCCTCTCCAGACTCCAAACATGATTTTATCTTCTTACCTGGGCAAGTAATCTTTCTTATGGGTGATGCAATTAGGAAATTTTCACTGCTGCACTTAAAGGTTTTATGGGAGTGTGTGTGTGTGTGTGTGTGTGTGTGTGTGTGTGTGTGTGGGGAGAGACTATTCAGGCGGAAATATTCATTGACACCAGATCTGTGGCATCTACCCGAAAGGCCCACCATGACAACAGTGCTGACTCTGTCAGGGTCTGGTGTTTCTGAGGTAGTGAATCCACTCTGGGTTTTAATCCTAACTTTAAAGGAACAATCTACTGTACATATCTTGGGGATTCACTTCAGCACTTTGGATAGCTTCTTTAAAATTCGGACTAAAATCCAGAGCAGACTTACCACCCACTCACAACCCATTGTCTTTCCTTTAAGGCAGCAGTGGGCAACTGTGGAAGGGTAGGGGCCCACATTAGTCTCTCAGGGGACTTTACATTTTCAACATGTTTTGGGGCTTTCTTGGGCCATTTTAGCCCCAAGAGATGCCTTTTTTAAAAACAAGAAGTAAGCTGACATCTCTTTCTTCCTATTATTTTCCGATATCAAAAAAGAATTCTTTGGTCCTAAATCGGCCCATGGCGGGCCAAAAATGTGGTGAAAAATGCCTCCATACCTGCAGAAGGTATTTTGGGGCAAAAATATTTTTTGCAAAACTTTGCAAAATTTTGGTTGTTCTCGGGGGGGCTCAAGGGGCATCTAACAGGAAATGCCCACCAGACCCCTAGAGGGCATTTGAGGGCCTTAAGGAGCAAACTTTTTTTTTTGCAAAAAAATATTTTGACCTCCTAGGGGTCTGGGGCTACTGGAGGATGCAAAAATGGCCCTGGGAGCCACATGCAGCCTGGGGGCCACACTTTCCCCACCCCTGCCTTATGGGATTATTATTAGAAACCTATTTCATTAAAATGTAGCCTTTCTCTGAACATGGGATCCAAGGCAGATTGCAGTAAGGTTAAAACAAAGCCAGCTAAAAGCCGAAGGGAAAAAAGTAACGAAAGAATTGAGTTAGCTATCATGTTAAAACATGAATTCTTCTTCTGGCTCATCCAGCCAGGGAACATCCTTTCTGGGATTGCACAAGATTGCACGGACTCAGAAAGCCCTATCTGGAAGGCAGCCAATGAAACTGAACCTGCTTTGATTTCATTGGCTGCTGGAGCCCAGCCTGATTTTGTGCTTGCAGGCTTCACTCAGGTCGGGCTCCAGGGTTTAAATTCAGGCTGCCTTCTGAGAACTGGCCAGTCGCTTCACGGCAGCTCCCGACCACCCACCTGTGTTTTGCATGTTTTGTTTTGTCACAACTTCTGGGGGCAGTTGCATGGGTCTTGGAGCCAGGATGGATGGTACCAACTGCCATTGGGCATTGGTAGGATGGGAGTGCCTTTTGGGATTCAGTGGGTGTCAAGTAGTGGTGGCTCAGGAGGACGTGAGTTTCCTGCACCCGTTGGTGACAGGAGGTTAACTGCTGCTATACACACCCCTGTCATTTCTGGGATTTCTGGCTCCTGGCTGGAAGCTTGGGCTCATCGGTCAACAGGTAGGTTGATCCGTGCCGGGATCCAGATGCATGTGGGTGTCAACCCATTCTGTATTGTGTAACCAATAAAGTTGTGGTCTTTTATCTCCAATTATGTGGTCTTTGCCTTATTTTGGAGTTCCTTCGCCCGTGATCATGCAATGAGAGAACCAGCATGGTGTAATAATTTAAGCAATGGAATATGACCCTAGAGACCAGGGTCTTTTCTCAGCCATGGAAACCCACTACGTGACTGTGGGCACATCGCATACTCTCAGCCCCAGAAAATGCCATGATAGGTTCACTTTGGGGTCATCATAAGTCGGAAATGTCCGGAAGGTGCACAACAGCAATAGCACAGAATGAGAAAGAAATCTTCAGCCATAAAGACCATCAAAAGCCTGAAAAATTTGTATTTTAAAGTGCTCTTGAAAGCTCAGAAGGATCCAGCCATCTGTCTCTTTACAGGGAATTCTATAAGATAGGGGCCATGGCTGGGAAGGTCTTCACTAGCACACCACAACCTTGCTGCATGTAGGAATGACTAAGTACGTAGGGCTTTCAAAGATGATTTTAAACGTTTCCCCCCAAAAAGTTGTGACTAAAGGCTACTTAAACAGAGCCAGATAAAGAAAGTATAGTTAAAAACATAAAACAATCAGAACATAAGACAACTCACAAAGTAATTAATGGACAGGAACATCTGGAAAAAGACGATCCTTCAGGTAATTTGCATCTAAGCGGTAGGTCATAAGCAGCACTTTGAATTGTATCCAGAAGGAGCCTGGTAGCTAGGGAAACTACGGTAACAAGACAGTCACATTCTTACTGTAACCAGCCCTGGCAGCTGCATTTTCGGCCAGCTGAAGTTTCCAAATACTTTATGAAAGCAGTCTCATGTACAGTATATTACTGTAACCAAAGGGGATTATCATCAAGACAAGTACACCAGGCAATTGAAACACCTTCAGACATAGGGGCAATTGGTGCACTAATCTCCTCAAGGCAAAGGCACTGGTCACCAATGAAATCTGAATATCCAAACTGGGGCTGGATCCAGGAGTACAGCAAACCTGATTTTTCAGAAGGAAGTGTGATCCCATCCAGCAAAAGCTGCCTATTTATTTTTGGACTTCTTTCATTCGACCAGGAGCACCTCTGCTTGCCTGGATTAAATGTCAGTTTGCTTGTCACCTAGTTTATTAATGATTATGATATAATGATAATTAATTTTAGAGCGAGAGGTGCTTCCTTCAGTTTAGATGATATGGAGGGATAGAGGCCAGAATCCTGTTGGTTATACACACATTTTTAACTCAAAGTTACGTGTATGGAGGTCTTGTTTTGGTTGGGGTGCAAGGGGCTAGTCATTAGCCTCTTTCACTATGTCCAAAAGCTCCCTCTAGTAGTTGTCAAACTTCCTTGGCTGCTGTAATAGCTGTTAAACAATGGGGAGGGTAAGAAGGAGTTAAGGAGAAAACTGAGGCGCAGGCATTGCCTCCCATCCCCACTACAACTCTCTAGAGGGAGACAAGAGAAATAAGGTTATTGTTTATCTTTCCTCCCTTTAGAGAACTATTGGAGGTATGGGAGGCAGTCCATGCTGTTCAGCTGCCTGCCTGTCTGTCTGCCTCCTTTCTCCCCTCCTCTCCCATGCCATTTAATGGCCATAGCAGTATGCCACAGGGCTTGACAGGTGCCACCGGGGCAGAGAGAGGTATGGAGCGGTGTTGTCAGAGTGTTACACTCTGTGTGCACAATGCAGGATCCTAGCCAGAACTGGGTGTCATTACCACATTGATGGTATAGAACTCCTGTCCTACCTATTTTATTGTACCTTTATCGTTATCTGTTTTAATTTTATATGCTTTGTACACCACTTTGTTTCTTAGTTCTGGTGTTACCCTGTGAACTGGGGGTCCCGGGAGGGACACCAAAATGTGCTCAACTAAAGGTGGGGAAAATTAGCTCAGAGCACTGCTTAACATTATGAGAGACAGGGTAACTTAGCGAGATCTTGAACCCTATGTCTACGGGGTGGGGTCGAGTCAAGGAGAACACCGAATTTGAAATAATAACTGATGTTTATTAAATACAAGCAAAACAGTGTATGCGACACACTCGTACAAGATAACTAAAGAAAATAAAGGTTGGAGTGGTATAGAGGGATTTTTAGAGGGATTGTTGGTTTGGGTGATGTTTCACCTGTCCTGAAGCCCAGAAAAATAGAGAGCGAGGCTGGGGTGCGATGTAACTCAGCACGTGGAGCTGAGGGGAGGCTCGCCAAGCAAAACGGCAGCAAGGCAGGATGAAGTGTGATGCGGCAGCCAAGAAAGCCAATGCAATTCTTGGCTGCATCAATAGGAGTATGGTGTCTAGATCGAGGGAGGTACCGTACTGGTACCACTCTACTCTGCTTTGGTTAGACTTCATCTTGAATACTGTGTCCAGTTCTGGGCACCCCAATTCAAGGAGGACATCGTAAGGCTGGAGCAGGTCCAGAGGAGGGCAACCAAAATGGTGAGAGGCCTGGAAGACATGCCCTATGAGGATAGACTTAGAGAGCTGGGTATGTTTAGTCTGCAGAAGAGAAGGTTAAGAGCGGACATGATAGCCATGTTTAAATATTTGAAGGGATGCCATGTAGAGGAAGGAGAGGGCTTGTTTTCTGCTGCTCCAGAGACCAGGACAAGGAGCAATGGATTCAAGCTGCAGGAAAGGAGATTCCACCTGAACCTCAGGAAGAACTTCCTGACAGTCAGGGCTGTCCGGCAGTGGAATATGCTGCCTCGGAGTGTGGTGGAGTCTCCTTCTTTGGAGGTTTTTAAACAGAGGCTGGATGGCTATCTGTCGGGAGTGCTTTGAGGGTGTTCCTGCATGGCAGGGGGTTGGACTGGATGGCCCGTGTGGTCTCTTCCAACTCTACATTTCTATAATTCTATGATTCTATGAAGCTCGGGAGCGATCCGAGGAAGGTCTCGGAATCAAGGGTTTTTATAAGGAGAATTGTGACTGCAGGCTATGCCGTACTTGGGGGAAAACAATAGGTTTGGAGTTGCAGACAAAGCCTCCGAAAGGTCAGAATCTGAATGACTGAGTTATCTTAGTGATTCTCAATAGAGTAGCCAGTATGCAGATGCAGAGTACTTGGGTATTGTATAGTTTACCCATCAAGCTGCCATCGTGGGGCAGAGGCTCTTTTGTAAGTGGCGTGCATACTTAATTAATTAGAGTACTTGCCTGGAGGTCTCCTAAAGCAGTGAGTCAGCTATTTCTGGCCTGCCTGTATTGTAGTTTGAATATTACGGCTATTAACGGCCGAGCTTGTTTACGTGCTTGTCCAGTGGCCTCGCAAGCACGTGGAAGGGAATAGAGAAGTGCAGCCAAATTGTGATATCAAAGGATATCTTTTAATATCACCAAAGCTCGGACTAGCCAGGGTAGTAACACTGGGGAAAAGTTGGGATGCAAATAACTACAATTAGATTTAATCATAATCATAATCACCAGGAATTAAATCCAGGATTTAAGATTTGAGGGCCAAGACCTGAGACCTAGGGACAACAACTTGTGCTGCTTGTTGACCACATCAACAAGCTTACAGGCCCTTGTGATGCTATAGAAATGAGGTCACATGAGGCAATTCTCTATTGATGACATCAAGCGTAATATGTTAAGCATCAACTGCAGTTGCACATCGTATGCCATTCAAACAAAAACCACCAAGTCTGTCATGCCCCAGACCCAGGACTCAGGTGCAAACATGGATAGGACCCTCCCCAACAGCCACAACAGAGAGGCATGAATTGAACAATACTTACTGCAGCCAGTGTAGAACCCACGAGACTCAGAGTATTTGTGTAGAGAGGATAGATTAATTAGGCAAACAGCTGGAGGAGGCTGTCAGCCCATAAATACAGGGAAGGAGAAGGGGAGAAATCTGTTGCAGACATCTGGTGTCACTGGTGGAAGCAAAGTGTCCTATGTTCAGATCTGTGAACCTTGGCTGACTGCCGGCCTAGGACAAAGTCAAATGAGGGGGAAACACACACACACACACACACACACACACACACACACACACACACACAGACTTTTCATGGTAGCTCTCTCATTCTGAGACTTCTACATTGTACAAGTACAGTAATTTGATACTTCTTTCACTGCCTTGGCTTCATTCTATGGATTCCTGGGATTTGTTGTTTGGAAAGGCACTTGCAGTTCTTTAATCAACTCCCCTGAACTACAGTATTAGAGCCTTGTAAAACTACAGCTTCCAGGATTCCATAGGAAGGAGCCATGGCAGTTAAAATGGTATCAAAATGCAATAACTATGTAGTATTGCTGGCCCCTGAGATTCTGTCCCCTCACTCTGAGGACTGGAGAACAGCATCCTGGCCCTGAGACTCAGGGCGAACCCCTAAGATTTCGGAGCCCTAGTAGTCCAGGCTGAATGTCCTTAGGACAAGTGCAGCTAAAATGATGTCCACTTTCTCTGAGTGGGATCACAGTGGCATATCAAACAAAGATGGTAAAAGGCTGATCTGCTTCTATAGTCAATGATCCACAAATCACTTATACATGTTTGCCATTTGCCTAACGGTGATACGAAGTGTGATCCTGAAAGTCTTGAACAGAGGGGGCTTCTCCTCTTTCTTTCTCCCTCCCTCCCTCTCATTCTGGTGCAATGATACTAGGATGTGCATTGTTTTCTGAAAGAAATGAGGGGTTACAGTGTTCCTTTTAAAGACTTTTCAAAGCAAAGAGAATGGATGGGTTCATCTTCTCCAGCCCCATGGCCATGCTGACTGGGGATTCTGGAACTTGTAGTAATTTTTCAAAAAGTAACTTTGCTAAGCTCTGCTTCAGTTGTGGCCAAATAGAGTTAACTGAAGATAAGCAGGAGCTCTTTTAAATGAGTACGCTCTTCTCATGTAATGCTGTGTAGCTCGCTCTAAAAGGTACAATTGTACATGGCACATTATAGCAAAAATTTATGCCACCATATCCTTGTTAATGTTCGCAGTGGAGAAAAATCAATAAAAAACATAACAAAAGATCAAATTGTTGTTTATGTTCCCTGATAAATTTTCACCTAATTTTCTTGTATCTTGTAAGAATTACTGACAAGGACATTATTGTGGAGGAATAATCTTGAAAGAAGTCAAAGGGTCAGCTTGCTTTTATTTTTAAAGCCTGGCTCCTTTGTGATTTGAGAGAAAATTAAATTGCTTGCATGTACTCTGTGTTGATGGAGGTCACACATAGACCCGATTCTGCAATTATTCTTAAAACTACACATTTACTTCTAGCAAAGATGGTAGTGCCTGAGGGGAAAAAAACAATGGGGGAATGGCCGACATACAGTGACAATGGTTCAAATAGCAGGATGGCAATATGAGAGACTTTACAATATGTAATGCTGATTATATTTCGCCATACATGGAGGAAACCTCCAAGAGAAATCTGGGCTTCTTTGAGCCTTGAGCTTCTTTGTGTGCAAAACTATGGGGAGAGAGCACATTAGGGCTGGATCCAGACTTCATGCCCTTCTTCACTACACAATTCCATTTTAGGACCTATGGCTGCCTCCTCTGCTCTTCCCTTAACCACTAATCCCAGGATTCCATAGAATGGAACCATGGCAGTTAAAGTGAAATCATGCTGCTGTACCTGTGTATTATGAAAGGGCCCTTAATGATCCTTGGGGAAGACCCACTGCAATCTGAAACTAAGTGACTGACTCAAGACCTACTGATTTTAATCATCCAGTTCTAGGTACAACTGTGTCTCCTGCATGTGGGACAAATGTGTTGGGAGGTTACAGTATATGTTGCTATGGTTTTCAGATTTTTTTTAAAAAATATCCAAATGACAACTCTTTTGTCCCAGACTATTTTCTCAGATTTTGTGGCAACTGCTGCAACATTTTGTTCCCTCTTTCCAGGTAGTTTCTTTCTCATTTCTTTCAAATTCCCTTCTCCTTTTTAAAAGTGCTATACTGCTATAGAATTACAGTGCATTAGTGAATTGGCATTTTCAACCATAACTCAATAACTTTAATTTAAATTTTTTAAAAAAAAAAAATCAGAAAAAAGAATCAGCAGACTACATCTTGTTTAAAGAACACACACACACACACACACACACACACACACACAGAGGGAAGAACAGTAGTGTGGAGCCAAGAAATTACTACAAACAGTCTCCTCAAAGTATGAAACAAATAAATGTGGAGGCAACAAAAACCAGCAAAACCTGGAAAAAAAATCAAGAGTTATACTGTGAGAACTCATTCTTCTTTGACCAGTCTGGAAGAACCCCACGACTGGATCCAACTCCATGGATCCCGTGCAAACAATTGTAGGATGGGGAACAGTAAAGTGATTTTCCCAGTTACTTTAGTTGGTTTACTGAATGGCTTTGGTTGGTTATCTGTGATCAGACGTATTACATAGGACTTTCAGGGCAATCCTATGCATTTTTATTGAGAATTAAGTCCCTCTGTATGCAATGGGTCTTGTTCTCAAGAAAGCATGCCTAGGACTACAGTTGAAGGTTATCAAATCACATTTCAATTTCCAGCCAGTTCTAATTTAGCAACAGTTGGCAGAGAATACAATCAGGGATGACATGTGTGTCAGTCATCTTCCCTTTTTTGTCATGCTGCTTTGAATATTTCTTTTAAAAGCATGGGTTATGAAAGTTTTAAATAAAACAGGTAGTCACTATCCTAATTCTATAGTTTTGAGTTACTTTGTATATGTTGTGAAGCTTGCACTACCTTACACTACAAGAGAACCCAGTTTGATTGCTGGGTTACGAATCTGGGAAACTGGGGTTCAAATTTCTTGTCTAGCCATGTAAACAAGCTGGGCAACCTTGGGCAAGTCACATTCTTCCAACCTCAGAGGAAGGCAACAGAAAACCCCCTCTGAACAAATGTTGTCAAGAAAACCCTAGGAGAGCACCACCCTAAGTCAGAGTCAACTTGAAGGCACAGAACAAGAAGTGAGGCTTAAGGACTTCTCGTGGTACTGCTTTGCATGCTTATTTTCTGTCAGTCATCCAAAGAGGCAGCAAACTTTGCCCACCGACAGCACTCCTGTTACCTGAGATGAGAACCAGAAGCAAGAAAATAGCTCTTGATTATCCTGGGCATCTCTTGATTACTTTGAACTTGCTTCCATCTCAAGTATATCCTCTTAATTGTGTAAACAAAGCTAAAATGGCTGTACATTAAAAGGTTGTTACCTGTTATGTGAATGTGACTGAAAAGATACCAAAAATCGGATTAGTAGCAAAGCACAAGATACAGAGCCCAGCATAACAGCAAACACAAATCTAGCAGGATCAAGATCCTAGTTTCTTGTTTCAAGTAATCTAACTTGAAAGTGTTTCATGCAATGGAGTGGAGGGAAAATGTGGTGGTACTATAGCACCATGACTTTTTTTTTTCAGAGCCAAAGATTTTCTGCAAAAGCACCAGGGTAACAGATAGACTCATCTTACTTTGGCTGGTAAGTGAAGTGATAGCAAAGCTTCAAGCTTCCCTATTGTTTGAACAGTGGCCCCTCCACTTTCACAAGGCTTTGGGAGGCAGAACCCTCACAAAAGTGGAAAAGCTGTGAATAACTCCCTCATGCTCCCCCTCCTATTCCGCTCTGAGGCTCCACCCCGTTCCCTTGCATTTTGCCTTTGCACACCTTCTCCGTGACCTGGCAAAAAGCAAAGGAATGGAGGGAGAGGCAGATGCGTGCTGTTTTTTTCCGTGTGCAATGCTCCCCCTTGCATTCTCTTGTCTTTTGCCTTGGAACATGTTCTCCATGACTGTGCAAAAGGCAAGGGAATGCGGGGGGGGGGCAAGCAAGTGTTGTCCTTTGCACATTGTGCTCCCCATCTCATTCCCTTGCCTTTTGCCCAGGCATGGAGAATGAAGGCATGTGTGCCCAGGCAAAATGTAAGAGTATGGGAGGAGGACAATTGGGGGGAAGGTACAGTGCCTTGCAAAAAATCAAATTCATGACGGTTAAACCTGCGAATGTGGAGGAAGGGCTGGAGGAAGTCAGACATTAAGGAAAATAATCAAGCAGAGGCCGCATACTTCTTTCCATTTCCCTGGTGGTTTTCTTACTCTATGCTAAGGGTTTAAATGATAATGTTTATTTTCAAGATTGTTTTGCATTTCTGATGAAAAGCTAAAGGGTGCATTTTAGCTTGCTGAAGAAGATCCTTCGTTAAAATTCATGTTCCAAGGGTTGAACCTGTGCAGACAGAAGTAAACACTACTGAGTTCAATGGAGTTTACACCTAGGTTCAGTGGGTAATGTATATATACATTCTCACGATTTGCTCATCAGGGAGGGAAGGAGAGGGGAAGGAAAGGAAAGGAATTGCTGATGTCTTTATCTATGCTCTTTCTTTCATTTTGCTTTCCTTTTTCATTATTGCACTTGTTTAACACTGGACGTCTCAGCGCTAAGGATGTGCAAATCTTTCTCCTACATTCACATTTTGCAAATTTCATCAATTCTGATCAAAATGCTTGGAATTTCTACTGAAATTAAAAGGATTTCAATGAAGCTGGTGGTGGAAGATTCAGGAGAGACAAATACTGCAAGCTGCTTTGTTAAGCTGAGGAACATGCTACCAGAACATGGTCAGTAACTTGGACAGCCTGAGAAAGGGATGGGACAAATTCATGGAGGATAAGACTGTCAGTGACTGCTAGTTTAGGTGGCTATATGTCACCTCCACATCAGAGGTAATACAAACAACTCTTTGTATCAGTCACCAAGGAGGGAAAGATGGAGTGAGCAGTAGTGCTCACATCATGCTTGTGGGCTTCCCATAGGTAACTGGTCAGCTGCTGTATGAAAAGAATCCTGGACCAGACGGGCCTTTCTTGTGTTAGATGTGTGTCTGAAAATAACCCTGCATGTTTTCTGTTTATCCAAAGTTGGTTCAGAAAATGAAACCACTCTACTTGAGTGGCTAGTCCTCTGGAATAGTCCTGTAAAGGATTACAGTTTTATACCAGAAATAATATTTTGACAATATGGTACTACTCAAAATTGTAATGCCAGAAAGTACTGATAAGCAGAAGACAGATTTGGGAGATTTGGCATGAGAATGAAAAATACAATTGAACAGAGACTTTTTAAAGAGGGGGATGCTAAGAGGAATAACCCAAAGTGGGGAAAATGCAGCATTAAATAAAAGAATTTTGTAACATACTGGCCAGAAAAAGAATTTAGATGGTTTGTAAGAAATCCTTGAAAGGTTTCATTGGTATAGTATAATAACTGCAGTAGAGTATTTCCAATAGTTCAAAAGAATCAAATCTACAGAATCATTTGTCAGACCTTATATGGGTACTCCAGTATTCCCAACTCTGGTTGCCACTTGACATGGTAGTCTACAACTTGCATCATCCCCAACCACTGGAGGCTTTTAGCCAACATCTCTGGAGGACAGCAAGCTGGTGATGTCTGAAATCTGTGCAGTAGTTTATTCTACACCAATCTTTTCTAAGATGGTACCACCAGGCACTTCTCAGAGGCTATTTGCCACTGGCAAGGTTTCCCATTTAAGTCCTGTTAAAATGTGTGAGTTTTTGATACAGCATACAGTACTCATTCTTCTCAATAGTACTTGCTTAATAGTTGCTATTGGAAGTCTAGGCTCAGAATGAATAAGAAGTATTTCAAAATGATTCATGGTTTCTGTTACAGCAGACAAGGAGTCAATTCAACTTTGAAGAAGAAAGACTACATAGCATGGTAGGGTCCTTCTTGGGCTGCACCACTGAAAACTACAGGAAAAAAGTGCATGCTTTGGTATTGCCTAGCGTGAAACAAAACTAAACAAAAACTTTCCCACAGCATATCACCACCTAAGAGTTTAGCCTCATCTTCTCTCTTACGTGATAGTTTTCCATGCCTACAAGTTATCGCAGTTGGAAGAAAAAAACAACAACCCTGATCCACTAGTTCTAAAAAAAAAGAAACAAAGAAAGAAATATGGAAGCATTCAAACATTTGAGCTCCTATCCACAGTGAGTGTATTTAACCCTTTCCTTCTGTAGCATTTCATCAATCTAAATTGCTTCACCAAAGTTGCAGTGAGCTCTGCAGGTAACTAAAACTCCATATGTATGCTCGTAGCAATTATGGGTGATATTTTTGGTTGGAAAACTGCTGCAGGGAGAAAGGTCAGACCCTCCTCTACTTAGCCTGCTTACTCTAGTCAAAATGGCACCCACCCCTTTCTTCACAAATCTCCCATTACGTATATTCAGTGCATAAGAACTATCCAGAACAGGCGGTTTTCTGTCTCCATCAGCAACTGCCTCCTGATGCAATAGGGAAAGGTGATCACAGGGTAGGGCAACATGGTATCCATGGCCACATGCATCTACCTAAGTCTTTTTTTTTTGTGATCCTCTCCTGTATTGTCCTGTTGCTGCTACTAAATTGCACTGCCATTGACAAAACTGGCTTATATGTCTTCCTTCACCAAACAAAACCTCATTAGATCTATTTCTCGTTCCTTTATTCTTGCCTTTTTCCTTCCCTCTCTCCTCTCCTTCCTGTTCTTCCTTCTCTTCCTAACTTTCCCCCCGCTATCTCTGTGCATCACAGAGAACTGCTGGAGTTGCCACAAAGTTTTGGCAGCAGTTGCAGAGAGAACAAATTTGCTGGCAGTGCAGCCCCATGTGCAGTTGGGGGAGGGCGTTCACCAAGATCTGAAATCAGGGAACCTGCATATCCATATTGTATAGGATCAGAACAGAATGTTTCACTTCCTGTCTGCCTAAGCTCTCCTTTTAAAAGCAACAAGCATACATTTTGTAGAGGTACATACATTGTACACTATGCTGCAGGGATTCCTAGCTACTAAGGGGGATCCCTGCAGTTTAGCATACAATGCAGTCTCACCCACTGAAGGAAGAGCCAGTTAGACTGCAGGTATTGTGAATGAGGCCACATGTAGGACAACATTCTTGGGGCATGAGGAGTCTCTCCCCTCTAGGTGCCACTCAAGCAGCGATGGGGTGCACAGGACATGGTCAGAAGTCTATCTGAGACTCTCTTTCCGAAACCGAGCACTTTCCCTCATGAGGGAAGCAAAAATGTGACCAGTTTTCTAGTTTTTTTTCAGGTTAGTATGAATCTTGTCACCAGCAAGAGTGGTCTATTATAAATTCTCCAACTGCAGGTTCATTTCTCTACTTCCCTATATCCCGCATTTAATTCCCTCCCTCACACCACTTGGGCAAGGCTCCACTGCAGCTAGTCAATCATGTTACCCCCTGGCTCCTCCCATGCCACCACTGATTGGCTGATTACATCCGTGTGCTCCTCTACGTACCCACAAATCACTTTATAGCAAACAGACTGCAGGTTTCCAAAGTATCATCCCAAAGCCCTCTCAAGTAGCAAAAATCACAGGGGCAAATCTACCGTTAAAACAAATGATGAGGCAAACTAGAAAGCTCTTAATGAAAATAAGCAACTACTGCAAAAAGAGTGGGAGAAAGAATGAAGGTGGAAGCAGTTTGGAACTACCAGGGGCCCCTGGGTCTTGTGTTTACGGTAGCATATACCCCTATCAGAAAATTTGTGGCTTTTATGAATATCAGTTCAAGTATTTCTAAGGTTCTTCCTTGTGCACACTTGTATGGAAATCAATAGTTAGGATATAATTGTTAATCTACATATGGAAAGGAATGACACCTATGAATGTGAAGAAGTTAATTGATATACACTGGAAATAACACTCTGTATTTGGGTGAGCTATTTTCTCAGCATATCAATGTCTGTTGGTTGTTCAGATTCTCTGTAGCTGAAAAGTCATGATAAAGTTTCCATATCAGTGAAATACAGAAGTAACAGAAAATTCAGGTTATTATGTCAAAGTATCCTGGATACTAAAATCCCATTCTCATAACAAATACAGCATGCAACAAATGTTACAGATGTGTGTACATCTGATGACTTGATCACTATGTACTGATTGTGTTGGGTTTATAGCAGTGGCAGCTGGGAGGCTCCATGTCACCGGGATGGTGAATCCATTCCAGGATCAAGTCGAAAGTTAAGTCAAAATTCTGAGAAAGCATTCCAAGGCACTGAACCCTATCCTCAGAATAAATTCAGCACTTCAGGCAGCTTGTTTGCACAAACCTCCAGAATGAATTCACTGCCTCAATGACTTGGAAAACTATTCTGCTGGTATATATTGGTCACATCCATAAAACATGTTCAATATGAATAAATGCTCCCCTTTCCATTCTGATGATACACACACTTGTGAGGACAAAGTTTTAAGCTGAGCTGTTGGTAGACACCCATGGTTCTAGTTAATCCTTGATTGGCATAGAAAGCTATCACTGATGCTTCTCTCCCTTCCTTTTCTCCACTTCACATTAATAGAGAAGCCACACTGACACCTCCTTTTCATTAGAAACAAACCTTTAAATCAAACAGCCTATCAAACAGCCCCTCTGTGCTACCATATGTTCCTTAAATGAAAGGAAAAGATAGCATTTTTCAAACTTACATGAAACTGCAAAGCTTTCTGGGTAACATTATGCAAATTAACAGCATGCCACTATAGGCAGGTTTCTCAGCAGCATTACCTCCTAGGGATTTCCCAGTTTGTCTCTTAAAGATGAAGCATATTGTCTATAAATATTTTACCCTTCTTTGGGTTTCATGGGGCTGTTGCTTCAGCTGTGTTGGGGTGGCGAGAATAAATCAAGGAAGGATAAATTGCAGATTAAATCTCTCAATTAATATTTGTAAAGAATTAATCTTAAGATTTGTAATTGGTTGTTGGAAATAAATATTAAGGTTATGCTAAATTCCAAAAAGGGCTAGATTGAAATGATCTATTGGTAGATCATTAGATCTGCCAGAACAAAATATTATACAGTGCTCTTGAAATTTCATTCATGCATCCATACATACGAGAATATGGACTATCTCAGGCCCTGAGATTTCATGGCCTAAACATGAGATCACAGCTTTTGATGTCATGGAAGGTGGATCCTAGTGAGGCTACGAGAGTGACTTAGAAGGGGCAGCTTTAGGGCAGCTTTAGTGATGTCACTAAAGCCATTTCTGCGCTACACTGTTATAGTGCTATTATTCCACTTTCAACATCCCGTGGAATTCTGGGTTTTGTAGTTTACTAAGCGCTCTCTGGCTGAGAATTCTAAATGCTCCTCCCTAAACTGCAAACCCCAGGATTCCATAGGATATTGAAAGTGGAATAATAGCACTATAAAAGTGTACTGCAGAAATGGCCTAAGCAAGATACATTAAGCACCAACCATAATTACACAAAGCATACCATTCAAGTAAAAATCAAGTGAAATTTGGAAAATATATATATACAGTGAAACCTCACTTTTGCAGGGGTTAGGGGTGCAAAACATTCACAAAAGTGGGAAAAAACACAAATTAAAATAAAATTCACAAACACTATTTTTTCTACCTGAGAACACTTCTCTAGGAATCTCAAGGTCTTCCATCATGGTTCTATGGTTAACTTCCAGCAGAAGTGGGCCGCAGAGTCATACTTGAGGACCTAGAGAGAACACATGCTGGAGGACCTAGCAATGCCTAGAGAAAGATAGTAAAAAGGTGAATATAAATAAATACAATAATAGCAATAATGATAATGAAAATGAAGAGAAAGGGAGCAAAAGCTTTTCATAAGCCCAGCAGTTCCAAAGTCTGGGTGCCATAAAATAATGTAATTCAAGGAATCTCTTGCGATTGGATCTAATCAGAATACTATCTAGTTCCATAAAAATGAGAGCTGGGGCTGTAACCCTGTATTGGGAGATATATCTGTGGCACATAGCTAAATCTCCATAGCTACATTTCCTGATGCTACTTGCCGAAACTCACCATTTAAATGATGCAGTCCTCCCAATTTAGTCATTTGTGAGTTCTTGGAGAAATGAGAGGGAATCAGTGGAGAGATGTCCAGCTATTTTTCTTTAGCTGGACAGACTGCAGCTGGTATCCACAGGGATCTCTGCAGGTTGTTGGGATGACCCCAAAGATGACGTTCTTGCGGTACATCCAGCTACAGGTAAACAGCAGGATGAATCTCTGCTGACCCCCCACTCTGTGCTTTGGAGGCTATGGGCAGAGTCCCTTTAAAGATGGGTTGAAGAGATTTCGGCCATTGCGTGACTGGCAAAGGGTTCTGAACAAAATGACCAAAAAAAGTGAGTTGCAACAGCTTAAGTGTGACTTAACACCGTCATAATTCACTAAAAGGATTCCAGATACTATTTTTCTTTCATTTTTTTAAAATTACAGTTTCACCAAATAATGATGGTACTTTGTTACTTATAATAAATGGGACAAAATGCAATCAAGAGGTTTTTGTCAATTAAAATGACTTTTAAGCTTTATAAGGGGGTTAAAGGTATAGATAAAAGGATGAAAGATGCAGAAACAACAGCATTTCTAGAAGTGCAAATTCATAAAATGAGCATGTCCCCTAAGAAAAAGTTATCTCAAGAGAAAAACTCACAACTCAGTCACTCTGGCTTTAACCTTCTGTGCTAAAGGCAAACAAAGTAGGGTACAAACAGATTGGGAATTAATTGGTGTAATTAACATTTTGTGATTATAATGGCTTCTAATCAATACCTTATGCAAATATCTGTATTGACGTGTTGAACAAAGGCTGTTATATTTGGACTTTTTTAAAATACAAAACCAAGTCTTTTTCTAAATTTCAAGCTGTAATGGAATTCAAGTCATTCAGCTCAGTTAAAAGCTGACAGCATATTTTTCAAGGTAAAAAGAAGATCCTTCTGTGACCTTATAAACTGAAATGCCTGCCTAATTAAATGTTTTTTTGGCCTTGTTAAATTGCCACCTTTCTGAAATGATCAAGAGCTTGATCTCAAGGTGGTGTGTCTTTTTGTATTGTACAAAGCAAATGTTGAAAAAATGCATGAAATATATGTGGTATATTGACTCTTTTTGGTTGATAGGAGAGTGTGGCCCATGAGCTGCATTTACCCCTGAAAATCTGGGTTCTTGTTCTATACCTCCCTTACTCTAACGTGAACAATCTTTGAACCAGCAGCACACACAAAGGAAACATTAAAATTTATGGAAATGATAGACTCCACAGTCAAAAGCAATACATGATTATAAAACAGTGAGTAATATAAAATATGAGTTAACAGTAGTAATAGATATAGTTACATTATAGCATTGTAAGCAATATTACATGCCTAGCAAATAAGAAAATACTACAAGTTACCGACTAAAGCATATTACTGAAGTTGTGACAGCATAGATAATAAAGACATTATAACTGAGCACACGCAGCACAATTATAAGAAGTTTGTTACACCCTCCAGCTCTTCTACCTTTAAGAGCCCAAGTTTTAGATATAAAGGTTATTAATTTGCTACAGATTAAATACGGTGTGCTCAGACACAATCTTAATCAAATGTGTAATGCATGTGCCAAAGTAAAACTCAGAAAACTAGAATAATTTCTAGAAATAAGTGGAAGCATTTGGCAAAGTAACACCTTCAGAAATTGGTCTAATCTGATTGAATCTTAAATATCCTAGTTATTTTGGGGTCAGTTCTGTAAAGGCTTAGCCAAAGGTGAGCATATACAGGTTGAAAATGAAAGTCACTTAAGCTAAATGTAAATTATATATATTTACCTGTCTTGAGGTATAGTGTCTCTTGATGAAATTTTCTTTCACAAAGGTAGAAGAAATTGTGTAGTGGTTTGGGTGCTGAACTACAACTCTGGAGACCAGGGGTCAAGGCCCCACTCAGCCATGGAAACTCACTGGGTGACCTTGGGCAAGTCACACTCTCTCAGCCTGGGAGAAGGCAAAGGCAACCCCCCACCGAACAAATCTTGCCAAAAAACTCCTGTGATAGGTTCACCTTAGCCTATTTCCATACCGGGCTTCTGAAATAGTGTAGAGCGACCTCTCACGGAGGTCTTCTACACCCTAGAGTGGACTGGCGTGGACTACTTTTTGTAGTTCCACACCAGAATCCACTCAGGAGCGGCCGGAACTAGCCGCGCTGCATGTTTTTTAAAAACCTCTTTTTCAAGGTTTTTTAAAAGCACGGAGCGTGCAGCCCCGCGCTGCTTCGTCGCCCGGCTGCCAAGTGGATTTGCAGGCGCGTGCAAGTGCGCGTCTGCAGATCTGCCAGGGGCGGGCTTCCAGCTGGCAAGCTTCTCCGGTTGGTGGAGAGCCTCCACCAACCAGAAGCCACCATTTGGGATGCTGGAAGACTGCAAAGCAGGGAGCTCGCGCTGCTCCACGTGGCGACGGACTTACCCGGTTTCAGGTAAGCTCTGTTTTTGGGCGTTTTCACCCATTCCCCCCCCCCACATGTGAAAAGGGCCTTAGAGTCACTATAAGTCAGAAATGACTTGAAGGCACACAACTAGAACAACAGTGAATGAATGAAAAAAAAGGAGAAAATCCTGTATTTTTTTGTCTTTCAAGATCTGAAAATGTTTCTCTATTTTAAAGAGAAATTGCAGGAGCTAGCTTCAGCCCCCAAACCCAACCAAACTTACAGTGGCCTCTCCACTTTTGCTAGGGTTTGGGGTGCAGAACCCTTGTGAAAGTGGAAAAGCTGTGAATAACTGCCACTCCTGTGATCCCTCTCCCATTCTCTTGCCTTTTGAGCACCAGCACCATATGCAAGGGGGAGTTCCGGGGCAGTGCCAGGGGAGGAGAAGGAAGGCACACAGTAGCTTTCTCCCCATCACCTTCCCTTTTGTCTCAGTGTGAGTTCTCAGTGCCAGAGCCAGAGGCAAGGGAATGGGAGGGGGGAGCTTTGGAGAGAAGGCAGGCTCGTATGTACCTCTTCCCCGTTTCCTTGCCTTTTGCCTGGGCACTTGCCTTCCTTCTCTGTGGCCAACAAAATGCAAGGAAATGGGAGGAGGAGAATGGGGGAAGGCAGGTATGCACCTCACGAATAATCACATTTGTGAAGGCCAACCTGTGAATGTGGAGGGAGGACCGTAGTTTCTTTCTCTCATATTAAGAGAAATCTGCAAATCCCAAATCCCAGCGGAAACAGAAGAGAGAAGGGATGAGGGAAGAGAGGAATAAAGGTGTGGAGTAAAGTGTGCTGTTCCCAACTTCTGTAACCTCAGCTTCTCATGAACACTTCACTTGCAATCTCATTGGTTTCTTCTCTAACTGTCTGTTAAAAACTTTACCTCAGTTAAAAATTGGTCTGCCTGAATTTCTTGTTGCATCAAAAGTTTAATTGTTTCTTTATTTGTCCAGATTCATCTTTTAAGTCTTCCTTTTAGACATTCAAAAAAATCAAAAACTTCTATACTCCTTGGTACTATGCAGGTAAACTCCTGAGCTGGGATCATAAATTTGTCTTCCTCATTTCCTGAGTTTGATCCTCAAAAGGATGTGAAAAAAAACTTTTATCAGTACCAGCTAGCAGCAAAACTAAAGTAATTGATATTGATTAATCACACAAATTAGCTGAACCCAACTATTTTAGTCTCTTAAATTTCTAGCAAGTTTGAAATAAGAGTATAATATTATATTATTTTACTATGTAAGTATAAAAGAGAAATTTATCCTTACCGCAAACACAAGCACATAGACAAAAAACTCAAGTGAAATAAATATTTATTCTTAAAGAGTTAAAAATGAACACTATGCTGCTATGGTTCGATCTTAGGGAATCTTGGAATTTCCAATTTAGGAAGTGGGTTTGAGAGTTCTCAGCCACACAGCTTTCTTATACCTGGGTATCAACTCTATTCTTATTAAAGAAAATCAAATTAACGGGGTAATAGCAAATAAAATGTAATGATAACAGAACGTTTTAAAACCAATATTAGGCTTTTGTGCCTCTTCTTTGTATTATTTCACAACCAACACAACAACTTAAGAAATATGTTTTTAGTTTTAAATTTTTAATTGGAGTCTTCAAGGGTACATAATCCAGGTGTCTTATTTTCAAATGTTCTTTATTAGCCCATCCGTAAGTGACTCATTTTTCTGTTGTCCTTTTCTCAGCTGCCATATATATTTCCTCCTCAAGACCAGTCTAGTCTTGCCACTGTAGGTTCATCACAGCTCCAAATTCCATCACGGTCCCTGTGTGCCAAAGTCTTCCTGAAGCAGAATCTTTGTTCACTGGAGACAGTCAGACTTTAGGTTTCTAAAATACTCCAGAATGAGTAATGAACATAGTCACGTTCCTGTTCTCCTAACAGACTTTCTACCGGCAACTGACTGATCATGGTGCAAGAAGACAACTGAACTACAGAAGACTTAATTTGATCTAGCATTGTTCCTTTTAGGTTGTTGTTGTTGTCCAAAAATGCTCCCACATTTACAGCCCCAAGCCCCTTTCTGTGTCCCATGGTCCACCACAGTTTTTTTTTTAAAAAACCATGATCAAGTTTATTAGTAATGAACTCTAAATATGAAAAATGAAATGAAACATATGCTTTGATCTATTTTATTATTTTAAAAAGTACAGCCCTTTCTCTTAGGCCATACTCCTTAAGTACGTTCCTCTCAAGCACTTGAGTAACCTGAGAAGTGGCCCTCAGTGCCACGGAAGTTGCCCACCTCTGGTCTACACAAGTCAAATGGCCTATCTACATCAAACATGTTGGTGTTTCATAAACTCATTTTTTCTTCCTGGCAGATCTATTAGGAGGTTTGTGAATCACAAATCAAAGAATTCTTGATACATTTATGAAACTATAGTGTTCAGGATTTTTGGAAGAAATTCAGACAGTCAAAGTGGTACAAATTAGATAGAAATTTGTAGTACAGATTCTAGTATAAAGATATATCATACCAATAATTTATTAAGAACCTAAGTCAGAATCATTGATGCCATAACAGTTCTGATTTCTATGCAGGGATGTGAAAGCTGGCAGTGAAGAAAGCTGATAGGAAGAAATAAGATCATTTGAAATGTGGTGCTGGATGTGGGTTCTATAGAAACCATGGACTGCCAAAAAGACAAATAAGCAGGTACAAGAACAAATCAAGCCTGAACTCTCACTAGAAAAGAAAATGACTAAACTAAGACTATTGTACTTTGGACATATCATGAGATGATATACCAAGATGACAAAGTTTGGTAAAGATGAAGGCTGTAGGGAAAGAATACTGCATTACAGGTAGATTGACTCAATCAAAGAAGCCAAGGCCCTGAATCTGCAAGGTCTGAGCAGGATAATTGATGACTGGGGCCCTTTCCACAGTTCATCTTCTTGTGGCAGGGGCTGGTGGGAATCCTGGCAGTGGCTCTGCTGGGGAGGGAGCATGACAACAGCACTCCCCTTGGCACGGGACTGGCTCCCTGTGGAGGGGAGCATGATGGACATGCCACTTCCTTCTGCATCACAACCGGGTACTTTTCCAGGCTGCGCTGGGGCAGAAAGTGCTGCCATTGTGCTTCTGGGCCTTCTGCAGGACAGATAAGTGTGGGATGGTGGGTGGGATTGTGAGTCATTGATGGGGAAAATCCATCAATGATTTAACCCACAATTGCGCTGCCTGGGGATGGGAGAAGGACAGGGCTGCGACAATATCATGCAGAAGCATTGTCATAGTCTCACTCCGCTCCTATCTCGATGGGAGGATGGGAGGATGCTGGGGAAAGGGCCCGGGGCTTTTGGAGATATTTCACCCTTAGGGTCATGATCCATCAGAGCCATCTTGAAGACACCTAACAACCTCAGGTATGCCCAAAATGGCCATGCATTGCTTTCACATTACACAATTTTAGCACTATTAGTCCATTTTAACTGCTATGGTGCCATCTTAGGGAATCTTGGAATTTCCAGTTTAAGAAGTGGGTGTGTGTATTCTCAGCCACACAGTTCTAGTGCTAGACATTGTGTGATGACATGTGTCCTGGACCGGCAGCAACGTGTTTCCATGCCAGGATGGTGACGACCTGTGGAAAAGGTCTAAAATCATCATCATCACCACCATCATAGTAATATTTTTATTTGTTACTGGCCTCTCCTCAAAACTTGAGGTGGAGTACAACAAAGGTTAAAATACAATTAAAACCAGCATACCCTAAATAAAATAAAATAGAAACAGGAGCGGCCATACCTGCATGAAAAGCAATTGATACTTAGCCTTCAACATGTTGAAGACCAAATCCAGGACACTTGTGACCAAGCAACATCAGAGAGCGGTCAAGATGGCAAAAGTTATGAATGAGGAAGAATACTCAAGCTAGAGGAGGCTGCAATAGTTTGCTTTTGCCTAAGCTCACAATCTCTAGCTGTCCTAATTTGGCAAGAATAGTACAGTTGGCTCTCCTCATTTGCTAGAGTTAGGGGCACAGGACCCTTGCAAAAGTGGAAAAATATCAAAATGTGTATATGTCTGTTGGGAAGGGGGCTGAGGCATGGTGGGGAGAGCAGGTACCCACAGTCCAATCCAGATCAGGGAAAGGAGTGAGAAAAGAGGTGGGTTGGCATGGTGTCCCTATACTTGCTCTCTTGTCCATCTCCTTCCTTGGGTTTGTGTGGGGCATCAGGAGATAGTTTGTGGTGCTGAGAAATTGGGTTGTGAGCCGTCCTTAGCTGGCCAGTCAGTGACTGGTGGAGGAGGACCAGACGTTTGTTTTTAAGGGGCTGTGTATCCTGATTGAAACACCAAGAGGGAAAGTTCCTCCGGAAAAGAAATACCTGAGGTGGAGGGGGACAGAGGTTGGAGAAATTCACAAAAAATCAAATCTCTGAAAGTGAAACCTGAAAATGTGGAGGGACAACAGTACTAATTAATCCCCTGTTTCCCCACTTTTTCAGCTGTTTTTAAAATGTCTTTGGTTTTCTTTTGCTTCTCTCATTCTCCCTCTTTGCCCCCTGCTTACTTCAGTTGCAGCAAACTGAGTTCAGATTGCAAAAGCAGTTTAACTCAGCAGAGGGAAGATGTTACTGCCCTGGCTAGCCTGAGCTTGTGGGATATAAAGATATCTCTTGATATCAATAATTCGGCCTCACATACCCATTCCCCTCCACATGCTTGTGAGGCCCCCGGACAAGCACGCATACAGGCTCGGCCGATAATCGCCGTAATATTCCAACACAATACAGGCAGGCCAGAAATAGCTGACTCGCAGCTTTAGGGGACCTCAAGGCATGTACCTCAATTAGGTATGCACGCAACTTTCAAAAGATCCTCTGCCCCGCGCCGGCAGCTTGATGATCTGCTTATACAATGCTCAAGTACTCTGTGTTTGCATACTGGCTACCCTATTGACAATTTGGCTATAATTCAACCATTCAAATTCTGACCTTTTGGAGGCTTTGTCTCCAGCCCCAAATCTATTGTTTTCCTCGAGTCCAAACTAGCCTGCGGTCACAATTCTCCTTATAAAAACCCCTGACTTTGAGCGTTTCCTTGGATCGCTCTTGGGTTCCATCTTGCCTTGCTGTCGCTTTGTCCAGCGAGCCTTCCCCTCAGCCCCACGTGCTGAGACCCACGCTCCCCAGTTTCTCCGCTTCCAACCGGGCTTCAGGACAGGTGAAGTATCACCCAAAACAACAATTCCTCTAAAAATCCCTCTATCGCACTCCAACCTTTATTCCTTTAGTTATCTTGTGTGAGTGTGCCGCACACACTGTTTGATTGTGTTTTTAATAAAACATAATTTATTATTTCAACTTCTGTGTGCTCCTTGACCCGGCCTGACCCCATAAACATAGGGTTTAAGATCTCGCTACGTTACCCTGCCTCTCGTATTGCTCTTGGCTAATTTCCCCAACTCATATAATTGAGAGCGCATTTAGGTGCCCCTCCCGGGACCCCCAGGAATCAGGGTAACAGAGAGGAGAGGGGAGGAAGGAGGCAAACTCTTGCCTTTCCCAGGAGGATCAAAAGGAAAAGGAAGCAAAAGGACAGAAGCTACAGTAGTCTCTCCTAGTTTGTGTTTTCTTCCTCATTGACAAATGTTGCTTGGCCACGCGTGATTTCATCTGTGAAATATCTACCCTGTCCTCTTTTCTTCTGCTCCCCTGAGTGAATTAAATAAAAACTGCTTTTGTATTTTGAACTCAGTTTGCTGCAACGGAAGTAAAATAAGGACAAGAGGAAAAGTAGGAGGAAGAAAGATAAACCGGCACATTGTAAAAGAAGCTGAAAAAATGAGATGGTAGAGAATTAATCAGGACTGTTCCTGTCAGATTGGGACAGTTGGAGGCCATATTGATATCCCCCGCATTTGACCCCTGACAAAACTAACCCCTGACAATGGATCCATCAACAGGAAAAAAAAAAAAGGTTGTCTGTTTTCTAGAATGTTGCTGGGATGTGCAGTCTGATTTCAAGACTTTTGCAGGATAGAGATGCATTTTTGACTTTGCTTTATTTGTCTCTCTAGATTGCTTTCATTTCATCTCTGTCCAGGTTCCCAAGCAGGTTATATAGCCCTTTCCTAGACTTATAAACATGCCACTCTCTGCTGCTGTTTAATCTTTGAAATTTTATTCTGTCTTGGTGGCCTGGGAAGTAGTTTGCATTTGCTTTCAAAGCATAACATAAAACTTCAGATGACAGTACAGCAATAGAAAGCCTTCATGCTTGAGACATTGAACCAGTTCTCCATCACTACTAATGTTGCAGAATAAATGCACTCATAGGCTGATCAAGAAATTTGCATGATGCTGGTGCAATCCTTAGGCCATTCCCACATAATGTCACTGTTCTGCTATGGGGAAGCGCTGTTGCCGGCCCACGAGTCATGCTTTTGCATGTCAGCGTGGTCCTGCTGCCAGTGCATCCCCACCTGTTGCAATCACAGGATATTCTATTACTGGAAAAAATCCAGTTAAAATGGCCTCCAATTGCATGACACTCCTGTCACTGGTGGCCATGTGGAAATGGCAGAAGTGCAATCTATGCACTTCCTTCCCCAGTGCAACATGGGAAGTGGCTGGCTCATGCTACCCTTCCACAGGCAGCCAACCAGGTACAGAGGGGAGCGTTCAGGTCACGCTTCCATCCCAGCAGTGGCACTGCTGGAATCCTAAGAGGATAGTGATGGAAAACGTTATGGTGCGGAAAGGGCCGTAGTTTGACTTTTTGCAGCAATCATCCCCAGTTTGTCAGAGCTTGGAAGTAACTAGTTATAATATGTAGTCGCTTGCAATTAATTTGTTCCACATAACATAACCTTCTAACTGAATGTGGACAAATCACTCTTTTTCAAGTGTAATGGCAACTATTTCAGTTACAATTACAGTTGTGGGGTGAGTGACCTCACAAAATTGTGGATGAGGAACACCACATCATTCAAGTGCTGGTTCCTGTTGCTGCCTACCACTCTGGTGTGTGTGTTGCAGTGGTAATGAGCTGGACCCGAGGAAAGTATGGTTTGTAGCACAGCCCAGTGGCTTGTAGAATTTGGATGTTCTTTTTAAAGAGAAGCTAAAAACTAACAAATTTTGAGAGATGGGGAAGTAAATGATGACCTTTACACATTTTAACTACAATGATAACTAGCCACTTTTGAGCCATGGAGCTGTAACAGCAGGTGTTTACTTTTCAACAGTAATTTTTCATGAAGATAGCAACTAGAGTTCCACCTTTATTGTTCATAATGTCTGAAGCAAAGATTGTCAGGTCTCCATTTTAAATTTGCCACAGAATCAAGATATAAGGGACAGCAGCAGCTGCAGTGTCACTTTTCCATTCATACCTGTCATTACTTACAGTTTCAACGAGTATGATAGAAGGACAAGGAAGCAAGCATGAATAAGAGGAGCCACTGGCCCAATATGTTCCACAGCAAACATAAGAATCCAAAGGAAATCTAGTTGCTTTCTATAGTTACAAATAGCTTACAATTCTCTCATCAAAATTAGTCCTTCATTACTAGTACCATTAAATATTCTTTATTAGGCCAAGCCATAATATGCCCTAATTTCCAGCAGAAGAATGCTAACATTGGTCATTTCCACATGGGCTTAAAGAAACGGTGCAGAGCGTCGTCCAGGGAGGACATCTGCACCTGAGAGCGGACTGGGTCGGACCTACTTACTGTAGTTCCGCACCTCAGCCGGCTCCCGAACGACCCGAACTGGTTGTCCAGGGTGCTTTTGAAAGACCACTTAAAACAGGTCTTTCAAAAGCATGGAGCGCACCACTCCGTTTCCGCGCTCCAGTGCAGATTTGCAGGCTCACACCAGTGCGAGCCTGTGATCTGCTGGGGGCGGGCTTTAGGCTGGCAAGCTTCAGTGGTTGGTCGAGACCCTCAACCAACTGGAAGCTGCCATTTTTGTCCCTGGAGCAGTGCAGAGCGACGAGCATGCACTGCTCCGGAGCACCGCAGACCGGACCGGGGAGCCAAGAAGTCCAGTAAGTACTGGCATGGGGCGATTCCCTCGCCCCGTGCGGAAATAGCCCTTGTCAGTTATTCTAATGCAGCCTGCCCCGACCTGGTAGTCACTTGATATATTGGATGGACACATATGGAGGACCAGATTGGGGGACATTGTCCTTGTGGATTTGGCTCTCTTTTGGACATTATTTTCTTCCTTCTGTATTTGGTCGTATAGGGTATAAAATCTATATCATAATTTCTGAAAATTGATTTAGAATGTAAATATAGTTATGCTGATGCCCTTTGACTGGGTATTTGTAAAGTGCATAATATTGTGTGTGTGTGTGTGTGCGCGCGCGCGCGTGCGCGCCTTCAAATCATCTTTTGACTTATGGTGACCCGATGAATTTCATGGGGTTTGCTTAGGCAAGGATACCCAGAGGTGGTTTGTCATTGCATTCCCCTATAATATAACTCCATACTTAATATGACAACAATTGTGACTATCCATTGAAACCATCCTATGGTATTAATAGTCATTGAAATGAAGCAATCCTTTGCATTTTTTCAAGGTGGGGTAGTAGGGGGGGGGGAGTGAATGTCCAATGCAGCTCTAAATGTACTTCTGGAAGGAATTAGCACGGATAAATAAGTCTGGAGTGTTGGGGAACAAACTTGACATAAATGCCAACAGTGAGGTAAGAATGTACAGTGGAACCCATACAGAACTAACAAAAAGCTCACATTATACAGTGTGGAACTAGGAACACATCATTTAGAACATAAAATGGTCCCTTGTTCACAGTCTGGCACAAATATGCACACACATTTGTATGACACAGTTAAGCTTGCACACTGGCTCTTTATGTATGAGATTGCTACACTTTTTTAAAATAAGGGGCAACAAATGTTGGAGGCCTCAAGGGAAACCAGGAAGGCATGAGATCTAGACATATAGTAAGCATGTCTATAAATAATAAAATCTTAGAAGCAGCAGTGTCGTGTTTCACTTTTCCTAAGTGTTCCATAGACATTATATCTGGTTAAGCATTATATTGGCAATCATGCTGAAAGTAGAGCTGACCAAGAGAATTTGTGATGTGAGGTAGAAGACAGTGTTCTTCATTCTAAATTCAAGAGTAACCAGAGTGGTGGTTGTGTCAACACTGGTGACCCAAAAGCATCCCATACTTTCCAACATTTCACAAATGAAAACTAGGGGCCAGTGACACTACAGAATTATAGTGCTGTAGTTTGCCTTAACTACCAACCCATAGATTCCTGGGGTTTGTAGTTTGGTAAGGCACTGGAGCTCTCTGGCTGTCAAGGTCAGAGACCTGGGCAGCGAGCCAGCCCAGAGAAGAGAGTGGGAGAGCCAGAAAAATCCAGCCAGGAGGAGACAAGCAAGCACTTACCCAAGGAAGTTCATTTACCAGAGCACCAAGCAAAGCCATAGTCAGAGTTCCAAAATCAAGGGCCAAGAGTCCAGAGATCAATTCAAGGTATCAGGAACTGGGTGTTGGGAGCAAGGTACAGGCAAGAGAAGGGCTTGTAAGAAGTTTGCCACAAGCAAAGGGAAGCTTCCAGGCAGGCAGTTATATAGCCCCAGGCACAGGTGTGTCTGGTCACCGCTTCTTAAACTTAGCCAAGGAAACCTCCCTTTGCACAGCCCTCTTGAGTTTCCGCCTTGATTGGGGGCTTATTGAACCAGGCTCCAGAGCCTCTTCAGAATCGGATCCCTGTTGCTCCAAAGGAGCAGGCACAGAATCGGATCCCTGTTGCTCTAAAGGCAGAGGAACGTCCGCGCCTGCTTGGTCCATGGCAGCAAGGGGAGCTCTTGAGCTGCAGGACTCATCTCCTGCCAGGGCCACAGGGACCAACAGCTGCTGCTCGTCATCAGCAGCTCTGACAGGGGCTTCAGTTATCACAGTGGCTGAGAATTCTAAATGCCCTTCCTTTAACTGCCACTCCCAAGATTATGTAGAATAAATCCAAGGCAATTAAAGTGGAATAATAGCACTGTAATTCTGAAGTGTGAATGGGCCCCTGGTGTAGGACAGGCCACATGTTGTACATGTTGCTGTCATCCAGCACTTTATTCCTATTCTTTCACCTTGGTCATATGGTTATCTACTCATTTTGGCTTTAGGCAAAATATTTCCTCCTGCCTTTATCCCCCATCATTAAAACCAAACTTGTCACCTCATCATCATACCCACAAGCTTTGCATTTCTGTTGCTATTCACACATACCACCAGCTCATTCATAGCTATAAAGGTCTGTCCCTAGACACCTTACTCCATGCATCTGACGAAGCAGGTTTAAGCTTATGGTACCAACTTATTTTTCTCAGTTCATCTCAAAGGTGCTAAGATCCCATTGCATACTGATCTAGTCTAACATAGCTATGCCTTTGAATTCTAAACCCCTGTCTTTCTCTCACTTGAAGCACTAAGAGTCTTTGGTTTATCTCTGGCCTACTGAAGCATTTTTTTTTTGGGGGGGGACTTGGATGGGTCCAAGGGGCAATTTTCTGCCTGTAGTACCTTCTGAGGGGCCTCACAGACTGCCCAGATGACCCCCAATGGAAAAAAAAAAAAGGAAAATGAAACTGGAAGTCTACTTCTGGTTTTGAAATACAGGTTTATTTTATATTTATTTATGTTAAATGATGTGCGGTGGCAGTGGCAACCCTGTAACATTATGAGTGTGCTTTTAAACCACTCCTGGTTCTATTGAAAGTTTAATTATAATTCACCACATTTGTTTTGTTGATTTTAGGGCCCTTTCCACAGACACTGTTGTCCCAGCATGGGGATGGGAGAGGAGTGGGACTGCAACAGTGCTTCTGTATGATGTCATCTCAGTCCCGTCCTTGTCCTATTGCCAGGCAGCATGATCGTGGATTAAATCATTGACAGGTTTTCCCCATCAATGACACAAGATTGCACCACCATCCCACATTTACCTGGCCTGTGAAAGCCCTGGAAGTGCAATGGAGGTGCTTCTTGCCCCAGCGCAGCCTGGGAAAGTGCCTGACTGCACTGCAGAAGGAAGAGGCGTGTCCCTCATGCTTCCTTCAGCAGGGAGCCAGTCCGGTACAGAGGGGAGCTCTTGTGTCATGCTCCTTTCTTGGTAGAGGTGCTGCCGGGATCGCCACCGGACGATGACGGATCCAGATAGGGTGAAGAAAGACCTAGCTTTTATTTTTATTTATTTATTATTTTATTTTCGTTTACTTTTATAAGTAACCTTGAGTCCCAGGACTGGGAATAAGGTGGAAAACAAGCAAGCAAGCAAGCAAGCAAACAAACCTATAACTACCTTGTTCTGGGGTGAGCAAAGTGTGGGCCACGGGTAGCAGGCAGCCCATGGACCTCACTTTTCTCAGTCCTGAAGCCCCCCACCGGTCCCCCAAACCACCATTCCATTAAAAAAAGAGTTGGTGTAATATTTGGGAAATTTTGCTCCAAATATGCATTAAAGCATGAGAAAATATCCCACTCCACAAACCTCTCAGAAACTTGTATTAGCTCCAAATACTTTTGTTTTCCTCTTCTGCCTTTGTCAAAATTATGTGACATGATATGACATCCTGTTGTGATTTTGAGAGGGACTGCAGAGGAAAATTGAAGTATTTGGGCTTGCTATATGTGTGGCTCATGGGGAGAGTTAAGGGGAAATTGACCTCTGGCCCTCATGGAGCTGGCCAACTGAAAAGGTAAATATGTATTTCATGAGGTTTCCAGGAGAGATAGTTCATGCTCCCCTTTCTCTCTCTCTCTCTCTCTTTTTTTTTTTTTTGCCAGAAAAGGGCAGTCCAGGAGAGACTACAAAAGCACTCTGGGTCACTCCTGTTTTGGAACATGCATTTCTGCAATGTACATTACATGTATACTGTGGAGATTTGGTTGGACCATCATGTAAACATAGAATTGTGGCTAGTGCCTGGCCCAAGCATTTGGCCCAGGGGTTTTGTAGAGTTTTTTTCTTGGGGGGGGGGGTTGTTTCAAGGTGGGTGTGTAGATTGCCTTTTCAATCGATCTCAGAAACTTTGGGTGGAAGTAGGCTTCCCTTTAGAAATAAGGTTCAGGGTATTTTTTAACAAGTAGAACAACATTTCCTCTTTAGACTGCCTTCAGCAGAGCAGTTGTACCCCCTTTTTAATATGGGAATGAATATTCCATAGGAAGAAGGCTACATGACGATGGAGCATCAATCCAAGAAATGTTGTGTGTGTGTGTATGTGTGTGTGTTTGTGTGGAGGGGAGGAAATTGCCCGTTGGCTAGTTTGTACCATTCTTAAGCCAATGTTAGCTTTATTTTCCATCACGACCTTGGGAATCTTTTCTTACAGCTCTCAAGAGAACACATCAGTGAAATAATGAAGAAAATATCTGCATACGCTGGTTTATATTAGAAGCAAACTCATATTTGCACAGAATAATTTAAGCAAATTCACAGTGGCTTCACTGCCCAGATTCTAGAGTTTATTTAAAAAAACAGCAACAGTGACCCAAATTTGCTTCTCATGTAAGTGCATTAGTAGCAGTGGACCACTTACACCTGAGATGGATTATTTGGATGTGATGGGCCAGAAGGAAACAGGCTATTTGAGCAAGAGGAGAAAAAAAAAGAGATCACTTTGAGGTCAAGAGAGTTAAAAAGTACAAATATTCTGTAAAAAATTATAAAATGTCGAATGGCAAAGAGCAATGTTTTTCATGTTTTTTCAGCTGGTTGGAGTTTTATTTAACAATATTACTCAATGAAGAAAGTGGCCAGTCCTGGGTCAAAGCTGGTATAGGTGGAGGAAACCTTTCGTAAAGAATTGCCAACAAATGGGATTTAACACTCAAGAGGCTCGGATGGCCTACTAATTCTGGTTCTGGCTTCCTTCCAAAACAACCGTGCTTCGCTTCTAATTCATGGCTAATTTCTATCAGAAGTACCAAGAGACCATTTCTTTTTTAGACAGGAAGCATTCACATTGCTTAAGTGGATTCATGCGAGGGGGCTTTAGCAAGCAGGCATTGATTGGTTCGTCTCAGGGGCCTAGCAAAGGCCTGATGGGTAGCAGTTTGACATAGGCAGTAAATGAAATACGACCTCCTGTAAACAGGCCTGAGCTTTTGGGCATTTGCAGAATCTGGGAGTTAAGGACCTTTCCAGTCCCTTTTAATTAATGAAGTGATTTGACTTGGCTGAGTCTGTGCTTAATAAGATGAATTAAAAAGTAATAAAACAGCCCTGCCAAATATGTAGCAGGGAAGCAGAACCAACTTATGCAGCTGGCATGTACCTTTCTCTCCTTCACACCTCAAGCCAACTATCTTATTTCTTAGGCCATGGTGCGCTTGGTGTTTAAACTTGTGAGCCTCACAGTATCTAATTAGTCAAAGGAAATGGAAGACGAGTAATAAAAATAGTGAGGCTGCTGTTTTATATCTAGCTGCTGTGGAGGTGAGAAGGCTCAGGCAACGTCAGTGAAACTTTGCAACATGCAAATGGCTGTATAATTAGAAAACATGTCCAGCCTCATAAGAGCCAGTGGTGTGTTCTGGAGACAGGTGATGAGAGGCTAATTGGGCAATGAAAACAGCAAACAAACAAAAAAGGGAACTCAGATTTGCATCAAGTTTGCAGATGCTAATCTGAGATGTAAATGCAGAAATAATTATTTTGAATAATTAAAGGTAAATGCTGTTTTACATCAAAGTACGGCGCATGGGAACACCGCAGGAAAGACTGCGATCAAGTGACCTCATGTTTGCTACCTTGTTTCCTGTTCAGATACTTATAGCTGGGCAAATTCAAGAATCCCTCTGTCTCTTTATATACTTTTTTGGAATGAAGAATTCATCAAAAAGAGAACTGTCCTCTAACAGCCCTTCAAAATCTGGACTGCATACCTTCCACCATTTCACATATGAAAACTGGGACATGTATGGCCAAGCAATATTAGAATGTGGTCAAGATACAAGATTGTCAAGGCAAAAGTTATTAATGAGGAAGCACACATAAGCTAGGAAAAACTACAACAGTTTGCTTCTGTCGGAGCCTATAGGGAAGGGCAAAACTCCATTGCTTCCTGTCCTTTCCCCACGGCTGTGTTACATGAGTACAAACTGCTTTTGCACTTTTAACTCAGTTTGTGCCAACTAAACTAAGTTAAGAAAAAAAGAGGGAAGTAGGAGGAGGAGAGAGAAATGACATTTCAAAAGAAGCAGGGATAGTGGGATGTTAGAAGATTAACCGGGATTGTGCCTGTGAAATTAGGACAATTGGGGTATGAGACATGTATGATACGTGTCCACCCAGCTTCAAAGCAGGAAGTAGCACTGTCCAGCACTTGACCTAACTGAACCCACCTTCTTATTACCCGCTGTGGTGATATTTGGGTTCCCAGATCTTAGGATGTGGCTCCGAGTCTCAGGGCCTGGACCCTCTTTTCAGATCCTGATGGCTTTCAGGGTGGGAGCACTGCCTTGTAAAGTGTGTATATAACCGTTTTTCTCCATTTGTTAGACTTAGGCCCTTTCCACACCTTACCTTTTTCTGGTGTTGGGGCGCGGGGATTGCGCGAGCAGCCTCCGGCGAGAGGCTCTCGCGTCCCTGCTGCTTCAGCTCCACACGAGCTGCCTGCTCACATCAGAGCCGCGCCTCTTCCTTCCACAATGCAGCCTGGGAGTTTCCCAGGCTGCACTGGGGCAGGAAGCACAACTGGTGTGGCTCTGGAGGCTCCGCATGCCGGGTAAGTGTGCACGGGGCCTGGGAGCAATGTGCGATCTAGCACCATTTTCAGCTTCCAGTCGAAAATGAAAAGGTGCGCGATCGGCGCCTGCCGGCCCCTGGAGTGTCACGCGATTGTGAGTGTATCTTGCAGATTGCCCCTCACAATCGCGCGATGCTTCAGGCGCCCTTTCGCATGGCAAATACCATGCGGAAAGACAGTTAGTCTTTTTTATTTGAATGGCATACTTTGTGCAACTCTTTTTGATGCATAATGTTTCATGATCAATGACATCCCAGGGGCTTCTCCTTGTAACAGCACCAGGGCCCAATCCCTCTGACATTATAAGGAGTTGTCCCTAGGTCACAGATTTTGGCCCAGAAATCTCAGGGCCTGAGATAGACATGAGCTGGCAAATCTAAGTGGCACAATTATCAGGAGACAACTGGTCACCTTTCTGGAGCTCTGTCATAGTGGTACACACAGTAAGGCAACTGAATTCTACTGCCAAACAGAGCAGAAACATGTCTATACCTCTGTGTACATTTTCTTAGCCAATATGTAGTGACTCAAGATGCAGTACTATTCCCCTGAGGAAAAACATAACTTAAACATAATTATGGAAACTTAGTCCCTTGAATCTATGTACCTGTGGTTCAGTTTTCATGAGATTTGTTAGTGCCAGTCAAAAGTAATGTTAGAATAGAACTAAACAATATTCTGAATGGTGAGAAGTCCAATGGCCTTCTAAGAGAAAAAAAATGTACTTATGCAATTAAATTAGGACTTCATAGTTGAACGATACAGAGATTTATGTTTCCCTATGCAACATGTTCTTGCAAGCATTATGAGTCTCAGAGCTCCTTGTGCAAAGACAGAAAGTGGAAGGCCTAAATCTAATTGGTAGTCCCAACTAGAGCAGTGCAGTTGAATCAATGGAACTTATGTAAGTGTTAATTTAGTTCTCATTGATTCCATGTATCTACTATAGTTGGAACTAATAGTTGGATTTAGACCAGACACGGGTGGTAGGGGAGACCAAACACCAGAATAATCAGAGACATTGATACTCAGAACAGTGTGTACCAATTTAGAGGCCACAAATAGGTGAGTAGCTAGATATTCTAGTTAGACGCTGTTCTTTCTTGAATGTTGGTAGCAGGTGCATACTGTAATGACCAAGTCATTTAGTCTGGAACGAATGTGTCGTGCACAAGGGCAGTCAAACACAATCCCACTAATCTTGAAGCTTAATGGTTTCTTCCAGGATCAATAGGAAGATCAAATTTTGATAGCTACCAGCCCTAAGATCTATATGGTTTGAAGCTCAGCTTTAGTTTTTCCTTCTTTGTATTTTACTCAGAAATCCTCTTCAAATTAATTCACATATTCACTTAGTAAACAAAGTCAATTCTTTTTTCTTAGGCATCACACATTACAAACATAGGGTCATTGACAGTACAATGCCCTGGGCGTTCTAAAATTAACAGATGCAATTGATATTATCTTTCCTCTTATTTTATTTCTATTTGTACAAATTCCTCAGATAGTCCCGATGTGCTACTCGCTCATGTTGAATGAAGTCCTTTATATTGCTTTCAAGTCCTCTGTTTTACTGGTTGCAGTTTGGTCAGTGAAAAGTGTTAGAAAGTTAATGGGAGAAATCTCCTTCTACATATGCGGAGCTTTTGAAGATGCAGTCAAATAGAATGATAAAGCTCAGAGCATGAGAATAAATTTCATATCTGGAGAAGAATGAGAATGTCAGCAGTGTGGGATGAATTAAAAAAAATGCCAACTTAAAAAGGTTCTCAGGGTTGAAGGACACTTTTTACACCAGGCAAAATGGAATACAATGGAATGATTGGTAGTCTACATTGCATAGTTTTATTTTACTATTTTATTCATTGTTTTGTATTTTGTTCTGTTTTATTGTTTTTTAAATGTTTCTTATGTTCCAACCCAGTTTGTTTTGCAGGGTGACTATGTAAAACAGCCACTGAGCAACAGTACATGCCATAAAAAGTGGTCTTGATAACCAGAATAATTTGGGGACCTGATGGAAGTCTTTGGTTCTGTCCTTCCACTTATAAAGGAAAGAGATGGTTCTGGATAGTGGCACAGGCAGAATATTGAACACATCCAGCTAAGAGGGATTGGATTAGTACCGTACCTCCTTACTGTACTTAGAGGTTCTTCCAAAATTGTTACATAGGATTCCGCTGTTGTACATAAACTTGGTGTCTTGAAATCCAGGATTTCCCTGAAAATTTTTTCCTGGATTCCAAAATTGTTGTAACCTGGCTTTCTCCCCAGAAAAAATGTATATTTCTTAGTTACCTGGCTGAATTTCAAAAGAGGATCTGATGTTAGAAATTCTGTATTGTTCTCCTTCTTGCTGTTCTTCTTTCTCCTTCCTTCTTTCCTTTCCTCCTTCTCTAGGTTATGTATTCGAATCTGCCACGGAGGATTCCACCCATCATTCTTACAATAAACATATAAATAAGGTAAGGTGTTGCCATTAATCTCCCTGTTACAGATGGTGTGTGTGTGTGTGTGTGTGTGTGTGTGTGTGTGTGTGTGTTATATCTCTAACCCTTCGGTGATATGGAACTGAATCCTAAACTAGCCATTTGATTGGCAGATGCAGCCACATGCTGAATAACTGGGATGGCAATAAGTGCATGACTGTTGCTGGACATTGCAGAAGGAGGAATAAAAGACCTCCTTTTAGAATTTTGCCTTCCCTATAGAAGGCAGTTTTCAAGCACTGGAGTGCACTGCGTTGGGCATTTACTGGGTGTGGTCTGGAAATGCTTGGGCAGCCTCGGGCTGCAGTTCTGCCGAACCCAATCCAGTTCCTAAGCCAATCCAGTCACAGTACCCATTTTTATAAACGACTGTGTAAGAAGTGACAAGAAACAGAGTATCTCTCAACAAACTATAATAACAAACTATGATAAAGGCCCAGTCCCTGTGTTCCCCTGGAAGTGAAATTTTATTCTCTTTTACTTTCACACATGAATATTTCAAAGAAGCACAGCCTCTCTTTTTTTACTGCCTTACAATCTGCTGCCTCCCACACTTGGTGCTAGGACCCTCACATCCCCTCCAATGAACGCCTCTGCCAAAAGGCCAGTAGATGAATAGCTGACAGCAAATAAACTCTTACCAAGTTTGTCGAGGAAGTCTTAGTGATCTCTGGATTGTCATTCTAGTTGTAAATCAGCCTGGTGTCATTTCACCTCAGTATTACACATATCCTTTATTAGTGTGCCTTCAGAGCTGTGCATAACCAGAATACATATAAGGATGCATAAAAAATGAGAAGAATAAATTCAAGGATATGTACATATAAGGATATGGAAAAAACATATATATGTACAAATATATGGACAATCCTCCTTATACACTGGGGGAAAGGGCAGAGTACATACTCAGTGTATGGCAGAGTAGATGAGAGTGCACATCCAGCCAAGACACATGCTGAATGGACTAAGGATGGTTTGTACATTCCCAGTGTGAGAGGCATGGATTAAATCACGGACATTTCCATCTGTAGCTCCGCTTCCTATCCAGTGCATTGACTAACACATGTTCATTGGAATCACAAGAGAGAGGAGATGCACTGAAACATCTGAAAAAGTGATCAAGTGTATTCTCCAATTCTGGAATTAATTTTAGGATTTTAGGGGAGAGTGAGCCAGAAGAAAGTAAAAACAATGGGAAAGGGAATAATCCTCCTGTCCCCAACAATAATAATCAGAGAACCAAAAAATTAGGACTGTTACCTGATTAAAGAAATCTTAGTCAGTTAATTTTATGAGTTTCAGTCAGGTCACTAATCAAATAATCAATTAAATCAGTACAATTTGCATATGAATAAAACCATCCTATTGGAGACAAAGAAGAGACTTCACTTTTTCTTTAAATTGATGTACAGAGGTATCTTAGCAAGCCTAATCTTCAAAAAGATAGTTCACCCTTTATGTAAGAGACATGCAAAGGGTGGTCCTCTAGATGCTGTCCATTGGCTATGCTGGCTAGGGTTGATGGGAACTGCAGTCCAACAACATTTGGAAGGCGATATTTTGACCATCCCCATTCTGTGTGAAAAAAAGCAAGAAAATTCCTTTTGAAAATCCCTTTGGGCTTGCAACACACTATCTTTGGATTAAAATACTTAGATCTGTTCTACTGTCTGTTAGTACAGAGTAAACTAAATTTGAATAAATGCCTTATCTGAAATGCCATTGGACTTGTGCCAGTAGAACAAAACTGAGGGATGAGCATAATTTTTCTTTATTTTTTAAAGTGTTTTTGGTAAACAATTTGAAAAAAAAACCCTGATCTATTTTGCCACCCCCCCCCAATACATTCAGGTTTTTTTTTTAAACCCCAAATTCTTTCCACTCAGAGACGAAGGAAATTAAAATTTTTGTCAGGTTCTTATTTAAGACATGAAAGATTTCCCCCATCCCTATCAAACTCCTTTCTAAAAATCAGCTAGCTAAGGGATCTAGAAGGAATGGAGAGGGGCTTCTGTACATTTCCTAACCTCATTGCATCTTCTATGATTAGAATGGCAGATTTTGTCAACAGCAACACTTTCTTACATTACTGGGATGAAAGTGCCTCTGGCTCCATTTATTCCAAGATCTTCTGCTGTCCTGAAACTGTACTTGCTCTCCCCTGTGTGCTCCAACTGCTCCAGGAAAGCTCCCAGCTGTCAGAGCACCACAGTGGTGAGTTTTGAAATTATATGCTCCTAGATGGCAGGAGAGAGAGAGAAAGAGAAAGAGGATAGAAATTGCTATAAACAAGAAAACCACTGTTATGAGTTTGGGTGTGAAGGATTTGTTTGTGTGTATATGTGGAATTATTGTGACTGTTAGTCAATTTTTGTAAGAGGAAAAAAATTGATCTTTTGATACAGATTAGAACATCAAATGAGCAGGGAAGTCATATAAAAGCCTTAGGTGAGATCCTTTGGGAGCTCATTAAAGAGCAGTTTCACTTAGATACCATTAGATTTTTAGGATTACTAGCACCTTCGCAACAGGTGTAAGGAGTGGACATTGAGCAATAAATAAAAAACATTAGCCTGACGACTGGTTGTGATGAGTAACAGAATTACAGATCATGTCTGAACAGGAGATCACTCTATACTGGGGACATCTTTAAGTTCAAATAGGTTTCTTTTAAATTTTAAGGTGATGTGAGAATTTATCTAGCAATGGTGTGAGGTTCTCATGAAGTGTGTGGGTTTTTTTTAAAGCTATCGCTTAAAGGCAAGTTATACTGTGGATTTTTAACGAAAAGACTTTGCTATGTAGCAGAGGGCTGTTACATTAAATATGATCCTAGATATAAGTCCTAGTCACACGTTTTCCCCTTATGTAATTACTGGCTTTTGTCAATAAGATCTATCTTCCTTTCTCCCATAAATGAATTTTGTCAATGTAGGGAAATTCTGATAAAAAATGAACTTAAAATTCTCACCTATCCCCAGCACATGGGAATACTTGTCAGTTTTGCTTTCTGCCACATTTAAACTTTGTACATATTGGTACATTTTGATTTAAAGGAAAAAAAAACCTGAAAATGAATTCCATTCCTGCCTGTGGGATTATTTATTTATTTACATAACTTCTAACCTATTTTTGTATACTGAAGTATACACACTGTGAACCAACTGTGACTAACATGGATTATCCATAGTTAGAACAGAAGAGGAGATGTCCTCCAGAAATTTTAGACTATGACTCATTGAATCATTGGGGATTGGCCATGTTGGCTGTGATGATGTTCTTCAAACCGCTGGGAGGGCAGCAGGTTGACTGTCCCCAAAATAGAGAATGCCCTTTGGTTTTGTGCAGATGCTGAGACACACTGTGTGGTCCTGATTGACTGCAAGACAAAATCAACGGAAATAAATTAGTTATTGTGGGGATAGTCTAATAGGATATTCTTTTGTCTCCCACTAAGAATCTGTGTTACAGAATGAGTCCTTTAGGAATCTTCTTGTTCACCTTGTCAGGGATGGAAGGAAAAGAAATAAAAATGCATTCAGGAAAATGTAAAATCTACAATGAGTCACTTAGTACCTTAAAGATTTAGCAAACTGATCACCAGTATGCCTTTCATGGAATAGAATACAATTCATCAGATGCAGCCAATACAGTGAAGCCTATATTGTTATAGTGCTATTATTCCACTTTCAACATCTTCTAGATTTCTGGGATTTGCAGTTTAGGGAGGAGCATTTAAAATTTTCAGCCAGAGAGCTCTTTGGCCTCAGTAAACTACAACCCTCGAATTCCACAGGATGTTGAAAGTGGAATAATAGCACTAGAAAAATGTAGTGTGGAAATACCCTGAATTCTAATCCACAAAAATGTATGCATGAATGATTTGTTAACTTTTTAGATACCTCAAGATTCTTTGTAAATTTTAGTGCAACAGACTAATGGGATTGCCTTCCTAGAACAATGTGATTTATAAAAGGACAGTGCCTGGATTCTTGCAGGGATGATTATGAAAAGACTCCCAATGTTTTGAAAAAACAAGTTTGCTGATCAAAATCAGCATTTAATATGCATCCTTTCTCTTTTTGCAGGACGCAAAGCAGCTAGTAAGATCAGTAAGATCTAACCATTGTATATAATAGGATTTTATGTACAAATGGCAGAATATACATAGGAAATCTTTGGATGTTCAGATAGGCATATCTAGGTGGAGAAGGTCCTTGAGAAATCCTGATCTCAGGTGTTCTAGAAGGATTTGTGAGTTTGCAGTCTTCCAGACTCCAATCTTGCAGGATTCTAACTGCCATTAGCCCCAGTGCACTGACTGATTATCTGACCATATCTGAAAGGCCACAGGTTCTTCATTCCTGTTTAGAATTTCAAATGCAAACAAACAAAACAAACAAATGTTTTGAAAATTTGTTGAAAACTTTGGAATCTTTTCCCCCTGCATTTTCATTGCAGCAAATGATATTGTCTATGTAACAAATATATTCAAGACATCCCCCCAAAAAAACCCCCAAAATGCAACCAACCAACCAAAAAAACATGCAGAGAATAATTTATAATTGCAAATAGTATTTGGAAGCTGCACAGTATTTAATGACTTTCTCCCAGCAAGGAGTACATTGGTAAAGTTATATGTTCTTGCCTGTGAGAATGAATTATTTGAAGATTTATATCCCTCTGCTAAGCTATGAATGGCAGTGGGCAGGTCAGTCTTCCCAAGAAGAGGTTGCAGATGGCAAACAAGCCAAAACTTGTAGAAAGTAACTCTCTGCCATTGCTACCACTTGGCCATCCAGTTGCAACCACAAACCTAAGTGTACCCCCAAGCTTCAAGTTAATGAACATTGATTGCACAATAAATAGTGCAGTTTCCCAAGATGTTTCCAATTCTGTGGTTATGTTGTATTCTCATTAAAAACCGGGCATCCTTGGGACAATGTTAACAAATTTTACAGTCATCTTGTACTCTTAATAAACAACATGAAGAGGGTTAAATTTTAGAATAGCTTCAGACCATATAGGAAATTAGTTCGTTGAGCTGAAATTTCTATTGATTCACTACACTCCTGTTGCAATCTTCCAATTATAATTAACATAGCTGGCATGATTGTTAATAAGGATTAACAGCAAACATTGACTGCTTCTGCTGCTGCAATTGCATCCTACAATCTCTGGGTCTAATCCAGGCTTTAATTAATGTGTATGCCACTTATTCTTTTCAGCTCAAATGGCAAGTGAAATCCCATTGTATCAGTTCTGCATCCCCTACATCCTCTGTCCAAACTGCTCTGGAAGGTCAGAGGAACTTCTGGAGCAGATTTTGGGTGTCGGGGCTGAATTAAAGCAGGGGGGAGAGGGCAGACAAGTTCTGTGGCCTGAAAAGAAGCTTAATTGGTGCAGTGTTGAACATAGCCTGGCGACTTAATAGTCTCACGGCCCCAATTCAGGGAAAGTTAGTCCTATTTAAATCTAAGGCATTGATGTCCATGATGAGAATGGGTGAATGTGTGGGATGGTACGCAAAGAGATCCTGCTTTGGGCCATCTGAAGCAAGACCACTGAAGCAAGACCACTAAGAGCCTTTTGGTTAGCAGGTACCACACTTTCTTTAGAATTCCCTCATGGAGAAATACACTGAAATAGCACTCTTTGAATCTTTAGACTGCACTGCTAGGTTCAGTGTGGTTAGAGTGTGCTGGGATTTTATTTACTATTACTGTTACTACTTCTGTTATTCTTTCTAAAAATTATAGGTCTCACTTTATCGGAAAAAAAAAAAGGATGTCAAAGAAGGATACACCACAGCTACACTTTCAATACAATAAACACTATTTCAACAAGCAAAATACTACTACTACTACTACTACTACTACTACTACTACTACTACTGATGATGATGATGATGATGATGATGTTTAAATATACTCCAGCAAAGACTTTTTTAACTTGGTGCCATATTAATATCTACCATGAATTCATTGGAAAGCTATTCCAAAATCAGGACACCACTTCAGAGAAACCTTCCCTTTTGTAGAAGGAAAATATATTTTTCTTCTTGATAGAGAATGTCCTCCTCTGATTTATTTATATTCTGCCTTTCTCCCAGAACTGAGTTGCAAGGCATTTTATAGCAAGATTGGAATGAGTACTGTTAAAAAGAGAGGGAAAACCCCCCACCCAGAACAGAGAAAAACAAACAAAAAGTTATAATGATGGCCTTAAAACACAGGCTGGTGGATGTGAGAAGAAGCACACCTTCAGGTGTTTGTGCTTCTGATACGAGAGGAAGCAAAATTTTTATGTTTGGACGTCTAGGGTTTGAAAGAAAAGCACCAACACCTTGAATTGGGCACCAGAGTGAACAGGCAGTAAAATTATCTCCTTCATAACTGATGAAATATAGCTCCACCTTGCCCTAGATAAACTAGTCAGAATTCTAGATGCAGTACTCTATACAACTCAGAGCTGCCAAACAGCTTTCATGGATAGCCACACATATCATTTGTTACAGTAACCCAACCTGGAGGTTACCAGATAACTCTGTCTCCAGGAAATTCTGCAGCTGACAAACCAGTTGAAGTTGGTGAAAGGTACTTCAGGCTTACATGGGCCTGCAGTGACAATATTGGCATCAAAGATATACCTCCTCTTTCAGGTAGAGTGCAACCCTGGCTCAGAACAGGTTGTATATCAACTGTCCAGACCCGAAAACCATCCTACCCCAAATGCCTCATCCAGCCCACCATGAGCCTGGACAACGGTTCATCAGATAGTCCCTCCTGACTCTGATGACAAAAATAAATTGAGCTAGCTGTCATCAACATACTGATTACACCTTACTCCAGGTCTTTGGATGATTTCACTAAGTGGATATATATGGATACTAAAGAACATGTAGGATAAGGTAAACCTGATGGAATCCCTTCATGCCTCAAATACCATGGAGTTTAACAGTATTGTCTTCTTTCTTTCTTTTTTTTTTTAATAATTTTTTTTATTGAAACCATAACATTCATACAAAAATAAGTAAAAAAGAAGAATCTACAAAAGCACAATTCATTTCTACATATAACGGATATCTCGAGCACTAGACAATTTACCAGTGGGTTCCTAAAACTTTATGGTTAAAATATCAGCAAAGAAAAGAATTAGTAGTCCTACGTTTGTGAGTGGACCCACCATTCCACTGTGGAATCTAACAACATTCAGTATAAAATGATACCAGGAGCTATGGTGTTAACCATAGATGTAATTCTTCACTAAGTTTTTTCTTGAAGGTAGCAATGAGTAATTTTAGCAGTGTTCTTCTGGCTGTGAGAAATTCTTTGAAAACCATGCAGTTTTTGGAGGCTATTTGCAGTTTGGGACTTATTCAGTGCAAAATTCACATGTCTTGTTTGATGCGGAAAAGGGCAGAATTAATATTTCTGCTTTGAAATATTTTCTTCTTTTATTGGCCATTTCCACACTAGACTGTTATAATGCGATTATTCCACTTTCAACATCCTATGGAATCCTGGGCTTTTCAGTTTAGGGAAGGGCCTCAAAGGCCTCAAAGGCAGTTTAGGAAGGGGCCTCAAATCCCAGGATTCCATAGGGTGGTGAAAGTGGAATAATAGCGCTACAGCTGTCCAGTGTGGAAATGTCCATTATCTTCTATCTTTCTATGAAGAAAATGTTATTTTCTATGTATAAAATACTGCTTTTTGCACAAAACAACCACATGTGGATTTTGCATAGAGTAAGTCCCAAACTGTGAAGATTCTTCTCATTTACCAGGATACTCCTCATCAGAGTAGCTCAACATTTACAAGAAATGTTTCTTTTGACTATTTTTTCAAATACTTTTAAATATCCTTAGGGTTAAACTGGGTTGAATTCCTTGTCTCTCTTAAAACATTGATCTTATAACTGCAAGGTGAACACAGATTTCTCCATACCAAACCCTAGCCTAATCATAGATTGAAACGGGTATAATTAGTTTAAGAACAGGTCTAGTTGGTTTAATAACTGCTGGATTTGTATGTGTTTTATGTTTGGTGTCTCAAGTTGTTGAAACTGGCATTTGGAAAAAATAAACCATGCAACTGATAAATGCAGAAAGAGGAAGAATGAATGAATTACTTTATACTAACATTGCAGATAAACTGTAAAAAGATTGACCACAGTATTAAAAATCCTTTAATCTTAGATTTATTCCAGTTTTTCCTATAGAAATTGATTAAATTTTTAATATTATTTACAAACAGAACCTTAGTTCCTTCTGCTGCATTGGATTTGTTATGTCATGTAATCTGCTTTTCCTCCCCCAGATATAGGGCTGTTAATTAGCTGTTAATGAGCTGTCAACTACTTATGTAAATCATATAGAGCTGGACATAGAGGGCCTGCTGTTATCAGTAGAGTATCTTTTGCAATCTCATGACATGAATCAAATACTTACAGCGCAAAGCTATGCAAATTTATTTGGAAGTGAGTCATGTTAAATTAAATCAGTGTATATAGTATTTCAGTAATAATTTTGGTAACACAATGCATATGTAATAATCTGAATATTCAAGTCTCCGTTGTACTATTGATGTTAATTTATCTGCGCACAGACTGAGATCGTTGCTACCTAATAGTGAATGTCTTGGGATTCCCTTTAGTTAAAATAAAGTAAAATAAAATAAAATAATAATGCCTCTAAAATACATTGCAAAACATTTAAAATAGCAAGATTTATTATCAAAATGAACTGTTAAAGATATGGTTGCACCTTTTTTTTTCTTACTTAACATACAAATAAGAGAATAGTAGTTAGATTAGTCAGTGATAAGAAATTCCTTGTTAGAGAATGAAATTTCTTCTTATCTTCTTCTATTTCAGTGTCCTTTCATACTAGAATTCAGGGTGGCACACGTAGGGTCCCAGCCAACCCCCTTCCATCCAAGCACCACTAGTCCACATTTGCTTATCTTCAGACCTGAAAATGTTTTGAGTACTTAAGCAACAGAGACTCTATGTGAGCGCATTGACACTACACAGTTAAGATCAGTCTGATACCATTTTAGTTGCCAGGATCCTGTGGAATCCTGAGATTTGCACTTTGATGAGGCATGTAGAATTCCCTGCTGAGGAATTGTAGTACTGTAGTTCAGGACAGTGGACTATTGTTCTCCAGCAGAGAATTCCAAGTACTCCAGGAAGTTACAAATCCCAGGACTCTGTGGGATGTAGCCATGGTGGTTAAAGTGGCATGAAACTGATAGAACTGTTTACACACAATGAGATATGGTAGCATTTTTTCCAATGGCTTCTTTGGCTTCACATTTGGCTACCTTTTAATAGTTTCATGATCCACTGGAGAGTTTCCTGGGTTTTAGGCACAATGGAAAAACACCATTGTGAAATAAGCAAATAGATATGATAACTTTCAGCAGTCAAGTGTACAGCAGACTCTATTTCCTTCATGATGCAAACACAGACAGAAACATTTCCCCTTAATTCCAACTGTCCCCACAATGTTTTATTTAAAAAACCAACAAACTCGAGACCTCTCATCCTACCTATGATTAGTAGAACTCTTTGCAAGAGTTAGATTGTTGATCAGTTAATATTTTTTCATTAAATTAATAAAAGAGAGTTGAGAATACACAGTAGCAGTGGATGATGTTCAGTCTATACTTACAGGTGAACTGATCATGGAGTTTTCTGGGGCTGAGTGTGTGTCACACACCCAAGATCACCCAGTGGGTTTCCATGGTCAAGTGAGGACCTGAACCCTGGTATCTAGGGTCACAGTCCAATGCTCAGACCACTACACCACCCTGGCTCTCATCTTGCTCCATCTATTTTGATTCAGATGATCTGTCTTAGGCCCTTTCCACATGTGTATGTGGGGGAACGGGCGAAAATGCCCAAAAACGGAGCTTACCGGCAGCTGGGTAAGTCCGTCGCGATGCGGAGCAGTGCGAGCTCACTGCTCCGCAGTCCTCCGGCGTCCCAAATGGCAGCTTCCGATTGGTGGAGGCTCTCCACCAACCGGAGAAGCTCGCCAGCCGGAAGCCCACCCCCGGCAGATCTGCAGGCACGCACTTGCGCGCGCCTGCAAATCCGTGTCGGAGCTGAGCGACGGAGCAGCACGGGGCTGCGCGCTCCGTGCTTTTTAAAAACCTCGAAAAAGAGGTTTTTAAAAAACATGCAGCGTGGCTAGTTCCGGCCGCTCCTGAGTGGATTCCGGTGTGGAACTACAAAAAGTAGTCCATGCCAGTCCACTCTACGGTGTAGAAGACCTCCGTGAGAGGTCGCTCTGCACCGTTACAGAAGCCCGGTGTGGAAATGGCCTTAATTATACTAAATTATACTTAATTATGATAGCATTTAAATAATGAAAAGCTGTTATTGCTTTTTAGCTCTACAATCCAGCAGTAAAAGGGCTCTTCTGCTAATAATGTAGGGACCACCTCTTTGTGGTTACCTCTCAAGCCTCAATTTTTCCAGGTGTATCTGCAATCATCCGAAGCGACTAAAAATTACAACTCCACTAATCATGTTTTGTGGTTTAGTATATCAGCACACCCTGTTATTGCATGGGCTTTGTTGTTGTCGTTGTGTGCCTTCAAGTTGTTTCTGACTTATGGTGATGCTAAGGCAAACCCATTATGGGATTTTCTGGAGCTCAGAGTGTGTGATGTGCCCAAGGTCATCCAGTGGGTTTTCATGGTTGAGTGGGGAATTGTCTTCAGGATTGCAGTCCAACTCTCAAACCACCATGCCACGCTGGCTCTGCTTCCCCATTTTAACACATCTATTGTGTTCAGGCATGGACCAGGATAACTTCAGGCTGTAGCTCCTCTCCATCAGTTTATATAAAAACCAAGCCTTTGACAGTACCCATGTTATCCTATAAGTAAGCCATTTAGTGGAATTAATTGGACTTTCGTGTGTCTGTTATGATTATAACTATTTGTGCTGTGGGCTTATGGATCTTAACTGTGCTTTATGATGTTACCTCTCTATTGTCTCCTTGTGCCAATGTGTACCTATAGTATGTTTGTGCCTGTATCAGAGTTGGGCAACTACAGTGAGTCCAGGGCCAGTCTTTTGCTCCTGGGACCCTTTGCCTGGGACACAGGCTGTAAAAAATGAAAAAAAAAAATGGGAGAAAATGTAATTGGAGCTGGTTTGGAAAAGCATTTTTTTTCCTCATGCTAAAGACTATCTGAGAGGAGGGCTGCAAACTAATGGATCCATTCACACTATGCAGTTGGAGGAATATGATTCCACTGTAACTGCCGTGGCTACATACTGTAGAATTCTGGGATTTGCAATTTAGGGAGAGATACTTAGAATTTTTTGCCAGAGAGCTCCTGTAGTGCCTGATCAAACTGCAAACCAAACATAGGCCCTTTCTACATGATGGGGCACAGCAATACTGTTTCACTGCAGCCCTGGTGGGAGGGAAAGCACGCCAGGAACACTCCTCTCTGCACCTCACCTGGTCACTGCAGAAGGGAGCGTTCTGGCCCTGCCTCTTCCCTTCTGCAGCACAGCCAGGCATTTGCCATTGCTGCGCTGGGGAGGGAAGTGTCACCAGCATGCTTCCGCCCTTCTACATGGCTGGAAAAGGTGGCAGCGTGATGCGACAGTAAGTGTAACATGGATTGTTTTCCTTTTTACAAATACTGTGCTCGTCCGACACATGGAGACAAGATGGTGGTGGGACCACAATGACATAATGTGGAAGCACAACCTGCAGAGTACTGCGATCATGTCCCCACGGCGGGGCAGCCACGAGGTGTGGAAAGGGCCATAGAATTGATCCATTGAAGTTAAAGTGGAATATAGTGCTATAAATGTGTAGTGTAGAAGGACCCGAGGTGAACTGCTGTTCCTGGAGGCTTATAGAAAAGCCTATTTTTATTTTGGCCAGAAAAAGGGCAGTCCAGGAATTCTGGAGGGGTTGATGGGAACAAAACTAGTCTGGACTAGGCATATGTAGCCTGAGGGCTGGAGTTTGCTCATCTTGTTTCCAGAAAGCTGGAAACAAAGAAAAAAAAAAGAGGTCCCCGATTTGGCAGAAAAAATACTGATTAATCCTCTATTGTCCCATTTTTCAGCTGCTTTTAAAATATCCCAGTTTCTCGTTCCTCCTCATGCTCTTCCTTTGTCCTTAGCTTACTTCAATGTGTATGAACTGAATTCGATGTCAATCACTGAGCAAGGTGGAAAGGAAAAGAGGAGGAAAAGAATCTTGCCCTTCCCAGTTGGCTCAGTCAAAAACTGCTGCAGCTTCTCCTAGCTTATGTGTTCTTTCTCACTTATAACTTTGGTCATCATGACCAAGCTCTAATGTTGCATGGCCACATGTTTCCTGTTTTTCAACTGTGAAATGTTGGCAGATACTCATAGCATCAAGGAACAGGAGTACAGATACATTTTCTAGGAAGATAGATAGGTACCTCCATGATATGGTCAATTTGTATATGTCCTAGATGTCAATTGAAAGTGCCACTTTCAAAGAAAAATAAATGTATAATGCCCAGCCAAGGAGCAGAGAACCCAACTGAAGTAACCTGAATAGCTCATGAAATCCGCCTCACTTCCTAATAAAGCCATGCAATGCACTGACCGCTTTAATGATAAGATGACTACTTTATTTCTATTCACGTCGTGCTTCTTCTGAGCAATTAAATGTTTTGTATCTAAGGTTCATAACCCAGCTTCACAGAGCAGAGGTGAAGTTTCAGTCGACATTAAACAGTTTTTAGCATGAGATGCCGTCAAATACTACAACCCTACAAATGGACACATCGCTTATTAAACTGGAAATAACTCCACTGAGGCAAAACCACATCATTCGGCATTCTGAATGACTGAGACAGATGATGAAGGGTAACAAAGAGGGAAATAGCGAGGGCAGGGTTAGGGCTAGGATAAAATGTTCCATGTAGTAAGTGCTTTACAAAGAAAACAAAAAAGAAAATATGAGGGAGAAGAGGGGAGGAAGGAAGAAATGGTGGCAGTGGTGGGTGGGTGGGGGGAGGAATTAGTGAAACTCCTGGTATATTTATGAACTAAACCTTCACTAAAGTGATGAAGAGAGAGGGCCTTTTTTTTTTTGTCAGTGGAGGTCATTCCCTCTAACCCTCTGAAGGAAAGAGGATTTTATAATGATAAAAGCAGAGCAGAATACGCTCTATGCACTTTAATGATTTCTTTGCTCCTCACAGATAGAAACTGAAACTCCATGCTATTAGCCACAAATGGCATTTTGAAATGACTTTTTTTTTTTTTTGGGCAAACCCAAAAGACATTGCTAAGATTTACATGTTCAAATATATGCTGACCTTTTTTTCCCTCTTTCTTTTAGTTCATTTGTCATCAGTATGTAATTGAATCAATATATTTCCTGATCAACCCAAAGATTGAATAAGGTCACGGGAAGCCATGTGTGGACATTAAAAATCATTATTTTACTCAGAATGAGCAGAGATGGCATAGACCATTCAGAGTTCCAAATGAAATTCTATTAGATTCTATTACACTTTTACAATTATAGAGACGTTCCAATATTACAAGGGGAAATGAAGTCATAATAAAAAAGCCCAGAGGTGTATTACAAAGAAATAGGCATACTATTTTTCTAGTTAAAAACTTGATGAAGGGAGCTCTCCTACTTTCCAGTTGCTGAGATGTGACCTTGTTCTCTCTCTCTCTCTCTTTTTAAAAAAACCCTCACCAAGAATCTACTTTCTTTCTATGCTTACCCTTTCTACCTTTGTTTTATAGGAGACTTAAAAGCAAACATGAACAACAGGGAATGGATAAAGTTTGGTGTAACCGTACTGACCTATTGAGATGTGTGTGCAAATGTGTGTTGAATTGAATGTAAGCCCATGGAGAACTGGTCATCTGATTGCTCCACCATGTGGCCAAAATGACTGGGCAGCTGGAAAGGAGGCATATACATTTTGCTATTATATATATATGCAGATGGCACACTGGCATCTTGTCTGAGATTTCTGGTAAGGGGAAAGCTGCTGTGGTGCTGATATATTTAGTCTACATATGGACAAGAGCAAGGGGCTATCCCAATTCTTTCATAGATTTGCTCTCCCCCACATGTGTAGCAGGGATGTAAAAGTCTTCTTCTTTTCATTCTACAAGTTTTCTCTCTGGTGGTTGACAGCCTGAGAGGTTTTTTTTTTACATTTTTCTATGAGTTTTTACATTTTTCTTTGAGCCCTTATCAGGGCTTCTTTTTTTGTGAAAATTTTCTCCCAGCAGAAACATTGGGCATTGTTTTTATTTCCTAAAACACTACTTCACATCCTGGCCACAGGTAGGCCCCCGTACCTGCTTTATTATATCTCTCTTCCGGTCTTTAGCCCATAACATACACCCTGCCCCCCAAGAACATCCTCACTACTCATATGTTTGCCTACTTATCCTGGTTCTGAGTACCTCCTGTTTCCCACCTTTGTCCCCTAACTACTCTTTACAACCATTGTTGAAACTGAGCTTGTCACCCCATCACCATATCCTCGTGTTTTACATTTCTGCTACTATTCACACACACATACCACCAATTTATTGATGTAAATGTCTGTCCACAAGTCTTACACTTCACACATTTGATGTAGACTGAATCTAAGAAAGCTTATGCTACAAATGTCTTTCTTTCAGTCTCAAGTTACTTCCGTTGCTCACGAGCAGACAGAACCTCCCTCCTGGGTGCAGTTCTTCCCTCCTCCCTTCTCCCTCTCCAACTCATTGGCTATGGTGATGTTCCTCTGGAGCCCTTGCACACCCAGGGAAGGAGAAGAAGTAGATTTTGCCTGCCAGCTAGATGCTGCCTGGGTGAACTGGGTGGAACTGTACCTGGGAACTTCCCTCTACATATAGTTTAAAGACATTACAGAAGGAGGTACAGAATACCTCCTTCCACAAGATTTTTAAAAGTACTTATGTTGGCATAACCAATGTACACTAGCTCCAGGATTCTGGCCTTCATACATTTTCTAAGGAGCAGTCAGGAGACCAGTGCAATGGCATGAGCAGGAGGGATTCAACATTTGCCTTTCCATGTTCCCAGTCCAGATTTGCCTTGCCGTGTTCCCAGTCCAGGGCAGCTTTCCTTATGGAAGAAACAGTCTATCACTTATACAGAGAACCATTTAAATTCCCTCACTGTCAGAAGCATTACACCAAAATAATAACATGAAAGCCAAGAACTAATAGTTTCTGAGATTTTTGCACTTGCAGAGTAGATAGTAAGCTCTCTACCTCACCCAGGTTGGCTGAGTGATTCCTGAAAAGAAACTTCTGTAAGAAAAGTGGTATATTTGTTTCTTAAAATCTTCCTTCCATAAGTTTGGAAAACAATTACATTTTTCTTACAAGTAAAACTGTGCCAAAACTTTTAAAATACTTTTATTCAAATTTGGTAGGAGTGAAATAAAATGGCTTTGCAAGAAGCATTGGGCCATAGATTACCTTGGTCCGATTTATGTGCTCCAGGAAATGTTTCCAGTATTAAGCATGTTAGAATACCCTGAAATACTTTATACTGAAAACTTATTCTGATTTGGCCCTCCTGTTATTACCTGCAATGAAATAAACAAGGGAATTTTAAATCTTGTACCAAACCAGGAGCCCACTAAGGCAATAAAGGAAGGCAGCTCAGTGAAGATAACTGACCAGAGAGAAAATATATTTTAAAATATCAAAGACCACAGGAGGGTTTTGTTTTTAAACATTTTTCTCCAAGTCCAAGCAGTGGAAAACCTACTCACCTACTTGTATGTTAGTATTGTTTCCATTGCTTAAAATTTCAATATAAGCAACTTCTTTCTTCTGTTAAAGTTCCTGAATGAATTTGTACGTGTATTCATCTTCCAAAATTCTGCTCTGAATAAAGGCAATGACATCTGAAGCCTTAAATGGCTGGGAACCTGAAAGAACACAGTTGAACAAACACTTTTCCTTACACAAATGCCTTCCTGAGAGTTGAGATTTATAGGAGGGACCTTCCTCTGTGTTCCATAAATGGGAGCAATAACCAGTGGGAGGACCTTCCCTGCTACTGCCCTCTGATTGAGCAATACCCCGTCCTCAAAGGCTCAACTGGTACCAACACTGATGTCATTCCAGTGCCAAGTAAAAAAGTAACTTTTTTTATTGAAGCTTTTGGAGCTAGTTGTAGCATGATGTAGTGCATTCAGCATTGGACTGTGACCTTGGAGACCAGAGTTCAATTCCCCACTCAGTAATAGAAATCCACTGGAAGACCTTGGGGGTGCCACACATTCCCCACTCCAGAAAACCTTGTGATAGATTGACTTTAGGGTCACCATAAGTTGGAAATGACTTGAAGGCACACAACAACAAAAACTCCACACGAAGATGGATTTCAACTGCTTTAACTTGTTATGTGTATGCTATAGTTTTTGTTGTGTTGTTGTTTAGAAAATCATTTTCAATGGTTTTTGAAAGATGTTCGTGCATTTTGGAATAATTTTTCATATTTTGGACCATTTTGTAAAATGTTTGCAAAGTTTTTGTGTGTTTGCAAAAACATGTGTTTTTGGCACATAAAGGAATGCTTCTTGTGCACAACTCATTTTTTTGTGCAAGCCACTGGCCCCCCTCCCACTTTTTGGTGATCCTGATGCTATCACCTCACCCCTCCCCATCCTTGTGCTAGTCTCATATGGTCTTGAAAAATCTCATGTTGGCTTTTTTTCCCCCCAACAAGAACAATTTCTTTGAGGGTGAGAAAATTGGTGAAAATTCTTTACATCGCAAATGCAACATGAAGAGTGAAGGCTCCTTGCTCAGTCATGCCTGTTTCCATCCTTCATCCCCTTCCCTCAACTCCCCGATAACCAAAACCTTATTCTGGAATAGGCAGAGGTATCTCAGGCAATTGTAGCACACTCTCACTGCAAAGTGTCTTTTCCCACTGAGGATTCAAACTAGGATAAGTCCCAGGGACCCAGCGGGAAGCTGAAGTGGAGTGTGTTGTCTGTCTTTCAGAGATGAGGCAAGACCAGTGGGGATTCTCAGGCTTGTAGTCTCAGTCATTGTAACCCATGGAACCGGAAAGATTAGAAGACTGGATGCAGTTTTGAAATATCCCATTGACTAACTCTGAAATTGGTATAAGCAGCATGTTTTATTAAATACTGTATGAGAAAGTTTAACAAGGAACCAAACTACAAGTATCAAATACCAGACACTCTGCATGTAACTCTGAAAACAAAAAGCATTCACTAAGGAGTCCAGTTATTTTTACAGAAGTTCTTAAAATAAACTACTAAAAGAGAAAGAACAGTTTATTGATTGACAGTTACGGTCAATTTTAGTCCAATGTTTATGCTTATCTAGTAGCCAAAGAGTGTTTTTTAAAAAAACTCTCTCCTCTCTGCCTCTCTCTTTTTTCTTTCTTTCACAAAATGACTTTATGAGGCAAAAGAAGCAAAGCACCCATGTATCCTTCCCACACTTTCACCTACTTTTACATCATTTGTTATACTCTCTCTCAGTGTGCTGGTGGCACCCTCGTCTCTGCTCAAATGCTGTTCCCTTAAAAGAAATTTATTCTGTGAAGATTACTGATAATGACATTTCAAAGCTATCCTTGTGGACTCAACAGAGAATCTTCATTTAGTAGAGGAGACTTAAGATGAACAATTTTTTTTCTTCACACAATTGTCTTAGGGCCAAATGAAATATGATAAAGAAATAGTGGCTTGAGGAACAGTGAACTTGATTGAAGATTTGTGTTGAGGGAAAGATTAATCCTCCATCCCCAAGCTTCTTTCCTGTCCCACTTGTATATCATAGTATCCAAAGGATCACAGATTACCTCATGTATTCACCTAGATCTTATTGCTGGTGTCCTTTCCTGTGTATCCACTAGGTGAGTAGAGATCACTATTAGTGAACTATTAGAGGTGGGTTTTTGGGTAGTGGTCCCCCACTTGTGGAATGTGCTGTCCAGAGTAGCTGAGGGTGGTAGGCATGTTAACACCTTTGTATGTCATAAAAGGAACTTTTTAAATTTTCCTAGGCCCTTTGTATCCTGATACAACTTTTAAATCTATTTTACATCTTAGCTTGACTCCCTGCACTTTGGTGGTCAAAATAGATCCTTATGAAGGACTTTTTAGTGTTTTGTTACTAGATTGCACTACTTTTTTCACTGTTGCTGTTTTGAACTTGTTTGTGTTACTCTGTAAGCTTCCCTGAGAACTTTGTCAGCCAATTAATTTAATAAACCTTTTTTCTTCCGTTTCCAGATTTTTGATCATCTTGGTCACCCTCCTCTTGACATGTTCCAGCTTGTCAATATCTTTCTTGTGGTGATCAGAAGTCAACACAGTATTTCAGGTGAGGACTGACCAAAGCAGAACAGAATGGTACCACTTCTTCCCATGATCTGGACACCAGAACTGCTTTGCCTTTTTTGGCTGCCACATCACCCTGTTGACTCTTATTTAATCTGTGATGTTTTAAGACCTCTAGATCCTTTTTATTTTTTCTGTTTTTATGCCAAAGATCACTCATCCTATATTTGTGCATTTCATTTTTCAAGGCTAGATATAGTTACTGTGTGTCTTCAAGTCATTTCTGACTTATGGTAACCCTACGGCTAACTTATTATGGGGTTTTCTAGGGCTGACAAAGTGTGATGCATCCAAGGTCACCCAGTACATTTCCATGTCTGAGGGGGGAGCTGAATCCTGCAGAATTTCTGCACTAGACAGTTATAGCACTATGATTCCACTTTCAACATCCTATGGAATCCTGGGGTTTGCAGTTTCAGGAGGGGCCAGCCGTCCCCTCCTGAAACTTCAAACCCCAGGATTCCATAGGATGTTGAAAGTGGAATCATAGCACTATAATAGTCTAGTGTGGAAATGGCCCTGGTCTCCAGAGTCATAGCCCAACATTCAAACCACCATACCATGCTGGCTCCCAGATGTAGTACTTACATTTCTCCCTGGTGAAATTCATTTTGCTAGTTTTGGCCCAGCTCTGCAATCTGTCAAAGTAATTTTGAATCCTGATTCTGTCCTCTGGGGTATTAGCTACCCTCCTAATTTGATGCCATCTGCAAGTTTGATAAGCTTATCTTCTATTTCATCATCCAAGTCATATATAAAGATGTTGAACAACACCAGGCCAAGGAGAGAACCTTGTGGCAACCCACTAGTCACTTAACTCCAGGATGAAGAGGAACCATTGGTGAGCATTCTTTGTGTTCAGTCTATCAACCAATTACAAATCCACTTAACGGTAGTTCTGTCTAACTCACAGTCCACCAACCTGTCTGCAAGAATATCATGGGGAACCTTGACAAAAGCCTTACTGAAATCAAAATATACTACATCCACAGTGGTATCCTGGTCAACCTAGCTTGTCACTCTATCAGAGAGAAAGAGGGAGAGAAGACTGGTTTGGCATGACTTGTTTTTTTAAGAAACTCATGTTGACTCTTATCATCACATTCTTTTCTAAGTGTGCACAGACTGACTGTTTAACAATTTGTTCTGAAACCTTTTCTGGTCTTGACATCAGGCTGGCTAGTCAGCAGTGGCTCAGGTCTTCTTTTTCTTCCTCTTTTGAAAATGAGAACGCCAAACCTCAGAAACTGATTGGGAACTAGCAAATAAAATCTTATCACTCAAATGAATTTATTAAATGACAGAAACTGACTGGGAACCAGCAGGTAAAATCATATCACCCATATGAATTTATTATGTGGCCCTAGAGGAGATCTTTAAACAGAGGTGAGTGGGCAACTGTCAGGAGGCAGGGGGCATTGGAGATTACTCCCTGATGCACTCCCTGGAAAAGTGTATTCTTTTTTTTTTTTAATTCCCAAGTGGCCTCTGGGGTGCAGAACCAATTTAGCCATGTTTTGGGGCCTCTTCTGGCCATTTTATACTTGGGGAAAACATTTTTTCAAACAGGAAGTGGTCTTAGAAATCTACTTCTGGAGCCATTTTTTGGGGATAAATACATTTCCTGGGCCTAAAATAATCACTTCTTACATGCAGTTCAGACCTGAAGAGACATTTTTGTTCCAACTGGACATGACCTGGAAGTCAGCTCTTTGATCACTTCTGTTGGAATAAGGACCTCTTCTGGCCCTAAAACAGCCCCTACCTTCCCCAAAATTGAAGTGATGTATTTAAGTCTTTTACTCCAAGTCTCAAGTCAAGTCTCAAGTCTTTACCTTCAAGTCTTGAGTCTCAAGTCCTTGCAAGATATTTTCAAGTCAAGTCTCGAATCAAGTCGCGAGTCTGGGAGCCAACTTTATACCCCAATTTGTATTCCAGAATTTCTGGACGGTTGAATAAAGTCAGTTTTAACAATTTAAGTAGAGTCAACCTTTACTTTTGTAATTTTGCCATCTGCAGCTTCATAAGTGGGAAGTAGGATCCTTCTTATTCCCCATTACTGAAGTTTCGAGAGGAAGGATCCTTCTTCCAGAAGCCCATTGTCTAACACATTTTCCGCTCCCCTCTGAGATACAGAATCTGCACTTTGCAAGTTGAGTCTTGCCTTTTGCTCTTAGGAAAAGGTTTAGAAAGCTCTTCCTATATGTAGCAGGGAGAGGTTGCTGAGCAGACTTCAAACCTACTTCAAGCCCATTGCCTATCCCATTTGCTGTTCCCTCTTAGAAATGTGTCCACACTTTGGGCTTGAGACAGATTGTCATGTGACCAGTAAGTTGTAAGGTTTCTGGATGAATGTGTTATATTACTGAACCAAGTGCAGCAAGTCAGTCACTAAAAATATGCCAGTCTCAAGTTGAGTTGCATCAATGTGTAATTTTTGCCAAGTTAAGTCCGAGTTGAGTCACTGAAGTGACTTAAGCCTGACCTGAGTCTGAGTCTATCGACTTGAGTCTACCTCACTGCAAAATTGCCGCCTCAGGGGCCTTGTTGGAGCAAAAAGTTGGATTGTTTCAAGGGGGGGGGCTATATAGCCCACATCCAGTCTACAGCCTGCACTTTCCTCACTCCTGCCAAGGCATTTTGCTGCATGAAGTGAAAAAGAGGATGCCACCTGTTTTCCTGGTTCTATGTATAAAAGCTGACTGTATTGACAACTGAACCTATTTCAATACTATTGTGGGAAGGGGATTCTCTATTTCACTAAAGGGCAGTAGTATAGTTTTTGGTGGCACATTTGCCCTGTCCTCCAAGACTTTGTTATCATGCCCACTCTCTGGCCATTTCTGCACTAGACTGCTATAGTGCTATTATTCCACTTTCAACATCCTATGGAATCCTACAAACCCCAGGATTCCATAGGATGTTGAAAGTGGAATAATAGCACTATAACAGTCTAGTGTGGAAATGGTGGATAACAGATGCCACCTGAAGAAGCTGCTTTATTCCGCCCCATGGGGGAGCCGTGTTGCCATGTGCAATATGGAGATAATTAAAATGCTTTCTTTTACTATTTTTGGTTTACTTCTTCTTCTTTTTTTTACTACTGTTGTTGATAAAGAAAATTGAAATAATGTATATTAAATGCTTTGATTATTTGCTACTGTTGCTGTTGCTGCTTGCTGCTGTAATTTTCAATAACATTAACAGCAGCGTGGACCAAAAGCCAGTTCTGGCCAGAGGTAAATGTTCTGCCAGAGCATCTGTGACTCCAAACTCTTTGGTTTTACATAGCTTCAGATGTAGTGCACAGGCACAGATTTCGAAGATGTGACCTTGCTACAAATGATAAATCATTATTGCTAAACCTAATTGCCTCACTAATATGCTCTCACACCTGTCCCAAGTTCTTCCACTTAATTTTTCAACTTGCCATTGACAACAGCTGATCTCATTGCTTCTCTGAATTACTGCTATATTTCACCAAAAATCCTATTTAAATATTTGCAGATTTCCTTCTTGAGCATAAGAATGCCACCTTATGACTAGAGGTGATCAGATTATCTAAAAGAAACAGTTAAATCTAAAGACAGGTAACAAGCAACCTGTTGGCAGTAGGTGAAACAGCTCAAATGAACTACTGAAACAGAATTATTCTGTTATACCCACCATGAATGGTTGAACAAGGTGCATTAGAGGTTAAAGCAACTGCTTTATAGCAAAAGATAAAAAATGGAAAGAAATTTTGCTGGACTCTACAGTCTCAAAGACAGTAGCATTTTTGCATTGCCCAAGACTTCTTGTGAGAACATGCAGACTTTATCTCGATCATTTGCACATTTGCAAGCCTATAGGGCATTTCCAAAAAAATAAAGTGCACTAAATTATATTTGAAAATGTCATAAGTTAAAATTTACATAATTGCCAAAAACACACAGAAACATACTTTTGTCAATGTGGGAAAGTTGTGTAAATTAGAGAAACTGCACAAACAAATGTGCCAGTCAGGGAGAGTGAATAATGACTGATGTGGCAATCTCACCTCTCAATTTCCTGTTGCCTTAGGAATGATGGGAGAACATTCTGAATACAAGTGGTATACAAGTGGAATCTTCTGAGCAAGTGGTCCACTTGCTTAGAAGATTCCCCCATGGTTCTGAGTGTAGCAGCACTTCACAGCTAGGATTTACATTTACTGATGATGTCCACCAATTCCAATGGACTCCAGCTATCACTGCCAATGAGATACATCCCCTCTTTATTAAGTGATCAAGAAACAGTGGAGTATAGTAGTGTTCAACTCCAACTGCTTGAAATATATAATCTCTTTGAATAACAGAAGCAGAAGAGGGATTTATATTCAGAACATATATTTTCAATGCTTTTGGTCAAAAAGTTAAGCATGTGTTATTCATACAATGAATTACATACAGTTAGAAGATATGTGCAATCAAGGGAGAACTTGAAATGTGTATACCAACAGAAGAAAGAGAAACCCCCAGCAGACCACCAGCTCTGTCACTGATAAGTGTCTGAGCTAAGTGTTGGTGGTTCATTTTTCTAAAAGATCCAAAGTGTAGATTAAATGGATACAAGCCAGAAAAGACTCTGCGTTGCATTATTACATCAGATGGAAAATTTAACTTGGTTTTCATTCTTTTTCTTTCTTGCCTCCACTCAGTTAATGGACCTGAAAAATCATTACAAAGTTAAAGGGGAAAGGGAAAGTATGTATCACAATTCAGTTGAGACTCTACCCTTTTAGAATGCAGGGGAAGAATTAGAATCCCATAACTGAATCCCATGACTGTAGGAGAATGCTGCACACCAAGAATTCCTCACATTTGAAATAGGGTAGAATCATAAAATCATAGAATCGGAAGGGGACCTATGGGCCATTCAGGTTCAGCCCCTTACTCAGTGCACGATCTCCAGCTAGAGTATCCTCAGCAGGTTACTGTTTTTGAAGACATCCAGAGAAGGTGACTTCATCACTTCTGTATGCAATTGGTTCCTTTGCTGAATCACTCTCACTGTCAAGAAGTTCCCTCTAGTGTTGAATCAAAATCTACCCACCTGTAACTTAAAATCATCAGACCTGGTTCTACCCTCTCAGGCACCAGAAAACAAACCTGCACCCTCCTCTTTGTAGCAGCCCTTGGGGTACTTAAAGAGTGCAATCATGTCATTCCTCATTCTTCTCTTCACCAAGCTGAAGATGCCCAGTTCCTTTAAGCTTTCCTCATATGTTTTATTCTGCAAACCTCTTATCATCCTTTTTGCCCTTCTCTGAACTCACTCCAACTTGTCTATATCCTTATTAAAATGAGGTGCCCAGAACTGAACACAGTACTCCAGACAAGGCCTTCCCACCACAGAGTTTTGGGGGACTATGACTTCTTTTCACTTGGAAACTCTGCTTCTACTAATGCAGGCTAAAATAGCATTCACCTTCTTTGTTGCAGCAACACAGTGCTGGTTCATGTTCTACCTACAGTCAGCATTCATTCCAAGGTCCTTTTTGCGTGTAGTACTGCTGAGCCATTTTCCCCCCAACCTATACCTGTGCCTTTGACTTTTATAGTGTAAGTGTAGAATTTTGCAATTGTCTCTATTACATTTAATTTTATCATCCCCCACTCTTAATTTTCTAGTTTATCAAGGTCCTTTTGAATTCCTTTCCTATCTTCCAGTGTGTTAGCCCCCACTCACAGTTTTTTTTATCACCTGCAAACCTGATAAGGATTCTGTCTAGTCATCCTGTCATTTGTCTCATGGATAAAAATATTGAAAAGTGTTACAGTTTCCAATGGTTTTCTTATAGATGGATAGCAGAGAGATAAAAAAAATGAATAAACACACTTATAATTTATGCCAACTAAATCTGATTTTGAGAAACAGTTGTGGTCATATGAAGAATATTTGATTGGTGAGATATAGATTTTTGTTAAAATCAGAGATGGAAGAAGAGTTGGTTAAAGAATGTATGATAAAGTGGGCACAAGATGTTGAGCATAATATACAGTTGGAACAATGCATGTGGTCTAAGGGAATTAAATCTACATAATGTTATGATCTTAGACAGAAATTTTATAAGATGATGTATCCTTGATATTTGACACCAGAAAAATTGGCCAAAATGTACAAAGAGGTTCCTAGCAGATGTTGAAAATTCAAGCAACAAGAGGGATGTTTTTATCACATGTGGCTGAAAAATTCTAGAATTAAAAACATTCTGTGATGTGCAACAAAAGGTAATGTTTAATAAAATCCAGAATTGTATTTGCTGGAATTAGTAGAAGATCAACTACGGAAGAATTATGGCCACTGCAACATAACTATTATATGCACAGAAATGGAAGAATACAGAGATTGCAGTGAAAGAAGACTGGCTTTAAAATTGTTGGACTTAGCTGTAACTGATAAATTGATGATATTGATGAGAGAAAAATCAGTGGCAGCTTTCACAAAAGACTGGGACCTTTAATACATTTTTTGCAAGAAAAAAGTATGTTGATGGTAGGATTCAAAAATTAGTATTTTTGGAAAAGTAGAAATTGAAGCATTTGAATGGCATTAGAAATGAGGAAGTTTTTTTTTAACAGAGTTATCTATAGTCTGCATTAGGACAGCTGGAAACCACCTTTTTAAAAATATTCTTATTGTCTTTAGTTAATTTTTAGTATTTAGTATTTTTTTTCCTTGTTATATTCTTCACTTCTTTGTTTTTCATATTTATTTCTTGTTGTACTTTGATATTTTTTTGTTTTGTTTATATGTATTTTATACTTCTAATAATATTTAGTGAAAAAATAAAAAATATTAAAGAGTAATGATCCTAGGACAGAATTCTGAGCCACTCCGCTTGAGATCTCCTTCCAGTTTGAAGCACAGTCATTGATGATGACTCTTTGAATATGGTTTTCCAATCAATTATGGATCCATCTGATGGTGTTTCCATCTATTCCATATTTGATTAATCAACATATTATGGGGGATCCTATCAAATACTTTTCTGAAATCCAGCTAAATGACATTCACAGCATTTCCCCCATCTACTAAACTAATGACCAGATCAAGAAAAGATATGAAGTTAGTTTGGAAGAATTTGTTCTTGACAAACCCATCCTCACTGCTACTGATCACTACAGTCTTGTCAAGATACTTGCAGACAGATCCTGTATAATCTGTTCTGATATTTTTCCTGGTATTGAGGTTAGATTGACTGGCCTGTCATTTTTTGGATCTTCTTTTTGGCCATTTTTTGAAGAGAGGGACAATGGCCATGTCCACACGGGGTAAATAAAACGGTGCAGTCGGTCCTCCATGGAGGTCATCTGCACCTTGGAGTGGACTGGGTCCGGATTACTTACCGTAGATCCGCACCTCAGTCCGCTCTGGAATGACCCCAAGTGGTCCTCCATTGTGTTTTTGAAAGACCTGATTTTTCAGGTCTTTCAAAATGCTGGCGCGCCATTGCGTGCCTCCTCCTCTCCAATGCAGGTTTGCAGGCTCGCACCAATGCGAGCCTGCGATCTGCGGAGGGCAGGCTTTAGGCTGGTGAGCTTCAGCGGTTGGTCGAGACCCACCACCAACCGGAAGCTGCCATTTTGGACACTGGAGCAGTGCGGATCTACGACGACGCACTGCTCCTCCTCACCCCGGACTGGACCGGACCCACAGAAGATCTGGTGAGTAGCGGCAGGGAGCGAGTCCCTCGCCGCATGCAGAAATGGCCAATGTTTGCTCATCTCCAGTCTTCTGGCACCTTCCCCATTCCCCAAGATTTCTCAAAAATGATGGCAAGTGGTTTTTTGTGCATGCTAGCAATTTCCATCTATACTCTGGAATACAGGTATCTGCCCCTGCAGATCTGAACTCACTTAAGGTAACTTGGTGATTCCTGACTAACTCCTGATCAATCTTGATTTGTAATCTGGATTTCTTGCCAAAGTCTTTGTTGATGCCTTTTGCCTTTTAGTTGTGGTTTGTTAGCATTTTACCATCCTTGCTGAGTAGTGGTCTCACCATTTCCTTGGTCCTCTTGCTTTCAACATAGTTGAAAAACCCTTTCTTTTTGCTTCCTGTTTCACTAACCAGTCTCAGCAAATTTTGAACTTTAGCTTTCCTTACACTATTCCTGCAAGTTTGGAATAGACGTCTGTATTCTTGCTTGCTGATTCATCTTTCCTTCCAGTTTTAATACGTGCTGTTTTGTCTTTTCACTTCCTCCTCAAGTTTATTGTGCAGCCACATTGTTTTTTCCCCAGATGTTTCCCATTTTTCTTTTTCCTTCCATAGAATTGCTTGTGATTGTGAAATCCCAGCTGTTATTTATTTATTTATTAATATATAATAGTGCCATATACATGGCACTTCACTAAATAAAGCAGGAGAGACAACCAGCCTTGCCAAGGCTAACTTAGCCTATCTAAGGTCCACAGAGAATTTCAGACATGCAACCACTGAAGGATTTCGGTTTCAGGAATTCTGCTTTTTTTGAATACTGGAGATGATTCAGTTCTTAGTGGATTGTGTCATTTGAACATCACATGAACAGACTTCTGCTTCTACAACAGGACCTCCTGTCATGTACAGTTGTGTCGGGAAGTGAGGAGAAGAAATGGACCAGTTCTGTGGACAGATGCTATTGGATACAATTTCTAATGTGATTTTGGTATCCCTATCCCTTGAATTTTTTTTTTTTGGTAAAAAAATGCATTCATACAGTGGATAGTAACATATATATGGGGAGCAAGACACTGAAAGAGAGAGAGAACGAGAGAGATATTGAGATTTTACATGCTCTGGCATAGGCTGGGAAAGAACTCAAAATACGTTTTTCATATACTTCTCTAAAAGCTCTTTTGAACTTCTTTTGAGCTATGAATATTTGTGGGTGTGTTTTTGTGAGGTGGAGAGCAGAAGGGATCCATTTACAGTCAAATATACATTCAAGTCAATGTAATATTTACATCTGAATGATATGTGGTGAAAGAGATGTTGCTGTCAAGTCCCAAACCAGCCTAGGGTGCCTAATGAGAATGGAAAGGCAACTTTACATTTTAGAAAGCCTGATGGGGTCCAGGCAGAAGGCAAACTGCCCATACCCTATGAGCCACAAACTTTAACTTGGCTATTTTCTTGAAATGTTTCTATTTGCTATTTCATTTAAATGATGTATGGACACATTTTCCAGACTTTCAATACTGTGTGCAAATAAGGTTGAAATGGGAAAAACAAAACAAGTCAAGAGTTGAGATAATTGAAAAAAAGGAAGCCCCCAAAACACTCCCCCCACGAACAGACCACATTTGTATTTTGGCACATGATGGATCATTTTTAAAATTGGCATTTGGTGATGAATAAAGTATAGAAAATCTCGCCACGCAAGCGTGCAAGTGCTTAGAGCAACATAGTTAGAATCCCCCAGCACCAAAGCCACAGGTGGGTGTGAAGAGAGAATAAATTAACTGAGACAGTGGAAAAGTAACTTATTTGTTTGGACAAAATAACATTCCTGTTTGTGAAGATCTTTGAATTTGCTTTCCAGTGCCAGCATCAATGAATGGGCTGGGAAAGCAATAGGAAGAACAGCAGAATAATTGTGAATTAGAAGCCAAATTATGCCGAGCACAATGAATAAGTTTGACTTTTCTTATGACAGACATGTATATTAATAGTTGGCACTTATTGAACCAAATATGAATATTCATCTTCATTTATATTTCAAGGCCTTTCATTCCTCAAGGACCACGGTGCTTTTGACCAATTTTCATCCACATTACTAAAATGACAGCTTTCACTCTTGGGCCCTGACAGAGGTCTGCAGAATTCATTGGAGGTCCTGGGAGGAGGGAGCCAGCTCCCGCTCCCAGCTGTCCACAAACACTCATTAAGAGAGGCAAATATCCAGCAGAATCTCTGTGAGAATTTTTAATCACGCAAAGGCTCTGCTAATTAGGTAGCTGATGGGGCATAGAGAACACAAGGACGAATTCTTTAAACAAAGGACTAGAAACTTTAAGAGCTTTAATTACTTGGGCACAAAGTTCATTTCAGAACTTGGGAGCAAATTATTCTAATAACAATAGGACTAAGTGGCAGGCTGTATTAGAATGGTGTAGAAAAGTTCAATTTCCTTGGGCTGTCACAACCGTGACTGGAGCCTACAGAAAACCAAGAGGTTATAAAAACAAACCGTATTGTGGAATAGGTTCACCGCAGACAATTAGCTTCAGTGAGTCTTTGTCCCACTCCTCTTTGCTGTAGGTCTGGCATATATATCTCATGGATTGCTTTGTCAGAGTAAAACTCTGTCCTTTCCACTGCAAAGGCTGTGCTCTGGGCAGTGAAAACTGTCCCCAAGAAAATGTGCATGTATATGTCTGTGTGTGTGTGTGTGTGTGTGTGTGTGTGTATGCATGCAAAAGCAGACCGGTTGATTGATTCAGGTAGCAATAGGCTATGTGTGGGGCTTATGTGTTTTGGCTTAAGTTGTGCCAATTCAGGTATTTAAATCAACTTCCAAATCTCTCCATAGAGCTCATTCTACTGGTTTACTTGTGGACTTTGCTACTACTCTGGACCTAAATGAAAGAAATAGGAACTCAACGTGGTTTCAGATGCTTAAGAAACTTGAGTTTTGTGGATGCTGATTTGAATTAACATGATCCTCACTTAAAGTGTAGGCCGGAAATTAGTTATTCTATGGTTTCATGCTTGCTTTATCTTCTAACAAAATTCTCAGCTCAGAAATAAAATAAAATGAAGTGAAATAAAATACACACACATATAAACTCGAGAGAAAATATACGTAGAAATATGTTTTAAAAATATGGCTGGCATCCTATTAGTGACTTATGCAGGTTCCAGTCCAACTTGCACTTTTCTAAGTCATTTTATTTGGTTGCTGTAAAGGTCAGCATTCTCTACCAGCTTCACACAATGGCCAACCCATCATTTACAGACTGCAATCCCTCCAATGTGGCCATGGGACAATGCTGTCATCCTCCAAGACCTCCAGAGGATGCCTCATCACTGTGTTGCTCAGTTATAGGAACATAGCTGGCTGCTTCTTTGATGACTCCCCACCCCACTGGTCAGTAAATGGCTCTGTTGGGGGTGATAGTGTTTACAGCAGGTAAAAGGTGGGTTTGGGGCAATGGGAGAGAAGACATGGTGTAGTTCCACTGGATGGAACACTATGCTATGTTTCCCGAGTCCAGGATTTTGACCAAAAGATTTAAACGACAATTTTCATGTGATTTTTTTTTTAAAAAAGAAATTACAGATTAGTAGCAGAAGTTAAAAGGAACAGAAATATGTGTGAGCACATGCAGAATTGAAACAAACTGATCCATTTTTCCCTAGAAAGGAAGCCTATGTTGCCAAGCAGTATCATTTCAGACTGCAGGTAAAGATTAAATGTTTTGTTTCCTCACCTTAAATAAGAAGACAAGACCTTGGCAAAGTATATGCATGCATGGGACTAGAACTTATCCTTGACAATGGAATAGGTTAAAATAGGTGACCATTCAAGTGTGTCAAACCACGCTAGCAGTCTGTAAGGACACAGCCCTGAAACAAATATATCACTGGTAGATATTATTAAAGACCCACTGTGGTGTAGTGGTTTGAGCATTGGACTACAATCCTGGAGACCAGTGTTTGATTCCTGGCTTGGTCATGAAAGCCACTGGGTGGCCATGGGCACATCACATACCCTCAGCCGCCAGAAACCCTGTGATAGGTTTGCCTTGGGGCTGCCATAAGCCAGAGATGACTTGAAGGCACACAACAGAAGCAGTAGCAGCAACAGGTATTGTTAATCTCATTTCATTTCAGATCAAGGGAGGGAAACTGTGGCCCATGAGCATAATCTATGCATTGGGTTGGCACTTTGAGAGTCAGCCCTGGTGATGTTTTCATGGTGCCTTAAGCGTGATCCCTTGGGCATCAGCCACAGTAGCACAAAATATGCTATTCAAATAGAAGATACCAAGTCTAACAAATGAAGAATATGTATAGATTCATATACATTTTCCAAGGCAGCACTTTTACCCTTAGATTTTTTTCCTCTGTCCTGTGGACCAGAGAAGAAGAGTCAGGCCCTCTGAGAACCTGAGTACCAGATCTGTGACACAGCTGGCTTTCAGTGCAGTGCCTGAATGCTTTTGGCTCTGTTTCTCTTCATTTCCTCATGTGGGTATGGAGAGATGGGAGTGGAGCTAGCTCTCCAGCCCAAGTACTGGCTCCATCAGCACTTTAAGCAGACTGCACCCTGGCATCGTTCAGCCCATAGGGGTTGGTTGGGGAAGGGGAGAATCCAGCTGGACACCTTAACCAGTTTCCCTACATCTCCTTTAGGTCTACCATTTCCTTTGAAAACTACCCCTTGAAACAGGGGTATGTGGTCTTCTGGATGTCATTGGACTGTGGCTACCACTAGCCCCAGGCAATCATGTGGTATGATTGGAACTGCTATCCAACAATATCTGGAAAACCACACTTTCACCATTGCAGATTTAATGTGTTCTGTGCGTGGATTCAAAACATTGCTTGTTGTTGTTTTTTTTTTGCTATACCAGCTTTCTGCCTAAAAATAGGAAAAAATGGCTTGCCATCTAAAATGAACATTAAAACCTAATTAATGACTTACTAAACCTCATTAAACCCCAATAAAAAGAGCAGCAAAATGTTACCCTGTGAACTGGGGGTCCCGGGAGGGACACCAAAATGTGCTCAACTAAAGGTGGGGAAAATTAGCTTGGAGCACTGCTTAGTGTTATGAGAGGCAGGGTAATGTAGTGAGATCTTGAACTCTATGTCTACGGGGTCGGGTCAAGTCAAGGAGAACACAGAAGTTGAAATAATAACTGATGTTTATTAAATACAAGCAAAACAGTGTATGCGACACGCTCATACAAAATAACTAAAGAAAATAAAGGTTGGAGTGGTATAGAGGGATTTTTAGAGGGATTGATGGTTTGGGTGATACTTCACCTGTCCTGAAGCCCAGGAAAATAGAGAGCGAAGCTGGGGTGCGATGTAACTCAGCACGTGGAGCTGAGGGGAGGCTCGCCAAGCAAAGCGGCAGCAAGGTGGAATGAAACTCAGGAGCGTTCCGAGGAAGGTCTCGGAATCAAGGGTTTTTATAAGGAGAATTGTGGCTGCAGGCTACGCCGTACTTGGGGGAAAACAATAGATTTGGAGTTGGAGACAAAGCCTCCGAAAGGTCAGAATCTGAATGATTGAGTTATCGTAGCGGTTCTCAATGGAGTAGCCAGTATGCAAACGCAGAGTACTTAGGTAATTGTATAGTTTACCCATCAAGCTGCCAGCGCGGGGCAGAGGCTCTTTTGTAAGCAGTGTGCATACTTAATTAGAGTACTTGCCTGGAGGTCTCCTAAAGCAGTGAGTCAGCTATTTCTGGCCTGCCTGTATTATAGTTCTAATATTACGGCTATTGACGGCCCAGCTTGTTTACGTGCTTGTCCGGTGGCCTCGCAAGCACGTGGAAGGGAATAGATAAGTCAAGCCGAATTATGATATCAAAGGATATCTTTAATATCCCCAAAGCTCGGACTAGCCAGGGCAGTAACAAAAACCACATTAAAAGCTGCATAAATAAGCCACCAAAGAGAGCAGTTTGAAAATTGCTCAATATGAAAGAATGAGAGAACAGCAAAGTGAAAAGCCAGAACCACTCCTCCTTGTCACCGAGCTCATTGCCCTCCAAATATTGAGAGTTCATTTCTGCAATGTGGAAACTTTTTAGCCTTTGTAAGCTCTCCAATTCAAAGGAAAGACAAGGTCTTGGGATATTTGAAAAAACCCGGCGTGTTTTGGCTGGGAAATATTTCTGTGGCTGTTTAAAATAGAAAAAAAAAATGGGGGTGAGACAGTATGTATATAATAATTATTATAAGCAAGGCAAGATGTACAAAGGTTACATGTATGCATATGCCTCTTATTAACTTTTAATGCATAAAATAAAATCCATAAAGAATAATGTAGTAAAGAAGATGGAGTTATGTGCATATAAAACAAAACTCTCTATATGCTTTAAAAAATCAGCCTGCAACAAATATGTCTTCAAAACGTGCCATGGGTAATTGATCATCTGCAAAGTATGAGGGAAGGCATACATCTACAGTTTTTCTCCTGTACAGATTACAATTTTTTTTTTAATATTGAGATAATCTTATTAATAGCAAATTGTCAGAGGAGAAGAGAGTATTTGAAAATCTGAACTCTAAATTAAAGGAATAAACTCCAGGCATTCATTTCCTTTCATTTGTTTTGGGTTATTTCTTGGAATAAAATTCATTACAAAAAATACCTCCTGAGATTCTATATCTCCTTTATGTCAGGTTTTACTGGATCCAGTTTCTTTCTGTTTCTGTTTTCTAGGCTTCCTCCCAGATGGTGGCAAGAGGTAGAGAATAGAGCCTGATTAGGATAATGGTTTGAGTTTGGACGAGGACTCTGGCAGGCAAGGGGTCAAAACTCAACTCACCCATGGAAACCACTGGGTGGCCTTGGGCAAGCCATACTCTCTCAGCCTTAGAGGAAGGCAATGGTAAACCTAAATAAATCTCGTCAAGGAAACCCTACAATAGAGTTACTTAAGTCAGATTTGTGGTGCCTTCAAATTGTGACTTGAGGGCACATAACAACAACAAAGAGCCACAGCATGCTCTCATTTGCTCTTTACCTTTTTGTGTTAATTACTCCCTGAAGGGAAACATCTGAATATGGCTTTTATGTGCAGGAATTTCTAGTTACCTATCCACTCCCTACCTCAACAGAGTTCCCATGTGTAGAGATGTACTTATTTGAAATCCAGTCACCCATTTCACCCAATGAATAGAGGAGGTCATGGATCCAACCACTCTGGATTTCCTGGAGAGGAAACTCTCAAGTTGTGAACCTTTTGTTTGAACAACATTGTGGATGGTCAACAGCTAGAGGAGAAGATTGCTTGGGCAAAAGAGCAGTTTCTTGAACACAACAGTTTGGTGATAAAATATCCAAATAGAAAGAGCTACACAGGCAGGGTCTGAGTTCGGCTGATAGTGGTGGAAACAGAGTTGCACAGATAAATCTTCCTCTGTGCTTTGTCTTTACATGTTGCAATTGGCCATTGCCTACTGTGTGTTGCACTTGTGAATTGCATATTGTGCATTGTGGTTATGGGTCATGCATTGTGCAACAGGACCCAGTGACTGACATGTTGCACAGTTTTGCTATTCTGCGTGCAGGTTGTATAATGCTTACTTGGTGCATTTCCATGTGCAGATATTTATGCTATTTTGTGGGGATGTTGGATTGCAACCTAAATGTATTACTTCCAAGCTCTGCTTAAGTTCTCCCTTTTCTTATATGCATCTACCCACCTCCACAAGAGCCATCCAGTCCAACCCCCTTTTATGCAGGTACACACATCAAAGTACTTCCAACAGATGGCCATCCAACCTGTTTAAAAACCTCCAAAGAAGGTGACTCCACTACACTCCTAGGAAGCACATTTCGCTGCTGGACAACTCTGACTGTCAGAAAGTTCTTCTTGAGGTCCAGGTAGAATCTTCTTTCCTGTAGTTTGAATCCATTGCTCCTTGTTTTAGCTTCCTCTTCAATATGACATCCTTTCAAATATTTAAACATGGCTATAATGTCCCCTCTTAACCTTCTCTTCTGCGGACTAAGCATACCTGGCTTCCTAAGCAATTCCTCATAGGGCATGGCTTCCAGACCCTTTACTATTTTGGTCACCCTTCTCTGAACATGTTCCAGCTTGTCAATATCCTTCTTGAATTGAGGTGCTCAGAACTGGACACAGTATTTCAGATGAGGTCTGACCACAGCCTCAGACGTTCCTTGTTCATTTCTTTCTGATGAAGCAGAAAGTGGGCATGATACAGTAAGGCTAGAGATGTCAGAGAAATGAGAGATATCCCCAAACCCACCACTTCCTTTTCTTATAGTAAGTGATAGAAGGAAAAAGCAGGGAAGTGTTCCCACTTGCACAGGTGATTTGGACAAGCAATGTGAAGGTCCAATGAAAATCTCCCAGAAAAAAAAACAAAAGCAAACCTCATTTCCTCAGAGGCTTTGTTTGTTAGTTTGTATGATTCTGAAAAATTGGAAATATTGAAACATTTTGGCATGGCCAAAGAAAGTTGGGGTGGAGCCATATGTCATTGTTAGCAATTTCATATCTGCCCCAGGGTGGAACACAGGCCATTTCCGCACTAGCCTGTTATAGCGCTACGATTCCACCTGGCCCCTCCTGAAACTGCAATCCCCAGGATTCCATAGGATGTTGAAAGTGGAATCGTAGCGCTATAACAGGCTAGTGCAGAAATGGCCACAATTGAGTTCTTCATGGGAGCCTGATAGGCTTGTAAGCACAGCTGAATTGCATGCAGTAGCTTGAAAGTGCAGTTCTATGTAACACCTACCCAGGCTGCAAAGTCACATTTGTGCCCTGGGCTAGAGCAGGGATATAGCTATTGGGGCAGAGAGAGATGAAGGTATTGCCCCTTCAAATACCAGTTATGCTCCACCCATGAAATTTTCCTTCACTCTCCAAATCTTTAGAGAGATTGAGACACTGAAGACCATTCACTTCTAGAACTCATTTTTGTTGTGTTCACATGCTGTGGTAACTTTGCTTGTCCCTAGTCACATAGGGACGGGGGGGACAATGGGGGGCAGATCACTCCCAGGGGTAATGTTTTTGGGGCATCCTGGTTTGTAGCCATGACCCTACATTGCATGCCGTGGCCACACCCCTACACAGTGTGGCCACGCCCCCATGCTATAGCCCCTCCCCCTCCTGCCCCCCTCCATGTACTCCAAGCTCTGCTGCTGCTTGCCCCATTTCTTTGGACATCTAAACTATATTTCTAAAAACTCACCTAAAGTTTTAAGTTCCAGCAATGCTAGTAATTTGGGGACTGAAGAAAAATTTCATTTTGGGATGGGGGCTCAATACTTATTAGGAGGTCAAAGCCCTCATTTTGTGCTCCTTACAGCTATATCCTTAGAGATTCCCCATCTTTATTTCAACATGATGAATAAAGTGTTTCAGACAAGGTGTTCATATATTACTACCTGCTGTCTACTCCTACAAAATTCTTTCGAGGTGCACTTAGACCTTGATACTGCAAAGGAACCTTCAGATGTTACAGGGTACATAATATTTCAGGTGTCTGAAGAATAGAGGTTGGAATCCAAGTATATCCCTTCTGCAACATGGCAGCAAGGCCATCACACCATACAGCCTCTGACTTCTCTTGCTTCTCGCCTGCATCAGATTCTTCTGTCTTCTATAGCCTGTGAAATAAACTGGTATATGTTTGGAGTGTATCAAATCAGGTAAAGAACTGACATGTGAAAGGGTAGAGAAATTTATTTATGTCTGTGCAAACCTTCCGTTGTAACGTAACAATGAAGGGGCAGAAGGAGTAGAAACTTCTGATAGGGACAGAACTCAGAAAATGAAGCCAATTAGAAAAATTATCATGAACCAAAAGTAGTATTCAATTAGTCTTGAAGTATCTCCATTTTCCTCTCACCTCTTTACTTGAAAATGAGTGTTTTCTGAGTCTCTTTAATACTGTTGAGAAAACAGACTTCAAATATATATTAACTTCCTTTGTTTTACTGCTGTGTTGATAGTTTCTTCTGTTTTTCTAGTTTAACTTTTCCCCTGCTTATCATAAACATACAAAAATCAAAGGATGCTAGAATTCTTTGAATACCTTGTAGCTGAAATTGTCACAAAAATAAATATTTTTTTAAAAAAGTAAAAAGTTTAAAAGCAAATTCAAACAGCAGGTTTCTCATTGTTGTGTAACTAAGCTATACCATTAAATTTAATAATCCCAAATGTAAAGGCTTGAATCTTGCATGGCAGTTACAAATGTGTAACCTGGAGTTACGCACTTGGGACTATTATGCATTCACAGTTCCTGTGTATCCTAGTTTAAAGGCTACATAGAGACTATAAAAGTCACACAATCTCCATTTACCTGGCACCATCCACTGCAATAAATGGGGGATTCTTCCCCTGTCTATCGGGAAGCAGCTGACTGACAGTCCCACTCTCTCAAGAGATAAAACAGTCCTGTTGGTGCCTGAGGCTTTTTGCTGCTTGTTTCCCACTGCTTCTATGGCCTAGTTGAAAAGGTGACCTCGATTCAAGTCACCAGCAGGGTGACTTGCCAAACACGCTGTCTTTGCCAAACTATCTATCTATCTATCTATCTATCTATCTATCTATCTTTCTATCCATCTATCTATTTGTCTATCTATCATCTATGTAATTTGTCTCAAAAAACAATGATCTCTTACAAAGCAATGATGTCATATTTATTTCAGAAATTGTTATTGGCTTTATAGGATTGCCAGAGATTGACAAGGCCGCATTTGCAAGCCCTGACAAAATAATGGCAATACAAACCTTACAAAGCTTAGCAGGTGAACTTTGCCTGGGATGGTGAAAGCTTCCCTTATATATGTCCTTGTGTCAGGCTAACCTTAAAGGTGCAGGAGCCAGATTCCCAGAGGAGAGAGCAGAGGGTGAGCTGGGTCTGTGAAGACATCCTTGACCAGGTGTTGTTTACAGGTTTGTGGGGCTGTGCTTGCTTGTTTGTCTGTTTGTTTGCTTGTTTTTGTTAGGTCTCCTTGTGCTGGCCATGTGCTCTCCCTGAGCACACGGTCTGACTAACGAGGGGGAGGAGCCAGCTAGGGGGGAGGAGTCTTATTAGGAGCTCCCAATGGCGTGCACAGTTGAAGCCCTCTTCTTCAACCCTTCCAATTCATCCCTTGGCGATCAGCAGATGAGGCATACTTGATTCAGTTTAATTTTAGAAAGAAAGCCCTGTTATTCTTTCTAGACCTACTCCCTGTACTACTCTCTGTAGTATCAAGGATGGAAGGTGAGGGAGCTGCCGCGGTCACCTGTAGCACTTGTGGGATGTTCCTTTTCTTGCCACAAGATGTTGTCGGGTACACCTGCACCAAGCGCAAGCTGGTGACCTTCTTGGAGGAGAAGGTTCACCAGCTGGAGGCACGAGTTTCTAATCTTCGTCTTATTAGGGAAGGTGAGGAGTTTTTGGATAGGGCAGAGAAGACCTTTCTGAAGACCGAATGCGTGGGGGAGCTGCCAGATCAGGAAGTCAGCACACTGGGCCAAGAAACGGATACTTGGAGGAATGTCACATGGAGGAGTAGGAGGACCAGGAAGGAAACAGATACTCTCAACCTACACAATCGCTTCAAAGTTCTTGGCCTTATGAACGATGAGGAGCACGAGGAGGAGGGAACAGAATGTCAACAAGAAGGAATCCAACTTCGGCAACAGGAACTAGATCAACACTCCCAGCCTCAACAGAGTGCCCAGGCAGTCCTAGAAGAACCTGCTCATCAAGGAGCCCCGGACAAGCCTCAGAGGAGGCGAGTTCTGGTTGTTGGGGATTCCTTGCTCAGAGGAACCGAACCGGCAATTTGCAAACCCGACAAGTTCAATCGAGAAGTCTGCTGTCTTCCTGGGGCCAAGATCAACCACATAACAGAGAGGCTAACCAGGCTGGTCAAGCCCGCTGACCATAAGCCCCTCATTGTGGTTCATGTCGGAACCAATGACACTGTGAGGCGTAGCTTTTACCACATCCCAAAGGACTACGAGCTTATGGGGACAAAGCTTAAGGACCTTGGTGCGCAGGTGGTCATTTCATCTCTCCTCCCTGTTCAAGGATATGGCGCACGAAGGGAAAGGGCAATAGCAGAGGTCAACAACTGGCTCCACACTTGGTGCCGCCGGCAACGGTTTGGGTTTTTGGAACACGGCCTGAATTTCCATGAACATGGGCTTCTGGCAAGGGATGGGTTGTACCTCACAACACTTGGCAGGAATGTTTTTGCAAACAGTCTTGCACAGAGGATTAAGAGGTCTTTAAACTAAGTTCTGCTGGGGAGGGAGACAATATTATTCAGGGCAAAGACTCGGCAAGTGCAGGGGGAAGAGGCCCAAATGATATTCACCAAGTAGTACAAACATCCAATGGTGGGAGGAGTAGAAACTATAGTACAGGACTTGCAGGAAGGGCCCGGGGACTTAAGTGTCTCTACACTAATGCGCAGAGTATGGGAAACAAGCAAGATGAACTTGAACTCCTAGTACAACAAAATAAATACGATTTGATAGGCATCACTGAGACCTGGTGGGATGAGTCTCAGGATTGGAATGTAGGAATAGAGGGGTATAGCCTATTTTGTAGAAATAGACCAAACAAGAAAGGAGGAGGAGTAGTCTTGTATGTCAAAGATGTTTTCACCTGTGAAGAGATCCATGACTTAAACCCAGAAAGCCAGGTCAAGAGCGTCTGGGTAAAGATTAAGGGAGTGAGAAACAATAGGGATATTCTGGTGGGGGTTTACTACAGACCTCCAACCCAGGCTGAGGACCTTGATGACGCCTTCCTCAACCGAATGACCGTGCATTCAAAAAGGAGAGATACAGTAATAATAGGAGATTTCAATTACCCGGATATATGTTGGTAGTCAAACTCTGCCAAGACAGCAAGGTCCAGCAAGTTTCTTGCTTGTCTTGCAGACAATTTCATGGTCCAGAAGGTGGAAGAGGCGACAAGGGGATCAAATATTCTAGATCTGATCCTGACCAATAGGGATGACCTTGTTAATGAGGTAGAAGTGGTTGGATCTTTAGTGGGGAGTGACCATGCCCTATTGGAATTTGGCATTCAGTGGGAAGGAGAAGATAAGTGTAGCCAGACACTCGTCTTAGATTTTAAAAAAGCGGACTTCTGTAAACTTAAGGAGCTGCTGGCTGAAATTCCATGGTCAAGAATAGTGAAAGAGAAAGGAGTTCAGGAGGCATGGGAGTTCCTTAAAAGGGAGATACTGAAGGCACAGTCTAAAACTGTGCCAATAAGGAGGAAAAATGGAAGGCATCTGAAGAAACCAGAATGGTTGACTAAAGAACTCTCAGCTGATCTAAGCGTTAAGAGAAACGTGTACAGGAAATGGAAGAGGGGGGAAACCACCAAAGAAGAATTTTAGCAAGTGGCCAGGAGATGTAGGGAGAAGGTCAGAAAGGCTAAAGCACAGAACGAACTTAGGCTGGGCAGAGACATCAAAAACAATAAAAAGGGCTTTTTAAAATATGTCCGCAGCAAAAGGAAAAAGAAAGCGGCGATAGGATCACTGAGCAGAGAAGATGGCGAATTACTAACAGGGGGAAGAGAAAAGGCAGAACTACTTAACACCTTCTTTGCCTCAGTTTTTTCCCAGAAGGATACACGCACTCAACCTGGCAGTTGGGGAGCAGGTGAGGAAGCAGGGGAAATGCGGCACATAATAGGTAGAGAGGTGGTACAAGAATACCTGGCCACACTGGATGAATTCAAGTCTCCAGGGCCAAATGAATTTCATCCTAGGATATTAAAAGAACTGGCAGAGGTCATTTCGGAACTGCTTGCTATAGTCTTTGAGAAATCTTGGAGGACAGGAGAAGTTCCAGCAGACTGGAAGAGGGCAAATGTTGTCCCCATCTTCAAGAAGGGAAAAAAAGAGGACCCAAATAATTATCGCCCAGTCAGCCTGATGTCAGTACCCGGAAAGATCCTGGAGCAGATCATTAAGCAGTCAGTTTCTAATCACTTAGAAAGCAATGTGGTAATCAAGAGAAGTCAACATGGATTTCTCAAAAATAAGTCATGCCAGACTAATCTTATCTCTTTTTATGATAGAGTTACTAGCTTGATAGATGAAGGGAATGCTGTGGATGTAGCATATCTCGATTTCAGTAAGACCTTTGACAAAGTTCCCCATGACATTCTTGCAAAGAAGCTAGTAAAATGTGGGCTGAACAGAGCTACTGTCAGGTGGATCTGTAACTGGTTGACTGACCGTTCCCAAAGGGTGCTCACCAATGGCTGCTTTTCATCCTGGAGAGAAGTGACTAGCGGGGTGCCACAGGGTTCTGTCCTGGGCCCAGTGCTGTTCAATATTTTCATCAGTGACTTGGATGAAGGAATAGAGGGCATGCTCACCAAATTTGCAGATGACACCAAATTGGGAGGGGTTGTTGATACGCCAGAGGACAGGATCAAAATTCAAAATGACCTGGATAGATTGGAGAGCTGGGCCAAGGCTAACAAAATGAAATTCAACAGAGAGAAGTGTAAGGTCCTACACTCAGGTAGAAAAAATGGAATGCAGAAATATAGGATGGGGGACACGTGGCTGGATGGCAGTATGTGTGAAAGGGATCTAGGAGTCTTAATAGACCACAAGCTGAATGTGAATCAGCAGTGTGATGCAGCAGCCAAGAAAGCTAATGCAATTCTTGGCTGCATCAATAGGAGTATGGTGTCTAGATCGAGGGAGGTACTGGTACCACTCTACTCTGCTTTGGTTAGACCTCATCTTGAATCCTGCGTCCAGTTCTGGGCACCCCAATTCAAGAAGGACATGGTCAAGCTGGAGCAGGTCCAGAGGAGGGCGACCAAAATGGTGAAGGGCCTGGAAGCCAAGCCCTATGAGGATAGACTTAGAGAGCTGGGTATGTTCAGTCTGCAGAAGAGAAGGTTAAGAGGGGACATGATAGCTATGTTTAAATATTTGAAGAAATGCCATGTAGAGGAGGGAGAGGGCTTGTTTTCTGCCGTTCCAGTGACCAGGATAAGGAGCAATGGATTCAAGCTGCAGGAAAGGAGATTCCACCTGAACCTCAGGAAGAACTTCCTGACAGTCAGGGCTGTCCGGCAGTGGAATGGGCTGCCTCGGAGTGTAGTGGAGTCTCCTTCCTTGAAGGTGTTTAAGCAGAGGCTGGATGGCCATCTGTCAGGAGTGCTTTGAGGGTATTCCTGCATGGTAGGGGGTTGGACTGGATGGCCTGTGTGGTCTCTTTCAACTCTACATTTCTATGATTCTATGATTCTATGACAGTAAAAGATCAGCACAGCAAATCATGGCTATATACACAATGAACACAAACACTTGATTTGGTTTATATCTTGGAATCCAATGTTACCTATAGTTAACATGTCTTAAAAAGTGGGTTGTTTGATAGAAAGAATGAATAGTTTCAATGCTCCTCTCCAAAGAGCACACTCTCATTCCTACTCATTCCTCATTCCTCCTATAGGCACAGCTGGAGATGGTGGTGCTGCAAAGGGTTATGAATCCCATTCCACGAGAGCTGGCTGCCCATTTTGTCACTGGGGTGGGAGACAGATCAGAATATGGTAATTGGACAAAGGGAAAGTTCCTGTGATATGCCAAAGGTGGCAGGTGAAACTGTATCTGGTAATAATTGAAAGTTAATTGTCTTTAGCTAACAATTGGCCACCGGGTACTTAAAGCTCTCCAAAAAGACAGAGGTGGCCAATGGTATAATAAAGGAAAGTTGCTATAGGATGGAATATTTAGCATATAGTTTACATTTTGCCAAACATTCAATTACATTTGTTTTAAGGGACTGTGCACACTGTGGTGCGTTCTATGTTACAAACACTATTTGAAAGCTGTGAGGCATTAGGGAGTCACCAGAAGTATCTGTTTTAGGGGTTTCAAGTGGAATTCTGTCACAGAGAGATGCAGAACCTGCATAATCAAGTACATACTTTTGATGACATATTCATTAGTATAAAAGAAATGTTCCTTTTGGTTCTGTACCAACAATTATGGTTAAAGTCATGTTCCAACACTACAGTAAGGGAGCTACCCTTTTTCTTATTATCAGCCACAGTGATTTCAAATAAGATTTCAAATAAGAAAGTATATCTGATTATGAAACAAACAAAACAAAAAGCACGTTATTTTAAAAAATAGTTGCCAAAGAATTGGGGATTTCTTTAGAGGATCAGCATAGTGGTAAACATCTTAAATGACAGGAACATTGACAGGTGGCAGTCACAATTACCTGGGGCCATTTCTGCATGATGTTGCAGTCCCACTATGGGGACGAGATGACAGCAGTCCATGGGTCATGCTTTTGCACGATGTCGTTGTGGTCTCGCTGCCATCCCGCCCCCACCCATTGCGATTGCAGGATATTCACTTAACAGAATAAATCCATTAAGCGCCCATAATTGTGCAATGCTCCCATCCTTTCTGGCCATGTGGAAGGGCAGGAAGCGCAGTGGAGACGCTTCCTTCCCCAGTGCAGCATGGGAAAGAGCCTGGCTGCACTGTGGAAGGCAGACACATGTCGCTTGCTCTCTCTTCCACAAGGAACCAGTTGGGTGTGGAAGGGACCATTCCTGTTGCACTCCCTTCCTGGCAAAGGCACTGCCAGGATTACGATGGGAAGACAACAGGATCAGGTAAGGGCCAGAAATGAGCTGGTTCCATTTCTAAGCGCATCAGATCTTACAGATCTGGTGGCTTCTGTGTTGTTAGGATGTAATTCTTCACTAAGTTTCTTCTTGAAGGCAGCAACAAATATTTTCAGCAATTTTCTTCCTGCTGAGAGAAAAGTCTTCAAAAACCACACAGTTTTTGAAGCCTATTTGCAATTTGGGACTTATTCTGTGCAAAACTTGCATGTGACTGTTTAGCACAGGAAGCAGCATTTACTGCCCAGGAAGCAGAATTTTTATGCAGGAAATAATATTCGAATTCAGAAATATTTATTCCTGTGTAGAAAATGCTTTTTTTTCTGCACAGAAAATGCTGTTTTCTATGCAAATCAACCATATGCCAATTTTAAGTAGGATAAATCTCCAATTACATCATTTTCTGCACAGGAATAAATATTTCTGTGTTGAAACGCCATTTTCCATGCAGAAAATGCTGTTTTCTATGCAAAACAAAAAACAAAAAAAAAAGTGTGAATTTTGTAGAGAATAAGTCCTAAACTGCGAAGATTCTTATCAATACTGGGGTCTTATTGTCAGGGTTTCTCAACACTAGAAAAAAAATTTTTTTTAATGCTTTTTGAATATTCTTTCTATCTCAATTCCACTGATGGCATAGTGGGCCCATTCCAAGCTTTAATCCTTAAATCAGCCATCCAAGGTGTTGAGGCTATTTGGTTGATAACACTTGGGCAGCTCTTTTAATGCTTGGACCAGACTAAAGTGGATTCATTGCTGTATGGATACAGAAGCCACCAACCCCCAGCAAGCTATGATGGCTGAGGTTGTCATTTTGGGTCAGCAGCATCCAGTCTTCTTGACAGGCCCAACCATTGTCACTTTTAAACCTCTGCCTGATTGAAGTGGATGTAATTAAAGTTATTCTGATGTGGTAATAAAGCTAGGAAGCAGGGGATGACATGGAATATTACCTCCAGTGTTTTTGTCAATTTCCCCCCGGGGCCAGCAAACGTGTGCAGGCAAACCAACTCATGGTGAACTCTGTAGCATTGCCAGTGTAATAGTGATACAAGGATTTTTTTTCTAGATCCTGTCTGGCAATCATGGCCTCCGGATGTTGGGATGTGGCTATGAGGAGGAGACAAAATGAGGGCATTGACCTGACCAATGAAATTAAATTTCCCACCAGTCCCCAAATTTATAGCATTGCAAGGAGTGAAACATTGAAAATTGTTCTTGCATAGAATTCTTATATTGCTGTGTTGATATTCCTTTGGCAACTTTGTTTATCCCTTTTCTTTGGATGCCTAAAAAGCATTTTTATTTATTTATTTTTAAAATATTTATTTAATTTAAAAACAAAAGAGAATTGTACAAAACACAAAATAATAATAATATTCAAATCAAAGGAATGGAATATTATAAAATTGCCAAGTGATAACAGATATTAGTAAATTAGTATATTGTTTAAATGATAAAATAACAGTAGCAAAGTATGAAAGTCCTAACAGTAAATATAAATATGGTAATTAGACTTTTACTCAAAGATCAGTCCATTCTCTGTGACGTTTAACATCCTCATTACCATAGTATTTCACACTTTGTCATACTTTATCAAAATTCCTTTTCCGTTTCCTTTCACCAACCCTCCCCCCACTCCATTTCCGAACCTCAGGAAGAAAGTGCCTACTTACCTATACCGTACCTTCTAATACAGAAAAAAAAATCACACTTATGTCACTCATTTTATATTTCATCCATCTTCTTCTAACGTCAGAGTTGGATTTAACCTTAATACAGTTGTTACCACCTTAAGAATCTCCTATACTAATATTAAATATTTCAATCAAATCAAAACTAGTTCATGTGTCTACTAACCTTTATCGCTTCTATTTTAGTGGCATATAGAAAGTAACAAGAAGATAGACAATGAGAGAATACAGAAAAGGTTGATAGAGTTTTGTAAAGATAGGTAACTTCCACTGTCCTTTCCTGTCCAGCTTAAAATAGCATTCTTGCCCCAATATGATTCCCATAATGAGAATAACATATTCCAATCTTCAATAAAACTCTTCTTTGTTTTATCTTTTAATGAGTTCATAATTATATCAGCTTCTGCTATATCATATAATTTTAAAAGCCAGTCCTCTATCCTAGAAGTTGCTTTCAATTTCCACACTTGAGCAAAACATAACCTGGCCGCTGTAATCATGTACAAAAGGATTTTTTGAGGGGACTTATTTAATTGTTGTGAACAGTCAATCATGTTAAGTAAATAAAGTTCTGGTAGCAGCGGAAATTTTATCTTCATTGTTTCTTGTATTTTATCATGTAAAATTCTCCAGAACTTCTTTGCTTCTCTACAGCACCACCAAATATGAAAAAAATGTGCCCTTTTGATCACATTTCCAATAGGTGTCTTTTGCATTACCTTGGATCCGTGAAATCTGAGCTAGTGTTAAATACCACCTGTGGAGCATTTTATAATAGTTTTCTCTTGAACTAGCTGGTTTTATCAAGGTACATGTGGTATTCCAGGACTTCTCTCATTGATCCAATGAAACTATATGATTAAAATTTTGGGCCCATTTTATCATAGTCTGACCACTTCTTGTTCATTTTGTAGACTCAACAGAATTTCATATATTTTAGTAATCCTGTGCTCTCATTCTGGTTTAAGTATTCTATCAAATTTTTTCTCCTCTGTTTCAAAATCTTCTGGTTTTTTTAATCTATCTTATATCTCTCTACTAATTGAATTTGTAGAAGCCAATGAGTCGTTACACCCTGGGTCTTAAGTTCTTCTTGTGATTTGAAATAGGTAGTGTTTCCTTGGACCTTCAATATATCTTTGTATGTAATCCATTTGTTCATTATGGGGATCTCTCTTTTGTAGAAAGCCTCATGGACTGACACCCAGAATGGAATTTTTAAATTTAATTGCTTTTTATACTTTAACCAAACAGTTAAAAGGGCCTTCCACAAAAAAAATGTGTTTTAAAATCTATTGATGCTTTCCCTTACCTTACATGCCATGCCAACCAAAATAAAGTCTTTCTCCTTCTAAATATAATAATCTTGTATTTCGTAATGTTCTCCAGTCAGTTATCCAATCTAAACAGTTGGCATGATAGTATAATTTTAAATTGGGTAGCCCCACACCTCCTGTCTCTTTAATATCCTCCATGACCCTTAATTTTATTCTTGGTTTCTTACTTTTCCATATAAATTTTGTCAGATCCTTATTCCATTCTCTAAAAGATTTGTAGTTCAAAATTATGGGCAAATTTTGGAATAGAACATTTAAGTTAGGTAAAAGGTTCATTTTAATAGCCGCTATTCGTCCTAAAAGTGATAAGTCTAACTTTTCCCATTTTTTAAATCTTCTTTTATCTCTTTCCAACTTTTCCTATAATTGTTATCAAATAGGTGAACATTATTTTTTGTAATATTTATACCTAAATATTTTACTTTTTTAACTAACGTGAAACCTGAGTAATCTATTAATTCTTATTCTTCGCATTCAGACATGTTTTTTGTAATTATTTTTGTTTTATCTTTATTTATTTTATATCCTGAGAACATTCCAAATTTAAACAGTATCTCCAATAATTTCTCCATACTTGTTTGAGGATTTTCAAGAATAATAACCAGGTCATCCACAAATGCACTAATTTTATAAATCTGATTCTTAATTTTAACCCCTTGTATTTGAGTTTTCTGTCTAATTCTGCTATTTAATACTCCTAACATTATTATAAACAAAAGGGGTGATAGGGGGCAACCCTGTCTAACACCCTTATGTACAGGTATACTTTCAGTTTGTTCACTATTTATGATCATCTTGGCTTTTCGTTCTTTGTATATTGAAGTGATCCATTTTATAAATCTAGATCTTAAATTTATTTTCCTAATGGTTTCTTCCAAGAACAACCAGTTCACCGTATTGACAGCTTTTTCAGCATCTAGAAAGCGTAAGGCCATTTTTTTCCTGTTACGTCTATCGAAATATTCAACAACATTTAACACTGTCCTTATATATATTTTTTAATGATCTTCTAGGCAGAAATCCATTTTGGTCTGTGTCTATCACCACTTGTAGAATCTTTTTTAGTCTATCTGCTAATATTGTGGCAAATATTTTGTAATCTACATTTAGAAGTGCTATTGGTCTATAGTTCCCTAATTCTTGGAGATCTTTACCTTCTTTCGGAACTAGAGCAATGTTTGCCTCCCCCCATGAGGGTGGTTTATCTTTTTTACCTAGTCCATTTATTACATTTTGTAGTGGATTTATTAATTGTTCTTGAAATATCTTATCATTCAAGGCTGTGAACCCGTCTGGTCCTGGAGCTTTCCCTGCTTTTTGTTTCTTTATGGCTTGTAATATCTCTTCTTTTGTAATAAGTCAATTAAATCATCCTTTTAGTTTTCAGTAATTCCTGGTAAGTCTCCTTCAAATAAATATTCTTTTGTTCTCTCTCTTTTCAATTGATTAGTTTCTAATTCTGCAAAAAGGTTTTTGTAGAATTTGGCAAAAGCTTTTTTGATGTCATCTTGCTTTGTGAGCATTTTCTTATCTTTTTTTATTTGGAAAATCAAGCGTTTTTCTTTTTCGTTTCTAATTCTATAAGCCAATCATTTATTTGTTTTGTTAGCTTGAAAAAAATTCTTTTGCCTCACAAATTTTAATTTTCTCTCTATTTCTTCTGTGTCATGTAAGGAGACCTGTTTCTGTAATACTTTTATTTCGTCCAATGTCTTTTTATTTTGGGGAATAAAACTTTTAACTTTTCTTCCAAATGTTTTATCTCTTTTACTAGAGTTTCTTCTCTCACTTTCCTTTCTCTTCTTAATCTCATTTCTTGCTGGATGGGAAAGCCTCACATGACAGCTTTCCCAGAATCCCATTCAGTTACTATAGGTACTTCATTATTTAAATTCTCTGCAAAATATTTTTCTAAAATGTCCTTACCCTTCTCAATTATTTTATTGTCCTTCAATAAACCTTCATTCAATCTCCATTTATATTCTTGTTTTTTACCTTCTAAGATTAATATTAATGGACTGTGATCTGATATAACTTTTGGGAGAACTTCCATCTTTTGTATTTTTGTATTTAATGTTTTAGTGGTCCAGATCCTATCGATTCTGGACCACGTTTTATGGCATTCTGAAAAATAGGTAAATTCTTTCTGATCCCTATATAGCTTCCTTCCTATGTCTGATAACATCAGACTATCAGTTAGTTCAAAAAAAGGACTTAGGGAGTCTCCCTTTCTTTTTCTTTTGCTTCTGATTTGTGGTTCTATCTAAGTCAGGGTTTACTACTCCATTCCAGTCTCCCATAATAATTATTTCCTGATATTCGATATCTCTTATTTTTTGCAGGAGTTTCTCATTAAATTCTTTTTTATTGTCTAAAGGGCCATATATTCCTATAAATAGAACCTTTGCATTAAGAACCTTTGTTTCTACCCCTATGTATCTACCTTGGGGATCTTTTAAGACTTCTTTTGCTATATACTCTTGATTTACATAAATTGCCACTCCCCTTTTTTTCTTTTCCGCTGTAGCCGAAAAGATATTTTCTAATTTGAAATTATTTAATATTTTTATATCTTTACTAGATATGTGGGTTTCTTGAATACAATAGATGTCACATTTTTGTTTCTCCACATAGTAAAAAATTATTTTCCTTTTAGATGCTGAATTTATACCTCTAATATTCGAGGATAATAATTTTAACCTCATATTAAATTACTATTAAACTATTCTACTGTTTCTAACTCTGATAAAGTGCCCTTTTCTAACTCTTCCTGTTCTCTTTCTTCTTGTTCCTGTTCTTGTTCCTGTTCTTCTTGTTCCTCTTGTTGTATATAACCTTCTTGAGGATTTACTGCCATTGTTGGTGCTGATTTTTGCTGTCTGTCTCTATCTTTTTTCAATTCTTTTCCTGTCAGCTTCTCTTCTTTTTCTGCACTCTTCTGATCCTTACCATAAGTTTCTTTTGATCTTCTTTAAATCTCCTCAAGAAATCTTCTGCCTTCATTACAGAGTTTATTACATGTCATTTCTGATTATATGTAAAGATAACACCTTCAAACTTACCCCATCTATAGGGTATCACATGTTTCTTCAAGACTTGAATTAAGGAGTAATCTCTTCTTCTTTTTAGGACCTGTGATGGCACATCCTTAAACACTTTCAGTCCTGTACCTTCAATGATCAACTTATTTGCATAACTTTGCTGTATAATCAACTCATTCACGTGTTCCCATACAAAATAAATCACAATATCTCTGGGAACTTTCCTTTTTTGCTCTATTAATGAATTTATTCTGAAGATGCTGTCCACCTCCATGTCCATCTGCTCTGTAGGCCAATCTAAGAATTTCGCCAATGCTGGAATTATTCTAGTATACAGATCTTCCTCCTCCTTTTCTTCCAGACCTCTAATTTTCACACATTTTTCTCTATATTTTATTTCAGACAGTGTATTCTTCATTTCAGTTTGTTCCACAATCGATTCTAAGTCTCCAGTTTGTTTTTCCAAACTCCTTGTTTTATCTTGTACTTCATCTATTCTTTTATTCATATTTCTTATGTCCTTTGTCACTGTTTCCAGTCTATGTCCGAGATTCTCCATCTCTTTCTTCACTTCTTCCACTTCTTTCTTTACTTCAGATGAGAGATCCTTCATTTCTGAACACATATCTGCTCTTATCTTTTTAACTTCACCTAGAAATAACTGATAGGGCTCAATTTCTCCTGAGTATCTTCTTTGCGTTAGGGTGTGAACTTGCGATTGAACCTCTTTTCTTCTTCCTGCAGCCATCATAGTCATGTACTCTAATTTCGTAGGTTCTAGATTCTCTCGGTATTATTATTTACTAATTCAAATGTATAATAAAGCCTTAATTCCTACTTGTTAAATTATTATTGTCTGTATCTATGTATATAAAGTGAAGAAATTAAATTAATTATATTAGGTTAAATAAATAAATATAACTATATCAATTGTTTACTTGAATTAAATTAAATACTTTTCAGATGTTGTCTCTAGACTTCTACCTCCTTTCTTCTCTTTCTCCCTTTCCCCCTTTTTCTTCTTTTTCTTTTTTCTCTCCTTTTTAAATTATATTAAACTATATTAACAACAAATTTCCAGTAGGTGGTGCTGTGAGATTACTTTTGTCAGACTTAGTTCCGATTCAAAACCTGAATCCACAGGGTTAACTCTAACGATTCCACCTGGATATTATCACCCTGCTATGGTAAGTAAACAAGAAGTCTAGCAATACCTTGTAATCTCCTGACCTTGAATATTATCAGTTAGTACCCACACGACAATATAGTTAAGTTGTGTAGAAAGTAAGTACACAATAGGAAAGAGAGTTTAGGAGAAATAGATAGAAGCAATACCTCTATTAAGTCAGTATGATTTTACAGTAAAACTTTTGTTTGAGCTACCCAGCCATTTAATAGACTAGATCCCTTACAGAATTTGTTCTTCTAATTTATATTCCATGATTTGCAGTTCCTGTTAAAAATATGCTTTGTAGTACAGTGATTTAATACATCAATATTTTAAATATTTTAAGCTTCAATTAAATTAGTTCAAAAGTCATTCAAAGTTCAATTGATATCCATTCATAGTGTAGTGTATTATATTAATTCAATGAATAATATATGGTAAAGAAGGTAGAGTAGGGAAAAGAAATCTTAATACTCTTAAATAGTTATATTTATGTTACCATCACCTTTTTTCTTCCCCCCTTTATGTCTGCCACAACCTTTATATTCTGACGTCTCTGTTTCTCTAGCTCTACAATGTGTCTGACTTCTTCGACTGTATTTAAGAACAGCAGTCTCTCTACTTTAACAATGTTTTTTGTTCTTTTTTAAAATTTGTCTTTAAAGTCTCTGTTTCTCTCTCTCCCTCCAACATCTTAGGTCAGTCCACCTTTATTTCATCTCATTTGGTGTATTTGCTCTCCTGTACTTGCACACCTTTCTTCCAGCAACCCTGTTTCCAATTTCTCTCGATCCGCTTCCAATCTGTATTCTCTTTACCTTCGTATTCCTCTATTTATTTAACTTTAGTAATTCAGTATAGTCCATTATAAATTGTATCCCATGTTTCTGCAATGACAAGATAAGTGAAGTCAAAGTCTTCCAAGGAATGAATTATAGCAGCGTCTCAAACATTGGGACAAGTGGAAAGTTCTAAATGTCCTTTATGGCAAAGTCCTCTAATTCTTTATAACATATGTTGGGACAAGAGGAAAGTTCTAAATGTCCTTAATAATAAAGTCCTCTAATTCTTCCACCAGAAAATCTAGGTTTATATCACATTAGTTCTTATTTTGGTATGCTACTTCAAAATATCACATACAACCTGCCAACTCTGACTGAATCTTGGTAATTCAAAACTATTTTCCTTTTGAATCTTACTAGTCCAGAGTGAACGTGTCAAGAAGGTAAATCTCTCTCTCTTCTTAGGGTTTGGTAAATGTCAACTTACTTGTTAAATATTTCCTCTATTTGTTCTTCATAACAATGGCAAAGCTAATCCTGCTTCCTGGTAGCTGAGCAAGGTATGGTGGCTCTTCGACCCCATCAGTGTCATCCGTACCCAAGCTCTGTTCTGAAGGTCTTCCTATTTTCTCGGGTACTGACTGCTAGAATCGGTCTTACACTGAGCCCCTCTGAATCCCCTTTACCAAGGGAATTATTTGTCCCATTTCATCAGCTCAGAAACGGGCTCCCGATCTCATTCGCCAATTGTCCTCTTCATAGCTGTGCGAAGCCACAACCGTCCGCTATGCCATCTTTCACTATTCCCTAAAAAGCATTTTTAAATGTTCGAGAGAAGTTGGGACTGCAATGCTATACATTTGGAGGCAGAAAGAAAGTTTTACTGGGGGGCAGAATTCTTATTTGGGGGCAATTCCTTCATCTCCTCCCCTCATAGTTACACCCCTACTCAAGCTTTTAATTTAAAAAGCTATTTTTAATTGGACTAAGGAGTGTATTTAGCATCCATTTTTCAAAAAGCAAAAAACTTCTTTCTTTTCATATTGCTGATACAGGGAAAAATGTTTATTTTATTCCAGGAGACCAAATGTGTTTCAGGTGTCTTCTCTTACCACCTCCTTTCCTAGTCTCTCTCTCTCTCTCTTTTTCTAAGCACTTAAGGCACTTAAGACCCAGATATTACAAACTATGTTTCTTTAGAAGATTTTTAGACTATTTGGAAGAGGGAGTGGAAGGAAGTGTAATTTGGTACTATATTTGTACATGGTTCCTCCCTCCTCTAGTCATTCCAATTTTCTTAATCTGTTCTCAGGTCTAGCCTTGGACATGGAGCACATAGGAAAGGAAAATACATTCTTTGCACAATTATGATATAGTTGCTGGGTTTTTATATCTGTATTATATCATGGCAAAAGTATTCTTCAATGCCTGTAGTAGGCGGATGTATTAGAATCAGAAGAAAATGATGTCCTTTCTTATAAGAAACTATATAAACTAAAATTATATGAACAGGCATAATTTATATGACCCAACTTCTCTCTGCTTTGCTGGGCCATGAAAAGAGGTTGTTGCTGTTGCTGCTGCTGCTGCTTGTTTGTTGTTGTGTGCCTTCAAGGCATTTCTGACTTATGGCAACCGTAAGATGAAACTATCATGGGGTTATCTTGGCAAGAATTGTTCAGAGAGGTTTGCCTTTGTCTTCCTCTGAGGCTGAGAGAATGTAACTTGCCCGAGGTCACCAGTGGGTTTCCTTGGCTGAGTGGGGATTTGAGCCCTGTTCTCTAGCACTCTGTTCTCCAACACTCAAATCACTACACCACATTGGCTGTCAGGAAGAGGTTAGAAGACAGTTTTAAGCTGGAATCTGCCTTTTCTTCTGTGTAACAGCAGTGGACATTTGGATCACACTGCCTATTCCCATATAGGATTTTTACACTTGAGAAATACAAGTGTGAAGCTGACAAAGAGGTGTTTGAAAACAGTGGTGCAGTTTGAATTTGAATTTGTTTTTCTTACAGACCACCATGTGTTAGACATAATAAGTGTACCTCTACTCTCTTTAGAATGAAAAATTTAGATGGCAATGTGTATTATTGTTGGTTCACAAACTTAAATATGTGGTATTCTAGCATCTTGGCATCTCCTGTTCATTCTGACAAGAAGCACCCTGGATGTGTATCTCAAAGTCCTGCCTTGATGGCACTAGAGATGTGAAGAATACATACACATTTTCTAGTGTTCAACAAGAAACAGTATCTCAGCATGCTAAGACCCTGCCTCTTACCAAAACAGTGGTCAACTGTCATTTTTTTTCTTTTTTTGGATTTCAGGACTTTTCTTATGATATACTTGTTTTGCCCCTCCCACACTTCTTTAATTTTTGTGAAAACCACTGAGATATGAAAACCAATCTTTTTTGCCACCTTGAGTCCCAATTTTGAGACAAAGATGGGGTATAGATAAAGGAATAGCATAGAACAAGATAGATTTTTTTTTTTGCACAAATGAATTTTTCACACATAAAAATCCTAGAAGACAATTTTATTTTAAAAAGAAAAAGAATTGTCATAACCTCATACAGAGGGTAAAAAAGTTTTAAAAATGTTTTCATTCATCCATATCAAAATAAAACAGAGACTTACATCCCTGGACGCTACCATTATTTGCATTAGATAAGTATACTCTTAACTTTGATGGGACAACTGCTAGTCCCTTTTAAATGTAACTTCAGGACAAAACTAGTTTTTTTTTTTAAGGGGGTGACTGCAATATATGAAGTCCTTTCATGCTAAATATATCCAATGAATTGATTTAGGCAATGGAAGAAACAGAAAAAAACTTTTATAAAACCTACTCTGTGTGTAGTCATGCTTTCTATTTTGCAGTCATCAGGTTGGTGGCTAGAATGAAAGTGAGGTGGCTCCCTCAGTAGCTTCCCTTGTCAGCTACATGCAGGATAAAATGTTTCTCCCCAGCAACAGGACATGTCCACTATAAATTCAAAAAGTAAATTTGAAATGCACAGATTGTTTTAAAATTTGTATGGAGTTGAATCATGGGTCCCTCCTAAACCTGTAATATGTAAGGAAAATAAGCCAGAGAATTCTCTACTGAAAAGAGTTCTGTATGAGAAGACACTGAAAAGAGTGTCTCTGGCTATGCCCCAGTGCTGAAAAAAATGCACAAGCATATACTTGAATGCACACTGGTAAAACAGAACACAGGAGGCTGAGTTTCAGATTTCTGCAACTATAAAACAGAGTCACTACCTCTTACCATAATATACCCGAGAGGGTGGCTGAGAACATAATTAAGCTAAGTAAAATTATATATGGGAAGGTGATGTAGGACAGTGGCAAGGTAAATAGTAACAACAATGCATTGTGGGTTGTATAGATCTGTGTCTGTTGCCCACAGAATTTCTAAGGTCTCATGGATTTTAATGGCTGGGTTTCGCTTGATCCTCCAGGCACAGAACTAAATGAGTTTACAGGTGCTGGCTAAGTCTGTCACACAGTGAATCTGTGCAATTGCTACAAAGCTTGGTGCACGGTCACGCCAGTTATGCCCTCTGTTTGCCGCTATTCTATTCCAACTTAACTCCTTTTGCACTATGATCTTCATTCACTTCTTCTAGATTTCTGGTCTTGATGGGGATTCCCATTTGAAACAGATAGTTTTCATTCATGTTGTTTCGGTCCTGTTTTAACTTGGCAAGATGATGGTAGAGTTATTATATCCACTATTAGAGGGAGGAAAGACAAGAAAAATGCAAATGTATATAGCATCGAAATGTTGCTGGAGGTGGGGTTAGAGGCTGTATAAATCCATCCCATGCCAAGCTATTTCTTTTCTCAAATTCTGCAGTGAATAGTAAGCTAGGTTTCATAGCAGGACCTACATCAAGGATTAGCACTATTCCACTCCTTTTCAAGAACGGAGGGGTCAAACCCTGCACCTAAAGGGCACATCACTGAAGAGAGACAGGCATAGATTGGGCTGGTAGCCCAGAATTACTCTGAGGTCAGCAGATTATGGAAATAGCCATGAGAGGAACATGAGTAATTAGGCCCAGAATCTAGTGAAACTTGGCTAGCTGGGTACTTTGGCAAAACGGAGTCAGACAGAGAAATATATGTGGGGAAATGTGGTCAGCAGCTTCACCAGTTGTGTGCATCCCATACAGCCTTAATGACAGCCCACATAACAGGTGCCACTGAGCCTCATTGAAAGCATTTTTTCCTTAGGCCCTGGGCCATTGCTGCTAGGACTTGTGAAACAAAATGTGTCATTGTCTCTTCACTTCCTGCTTTGTTGGAATTGGAAGAATGGCCCAAAGTGTATACGTAGTTCTGTTCCCAGATGCAAACCCTCACTCCTCACTTTATATATCTATATTTATATTTATGTGTGTGTGTGTACATGAGCAAATGCAACACAAACAATTTCATGCTAAGTCAGTGAATTCTGGGGCCAGCTGGGAATGAGTAGAAAAGATTACTGAGGCTTTAATGCAGGGATGCAAATTTTGTGAACTCTAGAAGTTATTGCACTGCAAATCCCAGCAGCCCTAATCAGCATCACTAATAATGAGGAATGCTGAAAGTTGCAATCCAAGTGTCTGGATAACAATATCTTTCCCTCTTCCTTTAAAGCCACCATGAAAAGCGTATTTTCTTCCCCAGCCCCACACACCTTGAAATTTTTTTCTCTCTCTAGAGTATCCAAGAAGCATAGCAATACCCTGAGTTGGCACCTTAAGTTCTGACAATTCCCAGGTAAGGGCTAGTTACCTTCATGGAGTTCTTTTCTATAGTAGTGGTCACTGGATTATGTTCCAAAGGGATGTCTGACATCTTCTTTCTTTTCTTATCTGATGACCTGGCAGAGGTACATGCTACTCATAATCTTGTCTGTAAGGCCCTTACTGCAGGATGGCAGCATCCCATCATAGAGATGCAAGAGGAGTGGGACCGCGACAATGCTTCCACATGACATCATTGCGGTTCCACCTTTCTTGCATCACCATCTGGTGTGGTCACTGCTGTCAATGACCCCTGATTGCATGAGCCTTCCATCTCAGCTGGCCATGCAGAAGGGTTGGAAGCGCAATCATGCGCTTCCTTCCCCACTGCAGCATGGGAAGAAGGCTGGCTGCAGTGTGACAGGAAGAGGTGTATCCTTCATGCTCCCTTCTGCAGTCAGCTGGTTATATGCAGAGAGGAGCGCTGGGGACACACTCCCTTCCTGGAAGAGGCACTACTGGGATTGCGGTAGGATGATGTGAGAGAGCATCATCTTGCAGAAAGGGCCTAAGTCTAGAAGAATAATGGGGCTGGTTAGGGCACTTTATGGTTCAAGCCATTGTTTCAACAACCTTTTTCTTGTGCAACACATATTACTGGACAACAACATTGCCATGCACTGTCTGATAATCAAATGGAATAGCTTTAGCCATTTGCTCATGCAGTCAGAAGTGAAGCAGAGGTAATGTCCATGGCATTGTGGGCTCTTGGAGGGGATGGTGATAGGAAGATGCTGCATCAGAACAAGCAAGGAGTTCTTTACACTCTGGAGGGAGGTGGAGCTGTTTGAAGAGAAGCTCATACTTACTGAAGGGGTGTGTACAATCTTTGATCCTCATGTCACATTTATTGTCTGTCTCCATGTGGTTTTTTTGTGATAGTCCCTAGTTAACTGGAGGAAAATTAAATTATCTGGCTTTCAAGATGGCTTCTTCTTGAGGTGAGAGTACTGAAGGGTGGATGGGCTTTCATCTACATCATCTCCAAGCAATTCCTAGATGTCAGGAGGCAGGGAGGGGAGGTGGAAATCTGAAAAGTAAGTGTGTGTGTGTGAAGAAGAATCTCTCCTTCCGTGCGAGTATGAGCATGTATACGTGTGGGGCAAGTATGTGAAGCCCCTGGTCTCCTAACTGACACCAGACGTAGCTCTCAGAGCCAAAATGCAGTTTTGAGCATCCGTCAAATTGAAACTGGCAGCTTGTGCCTTCATTTCCAAAACACAGAGGAGAAAGATCTGACACCAAGTTTCAGAAACAGAAAATGGGAGAAACTTGGGCCAAAGAGTAAGACACCCTATGGGACTCCAGGCCACACATACCCCATAAGCAATTATATTCACGTCCATTTGTCAAAAGTGGCTCAGTGGCATAAAGGAGAATGGTGACATACCATACCATCTTGCCCATACCATGAATTATGTCTAGGAGGATGTACTAGTTATCTATTTGGTGGTCCAAGGAGATGACAAGATAATTTTATTTTGACATTAGGTTGTTAGCCTATTCACTAAATGTCAATGTTGATCCCTTGCTAAAGTGACAGTAGATAGCATAGGTAACTAGTCAGCAGAAGTTAGAATAAACAAATGAATTTATCAATATATGAATTTATGAAACAATTACACACTTTAAAATATAGAAAAATAATAATCATACAAATACATGATGTGGAGAATAAAGGAGAAACATTAGCATTGGTTCACTTTGATTCACTGTGTATTTCTTGGATACTTTGGATACTTTGAAGAGTTGTACTTGTCACTGATGAACACTTGGGTTGAAATGCATCTGGCTGGGTAATAGATGAGAGATTGAAACACAATTGTAGCTACAAGTTTTTTTCTTCTTCTTCTCAGGACTTCAAACCAAGTTGACTCTCTTTAAGAGTGTGATTTTCAGTGATATATGTATTTGTGTAATGATTGTTTTTGTATATTTTAAAAGTGTATAATTATTTTATAAATTCATATATTGATATATTCATTTGTTTATCCTAACTTCTGTTGAGTAGTTTCCTTTGGTTATAGTTTAGATATAGTTTTCCCTTTTTTCTGTTGTAGATAGCATAGGCCTGAAAGCAGACAGGTTTGTGTTATATTCCTGAATTTGCTTCTATGGCAACAGCCTAAATCCAATTTTCAACATCAACTATAGTAGCCATTGAATTAATTGCTGGATGGTTGGTATTATGTGTCTTCAAATCATTTCCAGCTTATGGTGACCCTAAGGCAAATCTATCATGGTGTTTTCTTGGCAAGATTTGTTCAGAGAGGCTTTACTTTTGCCTTCCTCTGAGGCTGAGGGGAAATGACTTACTCAAGGTCATCCAGTGGGTTTCCATGGCTGAGCTGGGATTTAAATTTTGGTCTCCAGAGTTGTAGTCCAATGCTCAAACCAGTATCAGTCTGACCTGAACTCCCATTCCAGTAGTGCTGCTCGGTGCATAGCTATATAATCTGATCTTTCCCCAGGCACTACTTGCTGGACAATTTAAGCTACAGTTCCCATCATCTCTAACTACAGGTATGTTGGCTAGGGATGATGTGTGTAGTCATTCCTAAGCATTTTGTAGCTGCACTACATTCAGATAAACTGTCTGTTACACTGGCTCAGTATACTTCTTTCATGGTTGGGCAGCAGCAGTGACAGGAGCAAGATAACGACAGACTTCTCCATCTGAAGAGAAAGCTGGTGTCTTCTGAAGAGCCTATTGGTATCCAAAGAGAAACCACCCCATTTCTTCAATGCTTGTTTTCTTTATTTTTGTTGTTGATAACCATGAAGTCAGTTTCAACGTATAGTAGTCCTATGAATGCCAGACTTCCAAGGTTCTTGTTATTAAAAGCTCTACTAAGGTCTTGCAAAGTCAGGATTGTGGGTCCATTGACTGAATCAATCCACCTGTAGTGTGGCCTCCCTCTTTTCCTACTGGCTTCCACTTCACCGAGCATTAATTTTTAATTCCCCTAATGACTTATATATCTTCTCCTGATCTGTCCCAAGTATGAGAACATCAGTTTTGTCATTTTGGCTTCTAGATTAGTTCAGGCTCAATTTGCTTGTGGACCCATTTTTAAAATCTTTTTAGCAGTCCACAGTGTCTGCCGAACTCTCCTCCAATACCGTATTTCAAATGACTTGATTCTCCTCCTGTCAGCTTTCTTCACTGTCCAGATTTTGCAACCATAATGAAACTAAAGGTGATTTGGGAATATTGCCCTGGAACATTGCCTGTGATTTTCCAAGGCAGAGTTCCCACGTTATCTTTAGCTACAAGGGTGCACCTGGAATGTAGACACTGAGGGAACAGGTTGCTAAGAATATGGTGCCTTTCTCTTTGAAAGCAATAGAGAAGACATTCTGTGCTTTATCCCTGCAACAGGATCTCAACCTTTGAGGGCACTGCACTGGAGCAGCCTGCTGAAATCACTTCCTTATAAATCAGTGGTCCTCATGGATTCATACTCGAGGAAAAATAAAATGTGACTGGGTCTCCACTCCATATTGTGTATGGTAATGATACAAATACTATAAACACTTTCTTTCTTTACAATACCCTTTTGGCCACCTGTGCAAGGCTTAATGCTTTCACAGAACTTCCTCACAATAGGAGTATCAGTGCAGACCAGAATTATGTATTACTACAATGTCAAATCTTGGCCGAAATACCTTTCTGCTCATTTAAATTGACCTCTCCAAGACAGTTCTCATGCAGACATTGATATATGCTGTTTAAAAAACAAACCAAGAAAAACACACAAGGTGTCTGTCAGGGCACATATGTAAACATTTGTCAAGTTTTATATCAAATGTTTTGCAGAAGGTGCTCATTCATCATGGTCAACCTTGTCTAGGGAGGAGATCTATAAGAACTGAAGAAAAATCATTAATTCGGACCTGTCCGTGTCTGTGTGTTCCAAAAAGATTCCAGCATGTATGGAAAGAATAAAAGGTACAAGCTTCTGAAACATGTATACAGACAACAGCTAAAACACCTAAGCAATGTGGCATAAAGGCCCTGGACAGGTTGTAGCTGGGATTACTTTGATGTTTGAAGGAGAATGAGCATACAGAATGCTGTGGTCTATGAAATGTTTAAATGTAAAACTTACAGAGGAAATGTATTGTTTGCCCATTCCTAGTAGCATGTTTCTTCAAAACGAGAATAGGGGATGTTTGATGAGACATCCAGATTATTTTCCAAAATATTTTAGTATTCCACATAACAAAAGCTGCTATTCACACATATTCTGACAAACTGCCAGGGTTCACAGTTCCTACTCTTAAAGCTGATTGCCGAGCAGTGTTCTCACATGCTTTCTGGATGGATTAGTGGTATGTCTTGTCTGCTGCTACAGATCTGCCTGAGGTTAATATATAAGCCCTATCAAATGAAAGCAGGAGAACAGAATGGGTTATGTATGGTTGCTCTGGGTTGTTCATTTACAGCTGTGGTAGGTCAGATCTCAAGTCCATCTAGTTCAGATTTCCAGTTTCAACAGTGACCGCCAATATGCCTCTGGATAACTGTCACCAGGACATGGAGAAGCAGTGGCTTCAATCAGTTTGGAAATAATTTGTTAAAATTAATTTGTTGACCCTAATTTATTTTAAAATGTTCAAGAATTATTTTAAAAGTTATTATTTAAATTGTTAAATGATAGCAATGTTAACAGGCTGAGTTTGATAATAATTTAACAACATATTGGTTAGTTTGAATTAATGTCAAAGCATCTGTTTGCAACGTGCAGCACCATTACGATTGGTTGGTGGCAGACTTCTGCAACTAGTGCCTACCGGAGATGATATAATTAGAAGCTAGGGGGCATTTTCCATGGGGCAGATCTGTAGGGCTGTCTCATTTTTCCTTCTGTGGAGCAGCCCTCTCACAAGAGGGCACCCCCCCCCCAATCTATGGAGTATCCAAACACTTCCTTCATGGAAGTGGATGAGGTGGTCATAATGTCTTCAGCTAGGGAAAATGCGTAACTTGCTTTGAATTCTGTTGTGAATCAAATGGGGCTATTCCAACATCTGGAAAATCGATTAGTTTCTTAGTTATTTCAGTGCTCCTTCTGATTAATTTCCAAGGGACTCTTTTCTTTGAAAATAGTTCTCAGGAGCTGGTCATTTATAATATCTCCTTTTTATAATGTTAAAAGTAAGCAATATTAAAATTAAAACTGTATTTTCATTGTTTCTTTATATTGGTTAAGTGCTTTATATTGCTTACATCAAATATTTAAATCTTACTGAAGGTCTAAAGTACTGCTATGATTGCTCTGAATAGCATCAAGCTATTTCACTAGCATTTTGCTATAGCAAAACTTTGGGAATTTTTATTCCTTGAGAGCCAAGTTTGTTCTTCAGCTAGAACATAAAAAGGATCACTGCTAGAACTAAGATGGATTTGGCATTGACTAAAGTGCAATTATGTGTCGGAGAAGTTTCACACTGTGTTTTATGCACACTTCATAGGAACTTCCAAATAATACTCTAGATTAAAATATTAGCTGAGCTTTAATGCTAAATTTACAGAGCAGGGAGGGGGATTGATGAGTACAATTAATGAGGATGCAGCACCAGTATGCTTAAAATAAAGTAATACAGACTTCAGAATCCCATTGGTTTTATCAATTGTCACTTTTGTAAAGCTAAGGATGCTCCTACTGCATTTCATTTTCTGTTCATTTTTAGCAAAAGCAATATTGCTTCCTACACACTTTACTGTGTATGTGTCACACACATTATTTCATGTGAAGATACTTAACAGTGACTGACAGGTAATCAAAGAAAGATTTTTCTTCTTCATTTCAAAAATACTTTTGAGGGAGAAAGTACTCATATTAGCAGAAATTCATTTAAAGAATTACCACTTTTCTGCAGCCTTTTAGAAAGAACTTGGAAGTAATTAGTTAAAATAGCTATTAGCAATCAGTACTGAGTTCCAATAACAAGGGTCTAACTATGGCCCTTTCTGCACGAAGTGAGGGAATCTCCCTGTGCTGTTACCTACCGCTTCTTCTGGGGTCCGAAACAACGCTGACTGTCCCTGAAGCCCTTCCGCAGGGCCTCTCCTTGGTCCAGGGTGAATCGGAGCAGTGCGAGGTCTGTAGATCCACACTGCTCCGGCTTCCAAAATGGCAGCTTCCAAAATGGCAGTTCCGGCTTCCAAAATGGTGGCTTCTGGTTGGTCATGAGTCCCGACCAGCCGCTGAAGCTCACCACACCTAAAGCCTGCCCTCCACAGATCGCAGGCTTGCATTGGTGCGAGCCTGCGAATCTGCACAAGGGAGCAGGAACGCAATGGCGCATTCCAGGAAAATAAAGACCTGTTTTTTGCTCTCTTTAGAAAACACGCTGGAGGACCACTTGGGGTCATTTTGGAGCGGACTGAGGTGCGGATCTCCGGTAAGTAGTCCGTGTCATGAGCCAGGCTGATCTTGCTCCCGATTCAGCTCCTGCCTCCGTGTCTGCTTAGCCACCGCCTCGATACTGACAGTCCACTCCTAATCCACTCCAAGGTGCAGACGACCTCCATGAGAGGACGCACTGCCCCGTTCTAATTGCCTGGTGTGGAAAGAGCCTATGTTACATTGCAAGAGTGATTACTTCATTCTTTTTGTGGTATTAACTGTAACATTTCTATTACTTTTATCAGCTTAAGAGTGTGGCCTGACAAAATAGTGGGGGATAAATATTACATGGTTTAAATTCTGGCCAAAGCTGTGCGTCCTGCTTCTGTCCTAAGCTCTGACATGAATGGGAAGAGAGTATGTTTTCTGACTTGGAGGCCGGTGACTTTAGATTTAGAAGCCAGTCAATGTATATTTTTGAAAAAGTAATGGAAGAATAACCATGTGGTCACTTTTTAGAAATAGGACAACATTGCTTTTAAAAATTGTAATTACAACTGTTTGTTGTTGTTCTGTGCCTTTAAGTTGACTTTGACTCATGGTTGCCCTACTATAGGGTTTTCTTGGCAAAGTTTATCTTCAGGAAGTTTGCCATTGCCTTTCTCTAAGGCTGAGAGAGTATAACTTGCCACCCACTGGTTTTCCATGGCTGACCGAGAATTAAAGTCCTGGCCTCCTAGCTGAACATTCAAATCATGGTGCCATGCTAGATTATATCCCTTTTGAGGTTCATCCCTAGCACAGCTTCTGTACAACATGGAGCTGCTCTAGGTGGAGTGGTGATAAAATCAAGAGAGGATTCTCTCTCCCTATGGTGGAGGACCCACTGATTGTCCCTAAGCTTTAGTAGTAATGGCTAAATCCAACAAAACTTTAGCAGCAGTATCTGAACATTATTTCTATTTACCTCTCTCTGCAGTCTTATAAGGGGCTGAAAACCTGCTGTGGAGAGTTCTATTGCCTTTTGAGTAGGTTCCTAGAGTGTGCTGGGGGTGTTGCAGGTGGAGTGATTTCCCCATCCTGCTTCTGCTGACAAAAATAGTTTCCCCCATTTTATGCATCATTCTCGGCATGGTAAGCTCAGCTTTATCCCATGTTAGGAATATGCTTATCAAATATATGAAATAATGAGCCAACATATTCTTTCAATGGTTGTCTTACCTCTGCTTTAAGTAGGTTTCCCATCTTTTGACACTAGTGAGGCACTGTGTGCTCATTTATGTTTTCAACTCGCCTGTTGCTTTATGGTGACCCCATTAACTTCATAGGGTTTTCCTAGGCCAGGAATACTTGGAGGTGGTTTTGCCACTTCCTTTCTCTGAAATATAGCCTACAGCATCTGGTATTCATTGGCAGTCTTCCATTCAAATACTAACCAGGACTGACCCAGCTTAGCTTCCAAGGTCAGACAGGCTTTCAGGTATTTAAGCCCTGATCCATCAACATGCATATGTTTAATTCATATTTGACCATCAATTTAAAGATATCTTGTGGATGGATAGATGAAATTTTGGCAACACCAGTTCTTCCTAGGAATCCAGGAAAGTGGTTGTGTGTGCCTTATAAATAAGTGAAGTTTTGCAAAATTGAAGGGGTTTGGCAGTTGTTGGCAGCTTCCTTTGCTACTTCCTACATGTCCTGCCTGAAGTTGAAGAAGCAATGCTGTCCCTAACATTGAGCAAGTTGAGGTGATTGCCTCCACTAACGTATATTAGGGGCCTCAGGATCAGCCTTCTGTCTGCTCTTTATGAACTCTTTGGCTGTTTCCCTCTGTTGGAGCCTAGAGATGTTTATGCCACACAAGCCTCCCCAGCTCACTAAATCGGCCTGTGATATCAGATTAGGCATCTGCAGTCCAGCCGTCTTCAGTACATACAAAGAAGGGTACTTTGTTGTTTTTGTCTCAGGCCACACAATGTTTTGGCCCAATCCTGTGAAGAAGTCTACTGTTGGGCAAGTCACGAAAGCAGCAAAGGTAAAAAATGCTACAAGGTTCCTACTTCTTGACAAGCATCTATTCCAGTTCAGGACTAGTATTGGAAATTCATACATTCATGGTAGAAAAGTGATGCTGGCTACATCATACAGAAAAGGAGCCCTGGTAACTGCTCACCATAGCTTCCAGGAAAGCCCATGGCAGAGGAAACCCATCAGCACAGGAAGAATTGCACTTTGCTGAGGGTCTCTTAAGATCTGGAGCCAGCTCTGTAAACCGTATGATTTCATTATACTTTCCTTCTGACTGGGAAATGAATATATGAATCAAATCCACTGGAGGTGATTCTATTGTTTGAGCAGATGAGGTACCTTAGACTCCACCTCACCAGCCCCAGGGGGCATCAATGGCCAATGATATTCCATAAAAAGTACTGTGTCTGAGAAGATATAGAAGGTCTGTCTGTTGTGCTAGACCCCTGGTAGCCAATTAGCCCATGCAAATAATCCTTTAACATTGCAGTGTTCAAGTGATGAATCTTGGCCTTCATAACAGCCACAAGTATTATGACAATCTATTCATCCACTGTCATAGAAAAGTAGAAATAAGTGCCATTTAGGAAAAAAAATTAATATTTTAAATCTCATTAAATCTTTAAAATGCCATGGGTAGGCTACTTTAATATGACTTGTAGCTTATTGAGGAGTTATAATATCTTTTTTTTTTTTAATGAATAGCTCATCACTTATGGCCATTACGTGCTTGGATGCTCCCTTGGGAAAGTCTTGTTGAAATAAATGGGAGCTACACAGGACTACTGCCACACTTTTGGGCAACCACAAGAAATACTTCATACCTAACGCAGTGCTCTTTTAAGTATTCAGAGTGTGTAATATGAAGTTGCCCTTGGTACAACAGGCATTGGCAACTTGTGACCCTAGTGCAGCCTGTCACCCATGGCCTAATTTCATGTGGCAGAATTTGGAAGAGTTATGTTTTTGAACTGGAAGTACCAGAATCTCCCAGCTAGTATGACTATGTTGTCTGGAGGATTCTGAGATTAGTCCAGGAAAGTAACTTACTATTTGTTACATCCAACCAGCTTAAATACTGTAGAATTAGGAAGTTCTCTTATCTTCAAGTCCTACAGTGATTCAATTCAGTATGTTTTGGTCTCCCAAGTTTGCTGTAGTAGTGAGGTAGTTAAATTATTAGATTTTAAATGACAATAATTAGCCCATTAGGATGATTAATGCTTATTCAGGACATTTTAATTTGCATGCTATAAGCGTGCGTGGGACAGCTAATTTGAATTTATGCCAACTAGAGTATTTAGTTTTCATACACAATGCTTGTTTGGCTTCCCAGTGTGGAATAATTGACAAGAGTAATCATAGCTGGGGAATGAGGTCAGCAAATTTCCTTTTCTCTCTGTGATGAGTTACTTAGTGAGCAAATTGCCAAGAAAAAGTTTACTCACATTAAAGAAGTCTAAGAGGGGTTCCTGAATTATATTTAATGGAACATTAGCCAAGACGCTTCTTCTGTCACTCTCTCATCCAGGTGAAAGCCATCTGTTGGCAGCTGATAGTGTGTCTTTCCTTTGCAAAATGAAGATGGAAGCAAGGTCATTCGTCTGCATCTTGTGATCAGGATGGTATTTGTATATTTATATACTAATTTATGAAAATCAATTAAACAATCATTAAACCACTGGACCTGAGCCATACGTACAGTGCAAACGATACAAGAGTTTCATGCAAACAACCAAAGCTGGGCTAAAGGTCTTGAGAGACAGGTCATTCCCATTCTCTCTCTCTCTCTCTCTTTCTCTCCTCTAGTAAATATATTCTAGCACTGCTGGAATTTTCACCCACCACCAGACATGGAGGTACATCTTAGTATGAACATTAAGTCATTTAAACAAGCATTTGTATTAAGAAGCCAGATCATCATATCAGAAAGGTGGTAAAAATAGCATCATTATCCACTCACAGATCTTGGAAACACTGACTGGCATCTTGTTCAGTAATTATGAGATTGTAAACTGGGTTTTTGAGAATAAAACATTTGTGGCAGCTCCCCAAGGGATCTAGCTAGCTGCCTGTTCTCAATGTGCCCTCTCTTAACTAGAAGGGTACTACAAGGGCCATTTGCCAGTTTCCCAATCTGTAGCACCTTGGAAATCCTTCAGCTGGGGAACTGCCTGGCTGAAAAGGTAGTTTTTTTTCTGGAGGCGGGTGGCATTGTCAGACATACTGCAATGATGGAGTTTTATTGTTGTAGCTCTGTTTCACAATGCAGGATTTCAGCAGTTATGTGTTTGAATTGTAGCCTCCAGTATTACAAGCCTGAAAGGCCACTGAGGCTCCCAAGGAATATTGAGAATTGGTTGGAGCTCAGCTAATTGATTTTTCCCCTTCTGATATAGGAAGGATGGGAATCATGAGGCCCTCCAGATGTTGTCAGACAGCAAATTGCAGCAATGCTAGCCAGTAGCTGATGGTGAGATTTGCAGTCCAACAACATCTGGAGGGCTATGTCTCCCAGCAATGGACTTGCAAGGAGCAAAGAGAGTTTTGTAAATTTTTGTCAATACTGAGAGATCAGATATCTTCTAAAACTGGACCTTCTGACCTTAAGAAGGGGACTCCCAGCCTAACCTAAGGCCCCTGGGATGCAGTAAGATAGTGGTGATAGGGCAGTTGGAACTGGTCTCAAACATACTTGTTAGACAAAAAACAATTACAGTAGTTATAATATTAATATAATTCTATTAGATCAATTGTTATTTTGACTTCTTTGATGTAACCTTAGGGAATATTAACTCCTAATATATGACACCTCTTTGTATAGGTCTTCTGTTGTGAGGCATTTCTACCCCATTTCTGGCTGCTGAGAATTCTTGCAAAAACTGACATTCTGTTACAGAGCTTAAAACCTGCAGTTCTATTAGAGGCATTTCTGGACTAACAATTGTTAGGAGCTCAAAGTTTTACAATAGGATTCTTTTCTCTGAGAGTTCTGGCCTGCCACATTCTGCTGCTTTCCTTGAAAACACAGCAGTTGGGAAAAGTCTGTTGTTGTTTGGGCCCCATTCTTTTGCTCCAGGAAAAATTAAAAAAGAAAAAAAAGAAAGAAAAGAAAGAAACCACCCTAAAGGAAAAGCTTCAGTGCTTTGTATGGAGGGGGTCTGATTGATAAGCTAGTTTCAGCCAAACCTGCTTTTGCTAATTGTCTTTCAAATGCCCTCATTAATCAAACTGAGGAGCAACTCTGACGGGAGGGCTGTCAGTGTTTTCATGATTTCCTACCTCTCACCTCACAGTGTGAAGCCTGGCTGCCTACCCAAATCATGGCCTTTAAAGCAGTTCTAATGCTTGTTCACCACAGAGCACACCTGGCTTTGGCGGGATGGGGACTTGCCCAACTCTGAGGCATGATCTGTCTCTGGAGACCAATTTAGCAGTTATTTAATGATTCATAGCTTGATGTCTAGAAATGAGTGCTCCACATGATAACATACATAAACAAATTTAATTAGTCCCCCCCCCTTTTTTTTTTGCATAAGTAGCCACTAGTGTATAAAAAGCTGCAAACAAAACCAGGTAGACTGCTTGAAAAAAGAGCATGTGTGGGAGTGATGCTGTTGTGACTTCTTTTATCAGCCATTGATCTTACTTGAATTGACTACCTTGGTTTAAAGAGAAACTGGTTAGTGAGCACAATTTTACCCTTCTGTACAAGATACTTTCCACAGCTATACAAAATATGACAAACAACATAAATCACTGTACTCGCTTATGAGTATGGGAGCAGACAGTAGCACTTATATTACACGAAATTCTGATCTATGTAAAATCAAAATTGTACAAAATATAGCAAAAATAGTACAATAATATTGTATACCATATACGATACTACAGTACAAATCTCCAAAATATAAATATTAATGGTATGATACTTCTGACTGAATGCTTTTTGGATTAATTTCAGTATAATCCTCTGTAACTAAAGCCATTTCCGCATGGGGCGAGGGAATCGCCCCGTGCCGGTACATACCAGACTTCTTGGCTCCACGCTTGGGTCCAGGTTGGTCCAGAGCAGTGCGTAGCCGCCGCTCAGCACTGCTCCGGGGACAAAAATGGCGGACATGTTTTTGTATATAGATATTTGCATAATCAGAAATCCAGACAAATGAGAATCTTAGGCCATTTCCACAAGGGCTTAAAGAAATGGTGCAGAGTGCCCTCCAGGGGGGACGTCTGCACCTGGGAGTGGACTGGGTCGGACCTATTTACTGTAGTTTCGTACCTCAGCCCGCTCCTGACCGACCCGAAGTGGTCGTCCAGCGTGCTTTTGAAAGACTGCTTGAAACAGGTCTTTCAAAAGCACGGGGCGCGCCACTCCATCCCCACACTCCGGTGCAGATTTGCAGGCTCGCACCAGTGCGAGCCTGTGATCTGCTGGGGCTGGGCTTTAGGCTGGTGAGCTTCAGTGGTTGGCGGAGAGCCTCGACCAACCAGAAGCCGCCATTTTTGTCCCCGGAGCAGTGCGGAGCAGCGGCCACGCACTGCTCTGGACCAACCTGGACCCAAGCGCGGAGCCAAGAAGTCCGGTAAGTACCGGCACGAGGTGATTCCCTTGCCCCGTGCAGAAATGGTCTTAATCTCAATTAGAGTAGACCCATCGAATAATAGGAGTTTGATAAGAGAACACACATTCAGGTTCCCTTGATTCAATGAGTCTAGTCTAATTGGGACTAAAAATGGGATTTAGATCATGGAGTATGCGGACCGGGCCATTTTAGATTTATATCTTTGTCTGGAAAAATAAAAGTGGTTGATAAGCAATTAAAAAAGGATCTCAGACTTCTTGAGATGACAAGGCTTTGATAGGTGATCCTTTCAAAGCTCTAGCTGATCTCTGGAATGGACAAATGATCAGGTCAGTGGATACAATTGCCCCTAAGTGTCCCCTCCCACAAAGTGGAGCCAAGTGAGCTCCCTGGTTTGTTAGGGAGCTGATGGTGATGAAAGTAGTGGGATGGAGACTATAGCGATATTGGTGGAAGACTTGAAGTGGGTCTGACCAAACAATGGCTTAGAGCCCATTGGAAGGTTTATGCTGTGGCAATGGTGGCAGTGAAGAAATTATTCTTCTCTGCCACCATTGAGTCAGCACAATGCTGTCCAGTAGAGTGATCTTGAGTGGTCAGGGGCCTTTCATATTCTGGTGCACAAGAAGGAAATAAAGACCACTCTACAGCCCACTGTGATTAATTTGTGAGACAGTTACAGGCAAAAGCACTCAGATTCACCTCTTAGATGTTGGAGTTGAGACATGTCAGGTCGAGGTAATCTTGGCATCTACTTGTCCTGTATTATTGGATTTGTTTCAATTTGTGCAGCCTGAGGATGTGGACAGGTTTCTTGCCCCTCCTGGCTTCTGAAAACAGCTAGAAGGGGATTGGCTGAGTGGGTAAGGGGAGTGATGAATGCCTTACTGCAACAATGGAAGTTTCCAGCATTCCTAAAATAGGCTGTGGTGAGGCCTTTACTAAAAATACCCTCTCTGGATCCCACCATCCTGATTAATGATTGGCCAATCTTCAATGTTCCATTTTTGGGCAAGGTTCTGGAGTGTGTGGTGGCCTCCCAGCTCCAAGGCTTTCTCGATAAAACAGATTATCTAGATCCATTTCAATCTGGCTTCAGGCCTGATTATGGGACAGAGATAGCTTTGGTTGCCTTGGTGGATGATCCACACAGGGAACTAGACAAGGGGAATATGTCCCTGTTGGTTATGCTGGACCTCTCAGTGGCTTTTGATACCATCAACCATGGTATCCTTCTGGGCTGACTCTCTGGGATGGGACTTGGAGGCACTGTTATTCAGTGCTTCTGGTCATTCCTAGAGGGACAAATTCAGAAGGTGTTGCTGGGGGGGGGGTCTCCTGTTTGACTCCCTGGCCACTGGCCTATGGGGTCCCTGAGAGTTCGCCCATGCTGTTAACATCTACATGAAACCATTGGGAGATGTCACATAGAGTTTTGAATTTGCTGTCACTAATATGCGGATGACATCCAACTGTACTTCTCCTTTCTATCTGATTCCAAGGAAGCTGTCTCAGTACTGAACCAATGTCTGTTTTCAGTAATGGACTGAATGAGGGCAAACAGATTGAAGCTTAATACAGATAAGACAGAGGTGCTCCTGGTCAGTTGAAAGGTGGATCAGGGAACAGGGACTTTGCCTGTGCTGGAGGGGGTTACACTCCCCCTGAAATCTCAAGTTCACAGTCTTGGTGTTCTTCTGGACTCAGCTCTGAGCCTGAATGCCCAGGCTCAGTGCGTTTGCAAGGTTAAAAAGTATGTTCCAACTGTGCCTATAATGACATAAACCTTAATTACATCTTGGTTGGACTACTGTAACACACACTACATAGGGCTATCTTTAGAAACTGTTTGAAACTTCAGCAGGTTCAAAATGTGGCAGCCAGAATGCTGACTGGAGCCAGTTATAGGGAGCACATAACTCTCTCGTTAAAACAGTGTCACTGGCTACCTATTCATTTCTGGGCACAATTCAAAGTGCTGGTCATGACCTATAAAGTCCTATATGGTTTAGGTCTGGACTACTTGAAAGACCATATCTCCCTATATGAACCTGCCAGAGCTCTAAGATCTGCAGGGGAAGGGTTTTTTTTTTTTTTGTTCCACTACCATCCCAGGCTCACCTGGTGAGGACATGGGGGAAAGTCTTCTCAGTGGTTGCTCTAACCCTGTGGAACTCTCTTCCATGGAAGGCTAGGCTGGCCACTTCCCTGTTTTCCTTTTGTTTGCAGACAAAAATATTTCTTTTCAAGCAGGCTTTTAATGTTTGAGCGGGGGAGCTTTTTATTTATTAAGCTTTTTTTTAAAAAAATTGTTCATTTTTATAATTTTATATGTTTTTAATGTTTTTAATTTTTTAAATGTTTTTAATTTTTTTAACCTTTTTGGAAGCTGCTGGGTCCCAGTCTGGGAGAAAAGGTGGTACATAAATACAATAGATAGATAGATAAAATAGAGATGCACAACAGTGAGATGTGATGCTTGTTTTAAGAGACATTGAACCCTTGTTTGACTCAATTTGATCTCTGTATAAGTATAGATGTATAAGATCTCTGCTATAAGTGTGAATGGAACTGACAACAAAATGATAGAGTAAACTTCTGTCGGGGAATGCATGGGAGCAAAATTTAATGAGTGATGGCAAACCTATTGGATGATCTTGCAAGTTAAGGATACACTCATTTAATTTTTAGGTAAGGAAGGGGAAAGAAAATGCTAAACACATCCTTTCCTCCCAGCAATGAGTAGAAGCCTTTGTTAATCATCTTACACATTCTTCACTGTCTCAGCAAGGTGCCCATGCCCATATTGATGCATTGGCAATACACTCATTTGTTTAAATTTAATTGATAAAGCAGTTAAAAAGTAGGCGATTAATCAACTCAAAATGACTTGATGGCTCACAGTGCTAACTTTTGGTGATGATAAGAAGGATTAAGTAATCCACAAAAGTCTCCCTTGGGAGCAAAATTGTACTTCACTTTGACATATGGATTAAACATATAAATATAAAGCTTTATGCTATTTATTAACAGTGTTGATAGACCTTCTTTCCAGTAAAACTTCATTCACTATTGCCACAATCCTGTCGGGGAGTCACAAACATGTAACTACTGTGGTTACATGGCTACGCAGCGACTCCTGACCTGACTCCTTCAATCCCAATTTACCAGGTAGGAGCTACTGCAGTTGATGGGAGTCTGTTCCTCTGCTGCTTTGGAAACAGCCGACTGCTGTTCCCAGTTCCTCCTGTGAGTGATCTGCATTGTGGCAGAAAAAAGTGAGTTCTCTGTTGCAGTTCTCTTTCACACCAGTTTGAGAGGAACATCAATCAGCTCTTCCCGAATGATGGAAGAGAAGACCCACATTGATCACACTGCCCGCTGCCCAGTAAGTGGGGACTGAGCAACTTTCATGGTCTGTAGTAGCCCCTTTGTTAAAGAACATGTAGACATATAGAACAGGTATGCATACCTAACTTTAGGTTATGCATTTGTAACTCCCCAACAGGATTCCAACCTGAGTGTTTTATATTGGTTTAAAAACAATTCAGTACAATAATTCAATAAAAATAAAATAAAACAAAACCAATAAGAATGACAACAACAGTAACAACCAAGAACAATGGCAAAAAATAAGTAAAACATAGAAGTAACCCAGTAGATTACCAGGTGGACTGCAGTGGAAAGCAGGGAAATGAGTAAAATGACCTTCTTCCTCTTTAATGCTCACAAAAGATTTTGCTGGATCAAAAACCCTTCAATTGGCAGAGGTTACATAAATGGATATGATCCAATCTCTCTCTCTCTCTCTCTCTCTCTCTCTCTTTCTCTTTGTGTGTGTGTGTGTGTGTGTGTGTGGAGAAGAGATCTTTGGAAAGAACCACTCCTCCCTCCCTCAAAGATATGAGTGCAGGATTTAAAATATTCAGTCCCACATATAGTGCCTGGCATATCTCAGCAAAAGATACATCATATTCTGCTGCTGTGGGGGTTCAGCAGCTTAAAACACACCTTAGCATGAGATGGGACTTCACAGCCAGGACATACTGGCTGTGTCATGCTAAGATGTGTTAGCAATAGGCCTGCTTTCCTTGCAGGCTTGTGGACATGCTTCCCTTACTTTGTATTGCCATGGAGGAAAGGTTGAGAAGTTTTATTTCAACTTCTGCTTAACTTCAGTTTGCTTTGTCACTTCAGTCCAGAAAACCATGTTTCATCTAATTGTGGTTAATTTTCAACAAACCAGCTCTGAACCAGATTTTAGGAAACTGTCTTGTTTAAAATTAATTATAACTGAGGCCTAAGTGGTGCAGACACGTACATTAGCGCCAATGCGAATTGGTGGTCAGGGGAGGGCTCATGGGAGGGGCCAGGGCGTAGTATGGACTTACGCACGTACTCAATGATGTACTAAACCATGCGAAAAAATGGGCTAATCATAGCCAACAGGGCGGGGTGAGGGGAGTAGCGGGAGTGGCCACGGCGGAGGCAGTGTGGATTCATGAACTCGCACTCTTCTGAATCAGAATGGAACATACGCAGTAGCTGTACAGAATGAAATGAGGGAAAGTCTGCCTTGTTTCGAGCCCAGAAAATCCAGTAAGAAATGGCACAAACCGATTTACCAGCCTTGTGCGGAAAGGGCCTAAGATGAACTAAAGTTCTTCATTTGTACACTGTTGCAAACTGTGGCCATTATCAATAGTGGGAATGTGTCCGACATTTCCCAGTGGCTGTTCAGAAGGAAAAGGTAGGGAGGGAAGTGAGGCAGATTGTTTAGGAAGAAACCTGTTGGTGAAATATGTGAGGGAAAGAATAAGCTATGCATGTATATGACTCTTTTTGGTTGGACTGCAGAGCTTTATTCTTTAGTCTTTTGCACCTCATGCAAAACCTCCTCTCAAGAGCTCTCAAGCCCTGGGAAGGCCCACTGCACTGCAACGTACTGTTAAGTAGGTGGGAAGCAAGTCAAAGCAGGAGGTAGCAGCTGGTCTAAACTCCAAAGGGAAAAGATATGAGGGCACACTCCATCTAGGACCACACTCTGCTGCTTCTTCCTCTTCTGAATTGCCTCCTCTCTCCCCACTCCACTGCTAAGCAAAACTAGCAGTGGCACCTCCCAGAAAAGATACAGGAAAAGACATGGGATGGGGTAGGCAGAGTGTTACACTTCACCACATAATGCAGGAACTTGGCCATGTATCTGTACTGGAAGCACATCACTTACAATTTTGAAAAAGGCACTAGAAACTGAACATTTACTCTGATGATAACAGATTGAAGCAACATTGCTGTTACTGTGACAATTAATTTGTTTAGGGTTTTTTGTTTGTTTTTATTTATTGTGCCACTGTTTTATTGCTGACCTTGGTCTCATCATGTTCTTCAGTGCCTTCCGGTGCTAACGGAGAGCATAATGGTTTGCTTTTTTGGATTTTTAAAAAAATATTTTAAGCCACGGCTGGATAAATCTATGAATATATAATCACGTGTTAGCAATATGGAGGGCCGACTGTATATTTTATATATTGGCAGTTCCCCTTATCTAAAGATCTTGGCTGAGATCCTACCTGACAGTTGTGGAGTGTAAGGCCCTAGAAGTCCAGGAGGCTGAAGTCTCTTCCTTTTTCTCTATCAGGATAACAGCAGACCGACAGTGCTGGGACTCCCATCCCACAACCAATCAGTGGCCATCTGGGCTAGGTTGATGGAGCATGTGTCCTGATGCTGTTTGGCTTCTGTTACACCACTGAGGAAAAGTTGCCCAAGGACGTACTGTATACCTCCTCATGCAATGTCTGAGAAAGTACTTCCACTGGCATATCTGGGGTTATTCCAGTCATTAAAAAGATTCCACCCATTAATTGTACAAGAGAGATGGATGATTATTATGTTTCAGTTTGGATGTTAGTTTGGTTTTTGAATGTAGGACAAAATGAAATGGACAGATTTGTTCAACGCTCACCGTCAATTCCTCAGCAGAAACTTTTTCTGTAAGAGAAATGTCTTTGTGAGTTTGCCAAAGTTTGGCCTTTCATTTTCCATGTTTTTAACATGAATAAATCCCCTGATATGTTCAGGTTGCTGGGATAGACAAGGTACTATTTCTGAAGTTTGTGAAAGCATGAAAAATAATGAATACATGCCTAGAAAGGGTTGGGAGGAGGTGGGCAGACACTTGGACTGTTTTGTGAATGTCAGGCAAATTTCTGATCAATTTGTAATGGAAAACAACATATGAAGTACAAGCTGCTGAACCTGTGTGATCTCAAGCACACAGTTTTTAATTATGCTATGCTTGGCAGGCCACAAGTACAATCAGGAGCAATACAAGATGCAGGAAATGCCACAGAGACTGACTCGTGTCCCTTCGTCCCAACCTTCTCATCTTGATTTCGATCACCTCCCATCTGCTTTATCCTGGAAGTAACCTGAGGTCTTCAAAAATCAACAGTGAATAGTGCCACTTCTTCACTTCTCTTCTAAGGGAGTAGAGGAAGAAGGAACATTTCTTTGTTCACTCCAAACAATGCTACTTTGTAAAGAGTGCAGTGCAGTCATTTCCCAAGATTTTTTTTCATCTAGTAGAATTCCCCTGCGGCACATTTTCCATTATGATAATAGTCACACTGTGTGTAATTAAGACCCAACCATATAGCACTTTTTGATTCAAGAGAACCCAACATACCCGGCAGTAACTGTAGGGAGATGAAGACACAAATATGGCTACATAGTTTCCTCAAGAATTTGGTTTCTAAATTATGCATTTGTACTTACCTTATAGGTGAGAGACTCAGTCACGGATATACTGTTGAATACAACTATTGGATCTTAAAAACTAAGTGGAATTTGCCCCTGTAGCAGTCTATGGGCATGGTGTGGTGTTTTCATAACAGTATCTTACCTTGCATCTGTACTGATTTGGGAGGTACAGTCCCGATTAATCCTCTGTTGTCCCTTTTGTTTTTCAATTGTTTCTGTCTCCTCCTTCTCCTTTTCTCCTTTGTCTTCAATTGCTGTAAACCGAGTTCAAAGTGAACAGGTAGTTTGCATTCAGTGAACTCAGTAGGGGACAGGAGGGGAGGGTGGAATCTTCCCCCTCCCAGTAGGCTCAGGCAAAAGCAAAGTGCTACAACCTCTTCTAGCTTACCAGTTCTTTCTCATTAATAACTTTGGCCATAGGGGTCCCATTTTTCGTCTGTGAAATTTTGGAGGGTGGGTGGCATGCTGTGATTCCACTGATTCTTCAAGAATTAGTTTCTTTCAGTGGGTCTGTTTGTGTAGCAAACAATGATGTACATGTATCTTTCATGATGACTTTCACTACTAGCTGGAAAGTTCAGCTCAAGCTTGACCGCCCAGTTAGCGGTGCATGTGAGAGTGGGCTATAATTCTGAACAATATGCCTGTAACCAATTTAAACTTATTTTCTTACCTACCTACTTACTTACTTACTGACTGATTGATTCCCTGCGTTTCTCCTAAGAATGCCAGTCAAAGGGACTAACAATGTCAAAAACAAATAAAACAAATCCAATTTAAAAAAAAATCAAAAAAGATGAAAGACATGGATAAAAATGCATTCAAAGTGCTGGTCATGTCCCATAAAACTCCATGTACCTGAGGTCCAGGCTATCTGACAGATGGTATTTCATTGTATGAGCCTGCCTGGCCCCTAAAATCATCAGGAGAGGCCCCTTTGCTCAGTTCCACCACTGCCACAAGCATGGTTGGTGGGGATGCAAGAGAGGGCTTTCTTAGTGGCTACCCCTAGATTCTGAAACTGCTTTCAAAGAAAGGGTAGAATGCTCCCCTCCTTGGTCTCCTTCCATCAATAGACAGAACCTTTTTTATTCCGAAAGACTTTAGAAAGAGATATTCCGCACTAGATTGTTATAGTGTGATTATTCCACTTTCAACATCCTATGGAATCCTGGGATTTGCAGTTTAGGGAGGGGCCAGCTGGCTCCTCCCTAAACTGCAAACCCCAGGATTCCATAGGATGTTGAAAGTGGAATAATCGCGCTATAACAGTCTAGTGTGGAAATGGCCTAAGAATGGGCTAAGGGTGCTGTATATTTTAAACTGGACTGTTTAATAGCTCTTTATCTTTTTAATTGCAATGTTAGCCTTTTAAATGTAGGTTTGAATTGTTTCAATACTCTTACTAGTTTAATTGGATTTTAATATTCACTTTTTATATGTTTTTGCTATATTCTTCTTTTAAAATTGTAGGCCACTTTGAGTCCCAAGTTTTGGAGAAAGGCAGGATACTACTGCTGCTGCTGCTACTATTACTAATGTTACTCCTATGACGAATATAGAAAGAGCAGATTCTATCCAGTAAAAGCTACTTTCTCAGCAATTCAACTTTCTGAAGGGCCCATCTGAATAAAAATGCTTATGCCCACTATTAGCAAAAGAACAGAGTGGGATGAATATTGCTTCCTTCAGCAGTGAGATCCTTTGTATGTGGCTACTAAGAAACCCCTTTCTTACATCTTTACCTGAGATGCCCCTGAGAGTGGCTTGACAGAGGGAAGGGTCTCTACTAAAGGCTCCAAAACTCAGGTAAAAGTTTCAAAACCCAGCCAAATCCAGACCTACCAAGCCAAATGGCTACCAAGAAAGCCCTTTCTTACATCTTTACCTGAGATGCCCTTGAGAGTGGCTTGACAGAGGGAAGGACCTCCACCAAAGGCCTCAAAACCCAGACCTACCGAGCCAAATGCAGCATGACAATTGCATATGACAGTCTACAAGGTTCTTAATGCACTTCCTGCCTTTGCTGTCAGTTTGCAACTGCAAAAAAATCAGGTGTTATGAATCTGGCAAAGCACCATAAATGGTTCGTGGGCTTCATTTGCCTTTGTATACAGGTCTGTTCTAGAGCTTATCCAGAAACCTTTATGTCTATGTACTCTCTCTCTCACCACCACTTCCTCTATCTCTCTGTCTCATTCCCTATCTTTTTCTGTGTATATGGGAAGTCACCAGGATCAAATCACTGCAGAAACCGACCCTGATGTAGATCATACACATCTGAATCTGAGAGGGGCTATGTGACAGCCACTTTGAATGTTTGTCATACTTAATTGCCTTGAAGCCAGACAGGCAAATATTTGCAGTACAGTTTTTTTTCTCAATTTTGTAACTATTAGTGTTTTTAATTTCTTAGTCTCTAATTAAAAAGAAGGAGGTAGAATCCCATATTGCATAGATGACTTGTCTGGCTCTCTGTATACCAGTCAAAACTAAGTAGTACACTCTCCTAAAATACTGAACATCTTTTTTATTCTTTACCTTAATTGGTACCAACCTTGATGATTTTGTAGGTTCTGCACATCCAAGATATAGTAATGGTGCTGCCGGTGATATGCTATTAGTATTGTGGAATCCTGTTTATGTGAACAAGCACAAAATATTATTGGTAGTGACTGCTTTGTTTATGAGAGGCTAATTAAAACTGTTTGTGGAACATCGACAGTAATAAGTACTTTCAAGACATAACCACTAATGAGGCAAAGTAGGCAATGTCTGTGTACTATCTATCTATCTATCTATCTATCTATCTATCTATCTATCTATCTATCTATCATCTCATTTTATACATTTATATCCCACTTTTCCCCAAAAATGAGCTCAAAACAGCATACAAGATACAGTACGCCCTCTGCTGATGCATCCTCTACACTTACAAATGTGAGGTCTCATGAAGCCTTGCTTCCCATTATCATCAATGGATGTCCTTGGTAGAGACATGCATCGGGTGCAGGAACACACACATTGCATCCATTGATCTTAATGGGATGAAGCATTCATGGTTTTTTGTTTTTATGCAAGAGTTCCTAAAATGGAACACCCTCATATATGAAGGGTGCACTGTATTAAAACCAACACAGATTAAAAACATACAAAAATATCAATAAAATACAATTGTTTAATTGTATGTTAAAATAACATATGTGTGTGCTATTTTAAAATGCAATTAAACATTCCATACGATTAAAACCATTTTAAAATGCAGGGAGAGAAAGAATATAAGAATTAAAAAAAAAGCACACCATTAAAATTCCATTGCAGTTAATTACTAAAAGCCTGTCAGAACAGGAAAGATTTTGCTTGTTGGTAGAAGAGTAGAAGATTCATCCAACTCACTGAAGTCTGAGAGCAGCTACTGAGAAGGACCATTCCCCAGGATGTGAGGGTGAACTGGCTGTGACACCTGTCATCCCATTTATTGCCAGGGTTGATTCAGCTGATCTGGCTGGCTACACAGGTGTCCCCTTCCTCCCTCACTGCTCCATGTGTGTCATTCCCGAAGCTGCACTCGCGGTATAAGAGGATGACCATCCCAGATAGAAGGAGTGCACCGTTCTTTGGTCAAGGGTATACACTAGCTGTGCTCCCCTGCTAGAACTTCCAAACAAGCTTGAGAAAGGTCTCTCTTAAAGATCTTAGAGGTCAGACATGCTCACATAAGGAGATCCAGCCCTTCAGATAGCTTGGACCCAAAGTTTCTTTCATTTGTGGAAAAAAAATGGATTTTACCATTTTATGATGCAGCTATTGAGACTGTGGATACAAGTACCATGAATGATATAGACAGGGAAACTGTTCTTGATGTAAAGATCATAAACACATTAGTTGCAGTAGGGGTTATGGAAGGCCCTGTGGTATCTTTTGCATTGATTCTCTTACGCTGATGTTCTTGTCTGCTGCAATAGTAGATAGCTCTGAGTTGCCATTCTAAATTTCCCATAGTGCCATTGATGTGGCATTACTCTGAGACCTAGGTCGTTTCCACACTTGACTGCTATAGTACTGTTATTCCAATTTCAACATCCTATGGAATCCTGGAGTTTGCAGTTTAGGGAGGGGCCTCAAGGCCCCTCCCTAAACTGCAAACCCCAGGATTCCATAGGATGTTGCAAGAGGAGTAATAGCACTATAACAGTCTAGTGCAGAAATGGCCCTAGCCACCTATTATAGCAAATCTTCCAGCTGTCTGGATTTGACAGAGAATCAGACTCTTACAATTAGAAGAAATTGATAGGCCTCTTATTAACATTCTTCTGACACTATGGCAACTGTTGTTAAAGCTCAAACTTCCCTGTCCCATACCCTCCAACTGTCCTGATTTGGTATGAACAGTCCTGATTAATCCTCTCTCATTCCAATTTTTCAGCTGCTTTTAAAATGTCCCAGTTTCTCTCTCCTCCTCTCACTTTCTGTCTTTTTCCTTAGCTTCCTTCAGTTGCTGCAGACTGAGTTCAAAGTGCCAGAGTAACTTGCACTCAACTCAGCAGATGAGAGAGGAAAGAAGAGGGAAATCTTGCCTTTCCCAGTAGGCTCAGGCAAAAACAAATTGCTGCAGTGTCTCCTAGCATGTGTCTTCTCCCTCATGAATAATGTTTCCCATCTTCACCACACTCTGATATTGCTTGGCTATGTGTGCCCCAGTTTTGTCTGTGAAGGATTGGAGGGTCTGTCACAGGGAGGAGCTGTAACATACCCTCCACCTCTTTACAGGCTTCAGCATCAGTTGCTCAGCAGGAATGTTGGAGCTCCAGAACTGCTTGAATTTTCCATGTGCTCACACCAGACCTGGAGGTACAGTCTAATAATGGGAGACAATTTTGAACTCTTGATCTATTTGAATTTTTTTTAAAGTGAAAAGCTGATTATTCACACCTTTCACTTTTTGCCGTTTCCTGTGTGGCGGCACACCAGCAGGACATTTTCCACAGTGCCACTCTCAGAAGCATTCTGGGAAAGAAGAGGAGCAGCCATGGTTGGAGGTGAGGTCACTGGAACGTTCCACCCTTCAAAACAACAACAAAAATAACTGAAGGAGGAAGGCAACTTGGTTTCACTTAAAGACTTTCCAGTACACTTTCCGTTCCAAATTGAACACGGTCATGTTCTGAGCCCCTCCATTGTTCATAGTGCTGCTGGCTTGCACATGGGACCCATTCAATTAAGAATCAGAAGTGTCTCTGTGCTTCATTGCGTCTTTGACCCCCAAGGGTTATAGGGAAGAGGAGGGCTTGTGACTGGCTGCAGCCAATCAATCTATGCTATCCAGAGATGTGCTTTGCTACCAAGTTCAACGAGGAAGAGAGAAAGAGTGCGTCACTATCAGGTTTATTGATTTATAAATGCTATGCTTGTCTTCACCCTTAATTATTCTGGGAGATCATGATAAGTTTCGTTCTGGTTCAGTATACACATTAGTCCACGCTCATAATGCTTGGATATAAAACAAATTGAGAACCATTTCCCTGATAAGTTCTTCCTGGCTTAAAAGTTTTACAAAACCTCCCCCCATCTTTTGCCACTGCCTGTTTCATAGTCCCAATAGCAGCACCCACACTCCTAGACACTGGCAGGTAGCATTTGTTGCATAACAAGGGCCATTTCTGCCCTACACTATTATAGTGCTATTATTCCACTTTCAACATCCTGTGGAATCCTAGGATTTGCAGCAAGGATTGGCCTTTAGAATCCTCAGCCAGAGAGCTCTTTGGCCTCTGTAAACTACAAACCCCAGAATTCCATAGGATGTTGAAAGTGGAATAATAGCACTGTAACAATGTAGTGTGGAAATGGCCAAGGTTCTATGGTAAAATCAAAAGTTATTGTCCTCACTCTGATTTTATTTCATAGCAATCCCCTGTCATCATATTTCCCAGTTTGAGGAAAGGTGGGATATAAGTGAATAGAGACAACCTGTGTGGTGTAGTGGTTTGGGTGCTGGATTAAGAATCAGGAAACCAGGGTTCAAATCCCTGCTTGGCCATGGAAACTCACTAGGTGACCTTGTGCAAGTCACACTCCCTCAGCTTGGCAATGGCAAATGCCCTCTGAATAAATCTTACCAAGAAAACCCCATGATAGTTTCACCTTAGGGTCATATTAATTCAGAAATGACTTGAAGACACAGAACAAGTAAATAAGTGGTCATCATCTTCATCTTGATTAAGCTGCATTGTCATGAAACATGAAGAATGTATGCGTGTGTGTAAATGTAGGGAACAGCACCTGCAAACAATTGGCAGCATGATTGCTGCCGCTGATCCATTTGTTCCCCACTTTGCCATTGTTCATTGAGCCCACTTCCAAAACTGATAAACTGTAACCATAAAGAGAGGTGGAGGAGGGCACTTCATACCAGCTCTGATCTGAGAACTCATCCACTATATAAAAATCAAAGTTTGTCTGTGGATTTGTGAGTTTGTCTGTTTGTCTGTGTCAGGTGGGTGAAGACCTCATATGATTGGCTGTGTCAGGTGAGAAGACCTCATATGATTGGCTGCCCATGAAGATTCTATGGAATCCTGGAGTTGGCAGTTTAGGGAGAGGCCTTTAGAATTTTCTGCTGGAGAGCTCTTGGGCCTCAGGCTGGTTGCTATGGAGACGAGGCCTAGCAGCAAGAAGGAGAAGGCCAGTGTATTACTTCAGAAACTGAACCTCTGTATCTTAACAACTCTGAATACAGATTGTATTGGGGAATACGGGCAAAATTTACAGGTACTAGACAACACAGTTTAGGGAATTAGAGACACAGGATCTAAAATCCGTGTATTTCAATCGCATCTAACTCCTAAGGTAAGGTAAAGGAATTCCTAAGGTATTTCTAACAAGTGTTACCTATGAGAAAATAAAATCCTGGGCAATGCCAGGTAAATATGCTAGTTCTCAATAAAACAAACCTTGTTGATCAGTGTGGTTTATTGTGACCAAACAAGCTAAGCACTGTTTTATTTGTTGAGTATCTTTTCCATTTGGAGTCATGAACTCATAACTTCTATCTTGCTGTCCCCAAGTGGATCTGATCTTGTTCCTATGTGTGTGTTTTACTGAATTTCCTGGGGGAAGGCCATACCTTAAGGTATCATGTATAAGCAATGTGCACATTGGTATAAGCACAAAATGCTGCAGAGGCAGGTGGATAAACTGGAACTTGTGTAGAAATTTATGGTGGGGTAGTTGTACTGTTGGCTTTCCACTTTTGTGGGTTCATCATTCACAGATTTGATTATTTGTGGGTTAATTGATTTTATTTATTTTAAAAAATTCTTACTGTATTTATCCCTCCTATGGGGAAAAAAATCTCTAGGACTTTCTAGGTCCTCCAGTGTGATTCTATGGTCCACTTCTGCTGAAAGTGGACCATAGAACCATGCTGGTGGATCTAGATATTCCCAGAGAAAACACTTCTCTAGGCATTACTAGGTCCGCCACTGTGACTCTATGGCCCTTTCTGTACCAGGCAGTTAAAACAGGCCAAGGCGTCCTGGCACGGAGGTCGTCCGCACCTTGGATCAGACTAGGTGCGGACTATTTAACTCAGTTCTGCACCTCAGTCCAATCCAACCTGCCCCCAAGTGGTCCTCCCCTGCGCTAAGTAAAGACCGGAAAAATCAGGTCTTTACATTTTCTGGAACGCACCATTGCATTCCTACTTACCTGTGCAGATGTGCACGCTCGCACCAATGCGAGCCTGCGATCAGTGGAGGGCGGGCTGTGAGCATGGCCAGCGTCAGCGGTTGGTCCACTCCCACGAAGACACCGGAAGCAGCCATTTTGAGCCGGAGCAGTGCGGATCTACAGACCTCGCGCTGCTCGGGTTCACCCTGCACTAATGGAGGAGCCCTGCGGAAGGGCTCAAGGGAAAGTCTGCGTTACTTCGGACCCAAGAACAGCCGGTAAGTAACGGCATGGGGCGATTCATTCGCCTCGTGCGGAAAGGGCCTATGAGACATTTCTGCTGGAAATTGACCACAAAATCACACTGGAATAGTTAGAGATTCCTAGAGAAATGTTCAGGCGAGGGGGACAGCACTCATGATTTTTATTTTTATACACATTTTCCCCATTTTTTCCCATTTTTGTGGGGGTCTTGCACTCCTAACCTCTGAAAAAAAACAGGTCTGACTGTATTACAATACAAGGCAAAACTGAACAACATATGGATCAGGATGTGGGTTGTCAGATGAAATAAGAGACAGGGTTCCTGTCCTTTTAATGGTTGTATAGAAGAGAAAATTTCAGCAAGCAACGTGTGCTGAAATTGTCCCTCTTACACAATCACTGAAACAGGGCAACTGTGGAAGATAAGGAAGCCACATTAGTCCCTGCAGAAGACCTTGGAGGGCTACACCTAACATACACACACTGCACCTGCTCCTTCAAAGAAAGAATAATCTTTGCCAGCAAGCACTCTCTAGCAGACATATGGACATTCATACCATGCTTTTGGACCTTCCTGGGCCATTTTAGGCCTAGGAGAGACCTTTTTCATCAACGAGAAGTATGCAGAAATCACTTCTTTTCACTTACAGAATTGGCCAAGCCCCCCCCCCCCACACATAGCAGAAATGCCTCCACAACTCCAGAGGGCGGTTTGGGGTAAAAAATGTTTTTGGAAAAAATTTGCAAAATAATTTTTGGCCCTGTGTGGGCCAGAAGACCTCTAAACATTATCAAAATGCCCTCCATGTGCCCTAGAGATCATTTGGGGCATTTTGGGGGAAAAATAAAACAAAATAAAATAAATTGGCAATTATTTTGCATTTTTGACCCCAGAGGATCACACTTTACCCAATCCTAAACTAAAGGAACAGTAGCCCTGTCCCTTATCTGACATCTCTAGTCAAGATGTAATAATCCACCAGGATCATTGACACTGTTTTTAGGCAATAGTGAAATATTAAAATGTAAAAGAGAGTTTCCAGTTCTTCTTTTGATGGCCAAAATGAAAGTTCTAGCTGCCTGAAATGAAAACAAAGAAATGAAGACCAGCAATTGGTGGCTGAGGACATACAGACCATTTCCACACAGGCTAATAGAAACGGTGCAGAGCGTCCTCCAGGGAGGACGTCTGCACCTGGGAGCGGACTGGGTCGGACCTACTTAACGTAGGTCTGCACCTCAGTCCACTCCAGAATGACCCCAAGTGGTTGTCAAGCGTGCTTTTGAAAGACCACTTAAAACAGGTGCTTTTGAAAGACCACTTAAAACAGCTCTCTGGTGCAGATTTGCAGGCTCGCACCAGTGCGAGCCTGCAATCTGCTGGGGGCGGGCTTGAGGCTGGTGAGCTTCAGTGGTTGGTCGAGACCCTCGACCAACCGGAAGCCGTCATTTTTGTCCCTGGAGCAGTGCGGAGCGATGAGCATGCACTGCTCCAGAGCAGCATGGACCGGACCGGGGAGCCAAGAAGTTCGGTAAGTAGCGGCACAGGGCAATTCCCTCGCCTCGTGCGGAAATGGCCACAGTCTTACACAGATGGACAAATTTATGAGTAAAGACTACATAGGACACATCCTGAATAAGTGAAGGATTTTTAAGAGACTTGGCATCATGTAAACTAAAAGTTTTCAACAAACAAAAGTCAGAGGTTAAACCCCTACGCCCATTTTTCATATGGACTTCTGAAAATACACATTACGGTGGGTACTACTACTACTACACTGTACCAAATAATATTAAATCTTTGACATCATGGTTACATGTTGAATTCCTGTGTTATCATCATCATTTTGAACTCATGTATGTCTGTCAGTCAAAATGGTTGATTTTTTTAAAAAAATAAAATGCATTTTATTGGGTTCAAGAACTGTTTTCTTGTACCTCGGATGATGATTTAAGTGTCAAGTTTGATGAGGAGCACTTCAAATATGCAGATTTGTTTTCAGAATTAAGAGAGTCCTGAGTCACACACAAAGAAATGGAACAATGAGTACGGCAAAGAGAGCACAGTTCTCCTGCATTCCCTCCCCCATCCAGCCATTAAGGTCTTATAATGGTAATCAAGCCCAATTACAAATGCATACAAAGTGCCTGATGTAATCTGTCAGCAGTGTTTCTGAAAGAAAATAACTTGCACCAGTTCAGTATTGGTCATTAGATAATAAGGATTGATAAAAAGTAGGGGGCAAAATGTTAAAAATGCTAGTATCGATTAGAAAGCACCTTAATAATGAAATCTTGGGCCTGGGGACGAAAGCAATGGATCATTTTGACAATTCAGCCGTAGACTGTGGATGAGTCCAAATAGGGACAATTAATTCCTCAGAGTCACAAATTGCAAATAAAGCCATTGCTGCTCATTACAACCCAACCTGGGAGTTGAAAAGTTTACAAAGCTCCATGGAAAAATGATTACTTCAAGATGTAGATTTGGAAATGGTTTGACTGAAATCAACAGGAGTTTTCTTTTTCTTTTTTTCTAGCCACATCACTCCAGTAGCATGGGTAAGCAAGTGCTATAGCATTTTCTTTTAAAAAGTGCAAATTTTTAGTAAATAAAAAATTAAAGCAGAGAAAAGTGCACTGACACTGAAAGGCATATGATTCCTCAGTGGGACAACACTTTTTGACAGGTCAGGAGAGAGATTTATTTCCTTTTACTGAAAAATACTCTGAATTTGGACTTTTATGAATAGTGCAGTATATATTTATTCATCATGTGTAGCTGCTGAATAGTTACAGCTGGAAAGATAGGTTGTGTAGATTTTTAGGAAATCCTGTGATTTTTAATGTATTTAAGACCTATTGCCTACTTCATGGGTACTAGTCAACTTGTAGTGCATACTGCTCATTTCACCTGGTCTTTTTCACTTGATCATTCTTATTAGTCCTTGATGGGCTCAAGACTGGAAAGTAGGAAAGAGCCAATTCACTTGACCTGGTCCCCTTCATGCTGGGTCATAACGATTCATAGCAGCACCCATAGCACAAAGGCTCTTCCTGAAATCTATAAAGGACACCCATTTTTCACCATTGTTGCTTTCCTATTGTGTATTTTGGAGTACCAGTGCCTGTTTTGTTTAAGAGATCCAGAGCAAAGGTAGTTTGCAGGGCCAGTATTTAAAGTGGGGTGTACAAGATAGGGGAGTCACAGGTACACATGGAGATGTTGGTGGAATAAAAACATGGCCACAAAGGAAGCCTGAAGCTGTCAAGTCTACCTGTCTAACAGGCTGTGTCCCTGGATGGCCACATGTCTGAAAGCCAGAAACTATGGGATCTGTGCCTACATAAGTCCCAAAACTGCATTTGGCAGCCACCAAATATGATGATAATTTTCTCTTTATTTCACATCTGCCCTCCAAGCCCACAAATAGGACTAGGGTAAATGAGATCCTTGTTAGTGAACAACATTCCATTTATTTTATCTGCTTGCTATCCTTCAATGAAAACATATCACCCCATTGGCTTTTCAATAAAATTTAAAATGCCACAAATGAAACTGACCAACAGATAAGAGCAACACAAAATAGCAAAATAAAAGTTGCTTTAAGAAATCCTACCAAAACAAAGAGAACCCTGGCACCAAAAACCAAAAACAAAACAATGCCCCCCTCCCCCCCGCAAACATCAGATGCAGTTCCAGATCAATCCTCCTGGAGAGAGTGGGAGAGGCAACCCTTTGCCTTCAGCTCCCATCAGTTCCAGCCAGCAATGGTGTGGAATTTTGAGGGTTTTAATCCAAACGTCTGTTTCACCTAAAGATGAGAAAAAGCAATCGCACTTGGAAAGAATTTCGTTTTCACATATATACAACTTTTCTCTTCTGGAACAGTAAAAGAAACAGGATAGATTTCTGAAATAGTCAAAATTTTTCTTAGATGAGTATATACCCATGAATGTCTGTAAAAACATCCTCCCCCTCCTGTTTGACATCTGAGATTCTTTCCTTCTCACTTTACCATTCCTCTTCCCACCACCAACATATCTGAGATTATTTCTCTCTAGAAAGGGAGAATAGATCTAATGCTGTCAGCCAGAAGGCGATGGTGTAAATCCCCGCAGGGAATCAGAGGGCACATCCTTGCTCCCAATGGAATACTGGGAGCCCTTCTCTCCAATGGGATACTGAAACAAAGCTGCAAAATTCAGGTGGGATTTTAATATGGAATATGGCCTTACAGACAAACATGAGTTTCTGTTGTTTTCTCTGTTCAGTCTTTGATGTCATCCAAAGCCCATGTCATTTCTTTGCTTGGATGCTAAATGAATAGCTTCTTTACTTGGATTCTGATACATGCAACGGCCAGGACTGGGGAAATATGATGCACTTTTGGAAAAATGTGGAGGTCTTGTGTGGCTGTATCAATGCATAAAAGAGATGCATCGTGTTTGCCTGCCTTTTTGCTTGATTCTCACTTGAATCTCAATTCTTTTAGCATCCGAATGCCTAAATTTTGTTTTCTAAAAGACAACTGACTCCATTCATAGTTATTTTCCAGTACCAAACTTCTTGCATGTTTCTGTAATAATACATCAAGTCAGTGGTACTATAGCTTTTTTTTTAATGGTTGCATTAAGGTGGAATGGATAACTAATTCACAGTTTACTTTATCTGTCCCTGGGAATTGGAAGCCATCTTGTCCTTCAGCATTCGAAGAACAACCTCCTGTTTGTGTCCATTGCCTTCCTTCTGCCTTTGATGTGATGGATTTTGTGCAGTCCCATTCCTGTATCTTGGCAAGTTCAATGTAACCTCTCTTTTTTGAGAGAGCCTTGAGGACATGCTGAGGTCATTCACTGTTTCCTTTGTTTGATTTACACTGTACAAACTGACAGATTTGAAGTTGCACAAAGCCCAGACTGCAACTATTTCAAATCTTTGTTCTTGATGCACACTTGTTTGTTTCTTGTGTGTTTCTGAGGTTAGTATTTCTTGTCCCGACATAGAAAAAGCAAGACTGAAAGAGTGATGAAGTGATATTGGCTTTGCACTCATGGAAAGATGCTTACAGCCTGCATTCTACAAATGCTTTCATAAAAATTCTGAGTTTAGCTTTCTGAACAGGTTTTTGAAATCAATACAGATAGAACCGCTAACAGGAGGTAAACTACAAACCACCGGCATTTTCAATAGGATAGCTCTTTTTATATAACATTTGATATCATTTTCACAGCATGATCTCTACTTTCATACCGTGATGGCTTTTACCTGGAGTTTAGATGATTCATTTTTGTAGTGGATACTTAACTTTTATATGAGGAAAATGCAAGAGGAGCCAGCACAGCATTAAATGAACTATAGTTGCAGTATTAAATGAACTATGGTACAGTAATAAGGCAAGGCTGCTCAGATCTTCGCAATCATACTGAGCTAGGTTTGTGAACAACTTATTGATTCTTAAGTGAGATGACACATAAGGAGAGGGGTTTGGCCTGCAAATTTTTATTATCATTCTCCTCTAATTTTGGAAGCAATTTTGAAAGTAGAGATACAACAGCTAAGCCTTTCTTCAACACATTGGTTTCAATGGGAGACATTTAAGCATGTGGTTTACTGCCCCATTGGAATCAATGAGATTTAGCAGTGGTTTGGTTTGGTTATGCCCCAGATTAGATAGCTGTCACTTTTAAGTGACTTTTGTAGAAATCTGAATAAGTGTTGCTTTAAAGACAAACACACCATTCCTTACTAGCACAAATCACACTATGTATGCTGAAAACTGTTGTCTTTTCTCTTTGAATCATAGAATCATAGAGCTGGAAAAGGCCTATAGTAATGCATGACTAGTGACAAACTTTAACTTTCTTGTGGGCATAATTCCAGTGTAAAGTACTATTAACCTTGGTTCCCTTAATGTCTGCCTCCACCTATTACATCACCCAGTTCTTAATCTAAAATCTACACCAACAATTGTGTGCCTGCCACTTCAGTTGGTGGGCTCATGAGACAGGGACTCTCTTTGGTGGCACATAGTGCTCAGCGTGAGTTGTCCAAGTCTCTTCCAATTAAAACTGAGGGCCTTTCCGCACCTTACCTTTTTCCAGCGCTGGGGTGTGGGGATCGCGCGACCAGCCTCTGGCGAGACGCTCTTACATCCCTGCTGCTTCAGCTCTGCACAAGCTGCCTGCTCGCGTGAGAGCTCCGTCTCTTCCTTCCACAGTGCAGCCTGGGAGGCTCCGCATACCAGGTAAGTGCGTGTGGGGCCTGGGAGCAATGTGCGATCGTGCACCATTTTCGGCTTCCAGCCGAAAATGAAAAGGTGCATGATCAGAGCCTGCCAGCCCCTGGAGCATCGCTCGATTGTGAGTGCGTCGTGCAGATCGCTCCTCACAATCGCGCGATGCTCCAGGCACCCTTTCGCATGGCAAATGCCATGCGGAAAGGGCCTGAGTTGGCCTCATTCAGTTTTATATCTTCTCAGATGAACTGCAGGATCTATAGCAGTTTTTCTCCATGCATCTGCTTAACTGTGTCTGCTTTGTACTTTGACATTAGGCCTAAAATCCCATTGCTTCACCTTTGTATGTATGTTGCTTATTTGTCACTTTGTTCCAAAGTGACAAATAATTGATACAAAGAAACAAATTAGGATTTCGCTCCCTCAAAACTTAAATGCAAAAAGACATGAATAGCTATGCATCTGTGCTCTTTGCAGCACTTCACAAGTTGTTTCCTGCTTCTATCCCCATATATTTATCCTACACACTGGGTGGAGGTGGTACAGACTATAGTCAATGTAGGTGAAGTCTGACTATCAGAAGTCAAGAAGGATAACCCGCTGGTTTCAAGATACCTGTTTTGTTTTCTTCTTGTGCATTTTGATGTAATAAAAATGTGCCTCGCTTAGTACAAAAGGAAATGGATCTGTTTCAAAATGGAATGGTGTGTGGGGAAAATATTTTCCTTCTGGTAAGTGAAGAGTTGGTTCCTCTTCTGAAGGCTTTATTTTTGGTCAAATTCTACACTAATTTCCATTTTGCTTCCCATAAAAATGAAACCTGTCTCACTCCAGGCCCTTGCTTTTAGCTGTGCTTGATATATACTGACTGTGTTTTTCCTGAATGTCTGCAGTCTTGAGCAAATTCCACACTATTTCAGAGCACTTTGGACAACTTGCTTGTGCTCTGCTTGTCAGCTTTGTTTCTTCCTCTTGCAGCCTAGCAAAACTCTGAGTATATCTGTGCATTGTCTCAAAGAGGGAACAGCCACCTGTAGTTTTACTGACAATCAAAGCATGGAAAGAACTAAGAAGATTACCCATTATGATTGTTTAGTAATGGGCAAATATTTGTATCCATTTCACATTTTGCGAGGTCTGTTGAAAGAGAAATGCTATTCTTATAATTGTACAATCAGGAATGCTTTTATCTTGCAATGTTTTATAACACATCATTTATTTATTCCTTTATTATGAATATTTTCAAATTACTTTCTTGCCCAGCAGAACCCTGCAAGCTCTGTATGATAAAATCACAACAGAAACTTCACTTTAAAAACAGACTGAAAACAATTTTAAAAGCTAAAGGTCCAGAAACTCAAGAGGGATGGAGCTGCCCTGACTTCCTTTGGGAGGGAATTCCATGATGAGAGTTCTGCTACAGAAAAAGCCTTGTCTTGTATGTTTAGCAAATACACCATCTTGGGATGATGGGACACAAAACAAAGGCTTTGTTGATGATCTCAGATTCTGAGTAGGTTCTTATAGGGGGAGACAATCTATCAGATATCTAGGTCCCAAGTCTTTTAGATTTTTATGGGTCAAAACCAGCATGTTAAATTGAGCTTGAAGACAAGCTGGAAGCCACTGCTATTGGTTCTGGACCAGTTACTTGCTCCTAAACTTGCTCCTAAATGAATGTGTGTGTGCACAGGCTACAAGTGTAAATCCATATTAACATCATGCATACCTTCTGTGCAATTTGTAGGCCAATTGTTATTGTTGACTTTCAGTAGCCCTTCATTAAAAACATGGACTGTGTTTCATTTTCTTCTGTAACACCTCAGTGAAAGAAAGAAGCATGAGACCCAAAGAAACACATGGGAAATCAGTGCCAGGAAACATGTTAGGGTATATATGAATATATATGCAGGGGAGCTGGGCCTAAATCTAATTGCTAGTTCCAGCAATAGAAGACTCACTGAATCGACAGAGGAATGGTTAGTGGGTAATTATATAATTCCCGTTAATTCAATGTGACTGTTCTAGCTGGGATTAGAAATTAGATTTATGCCTAGGATTGTCCTGTCCTGTCCCTAGCTACTTGTCGTGTATCTCTCTGTTATATTCATTTGGCCACTTACACAGAACCCGTGGGCAGGCATGATGTTTTTTGTGAGCTACAATTAGGGTGAAATCAATCAAAGCAGGGTGGTCACCATTCAACTATGAGTGGGCATCTGTCACAGTTTTATTTTCTTGACTCTCTACCTTCTGCTGCCTGCTATATCATTCTCTAGCAAGCAAAGAACTTACCTTGGGAACCAGCAGATGCCAGAAAATTCCCACCTGTTTAAAATTTAACTCTGCCTGCTTTCTTCCCAGTAATTATCCCCAGAAGTAAATGACACTAGTGGTATCATTATCCTTGTACCATTTTCTGCACTTTTTAAAACGGTCATTGGGAAGGAGAAGTCTATTGGATCATGCTCATTTGCTAAGGGCAAGGCACCTGTTTTTGTCTTGCCCACCATCAAAGTGAGGACCCTACCCAGGAGATGAAAACAAGACAGGAGAAGGCATATGAAAGTGGGTCAATGAAGGGTTTGAATGGAGTTCTGGAGACCCCACCACACAAATTTATTTTCTGGAAAGCGTACAATTGAAGTGGACCTGCTCTGGAAAGTAGAATGCTGCACCAACTGATTTCTGGCTTTTTTAGAGCTCTGGAGGCCCACAACCATATCATTTTGGTGACTGGTAGTGATTTTGTATTATTCTCAGTTGTCTTTTCCAGTATATGGTGTGGTATTCTATCTGTTTGTGGAGGATACTTTAATGTTTCAAAGTCTTCTCAATTTTTTTTCTAATCAAAATGTTTTCATTTGTAGTGTAACTTCTGCCCACAGGATCTTTATTGCACAGAGCCTCTGCACATACAGTCTGAACAAAGATAAAATTCAGAGGATGTATTACATTCAGGGGGCAGGTCAACAGCCCTTGAATATCCAAACTTTTCCTACGTGTTAATTTGCCCTAACAAGAATGTAAGGGGTTGTAAGGTGGGGCAATAATGAAGTAATTCTAGCGCCTAGAAAAATGACCTCATTGTGGCTGGCCCTATTGTTAGGCTGAATACAAGAAAGGGGAGCCAGCACTGTAGGGTCAGGCATGCCATTCAGATAGCAGGCTGCCACTGAGGCACAGTGAACCAGCCATCTCAGGCAGTAAAACCTGGGTGCTATGAAAAGGCAGTAAACCTGTAATTTGATTTGTTATTATTTTTATAGTGGAGGCCAGTGGAGAGGCATTCATGGGATTTTCTGCCTTGTACCTAACTTGGCTGGTTTAGGTACTATGCAGCTATGTTGGGGGAAGGGGCAAATGACATTTGCTGCTCCATTCCAAGCAGCAAAATATCTTGGGCCAGGCCTGGGACTCTTACCAAGAATTTGAAAAGGTGCACCATTGCACCACCTCTCCTTGCTGCACACATGAAAATAACATATCCAATTAAATGCTTTGTTAAAAAGGTTCCAGTTTAGGAAGTGAAACAGAATTGGATTGTGTGGCCTGTACATTTCTAAAGCAGCTAACTTTTGCTGATTACCTCCAGTGCTTTCTTTGACTGTGCAACATACTGTGCAAAATCAATATTTCTTTTGCTCCCTGAGATTCTTAATTCATGCTTTCAGAAAGCATCGTGCTTGATATTCCCTGGAACTTACAGAACACAACACAAACACACACAAACACCTATTTAAGAGCTCAATTTTCCACTTCTGTCTGCAATAGTTCAGCCCAAAAAGGTGAGTGATTTGAGATGTGCTTTGGGACAAGGTCTGTTTGAGATTTTCTTCTCCTCTTAAAATTACCTTTGGAGCGATTGACTTCCTTTTATCTGATGGCAGAGCTTGAAAGAGGGCAAAAGGTATCCCAAAGGAGCACTTTCAGGACAATGTTCAGATCATTCCTGTGCTTTCTGTTTAAGCATTGCAGATCTGAAGTCAAATGTGTCTTTGGAACTCAGTGAAATAACTCGCTTTGAACAGGTGCCTTACACGATTGTCTGCATAGAAGGAGATCATGGAAAACTAAATCAGGATGAAGACAGTCTTCTGCTTTTGTTCCTTTCCTGAAGAACTTTTATCTACTACAAAGTTGGCTGTAGGTGATATTATTTTAGGCGTTAGTGTCAGAATCTGACACTGTCACTGTATTCATGGTAGCAGCACCCATGAGTGTTAGCAAGAGGGAGCAATCCCCTTCCCCCTGCAGCCAGGAGCGTAGCTATGGCCAGTGTATGCGTTAGGGGAATGAGGGCATTTCTTTCTATTTCCAGTGAGCGTCTTGAACCCAGTGAAATTTTCTTTCAGTCCCTAAATTCTAGCACTACGGGAATTTAAAACTTCACTGGAGCATTTTGAAATATAGTTTTAAACATCTAAAGAAAATGATCAGCCCAACTTACGAAGGAAATATGAGTACAGCAAATATAAGAGTTCTAAGTGTGAACTGTCTCACCCTTTGCAATGCTAGAAATCTGGTACCTGTAAGAAAATTTCTTTTTAGGGAACAGAATTCTTGCTGGGGGCAGGGCCCCCATTTTGTCCCCTATAACTATACCTCAACTTCTTTGTATCCTCAAACCCACAAAAACCTGCTTCAGTTGTCTGGGAAGCTTTCTGGCATAGACTTTTGGTACTGAAGAGGGATGACAGCCAGTGTTGTAAGGCCCCGCTTTGGGGGTCCCCAGTATCAGTATGGTTTGGATGGGCACCATACCTAATTGGCATCATATGTAATTGGCAACACATTTTATTGGCTCTGATATCAAATTCAAGCCTGAAAGGTGACAGAGAGGTCAAACTGAGTGAGGGAAAGAATTTGACTGTAAATGTGAGAAGCATAGGTCAACTCCAAAATTCCTCCAGGTAAGACTGAGTCATTTGTCAGGCAAATACACATCATTCCTGTGGATAATAGGCTTAAATAGAAGCTGGACTTTTCCAAGGAATCCAACTGTAAGGAGCCCACCAGGACACTGATTGACAGATATCCATCCCTTGTACACCTGGATTCTTTCATCTGTCCTCACAGCACCCACAATAGACAGCTATTACAACATTCATCATGTCTTTGTCAATCAAAGCACTAAGCCCATCAACAGGCGAAAGACTCATTGTCCACGACAGGTTCCCTTTTCTTGCATCTGGAACCTTCACAGCCACAAGCCATTTTCAGGGTATAAGTACCCCTGATTTGAACAGGCCCAGTGCAGTCTCTTGAAGATCTACCCATCACTCTGTCCGTCTGGCTCCTGAATGAGAACTGCCCTTAGGTCCTACCTAAGCCAAAATACATTTCTACTCTTCACTATTCTTCTGGACTGGTAATTATAAATCCCCCCAAATCCCTCAGCCTCTCTATAATTTTTCCTCCCTTTCTCTTTCAGCTAGCTCTTGTGTGAATGTGTGATTGTGTGTATCTTGTGTGCATGCATGAGTGAATTCCCCTCAATAAAATCATTCTATTAGACAATTTTGCTTGGTTTTTGGCTTGGCCTGACCCCGTAAAAATGGGGTTTAAAGATCTCGCTAGGTTACCCTACCTCTTGTAGTGCTACAGCTTGTGCTCAGGGTAATTCCCATTCCCCATTATTTGGAGCACATTGAGGTGTCCCCCAAGGGACCCCAGAAATCTGGGTAACAGTGTGGTGCAGTGGTTTTAAGAACTGGAGACCCGAGTTCGATTCCCTGCTTGGCCGTGGAAATGCACTAGGTGACCTTGGGCACATCACACACTCTCAGCCTCCAGAAAACTCCATGATAGGTTTGTCTTAGATTTGACTTAGGATCACCATAAATCAGAAATGACTAGAAGGCATGCAACAAAAACAACAATAGCAGTTCATAATCTTTCTGTACTATGAATATCAATTTTTTTAGCCCAAGGTGTTATGGCACCCTCCCCCCCATGTTTGGCATACCTTAATTGGCAAATATTATTCAATTGGCACTATATTGATTGGTGCTGAGATAAATGATACCTGACGTGATGGAAAAGTCATGCTGGAAGAAGCAAATTATTGACTGTAAATGTGACATAGCATGGCAGGTCAGCTGCACCCACCTCTTAGGCAAAACATTGTGTCATTTTTGGGAATAATAGCACAGGCACTCTGAAGACAACAGGCTTAAAACACCAAGGTGGGCTCTCAGAACTGAAATGGGGAAGTTCCCACCAAACTGTGATTGTTTCAACCCTGGTGCCTCTATACCTGGATATTTCTCTATTATTTTCCCAGCTCTCCACAGTACTCAGTTATCATGACAGCCATTACCCTTTTGTCACCTAAACACTAATACCATTACTTCCATCTGGACTTCACTGTTTGTGTTGCAACTCCCATTGTTCGCTTAGCTGGGAGCATGCCTCACAATCATATCCGCAGGATATATTTTGGGTATAAGCTCCCCTGATTTCAGACTGTCCAGTGCAGTCTCTTACCATTTTGAACGCCACTCTGTCTGTCTGATTCCTGAACAAGAACTGTTCTTAGGTGCCTATTTAAGTCACATCATTGCTTCTCTTCACTACTGTCCAGACTGGTAAATATCACCCAAATCCTTCAACGTCCTCTATTCCACTTTCCTCCCTTTCCTTTGATTAGTTATTGTGCGAGCGTGTGAGTGTTTGAACTTTTGTGTGCTTGTGTGAATCTTGTTAATAAAACACATTTTTAGTTTGCATTTTAATTCTCCAGCTGGTTCTTTCCTACGCGAGCCTGTAAATGTTTGTAGAAAAGATCTCATTAAGTTACCCCCTCTTGCAGGCCTCCTAATTTTGAGCTAATGATTCCCCACTTTAGAACAGAGGTACTGGTGTCATGGGTTGGCCCTTGGGGCACCCGTGTTTTGGGATGACAATGGGATCGTGTGAAGACCTAGCCTGATATAGTGGTTTGAACACTGGACCACAATGTTGGAGACCAGGTTTAAATTCCCACTCAGCCTGAGCCATGGAAACCCACTTTGGCGACAGTCGTTATCTGTCTCAAAAGAAGGCACAGGTGAACCCCCCTCTGTAAAAATCTTGCCAAGAAAACCTTGTGATAGCTTCACCTTAGGGTTGCCATAAGCCATAAATGAATTGAAGACACACAGCAACAACAACAACAAAAACAACAAGAACTGTGTAGATAAAAGCCTAATGCTACCTTTATTCTCACTTTATTAGAGAAATAGAGAGCCAGCAAGGCGGGCTTTTGATTCAGTCCCAAGGACTAAGCTGTGGCAGAAACTGGAAACTGAACTATGTGATAAAATATTCCTTTACCTTATAGTGGCTCTATATGGTAATATTCTTCTTCAGGTTAAAAGTGGTACTCAGGGTCAGCTCACTGAAGCTAGAATCCCATCTGGGTTTTACATTAGTGTTACTGGGAGCTGAAGCCAGTGTAGTATACTGGTGTGAGTGTTGGCTAGGATTCTGGGAGACCAGAAATGAAATTTGTTAAGCCATGAAAGCCCACTGGGTGAACTTGCACTGTTCATACTTTCTCAGCATCAGAGGAAGGAAGTAGCAAACCCCTCTTAAGAACTCTCACCAAGAAAGCTATATGATAGAGTCACCATAGGCTGGAATCAACTTGAAGGCATGCCACCGCCATCAAAATCTTTTTCATGCTCCCCCAAAGTCTTTTTCATATTTCAGCAGAAATTCTCTTGTCTTTAAAGTTGCGTTTAAAGTAAATCTTCTCTCTAACACAAAATCATGCCTTCAATATTTGTGCAATGAAAAGGTATCCCATACTACTTCAACTTGTTAGTAAAGAAGGCATAATTTCTCCTGCTCCTGCAAAACTCAAGCTGACACATCTTTAAAAATTATCACATCTTTTCCCTTAATTGGTAATTTAGTTGTAAAATGTAGTTGCAGAACTTTGTCCCTTGTATCTCTGCTTACAAAATATACAATTACATCTCTTGGTAAATTCCTATCTGACAGTCAATCCAGTAAACCTTGTCCAGTTCTCAGCAAATTCATTCCTTTGTATCTCCAGGAAATCTGGCAAGACTGTGCTTACTCTTGCATGAATATTCTCATTTTGCATCTCTGGAATGTTCCTTATTCTGAAACCTCTTTCTCTCATTTCCAAAATAGTGATTGCATCCAGATGTTTTGTTTTGGTCTGCAGTTAGTTTCTCAGTAACTTCTTCTAGTTTTTGTATCTTTTCCCCATAATTTCCACTTTCTCATTAATTTGTTTCATTTCATTATTTACCTGAGCTAGAGAAAGTGGGCAGAAGTAGACCAATTTCCTCTGACCAGAAGCTCAGATTTCGATTAATGGTGAAAAATTAATCTTATGATATTAAAAAAATGGACTAGACGGGGGTGTCCTTTGTCACCTGTGTTGTTTATATTGATTTTTGAAGTTGTAAATAGAACCATCAGACAAGAAGAAAAAAATTAAAGGTGTGACAAAAAAGAAACAAGTATATAAGGAGAAAGCATTTGCTGACGTCTTAGTGATCTTCTTGCAGTACCCTTTGAATGCTGAATGACTATGGGGCACTGGCTGGTTTTAAATTGAACAAGGAAAGGACAGTCATTTTAATGAAAAACATGACAAAAGAACAACAACAGCTACAGATGAAAAAATGGTGTTAAAAATTGTGAAGAAAGTAAAATATTTAGGAATCTTTTTTGAAATTCATAATATTAAATTGTTTCAAAATAACTATACAAAGACATGGTGTGACATCAAGCAAAATTTACAGAGGAGGTCCAGACTGAAGTTGTCATTATTACAAAAGGATACCAACTATAAAAATGAATGTGTTGCTGAAAATGTTTTTTTAAAAATTTCAGACAATACTGTTTAAATTAATGACTTGCCCTTTAAACAATGCCAATGATATTTTGAAATTCATATGTCAAACAAAGATACCGAGAGTTAGATTTAATTTTCCACAAGATGCGAAGCAAAGAAGTGGACTTGGGCTTGCAGATTTGAAATTGTATTATTATGCATTTTGCATACTGAGGTTGAAACACTGATTGATATTGAAAAGAGAAAGGCTTTTACAATTAGAGGGTTTTGACTTAAAGTTTGGGTAACATGTCTTCTTATCATATGATAAAATGAAAGCAAATGTAAATCTTAATAACCACTTTACAAGGCATGCACTCTTATGGAACAAATTTGTGGAACAAATACAAATCATGGTTATGTCTCAGAATGCCTCTGTGGCTCTCACCACATGAAACATTTCTTTCAAGAGAAATAATGGTTAAAGATAAATAGTTAACATATAAAGATTTAATACAGGTAGGTGGAGAACAATTAAAAATGAAAGGGAATGAGGAATTGATTTGGAAGTGGTTAAGATATTAGATGGTTTGCATACAGACAGTTATGTGAATGATTTAAAATGTATAGAAAATTGTTTGGCTTTGATGTTGAAAAAACAGAATTTGAGGAACAACTGTGTAAAGATGGTATGTATATCATATTGTTGAAATTCAAGATGGAAAAAGAACAAGTAAAAGAATGCGTGATAAGAATGGATGTGGACAAAATATTTGAAATTTACTTTAAGTGGTGATCTGAAAGAAAACTTTTATAAGATGATGTACAGGTGGTATTTAACTCAAGAAAATTGTCAAGAATGTATAAACGCTTGTCAACTAAACATTAGAAATGTCACCATATGTAGCAGACATGAGAAAAAATGAAGAGATTTTGGGTTAAGATACATCAATTGGTGGAGGACGTTTTGAAGATAAAAATTCAGTTGAAAACTGAATTGTTCTATTGGGGACTGATGGATAATCAGATAAATAAGAGCTTTATAGGAGTTGTACAATACATGACAATGGGACTGAGAATACACTCTGCACAGCAATGGGAAGATCTCACAATGACGTCTCAAGATGACTAGGACCATTTCCACACTACACGGTTATAGTGTTATTATTCCACTTTCAACATCCTGTGGAATTCTGGAGTTTGTAGTTTACTGAAGCCAAAGAGCTCTGTGGCTGAGAATTCTAAATGCCCCTCTCTAAACTGCAAAACCCAGAATTCCATAGGACACTGAAAATGGAACAATAGCACTATAACAGTGTAGTGCGGAAATGGCCTAGGTGATGAAGCTATTGGATATGGCTGAGATGGATAAACTGACAATTAAACAAAGATCTTTGAGTGGGTTTAAGAAACATAAGGATGAGGTTACAATGTTTCTGAAAGGTTTTAGGGGAGGCATTCAACAGTATAATTTGAATAATATGGCTAGAAATATTATTATAGAACATCATATTTTTATATTGTAGCAATGCTACACTTAACAAAGTAAAAGGGCAAAAGATTTAAATGATCTGAAGAGAAACCAGAGTAAGCCATGCATGTGCTCTTTTTACCCTTTTGGTGTTTTTGTGTTTGTTAGTTTAAAGGTTTTGATAGTTTATTTGTCTAGACAGTAGAGTTATATTTTTCTCCTTATATTTTGTGCTTTTTTAAACTGTTTTTAATGAAAAATATTTTCAAAAAAACATGTAAAAGCAAAGATTTAAAAGCAAAACTTCTAAAAGTTATCTCAAAAATTGTTTTGTACATGATAAGACAATACAAAAAGGGGAACAAAAATGGAGAGAAATAAAAGCAGCTTACAGCCACATTAATTAGGGCCAAAACCACTGTAAGTTAATGATATCAACAAATGTAAACATCTAGCATTCCTTTAAATATATCTAAATGGAAGCGACAACTATAGGACATACATTTGGATATAGGTATGGGACACATTTGAATACAAGTAGAGATGTTCAGATTATTGAATGACAGAGGGTGAATGGAGATCTTTCCAGCCTTAAAGCAATTAGTCTCTTGGCAACTGTAAGAGTAGAAGGACTCCATTTATGCCATCCATCTGTTAAATACTAAAGTTCGTTAGAGATTAATATTGATTAATGTGATGGTTAATGTTGAGATCATATTCTTAAGTGCACCGTGGTTTTCATCCAAAGTAGAACAGGAATGAGTGAGTTCCAGACAATGGTGGTTGCTGACTCTGATGTCAGTGAGGTGGTGAATCCACTCTGGATTTTAATCCAAATTACAAAGGAGCTACGGTGCTGAATTTATTTTGGGGCCAGGATTTAGTCTCATGGATAGCTCTTTTAAGGTCCAGACTATGGCCCTTTCCGCAATGCACCTTTTCACGGAGCTGAGGTGTGGAGATCGCACGAGCAGCCTCTAGTGAGAGGCTCTTGCGTCCTGGTTCCTTCAGCTCTGCAGCTGCCACCGACTCATGCGAGAGCCCCGCCTCTTCCTTCTGCAGTGCAGCCTGGGAGTTTCCCAGGCTACGCTGGGGCAGGAAGTGCGAGCGCTGTAGCTCCGGAGCTTCGCACGCATGATGAGTGTGCGTGGGGCCCTGGAGCAATGTGTGAATGCACACCATTTTGGGCTCAAAGCCAAAAATGAAAAAGTGCACAAGTGGCGTCTGCCAGACCCTGGAGTGTCGCGCGATTGTGAGTGCGTCATGTGGACTGCTCCTCACATTCACACAATGCTTGAGGGGCCCTTTCGCATGGCAAATGCCTTGTGAAAAGAAAGGAAGGAAGGAAGCAAGCAAGGAAGGAAGGAAGAACATTCAGTGCCCCACTGACACAGGAACCACCAGCCAACTCCTCTTCCCTCAGAAAACATAGATTTTTGCTAGAATTGCTTTGGTTCTATTTTGCTAGACTTGCTTCATAGGCCTGGCATGAAATCACTGTAGTCTTCATTCAGAAGGGCATACATTGTTGCAATTATTATGTGAAAGGGATAGTTGGAGTAATGTTCGGCCTTTTCCACAGTGCAGAGAGCCACTCCCAGAAGCCTAGAAGGAAGGCATCCAGTGAACCAGAGTACCTATACTGCCAGATTCCAATTAAATTCAGATCCTTATTGTATTCCTAATCAGTGCTCATAAGCCAAGAACCAGACTGTAGATGCCTTCCATCTTATTCAATGCAAGTTAAAGACTTGTGTGCCAACCTATTGCTGGCAGTCAGCACACTTACTGAATAGTAAGTAATGACTTGACATTAGGTGTCCTAGAATATAAGCTCTAAAGGCAGTCTTACTGACTGGTAAATAACACATTTTCCTTGTAGCAGTACTGGGAATTTTATGCATGTTGAGGAGAATTCATATCTCATACTGTAGTCTATTTTGCTGTAGCCTATGGCCACAGAGCCACAGGGATGGTGACACAGTGCTATGTAGTAGTGCCCCTTGTTTATTGGCAAAAGGACGCAGAAGTTGAATGGTGGTAAATTGACATGAGGTAATTTAATGAGCTGATACTGAGGTAATGCATCTGCATGCATGAACCCATACACACCAAGAAAATTTTAATTTATCCCCCACCCCCGGATGATTTCTGAGCATCTGGGTAACAGAGGATAGCATGAAGCAAGGCCCCTTTGAGCAGTCTTGATTTCGAAAATTAAACCTTGTTGTATAATTGGACAGAGTCTTGCCCTCAGGAAGATTTGATGGCATAAGAGCTATTGAGGAAAGGCATTGGCCCATTTACCACAGAACAGACCGAACGACACATCTGGCATGGATTCTGGCAATTCATTGACATGGCATCGTTTGTCAAGAAGCGTGCCTGCTTTTGAATTGCCTGCCATTTGTTGGCTCCTTTGAAAGCCTCCATACTAGTCTTAACCCAGAGGAGTGTTTGAATAATGAGATGCCTGCCAGGGAACAAGCTTTAATGGAAACACCCTGAGCACTGATAATCAGGTTGGTTTCCAATCAAAATTAGGAAAGTGGTCATTAAGGGGAGACGAGGAGGGGGAGAAGGTTTGCCCATTTTAAATTTCGGGAAGAACAAACCCTTGCCTGCCTTCTTGCAAGGAAAGTCCTCCCTCCGGCAGAACATCTGACAGAGAGTCCTTAATCTGCTGATTTTGATCCCCGCAGCATCCTGATGGAAGGATTTTTTCCCCACTAAAAGAAACAAGCATATATGAGTATTAACAAACTGAGTTCCAGCACTTGCCTGGATTTAAAATAATAGTCTTGCAAAAGATTTAAGCATGAGCAGGTGTTTATGTAAATTATGAGACTTTGATTTGCCTAATAGTGCTATTTCTTTCCCCCCCTCCTTTTCCATTATTTGCATTGCTATTCAGTTTGTGGCTTCCAGCAGTGATCCAGATTTACAATCAAACCATTGTTTTTCATCAAGTTCATCTAAAGGTAACATTTTATCTAATATCCTTCGCTAATGACATGTGTGTTTTTCTCTTTCACCCACCCAGATTTGGTAAATGGGTGGAAGAGAGTTAGAAACAGTGTGACTTGGAGAGTAACAGGAAAGACAATCTGTCAAGACAATGCATTCAGGAGGAACATGAAGTCTAAAATGGGGAGGGAGGTACAAATGACAGGTTGAAGTTTAAGTTAACCAAGTTTCTCTGAAGTACATTGAATTTCCTTTATAAGATAAAGCTAAAGATTTGACGATTCTGTGCATATACTTTTAAAAGGACGTGCTGGTCCCTAAGCTATTATGCTGTCATAAAAATGGAATGGCCATCAGTGTTAGTTCTAGTGATAATCAGGGAAATTTTCTTGTTTATACAGACTTACCTTAATGCACGCAAATGGGTTCCCTCCATTGAAACATATGGACCTGTGGAAAAGATAAAGAGTGAAATCCAACAGTATACCCATGATAGCCTCTGGATTTTCTTCTCCCCCCCCCCCACCCAGTAGTGCTGAAAACCTGCTTAGTTCTCTGAAATGTTTGTTTTTTTAAGGTGAGGAGAAAGAAGGAGAGTAGATTGCCATCTCCCATTTCAACCAGCGTCAATAGCTATGGGTAGAAACCATGAGGCCCACCAGAAGTTGTTGGGCTCAAAATTCCAGGTGTTAGGTTTATCAATCTTTGCATGCCTATTCAAGCTAATTGCTAGCTTGCATGTTTGAAGACTTCCTGTTTATTTGCTTTTACCACAGTCTCTCGCTCTCTGCATCATTCTAATGTTCTTGTTCTTGTTGTGTGCCTTCAGATCATTTCTGACTTGCAGTGGTGCTAAGGCAATTTGATAACTCTGCTTCAGAAATCCAGTATTATCTTTCACCAGCAACCCTAGCCAACATAGCCAATGATGGAAAACACTAAGAAATGAACCCCAGCAATATCTGGATGGCTGCCTGATTAAGACTGAGATATTAATATATATTTTTCAAAAATTGGACTTCAAAATTCAGATATTTCTTATCCTAGAAAGGAGAGGGACGAGTGACAAAATGAAACAGAATTCAATTTTGTGTTGAGAAATGTAAAAATATTGTGATATAGCAAATTCTTTGCAATATAAAAGAATGTGTAAGTGAAAATTGGTGGTTATGTTCAAAATGAGTGATTGGTGAAATGTTTGTCAAATTATTAATGTTGGTCAAAAAAACTTCGGATAAAATTATTTAAAAATAAAATAAATGGGCAGATATTTAGAAGGGAAATAACAAAAGTTCCATAAGAATTTTCTTCCCTTTGAATTCTTTTCTTGAGTTCAGTATGTTAAAGTACTCCTAATACAGGATTTCCATGTGGAAATCATTTCTTTTTTATTGGAGAATCCTCTCCCCGCCACTGCCAATAGCTGACATTGTGAACTAAAAGTCGAATTGTCCACTGATTTTACTTTTTATATATTTAAAAGTATGCTGACTCAAATCCCACTGTTAGTTCTAACCACAGCAGACCCATCAAATCTACCATTGAGTCAACATTTGAATATATTCAGTTTGTTCAATGGGTCTACTCTAACTGGAAGTACCAATAAGATTCAGGCTCACGTTTCAGTTTTTCCATCACATTCTATATAACAAATAGCAGCTTTTTTGCCAACTGTTGGTCCAGCATTGATTCAGACCTTCTGTATCTCCTGTTTGACTTGTAGGCAACTTAATTTTGGGTTTAGGCTTCCTACAGAGGCTGTTCTAGAGATATGACATTGCTAACAAAGCTGCAGCACCTAACACAAGTTTGCTTAGGTAGTTGTTGGGGGGATAAGTGAAGAAATCAATTGAAGTATTTTGGTTGCTTGTGCAGTCTCAAGTACATCTACTGAGAAATATATCTACTGATAAATAAATGAGAACTACGCAACCTCAAAAATGTTATTATTGTTCTGTTTTTTGCATGTCTTACTCGCCCTGTCAGACTTTCTGATGGTGCCAAATTTCAAACCACTTTATACCATAGACCTAAACTAGGTACTGCAGGATGCTTCCAATTGCTGGCAATGACCTATCCAGACACTAATAATAGAAAGGAAAGCAAATCCTTATGTATTATTTCCATATTTGCACCCCTAGACAAATTTAGTACTCTCAGTCCCAGATCAAAAGTGATATGGTATTCCATCATCTGCCTAACATCCTACAAGAATCCTTGTATCACTGGACAGTCATGTGTGGGTATATGTTTCATGCACATGGCTTCTCCTTCTCCCTCCTCTCCTTTCCTATGGCTTACTGGGGCAGTACAGTCCTTTTGTCTTGTCCTTCTCTTTGTATAGACAACAAAACAAAGCCTGCAGGGAAAAGCAGAGATTTCACTGTTTGTTATTAATTAAAATATTTATCTCTGTCTGGATATCGTAAGATCTCAAGGCAGTGTAAAATAAAATTGGTTTAAATAATTTCAAACAATTTTGAATTTAAAAAAGCAAAACCTGACAACAAAACTCAGTAAAAATAAAAAAAAAATGCTAATTTAACATTTTAAAAGAAGTTGAAACACTTTAAAACCCTGCACATGTAGAGATTTGGGTAAAATCATTAGAGTTCAAAGGCTTTGATAAAATACAGTGTTTTAACTTGGTATCAGGATGAAGCCAGCAACTGGTGCCACTTGGGCCTCCATAACCTAGGCATCACAGCAAAGAAGGTCGTCTCCCACATCTTCCCACAGTATTAACCTCACTGGTGGAACACAATGGAGGGACCCTACAGGTGCCTCTTTGGGTGTGGGAATAAATAAAGAAGCACTCCTTCAAGTCCCAGACTATTTAAGGTTTTATATATTACTTGCGTATATACCTGGCATTACTCGGGATTTTATTTTCTCATAGATAATACTCATCAGAAAGATTTGAGATCCTGTTTCTCTGATTCCCCAAACTGTCTTGTCCAGTACCTGTAACTTTTCCTCATACTCCCCAATCCAATCTGTATTCAGAGTTATTAAAATACAAAGGTTGGATTCCTGAGGGAAAACATTGCCCTCCTCCTTGCTGCTAGGCCTCATCCCCATAGCAACCGGCCAGGTTCAAGAGTTCTTCGGCTGAGAATTCTAAAAGCCTCTCCCTAAACTGCAAACCTCAGGATTCCATAGAATCTTCTTATGCAGCCAATCATATGAGGTCTTTGCCTCACACAGCCAGTCATATGAGGTCTTTGCCTGACACAGACAAACAAACATACAAATTTTGACTTTTATATAGTAGATTACCAGCACCTTGCATTCCGACTGGAAGTACAGTGGCAACAAAGCCATTCATGTGAAAAATGAGCAAGCGCAAAATCCTGAGAGTTGTTCTATCCTCTTGAACCTCCCCTCCAGTGCGTTTTGGGATGATCTAGTTTATCATTCAGTCCGTGTTGTTAAACAATCAATCTGATTTGCCCTTGGACTAATACACAGATTAAAATGCAGTCATCTTTCTTTCTTTCTTTCTTTCTTTTTTTGTACTTTCTGAAATTTTTCAATACAGCTTTTGACTCAAAAATCATACCAGGATTTTGTGGAGAAAATACTCCATATTTTTATGATTTTATTTTATTTTTTAAATTCTGAGGTTGATGGCAAAACAAGACGTGATAAATTAATAAATGAACACATGTGAAATTGACATATCCAGCCATATCCCTTATTGAAAGAATGGCCACCAATTCACATATATACCGGGACCACTACTTTCCTTCCATTTTTCACATACTTTCTCTTCCCTCACCTGACTCTTAAGGCCATTTCCACACTACACTGTTATAGTGTTATCGTTCCCTAAATCTGTGAAAGAAAAACTGCAACGATTAGTCCTTTCAGAAACAATCCTTCTCACTCTTGATTGGCCCAGGGCCAAGCTGATTCTTGCACAACGAATCAAGGATATTGATATTCAGTATTCTATATCCATTGCACGTACAACTTGCTCTCCCATTAGTTTGGGTTTGAGGTTTAATCCAATTAGGGGTGCAAACTATCTCGAAAATTTAACAGTCCCCAAATACCGGATGGCATTTAGTAAAGCTAGATTTAACGTTATTCCATCTGTTGTATTAGAGGGACGTTTTCAGCAAATTGAGTACAGGGATCGTGTATGCCCCTGTGGGGAGGGACTAGTAGAATCCTCATCTCATGTACTCTTTTATTGCACCTTCTATAACGATGATAGGCTAAGGTTCATAGTGCCTCTCCTAAGCAAGTTCCCTGGAAGATCTTTGGGATGGTATTTAATACATCTATTAGAGGATACTGAAAAAAGAGTAACTGAGGAGGTAGCAAAGTTTCTCTTCAGTGCTATTAAAACTCGAAGGTCTGTGGTACACAATGGTAACAGTTGAATAATCTTTTCTGTAGTAATCACCTGAGATGGGGCCATATCTCTAGGAACTGTAGGGCTACCAAGAATTCTATATAAGGAAAAAAGGTTGCATGAGTTTTAATAGAAATTTTTACATATGATAAGTTTTAAATTTTATAGTTTCCTATCTAATCTTAAACTTTACTTATTAAGCTGTTTTTAAAATGTATTACATCTAATTAATTACATACTGTGTCTTATTATAAATATTCTATATTTCTATGTTTTTATCCCCACGTAGAATGTATAATGTATATAGAAATTATACATTGTATGTAATCAAGTGTTTTGCCTCATGGTTTGTTGACCGCAATAAAGGCTTGACTGACTGACTGACTGTTATCATTCCACTTTCAGCATCCTATGGAATCCTGGGGTTTGCAGTTTAGGGAGGGGCATCTAGAATTCTCATCCGGAGAGCATTTGGGGCTCAGTAAACTACAAACCTCAGAATTCCACAGGATGCTGAAAGTGGAATAATAGCACTATAACTGTGTAGCGTGGAAATGGCCTTAGTCTGGCTTCTTAGCCCTTGCTCCTGCTTCTTCCTTCCATTATTACACACTTAATGGAAGAATAAGGGAGTATTCTCTTAGTACAAGCCTTGTTTGGAATGTAGGAAAATGGTTGAGGAGCAGTTTTTTCATGGGCATGCAGCTCTGTCCTCCCTATTGTGGTGGGTGAGATTTGAGCTCTGAATTTTTCCCTCCATTTTTCTACTTGTACAAACCCTGGGTTCCCCTGCAGATCTTTCTGTCTTTGTCTATCAGACCTAGGTGGTGCCATTTTGGCTTCTTAAGACTTGGCACTTATCCCTAAATATTATTAACAGAATGATTATTAGTCAGCATGGCAGTACAGTCCAATGAATTTAGCCTCAGGTTTCAGGGAACTTTTGAATTTTTTGTTTTCTGAACATCAGGTTGCTTTTACTCAAAGAGATAGGCAATACAACGGGCAAACGTGACCTTTCTGAATGTTTTCTTATCAAAAAGTGTAAGTATTTTATGTCCTACTAAGCTGCTTGAATAGAACCTTGTCAAGTTACCACATTACTCGACATGTTGCTGATAATGAATACATAAGAGCTTTAGATATTGAAGACTTGGAAGAAATAAATAAGATTTACTGCAGAACTGCTCAGTGGATAACCCAGGGCCACATTTTCTTTTGTTCCATATGGATTGTCTGCTGTCTTTGGTCTGCAGGATAAAAACAATGAGGCTCTGCTTTTAACTTCTTGAAAAGCAAAGTGTTGCTTTGCATGGATAACTGGAGAAAATGGATGGTGATATATCACCTTTATGTACAACTTAATCACAAAAATAATAGTGAGCCTTTTTTCCAGAACAAGATGTTATTATCTTTTCCCAAATATGTTAGAAATAGTTGGGCCATTTGTAGCTGCGTTGAAATCATATTTTATGGTGTTTTTTTTTTTTCACATCCAGCCACATCCTTGGCCACTTAACTCTGAAGTAAGTCATACTGAACCCAACTGGATTAATGTTCAAACCAATGTGTGCATCTGATTGTGTGTATCATTCTTCACCAGATGCTGGCCTAAACGCAGTGGTTATTGCCAAATAGAATATATACAATGAATCAATGGTAACTTGAACAGACAACTTATGTAAGTTTTACTGATTGAATAATTCTACTCTAGTTGCAACTAACACTGGATTTAGGCATGGTATGGCAATCCAAATTTTAATACTTTCAAGATGGAGTTTTGTGTTCTGAAACGGAGATCTCTGAAATGGACCCCAAGTTGTCAATTGCACTTATATCCCACTGAATTGCACAAGTTATCAATTGCACTTGGATCTCATTGAAATCACTGGGAAAAACTGATCATGATTTCACATATTTCAATGGGATGTAACTGTAACTAAGACTGGATTAATCTACTTTCAACTAAAATTCAGTTATGCCAAATGATTCCTTGTTGTTATTGTCAAATTATTTTGACTTATGGTGACACAAAGCTGAACCTATCACAGGGTTTTCTGGGGGCTGAGAGTGTGTGATGTGCCCACTGGGTTTCCATGGCCGAGCAGGGAATTGAACTCTGGTCTCCAGGGTCATAGCCCAATGCTCAAACCACTATATCATGCTGGCTCTCTAACAATTCCTCACCACACACCTTAGGCCCTGTCCAAAGATTCTCAAATTAATTAGTTCATCAAAGTAATTAATGGCATTAATCAAATTAATTAATCGAATTCATCAAAAAGCATGATTTCTACTTTGTTTCTCAGATACAGTGACAAAATAACAGTAGAATTGAAATAATAACATTCATATAACATCTAAGTGTGGGCAGGAACTATATAACCCATGAGCTGCATGTGGTCCACCAGTACCTCCAGTGCTCCGAGCTCAGTGAACCCCTCTTGATCTCTGGAGGAGTGCTATACCAACAGTTTTATTGTCTAAACATGACCAGATATAGACTCAACAGTAGTCTATGTAAGCCTGTCCCTGCTGGTGGGCTATTAGTTCAAAAGGGTTTGAATCCAGTCTTAGCCCTAGAATAGTTGTTTTTCTTTTTAAATAACTTTGTAGTTAGTTTTTTTGGGGGGGCGGAGCTTGTGACCTTTTTGCATGGGATTTGCCATGTTAAATGGCCCCTGGAGCATCGAGCGACTGCGAGGAGCGGTCCACACGGTGCACTCGCAATCGTGTGACGCTCCGGGGCTGGCAGGCGCTGATCGCACACTATTTCATTTTCGGCTGAACACGATCGTGCATTGCTCCGGGGCCCCACGTGCATTTGCCGTGTGTGCGTAGCTCTGGAGCCACAGCACTTGCGCTTCCTGCTCCAGCGCAGCCTGGGATTTTCCCAGGCTGCACTGCGGAAGGAAGAGGAGGGGCTCTCACGCTACCTGCTCGCAAGCAGGCAGCAGCTGTGGAGCTGAAGCAACGGGGAATGCGAGAGCCTCTCGCAAGAGGCTGCTCGCGCGATCCCTGCACCCCAGCTCCACAAAAATGTGAGTTGTGGAAAAGGCCTTGGATACAGCCTGCTGAGGTGTGCATGTGAATGTAAATTATATGGGAGCAGTCCCTGGACTATTGGCAGCTGTCCCATTCCTCTTCTAATGGGTCAAAAACCCAGAAAATTAAACTTAGAAAAAATCTTCAGGAGACATTTAAAACACATAACAGATTATACATCCTCTATAACAGTGGGGAAGATATTCCAAAGTACAGTTGATATGATGGAAAAGGCTCAGTTCTCACCAGCTGATATTACTGCCCTTCTAGATCTATAAAGAGAAAGGCAAGCTTCTAGATAATCTGTTCCAGAGATGTTTAAGGTTTTGTATATTAACAACAGGACCTTGAGGATGGCTTGGTGGCTAATAGGCAATCAGTTTGAGGAGAAACAGACATAGTTTATATCCGCCAAGGATTTTTCATCAGCATGTCATGAATTTTGGTGAGCCAACTCTTTGCTCTAGAAGATGAGACTGAAGGTCATCAGATTACTTGCCTATGCTTATGTTTCCTCTGTCTTCAGAGTTGTGTAGTAAGATAATGAAATATGAAGCCACAAAATAGACTTTGAAGAATCATGAAGCATCTCACAGGCCAGAAGACTGATATTTGGGTAATGCAACACCAATATTTTGAAGTTATCTCTACTGGCAGTCAGGGAAAAGATAGACCAGCAAATCAAACATCATTTCTGATCTATTTAGTAAAATCTGAACTGGAACATGGGGGCATGCTTCAGCCAAAATTAAACACCTTTTAAATCTCAGTGAAAGGGAGTTGGCCTCAACTCCATGAGATGAAGGCCATTTCTGCATCTTGCCCTTTTCCATCTTTGGCTCGTCATGATCCCAGCAGTGGTGGGAACGTGACATGAAATGTGCCCCTCTGCACCTTGCCAGCTTCCTGTAGAAGGGTAGAGTGAATGACATGCGCCTTCCTTCTTCAGTGCAATCAGCCACTTCCCATGCTGCACTGGGGAAGGAAGTGCCAAAATTGTGCCTCCTCCTTTTCTGCACTGCTGTCAGTGCCAGGAGCATTGCATGATTGGGGACCATTACCAGATTTTTTTCCAGTAACGGAACTTACTCATGCCCTCCCTGCACTGTAACCTGGATTGTGATGGGTCTTGGTAGCAGATTCACAATTTCTTGTGAAAGCACAACTCATGGACCGCCAGCAACGCATCCCCATCATGGGACAGTCACGTTGTGCAGAAATGGCCTTAGTTGTGGCTGGATACGTACTTAACAGTTACGTGTACTGTTCAACATATTCTTGAAGAGTAAGTCTGAATACATGTCCAATGGATTTTGAGACAAAGCCTCAGCAAACAAAGGCATGAGGATGAATTAATATGTATTTATTATTTATTATTTGAAGATGTTTTGACATGCCTTTTATCCTGACAAATTCCAGGTAAAAATACAGTAATACACATTGATTGTTGTTATGTATCTTCACATATACTCCAACTTATGGCAATCCCATCATTATTTTTTTGGCATTTTTTGAGGGGATTTATTCAGAGGAGGTTTGCCAATCCTCTAAGCATAATAAACATATGATACAATAAAATAATGCATGGACAAGCTAATATGGAAGGAGGCTATCCTTACCACATTTGAGTACTTAGGTTGTTTTAAGCTAAGTACCAGCATCCTAAATTGGAATTAGAAGCACATAGGGGACCATAGGTTTTGAGAACAAGAGAGGTTGAATGCTGATGGGAGCAATGGTTGATCCAGGTTACAGTGCAGGGAGGGCATGAGTAAGTTGATGGACATATGATAGAAAGGGGAGGAGCTGAATTAGATTCTCAGCTTAGCTTCTTCATGGCCCTAGTACTCTAGTATGCATACATAAATGACATAGGGGAGTGCAAGAAACAGAAGCTGTATAGGCAGGAGAGTAAAGGAAAGCCAAAGTACAGTTCATCCAGCATAACTTTGGTATGGATTGCCAAGCATGTGAACCCAGAACTTACTGTACAATAGAAGAGATGTGGAAAACATGGCTCTTAGCCTCCCTGAGTTTTAAGATATTCAGGAGAAGGCTTTGTCTCCACCCTGCCACCTTCACAGGTACATTTGGTGAGGGCATGCCTTCTCAGTTGCTGCTGCCAGGCTGTGGAATTCTCTCCCACAGGAGACTAGATTGCCTGCCCCACGCCCGCTATCTCCTTCCACCAGCAGTTAAAGACCTTTTTATTTGAAGAAATGTTCAGTTGACTTAGTGGCTGTGTGAAAAGGTCTTTAAGGGTGTGTATGTGCCACGTGTTCAGTGGTCTTGTCATGATTTTAAATAATTTTATATTGTTTCAAAATATTGATTTTTTAGCTTATTTGTTTTTTATTGCAAATTTTTAATCCAGGTTCCCCTGTTTAAATTCATGTTGTCAAGTACTTTGGGTCAGAAGAAAGGCAGGACATAAATTTAATAAATAAAATAGATGGTTTGGACTCCAGCTCCCACCATACCCAAGGGCAAGACATGAGAGGAATGGGAAACTAGCAACATTGGAAGGCCACTGTTTCCCCATCGCTGAAGAAGACAAGTATCAAAGTTGCCTTGAGCAAGGATGCAGCTGCTGAATTTGACACTACCTTCCTGTCTTTTCTTCCTCTGTTAATGAGTTATCTCCAATTCTGACCGGTGTATGGTAATGGACAGTTTTGTTGGCAAAATCCTGGAAGGCAGAGGTTGTTTCACATGTTTCAAGCAATCCCTTTTAAGCCCTCATATATGACTGATCAGAAGTAAAACGGGAAGCGCTATTAACAGCGCAGTGGCTCCCACTGGTAGTAAGCAATGATATCTAACAATGCCCCAAGGAGCTAGTTAAAAAGTGCCTCACACACTTCAAAAAGCACCTTAATGTAACTGCATTTGAAAGCTGTCAGTTGCGGGTAGAGCAAAAGGGTTTCTGCACTGAAAGAGTGATTGCAACGTTTGTTTCTTGGTAATTTGGAAATCATAATAAAACAGTGCTTAATTTTGTTTCTCCAACCAAATGTCTAATTATTTTAGTATTTAAAAAGAAAGTGTAGCAAGCAGAATTTTGTAGTTGCATTTTCCCCTCCTAACTGGGGTGCCAGGGGATCAACACCATCTGCATTTTTATACACTCTTCCTAAGAACAGAGGCTCAGGGAAATAGAATGCAGTCTGTACATGGACTGCTTCACTCCTATCTTGAGTTATCTAGTATGCTAAGCTAACTGAATTCCTTCCGAGTAGGGGAATTTTTCTTTCAATTTTCAGCATCTCTTCCATTCTTTGCCATTTGGAAAAAAAAAAGGTAGTCAAGAAATTGGGTTTGGGTTTAGCCCTAGTGTGGTATAGTATTTTGATTGTTGGATGATCCTGGAGACTTGGGTTTGATTCCTGCTTAGCCGTGCAAACCCACTGAGTGTCACACACGCACAGCCTGAGAAAATCCCGTGATAGGTTCACTTTAGCGTTACTGTAAGTCAGAAACAATTTGAAGGCATACAACAGCAACAAATGCTTGGAGCAAGGATGGTGGTGGTGTTAGGGAGGAATCTGTCAATTTCATTTTCTCCCACATCTGAAATTTTTAAAGCATCAAGATCCTTCCATCCTGAAGTTTATGGATTTTGGTTTTTTTATTTTTAAATTTTATTTAAAAACAATAAAACAAAACAACATTAACATTAACATTCATCCGAGCTCATCAAAAATATAACCCCTAATTATCTACTTAACTATCTACGTATATACCTATTATATATTCTATTACTGTAATCACATTCTTCAATCACCCATGACTTCTGCCCGAATAAGAAATATTAATATATCCAAAAGAAAAGGTTCGATATGTCTGTCTATTACATTTTAAATATTTTGCTCCTGTGTAGTTACCATTCATTAATTAAAAATCAGTGTTCACGATCTTTATATCTCCCCACAAATTTCTGAAATATATTATCACACGTTCCTAGTCTTTGGTAAATTTTTCAAATTTATCTCCTCTTAACACATAAGTAAACCTGTCCATTTGTAGTATGTCAAAAAGCTTCATCTCCCATTCAGGCATAGAGGGGAGCATTTTTTGTTTCCATTTTTGGGCTGGTAACATTCTGGCAGCCGCTGTCATATAAAATATTAACTTACTAGCCTTTTTTTCTAAATCATCACTCATTATTGTAGGCAAGTAGAGCTCGGGAGACATTTCAAAATGGAATCCTAAGATTTTTTCCATTTGAATATGGATTGTATTCCAAAACCTTTTCACCTTTTTGCAAGACCACCATTGATGAAAAAATGTGCCAACCTCGAAATCAGATTTCCAACACTTATTAGAGTATTTTACATTCATTTTGGATAACCGTTCAACCATTAAGTACTACTTTAAATACATCTTGTAAGCATTTTCTCTAATGTCTTGACATGCTGTGTATTTTAACCTTTTATTCCAGATTTTTTCCCATTGATCTAGGGGAACCGCACGAGATATTCTGTGCCCATTTTACCATAGAAATTTTAACAGATTCTTCCTCTGTATCCCATTTTAATGAAGTCTTATAAATCAACAAGATGGTTTTTGGTTTTTCTGAGGTTAAAATTGCCGTCAATTTTTCTTTTAATTGATAACTATATAATTTTACATTGATTTTCAATTTTTCTATAATATATCTATACAACAGCCAGTAACGTCTTGTTCCATTTTCATTTAATTCTTGTTGTGTTCTTATTATAGTTTGATCATCTTGTAACTCAACCAAATCTTCATATTTTATCCATCTGTCAAATAACACATTCTCTTTTTTATAGTATGCCTATAAGAAGTTGCCTGAAAACACCTTCTTGGGTCTCCCTCCACGAAGTTTATGAATTTTGGCAAATTATTCAAAAAAGAATTAAAACAACATTCTTCTCCATTTGCACCAGCCAAATTCAATAAATACAACTACTCTTAGCATGGAGAGGAAAGCTTTGTACCAATTTACCCTACCTATGTTAAAGCTGAGTAGCCTCTTGGAAAAAAAAACCCACCCACCAACATCTGGGAATACTAATTCATAATAATCAAGCTTAAGAATCAAAGCTGTCAAGGCCCTGTGAGCCTAGGTGGATGACTCTATCAGTTATGGTATCTCCCACATTTTCATTTTTAAAATTCTTTCCATCACAGATATGAATTTGGAATTTTTGTAAATCCTTAACGAAACAAACTGAAGCAGAAGTCTTGCCTATCTTTAACTTCATCTCATTGAAATCAATAGGACTTAAGTTGGGAAGTTAAGATCCTGTTCAGTGCCAGAACATACTTTCACAGTAGTGATGTTCTGGACGTGGTTTCCTTGCTATTTTGGCAGGGAGTGGGAATTTTTTGCTTGTCCTGCAAGATCAGACTGGCTAAAAAGGTTTGTGGTGGTAGGAGGACTGTTTGCATTAGGGGATAGTGGATATCTCCTTACACAAGCATAAAAAAATGTAAAATATAAAATTGCTGATGTAGCATGGACTTATGCTGGCATAGAGTCCAACAGAATTCTTACATTTCATTGAAATCCACAAGGTAGTAATCAGAGGTCCTGTTGAAATCAGTGGGACTTATGTTAGATATTTGAAGTCCCACTGATTTCAGTTGGTCCGATGTAAGTGCATCCACAACTGAATCCAGTTCCACAGTCTTGCTGTTGTATAATTCTCTTCTGGTGCTTTCACAAGAGCCTGGAATAATGCAGGTGTGAACACTGTTGTAGTTTGCCTAAACTGGATTGCATTTACTAAACAAATGCATGGGAATTCTAGCTTGTGGGACAGCCTCTGCTCTTTGTCCTTTTACCAGAGTTTTGCATGATAGTCCTGATCCTACAAAGGCCCACCTAGGAATGAGATTACACCACGTTAACATTAAAACACTTGTATGTTCTTTTTGTGGCTTCTATTTGTGAAGGAGATAAATGCACATCTACAGGAATAAAACATTTTTCCTGATTATGACAAACGGTATGTTTCTTTTCCCTTGCGGGATGTAATAGGAATATAAATGTTTTACGTTTCATATAAAAACCTAAGTTTGATAAAAGATGAAACACATTTAAAGGAGTTGTTATCTCAGTTATAGGTAAAGTACCATTATACTAAAATTCATAGGCTCAGGATTGTAAGTGCTGTGGATTTGCTGGCTTGCTGTGAATCCAATCAGTTCTGAGTGTACGACTCCCTAGATCCAGACACAATGGGTAAGAAAAAAAATGTTATTCACACACCTGGCCACCTTTTGCTTTAGCCTTGGGATAGACAGTGACTAAACCTGTAGTGTTTAATTAATTAGTAAGTTCAATTATGCAATTAAAACCTTATGATTAACTAAAATGATGCATCCAATTAATTGGGTAGCAGGTTTTCTCTTTTAAAAAAAGAAATGATGCATTATTTTTAATAATGCAGCACATATTAAAACTTTAGAGGTCAAGTATGAGAGTAAAAGAGACAATCTCATACCTCACAGAGAGAGGAAGGCCTTTTTTAAGATGGTGTCTGCAGTGACTGAATTGGGCATCAATCAACTAAACACAAAGAAAAATCTATTGTTTTTATCCACGTGCACATTTCTGAAACTTTAATCAATCAGCTGAAAGTCAGTCAATTGAAAAATTGATTGAATCAGCAGTTGAAATAGAAAATTAATTTTAGATTTTTTTAAAAAATTAAGTGAAGTATCTGACTCCAATCATCCTAAAATCTAGTAGTAGTTAAAATTCTATGTGTAATATATATATATATGCCAGAGCTTGAAACTCTCCTTTTAAAAGACAGTGCATCAGTGTTTCTTTTCAAAAAGCAAAGCATTGGTTGTTATATGTTACTTTGACAATAATACGTTAGTAAAACAGATCTAACATTTCATTTTGGAATTTTTCTTGTTTTTTTTTAAACCCTTGTAAATCAAAAACCGTTAAAAATACCTCCAGATTCTACAATTTGTTGTTTATGCCCTAGTTGCCTCTCAGAATGACACTGTAGAACTAAGCTGGGCTTCAACTACTTTTCTAACATGTTATTCCAAAGCTCTGCCCTGTATCTTCTGCCCTGTGTTGCATACTACTTTCTTTATAGGAAGCTCTTTAAGTAACTAATTATTCCCAACTGTCACTATTACCTTTTTATGTACTCTCCTGGATGGGTCAGGACTCCTCTTGATCTTTTGCATCTAGTCACAGTTGTTGGGGTTCAGGGAGAGGTCTCTTACTCCACAATGTGGGTGATTCAAGAATCCATCTGCAATGCCCGTACCTCCACGCAAAGACAGAGAATTCTTAGCTTAAAATTAGGAGGCCTGCAAGGGGGGGGGGCACCTAGCAAGATCTTTCCACCAATGTTTATGGGATCTTCATACAGAAGAACCAGCCAGAGATTCGAAAGTAAGCTAAAATGTGTTTTATTGGGGGAATTAACAATCACACACAAGACACAAGCACTCACGCAACTACACAAGGCTAGCTGAAGGAGAAAGGGAGGAAAATTGTTAATAGTGCAGTTTAAGAGTGATGAGGGTGATATTTACTGACCCAGAAACCAGCAAAGAAACAGTGATATGGCTTAGACTCACACCTAAGGACAGTACTCATTTAGAAATCAAAGTGACAGCATGACATTCAGCAAGTGAGATACTGCATCTGACCACTCAAAACTGAGGGGGTTTAAACCCAATTTCTACCTGGAGAACATGAGTGTTAAAGGCTCTCCGGCTGAGTAAACAATGGAGGCTGCAGAGTAGACAATGAGGTCCAAACTGTGTGATTGTTCTGTAATGGTGGAAGGTATGTGTGGATAATGGGAGAAATGTAGAGACTGGTGGGAAGAAAGCTTGAAACAATCACTAGTTTGGTGGGAACTTCCCTGTTGCTATTGTCTGAAAGCAGAGTCATTACAGCTTAGCTTATCCAGTTTATTTCTGGATTTACCTGGTAATTTCCAGACTATGACCTAGCTATGCCTAGAGGGGATCTCTGACTTACTTTGCAGCACATATGTTGAGCCAGTGTTTTTCCTTTTGTCCTCTTCCTCCAGCTTGGCCATATAGTCACATCAGGTTCCATTTTATATCCATGCCAATTATTATATTTTGCCAATTAAATAATATTTCACCAACTAACCATATCAAAGTGTGGTGGTATATGGCTTGGTAACATGTCAGTGAGATAGGAATCCCTAAAACCGCATCATAGGATTCACTGAATATTTGAAATGGGACTTATTTATTCTTAGGCAGAGAAAGACGGTTAGAAAAAAAGATGATAAAACAACATTTCAGACACAGAAGCAGAGGAGTAAGAAACATGCCACAATGTCTATCTCTGGCCCTTTCTGCAACTTACCTGCGTCTAGCTCAGTCGCACAGGGATCACATGAGCAACTTCTTCTGTGAGGCTCTCTCGTCCCCGCTGCTTCTGCTCCACAGGAGCTGCCTGCTGGCTGGCAGGCAACATGAGGGCTCCACCTCTTCCTTCCACAGTGCTGCCAGATATTTTCCCAGGCTGTGCTGTGGGAGGAAGCGTGAGGGTCGCAGCTCCGGAGCTCCGCACGGATGGAAAGTGCATGTGGGGCCCCGGAGCAATGCACGATCATGCACCATTTTCGGCTAAAAGCCAAAAATGATATAGTGCGCAATCGGCACCTACCAGCCTGGCAGCGTCGCGCGATTGTGAGGATGTCACCTGAAACGCTCCTCACAAACGGGCGACACTCTGGAGGCCCTTTCACATGAAAACTGCCATGCGAAAAGGGCCTATGTTTAACTTGAACCTTGGAGGCATTCAGAGGATAGTATAACCAAATATGTCTGACTAAAACTGGCTTAAACCAATTCCTTTCCCTTTTCTGTTTCTCTGTGATCACTCTCAACTGCCTTGAGGTACAGTTATGGTGGGGAAGGCTTAGGGGATTTTTGCCCTGAGAAGAATTCTGCTCTCACCATGAACTTTTCTCCTGTACCCAAATTTTCAGCATTGGAGAGACTGAGGCCCTTTTCGCATGGCATTTGGCATGTGAAAGGGCACCTGGAGCATCGTGCAATTGTGAGGAGCGATCTGCACAATGCACTCACAATCGCACAACGCTCGAGGGTAGAACAGGTGCCGCTTGTGCGATTTTCATTTTCGGCTTTTAGCCGAAAATGGTGGACGATCACGCATTGCCCCAGGGCCCCACATGCACTTGCCATGTGTGCGGAGCCTCCGGAGCTGTGGCAGTCGTGCTTCCTGCCCCAGTAAAGCCTAGGAAACTCCCAGGCTGTGCTGTGGAAGGAAGAGGCAGGGCTCTCATGCTGCCTGCTCGGGAGCAGGTAGCTCATGTGGAGCTGAAGCAGCACAGATGCGAGAGCCTCTCACTGGATGCTGCTCGCGCTATCCCCACACCCCAGTGCCGAAAAAAGGTAAGGTGTAGAAAGGGCCTGAGACACTGAAAATGGTTCACACCTAGAACTTTTATATCTGCTGTGCTCATATGCCTTAGTATCTTCCTCCATCCATTTTCTTTAGACGCCTAATCTGTATTTCTAGATGGTCAACTGAAGCTTTAAGTTACTTCAGTGGTAGAAATATGGGAAATGAAGGAAAATTTCTATGAGAGGGGAAATGCCCTCATTTCACCTTCCCCTAGCTACACCCTTTGACTGTCATTTCCAACAACCAAAGAGGTGCTCTTTTCTCCTCCTCTCCCCAATTCTGTCTTGGAGATGAGATCTCCATCTTAATGGACAGGTCCCCCAGTGCAGCTGCCAGATCACCTTTTATATCCTCCTCCATTCGCAGGTACTGGAATTAAGCCAAGTGAAAAGATTGGGAATTAGAGGCTTGTTGTTGTTGTTGTTGTTGTTGCAGTTGTGTGTCTTCAGGTTGCTTCTAATTTGTAGTGACCCTAAGGCAAACATATCATGGGATTTTCTGGGGGCTGAGATCGTGTGATGTGCCCAAGATCACTGAGTGGCCAAACAGGGAATTGTACCCTGGTTTCCAGGATCGTAGTCCAGGCTTACAAGCACATTAATAAGCACTTTCCTAAAGGCCTTCCAGACCCAAGGGCAGTTCCCTTCTTTTGTTGTTTTGCACCTTCAGGTTGTTTCTGACTTGTGGTGACTCTGAGGCGACCCTACCGCATGATTTTCTTGGCAAGATTTGTTCTGAGGCAGTTTACCTTTGCTTTCCTCTGAGGCTGAGAGAATAAGACTTGCCTAAAGTCAAACAGTGGGTTTCCATGACTGAGCAGGGATTCAAACTCCAGTCTCCAGGGTTGCAGTTCAGTGCTCAGACTAGTATACCATGCTGGCTCTCGTTCCTTTCTTACATTACCACAATTGTCAATCCTTCACTCTCTACGTACCTTGAGATGTTCTTCCTTCCCTTCCTGCCTGCACTTCCTGCTGGGTGTGACTAAGGCCCTTTCTGCGGCTTACCTTTTTGAGGAGCTGGGGTGAGGGATTGCGTGAGCAGCATCCAGCCAGAGGCTCTCGAGTTCCCGCTGCTTCAGCTCCACATGAGCTGCCTGCTCCTGAGCAGGCAGTGCGAGAGCCCTGCCTCTTCCTTCCACAGCACAGCCTGGGAGTTTCCTAGGCTGCGCTGGGGCAGGAAGCATGACTACCACGGCTCCAGAGTCTCCACATGCATGGCAAGTGCGCTCGGGGCCCTGGAGCAATGCGCAATCCCACATTGTTTTCGGCTGAAAGCTGAAAATGAAAAAGTGTATGAGCTGTGCCTGTCCTACCCTGGAGCATTGCGTGATTGTGAGTGCGTCGTGCAGATCGATTCTCACAATTGTGCGACGTTCCAGGTGCTCTTTTGCATGGCAAATGCCATGTGAGAAGGGCCTGGGACTTTCCCAGGCTACGTTGGGGCAGGAAGCATGAATGCCCCAGCTCTGGAGCTCCACATGCATGGCAAATGCGTGCAGGGCCCTGGAGCAATGCGCAATCGTGCACCATTTTCAGCTTAAAGCTGAAAATGAAAAAGTGCACAAGTGGCACCTGCCAGACCCTGGAGCATCACACGGTTGTGAATGCATCATGTGGACCACTCCTTACATTCATGCAACACTCGAGGGGCCCTTTCACATGGCAAATGCCATGTAAAAAGGGCCTCAGAAAGGGAACCAAATTAAAGCCAAATGCCCTAGCAAGATATAACAAGGGAAAAATATTGAAGCCAAGAGCCTACGAAGAGGAATAGCCCCAAAATTCTTCCTCAGCCCCATGTCCTTTTCCCAAGACCCAGTTGTTACTGTTTTGGACTCAAGTTCCCAGAATCCAATTCTGGGATTTGAAGTCCAAAAACTGGGGCCCTTTTCGCACAGCATTTGCCATGCGAAAGGGTGCCTGGACCGTTGCGCGATTGTGAGGAGCAATCTGCATGATGCACTCACAATCAAGTGACGCTCCAGGGTAGGGCAGGTGCCGCTCGTGCACTTTTTCATTTTCGGCTTTCAGCTGAAAATGATGTGAGATCATGCATTGCTCCAGGACCCCGTGTGCACTTGCCGTGCGTGTAGAGCCTCCAAAGCCGCAGCGGTCACGCTTCCTGCCCCAGCGCAGCCTGGGAAATTCCCAGGCTGCGCTGCAGAAGGAAGAGGTGGGGCTCTCGCGCTGCCTGCTCGGGAGCAGGCAGCTCATGTGGAGCTGAAGCAGCGGGGTCACAAAAGCCTCTCGCTGGAGGCTGCTCGTGCGATCTCCACATCCCAGCACTGAAAAAAGGTAAGCTGTGGAAAGGGCACAAGTTTCTGAAGCTCTAGTCTGCCTATAAGCTTTTACATTGTTACCAGTTTTGTATAGTTTTATGTTTTTGTTTGTAGGCTGCATGAATATACTTTGAAGAGGTACAGTATAAATATAATTAAGCAAACAATATTGCGGGTAGATCTGCAGATGACTGAGGGCAGCAAGTGGGAAGTAAGAAACAACTTTCTAAATAAAATGCCAGGTTTTGCTTGTTTATAAAAACCGGTGACACTAGGGAATACGGTGTAATGGTGACAACCCAATTTCACATTGGTGACACTATACTGTGGTTGCAATGTCATTAGCATGATCGACAGAATCCACTCTTAGAGGATAGAATGTTATGTCTGGATAAAAAGTTACATAAGGGAATGAGTGGGGAGAGTGGGGGTGGAGGGGAGATTTTGTGAAAAGATCAGTGAAGCAGATCAAGAAAATAAAATAATCCTGGGGACTGTGTCCAATTTTTCTAACATTTATAATAATTGACTTCACTGGCATTGCCTGGGTGTAGCTGAAGTCCAAATTAGCCTCCAGTGAGTTTTGAATAGTGTCTTAAGTCGATGGGATTTTTAGTACTGTAAAACAGATATGACAAAATATTTTCTTTGATGTGGGATAGAAAAATAAAATGGATCCTGGATGGATATTTCCATTTGCCTTTTTTCCTTAAGCAGTAGTCTTTAGTTTCCTTTAATTTCACGATGGCTTATTATCTATTATTGTCTAATAGGGGAGGAAAAATCTGCCAAGCAAAAGAATAAAATTGCAAAATATATAGGAAGTGCCTTTAGATTTATATTAACCCCTGTAGAATGTGGTTCTATGTGTGTTTAATGAGAAGTAGGTCTGAATTCCATTGCATTGAGTGGAAGTGAATGTGTCCAGGATTGCCACTGAAAGCTTATCTAAACAAACAGGAAAGGCCCTTTCATTATAATTTTCACCACTGAGAGTTTTGCTGTTCTCAGCTACTTAGATATGCCAACAGAAAACCTTAGAACCCACATGCAGGCCTATGCCCCACTGAAATCTATAGGATTTTCCTGCATGTTGTTCTATATAGCAGCTTCTTCCTCAACTTGTTTTCCAGTTGCTTGGATTGCAACTCCCATCAGCCTCCATTAGCATGGCCAGTGGTCAAGAATAAGAAGGTTGTAGTTCAAAACACGAAGGCTGAGGAAGACTCATGTGTATAGCACTGGAGTCTTAAAGAAGACAATAAGACTACATTGTTAATGGTGAAGAGATATAGGAGAGCCAGTATGGTGAAGTGAGTTCCAGTGAGGATACTGGGAGGAGGATACAGGGACATTGAGGCCCTTTTTGCATGGCATTTGCCATGCGAAGGGGCACCTGGAGCATTGCGTGATTGTGAGGAGCGATCTGCATGACGCACTCATAATTGCGCAATGCTCCAGGGTAGGGCAGGTGCCACTCGTGAACTTTTTCATTTTCGGCTTTCAGCTCAAAATGGTGCGCGATTGCGCATTGCTCCAGGGCCCTGTGCGCGCTTGCCGTGTGTGTGGAGCCTCCAGAGCCACAGGGGTCATGCTTCCTGCCCCAGAGCAGCCTGGGAAACTCCCAGGCTGCACTGAGGAAGGAAGAGGTGGGGCTCTTGTGCGGAGCTGAAGCAGCGGGGAAGCAAGAGCCTCTCGCTGGAGGCTGCTAGCGTGATCCCCGCACCCCAGTGCCAAAAAAAGGTCAGCTGCAGAAAGGTCTTATATCTCTTCATCACTGTTATGTGCCTTCACATCTTTTCTGGCTTATGGAGACCCTAATGCAAATTATCATGGGGCTTTGTTGGCAAGATTTGTTCAGAGCGGTTTGTTCAGAGGCTGAGAGAGTGTGACTTGCCCAAGTCATCCACAGAGTTTCTATGGCCAAGCAGAGATTCAAACCCTAGTCTCTCAGGTCCTTTCTGCAGCTTGCCTTTTTTCAGCGCTGGGGTGTGGGGATTGTGCAAGCAGCCCCCAGCGAGAGGCTCTCATGTCCCCGCTGCTTTAGCCCCATACGAGCTGCCTGCTCCCGAGCAGGCAGTGCAAGAGCCCCGCCTCTTCCTTCCACAGGGCAGCCTGGGAATTTCCCAGGCTGCGCTGGGGCAGGAAGCGTGATCGCTGTGGCTCTGGAGGGTCCGCACACACGGTAAGTGCACATGGGGCCCTGGAGCAATGCGTAATCGCGCATCATTTTTGGCTGAAAGCCAAAAATGAAAAAGTGCACGAGTGGTGCTTGCCCTACCCTGGTGTATCGCTCGATTGTGAGTGCGTTGTGCAGATCGCTCCTCACAATTGTGTGATGCTCCAGGCACCCTTTGACATGGCAAATGCCATGAGAAAAGGGCCTTGGGCTAGGTCATTTGGTGCTGTTTATGCTTAGTGTCATTCCTTTTGCAGGATATTGCTAATCGTGGATACTTGAAGAAAGTAATAAAATTTACAGTGTAGTCTTATTTTTGACTATTCAGAAGCAAGATTTCAATGTGATCTTACTCTCAGATGAGTATAGGATTGCAGTTTTATACATATAAAAAACAGCTGCCAAAATTCCATTCCCCCAGCATTCTGTCACACACTCTACTGTGACCAAGAAACAAAACCCGGGACTACGCATGTGAAAGGATCTGCAGTTAATTTCAAACAAAGACAAGGTTTTGGGTTTAATCTCTGTAATCTCTTCTTAATACGATACTTCACAAATAAGTTCCTTACAGGACACAAGAGAACTTAATATGGAAACAATGTCTAACAGCCATGTCATACAAGAGCCTTTCATCAGAATTGATTCAGTATCCATGGAGGTTTTTAACTACTGAAATTACTTCAACTTCTGTCACACAGCAGGCCTCAATGCCACGCCAGCCTCCCCTAAATGCATTTAGGATTATCTGTATACCCTGTTTTAGAAACAGTATGTGGGACCCACTCCACACTAATTGCATGAAGCAGCTGATTTCATAATGGGCAACTAATCCTAAAGAAAATGTAGATTAGCAGTTTCTGTACCTCTTTCAATGAGTGGCAAGAGTTGTTTCCAGATTAAACTTCTGCCCATGAAATAAATTGCTTTGTAGAACTTTCTGCATAAGTAGTGCTCAGGGGTGTAGCTGCAGGGCAGGGGGGCAAATGAAAGCATTGCTCCCCCAATAAGAATTTCACTCCTGGTGAATTTTTCTTTCAGTCCTCAAATTTCTATCATTTAGAGAGTGAGATCTTGAAAATGGTTTGCACCATTGGTTTGTGTCTATATGAAATATATAAGTGTTTTTTCATGAAATAGTATTTCTGAAACAATGCCATGCAAATCAGTAGTGTGTGTTTATGTGGGCAATGGGTCTTGGCAAGTGTGAAAATCTACCTGTGTCATATTAGCTGTGTTTCTTGGAATCCTTTTGACGTTTTCTTTCGTTCTTAATGCTGGATCATGTTGTAAGACTATTCTTTCCCAACTGAAAACTGTGTGGGTACTTTTATGTGCAGTTTTTAAAAAACGTGTTCATTTTTTTCTACCTGGTTTTCTAGCCTAAGCATTTTTGTGTGCAATTTTGAACTCACAGAAATGTGTTTGTTGCACACCTTTCAAATGTATGCATCTTTGTCAGTCATGCATACTTGTGAAATACATGCATGACTTGTGGGCATATTTTCCCTCTGAAATGCATCATCAGCCTTGGAAATGAATGGATTTCTGAGGCAAATTGTGCTCTACTCCTGCTGAGAGGTACAAAATGGATAAGGAGAAACGCAGACTGTGGCATAGACTGTTATAGTGCTATTATTCCACTTTCAACATCCTATGAAATCCTGCGGTATGCAGTTTAGGGAGGGGATTCCCCAGGATTCCATAGGATGCTGAAAGTGGAATAATAGCACTATAACAGTCTAGTGCAGAAATGGCCTGAGTGTCCCTTCTAAATAAAACAGATTCTCCTCTACTCCTGTATTTCTGTGAAAACTGACCCAACGACAAACTTCTTTTTCATTTGCATCTCTCTCTTTCTTTAGATTCATTTATAAAACATCTATTTTCGCAAGTAAGCAATGTAAAATATGCAGATTGTCACTCAGCCACTCAGTTTACTATTAAAAAAAAATAATACAGTCTTAACAAGATGATGTGAGTGTCATTTTACTATGTTGTAGTAATGATACTCCAGCATGCCTGTGATCTTCCTAGGAAATGACTGTGGTGCATGATGAATGTGAAATGTGAGTGATGTGCCACGACTACAAATGGGCCATTATCTATTGTGACAGTTATGTGACTCCAAAGATGTTGCCAAGCTCCAGAACTTTGATGTGGCTTTATTACCATAACTGTGACATTGCTTGGATGTCACAGGAAGACCTGTCATTATTTAGCCATTTATACATTTTTATAGGCCAAGTTTCACAGAAAATGTGAGGCTGATAGAGACATGCTTAAGATGTCCTAGGGGAAAACATTGGTGGAAAATTTGGATTCTGTAATATTCTAGACACTTGAAAATTGTTCTTTAAATTAGTGGGAAATTTGAGGTTTATTTTTAAAAATGATATTTTCACTTTTTGATGCAGTTAAGCACAGCTAGTTAAGAAGTGGAGTTTGCAACATTAAAGATTCAAGTCATTCCAAAAATGAATTCAAATTATGTTTCAAAAACTGTTACATTTTAAAGCTTATAACTTAGTTTCCAGTGTCACCTTAAGGCTGGTACACTTTATTGGGGCATAAGGTTTTCTTTGCATTTCACAAAGTAAGGATTGGCTCACAAAAATGCACGCCACAGTAAATATGTGAATCTTTAACCTTTATTCCAGCAGGACATTTTAGTTCTTCACTTCACATTTTGTGGCAGAATTCAGAGAGAATTAGACCTACAAAGCAGACATCGTCACGTCAAGAGTTGTTCACAGTGTTTCTGAATCTCAGCTGCCTGCTACGTGCATTTTTTTCCTAGTGGACAAAAAGCAACTGGAATAATTTTTTCCCCCAAAGTCTTATTGCATGTGATGTATTGGGGAAAAAAATAGTCCATCACTATTTTGAAGCTGAAAGATGATGTAGAGAAATTGCAATGAGTGCTTAGATGAGAAATGACTCTTCCCTATGCTCAAAGGTATGAGGGCAGGAGGTACACACTCACTTGATCCTGCCCAGGAAGCAGCAAACACAGACACCCATGTTATAAAATCATAGAGTTGGAAGAGACCACAAAGACCATTGAATCCAACCCCCTGCCATATAGGCATCCACCATCAAAGCATTCCCAACAGATGGTCATCCTGCCTCTGTTTAAAAAACCTCTAAAGAAAGAGACTGCACTACACTCTAAGGCAGCATATTCCTCTGTTGAACTGCTCTTACCATCAGGAAGTTCTTCCTAATGTTTAGATGGAATCTCTTTTCCTGAAGTTTAGAGCCATTGCTCTGTGTCCTAGTCTCTGGAGCAGCTGAAAGCAGATTTGCTCCATCCTCCATATGACATCCCTTCAAATATTTAAACATAGCCATCATGTCATCTCTCTTCTCCAGGCTAAACATACACAGCTCCCTAAGCCACTGCTCATCAGCCATGGTTTCCTTCTACCATTTTGGTTGCCCTCCTCTGGACATGTTCCAGCTTGTCAATATTCTTCTTGAATAATGGTACTCAGAACTGGACACATTATTCGGGGGGGGGGGAGGTCCTGATCAAAGCATAATAGAGTTGTACTATTACTTCTCGTGACCTAGACACTGTTCTCCTATTGATGCAGCATAGAATTGCATTGGCTTTTTTAGCTGCTGCATCACACTGCTGACTTGTTTTCAACTTGTGGTCTACTAAGGCTCCTAGATCTTTTTCACATGTACTCTGGTGAAGCCAGTTGTCACCCATTTTATATCTGTGCATCTCATTTTTTCTGCCTGAGTCTATTACCTTATACTTTTCCCTGTTGAAACTTATTTTGTTAGTTTTGGCCCAGCTCTCTAATCTGTTAAGATCTTGTCCTCTGGGGTGTTAGCTACCCCTCCTAATTTGGTGTCATCTACAAACTTGATAAGAATTCCTTCTATTCCCTCATCCAAATTATTGATAAAGATGTTCAATAGCACTAGACTCAGGACAGAACCACTAGTTACTTCTGTCCAAGATGAAGAGATGCTGAGCAACCTTTGGTTTTGCTCAGTCAACCAGTTACAAATCCAATGGTTCTGAATGATGTTGTTGTGTGGCAACCCATCACAATTGTGGATTAAATCATTGTTAGATTTCTCCCAACAATGACACGTGACTGCGGAGTCTTCCTGCCTCCCTCCTGCACTTACCTGTTGTGTAGAATGGCAGGAAGTGCAATTGCTGCGCTGCCTCCCCCAGCGCAGCCTGGGAAACTGCCGGGCTGCGCTGTGGAGGGAAGGAGTGGAGCCATCATGCTTCCACCAGGCAGCTGGTGTGGAGGGGAGCACAGCAGAAGAGATTAGCTCCCGGAAGAGGCTTTCCCTGTGTCCCCATGCGATGGCTTCAGAACCAGGTAAGTTGTGGAAAGGGCCTAGGTTAGGATGAACCAAGAACCAAGAAGGTAGTTGTCAGCAATTCCAGAAGTCACACAGAAAGTCAGTAGTCCAAATAAACAAAGCCAACAAGGAGTAAAACAGAGTTGTAAATAGTAATTGTAAATAGTTGTAAACAGAGTTGAAAATAGTCCAAGGTCCAGGGAATAGAAAGTGCCAAAGAGTACAGACAGTCACCGAAATAGACAGTTGTAAGCAACAGAGCCTTCAGTAAACTGTTGGAGAATTTATAGCCAGGTATCTCAAGGCATTAGATGCTTTAATTAGTCAGCATCTCCTACTTAAGTCTTTGGGATGTAATTTCTCCTTATTCTTCCTACGCTTGGCAAATGGTTGCATTGTGTCTTCAAATTCCTGCTGAGGAATAGGGACCCCTTCTGCCTCAGCCCCCAGCACCTCTGATGCAGGAGTTATAAATTCCTGGCATTCTGACTGTGGCCATTTCCGCTCTATACTGTTAAAGTGCTATTATTCCACTTTCAACATCCTGGGGAATTCTGGGGTTTGTAGTTCACTGAGGCCAAAGAGCTCTCTGGCTGAGAATTCTAAAGGCCCCTTCCTAAACTACAAACTCCAGGATTCCATAGGATGTTGAACGTGGAATAATAGCACTATAACAGTGTAGGGTGGAAATAACCTGTGTCTGAAACCTGATTCCAGAGGGTGAATTATGATGCTATCACTGGATGTAAGAATGTCTTCAAAGACTGTGCTGCCAGCGTAGCTATCCTGGAAGAAGATGTCACTGTTGTGCATCTGGTTATCAGAACATACCTGCCAGTCTATTGCTACCCTCCCCACTAGCCACCACATGGTCATATTGGGGTACATAGGGAAATAGTGAATCTTTGGGGCTGGGAGAAAAGAGGTGTGATGCTGTGTGTCTTTGATGAAGGATTTCTGGGTTGGGGCTTCTTGTTGGGGCTGGCTCTGGGTTTTCTTTGTCAGGGGTTCCTGACCCTCAACAAACCCTTTGTTGCTCCCTAGTGTTACCCTGATTCCTGGGGGTCCCGGGAGGGACACCTAAATGCGCTCTCAATTTTATAAGTGGGGAAATTAGCCAAGAGCACTGCCTAGCAATACGAGAGGCAGGGTAACGTAGCGAGATCTTGAACCCTATGTTTACGGGGTCAGGCAAAGTCAAGGAGCACACAGAGGTTGAAATAATAAATGTTGTTTTATTAAAACACAATCAAACAGTGTATGCCGCACACTGACACAGATAACTAAGGAAATAAAGGTTGGAGTGGGATAGAGGGATTTTTAGAGGAGTTGTTAGTTTGGGTGATACCTCACCTGTCCTGAAGCCCGGTTGGAAGCAGAGAAGCTGGGGAGCGTGGATCTCAGCACGTGGAGCTGAGGGGAAAGCGACAGCAAGGCGGGATGGAAGCCAAGAGCGATCCAAGGAAGCGCTCAAAGTCAGGGGTTTTTATAAGGAGAATTGTGACCGCAGGCTAGTTTGGACTTGGGGAAAACAATGGATTTGGGGCTGGAGACAAAGCCTCCGAAAGGTCAGAATTTGAATGATTGAATTATCGCCAAATTGTCAATAGGGTAGCCAGTATGCAAACGCAGAGTACTCGAGCATTGTATAGTCAGATCATCAAGCTGCCGGCGCAGGGCAGAGGATCTTTTGAAAGTTGCGTGCATACCTAATGGAGGTACTTGCCTTGAGGTCTCCTGAAGCTGCGAGTCGGCTATTTCTGACCTGCCTGTATTGTGTTGGAATATTACAGCGATTATCGACTGAGCCTGTATGCGTGCTTGTCCGGGGGCCTCGCAAGCATGTGGAGGGGAATGAGTATGTGAGGCCGAATTATTGATATCAAGAGATATCTTTATATCCCACAAGCTCGGGCTAGCCAGGGCAGTAACACTAGTCAAGTATTGTGAGCCTTCTAGCATCAAATGGTATCTGCACTTCTGCCAATATCTCCTTTGCAATGATGTTGTGGTTATTATTACCCCATACTATTGCCTGGTGTATTCTTTCTGGCAGGTTATCTGGGTAACCTATTGCAGTGAACTGATCTGGAATGTTAATTCCAATTCTACTAAAAATTTGATTAGTTGGGCTATTTTTTAAAATCATTCTTTAAAATAATTACTATTCAATTATATTTGGTTAAAGTTATATCTTGTAGTCTGATTTCGTAAGTGTTTAATTTATCTATAATATTTCTACTGTGCCTTTCAAACACATATCCCCCAAGAACATCCAAGTGTCTAAGAGGCACCTAAGAGGTAGTTTAAAGGCACAGAATTGTATTATGGAATAAGCTTACATAGACCAGAGCTCATTGTCTCAAATGTCTGGAGTGATAGATTAGCAGATGTTAGTGAGAGGGAGGGAATGTATACAGTGAAGTCAGAAGGAACTGAAATGCAAGAAGTAGAGACTGTGGTAGTTATCTTAATAGCTGCCATTCACAAAACAGTTGTGTCATAATATGAAATCATTCCATCAATGAGCTAATTAAGACATGTAGTATGATTTTTTAAAAATCTGCAGCATTGTCCCTGTTTTTTAAATATTTATTTTTGTTTTATTATTTGCAGACTACACATCATTTGTTTACAACAAGTGCCATTGTCCTTGCTCAAATCACAGGAAATAAAACTGAATGACTGTCCATCAGTGACCTTAGGGTGGCCATTCCTGAACAAAGGAGCTGTAGAGAGACATTCCATCTTGAAATCACTGGGTAATGTTTATCAAAAGATTGAGTACTATTTCCTATGGTTGAAACAAGGACAATGTGTTCTACTTCTCATACTGCATGTGTTAAACAGTTCACCAATGTGATGAGTTCAGTCATCTAAGGCTGCCAGATTGGAAGCCAGATTGAAATCAGTCTAGAGAACTGAGGTTTTTCCTGCAGGAGTGTATAGGATTTGGAAGCCACTATCTGTGTGAGTACCTTGCTCCAAAAGGGCAGGCTACAGTTGGCCAATAATTAGCAAAACCACCAGAGCTCAAGAAGGAGGTCTTCAAGGATGATCTCTCCACCATTTGTTCCAAAGCTGCCAAGGCTACTCCCTTCCCCTGCCCTTGTCCTGTACCTAATGATTCTTTCTCCCATGGCTGATGTAATTATGGGCAAAGGTCAAAGCATACAAATATTCTGCTGCAAGGAAGTACTCCTCCCCTCCGGTCATTGTGACAGCGTTTCTCAAATTGCAACAACAGAATCTGTTCAGACAAACAGAAAAGAGGCTTCCCAAGAACCGGAAACCATGTGAGTACAAATCCAAAACTCAGGTCAACCAAGTTCTAACCAATCTAAGGGATTTTATATTCTAAATGCTTTGTTCTAGTATGGAGGCTTCAGATACTTCATCTTGTGCAGCCTGTAGAAGAAAATTCAAACCATTCAGAACAGCTACACTAGGCAGTATTGTGCAGATGTTATGATGACCGGAAAGACCTCTCCTGGTAGCTATCACTGATCCCAGAGTAGGTTGTGGAATGTGCTCTGTTCAGTTATGCTCACTTTGGATGTCTAAGCCAGCATTCTTCTGATGTCCTTATTCCCAATTCTCCAGTAAAATAATGGGACGATGGGTGTCTAATCCATGGGAGATGATAGCTAGTGCAATAATGTCACCTGCGTGGGTTATCTCTGTATCATGGAGAATAGCCAATTGGGTCAACCATGTCATCACAAAACTCCACAGGGCCTCCAGGAAAAACTCTAGCTCCATCCTAATTAGTCCCCACTCCTGCAGAAACCAAGACTTGTTATCTTAACCAGAGCCTGAGAATGTTTAGTATATAGGAATACAAGTTCCTGAATCCCCATGCTGGCCTGCAGATTGGGGGATGCTGAGAGTTATAATCCCAAAAGTTTACTTTTCTCACACTAATCTTAACAAAGGACATACTGGTGGAGATAATCACAAAATTAAACATAATAGGTTGCATTCTCTATCAGCTACTTAGTTAAGCATACCCCTTCTGTCCTGACCCTCACCAAACCTGACAGAAATGTCATTCACCCATGTTCCAACAGCCAGCAGAATGGCAATCCCTATCTACTTGATTCCCAGTAAAGTAGTTGGGGTGGGAGTTATGATCATGGCAATAGTGTCAAAATTGTGACAAAGTAGCAATCATGACTATGGCCTTTCCACATGATGATGGAGTCCTGTCATGGGGATGCGAGAGGAGCTGGACTGCAATGACACTTCCACATAACATTGTTGCAGACCTGTCGTTCTCACATTGCCAGCTAGTGTGATTGCTGGCTATTATCATTGATGGAGTTTCTCCATCAATGACCCCCAGTCATGCGTTCCTTCTATCCTTCCTGGCTATGTGGAAGGACAGAAAGTGTGTTGGAGGTACTTCCTTCCCCAGAGAAGCATGGGAAAGGGCCCAAGTATGCTATGGAAGGCAAGTGAGTGTTGCTTGTGCTCCTTTCTGCAGGGAGCCAGTTGGATGCAGAGGGAAGCATTCACATTGCGCTCCTTTCCAAACAGTGGCACTGCTGGGATCATGACAGGAGAACAACGGGATCAGGAAAGGTGCAGAAATAGTCTATGAAACAGTTACAGATAGATACATTTTGGTAACTGTTCTGTATTCATGATTGCTACTTACGTCACAGTTTGAACACCTACTTTACTGGGTATCAGTTGTATGGAGAGAAAGAGGTCCATTCTGCCAGTGATTGGAAAACAGGTAAGTGACATTTCCATCAAATTTGTAGATGTTAGGCCAGGAGATATTTCTTAGCTAACTTAGGCCATTTCCACACGTTACCTTCCTTCATTGTGATCCTGGTGACCTAGCTGGCTGCCTGTGGAAGGGTAGTGCGAGCTACATGTGCCTTCCTTCCACAGTGCAGCTGCCCACTTCTTGTGCAGTGCTAGGGAAGGAAGTGCCTAAATCTTAGTTTCTTTCTTTCCATGTGGTTGCTGATGAAGGGAGCATCGCGTGATCGGGGACCATTACTGGATTTTTTTCCAGTAATGGAATATTCTACAATCGCAACTGGTGGAGCCACGTTGGCAGTGGAACTGTGATGATGTCATGTGAAAACACAACTTGTGGACTGGCAGCAATGCGTCTCCATTGCAGGACAGCAACGTTGTGCAGACATGGCCTTAGTCTTAGACTTAGTTACTTAGCCTTAGAGGTTTGATATTATGTTAGAGCAACAATAATAACTAATATCCAGGGACAAACCTAGTGGATGGTGGATTGCTCATTACACAGTGGTTTGCCTATGCGTGTGTTGAATTTTCCGTTATCCCTTTATGTCAGTGCATTCAGAGAGGCTTCCGTGAAGCTGGAGGACTGGGTGAACATACCTAGAGAAATGCTGACACAAGGCAACCTTTTTTAGTGTGGAGTTCTTCATCAGCATCACATCCCCAAAGAATTCCAGGTCACAAAATTTATATTCATATTATAGATGCTCTTTGGACAGAAAGTCATCCTCAAAATTTGGCCACAGAAAACTGCTGCAGAATACCTTTGTTCTCTTTTAATTGGGGAAAATTGAGCATGTATTGTTAATTTTTAATTGATTCATTAAAACCGTTCTTCCCCTTCTGGTATTTCCGTGAAGCAGTAATGGAAAAGAGAGGGCAGGGAATCAGATGAGAGTCTGTTGTTGCAAAGCTCAGTGACATGATCTGTTTCCTGATTTGTTCAAATTACCACCTCCCTTGAAACTAGACTACCTGAAAGACGTTCTCTACAAAAATGACCTACCAACAGAATTGCAAACTAAGTATTCTGTTTGTTTCACTTTGCCTACTATTACAGTACCCATGGGCACTCTGCATAATTCAACTAGCCAAAGAAAGGGGGAATAAAACCCCCATTTCTGTCCAAACTCCTGAAAGTAGCTATAGAGCTCTTCTAAATGAGTGTTATAAGAGCCAAGGAAGGATACTAATTGCCAAGTGAAATTCCAGGCCCTGCCATTTATAGAAAATTGGAACAATGGAATGCTCCTGTTTCTTTTCTTTTTTGCAATACTTTCTAAAGCTAAGTTACAGTTTGGCTCAGACCCATATCTGGCAAGAGTTAGTTCCAGAGGCTGGAGCTGAGAATGACCTGCCCTTGCATTCCCACGAGCTCCTCCCTTGGGTCAGATACATGCTGACCTCAACAATTGTGGAAAGAAAAATAAACTGTAAAAAGGAGAAGCAAAGAACTTAGTTGCAGATGGGCTCATCATCCTCCAGGAACAGCTATCCTTAACAGAAAGCCTTATAAAATCATTGGTTTTTAGTACTCTGATTTGCTGAAATCAGTGGCATAAGGTTAAGATTTCCCATTGACACAGGCATGTTTTTGTTTTTTAAATTATTTTAGAAATATACAAAAATAATTTTCTCCACATGATTATGCATTAGCAATATATTAACAAGGCTTTTAAAAAAGTTTTCCCACACAGTTCTCTCCTTAAAGGTTCAAATGAGGAATGGTCTGTACAGTGTATAAATAAAATACAGAATTTGCAAAGCAAATGACCAAAAGGATTATCCTTGGCATTTATTCAATAGACATTATCTATTAATAGAAAGACAAAGGTGGAAGAACAAATGATCCTGATTCATGAACAACTGGGATCTCCTCTCCTAAATAGCCCAAAGATCCTATCTAATCTTGGAAGCTAAGCAGAGTTAACCCTGCTCAGTCCTGGTTAGTGGATGGGAGACTGCCAATGAATACCAGGTACTGTAGGCTGTATTTCAGAAGAAGGGACTGGTAAAACTGTCTCTGATTACTCCTTGTCTAAGACAACTCTATGAGATGCATTGGGTTGCCATGAGTTGACAGGCCACTTGAAGGCATGTACATACATACACCCTAATTCTAATGGAGCAATTTCCACTTATCTTCTTGTGCTCAGGTCTGTTTATCAGGTCTGCAGCAACAGCAGCATTACTGCTTTGAGGGTTCCTTTTCATGTGACGAAATATCACAGCACATGAGGTGATATTGTGTTGAGATGGCAACATTCTTGGCTTTGTAGGAGTTTCCAAATCCTACTGAGATCTCATTATTGTGTATAACTTAGGATTTCACGCCTGCCATGACCACCAGAGGGCTGTCCAAAAGTGTTTTGGGTTTCAGAGATGTCTCGGATTATGGTCTGTATTCTTTATTTGCTACTTAGTTGAGTATACTTAACTAAGTAACATCTTCTGGCCCAACCTTTCCAAACTTGACCAAAACATCACCTAGACATCATTCCAACACATGCTGTAGAAATACAGGCTGTCAAGATCCACTCAATTAATAATTGAGTTCTAATTATGTATTTCACCATTATTTTAATCCTTTCAATTGTTTAATTATGTTTTAACTTTTGTATTTTATGAGTTTTTAACTATATCATTTGTAAGCTGCTTTGAGTCCTAACCCAGGAGTAAAGTGGGGTACAAATAAAGATGATGATGTTGTTGAGGAGGAGGAGGAGGAGCAGGAGGAGGAGGATTATTAACACAGCCATTCTCAAGGCTTAAGATCAGAGAGGATACTTATATTTGAAATGGTGAACAAAACTGGAAATATGGAGCAGTTACAAGCCTGACTAAACTTCTCCTGAATTTGGAGGGTCATCTCGTAAATTATAGCACTACTACTGCTTGCCACAGAGGATCTCCATGCCACTATTCTCTGCCCCTTTCCTAGAACTTACCTTCACAAAATGTGACAATATCAGGAGCAGCTGCTATGGAACGACTCCACTAGTGCTCAAGTCTCACTTTCAAAGCCTAAGGCACTGGTACCGAGCACGTTTTGATTACTACTGAGGAAAAGAGGACATTTCGGATCCTCTTAATGGTCTAATCTGGGCATCACAAAGATCTCTTATTTCCTAGTCTCCTCATCAGAAAGTCTCCATATCAGTCCTTCCTGCTGGTACCCTTCGCTTACCATGATATGTTATGAGAAAGCAGGGAAAGCAGGAAAGGATCAACAGGGAGGGTTTGGACAAAACTTCCCAGGGCTTGTTCTCTTCAAAATTTCCAGTAGTTTTAAAAATAATCTCAGAAAGACTTGTGTTCTTCCCGAAACCAATTCCAAGATGAGCCAAGGGAGCTCTTCCATCATTAGTGCAGACATGCAGGAATGGCACCTAAATTACACTTTATTCTAAGACCATTCTGCATGATGGCATCAAAATGCAATATCTGCGGATATTTCCAGAGTTGAAATACGCTGTTCTAGCAACACTTGAGGATAGGCCAGCTACTGGATGGTGATAATGTTGTGTGGAATCGAGTCCCCTGAAATTGACTACAACTCGCAGGTATCGTGTTTTAGCGGCACCATGCAGAAATGGCCTAAGAAGCAAATGGCAAAATTGCCAAATGCAGCTATGGAGATATATACTGTAACAAATGAATGTACCTTCTTTTCAGGAAGTGGATGTTCAGATGGCATGTTTCAACTAAAAATGAACATTGGGTTACAATGGTTGTTGCCAGCCAGAGAAACCTGTGAGGTTCTCATGAGGAGTTCTTTAACCAATTATCCACATTTTGGAAGGTAGCAAGCTGTCTGAAGTTGCTCCTAAGGAGCAGGAGAGCATGGCAAAATGGTCTGAGACTATTTGAGAATCAAATTTCTTGGTTTGGATTCAGCTTATGCATTGTGGTCCAAATCAATTTTGAGTCTGTGCTGGGAGGGGCAGAGGAGAGGAAGGACTGTCACTGACTTAAATATATTCATCCTAAGAGCTTTCAATAAACACATCTTTCAAAATCTTAGTTTGATATGACCATGGTGATGTGTGTAGGTGTGTGTAATGTTGTTTTCCTCTTGCATATACTCTTATCCTATTTAAATTTCACATCCTTTCTCCTGGGTGCTGCTCTTTTATCATCTTTCTAAGGTCAATTTTGCTCCAGCGAATCAGATGCCTGTATTGTTTCTTACTCCATCATGTAGGATCAGACAACAATTCTGGAATCAGAATGTGCTTTTCGGTTATCTTGCTGATTTTGATGGATTGTCATCCATGAGTTTGACTTTGCAGGGTTGAAAACATAGCATTAAAATGTTGTTGGTGTTTTTTTGTGTTTTTTTTAAGCAGTTAACTAAACAAACATGCCAGGAAAGTTAGACAGAAAGGTCATTGGAACAGTGTAGAATGAAGAAAGTTGTTTTTGATATTGTTTTGTAGCCATTTTTCCCCCAGACAGTTGAATGGCATATCATTCCCATGGTTAGCAATTTATAGGGCTAGGAATTATTTAATCAGGGGATGCATATAGTTTATATGACAATCATGTGGATGAAAATTCTGAATGGGAGAAATCATTCACACACAGAATGACACATATTATATACCATGTTTATTTGGAGATAATGTAACTTCAATCTGGCAGGCAGTGTCATCCATAGATTTCTTATTCTTTACCTCATTTTAAGCAATATACGTGTTTAGTATGTGTTGACAATAATTTAGGGCATATTGAACAAGTAACTGCAAAACAAAAGATTTCAAAGCTTTGACAATCACTCCTTGTTACAAGTTATGCAGTTTTTCAGAAGGATGGGCCATTTCTGCATTACACTGTTTTAGTGCTATTATTCCACTTTCAACATCCTCTGGAATCCTGGGGGGTTGCAGTTTAGGGAGGTGCATTTAGCATTCTCAGCCAGAGAGCTCTTTGGCCTCAGTAAACTACAAATCCCAGAATTCCACAGGATGTGGAAAGTGGAAAGTGTAGGGTAGAAATGGCCATGGTTGCCAATATGATGCTAAAATGTTAGGGCAATGAAACAACCTTTCCTTGTTAACTAGATCCTGGATCCAAGGAAAGACAAAGAGGTCCAGTAATAAAAATCAAGATGAAATGCAAAGGAAAGAGAAAAGCAAGACATCAACATCACAAGAAAAGAAAAGAAGAGAAATTTAGGAGTGAAGAGTGAAAAGTGAAACAGTGGCCATTTCTGCACTGTTATAGTGTTCTTGTTCCACTTTCAACATTCTGTCGAATTCTGGGCTTTATAGTTTACTGAGGCCAAAGAGCTCTCTGGCTGAGAATTCTAAATGCCCCTCCCTAAACTGCAAACCCCAGATTCCATAGTATGTTGAAAGTGGAACAATAGCACTATAACAGTGTAGTGCGGAAATGGCCAGTATCTCTGAGGCCTCCTCCACCAGCTCCGCCTTCCCGCCCGTTCCCCAAGATGAGTCTTCTTTGTCCTTCAAGTGTCATGTCTCTAGTATCTGGAACTGAGCAACACTTAGAGGATGGTTTGGCATCCAAGAAGGCACTGTGTAAACTTGAGGGAGGAAACATCAGCAGTCTCTGGTAGACCTTCCTCGTCTGAGAATTTAACTCTCTTCTACAACTCTCAGAAGCCAGTTCAGATACCCTAAAGGCACCAAGTCCCATCTGATCTTTGAAGCTAAGCAGAATCAGCCCTGGTTAGTACTTGGATGGGAGACAGCTTACAAATACCTAGGGCTGCAGGCTATATATTTCAGAGGAAGGAATCGGCAAAGCCACCTCTGGTTATTCCTTTCACAAGAAAACTATGTGAAATTCATGGTGTTGCTGTAAGCTGAGAGGAGACCTGAAGGCACACATGCATGCACAAACTCTGAGAAAGATTTTCCCATGGTTTTCTTTGTTCTCAGCTGTACAGGAGCATAAGGTTACCAAGAACCATTGCCTCTTTAAAAACTGCATCCAGTATGGGAGGATTCTCTGGACGTTTTAGTCCTGTCAACCTTCTTAGACCATGAATTCCTTCCAGTCCCCTCCTTCCATAAGGAAATAATTCAGCTTGCGACATCCTATTTGAAGTCCTGACAGTTCTTTGCATTATTGTGACTTTGCACAGTCTGATGCCTGCCTGGCCATCTGTGAGGGCTTATGCTATAGGCTGTTTCCCCTTGGCCAGGTTGGGTAATTGAGGGGCTATTTTTTTCCCCCTGGCACTGTTTTGGGGCTGCAGGAACTGCCAAAAGTACAAAAACAAACAAACAAACACCCTGTAAGTCTAACTACAGTTTTGAAAAGTATTTTTAAAAACCCCAACATTAAACAGTTCATTGGTTCCATGTGATTTGTTTAGAAGAAGAATTGCTTTCCTTGGAGGATTCCATGAGAGAAAATTCACCTTGGGTCTTACTTTGGGAGAAAAGTGGGATATGAATGCAGCACACAAACAAACAAACAAACTTTTCTTTGACCAAAAAAGTGGGAAGGGAGGTCCGGAGCATTTGGAACAATCAAAGGCCAAAATAACAGTCCTGGGGCTCACTGGCCTAGCCTGAAGAGTAGAGAAGGGGGGTTAAGTTCTGAAGGAGGAATGTGAGCACAGTCAAGAATCTGCTAGAAACAGAAGGGGGCCATTTCAGTCCAGTTTGCAGCCATTAGAGCTGCAGGTTGTAAGATGCAGAGTTGAGCAGCATTGCAAAGACTGCCTGACCCATCTCTAGCATCACTGAAGCAAAAATGTGCATAACTATTACAACAACCACATCCTCCTCCTTCATATGCATGGCACTTTTGAAGTATCATTGTTCTTCCTTTGTTTGTTCCATGAGGTTAGAATAGCAAGGCAAAGCTGCAACGCAGTTCTTTTCTAAAGGATGCTTGGATGAAGCAACTGCAGGTCATCATCTGCTCCAACTAAAGCTGACCCATAGTTCCTCTGCTGTTTTATTTTTACAATATGTCATCCCAAACAGTTGTTTTTTCTGGTCTCTGTAATATTCAGTCCCTGAGATCAGATCAATTTCCAAACAAAAGGATGATGTTTCCAATTGAATTCCTTGAATCTAAGATGGAAGAGTTTCCTTCTGCATTTGGTTGGCCCACCTAACCTGTTTGTTTAAAAAAGGCACTTGAAATGCAAATATGCATGTGCACAACTAGAACTGTGGAATGGTAAGGCTTTCTTAAGGCTAAGAACAGTGTATTCTGCTTTTGCCTCCCCCCAACTTCCTAGAGGAAATTTATTAAAATGAAAATAAACTCTTTTAGGAGCAATTGTTTCATAAAAGAAACATGAGTTTGTTCTGGCAAAGTTGTCTATGATTTATGTTTCACTCTGTAAACTTGGCCAGAGCATTTCCTTGTTCTTTCTGATTGGAGAAGGCAGTGGATGGGGTGGGCTGGGAAGCTACAGGGATGGCATCTGTTCTTGGAGCAACAGGATTATGTTTATTCATGACTGGTTTATGCAGGGAAAATGCATCAAAGAGTTTATTTGAATTTGTGATAAATTTATCTTGTAAAAAGAGAAAGTCTTTTCTTAATTGGGCCTTATAATAAAAATCCAATGATTGCACATGTAAATGAGAAATAATAAGAATTTAAAGAGCCTTCTTCCTTCCCCCTCCAAGGATCACTGGAGCATGCAGTGGAGGGACTTCTTCTTCTTCTTTTTATAATAACTGTTCCTTCTACTTGACTTCCTGTACAAACGTAGCACCCCTGTTTAACTACCCAGCGGCTTCCCATATATAGCCCCTCCATATACCTTTTCCTGAAAGCAGGAGATAGCTTTATGACTATAAAACTCAGTAACCTTCTTTCTTTGCTGACTTTCTTATGCTGAATGCGATTTTCCATCAGTTTAGTGAATGTCACTCAGTGAGTCAGGTTTCAGCCTCTTCCCCTTCCCCCTCCCATTAGCTTAGCAAGGAAGAAGGAGAATGTTTGAGGAAATTGACCCCAGTATCTTCTGAGACATTCTCTAGGTTATTTTTTTGTAAAGCTGCTTGGGTTTTCCTTATGGCTTGACCAAAAAGCCTATCAAAGGACACCCACAGGATTTGAGAAGAGACATGGCAATATTGCTAATGTCTACGTTGGTATAATATCAAGAGTATACTGCTTCACCATCCTTTTCCCCCACAATTTGGCTAGCATTCTGCATATTAGAAGTTTGGGCATTGCTTTCATCTTATCTGAATTCTCATATGAAATTTCACTTTCCAGTCTAGTGCTGCACTATTATTACAAAACTGGTGTGTATTAGAGGTGTAGAAAGTTACTTTTTAAATTCCTATGCATTAGGAGAGGACATTTTGTTCCAGAAATACATTTTGTCTCAGAGTCTACATATAAAAAAACATACAAAAGTGGGCATTCTGGCCCACTGAGAGCAGAGAGATGTGAAAAATTTCTCCCAGTTTTCAGCTACAAGTATACCTCAGTAAATGAAGCAGATGTGTTCCTTGGCATGACTTCTTTAAAATAAACTTGGTTACTATAGGCAGTAATAATATGGGAAGAATACAGATAATGTTATGGAACCTACAAAAACAAGAGTAGTTCAATATATTTCAGCATACTTTTTATTCAAAACTAAGGCGATTTCCACCCTACCCTATTATAGTGCTGTTATTCCACTTTCAACATCCCGTGGAATCCTGGGGTTTGCAGTTTACTGAGGCCATGGAGCTCTCTGGCTGAGAATTCTAAAGGCCCCTCCCTAAACTGCAGACCCTAGGATTCCACACGATGTTGAAAACAGAATAATAGCACTATAACAGTTCAGTGCAGAAATGGCCTGTGGTATAGCCATTCTTTCCACACACAGTTATTTTTAGAAAACAAAACAGCAAAATAAAGACCAAACACAATAGGACAAAAAAAAAATCTCAACAAATCTATTACTTTTTGCCACTGAGCCACTTTTTGCAAAATATTGCAACTCCCCCCCGTGGGGGAAAAAAAAAGCGCATAGTGTTTTTGGTAAACCATGATGCAGTGAATCTGAAGTGACATGTTCTAATTGTTCACAGATTGGACCCATTTGGAAAGGGATCTTGGACACTGGAATACTCATTGGGGTTAGGAAACATAAGAAGTATATATTGTAACCCTGTCTTGACCCTAGTCATGAAGACACTGGAATTTTCACTGGGGTCAGAAAATAGCCACATCTTATTCAATGCAAGATTGGTGAATGAGGTTTAAGAAGAACGGATATGCAGTTGGCCCGTCACTTTTTCCGGTATTAGGGGCACAAGACCCTTGTGAAAATGGAAAAAACTGCAAATAGCAGAAGTCCTCAAGCCATATTTAACACACACATGGTATCTGTACTGGTGGGGTGGCTGGGCCCGGCCATGCATGCATTCCCTTGCTTGCTCACTCACTCACATGGGTGGGAGGGGAGAAGGGGATGGGATGGGGGAGTGGGAGGATAGAGAAAAGGGACACTCATCCCATCTTCTTTTTCCTTCTTGTCTGTATGACTGAATGGGCAAAGGTATACACCCTCGCTCCCTCCCTCCCTCCCTCCTCCGTCCAATCTCCTCCCCTCTTTCTGCCTGCACAAGAGAGCGACTGAGTGAACACACACATATACTCTCCTTCCATCTCAGCCACTTCACCCAGGTGAATAATTATTATAGTCTCATCTGTGAATAATCAAATCTGCAAATATTTAACCCACAAATGTGGAGGGCCAACTTTAATGGCATGCTAAAGCCATCCGTAACTGAGCACTAACACGATGTTTCTCTAAGACCCAGAGCATCATCCTACCACTGCTGACTTACATATAATTTCAGCATGCTCTCAAGTTCATTCCTTCTTGCAAGTTGCTTTCCAAGATGTGAATAGAATAGGACTGCAGTGTAGGACAGTCTCATCTGGTATATATCAACATCCCAAGCCGCACAAAATGTTCCTTCATACTTGATTAGTTAATGGCCATTTCCACACTAGCCTGTTATGGAATCCTAGGGTTTGCAGTTTAGGAGGGGCCTTTGAGCAATCCTATTGTGGGTTTGCCATTGCCTTCATCTGAGGCTGAGAGTGTGTGATTTGACCAAGGTCATCCAGTGAGTTTGCATAGCCCAGTAGCGATTAGAACCCTGATCTCCTAGAATCTCAGTCCAACAGTCTAACCATTATACCATGAAGGTCAGATAACTTCAGTGGCAACAATACTATCCATCGATTACAGAAATGTGAACTGTTCAAATATGCGGATAGTAATGCAGCTTTAAATAACAATAGCAGCATGGAGAATCTGCAGCTGACGGTGCTGCAAGTCGCCCCCAAGGGCTGTCTGGAGTCCTGCCCTAACAAGAGTGACCCCAGGGGCCCAAGCCATAATATCTCTAAAAAATTTGGTGGGGGGAAGGAACAAAAATTGACCCAAATTGGTCTCTTTTTATACTTCCAGGGGCCTCCAGGAGCAGTGGATGTCTTTGAAACAACCTCTCAACAAATTTAATTTGTCGAAAATAGCAAAAACAAAACCCTTCTGTTTTCATTTTTGACTGAAGGAGTTGCCACCCTTGTGGTATGCGGTATAAATTAACCCTCTAACACCTTGGCAATTTCCATCCCCAAACTGTATGCTTAAAGTATTTGAGATTTCCACATCCATTTTGACCTTTCTTGTAACTCTTGCAAGAAGGAAGCATCAGGTGAAGTCAAAGCATCAAATATGACCTCCTACACTGTAGTCCTGTTTTAGGAGCTTAGAGCACAGCCGACTTTCTTTGATTGCTGACCAATTAAATAGCAAAGACAGAGGAACAGAGATCTTTTATTTGATTGTCAGGTATGGAAACCTGGGTTGAACATTGTTCAGGGAACCACCACTGTGAACGCAACTCTCCATTCCTCCTGATTTTTGACTTTTAACTCTTGTCCCTGCAGATAAAAATCAAAGCATTCCATTAAAAAAAAAATAGGAACTTTATATTTCTGAAGAACAGGAACATTTTTGTTTCTTTGGGCTTTTTGTTTAAAAGGAAGCAATTGCTTTCTTCATTGCTTTCATTTTTCCTTTTCCTTTTCTTTTCAGACTCTATCTTGGAATACTATGCCCAGTTCTGGGCATCACTATTCAAGACGGATATTGACAAACTGGGACATGTCCAGAGGAGTGTGACCAAAATGGCAAAAGTCCAGGTAAAAGTCCTGGAAACCTTGACCTATGAGGAGTGGCTCAGGGATCTGGGTATGTTTAGCCTGGAGAAGAGAAAGTAATGTGATAGCCATGTTTAAATATTTGAAAGTATGTTATATTGAAGATGGAGCAAGCCTGTTTTCTGCTGCTCACTAGACTAGGACATGGAACAATGTCTTCAAACAACAGGAAAAGAGATTCCACCTAAATGTTAGGAAGAACTTCCTGATGGTAAGAGAAGTTTGACCGTGAAATATACTGCCTTGGAATGTGGTGGAGTCTCCTTCTTTAGAAGTTTTTAAACGGAAGCTGAATGGCCATCTGTCGGGAATGGTTCGATTGTGTATTCCTGCTTGGTAGGGGGTTGGATTGGATGGTGCTTGTATTCTCCTCCAACTCTATGATTCTATGATCTGCCAATCATTCTTAGAACTGTGAAGCTGGAAGGTTTTGTGGAGATCATTGAGTCAAATCTTATGCTTAGTGCTGGCTGTGCATTGCCGTGTGCAGTTATAACATCTTTACAATTTTTGTTTTCCCATAACAATAGAAGTGTGAGCATGACATACTTCCATGCATTTACTGCTCTCATGAGGGGTAGTGGGGTCATGTCCACAGGCCCTTCCTTGGACACTGACGTGTTTACTGGCCACTGACCTCCATAGCAATATATGCAGAGTAGAGAAGAGATAGTCCAGCAGATGTCCAGTTGTATGTCTGTAACATTTTACATAAGCAGGTATTGTGTGTCACATACTGGGACATAGCTATTTGTGTCCATAGCTAAAGAATCTATTCTCACTGATGCTGAACATGCAACTGCTGGGATTACAACCAGCAGGCAGGCGGGGTTTGGGGAGTAGCAACAGAGGGCATGATCCTTCCCTATACATTCTGTGAACTTCTGAAGGACAATTCTGTTTATAGCAGCCTAGTCATCATTTTCTATGTCTAAATACCATATTTGCTGACCTATAGGATGCAACAGTGTATAAGATGCACCCTATTCATACACCAGCAAATACTATTTGCCAACGTATAAGACACACTGGTGTGTAAGATGCACCCTATTTTCAAACGGTATTTTTCAGAAAAAATCAGTGAGTCTTATATGCCAGCAAATACAGTAACTGTTTCTAAAGCAGGATGGTGTACAACTATGTAGCTGGCATTACATCTTCAAAATATATGTTTTAAATTCCTTTAAAAAGTAATTCTTCCCATGTGGAACATTTGTTGCTAATCCATGGTGGGTGGATGGGTAGGTGGAAGGAAGGAAGGAAGGAAGGAAGGAAGGAAGGAAGGAAGGAAGGAAGGAAGGAAGGAAGGAAGGAAGGAAGGGTGATAGCTCAGTTATCACACTTCTGTGTAACTGGCTTATTTTATATAAATTTAGGATATACATGTTACATGTCTAGAAATAAGTGAAATAAGTGAACTGAAGTAAAAATAACATAATATTGCATATCTTATACAGGAAAAACATATATGGTGCATGACTCACACTGATTCAGCTTCCTTTCTCCATGTTTTTAATGCATAGAGTGAAGGTGTTGGGTCACTGGTTTGCTCTGTTCCAGTGTGAGTGGCGACCAGGAGACACAGAAAGACTGGATTATAATGGATCAGCTAGTGAAAATGACCTAAGCTCCAGTGTTTGGGGAGACCCATGGAAGCACAGGACAGCAAAGAGGTGCTGGACAGTCAGGGCTGCAGCTACTGCAGTGTGCAACTGCTACCTGCCAGAGCCAAGGCTTGACTGCTTTGTGTTCTCTTTCTCTTCTGCCCCACTTTCCAGTCATCCAACTTGCTACACTTAAGAAAGCAATAGAAACAACCCATTATGTGAGGACGTACCCTTCATGAAGGAGAGATAAGAGAAAGAAGGATGGGGAAATCCCCCTACTTTTGGGGAAATGCTTGCCCTGTCTCTGCCACAGTCCCTGCCCAAGCTTTGCACTCCACAGAGCCAGTGTGCATGCATGTGCTGAAGTTGGGAAGCACTGCTGTTGCCATTTCCCCATCTTTGTTGCTCCACCACCTCTGCTTGGGTTCTGGGAGCCCGGGCCTGTTGAAGTCCGACCTCGAGAAAGAAAGTCCATGCAAGTCTGAGAGCAGTAGTGGGGAAAAGAGGGGAACAAACTGCTCCATAGACTCCACAGGAGAAATTGGAGGTGGGGTGCATGTGGCTGAAGCTTCTGTAAAATTCAAATCTTTTACCCTGCTATGAACTGGTTGGAATAAGTGTAAACGAATCTTTTTTTCCAGGCTTCAGTTAAAGGATTGAAATAATATACTTTACATTCAGCCTTAGTACTTGTGTCAGCCTATCTTACAAAAGTGTGTGCAACAAGAAAATCCACTGGTGAGCAGGCACTGGATTGTTGCAGGATCAAAAATCATCAGGTGAACATTATTAAGTGCACATTAGAACCTCAGAACTAGGGTGGTTCAAGCTTCTTTGGATTCTAATCCTGTGTATGTTTATGCAGAAATAAGCTCCTAGTTACTATACTGTTAAATATCACGTAATACATAATCTCCAACTGTCTTGATTTGGCAGATACAGTCTGGATTAGTCCTCTGCTATCCTACCTTTTCATCTGCTTTGAAAATGTCCCAGTATCCTTCTCCTCTCACCTTCCCCCTTTGTCCTTGCTGCAAACCGAGTTCAAAGTAAAACAGTACTTTGTACTCCATTAACTCAGCAAGGGAGAGAAGAGAGGAGGGTGTAGAATCTTGCTCTTGCTAGCAGGCTCAGGCAAAAGTAAACTTCTGCAGCCTCTTCTAGCTTGCGTGTTCTTCCTCGTTAATATCATTTGCTGTCGTGACTGTGCATTGATATTGCTTGGTCACGTTCCAGTTTTCATCTGTGAAATTTTGGATAGTTTGGTTATACTTCCATTATTATATTGTAGAATTTCCACTCATTCCAACTGTGTTACACTCATGATCTTAAAGTCACTTGCCTTAATGGTAAGATGAGACTTGTGTGGCCCTATGGATGTTCGACTGCAGCTCCCAGCATTTCTCACACTTGGCCATGCTGGCTGAGGCTGCTTGACGTTACATTCTGTCTAGGCCTGTGTACTTTTGGCAGCCTCAACTAGGGCAGACCAACCAAATTGTACATGCTGACTCCTCATTCAACCTTTGGTTTGGTACCATTGTAGTTTTGACTACTTTAGTGGGTTGTTACTCAAAAACTAAAACTCTGCCTAAGTTTGGCTTATTATTTGGCTTGTGCATTGCTATTATATGTATAGTAATTTTCTAAGAAAAATCAGTTTTGTGTAGTGGTTAGAACATTAGACTAGAGAGACCTGGGTTCTAGTCCTCACTGAGACGTTAATATCATTGGGTGATCTTAGTTCATTGTTCTCTCTCTCTCTCTCTACCTGACCTATGACCTACTTATAGAATGGTTATGATGATAAAATGAGGGCAGCCACGTACCTGATCTTGAGTTCATTGCTGCAAAAGCATGATGAATGAAACCAATCAAATGAAGAAAATAATAAAATACGACATTTAATACTGGAAGGGAGAGTGAGGAGAATTTTGAACTAAGGACATGCATGCCCTTTGATGGTGATAACTGCAGAAATAAGATTTGTGAACTGTATAGACTTGAGTGACTTAATGAATGAGTTTGCTGCTCATTTCTGAGGTCCTTTTTGCATGCCATTTCCCATGCGAAATGGCCACGGGAGCGCCGCGGGATAGCAAGGACGGTTCCGCATGACATTCTCATGATCGTGCGGCGCTCCCGTGGCAATCACAGATTATATCATTTTTGGCTCTTTGCCAAAAATGATCCATGATTGGGCATTCCTCCCATGTCCCTCCCGCACTTACCTGGTGTATGAAACCTCAGGAAGCGCAATGGCCACACTTCTTCCCCAGCGCAGCCTGGGAAAGTACCTGGCTATGCTGCGGAAGGAACGGTCGGAGCTATCACGCTTCCTTCTGTCCCTCACAGAGCTGGTGCGGAGGGAAGCACAGGGGACACAATTCCCTCCCGCAAGAGGCTGTGCGATGGCAGCAAGAACAGGTAAGGTGAGAAAAGGCCTCAGAAAAGAAACTCTATCACAAATTTTTGTTAGGCAACAGCCGTGGTAGCCTGAATGCCAAAACATATCCGTCTTTTTTATGAGTAGGCATGCAGAATATTTGTGTATCTGTGTGTGTGTATAAGATTTCTGTACTTTGGATTTTATGCCTTTGTCTAGTCATTTATATGATCCAGGCCAAAAGTCAGATAACAGGAAAAAGGACACTTATTATCACCTTAGGACTGCCTTGTCTCCTTTCCAGGAGAGGGTGGGCGGGAGGGAGGGAGGGAGAAACTTTGATGAAGTATATGCAAATTCCAAACAATTTTTATCTTTAAAATGCCCAGCTTTGCTGGCTATATGAAACTCAAAGCTAACTTAATGCCCTATATGGTTGTGGTAAATAACTTTGTAAACAGATTCATGAACTTGGAAAGACCTTGATTCCACATATATGAGGATGACCTGGGGTGGGGGGATGCTACAAGACATTTCAGTTTAATCGCATGCCAGCATCTCCTTGGTGTTTTTTTTTTTTTTCAGAATTTCTGCATTTGACCTATGACCAATTGCTCTCCTGTCCAATGTTTTTTTCTCCCAGGGTGGCAAGAAATACTACTCGGTATCAAACTAACGAAGGACTGTCACGTGCGTGATCAAGTGTTTATGGTGGATTAATTTGGCTTCTTTTGAGTTCTTTTACATTCCACCTGATTCAAGGGCACTGACCTCTGATCTTTCATCACCACAGTAGAAAATTTTGCTTCCTCCCTGTGTGGCTGCTGTCCCTTGAGCAACTGCAAAAGCATTGCCCCTACACATCAGGTAACTAAGTAGTGCTTTCATGGAATGCTTCCTCATTGTCTTCTCACAAGAGAGCATGTTGGAAACCACCAGCTCACCAAATTATTGTAGGTCAGAGGATCAGTCGCCTGTCTCAGTCCCCTGGGTGTTAAAAAGTGGTTTGGGATCCAATCATTATTCTGGAGCAGGTGTTGATAAGAATGTTTCTGTATTTCAGGATCTCTTGACCTTTCCTCAGGGCACACATAGCATGTCTTAATAATGAACAATGTCCGCACATCGGCACTAATTCAAACTTGAGTTCTCCCGGAGTTTGAAATATGGACGGAGAAAGTTGATGTAGATGGTCCTGAATTTTAATATAAGAAAAGTCACAGTGAAACAAAGTTAACTTTTAAAAATTCAGTGATAAATCACAAAATGGTCGTTATGATTCCCTGGATGTCTTAATTAAATGCATTTCTCTTTCCTAATTTGATGTGGCTCAGTGTCAAAGTAGAATTAGCACTGTCTCTCTTTCCTAATGCTTCAAGTTGAACCATTTGCTATGAGTCAGAAATCCTGGGCAGTGTGTTGGAGTTTGCTAATTGCCCAGTCCCTCCAAACAGGAATGAAGCCCAGAGTCTTGAGCTGGGTTAAATGGGCACAACTGGGTCAATACTATTAAGTGCCTGTTCTCAACAGCACATTTTGGCATCACAAATATACTGGAGAGATGTGGGGAATCAAAGGGATAAATGCCCATTCACTGAACAGGTAATCTATCTTACCAAGGCAGCCCAGCCTCTGTTGGCCTGTGGCGTACCCACCTGTTATGCCCAAGAGGAGGAGTAATACTAATCAGCTACATGGCTTATTTATGCTTCTTGTCCCAGGGGAAGCATGAAATAAACTAAAAAAGTTACCTTTTAGATACAATGCCTTCACTCTTCCTACTTTGCCTTCCAAACTGGTGACTCACTTTACTATGCTGCTACCTATTCTGGGGCAGCGTGAAGGTTTTTCTTCTCAGGTGACATTCTGACTTGGACCAAATTCTTATTTTGTTCCCAGAACCAGTCCTCATGCTGGCTAGTGTCTGGATGGAGTACTATTCTAAAGCCTTGCCTCTCTTTATAATTTTATTGACTGTTATTTTTTCAATATCTTAATGTTATCTCTCTGCTCAGCATGGTGTGTGATTACATTTTATCAGTAGGTGTCTGAACCAAGGCAATTTTGGACAAAGAAAAACCAAATTCTGCAAACAGAAGTATTGAAATGAGTGCCCAGAATGTATTACTCATTCTTTCTTTGCAAGAAGAAGCATCTTCGACTGATTGCAATACAATACTCCTGGAAACACAAAAGGGAATTTCCAAATCTGAAATATAGAATTATATCATGAATGTGCCTACCACGTTTTGTTTGCCTCTTTGTCTTGATCCTCTCTCAAAATAAAAGCAAAGCTCAGCCTGGTGAAAGTAGAATAAATGATGCAGGGAGGAGCTGTAGCCCATGATAGATACAGAAGTTGTATGGTTATGTGCAATGAATCCATTTTGCCCAGGACAGATGCATCCAGGGATGGATGGGATGGAAAGAATATTCAGATACTTGAGAGGAAACAAAACGACAGGACTTTCGAATATATGAAAACCCTAATGGGAATCCTCGTCAAGCTTCTTTCTTGTTTTTTCCCCAGTCTCTGAATAGACTTGAAGACTATTAACCCTCCACCAACCCAGACAAATATATTTCCTGGGCCCCCCTCCCACCACCCACAAGCCAGGAAGGCAGGAAGAGCTCAGTAATGAGCATTGTCATCATGGGCTGTGTGCCAATCCTGTCCTTCTCCCATCACCAGCCAGCACAATCGCAGAGTAAATCATTGACAGGATTTCCCCATCAATGACCCCTGATAGTGTGATGATCTGGAAGCACGATGGGGGTGCTTCCTGTCCCAGTGCAACATGGGAAAGAGCCCGGCTGCACTGCGGAAGGAAGAGGCATGTCCATCGCGCTCCCTTCCACAAGGAACTGGTCCGGTGTGGAGAGGAGCATTTCTCTTGTACTTCTTTCCCAGCAGAAGCACCGCCGGGATCGCGACTGGAAGACTACTGGACAAGGTAGGGTGAGAAAAGGGCCATAGACTGAAAACTGAAAAGTGATATTAATAGTCATAATCAAATACCTGGAGGGCTACCACATGGAAGATGGAGCAGGCTGGTTTTCTGTTGGTCTATTGTGTAGGACCTGAACCAAAGGATTCAAATTTTGAGAACAGAGTTTCTGCCAAAATATGAGGAAGAACTTCCCAATTGTAGGGGTGTCATGGGTGCTTACATCAAGATTCCTGCATTGGTGTGGTTCAATTAGTTCACTCTTGGGGATTTCTTCAATTCTATGATACTTTAAAACTGACATGCCTTAAAAATCAATTCTCTATGTAATATCCAGCTTTTAGCAATGCAAATCAATCTTATTACAAATTTTTTTCCACGGGAAGCTACCTGGGTTCACAGGCTAGCTGTTTGTTGCAGCCAACTTTATCTATATCCCACTTTTTCTCCCCAGACTGAGACAATATAATTAAAAAATGCAAAAGGTTTAAAAGGTAAAACAGTTAAAATCATATAATTCAAAATAAAAAGCAACTTCAAAACACTACAAATAGTTTTGAAAAATCAAAGTGAAGAGCTTTGGTCCTGAGAACAGAGTCAGGAAATTTATTTATTTATTAGGAAGGCTACTTATTTGTTAAATGGCCAAATGTTGCATTAATTCTTTCTTTCATAGCTTTCTTGGTATATTTTGGGACAGGAAAAAGGCAGGCCTCTAATTGTCTGTACTTTTAGAAGCTTATAAGTACTGAGGCAATCATACCCTTGGGAGATTGCCTATCCCTAATCTTAAATTACTTTTGAGATGTATAACTCTGTATACTACACATTCCTGTAAGATCTTCTCAGAGAATAACTAACCAGGTACATATGATAACATCATTAAACACTTTAGTGCCTCAGGGTTACAGACCATTGTGCATCCTGCAAAGAAGCACTTAGAGGCATTAGGCACAGGTGCCGTCACCTTACAGTCTGTTGTGATGAATATCCTGGGAGTGCAGAGAGCATTAACATGCACATGAATGGAAGTACATCAGCCAGAACTAGGCTCTCCACCCAGGATGAACCAGTAAGTCTCTGTGTGATGAACAGCTGAGATTCTTCATATTTCTTAATTTACTGTCCCTTCATAAAAGGAATGCATAAATGAGGAGTGCCATCTTTTGCTAGAGATCAGGCCTAAACCATTTTGCCCCATCAAGATGCTAAAGACATTACAGAGTGCCTGGTGGGTTTTTCTTTTTGCTTGTTTGTTGCTGATCCAGTGGGGTTTCATCTGTAAAGTGACTATACCTGGCAGGGAGGATGCATTTCCCTCCATGTATCACATGCATATATAGAGTTATGCATTGATCATCCTATGCAACTCTTCTGTTGAATGGCAAAATTGTGCAACAGAATGCATAACTGATGGAACCTCTGACAAAGAAGCTCCTTCTTATATAGTCTTTTTACACCTATCCAGCCTGCTTTTCTTCTTTGTCCTTGGTCTTGCTAGAACTGATTTAGCAGCATAGGTATTAAGGGGATGGACGAGGAGGGGAAAACACAGCAGCATTAAAATAAAAAAAAAATCTAGGAAATCATGGGACTCTACTCTAGTCAAGCCCCCTGTAGGTCTGTGTGCCTGCCTATAACATGCAAGGTAAACAGCAGCTACCTCCAGAATCCTTTCCTGAGCATACATTAACAGCAATGCAGAAAGAAAAGGCAAAACCTAAAACCTTGCCTCACCAGCTCCCCACCATGTGTTAAAAAAAAGCATAGCTTTAGTCACCAAAACAGAAATCATAATAAAAGTGGGGCTATAATAAGAAAGAAAAAAAAATCCCTGAATGTTTTATGGAAGAAGCTTTCATGTAGTCTCTAGACAGTTCAAAATGTTTTTGTCTACTTATGCAAGGCTTACACAACATGGTTGTTTTATCTCACATGTGCATATTGTTAGTTTTGAATAAAAGTTGTTGAAACATTTGAACTGTTCTCTCTCTTTCTCTCTCTCTTTGTTATAAGAACCTATCCCTATTCTTGCTGTGTTATTTCTGCTTCTGGTAGCAAATTTTATGTTAAAGAAGTAATGCCCAGGAACACATCTGCTTCATTAATTGAGGTTAATCTGTATGCAACTGAATGTGTAATTGAATGAACAACTGAAGAGTACCGCCACCAATTTCAGCAGAGGCAGATAGATATACATTGGCTGAGAATGCACACTCACATTCACAGTGGTACACCATGGCTGCACCTCCGTTTCTGCAAACTTGAATTGAATGTGTGTCTGTGGCACACTGGATAAAAAGGTCCATCTGCTCCTATAGGAGAACTTATGCACATCTAAAATACAAACAGAATTCTGCCAATATCTTCCAGCTTCAGACTAGACGGTGTATCTAGAGCCCTTCACTATAAAATGAAATGGTTGATAGGTGTGTGTGAATACAGTATATGGTCTCTTCTGCTAAATCCTACTTTCTTTGCTTTTGATTGATAGTGCTATGCCAGAAGTCTGCAACAGACAGGCAGCTTTCCTTCTTGCGGCCTGGGATGAAAGTGCAGAGCCATCTCTTCTTGCTTAGTGCCCTTGCTTGATGCGTAGATCAGATACTGTATGCTAAGTATGGCAATGACCCATGGATGCACCCTGTCACTGATCCAGCTGCTTGCCATGGCTGAGATTATCTTCTATGCCATCAAATCACTCCGGGACAACACAGGGTGTCTCACCTTCACATGTGGCATTTTAAAACAGGATTAAGCGGTCAGATTTGATGACACTTCACACAAGTACTGTACAGTTTGCAAACATACCATTCCCTCAATCAGATTAGCTGACAGTATGAACTCTCACCATGGAGCACTTTCTGATTTTGATATCTGGTCCGATAGTCTAAGCATGCAGGAAACAGGACTCCTTTCTAAATCTAAATGCCCCCTTTTCTTATTTCCCTTTTTCTTCAAAGGATTGGTTTCTTAGTGAAATACCCCTGTTCCCATCTGCTTTTTAAAAAGATTTGTGACTTACAATTTTGGTGGAAGGATTAAGTGGTACGACTGACAAAACTGGAGCATGTGTGCAACATCCCACAATGATCTCAGATGCTGATCTGCAAAGCAGAGACCCTTTTTTGACCTACAGACTGAACTGCAGGTTAGAAAGAATCTTGGAGGGCTGTATTCAAGTGATGAGCCAAGACCAAAGGGCCAAGGGGAGGCCACAGCAAAGCATTTATTTTATTGTTGTTGCTGTCATCACCTGTCCTGTTGGCTTTGACTTATGGTGGCTCTATGAAAGAGAAAGATCCAAGATCCCCAGTCATCTGTGCTCAGGTCTTGCAAACTCAGGTCTTTTATTGAATCAATTCACCAGTAAGTCAGTCTTCTTCTTTTGCTACTGCTTTCAACTGCTGCTGTTGTTGTTGTTGTGTGCCTTTAAGTTGTTTCTGACTTATGGCAACTCTAAGGCAAACCTATCATAGGGTTTTGGGGGTCTGAGAGAGTGTGACACATCCATGGTCACCCAGTGGACTTCCATGGCTGAGTAGAGAATCGAGTCTAATGTTCAAACCACTACACCATGCTGCCTCCAAGTATTATAATCCTTCCCAGTTAGTCATGTCATCCCACTGATGTGCCCAAAGTACAATAATATCAGTTTTGTCATTTTGGTTGCCAGGAAAAGTTTAGGTTTGATTTGCTCATTTTACTTATTTATTTTTCTGTTCAGTGGTCCACCATGGTATCTGCAAACTCTGTTCCACCACCACATTTCAAATGAGCTGATTGTCTTTCTGTCAGCTCTCTTCATCTTTAAGAACTTCTGACATATAGCACTTAGAAATAGTATGGCATGGATGATCCTGACTAGTATTTAATGATATTATCTTAGCTTGAGGATCTTATGTTTTTCATTCACAGCTACCTTTCCAAGTCTTAGTATTTTTCTGAGTTCTTGACTACAATTTCCATTTTTATTAATGACTGGGGCAAGGTATCATTCACTGTTTCAATATCTTCATCACCTACTTTAAAGTTATTTAAATAATCAGTGGTCATAATTTCTGACTCCTTAATATTTGACTCTAACCTGCTTTTGTACTTGGTTCCTTAACTTTCACCAGTAGTCATTCTAAGTCTTTGTTATTTTCTGTAATATGGGGTCAAGTATTATGGTGTCATCTGTATATCTTCAACCATTGATGTTCCTGACTGCTATTTTCACACCTCTTTCCTCTGATTCTGATCCCACTTTCTGTATGATACTTACGTCATCTTTTTGTTTTATCCTGATCATATAATGTCTTCCACTGTTGTTCACATAGCATCCTTACATTTGGCTTGAATTTTCTTTTAATTTCCCTTATATGGTGGAACAGGTCTTCTGTTCTACCATTTTGTTATCTTCTATTTCTTTGCATATACAATTATAACAGTTCTCTTTATCCCTACACACAAGTTGCTGAACAACTATTTGAAGGATTCTGACCCTGTTTATTTTGCTTCTTATCTACCCTTAACTGTTTGAAAAGTTTGATCAGTCACCCAGTGAAGCTGCTCTTTCTTTCTGGCTATAGATAGTATCTTTTTGCATTCTTTCCTGATAACGTCCCTGGTTTTGGTCCAGAGTTCTTTTGGTTCCCTGTCTATTAGCTTAGTATTCTTTGAATTCTACAGTACTTTTTCAGCTTTACTCTAATTTTTGAAATTAGCAGTTCATGATCTGTGTCACAATCAGCTTCTAGTCTTGTTTTTGCACAGAGAATGGAGCCTCTCCACATTCTGCTTCAAATTATGTAGCTGATTTGATGCCTGTATTGACCATGCAGTGATGTCCACATATACAGTAGTCTATTTGGTTGCCTGAAGAATGTGTTTGCAGTGAACAAACTGCTGGGATTAAACATTCTTTAAGTTGTTCTCCTGCCTCCTTTCTTGGTTCTAGGTCAAATTATCAAATTATCCTACAATGTTTGGTTCTCCACATGTCCTCTTTCCATGTGTGATCAATTTTTACCAGGACAGCAGCACAGAGTTTTTCAGTTTCTTCTTCTTCTGCCTATGGTGACAGCATACATTTGGATTATGGTAATACTGAGAGTAGTTTCCATGCAGTCTTATTGAAATTATTTGGTTAAATTTGGCATTATATCTCCAGATTAATTTTGCTACATCTTGTCTCATTATTAATGATAATCCATTGCTTTTTAGATTATAATTTTCAGAGTGAAACATCATGTAATTATCTGATTGGAAATGTCTGGTTATCATACCGTACCCTCTGGAGTTAGAAGATTCAGATACAGAGTCAGAATGCCAGGAATTTAAATTCATGATGATGGTGGTCTGTCTGAGTTGAAGGAGCTGGGGGCTCAGGAAGAGGGGTCCCTACTCCCCCACGGGAGGTGTCAAACACTGAGGATGTGATGCCATCATTTGCAGAGTGACAAAGAGTCTAGGAGAGATTATGCTGATCCCAGTGGCTGTTAAATAGGAGACACTGACAAAATAGGAACCTGGTGCCCTGAGACAGCTGCCTAAAGATCTCCCAGTAGCTCTCCGGCAGCTTGGTTGCTTACAACCATCTATCTTGGTGACTAGCCATATTCTTTGGTATTTCTGTTTTCTTGACTCTGGATTGGCTAGGATTTACAACTATGTGTTACTCCTTGTTGGGTCTGTATATTTGGACAACTGACTTGCTGTACAACTTCTGGACTGCCTGATGATTACTCTCTTGTTTCTTCCTTTATCCTGTTGGATACCCTGTGACTGACCTGGATTGGATTAACCACTCAACAGATCTTGCGTTCTAACCACCTGCTCTCTAGTACTCTAGCTGACTGGAGCATAGGACAGTTGTAGAAATATGAGCATCAGTCTGCTTGCATGGGAACTTAATTTAATGGTCCTGTGGTTACTGCAGTTTCTGTTGTTCCCTTTCTTGGGGATTGGAATGTATATTGAGCATTTCCATTTCTGTGGGCCATTGTCAGGGTCAGAGACCCAGGTGGCAAGACAGCTCTGGAGAAGGGAGTGGGAGAACTAGCAGAGTCCTGCTGGGAGGAGTCAAGAAAGTACTTACTCAAGGGAAGTCCATTTACCTAAGCCGGAGCGACAAGCAAAAGCCGTAGTCAGAGTTCCAAAAGCCAGGGGTCTGGAGCCAAGAGATCAATCCAAGGTATCAGGAGCCAGGTACTGGAAGCAAGGAACAGGCAAGGAGAGGGCTTGTAGAAAGTTTGCCACAAGCAAAGGAAAGCTTCCAGGCAGGCAGTTATATAGCCCAAGACACAGGTGTGGCTAGTCACTGCTTCTTTGAACTTAATCAAGGAAGCCTCCCTTTGCTCAGCTCTCTTGAGTCTCCGCCTTGTTTGTGGGCTGACTGACACAGGCTCCAAAGCATCTTCAGAATCAGATCCCTGTTGCTCTAAAGGAGCAGGCAGAGGAACCTCTGCGCCTGCTTGGTCCATGGCAGCAGGGGGAGCTCTTGAGCTGCAGGACTCATCTCCAGCCAGAGCCACAGGGACCAACAGCTGCTGCCGGTCATCTCCACCCTGAGCAACAGGGACCAACAGCTGCTGCTCGTCATCAGCAGCTCTGACAGGGGCTTCAGTTATCACAGCCGTTCTTTTGTTTTCCACATTTGCTGACAGACTTTATTCAGAACTAGAGTAGATTTTGTCCCTGTAGTTTGATATTGATATACAGTCTGTACCTGGTGATTTATTTTTCCCAAGCATTTTGAATGCAGTTTCCACTTCACTTTTTAAAATTGGAGGTTCGTCTTCAAATTGTTTTTCCTTGAATGAATCTGTCAGCCTTTCATCTCATTTATATAGTTCTTCTGTGTATTCTTTCCATCCTCTTCCTATTTCTACTTGATCATGTAATGCGTTCCCCTGCTATTTGTAGAGCATCATCAATCTTGTTTTAACATTCCCTTTGATTTCTTGGATCTTGTGGAAAAGAGCTCTGTTCTTCCTTGTTTGTTATTGTTATTTTCTGTTTCTCTGCATTGATTATTATAGTAGTTCTCTTCCTTCATTCAGGGTTCTGACTTTATTTCAGCCATCTTTTACTTTTGCTTCTCATCTGTCCTTAACTGCCTGAAGAGTTTCATCTGTCTTCCACTGAGGCTTCTTTTTCTTTTTAGCTGCAGATAATGTATTTTTGCATTCCTCCCAGACAATGCCCTTGCCTTCCATCCAGAGTTCTTCTGGCCCCCAGTCACAGAATCATAGAATCACAGAGCTGGAAGAGACCACAAGGAACACAGAGTCCAACCCCCTGTCATGCAAAAATATACCATCAAAGCATTCCTAACAGATGGCCATCCAAACTCTGTTTGAAAACCTCCAAAGATGGAGACTCCACCATACTCTGAGGAAGTGTATGCCACTGTCAAACTGCTCTTACCATCAGGAAGTTCTTCTTAATGTTTATATGGAATCTCTTTTTCTGAAGTTTCAAGACATTGCTTCATGTCCTAGGCCTTTTTCGCATGGCATTTCCGATATGAAAGGGCCCCTTGAGCATCGCGCAAATGTGAGGAGTGGTCCACACGACGCACTCACATTTGCACGACGCTCCAGGGCTTGACACTGACCGTGCACACATTTTTTCATTTTTGGCTTGAAGCTGAAAATGCTGTGCGGTCGCGCATCGCTACGGGGCTCCGCGTGCACTTACCTTGCGTGTGGAGCCTCGGGAGCCGGGCCAGTCATGCTTCCTGTCTCAGTGCAGCCTGGGAAGGTCCCAGGCTGCACTGTGAAAGGAAGAGGCGGGGCTCTCGCACGAGCAGGAAGCTCGTGAGGAGCCGAAGAAGAGGGGAAGTGAGAGCCTCCCTCCGGAGGCTGCTTGTGTGAGCACCGCACCCCAGCGCCGAAAATGGGTGAGTTGCGGAAAGGGTCCTAGTCTCTGGAGCAGGAGAAAACAAGCTTGGTCCATTCTCCCATCTCTTCAGATATTTAAACCTAGCTATCATGTCTCCTCTAACCTTCTCTTCTTCATGCTAAACTGACCTAGCTCCCTAAGTCACTCCTCATAGGGTGTGGTTTCCAGGTCTTCTACCATTTTGGTTGCGCTCCTCTGGACACACTTCAGCTTATCAATATCCTTCCTGAACTGTGGTGCCCTGAACACAATTCCAGGTAGGGTCAGATCAAAGTAGATCAAAGCAGAATATCAATTCCCTTGACTTAGACATTATGCTCCTATTGATACAACCCAGAATCGCACTGGCTTTTTAAGCTACCACATTATAAAATATATTTTTATATATTATGTATATAAAATAAATATAATATATAGAATATTATTATATATATTTTATATTATATGTATTTTATATTATATTTATTTTATAAACCATTTTGATCTCATTTGTAAGTCATGCTATTTTCCTTATATGTTTGCTTGGTTTTATTTTTTTTTTCCTGATTTATGACTGCATAGCAAAGAGACTGATTGGTCATTGTGCCTGACAAATATAAATATAAATACACATGCCCCCAGACACAAATGGATGACCTCTTTTTCTGTCCATTAGTTATTTCAGGTGGATTAATACACTACTTCCTTCATGATCAAAAGCAACCATCCAAAGGCGTTTTTGTCTTGTTCTGACATACAGTTTGCAAAGTATACCATTTGTCATTGAGATAAGGCATTGTAAAGGCCATTGGTGTTATACAATAAAAACTACTACGACAACATTGAGATAAGGCTCCAAAACCTGAACCTTTATTCTATGTACATATGATGTGACTTCATTTTCAGATTAAAATTAATTATTGCCAGCGTTGGTTTGGACTTCATGAATGCATCTCAGCTGATCTGCTGACGATATGAATGGCCCATCAAAGGAAAGACAACCACTGAAACAACTTCTATGCTTCCTCCTATCATAGCCCATCTATTTGCCCATTCAACCAATCTTGAATAGTTAATATATGTTTGCCAGGGGCAAGGGGAACAGGTGCAAACAGGCAAAAAGAAAGAGACATGACTGTTCCCAGGAAACTGGCCGTACCTGGAATCAAAATCATGTCCTTCAAACATAAGCAGCATCTCCATGGCTTTCCATATTATTGTTCCATATGAAGAAAGCTTTCAGTTCTAGAATCAGAAAAGAACTATGTGAGCAGCAGAATACACCAGACCACTTACCTCAACTTGCCACAATTTTCAGAAACTACATTTCTACCTCCCTTGGTACCCTGAGCTAACACTTGGCTTCATTTATTATAATGCATTGCTTATCTACATATTGATTCTCTTATTTGTAATGTACTCTTGTTTCTTCACTGCCTTCACTGTAAATAATGCCTCTCCCAAGTAATGTCCCAACTCTGTGTTGCTGCTGCTGCTGCTAATCGCATTTGTTGTGATTGTTGTGAGTTGTCTTCTGACTTTTGCTATAAAAAGAAATCATTTTGGTATCTGTGAGCCAATTCATGCAACACTTATATAACACCATGCCCTCCAAACTGTCCCAGTTTGGCACGGAGAGTCCCAATTAATCCTCTATCACGCTTTTCAAGCTGTTTTTTTTAAAAGTCCCAGTTTCTTTTTTCTGTTCTCAATTTCCCCTTTTCTCCTCAGCTCACTTCATTTGCTGTGCTTGAGTTCAACGTGTAAAGGTAGTTTGCACTCAACTCAGCAGGGTTAAGAGGAGAGGAGAGGCAGAATCATGCCCTTCCTAGTAGACATAATGAGCAAAAGCAAACTGCCACAGCATCTCCCAGCTTGTGTGTTCTTCCTCTTTGATACCTTTTGCCATCTTGTTTACATTCTAATATTACTTGACCGTACATCTCCCAGTTTTCATCCTTAAAATGTTAGAGGGTATGTAATGCTACATCCACTTTAACTGCCATGGTAATGTTCTGTGGAATCCTGGGTCTTGTAATTTGGTGAGATACTGGAGTCCTCTGGCTGAGATTTCTAAATGCTTCTCCTTAAACTTCAAATCTCAAGATTCCATAGGATGGCATATGGAGCTATAATTGGATAGTGTGAATGCACCCTGTATGACTAAGAATTTACTATTACAGAGTGTGAAACTACTGCCTCAGTTAGCAGATATGGGAGGCCAGCAGTAGCGGCAGCTATATCTACTTCTGTCTCTTCCCCTCACATTGATGAGTAGAACAATGTGTGGTACAATACTAGAACTTTAAAGTGGGTGGCCAAGCTCTTACTGCTGAGGAATATTGTACCATTTCCAATAAGATAGTTATGTTGGGAAGCACATCTTCTAAGGACAAGAGAGTTCATAGAAACTGACCTTAAACACTACTAATATTAAAGTGTACCCCTTTGACCCAAATAGCAGCTCGATAGACAAAGTGAGAAGGGATCTTGCACTGAAAACCTTCATCACTGCTGGAACATATCAACCATCCTTCTTGTAAAGTATGTTAAGGCTGACTGAAACATTAAAGCTCACTGGAATGCTTAGGAGCTATGAGTAGACCTCTAAATACTGCAAGTTTTTAACCTGTGTCATCACGTGATCATCCAAGGACCAGCTATACTGGTTTCTCAGATACCAAGATCTTCATTTTGTCATCATTGAATCTTCAAACCATTGCCTCTGCAGTGGATGGAAACCTTATTCAGTGATAATTTAAGGCTAGATGCGGAGCCAGTGTGACAAAGTGATTAGAGCATTGGACCATGACTCTGGAGACCAGGCTCCAAATTCTCACTCAGCCGTGGAAACTCATTTGATGATCTTGGGCAAGTCACATGCTCTCAGCCTCAGAAAACCCCATGATTAGTTCATCTTAGGATCACCATGAGTCAGAAGTGACTTGAAAGCACACAAGTGTGGAACACAACAAAATCACTACGTTGTCAGCATAAACCAGAACAGTGCCTTCCCCCTGCCCACCCTGTCTGTCAGGGTCTGATAAGCAAATATTACATCGTTCAAATAGAATAGGAGAAAGAATACAGTCCTATCTTATTTCTCTAGTTCTTGTACAGAATAAGGCTGAGACCCTGTGTAAAACTCCAACTGTAAATCTCTACCAACATACTTGTGTGGAATCTGCACCGTGAAGGAAGAAGAACAGAGGTGGCCAGCCAAGTGGCAGCCCTAGGAAACATTACCTCTCTATTCCAGCAGCCAGCTGGTGGCCATTTTAGTTGAAGGCCATTGGTTATTCCTTCCACAGTCTTCTAAAATGCAGGTATATAGTATAACTTCCAGTTGCTGTTATGTTCCTTTAAAGCCAACTCTGACTTATGATGACCCTATCCTTGGGTTTTGTTTTGTTGTTTTTTTGCAAGATTTGTTCAGAGGAAGTTTGCCATTGCTTTCCTCTGGGCTGAGAGAGTGTGACTTGCCTAGCGTCACACTGTGTGTTTCTGTGACTGACCAGGGATTTGGAGTCCCAGTCCAACTCTGAAACCACTATTCTATGCTGGCTCTCAATTCCCATTTAAAGTAATTTTAAACCCCAGTGGAATGCCAGCCTCAATGAGCTGTACTACATTTAACTTGGAGAACACTGTTATCAGGTTGTTGTGTGCCTCCAAGTCATTTCCACCTTATGGAGACTCTAAAGTTAATCTGTCATGGAGCTTCTTGGCAATGTTCGTTCTGAGGCGGTTTGCCTTTGCCTTCCTTTGAGGCTGAGAGAATGTGACTTACCAAGGCCACCCGGTGGATTTCCATGGCTGAGAAGGGATTTGAACCCTGGTCTCTAGGGTCTTAGTCCAACACTTAGGTCTAACACTGAATTACACCATGCTGTTATCATACAGAGTCTTTATAAAGGAGAGCAATCTTTTATCAGATAGTACAGTTTCCAATTTCTGGTCCTTGGGATTAAGTCAGAAGCCCTCTTCAAATTCATGAACACTTCATAAAGTTTTCCCATCAAGGGCCTGGAGTATTTCTTGGCCATGTGATAAAGCACCATTAAGTGGTCTAAGGTTGAATTATTTTTTCTCTAGGCCCCCCTTATGAATAAGAGAAGTAAAGAACTGATAGAGGTACCAGGCAGTAATCTGCCACACTGGAAACACTAAAATTAGAGAATGCAAACTAATTCTATCATTGAGATCACTCCATTAAGAATTACCTAAGCTATAAAGCAGTTGGGTCATAGGGAAACCTGATAAATTTGAATGCTGGTGTTTTCCAGGAAAAATTCTATCCTCTCCAAGTATGGCTAATATTTGGAGTTTCATTTTTGAGGTGGAATTATTTGGCCAAATGTCCCCCAGAGGCCAGTGAACCCCCCATTTAGAACATCTCTTATAATCAGGTTGGCCCTAGGGAATCTTACAGGCAGGTCAAAAATACAATGTTCTACCTTAGACCATAATTACTTTGTAAAAGCTTTTAGTTTAAGAGGGGGAATATACACATTAATAAAGAAAACCCTGTCAGATTTAAATTGCAAATAAGTCCCTAGGGCATATGAAGCATAGCCTTCTAGTGGAGTTATTTTGATACTCTGTGAGGTTGAAATAAGATTTTCAAGGCCTTCATTGGAAAAAAGTATAGAGAAGGGTTGGGCAACTCTTACAGGTTGCAGGAGGCTCACTGACTTCCAGGAGACTTTTGGGGAATGTGCCCTACCTCCACATGCCAATATGTTTACACAGAAAAGTCTTTGTTCCCAAATGCGCTCTGACTACTATTGATTTGTGAAAATAATTTTGCCAGATTTCTGGGGAGAGACAGATCATTTTGGGGTCAGAAAATGCCTTTTTTAAAAACAGGAAATGAAATGAAGGGGAATGAAACGGAGGTCTAAAAATCCAGTCTTGGGGAACACTTGTGGCACATGGGCTACACTTTTCCCACAGAAGCTGCAAAGAACTTATGACTGTATGATTCCATACTATTGGAGCCACATAGTTAGTGAATCCATCCAGGTTGGAAATCAGTAACAGCGCAAGTTTCTTGTAATAGCAGAACATCAAAGAAGGGCAAATACTGCAAAAAGGATCTGTTTCTCTCCTCTTGAGATTCCAGGTCAAGATATTCTAGGAAACTGCATTCACTTCAGGAATTCACTGAAGCCTGAACCATTGATCTACAGGATCTAAAAGCTTGAGTACCTTCCTTGTTATTGAAGAAGTCAGCCTGATGTCAGTACCCGGAAAGATCCTGGAGGAGATCATTAAGCAGTCGGTTTCTAATCACTTAGAAAGCACTGCGGTAATCAGGAGAAGTCAACATGGATTTCTCAAAAATAAGTCATGCCAGACTAATCTTATCTCTTTTTATGATAGAGTTACTAGCTTGATAGATGAAGCGAATGCTGTGGATGTAGCATATCTTGATTTCAGTAAGGCCTTTGACAAAGTTCCCCGTTGACATTCTTGCAAAAAAGCTAGTAAAATGTGGGCTGGACAGGGCTACTGTCAGGTGGATCTGTAACTGGTTGACTGACCATTCCCAAAGGGTGCTCACCAATGGCTGCTTTTCATCCTGGAGGGAAGTGACTAGCAGGGTGCCCAGGGTTCTGTCCTGGGCCCAGTGCTGTTCAATATCTTCATCAATGACTTGGATGAAGGAATAGAGGGCATGCTCATCAAATTTGCAGATGACACCAAATTGGGAGGGGTTGCTAATATGCCAGAGGATAGGATCAAAATTCAAAATGACCTGGACAGATTGGAGAGCTGGGCCAAGGCTAACAAAATGAAATTCAACAGAGAGAAGTATAAGGTCCTACACTTAGGCAGAAAAAATGGAATGCAGAAATATAGGATGGGGGACACGTGGCTGGATGGCAGTACGTGTGAAAGGGATCTAGGAGTCTTAATAGACCACAAGCTGAACATGAATCAGCAGTGTGATGCGGCGGCCAAGAAAGCCAATGCAATTCTTGGCTGCATCGATAGGAGTATGGTGTCTAGATCGAGGGAGGTACTGGTACCACTCTACTCTGCTTTGGTTAGACCTCATCTTGAATACTGTGTCCAGTTCTGGGCACCCCAATTCAAGAAGGACATGGTCAAGCTGGAGCGGGTCCAGAGGAGGGCGACCAAAATGGTGAGGGGCCTGGAAGCCAAGCCCTATGAGGATAGACTTAGAGAGCTGGGTATGTTCAGTCTGCAGAAGAGAAGGTTAAGAGGGGACATGATAGCCATGTTTAAATATTTGAAGGGATGCCATGTAGAGGAAGGAGAGGGCTTGTTTTCTGCTGCTCCAGAGACCAGGACAAGGAGCAATGGATTCAAGCTGCAGGAAAGGAGATTCCACCTGAACCTCAGGAAGAACTTCCTGACAGTCAGGGCTGTCCGGCAGTGGAATATGCTGCCTTGGAGTGTAGTGGAGTCTCCTTCCTTGGAGGTTTTTAAGCAGAGGGTGGATGGCCATCTGTCGGGAGTGCTTTGAGGGTATTCCTGCATGGTAGGGGGTTGGACTGGATGTGGTCTCTTCCAACTCTACATTTCTATGATTCTATGATTCTATGATACTCCTATTATCACATGTTTTGGAATGTCCACGGCAGACCTAATTGTTGGATGCTGGGAGATTGCAGATAGGCCCACTTCCTGTGAGTCAAGAAATCTGACAATCCTTATCCAGTGAGGGTCTACAAAACTATTAGACTATAACAGTTTGTCAGAACTTGTATTTCAGGGACACATACCAGCTGCCAGAAAAACCAGATCAACCACTGGGTATGATAGAGAAGTACTAAAAGGGAATGTAGAAGATTACTGACCCTTCTGTTCACTAGATTCGTCATCATGATAAAAAAAGATTTTGGAATTATCTTGTTTGCATCTGACTTAAGTGATCTTTCCTCGTTAATTTCATGAGTATGGCAGTAAACTACTGTTGAAAATATAGTGAAGTTGGTTCATATAAATGCATGTCTTATCAAGTTTGTTCCTCTGGATTTCTGAAGAGCACTTCCTAAAACTTCTTATGGATGGTTCTTCTTGTGGTTCTGCATCAAAGGGCACCACCATCTTTTTTTTGGGAATCTAGACAATTTGACTGTTCAATGAGGTTGGTCCTCCATGTTAGAAGATCCCAATAAAATCCTTTGGAGCCCTGGTGGTGCAGTGGCAAGAAGCCCTGGTGGCACAGTGGTTAAATGCCAGTACTGCAGCCACCACATTGTGAGTTTGATCTTGCAGCGCTCCAGGCTGACTCAGCCTTCCATCCTTCTGTAGGTCGGTAAAATGAGTACCCAGCTTGTTGGGGGCAATTAGCTAACACATTGTAAACTGTTTGAGAAGTGGTTCACACTGACAAGCGATATAGAAATATAACTGGTATTGCTAATTGCTATTTGGGGCCATTAGGTGTTTAAGGACCATAGTCCTTAAAGACTTTGACTGGAAAAATACCACTGGCATCAAGAAGTCATTTCTTTCCTCAGGAGAGAGGGATATCAGCTTTGTTAAAGTGTGAAAAAAAAAGTCTCACACAGTCTTAAAAGGAAATACCAGTTCAATTGCTCACAGTTGGAACAGCTAATACTCAACTGCTGCTGAATATTATTAGAAGAGCCCCACAGCCACATAGAATCTCTAAATGGGGAAAAAAATATTTAAGAGCCCCTTAATGATATCAGATTGGTTCTTTAATACTGCCAATGCGATCCTTCTGGAACTGAGCAAGGTGACACTAGTGTGAGGTTAAATATAGGGAATGTTCTGGTCTACCTAGTTCACCATAACAGCAGACACTTGGTAGCATTCTGTTAGTGACATATGCATGCCTTAGTGTGGCTTATATATAAATATGTCTCTTTTTGTATGGGGTATATCCAAAATGTCCCTCCTGGTACTGTCAAGTGCTGTGAATGGCTTTTCTGAGGGAGAAGGCAATTGAGATAATGAAAATACACCTGCTCCATGCTCCCAGGGGAAAGAAAGGAAGAGGTACTTGATCTGTGAGTGCCTCCTCACTTCTTCCCATCTTCTGAGATTCCTTGCTGCTTCTTCATTGACTGAATTGCTTTTCCTCCCCATCAATAAGAAGTAGCAGGAGGGGCCTTTCACAGGACTTGACTATGGAAACTAACTTATTCAAATTTTCCCAGAAAATAATTGATTAATATATCAGTGTGCTCTAGCACCATTCAAACAGCTATTGCACTTTGTTCAGTTAGAAGTTTGAGAAGTAGTGGTGCTGCAAGAACACTGCCCACAACTATTTGTGTCATCGCTCCCATATGGGTAGTATTTATGGAGCTTGATCTGTCTCCATCCCTAGCTCATTTTCTAGGAAGGCAAACCTATTTCCTGTTGAAATTGAGTAAGCTGCTCCCTATAGTGATCAATTTTTCCCCCTTTGGCTTGAGTTAGGTTGAGTAGTTTGAGTCAAAAGTGTAACATAGTGTTTAAGTTAAAAGTGGTGCTATAAACTAAAAATTCAAGATAAAATAAAACAAAGATTATGCTGAGAAAACAATAAAAGCATCAGAATGAACAAAAACTTTGAAAGAAATTAAACAGGCTAGAAGCCAAGAAACAATGGAAAACACTGCTAAATTGTATTCGAAGTTCACAGAAATATACTCCCCAAGACCTCAAAACCCAACCTCTGGCTCCCCAAGGACGAAGATGTAAAATCCATAGACCTTATAAACTACAAATGGCACCCTAACAGAGATCTGTGGGATGCTAAGACTGTAGCATACTACGTGGTATTAATACAAACAGCACTTTAATAAAACAACTGATACATAAAAATGAAAACACACACACACATGAAATTAAAAACCCATTAGCAGTACCAAATGCCCAATATGGATAATAAAAAGGATGAATAAACTACAATATAATATAAAATGTAGAACAAAAGTGCATAGACACTTTGCTTTAGAACCCACTTTCTGCCATAGCCAAAGTCTATTGGGAATAATATTGAAGTTTCAGCATGGTCAGTCCTTCCCTTTAGAGGCAATGAAGGGGGCTGCCCTTTGGCAATATCAGTTGCTGCCTTGAGCACCCAGAGATAACTGGCTAGCCTATTCCTGTAATGCCCTCAGGTGGTACTAGGCACTGCTCCTAGGCAGATGCTCTAATAGTTAGGGTGGATGGCTTGCCCAACGTATTAACCTCCACTTATTGGTTTCTCCTCTGGTATATAAAACCTCCCACATCCTACAAGATACTCTTCACTGATGCAATTTCACCCTGGCCTTTCAGTAAACCATGAAGCAAAATTTCTTAGGACAATTGTAGTTCCTACTAAAAAATAGGTATTTAATGATGATACTGGCTTCAGTTTCAAGCTTGTCAAGAAGGACATTGACAACCTGGAATGTGTCCACTGGAGGGCAACCAACATGGTCAAAGATCTGGAAACAAACCCTAATGAAGAACAGCTTAGATAGCTGGAAATATTTTGCTTAGAGAAGGTAGAGAGGTAATATTACAGCTATCTTTAAATATCTGAATGGTGTCATGTGAAAGATGGGGAAGCTTGTTTTCTGCTGCTCCAGAGAAAAGAACACAAACTAATGGATTCGAATGACAAGAAAAGAGAGTCCACTGAAATATCAGGAAAAACTTCATGATTGTAAGAGCTGTTTGACAGTAGAATAGACTTCTTCAGAAGATGGTGGTCTCTCCTTCTTTGAAGGTATTTGAAGAGAAATTTTAATTGTCATCTTTTGGGGCTGCTTTAGTTTCAGATTGCTGCAAGGCAGGGAGTTGTGCTAGGTGGCTCTTGCAGTCCACTCGAACCCAATGATTTTATGAATTGGCAATATGAAGGGATGTGACAATTTCCTGGATTCTTCTATCAGGAAGGGAAGCTAATGCAAGGAAAATTAAATTAACTTGCATGCTTAAGAGTAAATTGCAACTAACCATGGACTTTGAATATGGTAAACAGATATGTACGCAGACATTCCTGTTCACACATTTTAATATACTGGTTACATATTTTTGGTATATACATAAAATATCTTTGACATATGCCTTAAAAGAACTTTTAATACTGAAGTGTTGATTTTTGTCAGCCAGGCAACTGATAGCATTTAAGAACTTACAGCTTTCATTACAAAAATAACCTAAGTGGCTTTAGTCCAAGTTGTCTTAAGGACCATGTTTTCCAATATGTCCCTATTGGAGATGCAAGATCTTCTATCAGTCTTGTCACCTTACCAGGCATGGGAGAAGGCTTTCTTGGTGGTTGCCTTCAGACTCTGGAACTCCTTCCCTAGGGAGACTAGGATGGATCCCTCGTTGTTGTCTTTCCACTGCCAAGTGAAATTTTTCTGCTCCAATTTTTAGAAACTGACTGCTAGGGCTTTTAATAGCATGTTGTTTTGCTGGTCTTAATGGATCTTACTATTTTTAATGACTTCATTTTGATTGGTTTTAATTCCTAAGGATAATTTATCTTCACTTTAATAGAATGTTTGGTATGTTTTTATTTATGACATTATAAGTTTTTAACTGTGCTTGTTTTAGCTTTTGTAAGCCACCTTGAGTCTCAGCATTGGGAGAAATGAGGTGTATAAATGAAGAAAGAAGGAGGAAGAAGAAGGAAAAGAAGAAGGAAGCAGCGGCAGCGGCAGTGGCAGTGGTGGCAGCACTATGCCCACAGCCACCATTGCCACTGCCCACTATGGTTAACCCACTGAGAACACACAGTAGAGGGAAGCATGGGCATGGATGTTGATCTCTAGAGGAAAGAACAGGAAGATCACTTTACCTCATGTCATTTGGCATGCATCAGCTCAAAGGTTGGAAAAGTTACTTTTTAGACTAAAACCTCCAGAATTCACCAACTCCCACAGCAAGGAATCATGCAAGCTTAGCTTGGGGATTCTGGGAATTGTAGTGACAGTGACTGTTTTCTTAGTTATGCATAACCTGCTGATTAACTCTTGGGTTCCCAAGTTCAGCAAACTCACCAATAACACAGAGTATTTTGTATCTATTTTTCACTCTTTATTGTATGTCTTTTCTGACAAATAGAGCTGCTTGTGTAATTGCTCGATGCTTACATATAGAGAGAAGCCATTTTGGCCAACTGCCGATGGTCAGAGAAATTCCACTGGGCCACCTTGTCAAAAATCCCCTTACTAAAAGGGCTCTGAAACATTCATTTGTTTTTTGCTTGGTCTCTTTTTAACCAGACAAAAACCAAATTTATTCTTATTCAAAGCATGCAGCTTTTTTTTTTAAGCGAAGCTTCCTACTGTCCTATCACATGCATCACATCATTTTGTAGGGTTACTACTTGGACACAATGTGGGAGCTGTGAAAATGATAATGATAATGAGCTCACAGTGTCTGCTATGTTAATCTTGACAATTTTGCCTTTGCAACAAGATAGCACTACCAGAGTACTTCCTCTATTCCCCAGACTATGTAGAGGAACACTTAGCATAATGCTTATTACAAGGAATACTTGGAAAATGTTAAATCTTTGCCAAGGCATTTGAAATGATCATAATAGTGGCTGAGATACATTTGTATAGCCTCAGTCCAACCAAAGCATCCCCAGGCACATTATAAACAGCAGTTCAGATCAAGAAACAGAGAAGATCACCATAATCAATCAGAAAGAGCAGAAAGAATTGAAATGGACAGGATGGTAGTATTTAAAGAATATAAGAAAAGCCTTGGTGGTTCAGTCCAAAGGCCTATATAATCCAGCATTCTGTTTCCAGCATGGCCAGATAAATGCCTATGGGAAGCCATAGCACAATAGCACCTTCCTACTCATCATCTGGTGGCCCTGGAGAGCTTCCAGGAAAGAAAGGAACAATTGTAGTTAAGGGGCACAAATATGGACCAGCTCCCCAGCACACTGGCTTCCTGCTGTTCCCCCACATCAGATTGCTTGAGGAGTAGGGATTTAGAATATTCTTCCGCATCAGACTGATAACTGCACTAAGTTGGAGCTGTCCAAGGTCCTTTACATACTACACTTTGTTGCCTATATAAGTTATCCTAATATCTGCAATTCACCAGTTCACTATAACAATACTGTTATAGTGCCATTATTCCATTTTCAACATGCTGTGGAATTCTGGCATTTATAATTTACTGAGGCCAAAATGCTCTCTGGCTGAGAATTCTAAACACCCCTCCCTAAACTGCATACCCCATGATTCCATAGGATGTTGAAAGTGGAATAATAGCACTGTAACAGTGTAGCGTGGAAATGACCACAGTCTTAGCAGCTCAATGACTTTTACTTCTCTGAAACAGTCGGATCAGTGCCATGGATTTTAACATGTGGGCCTGCTGCCAAGCTGGAACAGCACACATGTGACATCATGTTAACACAAAAGTAATCAAGACAAATCAGAGCCAACTCACAGCCTAGCTGGCAGGCTGAAAGCAGGGATGAAACACCTCTCATTCAGCAGGTGGTGAACTGCTCACCTTAAAGTTCAGCTCCCAATCACTATACCACTAGAAATTCTTGAGAAACTTTCTAAGGCTGAGCAGTGTTTTCAGAGTAAAACAGTAAAGGGGGATCAGAGGATCTTCTGATCAGGACCAGAAGATCCAACCACTGAGGACTCATTCACACTTAGCAATTATAATGCTGTGGTTCCACTCTAAATGCCACAGTTCCTACCTATGGAATCTTGAGATTTGCAGTTTGGGGAGGGGCATTTAGAATTCTCAGCCAGAGAGCTCTAGTGCTCCACCAAACTACCAGTCCCAAGATTCTGTATGAATGAACCCTGGTAGTTAAAGTGGAAAATTAGCCCTGTAACTGTGTAGTGTGAAAGTACTTCAGGATAGTCATGTATCTTAACCACCGGCTATGCATTGTCATATTAGATGTGGGTTATATAAGCAGTGAAGCAATCACATACCCTTTCAGTGCAAACTTAATTCTGCATGGATCCATTAAAATAATCATGCTAGTGTTATGGTGAAAACTAGGGTTGGGAAATATGTGACTCTCCAGATGTTGTTGAACTACAGCTTCCAGCATACCTCCCCATAGATTACGTTGGCTAGGGATGCTGGGATTGCTGTTCAGCAACATTTGGAAGACCACACAATTTCTTCTGGTTTAAATTGCCTACCAAGTAAAATGTCTCAGGGAGAAGGAAAACCAAGGGATTTAAAACTAAATAGTGTACTGAACTGAAACTAATTCATCAGTCTGTACTTTCAACATTTTCTTTTGTTGAGAACTGGGAAATTTCTTTGTGTTTTAAATTGTAAGAGGTAAATGTTCTGGCCACATGAAAAACACATCTGTCACCACCACCACCACCACCATCATATATAACATTATTCTTCACAATCAGACCTCGGTCGGAGGAGTAGTGGTGAAACCGCAATACGTACTTCTATTTTAGATAGAAGAACTATAGTTACTAATTTAAAGGTATAAATGCTAGCATACAGCCACTGCCAGATGTCTGCCCTGGAGTTGTCTGTCTTTAAGATGTGTGTATTTTAGAAAGGGACCAGAATTTGCTGATTTCCTGACTGAGATAGAATTTTGCATTTGTAACTGGTCAGGAATTTTTTGTAGGAAGAAAAACAACACTCCAAAAGTTGCTGCACATTTGGGTGAACTTTTTTTTGTTCTTGTTATGACATAAACTGTGAACTTTCTGAACTGCATAAGACTTCGAGAAACTTCATCTTTACAATAAAACATGCACTTTGTTTTGCTAGTACAGTAAACTCGGCAGCTTTTGTACAAAAAAGACCTCACACGCACTTACATTGTTCTTTTCCTACTAATTACATTGTAAAAGTACAGAAAATACAAAGCTGAATTCTACACTATATTCCATGGTAAAGGGTATATCTCATTTTTGAAGGAAAAGGTGGATGGATATTTCAAAAGGGATACACTTCACAATGGGTCATCATCTCAACTTCACAGAGTGATTGCCTGTGTTGTAGAGTTTTACCAGCTTCCTGTCAAAGCAGCACGTGTTAAAACTTTAGTCTCTCCCTCCCCCTCTCCCCCTCTGTGTGTTTGTGTTTGCTGCTGCATCTCAGTTGGTGTTTGTTTCATCTTTCCTGCATTTGGTTATGAAAGCTGTGTAGCTTTCAGGATATGCTGCACTGTTCTGAGAAGAAAGTGCACAGTTTGTGATAAACTGCATGGTTTTCTAGGTAAATTGTGCAGTTTTCATGGTATAGTTGTACAGTTCCCTACTGTTGTGGGAAGAAAAGTGAATCATTGTTCTCAACATCTGTAAGGATCAGGAAAATCAAGATTTACCATAACTATCATATTTGTTGATGTTGCCTCTTTAGTTTAGAATCGTCTCAGAATTCTTACTTGTGCTGCCACATTTCTGCAAGGTTTTCTCAAAGAAGTAATTCCCCCAAAGCCTGGAGCTGCATTGATCTGCTAAGCCAGTGAAGATTATAAATTGACAAGAGAGGATGAAATAATATAAATACCAAAAGACTATTTTAATAATTTCTTGCAATTAATTCCTGAATATTATTAAAATGCTTTCGTTCACACAGGTCTGTAAGTAAGTGGGTCCAAAAAATGCTGTGGCCAGGTTGTTGACTAGGGTAAGTTATATATCCTCCTTGCTGGCTCCACTGGCTGCTGATCCATTTCTGGACAGAATTCAAAAGGCTAGTTATGACCTTTAAAACCCTACATGGTTTGGACCCAGACTACCTGAAAGACTGTATCTGCCTAAGTGACCCTGCCTGAGTTTTAAGATCTTCAGAGGGGGGCTTTCTCTTAATTCCATCACCATCACAGGCCATTTCTGCTCTACACTGCTTTCCACTTTCAACATCCTGTGGAATTCTGGGATTTGTACTTTACCGAGGCCAAAGAGCTCTCTGGCTGAGAATTCTAAATGCCCCTCCCTAAACTACAAAACTCATGATTCCATAGGATGTTGAAAGTGGAATAATAGCACTATAACAATGTAGTGCAGAAATGGCCACCGGCATGTTTGGTGAGGACAAAGAAGAGAGTCTTCTTGGTGTCTGCTTCTAAGCTGTGGAACTCCCTTCCCTGGGAAGTCTGTTTGGTGTGGTTTTTAACTTGTTTCTAAATAGAATTCTGATTTAATTGTGTTTTAACTCCTGTATTCATCATTTGTTTAGGTGTATGATGTTTTTAAATGATTGTAAGCCACCATGAATACTTCACGGGGAGAAAGGTGGGGTATAAATTAATAAAAAAAATTGAGATGTATGTAGTAATAATGTTAGTTGTATATGAAAATTCCCACATGGATTTCCTGACCTCAACATATTAGTCAAGTACCTTTTGTATCTCAGCCCCATCTACTGAGTATGCCAGAGTGATGTACATTCAGCTTATCCCAATTTATCCTTACAATAACCCTGTGAGATGTGTTAGGTTGAGACAGTGAAACTTACCCAAGGCTACCAGATGAGCTTCCGGGCTGAAATAGGATTTGAAGGATTCTCTGATGTATATTTGATCCTCTAGCTACTTTTTCACTCTGCCTTTTGGGCTGGTCTGACCAAACCTGCTTCTAATTGCCACGTGAGTTTTTACTGTTCAAATTATTTTTAAAACTCCCAAGTCCGTTCTCAAATAAAATGGATGACTAGGTCAGAGTTAACCTGTTGTTAAATTTTTAAAACTCTCTTTAAAAGTACTGTTCATGATACTCCTATGCTATGGTACATCAGCTTCTCTTTGCTTCTAGTCCCCAAAAAGTCTGTTAAAAACAAAGAAAATGGAAAGAAAGGGTATGGCTGAAATTCTAAAACAACCTATAACAAGTTCTTATGAAATTAATGGGGAGTTCTGAGTATTCTGTCCTCAAGAATGCCACATCAGAATTGTAGGCATTAGAGGAATATTTACCCAACAATGCATATTTATTGAGGGCAATTTGTATGCTAAACACACCCACCAACATACATTGGCCTTAATAATCTTTCAAAGAATAAAGATTTCAGGCAAATAGAAGGTCTGCTGAAATAATAGGTATAGCACATAGCAGCTATTATCTTCAGAGCACTCCACTTACATGAGGGGAGGTAAAATGTGGTAAAGGACATGCTTTGAAGTCTCAATGACTGATTCTATAAATTGGTCAAGTAAAGGTGAGTGGCATTTATCATAATACAGCCTAATTTTCTGTCTAGATTGTCGCTAATTAATGACCTCTCCAACATTATAGATGAGAAAAAGGACAAAGTCTGTCTTAAGAGTGAAAATTCATTTAGTAAAGATAGAACCGAGTCTTCAAACTGCTTGTCTAGAGCTATATTTTTTTAATAGGCTCCAAGAGTTCAAGGATTAAAACTGCATTTAAAGTGAACGGGTGGAGCGATAGGAAAAAAGGGTAAGAACAAACATGGCCAATCCTATCGGCTCTAGTACTAGCAGAGGTTGCTAACTAATAGCCATTCCTATTGGAGAGTAATGGGAAAAATTCAGATTTAACATTCTGGAAGATAATCCAGCAATAATATGCTTATGAGGCGTGTGCTAAAGATTGTCCATGACCTGAATTCAACTTGAATAGGGGATTTCCAACTTGAAGTCTTATTTTTAATGTATCGTTTTAAACATTGCTATTATTTTGAGATGTGTCCTCCTTTGAGAAGAAAGTAAGCAAATGACAGAATTTTTCCAGGCAAGATGTTATCTCACTGGCACATTGATAACTTTTGAGTTCAAAGGAAGATTTCCAATATCTGAATGGGACCAAAGGCAAAATGTTAGACTAAAAATACCAGCATATTTTCATTTATAAGCTGTTATGGACAGGGCCTAAAGCTTGGGGAAGGCATTTCAGCTTTTTTCAGTGGTGGGGGAAGTACAAAAAAGCTCAGAATGCCTAACAATGGCATTATGGGAAAGAAGCAGAGGGCCTGACTGGAACTCTATAAAGGCCAGATTCAGCTTCAGGCCTGAAGTGCCATATGCCTATTTCATAATAAAGAAGCTATAATCACAAGGCTTTGGTATTATAGAGAGTGCTGCCCTGAAATAAGGTGTGGTCTGAAGTAACAGATTATGGTTGCCATTAACTTCTGAAAAAAATTATAACTTATGAGTTAGATCTTATGGCATTCCAAACCATAGCTTACAGCAGAGATATGGGAATGTTCACCATCCAGATGTTTGGGAGTATAGTTCCCACAATCCCTTAACATTAACCATATTAAGTAGGATTTCTGGAACGTGAACAGCAAAACACTGAGAAGGCCCACCCTTAGCCTAGGGTAACTGCAGTATTTAGCCTCACAGTTGAGTTGTTGCTCTATTCTGATTCTGCAAAACATCTATTGCACAATTTTGGAATAGTTACTGTTCATTTCAATGGGTCTTGCACAGGGGAATGTAATGGTGGATTGTTCTTCCTGTCATTCAGTAGGAAGGAACTTTGGGGTTCCTACAAAAGATACCCCATTTATTTGTACTTCCTGTGGTTTGGAGCTTACTATCATTGTGTCTCACAGTGTGTTTCTGTAATGCTAAACATTCCCTGTATGTACGGATTGGCTGTCTCTGAAGTGAACGGACATGTTTGCTTTTGACTCCATGACAGTCACATCCTTTGTTGTTTGCCATATAGTTTTGCATGCTGCTCAGGTTTAAACAAAGCAGGGGACATTGTGTAGCCAGAGTCCTTTGTGAAATTAGATGAGCTTATGTGGAAGGAGGCAATTTTTTGATTAAAAGGAAAAAAATCTGATAAAAGCTGGTGTTTGTTTTTGAAGTGTTAAGCACAGACGTGTATCGTTTTTATCTGTCAACAGCCATCACCTTGTCAGAGTTCGGCTGTTGTTGATTTATTACAACCTATGTGAATGTATAATTGTGTAGGCTGGTCTTCAGCTCTGCTCAACACAGGCAGAAATTTGGAAACCACATGTCCCATAGCAATAAAGTAGGAGAAAGCAAGAGATAATCACAATGGTACCGATGAGCTCTTCAACTCTTCATTACTCTTATGTGCACTTTACTCTTAAGATTTGTCAGTATTTGTAATGAAAACATCTAGAATGGAAAGCTTTTTTTAAAAAAATTATTAAAATACCTCTTCCCTGTTCGGCAGTTATCGTAACCTTCAGAGCAAGAGTTCAAATTTATGCTTGGAATGAGAATGGAGATTTCATCTTGACGAATGTTTGCTTTAGGCTGAAACATAGATAGACTAGAGTTGCCCAGCCTAGGACGTCCTTGGAAAGGAGAAGAGCTGAAAACTTTCCATGGGAAAAATGATGCAAAAAGTGCAATCCAACATTTGCTTGTATGCCTTATTCATGTGCTGTTTGAGGTCTTTTGTTAAACGTCAATAAGAGGTCACAGGTGGAGAATTATCCTCTGATGTTCTATGATCATCAGAAGATGTTCACTCTTCAGAAAAATGGCATCCATAGTTTTATGCTAGGGAGAAAATCAGGTCCTTCAGAGGTTTGGCCCTTGTTTTCACTTAAATCTTTCTGGATATATGAAGAAGAACACTAGTAGTAATACTTAGTGGTTGGTAGACTGGAAATAAAAACTAGAACTGCCCCCATACTCCTGCATTATCTCATGACTCCAGGAAGGTCTCAAAACAGCAGTCATCACAGTTTCTGTTCCATGCTAGTTCTCTCCCCTACAAGCACATATGTCTTCCTCAAAACTCTATGTACCATAGAAAGAGGATGAGGTGGAGCAAAAGACTGCAGTGGTGAAATCTCTCAGTATGCAAGGTCCACTAGAACCATTGATATTGCCTTGTTCTTTCTTCTCCCCACTTCCTCCTTTTACGGTGGGAATAGGATGGTGGGGCAGCGGGCTTCTGGTAGTCCTGATCGATTGGCAACTCAGAAGTCTCTTTTCCATGGCTTGCCTATCTACATACCTGAATAGCCCTATGAAGATAATAAGTTCAGCAGTGAACACCTGATAAGAAAGAAACACGAGTAGGAATATATAAAAATTTCACCTAGTTCATTGTTTAAACAGGAAATGGGACAACTTTCTTTATAAATGGCCTAGGAAGTGCCTGAGATTTTAAACATTTCAAATGTTATAAAAAGTGAACCCAACAGGTTCATCTTCTCTTTGTTGTTGTGTCTCTTCAAGCCATTTCTTATGGTGACTCTAAGGCAGACCTATCATGGGATTTTCTTGGCAAGATTTGCTTGGGAGGACATCTTCCTTTGTGGCTGAGAGACTGTGACTTGCCCAAGGTCACTCAGTGGGTTTCCATGACTGAACAGGGATTTAAATCCTGGTCCCCAGAGTCATAGTGCAATGCTTAAACCAATCTTCCATGCTGTCTCATCCACTCATCTCTGTATATTCAGATATGTTTTCAGTACTGTATTAGGCTTCCCATTTTGTCATTTTTCTTTTTTTTTTTCATGACCGGCTGCACACCTTTTAAGAGCTACATGGCTGGCAGGGATAGCATGACCCTCTCTGTTTTGAGAGTTGTATGTGTTGAATTTGGCCAGTGCAAGTATGTGAGAATTTTGTTTTATTCCGTTTTATAAGGATTTACCAAAATTTGCAAAATGTTTCATAAGTGGGAATTAAAAAGTTGGACATTTTTCTAAACTAAATGTAAGGAGACAATGAAGGTGACAGATCTATTTATCCCTAGCAAGGGTTACTTTACTCAGATCTGGACATATGAAATACCTTTCTTGTTCAGCCACAACACATACTTGAAATTATTTAAGGTGGATTATTAGATCCTTTAGCTGTTCACAGCAAGGCTATTAAAAAAGTATTTAAAGGTGGATCACACCCCTTCTTTTAGTACAGCATTATGGATAAAATGTGTGCTTTGGGTGGAAACAACTTTATTTTAAAAACTGCAAAGAGCTGAACCTTCATATAGCTTAATTGCATAACTCTCCTTTCTGTATGCAGATATTAAAGTGAGTGGTGGTTTTTGGATCAGTTTTTTCCTAGCCTCTGCTACTATAGTGTTTTGTGTATGAATGTGTTATGGGGGTGGTCAGGGAGGCAGACAATGAATATTCTCATTGGACTGGATTGTAAACACCAGCAGAGTACACATATTATTAATGAATTTGATCCCAATAGTGGGATTTTCAAGTCCAATCACTTGATCAATTCTAAGTGCTCCCAGAATGGTTATCGTGGAAGAGGTAATACAATAAAACAATATGGAAATACCTTCATCACCAAAGGCAGTAAAATGGCAGATAAAATCCATAAGATAAATATCATTTTAACAGCATCTAGATATATAATAAAAGAGGATAAATCCACCAGCAATGGACTAGCCACACTACTCCATAGATGTGAACAACCCAGAAAGTCAGTGGCCCCATTGCTGTCAACCTTCTTACTTTGCATATGCTCACACTTCAGCATCTCCTGAGTTCTGGGCTCAACTTTCTCCTTTTCTCTCATTGCTGAAAGGTGTATCAACATATTTGTTGCTGTAGTTATGTGCCTTCAAGTTAAATCTGACTTATACCATGCCTATTATAGGGATTTCCTAGCAACATTTGTTCGAAGGTGTGCCATTGCCTTACTCTAAAGCTAAGCAAGAGTGACTTGCTCACGGTCACCCACTGGGACTGAACAAGAAATCAAACCCTGGGTCTCCTGGAGTCCTAGACCAGCACTCAGCCCTCCACATCACTGTGACTCTCTCTTTTCTCTTGATAAAAGAAAGAAAGAATTGTCCAAATACTCTGAAGACCAGGGCCATTTCTGCACTGCACTGTTATAGTGCTATTATTCCACTCTCAACATCCTGTGGAATTCTGTGGTTTGCAGTTTAGGGAGGGGCCTCGAAGGCAATATAACAGTGTAATGCAGAAATGGCCCAAGTGTTTTCCTTAGTGATTTGTGAATGATGTTCTCAAGAAATATTGGAGTGAGGGATTTTCTGGTTAGTTTGTTTTTTTAATAAAAGAGGGGCATGTGTCATCAACCTTGACCTTTTAGGGTCCCCTGCTGACAAAGCATAGGGTGGCGGAAGGATTGACTGCAGTAGTTCTGGAGTCCATTTTTTTATGGCCCAAGACCCTCAGGGGGCACATGGGCTACCAAAAAAAATAAAACTAAAAATCCTAAGTGGCTGGAAGTCTCTTTCTGGCTCTCAATTTTTTTTTTAAATATTAAACAGTATAGGGAGGCATTGCAACCCATTTTAAAGTGCTGCATCTGTAGGCTTCTGGAAACAACAAGAGGCCACCATTTTTGGAGGTTTTGAGGGCCGCAAAAACATGCTTGTGGGGCCACAAGGAATCCCAGGGGTACACAGTGCTCACCGCTGATTTCTGACATTCAGGCTTCCAAAGTTCAAGTCCTCACTGATCAAGGGTGAACTATGTAGAGTTTTTATGCTTGACTCCCTCTGTCACATCCACTTACCATGTGGTGCTGATTTTCAGTCATTTGGGGTATTTGCGGCCTTAGGGGCTTATGGGGGTAAATTCCTCCATTTCTAGAAGGTTTGGGATATTTGGAGCCACTTGAGCAGGCCAAAAAGCCAGACCAAACGGGGTTCAAGGAGTTTGGGGAGTCTTCAGGGGGCTTCTGGAGCCACAGAAGTGGAGTTCAGGGAGCTGTGTATGCCCACACAGGTACACAATAGATAGATAGACAGGCAGGCAGGCAGGCAGGCAGGCAGGCAGGCAGATAGATAGATAGATAGATAGATAGATAGATAGATAGATAGATAGATAGATAAACAGACTTGTTGACTCTTTGTCCTTCCTGATGACTTAAGGGTTTGTGATCAATCAGTGGTATGCTAAACAAATAAGGCAAATCTACCTTCTCTGTGGACACTGGATATGTAGTGATTTAAGGTTAAAAAAAGATTAAAAGCATAGAAGAGTAAGAAGAGCCCTGCTGTATCACACCAAAGGACCTAACTAGCTCAGCATTTGTGTTCATCCAGTGGCCTGCCAGTTGCCTATGGGAAGCCTGCCAGTATAACATGAGTGAAACTTCCAACCTCTCTCATTTCCCAGCAACTAATATACAGATGGATACTGTACAGGACATTTTAGTTGTACAAAGCATCCAATGAAACTCATGCCCTTGATAAGAACTTGGGAGGCAGGACATCCATATCTCCAGCGTATGTGTGGGAAGCAGAGACTGAGAATTAACTTGATTTTAGCAGATTCCCATCGGTTTACCTGGAATTTAGATGTGGGACCCCGAGGGCCCAGTTAAAATCTCTCTGTAGTGGTTGCTAGTGAGGTTAATCACTGAGCATTCTTTTGGGACACTACAAATAGCTTTGAAGTAAAATGGGAAAGGATTCTTCTCCTCTCCCCGTGAGGGGTGGGGGACACAGGGAGACAGAGATGTAGAACTAGCCTGTAAATTACCATTTGCCTTCGTCTCCTAATTCAGCTGTGATGTAGAGGGAGAAGAAAGCGATATGTCACTTAATGAGTTTTATTGGGCTTGTGGACCAGGTGAAATACATCCCCTGTTTGCCTCAGCCAACTAAATGTACATCTTTCTAATGTGATTAGGCTTTCATACAGGGCAGAAGACAATTTATTATTCTGCCAGGGAGAGCCAAGTTTTTCTTTAAAAATTGTTACTCCCGAAGTCGGCAATTACTTTAAAATAAATTTACCAAAGACAAAATTGTGCCTCTTGGGTCAGCAAACGACTTCTCTGTTTTTCTTGAAGAGACAAGGTGTTTATTAAGGACCTTCTTAGTTTACTGTGTAGGGTTTTTCACTTTGAATAATTGTCCAATTAAATATAATTTGGAAGTCCATGCTAACAGAGTACTTGCATTGTACCAGGAAGAATATCCCTGAAAGATGTGCATTAATAAATCCCTCTGAGCCCTATCACCTTTAAAAATGGCTTCTTTTGTTTAATTTTTAGAATTTTTTAGTAGGGTTCTAAGCCGTATATTTGGTCATACTGCTATTTTCACACAAATAATTTATACAGTTCTTTCTTTTGGAATCCAGAGAAAGCAGTTTTATCATTTATTATAAGTTTAATTTTTTCCCTTTAGTTTCCAGCTATTGTCTAGATAAGAACATATTTTACAGTCTGAAAACTTTGCACGTTTTATTCCATGTTTTTGTCTGGCAATTTCTATTTATGCTTGCAGTGTGAAAATAATATAAAAGTTAAGTAGGTTTAGAGCTATAGATCCCTCACACTGAAAAAAAAAAAAACTTCAAACAGATTTTATCCTGTTCTTCCCCCCATCCTTACATCTCCTGTAGGAAACTACTTGCTAACAATCTGCTTTTGGCAGACAGGTTTGTAGTCTAGAGAGTTTTAAGTATGTCTGCTGTCAAAATGCTAGTTGAAAATAATGTTTAAATGTAACTCTCTGCTTAAGGAATATGAACCTGAGCTCGAATTTATCAGTTGTGTTTTGGTTCTAAATTGATGTACCTAACAGCAGAGAGTTCTTTGCAGTCATGACATCCTAGAAGTGCCTTATCTGAACCTGTTGGCACTCTGGAATTGTAACAGCAGAGGCGCATTATGGACTTTTATACAGTGTAAAAGGAGTTCACCTAAGCTGGACTGGGCTCAAAGCCTGCTGGGGCAATGTTTTCATAAGAATCTGTGCTCTTTTCATGTCCATGAGAAATGCCCAAGGAAAACAGAAGGCCCAGTTCCTCATTGATGGTACAGAGTAGCAGCTAGTATTATTGGGAAACATAGAGAGACGAAGGAGGAAGACAAGACAGACATGGAAATGCCAACTACTGACATTTCTATGGTCCTTTACAATTAATTTAATTGATTATTTAGGAGGCCTGCTTGAAGAACTCTGTTGAGCTGCTTCCATTGTGATACATATACACACACACACATACACGCACAAACACACATATACATATACATATATATACACGCACACACACACACCCTGCATCCTGTGCTAGAAGAAAGGGGGGGGATATAAATTAAATGCATAAACACACACAAGTTTACAGATTTTCACAGTTAGAACCATTTTCCTTAAAGAAGAGAGATTATTGCCAGATACACAGATGGTGGTGCTAGTTCTTTAAATCATGACCTGTTTTAATGAGGCAAAAAATAATTAAAACACAAAAATAAGCAAGCCTGAAAAATTCTATACTGATTTAAAAAAATAATCCACCAACTTGGATTAACTAATGTCCCCATGACTTGAGATATACTGTCTCATTTTTAAGGACTAACGTCAAATATTTACATTTATTTTTACTGTATATTTCTCTATTTATCATTTTTGTGTGTTGTGAAACACACATTCTTTGGGTAATGAATTATTATTCATGTTGAAGAGTATACTGTTACACATGAAAGAGAACATGAGATAATGAAAGTTCACAATCTCAGACCTAATTCTGTTCTGATGCCTGTGTATGAGACAAGATACCAAGTTGTTATTGTTGTTAAAACATGTCTCATAATATCCTGTCGTTATGCTTCCATCCAACCTCAAATCTTAGGTATATGAGGTGATTGGTGAAGGTCTTTTCTTACATTTATTCAAAGACACATGACATTATCTGCTGTGAGTGGTACAGACAGGGTATATTCAACCTGATTTCCTCATGCTGGCCTTGATCTTACTGCTACTTGACTAGTTGGTGTGTTCTACTCACAACTCTCCTTCTGGGGTCAGCCCTTTAAAAAGTTCTTTTCCCCACCATTTAGGTGCCAGTTCTTATCTTCATCTGTTCCCCATTGTCATGATACTGCCTGCTTTTAAAAAATGGTGTGGTGTATATAGTGCTCAGACGCATAACACTTCTGGAAAGTGAACAATATGTGGAAGAATGCAAGGAATAGAGAGCTGCATTAAGACCCACCATTGCTTGTGTAAGAGCTTAGAAAATTAAGACGGTTGGGTATAAAGCCATCCATAACTGAGCAGCTATACTCAGAGCATCATGTTACCAGTGGGCCCAGGTGGACCACCATTCTATCAGTGCTCACTTACGGATAGCTATAGCAAGCCCTAATAGTCATTCTTCTTAAAAATAAGCTTCCAAAAAGAAGGGGATAAATTAGAGTATTGGTGCTGTTCTGTGTTCTCAAGTTGGCAATCTGGAAATAATAAATTGTGTCTAGGGGGCACTGAAGAAAGGAGGTTTAGGAAACATTTCTCTGAAGTACTGGTGACACTCAGCGAGAGTTTTTCCTTTGAATCAAATAGATCAGGCCTTAGATGAGAGGGGTGTTTTTTTTTTTTTTAAAAAAAACAATTATCTTTCTGAGAGAGCAAGTGTCAGGAGCAGAAAGATAGCATTGTAAAGGTAAAAGGTCAATAGTCATGGATCAAGCTGCATTGCTTAGAGAAAGAGGGGCCCAAAATTGGAATGACAGCTGATAGAGAAAGAGAGAGACAGAGGAAGAGAGGGAGATGAAAGAGTAAGCATCTTTTGCCTGTTTGGTACCTAGACAGCTTATTAAAAAAAAGACCTCCAGGTCTATCTTTAGGGATGGATTCCAATTCTAGGACCATTAACATTTTTCCACCCTTGGGACTCATCTGTGTCATCCTGGATGCTGAGCTGCACATGGCTCTGGATGATCACAGAAGAGGATCATATTATAAGATAATGGACTGAAACCATGATTGCCAAAGACTCTTTATCACATGTCATTCAACATGACCTTCAAAGTTATTGGTTGTGTTTTAACAAAGAGCAGTGATTGATTAGTGCTAATTGGAAGAGCAAACATGTAAACTCCCAGAAATCATGTTAACTGCTATGTGATTGAGGACAAGCAGTTGTTGTGCTTTCATTTTCTGTCCTGAGAGCACAGCATCTCAAAAAGGATACTGTAGAACTGGAAAGATCCAGAAAAGGACAAACAAAACAATCAAGGAGGTACGGCACCTTCCCTATTGGCACATTTTTGTTTAGAAAAAAGGTGAGTAAGGGAGGTATATATAATTTCTTTATGACGTAGAGAAATTGAATAAATATAGAACTTAAGATCAACTAGTGATATCAATATAGTGAGATAAAAATGAAGTATGGCTTCAACCAGTGCCTATATGCAATGCGTAGTGTTGGACATCTTGGATAATTTGGAAAAGGAATCTGACAAATTCATGGAGGATGGGGCTATCAGTGGATACTAGTCATAATAACTGTATATAACCTCCAGTCTCAGTGTCAGTATGTTTCTGAATAACAGTTGCTGGGGAATGTGAGTGGAAGAGTACTATTGCAATAATACCCTTTTTCTTGTCTTTGTAGAAGGATCTGGTTGCCCACTATAGAACATTAGGTGTGATTCAACACCTTAATGTGTTGAGTCCTGATCAAGACCATTCCATTTGAGGCGAGATCTTGACATTAATAAGTATATAACCATGTGATCCTCATCCTCCATTTGCATTTCATAATTGATATATCCTGACTGGATTGTGTTGCTTTGTTGTCTTAATATTTTAATCTCTTCTTAGTTTTATGAATTGGCTGTTCACACATTCTTATGTAGTTCCCAAATGAATTTGGTTCTCAGTAAGTTGTGATGACCCATATGATAAAGTCCAGTATGCTTTAAATTCTTTCTCAGATGAACTCTCCTTAAAGAGGAATGTTTCTACTGTAAACTTTGTTTATGCATGTACTATTTTTTTTTTCAAAATCTCATGAGGTTCTCTCCATTGTGTGGCAGACAGGGGAAAATCAGAACTTGGGAAAGGCAAACTTTATTTAAGTCTTCCTGGTCGAAGAGTTTCTTGCAAAGTCTGTTGGCGAAGATGGCTGAGGATATTGTCTGGTGCTGAAGCAGAAGATGAGCTATAATTAGAGATGAGCTCAGAAATTTTACTTTTTGGACAGTAAGTCCGAGAATGCCTCCACCAAAATGCTGATGGCCATGTTATAGGCCCGAGATGCAATCTTTCTAAGTTCTGAGCTAAGGGACAAGAGTGGCAAAAGGGAATAGTATGTCAATCGACCTCTCTCTCTCTCTCTCTCTCTCTCTCTCTCTCTCTTTTTCTCTCTCTCTCTCTTTCTCTTGGAAGGCAATTTCCCTAGTTGCCTTAGGGGAATGATGAAGCAGGATGGGCTCTAAATGCATTCACACCAAAACAGAAAACTGCATTGGAGTAATACATCTGGTGCATTCAAGTTAGCATTGCATTTACTCTAATTCTTAAAATAAAATAAAACAAAATAAGCATGCGGAGAAAAGCCTTTTTGTTTGCTCTTCCTTTGAGGAAGAATGCTAATTTTATATGGGAGCTGTTGTGTGCTGACAAGTTAAAAGCTTTGCATCCACACTGGAAACTGTCAGAGAAACTCATTTCATTACAACTAAGGATGCACAGCCTAGTAGATGGGGACATGAAAGAAAGCCATGGTTTTGATTAGGCTGGCATCGCTTTGCCTGAGAATTCCACCAATAGGTGCAGTTCAAATCCTTTAACACACAACAAAGTCCGTTAAATCCTTCTCTTTGGGTAATTCACTTAACAAGGGTGGGAGGGTGGATACTTTGAAATTAGTTCTTGCGTATCATGTTTTCAATTTACAACAGCAGAGCAGTTCACCCTTAATGTATCTACTTTCCGAACAGATTATCAATTGAATATGCCCAAATACAGCCTGCTTAATTCATTTCTGGATGTCCTGCTGCATTTCGCTTCTGCCTTTTGCTATTTCTTTGGGAAGCAAAACTGAGAGTGTTCCTTATTTTTGCCATTTTTTGAAAAGGCTTTGCTGTAGTCATTCACCTGAATTAAAGAAACTATATAACTTAAATGATGGAGTAAATCCCTCTTCAACACACTTTGGTCAAAGACACACACACACACACACACCTCATTCTACTTTTACTTTTCTTTTTCTTTTTCACCATTATCCTGGGAAGAGAAAAGAAAGGTAAGTCTGTCCCATCTATCTATATAGGTCTCTGTGTGTGTCTACATTAGGCGAGTGAGAAAAGTTAAATCTTGCTTTTTATGTTAAACTTCAAACAATGATTGGCTGAGAACCTAACAATTTGTCCTTCAGGGGAATTTGCTTACCTATTTGTCTGTTGGTCTGTTGACAGGGGCTGGTAGCTGTCCCTAGCCTATCCCGACGCACCTTACTTTAAACAAAAACATTCACAGCAGTTGATCCCATAGCCAAAATGGTATTCATAAAAAATTTAAGAAAGAACACTCTGTGTTAAAGCATTTTTTTTTCTTGTGAAGGAGATGAAAAGAAAAAGGACTTAGAATTACAAGCAGTTAGACTCAGGGTTTTGCGTAATGACTCTTGGTACCCCACTGTGAGAAGTCTTTCCCCAGCTTCTCGTCTGCATTCTTCATCATTCCCTGTGGGAGAATGAGTTGGATTTGTCTGCCATATTCACAGCAATCGAGGTGATCCAGGTTGAAAGAAAATCAATAAGATGTGTCCATTTATGCCTCACAAAGGAAGAAAGGTCTAAAGAACAGACATGGGACGTGATTCAAGCACTGGAGACTTAATAAGACTTCTACTTGTGTTTGAAGGGGATGGTAATTTATATTTTACTTTGAACTCTCTTTTTTATGCTTCATAACTATCTGGATTCAGGCTGACATGGGAAGCAGGGAAAAGAAGGTTTGATGCTGTCTTCAGAAGACCTAATCCATTTGGGAAGGCCATGCTCAAAATTTCAAAAAGGGAAATTGTGTTTTTTGGGGGAGAGTGTGGGGAGGTTAAAGAGGCATCACATCCTCCTACTGATTGTTATTGCTATTGATAAAACTGGTTTAAAGTTTTTTGGATTGGGATGCAGTCTCAGGATTGGGTCATAGGAGGCTTTCTTTGAAAGGAATTGCATCTTTCTCATTGCAGGATGTCTTTTCAAAGTGTTTGATATCATTTTATTGTGAAATGGAAACTCTGCTCTAAGGCTGATTGGGGTGCCTCTGGAGGTTTGGTCAAGCTCACTTTCCTTTTCTGAAACAACAATAACCCTGGTTGTCTTTTTGTTCATAGCCAGCCTCTCCCAGTTCCCGAGAGGAATGCACAAAATAATTCTTCAGTTGGAAAGGTCTTCTCTCTTTCCATGTGGCAATTATAAGCAACCTACATGTTATTTTTTTGGAATTTTGATAAAAAGAGGCTGTTGTTCATCTAGAACTCTGTATAAGAGGGAAAAGAGTTCTTGTGAGGAAAAGTCAGTAAGGACAAGGAAGAGATCTGAGGGCTTGGCTTTTTGTTATTGAATTCTCTTAAACCTCCTAAGAAAAGAGTTTTTCCAAACATTCAGAGAGCAAGTGGGTTCAGGAAATATATTTATACTCTTTAATGGATAGCTTCTGAATCAAGTTACTTTCTATGCTGTGAACAAATTTGCAGGACTTCCTTTGACACTAGTCAAGCATTTTGTCTAGAAAAGGATAGAACAGCTAAAATTTGGAGAGCATCATATCCAAAAGGAAGAAGCCATACTGAGATGCTGTCAGTCAAACGAGTGTTTGTTAGAAGACTTAATGTGCAAAATAAAAGAGAAAAGACTAGTCTTGTGTTTTGACAGGAAAAAAAAAAGACTCTACAAGTTGCTTCTTTCTCAGAGGCCACATAGAATGAATTGAGATGGTGGTCCTGGAAGGAATTCCAAATTAACAGCTAGAATGCCTCTGATAGTGGTGATGTTCTACTGAAACAAGCTTGGATATGAACTTCAGGGCCCTAGAAAACCCATCTCAGAAAGAGAGGTGAGTTTTCCCAGGTGCCAGCCTCCACTCCCATCACAATCCAGGTAAGAGGGGAAAAAAATCCTCCCCTCATCTGTGTCTCTCTCACCCTCCCCATAGCCTTTCCCTTCTTTCGTAGGTATCAGTGCGAGACGAAGAGTGGAGGCCTGGGGCAGTTCAGCCATTTATGAGTAGTCACTAAATGTAAGGCCAAGAAAACACACACAGACAAAGAGACATAGGATCCTATCCGATTGGTCTAAACAAATGTAAGTTCTTGCAACTTAGTTTACTGGTTTTTGCTGGGTTTTGTTGGTGGCTGTGGCCTTCATCTTTATTTGTTCCATTGTTTTCCAAGGCTGTCCATAGTGATTTGTAGTATCTGCACTAGGGCCCTCTCCCTGATTTTTTTTTTTTAAGTGGGGCACAGTTTGATGAGATGGCCCATGGTTTTATCCAATCTAATACTTTAAAGTGATTTCTTTTATTTATAGTACTATATCCAAAAGAATTTTAAAAATCCCAGAGAAATGCAGCAACAAATACTACAACCATTCTACACATTTGGACCATATAGAGGAGCCCCCAGGTTTTTTGAAGAAAAAATTTTTGCTAATTTCTAAGGCACAAATACAAGTGCTGATGGACAATTTCAAGATCCTTGCTTTCCTTTTCTTATGATTCTTTGACTTTAAGGCACTTGTGCTTCAAATAGAATGTTGTAAAGGAGAACTTTTAATTGTACTTCTAGTTTTAACTGTACTTTTAATTATGATTTTAACTATGGTATATTTGCATTTTAAATGGCTTGTGTTTTAGTCTATTTTAACCATGATTTGTTTTTAATTGTATCGATGCTGTACCCCACCTTGAATCTGGGGGAGAAGCTGGGTAGCAAATAAAATTTATCATCATCATCATCATCATCAATTCAGTAGGTAGAGTTATTCCTAATGTGGAGATGACCAGGTTGTTCTGGCTTGCCGTGGAGGTGTTAAAGATAAGGGGCATCCCGGTGTTCATTGAATACTAACATGGTTGAATACAGAGGGATTCATATCCAGACTTAAGCACTCAACCCTCTGAGCCTGCATGGATGGATCAGTCAGTTTTGATTTCTTTCATATTGACTTTTGTTTATTTTTATTTTTCTTTAACCCCTCCCCCCAAAATATCTTCTATTCCAAATATGAAGAAATGTGCTAATTTTTGAAATTTCTTATCAAAACCATTTTGAAATTCTCACCCACTTCTACTACCAATCTTCCAGCCACTGAGAAAACCAAGAGAACTTCTCTGCTGAAGTGGGGCTAAAACCAAGTAAATGAAACAACACACAATTATTCCTAAGACCACTGTTGCCACCATGATCAATTATTCCTAAGACCACTGTTGCCACCATGATCAACCCACATACAATTCAAACAAACAAATAAATAAATATTCAAATTTCAAATGCATTTGTTGCTCCTGACATTTTACCGTTTTGAGGGAGACTTGTTTTGCTTTTGCTGCTTTTCACTTGAGAAATTGCATTAGCCTGAAAAATTAGTCATGCAACATATAAAACAGAACTTGGCTTAATTTCTTTTGGGACTACAGCTCCCATTATCTTCCAGCCAGCATGGAACCTAAGTTTCCAAGCTCAGATATAAAACGAACTAAGGATATTTCTGTCCCAGTGAATTCAGTGGTAGATTTCTACAGAAGCTTAGTCATTCCTGTTGAAATCCTTCTGAGTGAGATTGTACCAAATACAATAAAGGTACAACATAGAAATGTTGGAATAAAAGGAATGGTTGGTGGCTGTTAGAACGAGACAGGAATTCTCAGCTATAGTGTCCATTCTGCTTTGAGAATGGAAATAATTATGATCTGTCTTGCAAGGTTCCTTGGAGGGTGCATGGAAAGGAAGAAATAATTGTTAGAGATTTTAAATGTTCACACAAACACACACACACACACACAGTTTCAAATACAGTTGAGAAGGTTCCTCTGATTCATAAGCACCCCCCCCCTTTTTTTGTACGGCTTAATTTGGGTCAAACAGATTTGAGTGAACACAGCAAAGAGTGATCATTGTGTCTTTAAATGAATAAAACTAGCATATAAGTGATTGACTGCCCTTTGCTTTAAAGGAATGTACTTGAGTGGGGGAGTGAGATCAGAATATCAGAGTAGCTTGTGGAGTGTTCAGCCAAGAAAAAAAAGAGAGGGTGGAGAGAAAATTTCCTTCCTCTCTGTTTTGATTATGAAAACAACTTCTTTTTACTCAGTAATTACAAAGTAATGGGGAGTAAATGCTGAAGCAGAATTGTATCCTATATGGAATTACCCAAGTGTGGTTCAGTTGGGCATGGGAAGGAAATGCAGGGGAAAAATAAATAAAATAAAATGCTAGTAAATAGAAAAGGCGATTGGATGGAGGATCTGAAAAGCTTGCCACACAGAAGTGAGCTTTTGCAATTCTATAGAAGTGTGCTTTTCGCCTTAGTGGATCTGAGGACTCTTTTAGTATTGCATTTGCATAACAAAGGCATCACAAAATCAGCTTTGCTTGGGATGTGACAAGGAGACAGACCGCATGGGCCCCCAAACAATCGAGCAACGCAGAACATTCAAACACTGGAGATCTGTAAGCTTGGTGGGTGCTTTCTGTTTGTCAGCCCAACATAGACAACTGGGAAATCAAGTGCTAAGGCCGTAATTCACCAGTATACCATGCATGCCTTGGGCATCTTTTAATGGAGAAGTTGATTACAGCCAGCTGAATGGCTCACAATGACTCATTTGCTACCATGTGCAGCCTTCCCCCTCCCCCCATTTTATTTTGGTGAGGCCCACCTCATCCAGCGCAATTGTTATCACACTAATTGGAATTCTGTGGAAACTTCTCCTCACTGTCCCCTTGTCTTTGCAGTATACTGCTTGAGTGATTCCTAAATATTTTCCCAAGAGGACTTACAAACAGACTTTCCTCTTTGTTCAGAACTTTCATGTTACTTCCAACGTTTGACCTGGAAATGACACCCTTTTTTGCCTTTATACCACATTTTCCCCACCAGCCAGGCTTTTTTGTCAGAGGCCACACACCTTGTTCCAGTCGACTCTGAAACCATTATGATGGGAATCACTAGTCTGTTCTCCCTAGAAGGATAATATTCTTCCTTAGAAGAATAATATAGAATAGTAGTAATAGAGTAACAGTGCCAAAGGACACTGTACCATAGCTTGGACAACCTACTGGGGGTGGGAGATGGACAATACATCCCAGAATCCACTAGCCAATCTGATCAGTAGTAATACTGGCTAGAGGATTGTGGAGTTACAGATCGATCTGTCTGTCTGTTTGTCTATCTATCCATCCATCCTGCTCTGTATTAACTAAAGGCCTGGAGCTGGTGATTGAATGAATGAAAAATCTCTCATCCACCACACTGAGTGCCTACTTCTCCCTCCCTCTCTTTCTTATTCCATCTCCTTTGTATGTGTGTGTGTGTGCCTTCAAGTTGCCCATGGATTTCATAGGGTTTTCTTAGGCAAAGAATATTCAAGAGATGGATTTGCCAGGTCCTACCTCTGAAATATGGCCTACCCCACCAGTATTCATTGGCAGTCTTCCATCCAAGTAGTAATCAAGGTTGACCCAGCTTAGCTTCCAAGATCAGAATGGGTCTGGTGCTTTTAGAGTATTTATGTCCTCTACCCTATCTTCTTTCCTCCCTCTACCTCTTGCCTTGGTTTTTGCCTCTCCCACCCAAACACACATGCCTCTTTCAAGTTTTCATTACCACAAGCAGAATCCAAACGTATCTCATGTAGGTAGGCAGTTCTGTTGTCTCCTGTGGCATGCCCAACACACTACTTCTGTTATCTGTATGGTGAAATGATCCTCTTGTATACTGCTGCTTTGATGAAATGAGGCAGCCACACAGGACTGCTGTAGGGGTGAGGATATTTTAGGATGGAAAAGCACGGTCAAGGGAGAAACCAGAGAAACTTGTTGGTAAAGAAAGTTATTTGGGACATACCTAAACTGCCCTAACAGCCACTATGTCTGATCAAAGGCTAGGAGTTTTTTTAGTTGAAAAAAAAAAAGGAAGACAGAACATTACAGGGTTTTATAAAATCATCCACAGAAAATGAGTGTGGGAAGATGTTTTCCTCCTTACCATATAATGCTAGAATCCATGAAAAAAAATGTTTAGTAAGTTCATAGCGAAACTTTGGAATTCATTTCTACAAGCTGTAGTGAGTGATGGCTGCTAAATCTGACAGCTTTAACAGATGTTTAGAGAATTTCATGGAAGACAAGGCTATCAGTGGGTATTAGTCAAGAGTGGCTATGTCTTCCCTCCAATTGGCTTTTCAATAGTTGCTGGACAACATGAAATAAGAGGTGTCAATACACTTATATCATGCTCTGAACACTTACATCATGCTTATCTTGCTGGCCATGGAAGGCTGGACTTTGGCCTGATCCAGCAGGGCTCATATGTACTGCATTCTTAGGCGAGTTGAGAAGTTTTGAGATCATATTTTTCCTCAACTATGAATTTATTGTGCAGCCTTAGGCACTATTTCTCAACCATGCTTATAGTTGGTAGATATCTGGGACATGCCTAAACTGATCCAAAGACTGGAGTCTTAGGCTTTTTCTGCTCGATGACTCCATCCCAGCATGGGAGCATGAGAGGGGTGGGACAACGATGATGCTTCTGCATGACGTTGTCATAGTCCCGTCCTTCTCCTGTCACCAGCTGGCAAGGTTGTGGGGTAATCACTGATGGAGTTTCTCCATCGATGACCCCTGATCAAGCAATGCTCTCATACTTACCTGCAGTGTGGAAAGTCAGGAAGCTCGATGGAGGTGCTTCCTGCCTCAGTGCAGCATGGGAAAGAGCCCAGTTGTGCTGTGGAAGGAAGAGGTGTTTCCCTCATGCTCCCTTCTGCAGGGAGCAAGTCAGGTACAGAGGGGAGTGTTCCTGTCATGCTGTCTTCCTGGCAAAGGCAGGATCGTGACCGGAAGACGACAGAGCAAAGTAATGTGCAGAAATGGCCTTAGACTGTTTCCTGGCAAAAACACTTAGAAGTTCAATTTCTGATAATATACAAGAAAGTGGGGGTAGAAAAAAAACAACCCTATCATAGCCTGAAGGTGAAGAGTCATGCTACTTCTTCGTTGCTGCTGTCTCCTGCTTTACAGCTCATAAGAATCCATTCTACCATCACTACCGCAGTCCTGGTCTGTCAAATTTCCATAATTAAATTCTGTGCCCATGGGGTATTCCCTAATACCCAGGACTGACCAAGACATTATGTTGTCTGAGACAAAATAGCCAATTGTGCCCTTCCTCAAAATCAAGGTACATAATACCTAAACCCAGATAAACTATTCTGAAATCCCAAAAGTCTAGAAATCCCATAAATGCATCTTTTCATCCCTGACAGTATAATAACAATATTAATTAGTAAATAGCTGCCCTGTTGTGGCACCCCAAACCTGCTGCCTGAGATGGCTGCCTCATTCTGTCGGACGATAGGGCTGGTCCTCCTATTACTACAGCCCACGAGGCAGAGTGCATGAAGGCCACTTGTATGAATATTCTTGAGCCACCAGGCCCTGCTAGTTCATTGTCCAGAAGTCCTTCAGTACTTTTCTGGCTGTCTCCTCATGAAAGTTTCCTCATGAAAAACATTAGAGGGCGAAATTGGTTTTCATGACAATCTGCTTCTGCCCAATGGTGGTTAAAAAAAAACCAAAAAAACCTTAGTTGAAAAATGATGAATGAGCAAGATTAAAAATATACTTGAAGCAAGTGACTTTAGTTCTCCTTTGCAGAGGAACTGTAAAAGTAATTCTTTTTTATATATTAAAAAAATCCTCATTGGAATGCTAATTTTGATTTTTATTATCTGTCATGGGCTGCTTTGAAGTTTTTCCCAGACAAAAATAAATAGCCCCATAACAGAGAGGATTAGAGGAGTCTTGTTTAGAATCATCTGACTAAGAGTGACATTTAATTTCGGAACATAGAAGGTTTTATTGAGGCTGCGAAGTCTTTGAAAAAGCTCAGCGCTCTCTCTGCTATTTTGTAAATTTGCCTATAAATGGTTTAACTGGGGCTTTTTGGTTCAGCTAATGGGGGTGGGAGAACGGGCTTCAGTGCTCTCTCCTGACGTTTTGAGGAGAAACTGTAGACACCCACCAATCGTATAATTCAATAAAGTGATAGCTAAGTTATATTGCCCTTATTGTGGGCAGGTGGGGAAGAAATATTTTCTTTTTGTGTGCACACCCAAACAGTTCTGTGACTCAGCACTGAAGATTTTGCCTGAATAAATCAGTTCTGGCAGCCTTGTAATTCATAAAACAATACCTTTAGCTTCACTCCAGTAGTAGTGGGATGGTTCAGGTTTTATGATTCCATTCAGTTCCAGAGCGTTAATGGGGCTATTTGTAAAGAAAGAAATATAATGAGTTATCACAAAACACAGCAAGGACTCTAGAAGGGGCACTCTCCCATTTATCACCCATTCTAGCATATTCCCCAAAGAACTGTGCAAGAAATCTTACAGGCACAATAGGGAATTTGGTGGCGGCTGCAACCTGACATTCACAAATTGTGGGGAGCTTTATTTATATAATTATCCCACTGTGATCCTCAATTTTATTTTATTTTTTTAAAAAAGAAAGGCAAAACAATGTCTTTTCTTGCAATTCACTACCTGTTTTGAATTCATTTTTTAAACTTACATTTCTGGACATAGTACTGTTGGCTCTCTTTAAAGCAAAATATAAAATATAATGCTAGATGGAGGGCTTTGAGCCATTTTGGTGGCATCTCTTTGCAGGAGTGCAGGCTCAGAGCCATAATTCCAGTTGGTGCCCCTACAGTTTATAGCTTAGCCATATATAATTCTTCTGGGTTTAAATTCAGAATATAGAGATGCTTTCCTGGAAGCAATTCTTTTATTTTGTAAATTAAAAAAAAGAAAGAAAAGGAAATAACATGTGAGGGATTTTAACATCCTAACAGTACAAGTAGTGCTTTATTTGCTTGTATTGTGACCTAGCTTGAATAGTATGAACACTACCTGCTGTTTTCTTTCTGCTCCAAACTCCATATGTTGTTGTTGTTCTTGTTCTTAACTTTATTTATATCCTGCTTTTTTCCCAAGACTGGTACTCAAGGTGGCTTACACATTAAGAAAGGAACAATTAAAAACATACAAAAACTCAATATTAAAACCAAATTAAAAGTGTGTGCGCACCTTCACATTGCCTATTGATTTATGGTGACCTATGAATTCCATAGAGTTTTCTTAGGTAAGGACTACTCAGAGATGGTTTTGCCAGTTCCTTCCTCTGAAATGTAGCCTAAACCACTTGGTATTCACTGGTGTCCTCCCATACAAATATTAACCAGGGCTTACCTGCTTAGCTTCCAAGATCTGATGACATCTATTTTCTTTAAAAAAGTTAAACTATACAGTTTAAAAACACTTATAGCACTTACAGTCCTTTTTGGTACAAGCCTTCCATTCTTAGAGTCTGTCAAAATAAAGTCTTCACCTGCTGACAGAATGGCAGCAAGAGGGGGCTATTCTAGCCTCCCAAGGACAGAGTTTCAAAATCTAGGGGCAGCCACTGAGAAGATCCTCTCTCATTTTGCTACCAGCCATACCTGTAAAGATGGCAGGATGGAGAGAAGGGTCTCTCCTGTGCATCTCAGGATCCAGGCAACCTTACAGAGAGATGTATGATCTGTTAGATAGCCTAGACCTAAGCCATATGGAGCTTTATAGGTCATAACCAGCACTTTGAACTGTGCCCAGAATCTGTATATGTGTGTAGTAAAGAGATTGCACTGCCTTGTAGCAATATAATAAATCAAATCACAAACTAATTCTACTGCCATCAACAATGAATGTGCATGTGTAAACTAGGCATGAGTTAGCTGCTACACTACAACCATGAACTCTCGAAACTTATTTTCCACACCAAAAACAAAACAAAACAAAACAAAACACCCGCAGTCACATATTCTCTCAGTCTATTGCTTTCTGATGCTTTAGAAACTGTTACCCTGATTTCTGGGGGTCCCAAGAGGGACACCTAAACGCGCTCTCAATTATATAAGTTGGGGAAATTAGCCAAGAGCACAGACTAGCAATACGAGAGGCGGGGTAACGTAGCAAGATCTTGAACCCTATGTTTACGGGGTCAGGCCGAGTCAAGGAGCACTCAGAAGTTGAAATAATAAATGTTGTTTTATTAAAAATACAATCAAACAGTGTGTGCAGCACACTCACACAGATAACTAAAGAAATAAAGGTTGGAGTGGGATAGAGGGATTTTTAGAGGAGTTGTTGGTTTGGGTGATACTCCACCTGTCCTGAAACCCGGTTGGACGCGGAGAAGCTGGGGAGCATGGATCTCAGCACATGGAGCTGAGGGGAAGGCTCGCCGGACAAAGCGACAGCAAGGCGGGATGGAAGCCAAGAGCGATCCGAGGAAGCGCTCAAAGTCAGGGGTTTTTATAGGGAAAATTGTGACCGCAGGCTAGTTCGGACTTGGGGAAAACAATGAGTTTGGGGCTGGAGACAAAGCCTCCGAAAGGTCGTAATTTGAATGATTGAGTTATAGCCAAATTGTCAGTAGAGTAGCCAGTATGCAAACGCGGAGTGCTTGAGCGTTGTATAGCTCAATCGTCAAGCTGCCAGCGCGGGGCAGAGGATCTTTTGAAAGTTGCATGCATACATAATAGAGTACTTGCCTTTGAGGTCTCCTGAAGCTGCGAGTCGGCTATTTTTGGCCTGCCTGTATTGTTTCGGAATATTACGGCGATTATCGTCCAAGCCTGTATGCGTGCTTGTCCAGGGGCCTCGCAAGCACATGGAGAGGAATGGGTACAGGAGGCCGAATTATTGATATCAAGAGATATCTTTATATCCCACAAGCTCGGGCTCGCCATGGTGGTAAGAAAACCTTCCTCAACACCAAGTAGGAAACCAGTGATTGGAGGTTAAGAATCCTGTTTCCCTGTTCCATGCTGGGGAAGGTTTCACCAGCACCTAGTACAGGATGCTGGAGGTACCAGGGGGATGAAACTTAATAGGAGGGACCCTACCCAGTGATCTGTACTCTGAACTGGGGTGCTAGTGTCTCATCCTGCCACTGTGGGGTGAGATACCCCTCCTCACTTGAAACATGATCTATTTGCATCTAAGTGTGTTTTATTTAAAGTCACTTCAGTTTCATTTTCCTGTTCCTTTGCAATCCTTCCACTCTTCTTGTACACAATGCACATCTATACTATAATGTAAAGTGTCTTTCTGTTAGACTATACACACACACACACACACACACACACACATATACATACACACATGCTTGATTCCAAGTCCCCAGATTTGGAGTGTCATTTAATGGGAACCAAATATAGGCTAGTATAAGCTTGGACATAATCCATCAACTATTTGGTGTCCCTTGTAAACAAATACTTCATATTTCTGTATTTATTTATTGCTCTGGAACAAACATTTATGTACCAGTTTTGATCTAACTTGATGTGTACATTTAGATAGACATCTAGAACATTTTTGTGAACAGTTGGGGCTAAGGGGCAAAATACAGTTTTCTTTTTTAATTTCTTATTTTGATCCATTTTGCTGTGAAACAAATGTTAAGGACTGTAGATATTACCATGCAGTCTTTATTTTTCATTCACATCATCAACATCAGCTTGGTGAGGTAAATTGCTCAGCAGCTCATTATTGTGAATTTTTTTCCAGCCTACTCTTTCTCTAACAGTGAAGTCAATGAATAGGTGACAATGGGATTGCAGCCAAAATAGGCCACAGAGAATCAAGAGAGAAGTATTGACATGCTTGGGGAAACCTCAGTGATTGTAGTTTCAAAAAAATGGTGAAAAATCTAAGAGCAGAGTACTGTCCAGATAGTACAATGTACCATCCAACTGTCACAATTTGGCAGGGACAGTCCCAATTAAATCTCCATCATTCCATTTTTTTCTGCTACCTTTAAAATATTCCAGTTTCTCTTCCTCCTTCTTGCTTTCCTCCTTAGTTTTCAGCTTACTTCCATTGGTGCAAACTGAGATTAAAATGCAAAAGTAATTTGCACTCAAGTCAGCAGAGAAGAGAGGAGGCAGGAAGGCAGAATCTTGCCCTTCCCAGCAGGCTCAGGCAAAACCAAACTGCTGCAGCCTCTCCTAGTTTGTGTTCTTCCTCATTAATCCATTTTTCCATCTCAACCACACTCTGATGTTACTTGGTGCACATATATCAGTTTTCATCTGTGAAATGTTGGAAGGCATGGTACAAAGGAGTCTGAACATGCTCAAGAGCCTCAAAATAAGTTTGAGTTGCTGTAGAAGTGGGATGGGAAAAGAGGAGACAGAGAATGTTTTTCTGCCTTGAACATTGAGCAAGATCTTTCCGCACTCAACAGGTCCCACTGTTCTTCTATTGTGGCTAAAGCAGGAAAAAGCACTTGGCACTGAGGACAGGGTATGGGTTAAATGGATAGATTTCAAACTTGTCATATTCCTGGGGAACTGCAAATCACCATGAACAGTTGTGTACAATTCTGAAAAGGGTGAAGATCCTACTGCAGGTATAGTCCAATCTACTTCCTTGCCAGTAGGTGAAATAGGTGTGATTCCTCACTCCTATCTCTTTCAACTGAGGACCTGAGGGTTCTTTGCCATTTGTCAACTAATTTGATTTCTTTCTGGGGTTCCAATATCACCTTCTGGCCACCTGAGCATCCAACTCATGATGGTGGTGAAAGTCAAAACCAGACAGGGTGAACATCAACATGCCACTTATTTATTCCTAAGTCTTGGAATCTCAAGATATTTATAAGGGAAAATGAGCTGAGTCTTTGGTAATATTTTAGGCTATTTATTATGTGCAATCTTAGATATACGAACATATATATTCCCCTTACAGAGAAACACAACCATATCAATATCTGGGTGCTTTACTTTCATCTCAGTATATAGCATACCTTGGTGTAGAGAACAACACATGTTATAGCATCATTAGATTATTTCATACTACTCTATTGTATTATATAGACATTTCATAAAGGCTTTAACTTGTACAGAATTCTGTCCCTGGTATCTTATCTATAACCATCTATCCATCAAGGAATACAATTTCATCTCTTGAGGCACCATGCATCTCTAAATGAGCATCCAAGGGGTTAATATGTTTGAGCATTTTTATATCTGTACGCCTCTGTTACATAGCTATATACAGCCTTATATCTATTTTAGCATAGCCTAACTGGTTCTTACCAGCATAAGCACATTCAGGTTGTTTAGCAAAATATCAGCTCAGATGTTCAGAGGCTACCTTGTAACCTTCTCTTCCTCCGCTGCAGACTGCCACAGCTGTCTGATTTCAACCTCTTCTTCATTTCTTTTATTCTCTCCCCAGCTTCTGCTCAACTATCAACTGTCCTATCAAAACAAAGACTCTGATAGTGCCTCATTTATGTTATCCAATCAAAATGGAAATCTTAAATATGATGTCACTCTGGGTCTTGGAGATAACATAAATATAGTATAAACCATGTAGAACTGGACCTTGGTTTTTGGTTGCCTTTCATCAGATTACATCTTCCATTGCATCTGCTGGGAGGGTTACTAGTGGTGAAATTTGCCCGTATCTCAGTGTTGATAGAAAGGCAAATGTTCTCGTCTCTTTGTTGACCTTTAAGTAACTGTTCTTTCCAGCATTACCCTGTCTTGTTGTTCCCAGTAATACACACACACACACACACACACACAGCTTTCTGCATTATATCTTAGGCCATTTCTGCATGGGGCGAGGGAATCGCCCCATGCCAGTACTTACCGGACTTCTTGGCTCCACGCTTGCGTCCAGGCTGGTCCGGAGCAGTGCGTGGCCACCATTCCGCACTGCTCCAGGGACGAAAATGGCGGCTTCTGGTTGGTCAAGGCTCTCCACCAACTGCTGAAGCTTGCCAGCCTAAAGCCCGCCCCCGGGAGATCGCAGGCTCACACTGGTGCGAGCCTGCAAATCTGCACCAGAGTGCAGGCACGGAGTGGCGCGCTCCATGCTTTTGAAAGACCTGTTTCAAGCGGTCTTTCAAAAGCACGCTGGATGACCACTTGGGGTCGTTCCGGAGTGGGCTGAAGTGCGGAACTACACTAAGTAGGTCCGACCCAGTCCGCTCCCAGGTGCAGACATCATCCCTGGAGGACGCTCTGCACTGTTTCTTTAAGCCCGTGCGGAAATGGTCTTAGATTCTATAATTTATATTCTTACTTTCTATATGTTAATCCCAGGCTTCAAAGCTGGCAACTAATATATGCCCAACCTGTAATACATGGTTAGAACTGCATCCTTCCAAACTGCTACAGTACTGTATAAGCTTCAGAAAGCTGGAAAGAAAAAAAGACTCTAGAAACAGCAAGCCCTTAGTCTCCAAATGCTTTCCTCTGGGTGGCAGGTTGGTTTTATGGCAGGATTTGAAACACTTTGCTGTAGTGTTTGCATTCACCCAAATGCAAGCCAGTGTGGAAATGGCCAAGGAGAGATTTTTGTGACATAACAGTACCTGTTCTGGTTGTTGGGAGTGGCAACCTTTGCGTGCTTAATTAACTGGCTAGTTAGTTCGCATGTTTATTGTAGGCATAGAGGGGAATGCCTAGAGTAAACTTCCTGTCGTTTGGTCAACACCCACTTCCCCTTGCATGTTCTCTTCTTCTTCCTCTTTTGTCTTTGCCTTTTGTGCTGAAGGCAAGCTCTGAGATCTCCTAACAGGGATTATTTTCAGCAAACGTGAGTGCTTAATTTTGTCTCACTTTCTTCAAGAATTGAACCTGTGTAGACTATGCACAAGATATTGTGAGTAAACTTTTCATATTTTTAATCAAATTGTTTGTGTTTATTTTGAGCTAGATTAAGTGTGTCTGGGGTGGAGATTATAAAGTGTGACTGGTAATTTGTTCGACTTCTGCCTGTACATTACAAAATACTCTGCTGATTGGGAAACTTATTACTAAAAATCTCTCAATTCCCCAACAATGATTACTTCTATAATTAAAGACATAGGTGCTCCCATTCCCTAGTAATATTTTGTATCACAGGCCAGTGGCTTATAATATTCTGAGTTTTTAAAAGTAACAATAAGAGTAATACTAAAAAGTACCATATAGTTATTTTTATATAATAAAGGAAAGCGTTACTTTTTAAAAACAGCAACTGTTAAGGGTAATCAATTATTTTGGGGGAGAATCTTGAAATCATAATCATAACTAACTTTTTTTTTTAAATCATTTTATTCAAAATTCTCATTATAAAAAACATACATATTCAACTGTCAGCTTCATTAGAAATATATCTGATCTTCCACATTGATCTAGATTCCATTTTCCAGATTTCTACGAACTTAAGGTACTGTACAACATTATACTGTTAGTTTATCTGATAGTTCTTAACTTTAACCATGAATTACGTATTCCCAACTGTTAAAACCCAGCAATTACCTGTTACAATTTGCCATTCTTTCTGTATCTCATCATCTGATTTCCCCTTTAATCTCTGGGAGACCATGTCCGCATTTTTATTTTCAATAAATGTAGCCCACCATTGTTCTATTGTAGGTGTTTGCTGAGTTTTCCATAACTTTGCATATTCAATACGAGCTGTTGTTATCATATACAATAATATTCTCCAATGCTTCTTTATACAAGCACCTTCTATTATATCAATCATATTTAGCAAATACAGTTCAGGTGTCTTAGCAAACTGACCTTTCACTAATGTACAAATCACATTATGTACTCCATTCCAATATTTCTTAGCTTTTGAGCACGTCCACCACATATGATATATCGTACCGACCTCCTTCTGACATTTCCAACACTGTCCAGTACCTGTATTATAAATCCTTCTCAGTTTATCTGGTGTCATATACCATCTGTGAAATAGTTTGTAATAGTTCTCTCTCAAATTATGGGCTACTGTACATTTCTGCGTTTTTTTCCAACTCTGCTCCCAAGACTCTAATTGAATTGAATGACCAATGTTTTGAGCCCATAAAATCATTGTTTCCTTTATTGTTTCTTCTTGTCTCTCCTGCTGTAATATCTCTTGATGGATTTGAGCGAGAAGGTGAGGCGGATTTTCAAAAAGCCATTTAACTACTCCAACTTTCTCTTTTAGTTCAATTCCGTAAGTTTTTATGTCCATATGAAACCTTTCGGTTAATTGTCTGTAAGGGAACCAACTCAGTCTTATTCCCTCCTGTTCTAGTTTTTCCCTTGTTTTCATCTTAAAATTATTAGACGCTGATCTCTCAATTATATCATCATACCGCAACCATTTATCTGTATCAGTCCATCTGCCAAAAAAAGCCTCTTGCAGCGAGACCCATGTGGGGAGCTGCCTCATGTTTTTGACTTTATAATCATCCCAGATTTTCGAAAGTGATTTTCTGATATAGTGATGTGAGAAATCTTTATCTATTCTTGCTTTATCATAAAACATATAGGCATGCCACCCCATCCTCAAGTCTGCGCCTTCCAATGCCAGCGTTTTCATATCTTGAAGGTCTATCCAGTCTTTTAGCCACATAAAAGCCGCTGCTCTGTAATATAATTGCAAGTCTGGTAGTCCCATTCCTCCTCTACTTTTTATATCTGTCATAATGTTCCATTTTATCCTAGGCTTCTTCCCCTGCCATATAAATTTAGTTAACTCTCTCTTCCATTGTAAGAAAGGTTTCATATTTGTTATTATAGGCAGGTTTTGGAACAGAAAGTTCATTTTTGGCAAAACATTCATCTTAACTGTTGCAATTCTCCCCATCAACAAGAGCCGCAAAGACGACCAATTTTGTAGATCTTTTGTTATTTCCTTCCATTTTTTCTCTTAATTATTTTGAAATAACTCATTATTTCTTTTAGCTATCCAAATTCCTAGATATTTTACCTTTAGTCCGGTTTTAAATCCTGTTTTTTGTACTAGTTCCCTCTCTTCTCTTTCAGACATGTTTTTGGTTAAAAGAACTGCTTTATCCTTATTAATTTTAAAACCAGAGAATTGTCCATATTCTTGCATTGTAGAATTCAATTTTTCTATAGATTTGCATGGATCGTCCAAAAAGAGGACCAAGTCATCTGCGAAAGCTTTCAATTTATAATGATATTTCTTAATTTGAACTCCTGTTATTTCTTTGTCTTTTCTTATAGCATTGTTAAGTATTTCCATTGTCAAGATAAACAGCAAAGGTGACAAGGGACATCCTTGTCTCGTCCCTCTATGGAGTTCTATCTTTTGTGTTCTTTCGCCGTTGATAACCAATCGAGCTTGTTGTTGTCTATATATTTCTTTAATCCATGCAATAAATTTCTCTCCTGCCTGCATCTGTTTAACCAGTGTCTTCATAAACGGCCAACTAATCATATCGAAAGCTTTCTCCGCATCAACAAAAACCATGGCCAATTTCCGTTCATTATGTTTTTCATAATATTCAGTTATGTTTAGAACTGTTCTAATATTATTTCTCAAAGATCTTTTAGGTAGGAAGCCACTCTGATCTTCGTCAATTATCTCTGATAAGACTTTCTTGAGCCTCTCTGCTAATATTGTAGCGAAGATCTTATAGTCTGTATTCAAAAGTGAGATTGGTCTATAATTCTTAACGTCTGTCAAATCTCTTCCTTCCTTCGGAATCAAAACCACATTGGCTTCCTTCCAGGTCTCTGGTATTCCATCATTCATTATTTCATTTATAGTACTTTGCAGAGGCATTGAAATTTCATGTTCCAAAATCTTATAATATCTTGCAGTAAACCCATCAGGTCCAGGAGTTTTATCGTTGATAATCATAACTAACTTTTTAAAGGTTACTTTCCAAGCTCTATTTTTCCCCCCAGATTTAGGACTCTGCAATTATGAACACAAATTTATAGTAAGATTAGTTTGATCTTGATTTTCTACAGTTAATGTTGATAACTGCAATCGAAGTGACTTTGACTTAAGTTGACCCTCTGAATGAGAGACCTCAACCGCCCAGGTCAAGTCTTGCAGATTCACATAAATGTCTTCCTTTATTGAATCTATCCATCTGTAACACTCGTTTCCTATGGCCTTCTGCCTTACCAAGCATTATTGTTTTTCCTACTGAAACTTCTCATGATATGGCCAAAGTACGACAGTCTCAATTTAGTCAACTTGGCTTCTAGGGACAGTTTCAGGCTTGATTTGTTCTAGAACCATTCATTTCTATTTTTAGCTGTCCAGGTTATCTGTAGAGCTCTTGTCCATTACCACACTTGAAATGAGTTGATTTTCTTCCTGTCAACTTTCTTTACTGCCAGCTTTCAAAACTGTGCATAGAAACTGGAAATTAGGGATGGGACGAATCCAGAATTTTCCGGATCCGAATCCCTGGAAGGTTCTGGGAATCCATGAATCTCACGAATCTCGAATCTTTCGAATCCTTTTTTTAAAAAGGGTTTAAAAAGCAAGGGAAAGAAGGATAATCTTGGGCAAGACACACTCTCTCAGCCCTAGCAAAAGCCTAGGCAAAGGTAAACCTCCCTCTGAAGAAATCTGGCCAAGACAATTGTCATAGTTGTGCCTCATGATCTGCCCAGATTGAAAATGACATGAAGGCCCTTTCTACACAGGCAGGAAAATGTGGATTAATCCCACATTTTCCTGCCTGTGTAAACAGGGCCACATACTACAGTAGAGAGATAATCCAGGTCAAAACTGGCTTTTCTTTGCATAGCTCCTTCTGGCATCCTGGGGTTTGTAGTTTGATGATGCACCAGTACACTTTGGCATAGAAGGCTGTGACACCTTGTAAAATTGCAAACCCCAGAATTGTGTCTGAAAGAGGTTTGCAAGGGAGCTGTGCAAAGACATGTTTCAGCTGTCCTTGAAATCTCAACCCTGTAGCTTCCAGTCAAGTCCTGAACTTCAATATGAAATGTTCAATTTCAATATCTTAGAATACAAGCCCAGCTGTAATTTCTGAAATTGTTAGCAAAGGCCATTATTACTCCAAGCGAAAACCTCAGTTACTTACTATCTTCCCGTGTATGTCTGGTCTCCCAGTTTTCAGGAGTCCCGGTCTTCAACAATCTATTTAGTTGGTGGATTCGAAAGATTTGGTTTGCCTATTTTGACACAGGGATTTGGATTCGGGAATCTTGAATCCTTACCCAGGATTCGAGGATTTGAGGATTTGAGGATTCGGTTGGCCCATCCCTACTGGAAATGTAATGGCATGGACAGTCCTAACTTTAGTATTCAGTGATATAACCTGACACTCCAGGATCTTGTCTAGTTCTTTCATTGTTGCCCTTCCAAGTCTCAGTTTCCTTCCAATTTCTTGACTGAGGTCTCCATCCTGATTAATGACTGAGCCAAGGTGTGGAAAATCTTGAAATCTCCCTGAGCACACAGTCTAACTGACTAATGAGGGGGAGGAGCCAGCTAGAGGGGAGGAGTCTTATTAGGAGCTCCCAACAGCCCTCTAGCTCATTTCCCAGAGGAGAGAGCAGAGGGTGAGCTGGGTCTGTGAAGACATCCTTGACCAGGTGTTGTTTACAGGCTTGTGGGGCTGTGCTTGTTTGTTTGCTTGCTTGTTTTTGTTAGGTCTCCTTGTGTCCCTGAGCACACGGTCTAACTGACTAACGAGGGGGAGGAGCCAGCTAGGGGGAAGGAGTCTTATTAGGAGCTCCCAACGGCGTGTGCCAAAGGCGCGCGCAGTTGAAGCCCTCTACTTCAATCCTTGAAGTTCAACCCTTGGCTATCAGCAGAGCAGACATAGCTTATACAGCTGAATTTGAGAAAGAAAGCTCAGTTATTCTTTCTAGACCTACTCCCTGTACTACTCTCTGTAGTATCAAGGATGGAAGGTGAGGGAGCTGCCGCGGTCACCTGTAGCACTTGTGGGATGTTCCTTTTCTTGCCACAAGATGTTGTCGGGTACACCTGCGCCAAGTGCAAGCTGGTGACCTTCTTGGAGGAGAAGGTTTGGCAGCTGGAGGCACGAGTTTCTAATCTTCATCTTATTCTAATCTTCGTCTTATTGGAGAAGGTGAGGAGTGGGCAGAGAAGACCTTCCTGAAGACCGAAGGCATGGGGGACCTGCCAGATCAGGAAGTCAACACACTGGGCCAGGAAATGGATGTGTGGAGGAATGCACATGGAGGAGTAGAAGGACCAGGAAGGAAACAGAGACTCTCAACCTACACAATTGCTTCAAAGTTCTTGGCCTTATGAACGATGAGGAGCACCAAGAGGAGGGAACAGAATGTCAACAAGAAGGAATCCAACTTCTGCAACAGGAACTAGATCAACGCTCCCAGCTTCAACAGAATGCCCAGGCAGTCCTAGAAGAATCTGCTCGTTGAGAAGCCCTGGAGAAGCCTCAGAGGAGGCGAATTCTGGTTGTTGGGGACTCCTTGCTCAGAGGAACTGAACCAGCAATTTGCAAACCCGACAAGTTCAATCGAGAAGTTCAATCGAGAAGTCTGCTGTCTTCCTGGGGCCAAGATCAACTACATAACGGAGAGGCTAACCAGGCTGGTCAAGCTGGCTGACCATAAGCCCCTCATTTTGGTTCATGTTGGAACCAATGACACTGCAAGGCGCAGTTTTTACCACATCGCAAAGGACTACGAGCTTATGGGGACAAAGCTTAAGGACCTTGGTGTGCAGGTGGTCATTTCGTCTCTCCTCCCTGTTCAAGGACATGGCACACAAAGGGAAAAGGCAATAGCAGAGGTCAACAACTGGCTCCGCACTTGGTGCTGCCGGCAAGGGTTTGGGTTTTTGGAACACAGCCTGAATTTCCGTGACTGTGGGCTTCTGGCAAGGGATGGGCTGCACCTCACAAAACTTGGCAGGAATGTTTTTGCAAACAGTCTTGCAAGGAGGATTAAGAGGTCTTTAAACTAAGTTCCGCTGGGGAGGGAGACAATATTATTCAGGACAAGGACTCGGCGAATGCAGGGGGAAAAGGCCCAAAAGATATTGGCCAAGTAGTACAAGCGTCCAGTGGTGGGAGTAGTAGAAACTATAGTACAGGACTTGCAGGAAGGGCCCGAGGACTTAAGTGTCTCTACACTAATGCGCAGAGTATGGGAAACAAGCAAGATGAACTTGAACTCCTAGTACAACAAAATAAATACGATTTGATAGGCATCACTGAGACCTGGTGGGATGAGTCTCAGGATTGGAATGTAGGAATAGAGGGGTATAGCCTATTTTGTAGAAACAGACCAAACAAGAAAGGAGGAGGAGTAGTCTTGTATGTCAAGGATGTTTTCACCTGTGAAGAGATCCATGACTTAAACCCAGAAAACCAGGTTGAGAGCATCTGGGTAAGAATTAAGGGAGCAAGAAACAATAGGAATAGTCTGATGGGGGTTTACTACAGACCTCCAACCCAGGCTGAGGACCTTGATGATGTCTTCCTCAACCAAATGACTGCACATTCAAAAAGGAGAGATACAGTAATAACAGGAGATTTCAATTACCCGGATATATGTTGACAGTCAAACTCTGCCAAGACAGCAAGGTCCAGCAAGTGATGCGGCAGCCAAGAAAGCCAATGCAATTCTCAATAGGAGTATGGTGTCCAGATGGAGGGAGGTACTGGTACCACTCTACTCTGCTTTGGTTAGACCTCATCTTGAATACTGTGTCCAGTTCTGGGCACCCCAATTCAGGAAGGACATGTTCAAGCTGGAGCAGGTCCAGAGGAGGGCGACCAAATGGTGAGGGGCCTGGAAGCCATGTCCTATGAGGATAGACTTAGAGAGCTGGGTATGTTTAGTCTGCAAAAGAGAAGGTTAAGAGAGGACATGATAGCCATGTTTAAATATTTGAAGGGATGCCATGTAGAGGAGGGAGTGGGTTTGTTTTGTGCTGCTCCAGAGACCAGGACAAGGAGCAATGGATTCAAGCTGCAGGAAAGGAGATTCCATCTGAACCTCAGGAAGAACTTCCTGACAGTCAGGGCTGTCCGGAAGTGGAATATACTGCCTCGGAGTGTAGTGGGGTCTCCTTCTTTGGAGGTTTTTAAGCAGAGGCTGGATGGCCATCTGTCGGGAGTGCTCTGAGGGTGTTCCTGCATGGCAGGGGGTTGGACTGGATGGCCCGTGTGGTCTCTTCCAACTCTACATTTCTATGATTCTATGATTCTATTTTTATGTCTTCATTCTCCACTTTGAAGTTATTTAAATCATCTGTGGTCATTATTTCTGTTTTCTTAATATTCATTTGTAAACATATATTTGCACTTTGTGCCTTGACTTTCTTCAGTAAACTTTCCAAGTCTTTGCTGTTTTCTTCTAGTAGTATGGTTTCTTCTGCATATCTTAAATTGTTGATGTTTCTTCCTCCTTCTTCTGAGTCTAATCCTGCTTTATGCATACAATGTAACAGGTAGCATGATAAAATACAGCTTTGCCTGACCCCCTTGCCAATTAGAAACCATTCCATTTCTTCATATTCTGACCAAACAGTAACCCCTTGTCCTGTGTACAGGGTACACACAGGATAATCAAATGTTGTGGCACACCTATTTTCTTAAGAGCGACCCATAGTTTCTCATGATCTACACAATCAAAGGCTTTGCTATAATCTGTGAAGCAGAGGCTGTTTTTCTTTTGAAATTCTTTGGTGCATTCCATTATCAAACATAAGTTCGAAATATGACTCCTAGTGCCTCTTCCTTTCTTGAACTCATTTTGGACATCTGACATATCTCACTCCATATATAGTAAGCATCTTTGTGGTATAATTTTGAGTATGACTTTGCTTGCATGGGAAAATGCAATGGTCCTGCTATTCCTGAAATCCCTGGTGTCCCCTTTCTTGCAGATTAGAATTTATATTAACCATTTCTAATATCTGGGCCATTTTTTTGCTTTCCATATTAATTGACAGATTTTTGTTAAAACTAGAGTAGATTCTCTCTGTGTAGCTTGAAGGAGCACCATTGGTCTGCCATCTGTTCCTGGTGATTTATTTCTCACAAGTTTTCTAAGTGCAACTTTCACTTCACTTTCTAAAACTGGAGATTCATCTTCATATAGTTCCTTCTTGAATGAATGTATCAATTTTTCATCTCCTTTAAATAGTTCTTCTATGTATTGTTTCTATAATCTTTTTAATTGGTCATGTAATGCATTCCTCTGCTGGTCATAGGGCAACCCCACTCTTGCTTTAAATTTCTCTTTGGTTTCTTTGCTCTTGCAGAAGAGGTATCTTGTTCTTCCTTTCTTTTGTCATCTACTACTTCTCTGCATTGATTATTATAGTAGTTCTCTTTTCCCATGCAGAGAAGTCATTGAACATTTACATTCAGGGTTCTGTCGTTATTTCTGTCACCCTTTACTTTGGCTTCTCATCTACCCTTTACTGCCTGAAGAGATTCATCTGTCATTCATGGAGACTCCTCGTTCTTTTTTGATAATAGAGGATTTTAATTTATTGCTGTTTTAGGATATTTATAATATTTGAAATATATGGTATTTATAATATTTGCAGTATATGTTTTTAGTAATAATGTCTGGGGCCCTTTTCACACGTTACCTGCTCCCAGTGGTGTTCTGTGGGGATCCCAGCAGTGGCTTTGCAGGGAGGAGAGTGTGATGGGAGTACTCCTCTGCACACCAGCTGCCTCCGGGATCCAGGAAGCATGAAGACCACACTTCTGCCTGCTGCAGCACAGCCAGGTACTGTCCCAGGCTGCGTTGGGGCAGGAAGTGCGGCCATTGTGCTTCTGGACCCTCTGCATACCAGGTAAGTGTGGGATGGCCGCACAATCACAGGACATTGACCGGGGAAAATCACCAACGATTTAACCCATGATAGTGCCACCTGGGGATGGGAGAAGGACAGGACCGTGACAACATCATGCATAATTGTCATTGCAATCCTGTCCTTCTCCCATCCCTATAGTGGGACAACAACATCTGGCAAAAAGGGCCTAAGATTTATTAATAATTTTTGAGGATTAATCATTGTTCTAATCATCATTGTTTATTACCGCTTTATATAATACAATTATAATACTTACATTACAAGTTTAAGTATAATTAACCTTAGTGGAATAGATTTATTGTTTTTGATCTTTCCTTTTTCATTAGACTTTGAGGTTTGATGTAACTGTTTAGAATAAATTTAATCTAAAATAATAGATTAATGTTAATAAATGATTTCTGTTGATTAAAACTGTGTTTTTTAATTAACTGGGTAAATTCCCTTTTGGTTATATACACAAGGTTATAATTGTTGTCAACAATAAGAATTAATTTTGGTTTTAATTAAGGATTTAGTAGTTAAATGTAATTGTTTAGTAGGAGCTGCTTGCAACAAGAGTAGGAACCAACTTTTTAATGGTTTGTAGTTATTTTTTAGTTGGCTATAGTTTAGATATTTAGATATTTGTGGTTCTATTATGTAGTGTTCTTTTTTCATTTGTGTTGTATTGTTTTATATTTTTAATTTTGTGTATTGCCATATATTGTTATCGTTTATGTGTGTATGGACAGAGACAGAGTCTTTTTGCCTTCCTCCCCCACCATGTCTCTGGTTTCAGTCCAGTATTCTTCTGGCTCCTGGTAAATTAGGCTTATTAGTGCATTTGTACTTTTCACATTATCTTTAAATTCTACGGGGTTGTTCTTCAGGTTGTAATTCAGCAGTACAGTACAGCACAGCTATACTGTAATTTTTGATATTAGCACTTCATATTCTGTGCCAAAATCTGCTCCTGGTCTTGTTTATGCAAAGAGAATGGAGCTTTACATTGACCATCAGATGATATCCATTTATATAGTCACTTCTTGGGCTGCTTGAAGAATGTTTGCAGTGAACAAACTGTTGGCCTTTCAAAATTCAGTCAATCAGTCTACTGCTTAATTTCTTGATCCTAGGCAAACTGTTCCTATAGCTTTTGATTTTGTGGTTTCCTACTTTTGAATTCCAATCGCCTGTGATTAACAAGAAGTCCTGTTTTAATGTGTGATCAGTTTCCTCCTGGATTCCAGCATAAAATCCTTCAATTTCTTTTTCTTGTGCCTCTGTAGTTGGAGCATGAACTTGGATCATGGTTATACTGATGGGCTTTCCTTGGAAGTCTTATTGACATGATTCAGTCAGACTTTGCTTGTATCCTTTGAATACTTTTGTTACATGTTTCCTCACTATTAATGCCGCCCTTATCTTCTTAGGCTATTTCTGCACTATGCCCCATCCTGGCATAGGGACACATTGAAGCCAGTCTACTGGCTACTGCATCACCATCCCACTCCTGTTGCATCCCCAGCCATAGTGATCATGCATTGTACTATTACTGGAAAAAAGTCCCGTGATAGTCCCCTTTCATGTGATGATGATGTCATCTGGGACTGTGAGGGAAGGGCAAAAGTACTAACTAGGTACTTCCTTCCTCAGTGCAGCACAGGAAGAGGCCAGCTGCACTGCAAAAGGAAGGATCGCGTCCCAGATGCTACCACTTGCCAGCAGCAAGTTGGGTGTGGAGGGGAGCAGTCAGGACACACTCTCATCCCAGCAAAGGCACTGTCAGGATGATGCCAGAATGTTGTGGAATGCAGATAGGGTGCAGAAAGGGCCCTAGACTTTCATTTCCTGAGTAAAACTCTCCAGTTATCTGACTCAAAATCATAGAAATCATAGAAATCATAGAAATGTAGAGTTGGAAGAGACCACACGGGCCATCCAGTCCAACCCCCTGCCATGCAGGAACACCCTCAGAGCACTCCCGACAGATGGCCATCCAGCCTCTGCTTAAAAACCTCCAAGGAAGGAGACCCCACTACACTCCGAGGCAGCATATTCCACTGCCGGACAGCCCTGACCGTCAGGGAGTTCTTCCTGAGGTTCAGGTGGAATCTCCTTTCCTGCAGCTTGAATCCATTGCTCCTTGTCCTGGTCTCTGGAGCAGCACAAAACAAGCCCTCTCCCTCCTCTACATGGCATCCCTTCAAATATTTAAACATGGCTATCATGTCCTCTCTTAACCTTCTCTTCTGCAGACTAAACATACCTGGCTCTCTAAGTCCATCCTCATAGGGCATGGCTTCCAGGCCCCTCACCATTTTGGTCGCCCTCCTCTGGACCTGCTCCAGCTTGACCATGTCCTTCTTGAATTGGGGTGCCCAGAACTGGACACAGTATTCAAGATGAGGTCTAACCAAAGCAGAGTAGAGTGGTACCAGTACCTCCCTCCATCTGGACACCATACTCCTATTGATGTAGCCGAGAATTGCATTGGCTTTCTTGGCTGCTGCATCACACTGCTGACTCATGTTCAGCTTGTGGTCTATTAAGACTCCTAGATCCCTTTCACACGTACTGCTATCCAGCCACGTGTCCCCCATCCTATATTTCTGTATTCCATTTTTCCTACCTAAGTGTAGGACCTTACACTTCTCTCTGTTGAATTTCATTTTGTTAGCCTCGGCCCAGCTCTCCAATCCATCCAGGTCATTTTGAAATTTGATCCTGTCCTCTGGTGTATTAGCAACCCCTCCCAATTTTGTGTCATCTGCAAATTTGATGAGCATGCCCTCTATTCCTTCATCCAAGTCATTGATGAAGATATCAGACATAGATCTGATTACCGCATTGCTTTCTAAAATGTCCCATTCCTGTCAACTTTAGCTTGCTCATCCCAAGGATTGCATGTTTATATGTTCCATGTCTTGTTTTATTATGTCCAGCTTCTCCAGCTCATGGTTCTCACATTCCATGTTCCTATAATATGTGTTGTGCAGCTTTGGACTTTCCTTTGTGTGTTCAGAGTGGAGAGCGAACCAGCAATAACCACGCCCACAAACAAAGGTTTGGGAAAATAAGGGAAAATAACTTTACTGACGACAGTTGTGACAGGGTTGACATGTGCATGAGTCCAGATCCAAGCACTGACCAACATACCTGCTGGCTGATGAACCTAATAACTGGCTAGGCCAGGGCCACCTGCCTACCCCTTGGGTACAGAGGATGTGTGCACCTGTAATCTGGTACACTTGCTTCCCCTTGCACTCCTAACACCCCAAATCTCTGTGTCCCAGCATAGGCAAACCACTGTCCCAGATCCAGGACCCATGCCAATGCCTGCAAAGATGCAGATAGACAAGCCACACCTGGAAGATACAAAACCATGCCTGCAGGGGGATTGGGGGCGGGGGAAGCTCTGAGAAAACTGAGCTCCGGCCAAGGGAAGCTCGGCTAAATACCCTCTGGGTGGACCGGAGAGAAAACTGCAGCCAGCCAAGGCCCCAAACCCCAGCAGCCAATAAGTTCAAGCCAGCAGTTTAAAGTCATTGGCTGCCAGCTGATGAGTCCTTCCCAGGCAGCATGGGGGCTGCCAGGAAGGTGGAAGCAACTACTCTGAGAGCCGTGTGACACACCCACAAACCAGCCCAGCCTGCAAATACATCACATGGTGAGTCATGGGGCTGCACTTTGCCTCTGAGCATGGCAACAGCTGAACTTCCTTTCAGCTTGAGTCCAGTTGAGTCATTAGCCACAATACTACTTGTAATTGTCCTCTGTTCTTCCCCAGTAGCTTGTTGAGTGCCATTTGACTTGGAAGCTTCATTTTTCTGCCACTACTTTTTGTTTAATTTTGGATTCTTTCATCATAGGGTTTTCCTGGTAAAAGTTCTTCCAAAGGATGCTTACCATATCTCCCTCTGTGCAGCACTATGAAGCGTTACCTATGGTGCTGCTGCCATTGTCTCTGAGAAATCCTCCACCAGTGTCATCTCCACTATTGTGGCTACCCAGTAGCTGTTTGGTACGTTTAGTCTGGCTCCTCAGCAAAAGCCTGTCTGACATGGGAGACCCTACCAGCAGCACTGTTGCCACTGGCATAATGTCTTCCCTCACAGGAGCAATAATCCCACCGTCACAGAAAGATAGTGCCGTTAATGAGAGGCTTCCGGCTTATGGCGGAGCAAACGGCCACCTAGGACAAGTGTGGTCTCTAGGTTGTCGCCACGAGGGGTTTATCTAGGTTTGAAGCTGGGCAGCAGCTCTGAACTTGCGACTTGTGATCAGATCAAGATCGCAAGTTTGTAGGTTCGGAAGAACCTAGACAAGTACTCCCCCGGTACAGGGAGTCCAGAGGGAGTTCGATGGGGATCCAGTGGACTGCCAGCCCGCACGCCTGGGATGGATACACTGAAGGCAGGCGGATGAAGGCGGAGGATCATAGAACGTCCACGACCGCTCGTTGTGCTTGAAGTTTAGAAACTTCAATTAAGCGATGCCAAGACCTTTTTTAAGACTGTGTGAGTACAAAACAGGAGAACTAAATCTGATTAAATATTGCCAATACTCTGATTTAAGAAATTAATTTCACCGCTGTATAGTGGGTGCGCTACGAGGAAGAAAAGCAACAACGAAGGTTTTCTCCACAGTAGAGGCGAGCTTTTCTGAATAAAGAAGGACGTTTGGATAACTTCGGATACAAAGTGACAATGATCTAAGGAAAATAGATTCTTTGTAAAAGACATAGATCTGAAGTGTTTTGTTATAGCTGGCTTTTGAACTGGATTTGTCAGATTTATGTCACACAAGATTTGAGACTATATAGCTAAAAGACACATCTGCCAAGGACAGTAATTTTTTTCCCTCTTCTTTTATTTACTCGTTGCTCTTCATGTGAAACTGCTGGGAAGGATTTAAAGTATACGTAAAGTTGGACTCTAGCTGGTTATATATTAGACATCTGTGTTGAAAGAAAAGAGTTTGGGCTTCTGAGCTGGCTAGCAGCTAATGAGATAAATTATAGACATTCGGTAGATTCCTTGAAGGAATTTAAGCTCGGACGCCAGTGTACCGTGGAGGAAAAACAAACTTTTAAAGTAATAAAGAGCCAAAGAGTGCGGGAAAGAGACTTGATAAAAACCAGAAGATTCAGGCGAATTAATTTAGATATACAGTGACTGGATTCTTTAAAATATTATCTTAAAATGACAGTAACAATTGATTAAAGTGAAAGCAGAAAAAAAGCAGAAAGAAAGAAAAGTGGAGGAGCTGCGAAAGAGGCTGACGATCGACACGGAGACGGAGACGGAGAAGTGGACGGACGGATAGAGAAGAAAGGGACAGGCAGCAAAGACAGGAAAGAATATTGTTGTGAAAAATTTATTGTAAAATAACTAATACTGTGAGCTTAAGTACATACACAGTTATTAGAATTAATATATAAGAATTATTAAAGTCAAGAATCTTTGAAGGGTTATATGTACACATTTATACTGACATAGTTTTATAAGTTACAAATAGCTATTTAAGTATATAAGAGAACTTCAAAAGTTGATATATAAAGTGAATATAACTAGAAGAAATATATAAGCTAATCTAATGGGAGGACTTTGAAAGTTTGCTGCGTGTGTTTAGAAGTAGTAGGTCTATATAAGTTACTATTTTAAATAATGTTATTTTGAATAATCCCCTATTATATTGCTGAGGTTATAACTAATTGTAAATTAAGCTTTCCGAACCTTTTTTCATATTGTGGTTTTGTGTAAACTGTTGCTTCTGAGTAAGTGACCTTGAAGACATAATATTGCTGAGACACAGATAACAGAACAAGCTACAGCTGTACAAGCAGCAGAGAACATAAATCAGAAAGAAGAATGTCTTACAGGCTTAATAGTGACATCCAGTGGTCACTCAACTGGACATTTAAATAGTAAACTTATTGAGAAAGGCAATTAATATACATTTTATCAGCTTAAAAATTTCTGAATAAAAACTAGCATATTAATAATATTTAAATACATTTAAATAGTAAACTTATTGGGAAAGACAATTAATATACATTTTATCAGCTTAAAAATTTCTGAATAAAAACTAGCATATTAATAATATACAAGAACAGTGATTGGGCCAAGCTATCACATTAAAAAGGCTTCTGGAACAAGAAAAGCAACTACCAAGCAGACAGTGAACCAACCTGCAATACAACAAACAAGAAGAACATCAATGGATATAACCTCAGCCTCTCTAGACACCAACTTGATATTAGAAGAACTATGAAAATCAAGAGCGGAAATAAGACAAGAAATATGACAAGATATGAAAGAAACGAGGACTGAAATAAAAGCAGAAATAAGAAAAGAAATAGATGGATTGGGAAAGAAAATGGACCAAATTTCTAAGGAAGTTTCTACAATAAAAAAAGACATGGTGACTCTTCAAGAAAGAACCAAACAAGTAGAAGAAACATTGCAACAAGTTGAAGAGAAACAGAGAATAGAAGAAATGAGACTTAAAAGAACAGAAATGAGGTACAGAGAACGCTGCTTGAAAGTGAGAGGTGTGATGGAAAAGGAGGCTGAAAACGTATATGACATAGTCATAGCAGCATTGATAGAGTATGTCCAACTACCAGAAGAGAGAATCCATGCAAGTATTGAGAGAATATTCAGAGTTAACCCTAGAGTGGCAAAAGACAGAAACCAACCAAGAGATATCATGATCAGTTTCACAAATTTGAGGACGAAAGAATTGATACTACAAAAAAGCTATCAGGAGAAACTGATCATTGATTGTTAAGAAGTCAAAATTTATAAAGACATACCTACACAAATTTTGAAGAAAAGACAGGAATATAGATTCCTAACGCAACTTCTGCTGAAAAACAATGTAAGTTACACATGGAATAGGACTGAGGGGATATTCTTCACCTACCAGCAAAAAAGATATAGAGTAAATAACATAGAAAAAGCAGAAGAAATTGCGGAAAACCTAAAAAAGGTCTTCGGGAAATTAGGGAAAAAACATAAAATGAAGGATGAAAAAACTTCGGAAATGGAAGATCAAGAAGGACTTGTTGGAGCGGTAGGAGGAGAACAACAATCAGAGGAGGTAGAACTGTCAGTAGAAGATGAAGAATCCGAAAAAAGCATAGAAAAAGAAGAGGGAGAGTGTCAGAGAGCGAAACAGAGATCCAACAAGACAACTAAAGAAAGAGACGAAAAGAACAAATAGAAAAACTACAGTAAAATGAATTTAAAAATTTTATCATGGAATACGAAAGGACTAAATTCACAATATAAACGTCGACACATATTCCACTATCTGGAGAAAGCTAAATTGGACATTATATGTCTACAAGAAACACACATAGCTGATAAAGACACAAAATATCTGAAAAATCCCAAATTAGGGCAGTGTTTCACTGAGTCATGGGAGAAAAAGAAGTGTGGGGTCGTGATCTATGTCAGTAACAACTTAGAAGCACGAGAAGCCTTCGTGGATCTGGCTGGTCATTATCTGGGTTTAGAAGTAACCATGCAAGGAACAACAGTGCTATGTGTTGGGATATATTCCCCTGTAGAAAATAAAGACAGATTCTATGCCAAAATTAATAAATTAGTGACGGAATATACCAGTGAAAAATATCAAGAAAATATATTAATTCTAGGGGACATGAATGGCTTTCTGAGTCCATTGGAAGATAGACAGTCATTAAAACAAATAAAGAAAAACCAGGGGAAATTACCACGGACTTTCTTCAAAATGATGGACAAACTAGCATTGATCAGTGTTTGGACCTTTAAGCACGGCACGGAAAAGGGAAACACATTTTATTCAGATCGCCACAACTCCATGTCCAGGATAGACATGTTTCTGCTATCGAAGACCCTTCATAAATATATCATGGACATGGAGATACTACCAAGGGTAGCATCAGACCACAACCGGATTCTTTTACAGTATAATTATGGAAAGAAAAAAGAATACAACTGGAGACTTAATGACAACCTTCTGATAGATGAACAACAAATTAAAAATTTAAACGAAAATATCCAAAGGTATTTCGAAGAAAATATAAATCATGATATCCCAATGAAGATAGTTTGGGGTGCTGGAAAGGCCGTGATAAGAGGTCATTTGATTAAAATTGGAGCAATAAAAAAGAAGAAGAAAGACCAATATTTACAGAATTTATTGGACATGTTAAAAGAAAAGGAAAAAGAATTCAGGCAAGACACCGTAAATCAAAAATTGAAGATAGAAATAAAACTTCTGCAAGACCAAATAGCAGCCACCAACATAGAGGAGGTGGAAAGGAAAATGAAATATTGCCGTTTGAAGCATTTCGAGCATTCAAACAAACCAGGAAAATGGTTGGCATATAAACTCAGGAAAGAAAGAGAGAAAAGAAGAATATCAAAAATAAGAAAAGGCTAAACAGAAACAACGGATCAACAACAAATTAAAAAATTTTTCTCTAAGTACTATACACATCTATATGAATGAGACACAACAGTAGAAATAGAGAGAGTGAAAGCTAGCGCATATCTGAGTGAGCAAAAAATTGTGAGTTTATCGGAGGAACAGAAAGAAATATTAAATGCTACAATTACATCTGCAGAAGTTTCGGAAGCAATTAGGAAATTAAAGATTGCCAAGGCACCGGGGCCAGATGGATATATGGCCAAATTTTATAAAACTTTTGAAGCAGAATTGCTAGAACCCTTGACGAAGACAATAAACCAAATTGGACAGGACGGGCTACCAGAATCATGGAGACAAGCTAACATAACATTGCTACCGAAGGAAGGGAAAGACCTAACACAACCGGAAAATTATAGGCCCATCTCATTGTCAAATACGGACTATAAAATTTTTGCTTCTATATTAGCTGAAAGATTTAAGAAGAAACTACAACAAACAATTCATCCAGATCAAAACGTGTATTTACCCAATCGACACTTAAGGAACAACACAAGAATCTTATTAAATATGATAGAGCATTTCGATAAATTAATTAATATCAATAAAGGAACCAGACAAGGATGCCCATTGTCTCCGCTTTTATTTATAGCAACATTGGAAGTACTAAACAACAAAATTCGTGAAGATTCGATGATAAAAGGAGTAAAAATCAAGTAACAAGCTTTTGCTGATGATGTAGTGTTTTTTCTAGAAGACCCACCGGAAGGGGCTAAACATCTAATAACAGATCTTCAAAAATTTGGAGAGGCAGCGGGCCTAAAAATAAATTATGATAAATCTACCATGTTAGTTAAAAACATGATACATTCTGAAAAAGAAGAGTTAAGGAGAATTACGGGACTTAAAATCGAGAAAAAAGTTAAATATCTTGGGATTTGGTTTATGGAAAGTAACAAAGACCTGTTTGATAATAATTATAACAAGATATGGAAAGAAATAGCTGGGGATTTGAAGAAATGGACAAATTTAAATCTGTCTTTGATGCGATGAATAGCGGTAGTTAAAATGAACATTCTCCCTGAATTAAATTTCTTATTTCAGAACTTACCTATAATAACAAACGACAAGCCTTTCCAACAGTGGAAGAAAGATCTAACTAAATTTATTTGGAGAGGTAAGAAGCCAAGGATTAGGTGGAAACTACTAACAGAACAGAAAATGAAAGGAGGACGTAATCTACCGGACTTAAAAATCTATTATCATGCCAATGCGATGGTCTGGTTGCAAGACTGGATAACACTAAAAGATATAAGAACATTGGAAATTGAAGGGGCAGATATGAGATTTGGTTTTCATGCTTACCTGTGGTACGGAAAAGCAAAAATAGATAAAGAATTCAGCAACCACTATTTAAGAAAATCATTGTTAAAAATTTGGCTCTTCATTAAGAAAAATACATATAATAAAATACCACTCTGGATTTCACCACAAGAGGCCCTTTTTGGAAGATGGGCAGATTACAAAGATGATTGGATCAGATATGAAAATTTAATAGCCCTGGAAAACAATGAAGTAAGGTTCAAAACGAGAGAAGAACTTGCCCAACAAGGAATCGTACTGAATTGGTTTCCGTACTTACAGTTAAAAGAAAGATTTAAAATGGACTTGAAATTGGAAGGATTTGCCACACAAAAAAAATACAACGAATTTGAAACCATAGTTTTTACTAAAACTAAACATAAGATTTCTCAATATTATAAATATTTCTTAGCATGGCAATTGGAGGATGAGACCATAAAGGAGACAATGATAAAGTGGGCGAAAAATTTTCAGCACAAGATTCCGTGAGAACATTGGGAAGCTGCTTGGAAAGAGACGAATGAATTCACAAGTTCACAAGACTTGAAGGAAAATTTCATGAAGGTGATGTACAGATATCATCTAACTCCGGAATGAATAGGTAAAATTTACCATTCAGGCAACAATAAATGCTGGAAGTGTAAGGAGAAAGTAGGAACCTACTATCACCTTTGGTGGACCTGTGAAGTTTCTAAAATATATTGGAAGAAAATATATGAAGTCATAAAAGAAATGTTTTGTGTAACATTTCCAATGATACCGGAATTCTTCCTGTTAAATATGACATTTATGTTTGAAAAAAACTTCGTCAAGAAATATAGTAGAATACTATTGAACTTGGTTACAGCGGCAAGATTGATTTTCGCTAAAATGTGGAAGAGTCCTGAAATACCAGACTTAGATCACTGGTTCTTGAAAGTTATTGAGCTTAAAGAATTTGACTTGTTCTCCCATTTTGTCAAGGGCAAGTCAACCAAAGAAACAGAGAAAGATTGGGAACCTGTGATTAAGTACATTTCAGACAGATGGAAAGTAAAATTTGAAAATAAGACATAAAAAAACCATTATTAAAAGATACGATGGAGTATTAAGTAAAAAGGAAAGCCAGAAAAGCGGTAAATATATTATTGTTGTGAGTATAGGAAGATGGAGAAATTAGATATATGTGAAAAAAACCAAATTGATAGACAATTAAATTTTCAAATAGAGACAATAGAGAAATATATGGACAAGGTATGTATAAGTAAAGAAAAAAAAAAAAAGGAAAAGTGTACCAAACTAGAGTATGGAAAATAGAAGAAAGTAGGAAATTTCATAAAAGGAAAAGGTGTAAACATAAAGTGCGTAAAGATATATCAGAGATATGGCAAAGAAGTAAAAAGTCAGGAACTGTATATAGATGTTTAAATATTGCTCTGTATATGCAACTTTTATTTTATATATATAATAGATACTGGGGAGCATCAGTATAAATTTGTGAAATGAAATGCATACAGAAAGCAATGGCAAATATGTCTAATTCGAATGTTATACTATTCTTTTTATATTTTTATTTTATAAATAAAGAATAAATAATAATAATAAAAAAAGAAAGATAGTGCCATTAATAAAGGTGATTGGTTTAGAAAGTGGAACAAACTAATAGAAACTATTGAAGAAAAGAAGGGGTACAAAATTTTAAAGATACTATTAATATGATTTTCCACATTAAAGGAAAGGAATTTTAAATAAAAATTGACTTTGCTCCCTGGGGGGGGGGGGATGGGAGTGGGAGGGAGGAAAGGGTTAAAGCAGTACTATACCTATTCAGAAAATTAACTTGTTGGTTGGGGGTAGAGTACTGATCACTTTGTACTTAAAATAATTTTTTTTTATGTAAATCAATGTTAAAAGAAGTAATAATTACCATTGGTGAGCTACGTATTGAAGAATTAAAAATACAGTTAATACTGAAGAATTTAACTATAGAGAATATCAAATTCACTCTAGAACAATGTTAGTTCTAAACTTCGTAATTTGGTCTGTAGGATTTGGACACTGCCTTAATTTTTAGAACAGAAATGTGAGCATTGTACAAACAAAAGTGTCATAGGCCTCTGGTCTGGTGGTTAAATAGATTCTCTTTGCATACGTGCATTCAATTATTCAAAGTATTGCTATAAGGCTGAGACTGAAACTAGATGTCACAAGGGACATGGGTCTACCACAGAGAGCACCAGCCCTACATATCCTCTCCTGCTCTCTCTGACAGCGATTAGTTAAAGAATACATGTAACCTGACAACAGCACAGTCACAGTTTCTGTGTTCCTCCCTTCCTCCACAAAGAGCAGTTGTATAGTACCCATCAAAGAAAAGGAAAGAAGCATACAGCCGCTGCTTAATTATTTTCCTCGTCCTCCGACTTCCTCAGTGCTAATCTGTCACAAACGACAGCAGAACTCGAAAACCTTGTTAACACTTCAGTCCCTTGCCAGAACAAGGAGAGTCTCAGTGTCCTGATGGGTGGCATCATCATCACTCCTGATCTTGGGAAGGGGAAGGTCTCAGAGGTGTAGTCCTTTGCATCTACCTCATACTTGGCTTGCCAGAGCAAAGAAGAAGGGACTTCAGTGACATAATTACTCTTCTTTTTGTACCTTTCTTCTCCTCTTTTTGTACCTTTTACCTGCACAGTGTCATGAAACACATTTTGCTTGTGTAAAGAAGTGCTGCTGACTAATAATGACCCAAATCTGTTAATTTTGGGAAGTGAGCAAAGACTTTCCTTCAACCAAGCCATGATAGTGATTCCTTCGCCCTTCTTTGGACTTTGAGAACAGACAGCATTATATTGCTCAGAGATGGGGACTAGGTGGCCCTATCAATATCCTTATCTAAAACTTTCCACCTTCCCATGCTGTTGGCTGTGTTGGCTAAGCTAACATAGCCAATAACATCTTCATGGCCATAAAATGCCCAGCTCTGAACTATATAGCAGTTGGCATAGTGCAATGTCTATATGGAATCTCCCAGAACTTGGAAAAGTTACTTTTGCATTACAACTCCCAGAATTCTCTCAGGACAGCTATTGCCTAAGCTCTGGAATTTCCCCCTCCTTATTAAGCACATTCAAGTAGCACAACTTTTTCTGTTACTCTTAACAAGGTGGGAGGATGGCATGGGGAGGCAGGGAGTTGAGTAATTCCCAGTTCAAATTCCTTGAAATCAACAATACAGGAATGAACATGTGGCCAGGTGAAAGTCAAGGTAGATCTACATCAGTTGCAACGACTCTGCTCTTACATCCTACCCTCCTTTCATGTTTTTCTGTTCACTCTGAACATGAATGGAGTAAAAATAAACAGTCATCTCCCCTCCTGTGGTTTCATTCAGGAGAACTTCTCCAGAGATCTCACAGCTTGGAAAATTTACTTTTTGCATTACAGCTCCCAGAATCCTCCTGTCAGCATGGCTGGGAACTGTAGTCCAAAGAAGTAACTTTTTCAAGCTCTGATAGTGCCTCATATTAATTATACTTTCTTAAACATTTTGAAGGCCACTGAAGTAATAATACCAGGGACTTGCTGGTTTCATAAGAGCAATCAAAAATCCCAGGGAAAAAAATTCTTTTGTTTAACCCCTATGATCTGTGCATCTATTGTGGAATTAAGGGGCTTCTTAAAGTCCCTTTGGGACCGTATCTTAGCACACTGAAAGTACTGATCCTTACATATTTCCCTTTATCTTCAATGCACATCAGTTTCACCTTTCTGAGTTTTCTTTCAAATGGTAGAGAAGACAAAACCTCATATTATGACAATGTCATTGGCAATGTCCTCCTCAAAGTGATGGTGCAGAGGCCTACTCTCATGGGCCATTCAGAGTGCCCTGACCTTTCACTCATGGAAGTACAGACTTTTTGGCCAATGTATTTTCAACAGACAGGCATCTCTTATGTCTCTCAGAAAATTGTTCTATAACAGCCTTTCTAATGCTGTATTATGGATCCTATGTGAGAATATTCAAGCTGTGTACACTTGCAGCTGTATATACCATCGCCTATATTCAGTTGTTAATCTTTTACAATAGCTTATTAATTCAATGGCAAGTTGGTGAATCAACACCTCTGTAGGTTCCATTAACTACAGATCACTCTTAAAGAAAGAGGTGTGCCACATTTGATTATCCTCATGTGTAACTTGTAATCAGTACAAGTGGCCACCATGAGGACAGAATATGGACAAATGGAATGGTTTTAAATTGGGAAGTGGGCCAGGCAAGGCTGCACTTTTGTCACCCAATCTGTACTATTATATGTACAGCTGGATCAGAGGAAGGAGGCATGAAAATTAAAGGAAGGAACTTTAACAGTCTGAGGTGCTCAGATGACACTGTATTACTAGCAAAAAATGACGAAGATTTGAAATGACTGTTGAAGAAAATCAAGGAAGAAAAGGTAAAGGCAGATTTACAGTTGAACATTAAGAAAAAAAAATAATAACCACAGATAATTTATATGACTTTAAAATAGACAATGAAGACTTTGAAATAGTTCAAGATTTTCCATACCTTGGCTCAGTCATTAATCAGAATGGAGAATGCAGTCGAGAAATCAGAAGAAGACTAGGATGTGGAAGGGCAGCTATGAAGGAATGGGACAAGATCCTGAGGTGTCAAGATATATAATTGAATATTAAAGTTAGGCTTGTCCATGCCACCATATTTCCAATTTCTGTGTACGGTTGTGAACAGTGTATGGTTGTAGACAGTGAAGAAATTTCTATGTGTGGTTGTGGACAGTGAAGAAAGCTGATAGGAAGAAAACTCATTTGAAATGTGATGCTGGAGAAGAGTTCTACAGATACCATAGACTGGTATAAAAACAAATAAATGGGTCCTAGAGCAAACCTAGGACCTCTCCCTACAAGCTGTATGTGAGAGCGATCTGGCTGGGACATCTGTCTCCCCACTGATTGTCAGTGTTGATTTGGCTGATCAGCTTGGCTAGGTGAGTGTCCCCTTCCTCCCTCACCACTCCATATATGTCCCTCCCAAAGCTGCATGCTTGGTGAAAGATGATGAATATCCAAGATAGAAGGAGCATACTGTTCTTCAGTCAAGGGTATGTGGTAGCTGCACTCCCCAGCGAGAACCTCTGTCTAGAAGCCAGGACCGCTGAGCCAAGACTGAGCAGAAATACTCATTTTGCCACTTTTGAAATCTAGTTTCTCATTTAGTACAGCTGGTCTAACAGGTTTAAGCTGTGAGTGAGCCAAGCCCATAGAAGCAATATGAAGATTGAAATTTATTGGCTAGTACCATTCCATCAGCTGTTGCAACTGTGAGTCATTTAATGGGTTTACTCTAGTTGTGGCTACCAGCAGAATTTAGGCCAATACCTATTTACATTGGACATTTGTATATTTGATCACTTGCCCAGTTGCATGGAGACTGTTCCTTCAGAATGATGTCTTGGTGATTCTAAATCTTCTGAGGCCTTTGGGAGTTCAACCATGGTCTAATTTAAGCTTTCTTGAACATAGGTTAGGTACACATGTATGATGAGCACTGTACTAACTCCTCCAGCTCCATTATTTTCATCCTCCTCCGAATATAGAGAATAACTTTATGAAAAAGACAGATCCTTTTATGTGTGAAGGCTTTCTGCATGATTTAGACCCAGAACTTGGGACAGGATAAATCCTCAACCAACCATCCTCAGATCTGAAGATGAGTTATTACCACAATTTTCTCCCTATTACTGCCAGAAAAAAACAAATATTTATCCACAGTAGTCTCTTCATATTTGAAGACCCCAAATTATTGTAGAGGAATTATTTTGAATAGGAAAAACATAGTGGCTAGCGTCTGCTATTGCAGTTACAATTCATAACCTAGAATTACGGATCTGTAACTGTCTCATATTCAGTTACACCACATATTCACAATTGTGGCGCTACTGTCACAATCGTAAATCCCCTCCCACCTACCTTTGCAGCCAGCAGTCACAATTGAGACCTGTTTTGCTGGTGATTGAGATGCAGTAGGATGATGTTTCCATCCCTCTTCCCCCAGCAATCTGTGGTGGAGACACCACTGGGGGTTGCAGCAAGGGCCCTGTATCTGATTGCAATCCTGCTGCACCCCACTTGCCACAGATTATACCATTGCTCAGTGTGGTTGCTGGCTGTTTAGGCACATTAGAGGGTTGGGCCAGGAGACATTACTTAGTTACACTTTTGTAACTGAGTAAATGATGTAGGATCTTAGCTATGATTTTTTTTTTGTGCAAAACGTTTTTTTCTGTGTAGAAATTTTATAACAAGTTTTGTACACAGGAAACCTATTTCCTGTCCAGAAAACAGGTTTTGGTGCAAAATACCCACCTGTGTTTTTTCCTCTTCAGAATAATTCCTCCCCAATGCTTTGGGAAGTTGAATACCAGGAGAAAGTTGTGAAAAATTCTCACTGGTCTCTTTTTCTTCCCTATGGGGTTTCCTGATTAGCAGGACACCCCCCCACACACACTGTTTTTAAATCTGGAAATGAATTATTATGGCCATTCTTTCTATTCTTACCTGGAGATGTCACTTTTTGGATTACATCTCCCAGATGTGGCTAGGGTTTTCTGGGAGATGCAGTCCTAAAAAGATAGCATCCCAAGCTTTGCTCAGAATGTGGATTTTTCAGTGGTCTGATTCTTGTAGAGAGCCTCCATGGATAGAGGAGGCTGTGCTCATAAGAAAGGTGCTTTCCACGTGAAGAGAATGACAGAAATGCACAAGGAGTCAAAAGGTCAAATGTATTCTGCCTCCTCATCTGTTTCTTTAACTGGTTTTTTGGAATGGCTGAATAGGGCTTCTAGATTCCAAGGGTTTCTTCTTCTCTTGTGTGCTCTCTCAACTGCCATTTCCCTAATTTAGTTTGCTCATTCTCTTAAATGATATTCTAAGAGAGAGCTGCACTTTTCAATACAATTTTCATCTTGTGTTTCAAGCTGAAAACAAAATACTCCCTTTGGCCCGACAATACTTAATTTAACCAACCTACTATCTCAATAATAATAACAGTAATGAAGGAGTCCCATAAAATTGTAGCGTGGAGGTGAATAATATTACAGATGCTTCTCTAGCAATATCTTTTCCCCCTCAGACAGCATCCGTGGAGAACAAACATGTTGGACTTTCACTCCAATCAATGGGTTTGCACTAATTGCTTTGTGTGTTATAATGGGAAATAGTTGGTTCTGTGCTCATTTGGATGCTTCTTGTCATTCTTAACCAGATTTGCTGAAAGCATTGTGGTTTAACTCATTGCTTGTTCACAAATGCAGAGGTGGAAAACTAATAAATCACAGGATTAACTCTAGACCCAAATAAGAGAAATGTAATCACGCTGAACGACAAGGTTTGGTTCAAAACTGATTTGGCTTAGACTGCCTTGAAAGGCTACCAGATGAACTCAGGTCCAAACCTCAATTCAGGAATCTGAATTCAGGAATCCAAATTTTTGTGCTGCCTATACAACTGTAAATGGAAATCAACAAATAGCTATAACTTTTTCCCTGTTTATTAGAAATGGGTGAAATTTTCCAGCAGAGTAGACAACATGCCTACTTTATTACAAACAAATAGGTAGAGGTTTGATCACTGTTGTTATGTGCCCTTTCAATGTTGTTGTTGTTGTTGTTGTTTAAATGGGACAATTAATGCCTTTTTTTCTTAGCACCAGTGAATTAAATTTGTAAGGATTTTTGCTGTCAATGTCAGGTGGCGGCTTAAGCAGAAAACGGAGGCAGGAGCCGAGTTTTATGGCTTTTAGTAATAAAGTGATAAAGTAAACAAGAGGTTACATCACCCCAAATGAACAGAGGCAGCAAACTCAACAGCTAGGGTCGGCCTGGAACAGAAAGCACAGAATGCAGATTTCCCGGATGGAAGACGGTTGTTGCCCCGTGCCCAACTCCCCCCAGCGTCTGTCTCAAGTACATAGTCTTTAGCCCAGCTGGGGCTGGTCAAACCTCCGTTGGCCCAGCTCACAGCTGGAGGCCCTCAGACTTCAGATGCTTCTCTTGCAGTCGCTTCGATCTGCGCCCCACCTCCTTCTCCTGCCGCCTCTGGAGGAACGTGGGGGGAGGGTCTGCAGCAAACTCTGGGCTGGAGTCAGGAACAGCAGCTTCTGTCGAGCCCGAAGCACTGGTCTCATCTGCTGCAGGTACTGGCTCGGGGTTGCTGGCAGGCCCCTCCCTTGTCCCTGCAGGAGCCCCCTCTGCCTCCCAGGGATCCACCCCTGGCCGGGGTTCCCAGTCTAACTCAGAGTCCCAGTCTGAGTCGGCAGCATGCTCAGCCTGGCTCATGACATTTGCCTTTTCATCGTGCACCAAGGCTGTGAAGTTTCAGAAGAATAGATGCAGGGAGATTTTGCAAGAACAGCCTTTACTGTCTGGAGGGTTTTTTTTTATTATTTTTATTTTTTAAGAGAGGACATATTAAGTCTAGGTCAGGGTGAGTAACTGTGGTAGATCAGGAATAAATTTTCATCTTGGATACTTTCTAGGGGGCTGTGGAAGTTGGTATTCTCTTCTACCCTCCACAGCAACCATCATCCCCCATCCTCAGACTCACAGATTTGTTTTGATAGGCCCCCTGAACAGCCATTCTGGGATACAGGGGAGAGTGCAAGGGGATGAGAGAAGTATCTGTCTATGCCCAATCTGATTCATCTGGTGAGGCCCTGGTGGATCTCAGCAGAAGATGTTATTGGGTATAGCCAGAAAATTCTCTGATCTCCCCCACACCACCCACTTTCCACCAGTCACAGAATGCCCATTGAGGGTGTCTGTTGTAGCACCATAGGTCCTGGAGGTGGTGAGAGGGGAGCAATAGTTGGGCAACGTGGAATCCCAAATGTCAAAAGTTTTCCCTAGGCAGGCAGCCTAGAAAGTGTCAGAAGGATAAGTGGGAGAGAAGGAAAAGTAGCTTTATACTGGGGAGAAAGGTAATAATTTTTGGAAATATACAGTGTCACTCACCACAAGTAGCAAGAGCGGAAGAAAGAGTTAATTCAACTCATGGCATATTGCAATTCTGATAATTGCCACAGTGCCCCCCCCCCATGTTTGCTATTTGTATTTATAACATTTGTATGTTAAGTGCAAAGATATCACTTCTAATTTGGCCTTTTGCATCAACCACTTGTTGCTGATCTCTCTATCTTTGTCTCTTCATCCCTCACCTCTCTCACACACACCAACATTTTTTACTATCGTTTTGGAAATCTCCATGACCCCTCAAGTTGTTCCACAAGGTGTCAAGTTGAATCATAGCCTGGAGGGAAAATGTACAAGCTCCTCACTGGGTTGCACATTCTGCAGCATCCAAGATCTATGGTCTCTCCCACAAAGAACATTCCCTGTGTTCAAAGTAGTGCAGCATTTGGCAGAGTGTTTTCAAATCTCTCTCTTCAGGGCATAGCACATTCTGTGCGTGTACATTGCTCTCATTGGCCTTAAAAGAAGTTTAATGCACACATCAAAGAAAGGATTTACCCCATCCAGAGACCCGATGGGCAAAGACAACAGCAGCCAGCTCAGGAGTGTGGCAGAGTTCAAAGCAGCAGCTCACTTTTTCAGCAGTTATGCATGTGTGTGTGTGTTTTAAATATAGGTCACTCTTTAAACACTGGCTGTCCTAGAAACCAAATGACAGGTTTGCCTTTTTAAGAAGAAAGATTGGTGAAACAAACTAGGGAACAAGAACACAGTGACGTGGTGCAAAGAAGAACAAGGCTTTCTAAGAGCCAGGCAGAAGGGAGATCTTTGGCAGATGTACCTTGTCTTGCGGAAGTGAAAAAAATATTGCTGTTAGGGATGTTCTTTTTTTCCTTAGAACCATTATGAATTTAGGAGCCTAGTTTTCCTTTGCATGTGGTCCCTCTGCAGGAGATGAGGGCTGAAAGGAAAATTGCTACAGCAGCAGTGTGCATCCACAGCAACAACATGTAGCAGTATGGTTTGTAGAGGTAAAAGGACGAGTCAGAGAAGATGTGGCTTAGGTGGCTGGTGGCTTCCATGCCATTGGCAGAGTGAATCTACCCTGGGTTTGAGCCAAGATTTTTAAGCGGCTAGCATTCCATTGGACTGCTCCTTTAAAATTCAAATTGAGATTTGGAGTGGAAACCAGCAGCCACTACTGCTTAAGGGAGTGGCCCCAGGACTGCCACAAAACTACTGCATGGCTGTCTTCAATGAGGCTAGATTCCTTATTTCAATCTGTAGTATAGATGTATAGATGATCAGGAAAGCAGGAGTCTTCAAAAGGAATGAAATTGGAAGGTACTGGTTAAAGCAATCAGGTAGTGAGGAGGGAGTTGCATGAGGACTTCATTTGTCCTGCCCTTTATAAGTGAATTAATTTAATCCACACTTCCTGGACTAGCAGACACATTGGAACACAGTCGACTGAGATCCTCCATCAAGGAGACAGAGCTTCATTTACATTCATGGAGTTATACAGCTTTTGCTTACTGCCAACTCATTTGTGAACTATGATGTTGCACAACCAAATGTGCAGTATATATTAATGTGTAATCATGCACAATGTGCATGTGCTTGGAAGCACAACCATGCATGAAAAACCATACACAATGAACATATGCATCAATGCACAAGCATGTTCAGTGGCACCATATAGGTAACTCTGTGTTCTCAACCTTGAACTGAATATGAAGATTCTGCATTGGACAACCATGTCAATCTTCTTCTGTAGGGTTAACTTAAACAAATGTAAGACACTAACAGGATTGTGGCCAATTATCTTTCAAATGACATACTCCTCCAAATTTTGTGTTGAAGTTCTCAGCTCAGAAAATAAGAGCACAACTAAAATGCATATGTTAAAATACTTACCAGAAAGTGGATTTTATTATAAACTTCACACCAACAGTGCATAGGATAACATGCATAGTGAAGTAATGCAAACAAAAATGTGTATTTGACAAACTAATTGAATGTGAATTTCGTGCAGCCTTCTCTTAATTTGTAGAAAATGTGCAGATTGGTTTAGAAATAGGACAACATGGACCTAAGAATCAGCATGAGTCGATTTTGGAGTGATCCATACATCCATAGCCACAAGTACCCTTGGGTGAGCCCCCACTCTGCAATTCTCATTTATATAAAGCTCAAGAATGTATGGTGTCGTATAATATGATAATACTCTGAAAACAAAGCTGGAATTAGAGTGCCTTACCATTGATCATTGGTACTGGGGTGGGTTTGGGGAGCAGGAGGAAGGACTGGGTAGGAAAGTGTTAATAACTTGTGCCTGAATGCCATGGTCTGCAATCTCTAAGCAGCTTTAGTGTCTCCTACCACAGCCCTGATTTAAAATTCATAAATGCTAATCCTCCATAATTTACGGTTTAAAAAGCAGCCCCACTCACAGGCCCTGTGGCTACAGCTCTGTCAGAGTAATTATGCCGCCAAGCTGAAATTGGACTACTAACTGAGATATTAAACAGGGTAGGAAATCCTCTTCCTTGGCAGCCTACCCAATTATTCCAAATAAGCAAACAGATTAGTGAGTAATTTTCCAGTTAAATCTGGTGATTGGTGCCAGAATTGTATGTTAAATATTCAGAAGTAAATAGATTAAAGATGAAATGCCCCCTCCTTTTCCTCCCCCCTAGCTTAATTTAGTGTGTATATTAAAACTTTTTTTTAAAAAAAGAGAGAATGAGAGAAATCTTCATTGACGTGCAGGATGATTGCTTTGAAAATGGAGCTCCCCCCCATTTTGTTCACCCTAGGGGGGCTCTGCCATTAATTAGTCAGGGAACATCATGCTGAAGGAACCCTGTGCAGCACAGAGACAGGGGTGGGTCTTGGTGTTCCATTAACCTTGATCCTGGAGGATACCACCTAGGTGGCGGCTCTGGGAGATCCCTCAGTGGCTCCAGTTGGGAAAACTTTAGCATGAACTTTAAGTAAGACATGATGGTGGAGAGACATCTGCTCTTGTGGCTTCTTGCTCTCCAAGACCCTGAAGAATATGAGAGCCCTGTGCGGACACATCAGTAGCACATAGCTCTTGACTTTAGATTTCCAAGAACCCATTACAGAAACTGGTGTTTTACTCATTGACTTTATAGCCAAATTTGGATATCTTTTCCTTTCCTTTCCCCTCCCTCCCTTCAATTTTTGAATTGACATTTGTTAATCTTCCAAGACTTCATGTCTGTTGGACTCCAGGTCAAGCTCATGGTGCATTTCTTCATTACGCATTTAGACCACCCAACAACTAAAATTCTCTGGGTGTTGAACAGTGAAATCAGAATTCAAAAATGTGATATATAAATGCAAAAATGAAACAACAATAAAGTAGCAGAAAGTAAAATTAGCAGCAGCAGCAACAGCAGCAAGGGGTAAGAAGTGCAGTACATAATAAAACCGATGTAAAACCACCAGCAAAAAAATCCCCTAAACCAACTAATTCAACTCTTACAGTTCCTGAAAAAATAAAAATTGTTTTATCTGCTGTTGAAAAGACCATAATGTGGGCATCAGAAGGCTAGGGAATTCCAGACAGAGTGCACCACCACTAAAGAGGCTCTCGCTTATGATTACCTATTCCCAATCTATTAAAGACACTTTAGTTACTTACATAACCTTCAGCATTTCTCAGATGGAAAGCAGACCACTTGTAGCTGAACAACACCAGAGTATGTTCAGGATGTCAGAAATTATACAAGAAGAGGCAAGCTAGGACATACTGCAACAGTTTACTGTTCCTTAAGCATAATGGGAAGGGCAAAGTTCTGCCCCGTCCTCTCTCCTTTGCTGATTTAGTGCACTGCAAACTACTTTTGTACTTTGAACTAGTTTGCACCAATGGAAGTAAGCTGTGGGCAAGGGGGGAAAATGGGAGAAGGAAAGAGAAATTGGGACATTTTAAAAGCAGCTGAAAAAGTGGGATGACAGAGATCAGGATAGTCCTTGCCAAATTAGAACAGGTAGAGGTTATGTGCTTAATATCCAGCACATTTGATCTGGTTATTTTGACTTATTTTATATAAATTTAGCCTTCGAGTGAACAGGTGGGAAGTTCTTGTGCCGAGTTCATCTGATTGTAACAAATTGGTGGTTTCATATTTGGCCTTGGCGTTATCTATGGAAAGATATTAGTGGTTTCTTAAAAGTAATGACATGCTGAAACCATATATAACAGCAATGCAGCATGAGGCTGAAGATCTCAGTTACGGATGGTTTCAACATGTCATTATTTTCATTTTTCAGAAAAACTCTGCTTAAAAGTATCTGTAGGCCCACCATGATTGCTAGGCAGGGGAAGGGGAGTGGCCAATGACTTTCCCTCTCTTCCTCAACTTTACTCCATGTTATGTTTTCTGTACCATCCATCATTGAAAACATTGATTTAAACCTGAAGTGAAGGATTTTTTCCTACGAAAGAGTGTGGACTTATGACAAAAGTCAGCCAAGAGCTATAGCTACTGCTGGGTGGAGCTAGAGCCAAACTGCTTGATGTTTGTGACACTACAGAATTGCAAAACTATGGCCATTTCCGCACGAGGGAACTAGAACGGGCCAGTGCATCCTATCACGGAGGTTGTCTGCACCTTGGAGCGGACTAGGTCTGGACTATTTACCTTAGTTCCGCACCTCGGTCTGCTCTGAAACGCCCCCAAGTGGTCCTCCAGCATGCTTTTTGAAGAATGGAAGAAAACCAGTCTTTTATTTTTAGGAGCGAGCCATTATGTTCCTGCTTACTTGTGCAGATGAACAGGTTTGCACCAATGCAAGCCTGCGATCTGCGGAGGGCGAGCTGTAGGCATGGTGAGCTTCAGCGGTTGGTCCAGACCTGGAAACAACCGGAAGCCGCCATTTTATCAGCCAGAGCAGTGTGGATCTAAGACCTCGCACTGCTCCGATTCACCCTGGACCAAACGGAGGAGCCCTGCGGAAGGGCTTAAGGGAGAGTCCATGTTACTGCGGACCCAGAAGAAGCGGTAAGTAACGGCACGGAACGATTCCCTCGCCTCGTGCAGAAATGTCCTATCTCTGCTACCTCCTCCAATACAAAATAAACAGAAGAGGAAACAAGGACGGCTTCAAGAACTAAGCCCAGAGTATCTAGAGAATCAGAAGTGTAAAGGGCCACATAAATTTAGGCCAAAAGTCATACGCTGATTCTTCATCTCAGCCTTAGAAAGAACAACAGGTGGGCATCTATCCTTATTTTGTAAACCTGGGCCTGTCAGGCTGTTACTACAGTTGTAACAGGGCTTCCAAAACTGAAGGAATAGAATAGGTAAAGATTCTGCCTCTAACCCACCTAAACTGCATTTTCAAGGGAGGTTTTTGAAAGATTGCTCTGTGTAACAATCCTTTCCAAAGATGAATGGATTTCTCTGGTTTCTGTTCTGCTATTGTTCAGTTGGGCTCACATGGTCCAGTGTTCCTTGCTGCCTTCCAAATGAACCTGGAACATCTCTCCAAAAGTACAGACTGTAGCAGTTTATTTTCTGTTTATTTTCAGTACTATTTTATTTAAATGCCCATATGATCGCAAGAGAAATACAGCTCAAAGAAAATAAAGATTGCTTTTGCTGCATTGTCAATTTGCAACACTGGAAGGAAATTAAATCTGTGGGAAACAATCATCTCTAGAAAGTGTGAAGAAATCAAAATGGATTCCTAAGGTACCAATGGTATTCATAATTGTGATTATGTCCACAGGGATGAGCAGAATTTGTAAGCAGCCCTTATTTATATCTAGTCCTTTCCAGCTCCAGAATTCCATGAGGGCCAGTATCCTCTTCCTTGTAATACCTGTCAATCTCCTGTACAAGGGGAGGAAGAATAGATCCATCAGTGAGCTTGAGATGGCAGAGATAGGACAACCCAAGTATGTCGTAAAACACCATCAAACTCTTACTACTCACATAACCTTGATGTGATGCCAGTGCACATCACACGTTTAAGAAGTTGTCATTGCTCTCTCAAATACTTGTTGTCAGATGTAGCATTACAAGTACTCCATATGTCATCCAAGTCAAAACAAGCCTCTCTGCCATGTCTGTGCCCTTCCATCTAGCCACTTCAGGAAAACTTTTTTTTTTTGTTGCTAAAAATAGGTTTCACTTCAGTGCCTGTCATTCCTTTACATGTATATCAATGGTGCCTTTGTTAGCAGAAGCCACTTGAAACTTGAAGAGCTGTGAAATCAAACATTTCCATGTGATCCCCCTGATTCTTGCCAGTTGGAACAATACGTTCATGGTTTCAATTATCCTGACAAACTTCACTGGAAACAGAGTTGTTCTAATACTATCTTGGCTAATATTCTGTAGTTTTAAAATGGAGAATCTGGAATTGGGGAGATAGGTGGACCTAACACAATGATGCTTGATGTAGACATTGACTTACTGGAGCAGATTAAATAACTGTCTACTGCAGTTTATTATCTTGTCGCTGTATATGGCCATTTCTGTGATTCACAGAAAGCTTCAGAGTTGAACTCTGTCTCTTTGTGAATGGAATTTTCTTTCCTCTCTCATCTTCTCCAGTTATTACTCAAGGCACAATGACTGATACCGTGAGCATTTTGTAATTGTAGGTGATAGGATAGGATAGGGTATGGTATGGAAGACTAGTAATAAAACAGGCAGGCAGGCAGACAATGATAAATATAGATGAAGATGGTATAAACAGTTATACCCATATTACAAGGAGGGAAGAAGACTCTTACAAAATGCTTACTGCACTGAGCTCATGGATTAATTATGTACCACACAAGAGACTGTATCCATTGACCAAGATGAACACATGCATTCATTATATACCACATACAACATTGGACTTTGTGCCAATAATATGAACAATTCAACAGGAAACCACCAAATGAACTGGTTTCTATGGTATTGGGGGACTGGTTTCACCCAACTTCCAATTTCAGAGAATCTTCTTAAAGTAGAAATAAAGATGTCCACTATTTCAGGAGAATCATTTAGAAAGACCTACTTTGAATAGCAGTACAAGACAGGGGTGCCTGTTATTGCTGTTTTTAATATCTGCATAGACGTGTTGGCAATAGAAAGAAGGGACTCTCCCAGGAGGGATAAGATAGTGTTATTGCTATGTGGCTGAAGCATGCCAACATTTCTAATTGCCTATTGGGCTCTTGCTGGCAGGTTGGAAGGAACATGTTTGACATTCCTTTCTTCAAAAGACATTTCCTTCAACAACCATATTTTTCTCTCTCTCCTGACACTGGAGTGCTAATATTCAGACAAGAAGGACCTAAATGCCCTAAAGGCACTAGATCCTGTCTGATCTTGGATGTTAATCAGGGCCAGCCCTGCTTAGTACTTGGATGGGAGACTGCCAATGATTACCAGATGCTGTAGGCTATAATTTAGAGAAAGGAAGTGGCAGAACCACCTCCAAGTATTCATTGTCTAAGAAAACCCTATGAAATTCATGGGGTCACCATAAGCCAACAGGCAATTTGAAGGCACATTCAACATATGCAAAAGCTGCAGGTCTCTCTGTACGGATGTTTGGTGGTAGATAGAGGACCTCAGATCAGAGCTCCTCAAGATTTCTGTTCTCATACTTGGAGGGAGAACTGATCTTTCCTATGGGTTTGGAGATACCAGAGACAATAAGGCTGAATCCTAAATGAATTGGCATTTATTTGTTTTGGTTTGTTTTTATTTATATCCCACCCTTCTCCTCATTTGGGAAAGATAGTATAGGAATTAAAATAATATTATATGATGCACGGGTAAGTGAGAATTCAATTTGGTTTGTGTTTTATTAAGAAGTTTCCAAGTTAACATTTTTTTTCACAGATCTGAGGAGCAGAACTCAGATTTCTTTTTCTTTTTCTTTTAAATGAATGTGAGAGGAAGGAAAATTCAAATTCATCCATCCACGTTTTAAGTGGTCAGCAGTTAAAAATCTGGCTTAGAATCTTTGTCTGTTCAGCCATGTTTGGAGTGTTAAAACAGAGTTGACAACTTTTTCCTGGCAAGCTTCTCATTTTTAACAGCTACAGGGCAGCCAGGTGCAACATGATCCTCTGCATACTGGGAATAAATATACCTATTGCATCTGATCTGTGCAGGTAGCTGAGAATTTTGCTTATTTTGTTATTAGATCATGTAAAAATGTGCATGTTCCTTCATAAATTTGACAGAAAAAAGTTGCATTTCAAATATTTTTCCATGCAGTTGAATGTGAGAGAAAACGTAATTGGTATTCTTATAATAAACACTTGAAGTATTTTGGCAGCAACATGTAAACTACAATGGAAAGTGTGGAGTTCTCCTCTTAGGTATAGTTGCAGCTGCCACCGAGGTGTGCTGGGGTTCCAACTCTTTTCGCACCAAATGTGAGGGTTTTCTCAGTAGAAATCCTCCCTTGCCACCAACTATAGGGGTTTTTCTCAGGAAATCCTACCACTGTGGCCAAATGTGGCTTTTCTACTCCTTAACTCATGAAATGTGAAGAATTCCATGGTGATTACTGCAACTACCAAGACTGAGGTCTTTCCTTGATATCCCACCTCTGCTACCAGTGTCTTACTCCTGTCCCCCTCGTGTGAGAATAACTCTGGGGACTGTCTAAATGCTTTCAAAGGTCTCATGAGGATTTATACAACTTCTATCCCCTATGGATACCACTCCTCTTTATTCAGTGTTGCCACCATAGACACCTTGTCTGAATCTGGGGCCATTTCCATACTACACTGTTATGGTGCTCTTATTCCGCTTTCAACATCCTGTGGAATTCTGGGGTTTGTAGTTTACTGAGACCAAAGAGCTCTCTGGCTGAGAATTCTAAATGCCCCTCCCTAAACTACAAGCCCCAGGATGCCATAGAATGTTGAAAGTGGAGTAATAGCACTATAACAGTGTAGGGAAGAAATGGCCTAAGATTTCATTTAGATTACACTCCCAGAGATCAAAGGTGTATAAAAACAAAAACAATTCTTTATTTACAGAAATTAAACATAACAAACCATAATAATTATTTGTTCCATTTAAACACTACGCACTCTCCCACATAGTCCTCTCTAGATAACTCATACCCCTAAAAACTACTCACTTATTCCTAAATCTGACTGATTCTTATCATAGATCTTCCGCACCCTCTCACACAGGCCATCCACACCCAGCTCTACAACTAAACTCAGCATCCACTGTCTAAGTGCCATTCGCTAACTGTCAATCACCGGCCTTATGCGGATCCCTTCAGACATACCACCAATCAGCATTCACTCCAACATTCCATTCTCTCCCCCTTCCAAACAGCTCCTTACTTTTTACTGTATTACGCAACCAATAAATAAAACAACATTTCCATACAAGCCCATGACGTCACAGAAAGATACAGGGATCGAATCATTATCTTTTTACAGATGTAAATAGTCTGGCACAAAAATTATTTTGAAAAATTTCTTTACTGGTTTATAGATATTGTTATATTTATTGATAAGTAATGCTGCATTAAACTCCAGGTACAAAGGGACCATTAGATTCTGAGAGGATAGTAACAGTTGCTTAAAATTTTATCTCAGGCAAATGAAAAAAAGAGCATATGTGGGCTTTCTGAATGTAATTATATTTTATTATATAGGAGAATTAGCACTCACCGGTGAAATAATTTCTATGAATTAACTAGAAGTGACACACACATTAGAATTTGTTTGCACACTGCACTACGGTTCTTGAAAAGAAACAGATTTTTTGTAAAATCAGGAAACCCAATAAATTATGCAACTTTGATATTGTATATATGAAAAATGAGTCCTTCCTATGAATTCTGAAAGAAAGAAAGAAAGAAAGAAAGAAAGAAAGAAAGAAAGAAAGAAAGAAAGAAAGGCAGGCAACCCTCCCCCTCATATATGGTGGCTTTACCTAGTGATTAAAACAGCTTTGATTAAATAAAGAGGGGCATCCAGAGGATGGTGGGGAGTGATTTGTTATGAAACTCACCAAAAAGTTCAAATGTGATTATTTTTATATTACCCCCCAAACAATAATAAATGGAATACTTCTCCATCTCAAGGTCTGCTCACACATCCTAGTAATGGCCAGATGATTTCTAATTTGTTAGCAGTAGCAAAATTAGTAATACCTCAGGCCGTTTCTACAGGACGACACTCTCACACGTTGTCCCATCGCAATCCTGGCAGCGCCTCTGCCAAGATGGGAGCATGTCCCTAGCGTTTTCCTCTGCACCTGACTGGCTGCCTATGGAAGGGAGCATGAGGGACACTCCCCTTCCTTCTGCACTGCAGCTGGCCTCCTTCCCGTGCTGCAGTGGAGAAGAAACTGTGCGATCACGCTTCCGGCCCTTCCGCGACAGAAGGCTCGTGCGATTGGGGGGTCGTTGACAGAGTTTTTCCGTCAACGATATACCCCACAATCACACTAGCTGGCAACACTAGAAGGGTGGGACTGCGACGACGTCATGCGGTCCTGCTCCTCTCACGTCCCTATGCCGGGAGGATACCATTCTGCAGAAAGGGCCTAAAACTGGAAAAATGTCAAAGTATTAGGAAGTAGAGACTGAATAAATGAATTTTAGAAAAAATACATTTTCTCTGTTATATGGTTGTCAAATACATTGGTTTGATGGATTAAGGTTATGCTGGTCATAAGGTAAAGTTTTCATTGCACAAACATAGGAATATGCCTTGATTATATTATACTTCACACATTCTCTCTTTCTCCCCAAGCAGAAGATTTATAGTATTTATTAAGTGCTTGCATAAGTTTTCAAAATAAACTTAACAGCCATGGGTTAAATCCAACACGACCTTGTTGGTAGCATTGGAGTTTTCTTCCAGCCTCTCTTTCCTGCATCCACCAGAGTTCCCCGGGAACCAGTCTCCAAGGGGTTTGTAGCCCTTTAGAGGAACTTCTCTGTTTCCCTTGCACTCCCTCTCAAGACGGCAAAAGAAATTCACCATTTTGAGAAGAACTGTGGAGGAAAATGAAAGTGTTTGGGCCTACTGTCTGTGGTACATAAGAAAGAAAGAAGTAAAGAGAGAAAAAATGAGTCAGCAGATTGATGGTCTTGTTGTACTGAAACTGGAAATGAAGAAAAATGGAAAAAAAAAAGAATAATATGCTGCATCAGATTCTTTATCACATGATTTAATAATTAATTTTATTGCCACATAAGTAATAAGGCCCTAACTAACTGAATACCGAAACACAAGCCAAATCCATTTTGATACAAAAGTCTTCATCGTGGCCTAAAGTTATCTCAGCAAATCTTTTTTTTTTTAAATCAGAACACAGAACTTCAAAAATAAATCAACAGCAGTATAATCAACAATGGGATTATTGGTTTATAGATTAATATGAGTAGTAAAGGATCCCATTTTGTTAATTTCTCTCTTTTTTTTCTTACTTTTGTTTCTGGTGTGATCAGTTTTTGTTATGGCATATTTTGTATCTTTTGTTCCTTGTGAAAAAATTACATCAAAATTGAGAAAAAAAACACATAATGGTGGTAAAAAAGAAATGGTAGAACAGGAATCATGACAGGATGTGTCTTGGATATAATACAGGATACAATTTTTCTCACATTTCCTTGAAACATGATCAATAGTCGATTGCAAATACTTTAAGTGCTGTTAGGATGAAAATAACTTATTTAAATAACTCAGTTGCACAGTGCCAAGAACAATTAGAGCTCCCCTTTAATAGCTATGGCACCATCTTGTAGAATCCTGGGATTTGTAGTTTCATGAGGTGCTTAGGATTCTCAGCCACTTGGCTCTAATGCTGTAATTAAAGGAAATTGAATTAAGACTTCTAAATAGCTCACCAAACTGCAAATCCCAGGATTTCATAGATCGAGCTTTGACAGTTAAAATGGTGTCAAAGTGAGATAACAAGGACAACTAAATATGTCCTGGGTGGAATTTGCTCCCTTAGAACTCTAGGAACACCACTTTGCTACAATGCCAACAACAGTTTAAATAGTATCTAATGCTATAGCAACCTGGTTGGTGACATTCTCATAATACTCCCACTAGATTGCTCCTACTCCCTAGATTGCTCTAAGGCATGGCTCTTCTTCAGAATGGCCGAGCACCTCCACAGCTGCAGATTTGTCATTTTCTGCAAATTTTTAAACTCTAATAGGCATAACTGTAAACTTCAAAACAGTATAGACTATTCCTACAAAGTGGTAGCAGTGCAGGCACCTCTGAAGCAATCCTGCTACATCCTGAGAGAAGACACTAAAACCCCTTCTGCAGCACCTGCAATGGGGACGGGAGAATGACGGGACTGTGATGAAGCTTCTGCATAACATCATTGTGGTCCTGTCCTTCTCCTGTCCCCATCAATAACATGCGATTGTGCCACCATCCTGGATTTATCTATCTAGTGGAAGCTGCAGAATTGCAATGTCTGTACTTCCTGCCCCAGTGCAGCCTGGGAAAGTCCTGGCTGTGTTGCAGAAGGAAGAGGTATGGCCATCACACTCCCTTCTGTAGGGAGCCAGCCAGTGCAGAGGGAAGCACTCCTGTCATGTTCCCCTCCTGGCAGAACTGCTGCTGGGATCCCCACCAGACAACTTCTGGAAAAGGTAGGGTGCAGAAGGGCCTAAGTCACAGCATAAGGTCTTTCCTCAGAGTGAGGCATGGTGGGGTAAGATGGCTGTGCACAATTTAGGAGGTGCCAAACTGTCTGTGTTAATATGGCAGTAAATATTTATAAGCAACAGAAAGGGGAGGGAGATGTTGTAACATGAAAGGAAGAGGATGTGTCAGCAGCTGGTCAGTCTCAGGATTTGCACCCAATCTGTGCATTGGCCACAGAATTCTTTGAATCTTTTGGAAGGAGGTAATCTGAGGAGATGGGGAAATACAGTAAAGAAACTTGGAAGAAGGACATACCTGGTTGTTCAATGGAACAATTAGCAGAAAAACTCCATGCCAAAACACTTTGTTGCTGGTACCACTTGTTGTTACCAAACGATCAAGTGATTCTTTCTGAGATGAATTTAAAGATGTGCCCACAACAGCTAGAAGGTATTACACTGCAGGCTTGAATGCTGATGGTTTCTTCTAAAGGTGTAAATTCCTCTAGGGAAGTGGTTGGACATAATTATCCAATGTACAATAGGCATATGCAGTTCAAGGTTTCAGAAGCACAGTTGTGCATTCAAGAGAGGTTGCACTTAGATGTTCATTGCATGTATGTGGATGTATATTGCATATGCAAACATGCATGAAGAGCCACATGGGCATTGGGTTGTGCACTCATTTGTGCAATGTCCAAATTCACTAGTAAGGTACCTATGTGCAATCGCCATTTAACTCTGTGAGCATAAAATTACTTTTTGTCTCCTTGATGTAGGCTCTTGGCCACTGCTTTCATAATTATTATATCTTCTTAGCATAGGATTACTGCAAAAGCTCAAGATGGCAATATATTGTATGTACTTTAATAGCATTGGCTGATACTGATAGCACCTGCCAGCCACACGGTCCTGGGCATTTTTAAAATGAGTGGGTGCCAGCTGTAATTCACAAATTTGAATGACATTCAGCTGAAGCATTTTTTCCCAACCTCAAACCAGCGGAAGGTCTGCCTATATATTTCTTCCCCCACATCAAGGTTATCAACTGTTTTTGTGCCAAGTGTTAGAATGGATGCCATCCTAATGAACTCTGAAAACATTTTCCTGACAAAGCAAATGAAACACACTGCTATCCTTGATCCAACCATTAAGAAAAGAGGGGCCCAGACAAGCCATCTGTCCAAACTCAACAGGTTTACCCTGTGCACAAGGATGCTCAGTCCAGCATGCAGAGACAATCACATTGCAAGGTTATGCTCAGTTTAAATAAATGATGGGAAGGAATGTCCAGAGGTAGAGATTACAAATGGCTGGATCATGGACTGCTGCTATTTGTGGCAACCCTGATACACAACTGGCAATGTGGGTGACTGGGGAACATTTCTCACAGGAGCACAGAGAGCCAACAGGATCAAACTGAAATCAGTGTGTTCAAGTGCACGTGCTTTTTCTGTCAGAATGCAAATATGAATGTAAGCATTAGATTAAAATCACCATTTTTCTTGGCAAAATGAATGAAAGTTAAAGGGCCAGTACATTCCTGTCACCTCTTTTATGTATTTTCCCCAAACAATGGTGTAGACTGTAATCTTGTTGTCTGGGAATATATTGCAGCTCCATAAGATACAGGAAACCTCTTCCCCTGTGTGTGGGAACCTGCTTCCTCTTTATCATTTCTTGAGGGTTGCATAGGATGGATACTAGATGGATCAGGGATCTCACAGCCCTTGCAAAAGATTTGGAATCCTGGCTTGCTGGGTCTAGCCAAATCTGTCATTTGGTGTTTGATGAAGGACAGTAGGTGGGATGGGGGGAGACTGACTGCCCTGAAATAATCCTGCAAAATTGGGCATTAAAGTCTCCTGTGTAGTTGAGTCCCCTCAGGAACTATTTATAAATCAGAAGCATAATAAATGGTCATAATTTTGCTCTTGCTTTCACGGTTCTCAGATAGCTATCAGCTTCAAGGGGTTGTGGATGATTGTTTTAATGTAACTTCTTTTGTTTTTGTTGTCTTGTAAAAACATTCCTGCGAGTAGTCAAAATTAATCACAACCTGCTGCTAATGCTGAGCCCACACCCCATAGTTCTGGAATCCTTGAGCTGTTTGATCACAGATCATCCTACTTCCTCCTTGAAAGAAGGGGAAACTATCAAATGTGTCATGTAGTATCCTGAGGCAATCATGAACCACAGGAGGCATCTGAGGATCCTCGTGGATGCTTTGTTCTTCATAGAATCATAGAGTCATGGAATCATGGAGTTGGAAGAGAGGAGAATGGTGCTGAGTCCAGCCTCCTGCCGTGCAGGAACGCCCACTCAAAGCACCCCCAGCAAATGCCCATCCAGCCTCTGTTTAAAAACCTCTAAAGAAGGTGACTCCATTACACTCCAAGGCAGCATATTCCGCTGTCGAATGGCTCTTACTGTCAGAAAGTTCTTCCTGATGTTTTGGTGAAATCTCTTTTCCTGTAGATTGAAGCCATTGTTCTGTGTCCTAGTCTCCAGAGCAGCAGAAAATAAGCTTGCTCCATCTTCAACATGACATCTCTTCAAATATTTAAACATGGTTATCATGTCACCCCTCAACTTTCTTTTCATCAGGATAAATGTATCTAGCTCTCTAAGCAGCTCATCTTAGGATATGGTTTCCAGACCCTTCACCATTTTGGTCACTCTGCTCTGCACACGTTCCAGCTTGTCAGTATCCTTCTTGAATTGGGGTGCCCAGAACTGACACAGTATTCCAGGTAAGGTCTAACCAAAGCAGAATAGAGTGGTATTATTACTTCCTGTGGCACTATACTCCTATTGATGCAGCCTAGAATTGCATTGGCCTTTTTAGCTGCTTCATCACACTGCTGACTCATGTTCAGCTTGTGGTCTACTAAGACTCCTAGGTCCTTTTCACATGCACTTTGGTGGAGCCAGGTGTCACTCATCTTAGATGTGTGCATTTCATTTTTTATTCTGCCCAAGTGTAGTACCCTAGATTTCTCCCTGTTGAAATTCATTTTGTTAGTTTTGGCTCAGCTATCTAATCTGTGAAGGTCGTTTTGAATTCTGACCCTGTCCTTTTGGATACTCGCTATCCTCCTAATTTGGTGTCATCTGCAAATCTGATGAGCATTTGATGACCATCATCCAAGTCACTGATGAAGATGTTGAATAGCACTGGGCCCAGGACAGAACCCCACTAGTTGCTTCTTTCCAGAACGAAGAGGAGCCATTGGTGAGCACCCTTTGTGTTCGGCCAGTCAGCCAATTACAAATCCACCTAACAGTAGCTTTGTCTAACCCACATTTTACTACCTTGTTTGAAAGAATATCATGAGGGACCTTGTCAAAGGCCTTGCTGAAATTAAGATATGCTACATCCACAGCATTCCCTTTATCCACCAAGCTTGACTCTATCAAAAAAAGAGATCAGGTTAGTCTGGCATGACTTGTTTTTGAGAAAACCATGTTGACTTTTAGTGATCATGGCATCGCTTTCTTTTTTAAAAAATATTTTGGAAATTTAATCAAAGAATCATAGCTTAAAATTTACATGTAACATTCTAACATTTGAGCTTATCAACATAAATAAATTCAAATTTGTTAGACGTAATAATTCCTTTTATAAAGAAGTATAAAGGGTGAAAAGGTGTTAAAGGGTGAAAGAGCTGAGGAGAAAAGAAGGAAGTAAATATTATTAAAAAAGCATAGAAAAAGAAAAAGGGGGAGAAATGAGAAAATAGATATATATAAAAGAGTGGAAAACAACAGTAAGAAAGAAAAAGAATTAGTAGTGTAAATGTAAAGGAGGAAGACTAGTAGGAAAAATTCAAAACGAAACAGAAAGAAGGAAAAAGATCAAAAGTGTAAAAAAAAAAAAACCAGAAAAGGGGAAGAGGAAATTAATTACCCAAACCTAAAATGTCTCAAATTATCTACCTAACCTTATAATAAATTCATTCAAGACTGGGATAAAATCACTACATACTTTAAGAACATGTGGGGAAGCTTAAGGGTGGTGAACTTTGAATTTTGAGATTAAAAAGGATGGTTAAAAGATATGATGGACAGGACAAATAGAATTTACAAGTTATAGGTTGAATCAGTTCGTTTAGATAATATAGAATAAACGACAACTTATAGCCAAGCCGAGAGCAGGAGGAAGTGGGAGAATGAATGAATGGCATTCTTTTCTAAGTACTTACAGACTGTCTGTTTAATGATCTGCTCTAGGACCTTTCCTCTTGATGTCAGGCTGTCTGGGTGGGTAATTGTTTGGGTCCTCTTTCCCCTGAATGAAGTGCTGGTATATGAAAGCGAAGCTTTCTTTGGCAGTATGTCTGACTGCCTTTACATCACTAAGGTGGCAAGTTAAGTGAAGAACCTTGGATACTGTCTGGCCAAGGTTGGGGTCAGAGGAATATTTCCTGTAACCATTTTGAACATTGCTGAAAGGTCCTCACACTGAGCTCAGCACACCACAGATCCTTTGGGTTTATGGTTGGCTTGGAGCTGGCATGGGTTGCCAGCCCTATGAATAAATTGCACATCAGCTGGTGATGTGCAGAAGATTGCCATTGTGCCTTTGGGGCCTCTTGAAGCTTCACTTTGCATGCTCTGGCACAGTGATTTCTGATGCCATGCAAATCTTTCCATATGCTTGACAGCTCCCTTAGGATGCATTTCCTTTCACAGTGCTGGCAAATTCTACTCAGGGACAATTTGCTTGTGTATTTGGGGATTAGTTGGATTGTTACTACATTTCTTCTATGAATCTTTTTCTCATCATGTACTAATTGGTCACGTACCTATTGATCTCTATCCAGTTTGAAACTGAACTTTCTTTGTTTTGCTGCATGGCACAAAATAACTATGAGATTCCACATATGTAGAAAGCAATAGATACATAGAGATCTTTTTTTAAAAAAGGGGGGGATCAGAAATGTCAGATATATATGAATGGCATTGAAACCGACTGTCAAATACTTAAGGAAAGTGATCTATAGAGTGGCCATTGTAGAAAGTGAATGCTCACTGACATTATGAGCAGTGAAAAACAGGTGTATTCTAGTGTTGAAAATATTTAGCCAATGATGCATAATAAAACAGCAGAAGTCCAATTACCATTATGTTTATCTTTAGCTAGCTCTGTTTGGAATCCCTGCCTCCCCTCTGCCTTGTGCTTTCATTCATGGAAGACTGGGGTGCTAAATTGCATAGGGAGGTAGCACTCTTTAAAGCATTCTCCTTGCCACAGAAGTTAAACTTGCAACACATGAAAGGCATGTGGATTGAATGACAAGATGCAATAGATGGACCAGGAAGCCAGGGAGTAGAATCCTTTCCTTCCCATGTACTTTCTGTCACAGGAAGGGGAAGGCAGTCCTTTCTCTCCTTCCCCATACAAAATTTCACCAGTCCTTAAAGAGAAAGAATTAGCAATATATTCTCTCCTTCTTACTCTCTTTTTTTAAAGAAAAAAAAAGACAAAATGAAATTACATAATCTACTACAGTAAACAAAATAAGCCAAAAGATTGCTCTGAATAGCAATTTTCAATTGAATTTACTTTCTTCTTGGTTGGTGTTTTATTCTGACATAATTAATTACAATTTTGGTATCTGGCAGATATCCTCCTCCTCTTCCTCTTCCTCTTCCTTCTTCTTTAGAGAAGCGATGCAATCATCCTTCCACACAGGGACACAGGACCTCCATGAAAGTGAAAAACTCTGAATACCTCTAGACCCTCCCAAACCATATTTAACACACAAAAAAGTATGATCACTATAGTCAGCCCACCAATTGATTCCTTAGAGGCATCAGGGTTCCTTCACAGGACAGAAGCGGGTTGCTGGTGGGGCTTACTGCCACCTCTGCTGCTGCCCCACACCATTTTTAAGAGGGATTTACTAGCCTTGTTTGCAGTTTCTCAGTCTCACAAGGCTCGCAGTCTCTATTAAAAATGGCATAGGGAGGCAGCAGAGGTGGCAGCAAATAATCCATGAATAATCAAATTCACAAAAGTGAAACCCACAAATGTGGAGGGATGACTGCAATTTTAAATAGTGCTTTATTAACCTTCCACTTGTTTTATTACTAATTGTGATAAGAGGCCCTTTCATAATATACATTTAGATGATTCCACTTTTACTGCCATGGTGAGGCACTAGAGTCTGCGACTGAGGATTCTAAACACTTCTTCCTAAACTGCAAACCCCATAATTCCATAGGATGTTGCCATGACAGTTAAAGTGGAACCATAGCATTTTAACTGTGAAGTGTGAAACAGAACATGGTTATCAATACTTAATTTTCTTAATATTGATATCTGTTACCTTGGTGAGTTTTTTTGTTCTTAACTGCCATTAAGTCGACTTCAGCTAATGGGGAAGACCTCAAAGCCATCCTATCATCCACAGCCCTGATCAGGTTCTTGCAGTCTCAGGGATATGGCTTCCTTGATTGAGTCTATCCATCGGCACTGTGGTGGGGTGCAGTTGGACAATTCACTATATAATGAATTTTTCCCGTGACTAGTCTTGGTATTGTAAAACATGGCTTCAAAAGTTTTTAACGTGTATCTATTTATGATATTGTAAAGCCTCCCAATAACTGAAACTCATTTCTAAGTTTGGCAAGAAACACGTGTTTTTCTAGAACTGGCCCTTAACTAGGGATGAACAAATTTGTCAATTTTGGCTTCTCCGTTTCTGAATCTTCTCTAGATTCCCAACTTTGGGAGCTGTAGTACAAAAAAGGTAACTTTTCTAAGCTCTGGTTCTAAATCATATAAGGATCCTATATGAATACAACAGACTTCCCCATTCAAATGCTTGCCCTTCAAATGCTCCTAATTAGGTCCCTATGACACGGGAGCTAAGACATTTAGTTCCCATGTTACTGGGGCAGTGAATCCACTCTGGTTTTTAATCTGAACTTTAAAGGATCTAGATGAGATTCCGAACCTATTTTGGGGATAAGTTCAGGTTTTGGGGTCTAGCACCTTGGGTAGATCCTTTAGTTCACACTGGAACCCAGAGTGGATTCACTGCCCTACTGACATGAAAGGCACCAGATGCCATGGCCTCCATATCATGAAGAATTGCACCATGGGCCCTTCTCTGTTTTACAGAGTTCCTATTATGACAGAAAACGTCTGAATGGGTTTACAAGCTCACTCCCTTTATTCTTTCTCTTAAACTCTTTTTTTTAAAGGCTAGATATGAGGCTTTTCTAAAATTGCTTGAAAATGCAGTCTACTCTCCAGTTCTAGTTTTCTCTTTTCTATTTTTTTATTGTAAGTTTTTCCTGCCAAAAGCACAACTCCTTTTTATTCTCAATATTTTGAAAAGCCTCTCCCATTACTGTCCTTGGGGAATATAGATGTATTCTTTGTTTGCTCTTTGTACTTTCCATACATAACTGCCCACCACATGCTGCCTGTATGTCCTTAAATTATGGAGAGCGAACACTTACAGTCACTGTGACTGGTGCTCTTTCTTCACATCCCTCCAAAATGATATGTGTTCACAGGCAATTACAGATCTATGGAGTCAGAGGATTGTTTTTCTTGAGTATATCACTCAGTGGCCTGAAGACAAAAAGAAGGAAGGAGGACCACGCGTGCTGTACTTTTCTTAACAGGATGTCCTTCAAGAGGGCAGAATTCTGCACCTTGTAAAATTATGACTTTTATTTGGCCTTTCAGATATGAACCAAGCACGGCTGTCAACGTGCACAGTAGTCTTCATTGTGAAGGTGCTTTGCTCAGTCTGTCAGCTGTAAACAGCTTAAGAGACATGTCATTCTAGTATTATTACAGCACTCTAAGATTTGTTTTCAGATAGGTTTGTACTTTTTTTTCCTTCTTCCTAGCAAAGGCTTAGATATATAGATGACACAGGTTATTTACTGCATTTACTGCAAAGTACTATGCATTCTTTTGTGTAACTATGAGGCAGTACCATGTGAAATAAAGAGCAAGGAGACTAACCCATTATTACAGGAGTACAGAAACTTCTGGCCAACTCCTAACCTGAAAGAACTCCCATGGCTTTAATAGTGGGGTAGGGACCAATTCAACAGATACAACTTTTCTAACCATTGTAAGGCTGGGATGAGAGAAGCCCCACTGACTGACATACCTCCAGGCACAATGGCAAATACAGTAAAAAGACTTTGGTTTGGTTACCTCCACAATTTTGGAGGTATTTTGGAAATACCGAATACTAGATATCAAGAATTTGGATTCCTTATTAGGTATCAGTGGTATTAGGTATACTTTAAAATGTGTTGTGGTTTGGGTAAAAATAGTTTTCCTTTCACAATAAATAAATCATAATCTAATGCACAGGAGTATTTTGATAAGACAATAACAGCTCTCTCAGGCCATTCCTGCATGTTACCTGATCCCATTGTCCCCCATTGCGATCCCGGCAGCACTATGGCTGGGAAGGGAGTGTGACAGGAATGCTCCCCTCTGCACCTGGCCGGCTCCCTGTGAAAGGGAGCATGGGGGACATGTGTCTGCCTTCCACAGTGCAGCCGGGCTCTTTCCCATGCTGCTCTGGGGAAAGAAGCATCTCCATCATGCTTCCTGCATGGCAGCTAAGGATGGGAGCGTCAGATGATTGTGAGTGTTTAATGGCTATAATTCCATTAAGTGAATATCTCATGATCACAACAGGTGAGGGTAGGATGGCTGCAGGACCACAACGACTTCATGCAGAAGCACGACCCACAGACTGCTGCCATCCCATCCCAGGATTGTGACGCCATGTGGAAATGGCCTCAGTCTTTTAATCATTTTAAACCTTGAAAATTAACTGGTGCTAAATAGTTCAGATTCATGCATACATTAGAGAATCAGAAAAAAGATTCAAGGTACTGCGCTCCCACCGTATATGCTGGAACCCCTGTGTAAAACAAAAAAATGAAGTGTTGTGTCTCATTATAGTCAATAGATGCAATGTGTGTGCACCTGTGGCAGCATGGGTGTGTGCCTTTCATATCCATAGACTAAAATGGGATGTGGCCCTTCACACGATTTCACATTCATAGGTGCAGAGGTCACATGAGAGGAGGACTCACTGTATTGTAAAACTAAAATATAATGTAGTTAGTGTTAATGATCAACCACCTTTCAAAGGAAAGGGTGCATTACCATGAAAAGACAGTAGGTTGTTTAGTGATGGGGAAAAAAAATTAAATGACATGATTTTCATGTCAAGTCTGGAGTCATCCTCATGGAAGATGCTCTGCCCAGATGTGTAGGTGCTACAGTTGCTGCTGTAGCCAGTTTAGACAAAAATGCTGCCACATGGTATCTGAGTAATACCATAATTTTTCTGGTGCACATGGGCACTGTATGACTATCCACTAGCTGGCCACATTACTATATGTTGCAATGAAATCCATATGAATCATGCACGATCTGTGAAGTTGTAATATTTAATGTACAGCAGGATTGGAATGAAGGCAACTGACCTCATTTGGCCCAACACTTTCTCATCATTACTTCTTTTGATCTTTCTGTTTCATATTAAACACTAGTTGCTGTAGGTCTAGGCTACTAGTAAGAACTATTTTTCTTACATGAACACAGCCACTTTATGAAAACCTTCTTATTTCTTTATTTCTTCATTTCCTTCTATTAGTTATGTTTGTGTGAATGAGTGGCAATCAGGACAAGTCATGCACAAAAAGCAGATATCAAAACAACTATCCCAGTGTTTGCAGAAGCAGAGCTTGGAAAGTCACTTTCAGAGAGAATGACTATAGTGGTGTGCTGAACTTGTCCATAATGTAATAATGGTAGGATGAGTGCTTGGTCTCTCAACAAGACAGCTTGGTGTTGTTGCAGTTGAGTACTGGTGCTATTAAAAAGAAAAGAAAAGAAAAAAAAAATCTCTGTTGATTTGTTGCTTAACGTGAAGGCAGATAGCACTCCTGGTTCTACTCCCACTGTAAAGTGATTCCAGACAGTATTGTGCCTTTTCTATGGTGACTCATACTACCTCCCTTATGTCTAATTTCTAAGTAATAGCAACACCTAAATAGTAACAACAACTAGGGACAAGTGGGCTGGGGAGCATAAATTGCTACCTAAAACATATGCTGATCTTTTAAACAGTCAACAATAAAATAAACAAAGAAGATTAAAGTAGACTATTGGGCAAATAAAAGGAAATCAAAAGACTCAACAAGACTAAGACCATTTCTGCACAACATCACTGTAACACTATAGCAGCAGGTTGTTACTGGTCCAGGAACTATGCTTCCACATGACGTTGTTGCTATCCAGTTGCTATTCTATCCTCAAGCATCACCAAACCACTGTATTCTATTTCCAGAAGAAAACCCCATTAAGATCCTCCTACAGAGCTTCAGTCCCGTCAGCTGTTGTAGTGTGGTACCATTATAGCGCTTGATAGCACTTCCTGTTATGGTGTATCCAGCATGGGTGGGCTGTGGGTGTGCCCAGTGTGTTCCTCCCTCAGTGACTCCCATGGCATGGTAACTTCCTATCACCTCTCCCTGTTTATTTTAAATGTCTCCTTTGAGTCAAAATTTTTTATTTTTTTAATACATTTTTAAAGAGCATAAGGCAAAAGTGCAATAGTGTACTGGCATGTCATGATGTTACAACATTGCTGCTTTAGTACAACTTCCCAAAAAACCAACAACCCAGAAATAAATCACTGCCCAATCGGGGCAGTGGGCAGTTGAAGGTGGGGCACAGGAGTGACCAAGGATGCTGTAATGCGGAAGGAACACCGATGGTAATACTGCTACCTATCCACTTAAGGGGGAGAGGTGTGGAAAAGAACTTCTCTAACCTGACAGCATCGCGTGAATGGTGATCCTGCATTATAACGGTATAACATGCTAACGGCCTCTAGTGTGGAAATGGCCTTAATCAAATGATAACCAATCAGCCACCAATCACCCCTCATGACAACTTTGCTACCAACAAAGCACAAAGAGAAACTAAGGGGAGATAATGGCCTTCAATGATCTCACAGATTCCTGCCTGTTCTCCCATTAAGTGTGAAAAATGTATGAAAAGGTGTGAAAGATGTCTTGGGCAGGAATTTTTGAGTGGCAATAGTGGACTCTTGAGATGTCTGTAGTGTCTTAAATGCCCTGCCACGGAGGATGGGGTCCCATGACCAATGGCAGAGAAATATTCAACTATCAATCTGGTTGAGTTTTGTACCTGGAATGAGAGAGCACACTAGGGATGGAAATTTTTATTTATTTTGTCTTCCAAACACAAATGAAATTCATAAAAAGTTTCATCTCTACTGGGCAATATCATTAGTGTTTTTGTAGACTTTTCAATGATTTTTTTATGGTTAGGGACTTTTTGCAAAAAAGAAAATTGTGAAGATTTTCTTTTTGCACAAACTGTACCCCAATGTTCCTAAAAGAGACTTGCCCCTAATTTGTGATTCACCAAATGAAAGTCGTCCCATCTGCCATACACGGTGATCCATTGGAGCACATGTGCTGCTTTTAAATGCCTTGCTACCACTGCTGAAAACCAAGCGGTTAAAACATGTATGGTTCTCTGGCTGTGTTGGTGGGTCACAAGTTAGACAAGTCACCAAAAATAATTGCACATGGAAATAAGTAATTTTTAGTAGAAATAAAATAGGGGGTGACAAATTATGCAGGCAGAGATGAGGCTGGAAGGCAGGAAGATGGGGGAAGAGAGAGATGCCATGACCATCGGAGGGAAAAAAAATAGCTACTTTAACAAGAATGAGTAGTTGCAGAAAACAAGTATTTTCAATATATTGCAAACAAAATTATCTGCCAAAAGGGCAAGATAATTATCTTAATGTGATTTTTGACCAAGATAAATATATCTTATTTTATAAACCGAGCAACAATTTGAATCTTATGCAAAACATGGAGATAAATCTAAAAAATATGATAATGTAATAAAATCAAAATTATTAGGAATCATGCTGCCAAACTTGAGGCAGTAAAATCTTTTTAAGATCCAAGAGAAAATAGGCTTGTAAAATCTGAGTATGTTACTACAGTTTAATCACTTGATAAATAGCTGCATTGTTTGGGAAGAATGGATGGTGCCATTATTGCAGCATCTCTCTTCATAAATAGTGCATTGCTGATTCAACTCTAATGGACATCTGCAGAGTTGCTTATGAAAGTGGTGTCATCATTTTGGCAATTTTAGTGATCTGGAATTGGGAGAGGTGTCAGTAGTCGAACCAAACCCTGTCTATTTTTCTAGAATGTGATGGTGATGACAATGTAAATGGGAACTATGGCTAATTTGCGAGTTCGCCATTTTTCATTCTTCCAGATGTGAAAAATAATCATATGGAGTATGTAGTTTGGTGTTTTCTAATCATCTGACATATTGTTATTGCAAGAATGTGAGATAATATAATGAGTTAAGCAAGCAATGTAGCTGTTGCATCAGAACCAAAATAAGGTTCAACAGGATTTACTGTTTACTCTTAATAATGGGATGAAGGTGATACTTAGTGGTAGTGGGATGAAAGTGATACCTTAAATTTTTCAAAGGTGCACCTAAGTTCCACTCAGTTGGGATAACAGCAGAGAAAAGAGACAGAAAACTGTCAACACTGAACTGGTGCTTAGACACTTCTTATGGTTTAATGGGTGATCTCCACCTCTTTGTCCTTGAAACTTCCATGAGGTTTTTTGAATGTTCAAACTGAGCTCGTCAAAAAGGCCCTATATATCCAATGCTACCTTCTCTTGCCCAGAGCTTAGAAGTTACTTCTTGGACTACAAATCTTACTGTGCTGTCTAGGAGATTCTGAATGAAATCCTGTTGGTATCTTATCCGAAAATGAGTTGCCCTCTGGAAGTGGTTGGACATTTCTTTCCTATGTGCAACATCCCCATTCAGTTCAAGGGCATGGAAGTGGAGTTGTGCATGTGGTGCCATCACACATGCAGATGTATATTCTTGGCTGATGTGGGGCTCTGCTGAATTTTGTGGTAGTAGGCCAGTTGCTCGTTCAGTTGCACATCTGGTTATGCACTGCTGCCATTCAACACAAGGGTGGTGTACAATTAATCAATAGCTCTACATGTAGAGAGTAATGGTGTACAATCCTGATGTGGGTTCTCAGTGTCTAGTAACTAATAATTTTTCCAAGCTCTGCTTTTGCCAAGGAAAACCTCTGGGCCCTTGGAATAACAGAGAAATGCAAGAGGAGGAGACTATAGCAGGATTAAAGGAAACATGACATATTCACAGCAGGCTGTGTCTTCCTTAGTCCTGTATACAAGAGTTTGAACTGGAGTGCTTGCCTATGTGAGCATCCTTGCTCAGATTCTCACAATATCCATTGGTGGTGGGAAAAGGAGGGAGTGGATTTTAAACTCAATTCTTTATGGTTTTTTTTCCTTCCTTTGTGGCAGTACAAATGGCTTCTGGTCTGGTATAGTTATGGCCTGCTAGGTGAAGTAGGAGTTCTGGATCCTATGAATCCAAACCTGGTCTGACATACCCACACTGCTACCAGTACATCATAGACCCCCAAAGCTTTCTGCAGATATCTAAGTCTGTTTCCTGGTATAATTCAAACTGCTGGTTATGACATATAAAGCCCTATATGGCTTAGATCCAGGCTACATGACAGACCATATCTGCAGGCCTTGAGCTCTTTAGAAGAGGCCCTTCTCTCAGTTTCACCACCTTCACAGGCATACTTTGTGGGCGCATGAAATAGGGTGGCCCCAGTGGTGGCGCCAGGGTCTAGAAGTCTCTTCCAGAGTGGTCAGAATGGCCCCTTCCTTCCTTCAGCAGACAAAGACCTCTTGATTCCAACATGCTTTTAAAACAGAAGGGTGTTTAAAAAAAAAAAAGAATGGCATATTAAGAAGATGCTGCATTATTTTCAACAGAACTCCTTCTAATTGCTTTTTATCTTTTTTCATGTGTATTTTTAAAATTGTTTTAATATTATGAATACTGTAATACTGTTTTAAAGTTCATATTTTGTGCATTTTTAGGTGTACTGTACAATCACCCTCCTCCTTCTCCTCTAGGGCATAAATGGAAACTGCCAGTGGGCTTCCCTCTTTCCCTGAAGAGCAGGATTTCTGATTCATCCTATGGCCCCTTATTAAACCTCAAAGGGAATTTAGGATTGATTCCTTAAGTTTTTTTTTTAAATTGTACTCTTTAAAAAAACACAGATTTACCCATTCCCATTGTCCCAGTTCCAGTAATCTGCAAACTGAAAATAAGTAAGTAGTACCATTAATGTATCATTAATGAAATCCTAGTATTTATACAGTGTGCTAGTAATTTCTTCTTACAGAACTGGTGCAACTTAGAATGTCAAACTCAGGACGGCCGCTTAAGCTGCATTTTCACCTTAAAAGGATACATTCCATGAAAATCACATAATGGAAGATTTAAGAATCTTTTTCAAGAAGGAAGGCAAAATAGATTAAAGAAGTTAACATATACTGGGTAGACGGCAGGGGGTGGTGGGGAAACCTTATATGAAAAGAGAAATGAGAACAATTTTCCAATGTAATTTATATCTCAAAAAATGGAAGGACCATTGCAAACAAATCTTTTATGAGTATCCAAGAGATAAGTGGGATTCAAATAACTGGAGTTAGACGGGACAAACTGCAAAGGTAGGTGACAATGTTATGAAAAATGAGATTTTAAAGACATCCTGTTATGAGTTTGTGGCACCAGAAAAGGACAGCCTGGATAGAATTTTATGAAGGGAAAATGGTTTGATCATCTTCCTATATAACTATTCCTCATTTTTCTTTATGACTGTGGAAACATCCAACATACTTTTTGCTATTCATTTAACCAAGAGAGTCCTGGGGGTTGAGAAGTATCAAAATCAGTACTTTGTAATGGGGAGGAGAGTGAATTCTGTCTTAAAAGTGTTATAATCCCAGTTTATATGTATTGCCAATGGCACCACCTGATGTATCAAAAAAAAGCAAGATGATACTGTTCAAGTGGACAAGCATAATGTAGTTTTGAAATCCTGTAAAGGCTGGTGCTTGGATAAGAAGTGGCTGCCACATTGTTGGGTGAAGTGAAACCTTACCTTTTATTACACTAATTTCTTAAACCAAACATGCTCTTGTGTTTGAAACCAAAAGCAGGTTTGAATTATTCTACCATCTTGTGGCTTCTTGTGGCTTTCGAAGGTCACTTCGTACTTTAAGGGGCAGTTGTGTTTGCCATATGGCATTTGCTTGGGAAGCCCATATTGTGTGAAGAGGTGGTAGGGATGTTGCTTTGGTGGATCAACATTTCCCAGCATGTATCCACTGTGTGTTTGATGAGGTAGGCCATCTTTCCACATTTTGTGCTATTCACTGCAGAATATACTGGTATCATGAAAGAAACTCAGCTGGCCCATAAAATGTCAACTGGTCTTTATTTATTTGGTTTTGTTAAAAATTGAGCTGCAGTCACATTAGATATGCCGGCTAGCTCAAAAAAAGTCCAGCTGGATTGCCCAGAACAGAATATCTTGCTAATTTTTTTTTTTTTTTTTTTTTTTTGAGAAATGGTCACCCTTATGTTTCACTGCCCCCTTGCCCTTGTTATGAAAGAAAAGACCATATCCTTGACACCTCTTACTTTGGAAATACTCAAGGGGCCAAAAGGCTTCCTCTAAAATAACAGATTTCAAGGCTAAGGTCAAAAACTTCAACATGCCATGCAGTGATTTTTGTCAAGAAGCAATAGTAAAAGGGCTCATTTTCTTGTTAGCAATGTCTTCCTAGTTCATCCCATGCCTGTCAGTGGGTTAATAGAGCATCTCAGCCCTGTCTCCCCTTGCCCAGTGCCAGCCAATCAGCTCCTGCTAGTTAACATTTTAGAAAATGAGCCTCTGTCCATTACAACCCAGGCTCTTGCAGTGATGGGGGTGATGAGACCTGACTACAATAGAAACTGAGCCCCGGTGACGGCACTTTATAATACTGTATGACTGGAGCATTGCTATTGTAGGGAGAGAAAAAGGCAATAAAGCAGCATTGATATCCTGCCTGCCCTCTTATAAGAGTTATTGAATCAAACCTACCAGAACTGCTAGACAAACAATTTTCAGCCGCAGTCTGAGGCATGACAATGGTATCGCATCAAAAAGAAATAGGTAAAGCGCACATGTTTGTGATACTCTTACTGACACACCACAGCAGGCCGCTTATGATTATTCGCCACATTCTATTTCCCTCTCTGGTTCAGTCTTCCTTTATTTTTGTGTTCTCTAGAGAGGTTTCCTCTTCCAGATTTCCCTCCTGATTTTTAAATTCTGAATTATTCGATATTGCTCCTGAACTAGAACAAATCTATTAAGAATTCTTCATTATTGTGGGATACTTATACTTACATATGGCAGCTTGCTATATCTTTCAGTTCCCTCTGAACATTTGGGGACTCTCTCCCAAAATTAATAGTTACGTTATTGATGGGCTGTATATCTTGTTCATATCTTTCTCCAGATGCTAGATATTAAAGATTATGCTTATTCCAGTGACCAGATGCTACCTTGGGGAGACATGTCTTAACAGTTCAGGTACTGAACCTAGCTTGTATAATTTTTTTAAAACAGATGATAAGTTATTTCTTGACTTGCATTACAGTTATCCCTCCACATTCGCTAGGGTTAAGGGTACAGGATCCCCATGAAAGTGGAAAAACTGTGAATCACTCTAGGCCCTCCCAAACCGCAAACACACAAAAAAATATGACCACCATATTCAACTTCCCATGGGTTCCTTTGAGGCATCAGGGTTCCTTCACAAGGCAGAAGTGGGTGGCTGGTGGGGCTTACTGCCATTTCCACTGCTGCGCCACGCCATTTTTAATAGGGACTTACAAGCCTCAGTTTCACAGTCTCATGAGGCTTGCAGTCTCTATTAAAAATGGCAAAGGGAGGCAGCAGAGGTGACAGCAAATAATCCGTGAATAATGAAATCTGCAAAAGTGAAACCTGCAAATATGGAGGGCTGACTGTAGTTGTTACAGATTAGGCTAATTGCAACCAGACGCAGGGGCAGCCAAAGATTTCCATGTCAGTAGTGTGGTAAAGAGCCAATGTGGTGTAATGGTTAGAGCACTGTACTACGACCCTGGAAGCCAGGGTTTGATTCCTTGCTCAGCCACAGAAACTCACTGGGGACCTTGGCACATCACATACTCTCAGCCCCCATTAAATCCTGTGAAGGTTTGCCTTAGAGTTGCCATGTTGGAAATGATTTGAAGGCACACAACAAGAAGAAGTGTGGTAAATCTACTCTGGATGTTAATGGAGCTATCCAGTACCCATTGACACTGCACTAGTATGGTGCTATGATTCTATTGTAACTACTGTGGTTCCATGTTATGTGTTAGTAATGTTTTAGTAATGAACAAACTGTTGGCCTTGCAAAATTCAATCAGTCGCTCTTCTGTCTCATTTCTTGATCCTAGGCTAAATTCTCAAATAATCTTTGGTTCTGCTGTTTCCTGCTTTTGCACTCCAGTCACCTATAAGAGGTCCTGGTTTCGTGTGTGGTCAATTTTCTTCAAGACCAAGCACAGTATCTTTCCCCTTCCTCTTCCACTTCTGTAGTTGGAGCATAAATAGATTATGCTTATATTGATATATTTTCCCTGAAGTTTTATTGATACAATTCAGTCAGACTTTGGATTATATCCTTTGACTGCTTTTGCTATGTCTCTCCTCACTGTTAATGCTATCCCAATGCTCCTTAGGTTTTCATTTCCTGAGTAAAACACAATGTAATTATCTGACTCAAAATGTCCCATTCCTATCACTTTAATTTGCTCACCTCAAGTATTGCAATGTTTATACCTTCCATTTCTTGTTTCACTATGGCCCTTTCTGCAGGACATTTTTGTCCCACCATAGAGATGGGAGAAGGACAGGACTGCGGCAACGGTTACGCATGACGTTGTCACAGTGCCATCCTTCTTCCATGCCCAGGTACCACAATCACAGAGTAAATCATTGATGGGTTTTCCCTGTCATTGACCTGAGATTACACCACTGATTTACCTGGTCTGCAGCAGCTCCAGAAATGCAATGAGAAAGTATTTGGCTGCACTGTGGAAGGAAGAGGTGGGGCCATTGTGCTTCTTTCATTCATGGAGGCAGCAGGTGTGGAGGGGAGTGCACTTGTGGTGCTTCCCTCTTGGCAGAGCCACTGCTCGGATCCCCACAGGAGGATGTTGGAAGAAGGTAGAGTGTAGAAAGTACCTATGTCTAATTTCTCCTGATTTGTGCTCGTCACTTCCATGTTTCTATAATATGTACTGTGCAGCTTTGGACTTTGCTTTTGCCACTTGAGCACATCAACAGATGAATGTCCTTTTGGCTTGAGTCCAGTTACATCATTAACTACAGTGCTACTCATAATTGTCCTCTGCTCTTCCCCAGCAGCTTGTTGAGTGCCATCCAACCTGGGAATCATCTTCTTCTGGCACTACCTCTTGTTTCATTTTGGATTGTTTCATCTCAGGCTTTTCCTAGACAAAGGATGTTTACCACACCTCCTTCTGTGCAGTACTATGAAGCATTAGCTATGGTGCCATCACTTTTGTCTCTGAGAAATCCTCCACCAATGCTGCTACCCAGTAGCTGTTCAGCACATTTAGTCTGGCTTCTCAGCAAAAGCCTGCCTGACGTGGGAGACTGCTGCCATCAGCGTAGCCTCTTGCCTCACAGAAGCATGCAATCCCACCACTAAACAGGACAAAAACTATTTCATTCCTCTCAAGTGCGGGGGGGGATTACGTAGCCCCCCGGATATTTTTGCACTGCAAAGCTCAGTAGTCCTAAATACCAAAGCCAGTGGTAAAGAATACTGGGATTTACAGTTCAAACATCTTATGGAGGGCCAAACAATTCCCATCCCGTTCCAAAAGTATATCTCAGAAATTACTGTCAGAAAGGTAACTTCAAAGATTGCCTCAGACCTATTACAAATGAGCATGAATCCCACCAAAGCTCAGGCCCAGTTTTGTAACAGGTGCATCCTAGTGATAGCCCTCCCTGACACCACTCATGCCACCCCAAAACTTACCTGGCAACAGTCTCACCAATGATGGGAAGAATTCAGAATAGGACCTACGATTATGCCCGGACTATGACAGTGTGCCAGCCAACAGAGACAAGGGCAAATGTAGTTCCCAGTTATGTGCTTTGCGTGTTCTTACTAAGGATGCCAGAAAGCATAGATCTGCATTTTCTGTGGTTTCCCATGCCTGGAACAGCACTGTGAGGATTTGTCCCAGGCTGCAGGAGCCTCCTAATGATACTGAGAGTGCAACAGCTTAAGTTCAGAACTAGTTCAGAAAAATAATAATAATTCATGTTCTGACATTTTGAAATAATAGCTTTCTTTCCTAGGTCCATTTTCAATGAGGCCAAGGCTCATACATCACAGCAAGTGGCACACCCTTCTGCAAGGGAATATCCAATCAGCCATAATAATGGATAGTTCCCATGATATAACAGATTAAGATGGAAAACTGAAGACAGGCTTCTTTAAACTGATCATTCATTTCAGCTAATGCAGCTTTTGTCTGCATATGTGAGAAATGTGGCTAGATTTTGGCACCACTTGTAGAAATGGTCGAAGGTGTTTCCCATTAATTGGGCAGCCCATTAGAACTCCAGCAAGACTTCCCTCATCAGAAAAAAAGTGGTAAAAAGTCATGTTTGTGTCAAGGATGAGAGCTGGACATCCAAGCTTGGAGCAGAACAGGCCACAACATTTATTTACCTGTCATAAGTAATAACACAGCACCCACCTGCACCCATCACTGATCACTTTGAAATTCATTATTCCTTCATCAGTCCTTCCAGGATCAGCCTGTCCCCTGGCTCCCCTAGAGCCCCCAGCAGCCACTTTGTGAGAAGGGGTACAAGGCCAGCCACCAAGGTTCCACCCCAGTTCCCCCTAAAGTGGTAGGTGTTCCTCAGTACCACCCAATTCCCAACCATTTCAATGAACCCCAAATTGAATCCACTGGTCTTCCCTCTCTCACCTTACAACCTGCGAAGCTTGACAGATCTTGTATATTTGAATGCAGAATTGCCATAATTGCAGTGACAAATAGCTACACCGTAAATAAAAACCACTATAATGCTCTCCATGGGAATTCCCTGGAGAAGGTGAAAAACGTGTCACAATTACATGAAAAAATTCCTTTAGGTGACCAGCCAAACCCCAGAGATGCTCAGATTCTAGCAGAGGGAGGGTGGGTGCAGCGCAACTAGCCAGCAAAAGATGCCAAGGCAGGGCTGCAGGACACTTCTATGGCCTGTGATCTTGTAAGACTAAACTGTTTTGTGAAATCATGTGCCAAGTCTCACAAGTCCAGAAGGCTTATGAGACTTGGCCTTCTCACAGAGTCCCAGGATGGCTGAAGCAGCAGCCATAACTGGACTCTTCCTCCCTAATGGCCAAGTAAGCAGCTCAGCTGGCAATGGTACTGGCTAATTCACTTGCCACAAAGATGCCCCCTCAGCTAAGCTCACTCTAGGGGCATTGCAGGCATTGCACTGAGAATGAGAAACAGAGACCCAGGCTTGGAGGAAAACAGGCCCCAACATTTATTTCCAGTTACATAATATAAGTAATGATAGAAAGAGTAGACCTGCACTCACTGATGGTCCCTTTCAAATTCATTATTCCATTGCTTCCAGGATCAGCCTGCCCCCTGGTTCCTCTAGAGCCCCTGGCAGCCAATTTGTGAGAATGGGTACAAGGCTAGCCACTGAGGATTCACCCCCATTTGCTCCAAAACTAGTAAGGCCACTTCCCGTAGCAGTGTCTACCCTGTGCTTGGCTTTGGGTCTGATATAGTGCTTGTATATCCCAGATTTCCATCTCCCAACCCTCTGTATTTTCTTGGGTGCCAAACCTGCACCTGCTACCATGGTTGCTGCTCCAGTCCTGAATGAGTGTTGAAAAGTTCACTGTAGGCAGGCCAACTGGAAGGGCCTTCCAGTTGCAGTTGCTGGAAGGGCCTTCCTTAACACCTTATTCAGTGGATCCTGTGTCAATGTGTCAAGGGTATCATAGAATCATGGAATCATAGAGTTGGAAGAGACCACAAGGGCCATCCAGTCCAACCCCCTGCCATGCAGGAACTCTCTTCAAAGCACTCCCAACAGATGGCCATCTAGCCTTTGATTAAAAACCTCCAAAGAAGGAGACTCCACCACACTCTGAGGCAGCATATTTCACTGTTGGACAGCTCTGACCATCAGGAAGTTCTTCCTGAGGTTCAGGAAGAATCTCCTTTCCTGAAGCTTGAATTCATTGCTCCTTGTTCTAGTCTCTGGAGCAGCAGAAAACAAGCCCGCTCTCTCTTCGACATGACATGCCTTCAAATATTTAAACATGGCTATCATGTTTATCATGTGTATTATCTGTGCACTCAAATAAACTGCTCCCTTCAGCTGGATGGATCTCTAAGAATATCTTCAGGGTGTGGATGGAGCAGACTGGCATCCTAGGAGTCTTATGCAGCTAGACTGCTTGTTCCACATCTAGCTGGTTTGGGTTTTTTACTTTTTAATAGGAATTTCTAAGAGATGCTCCCCTGGCCACTGACGGTCCTTGAAGGCAAGCATCCCCATATGAATTTTGGGACTAGTTCACTTAACTATTGCTGCCAGAAAGAATGCCAGTGTGAGACCTGCCAAATAGTGCAGCTTCATACTGGTTGCTGCAGATAGCTGAGTGTTTACATAGTACATTTGGAAAAAGGGATGCAGAAATTGGGATGGGGAGACTATATAATGCACACTTCTATTCCTTTCTGATCAAAAAATTAGCTATTGGGTCTCCATGGTCTGCTGCCTGGGAGAGGAATGCCAGTATAGCTAACCTGTTCCTTATGGTAACTGGAGTGATGTCTGGAAATGCCGTTTTGAGACTATGGCCATTTCTGGACTATACTGGTAGAGTGCTATTCTTCCACTTTCAACATCCTATGGAATCCTGGGGTTTGCAGTTTAGGGAGAAGCATTTAGAATTCTCAGCCAGGGAGCTCTTTGGCCTCAGTAAACTACAAACCCCAGAATTCCACAGGATGTTGAAAGTGGAATCATAGCACTATAACATTGTAGGACGGAAATGACCTATCTGAGAACCTGGTTAGAGTGTACTGGCCAATTTAGTGAACCACCACATCCTTCTGAAATCTAAGAAAGTTAGTCAAGCTTGTATCATGCACCTGGTGTGTGAATGAGGCCAGGGATAGTGAAATGGCCTCTTGGGCTGCTGTTTCCAAATGCTCCATAGGTCCTTTGGGATACAAACTAGTTTGGATATTGCTGTGGGAGTGAGAAGACAAAACCTGTGGAACTGGATTGGGAGAGGGCATCTATTTTGGGATTCGGGATTCCTGGAACATGCTTCACACTGAAGAGGGTGTGGTTTTTTAAACATGTCAAGATGAACACACACACACAAGCCTAATTGCCCTAGGAGATTCAAACATTTGCATATTCACTGTCTGCAGTATTGCCTGGTCATCATTCAGGAATAAAATGATTTTATTGGAAAAATCTTTGGTTCATATGGCCATCACCATCAGCATGGGGAAGAATTTGAGGAATGTTAAGTCCTTTGTGAGCCCCCGTTCACACCCGTTCTTCCAGCCAAGGCTCAGCACACCACCGGTCATTCTCAAATATTCTTAGGCCTCTACTCCTCCATGGCATCTGATTAACCCTCTAAGTAATCTGCACCTTAAGGACCTCTTGTCGGAAGGAAGCACCATTGTTCTCCATTAGGAAGGTGTTCCATACTTGCAAATCCTTCCTAATCTGATGCTGAATCTTTACACCTTTCATAGCCCCATATAGCTGGGTGCAGAAGGCCCAGCCTGGGATGACCATCCTATATGCAGAGTTTAGATGTCTTGTCAGTACCTGAAACTCCTTGGGTGTTGCCTTCTGCTTCACCAGGCATTGCAGGACCTCTCTTGAAGGCTGTTGAACTTCTCCACTTGTAGGTGTGAGGTGCCCCCTCCGTATCTAACTCCATGCCTAGAAAATGGAGACAGGTGCTTGGGCCCCCAGACTTTTCAGGCACTAAGGGAATATATGGATTTGCTGTTAACTCCTGGAATGCCCCAAGGGTACAGTGAAGATGTTAGTGACTTTTCTCCCAAAGTCTTCTAAATAAGGCATTATGGTCACATTGCCAGATTTCACCTTTATGCACCATTTGAGAAATGTGCTAAACTTTTCAAAGGTGGAGCAAAAGATATTGCATCCCATAGGCATTATCTTATCATAATAATATGTTCTATCATATTAAACCCAATAAGTTGAAAACGTCTGGGTGCGCTGGCAGGAGCCTAAATGCTGACTTAATATGGCATTTAGCTATCATGGCTCCTTTGCCTAGAGCTATCACCATTCTTCAGTTGTGACAAAGGAGGCATATTTTACTGAGCTCAGTTCAGGGTCAGTGGCATCATTCACTGATGCTTCCTTTGGGAATGACAAGTTATGAATTAATCTGTACACCCCAGGGGGCTTCTTTGGGAGTATGCCCAGCGGAGATACATGTAGTATGGGTAGGGGCAAGGCAGCATGTAGACCAGACACCCTGCCCTCAGTATCCAACTTTTTCCTGGCTACATTTGCTAACACTCTCACTGAGTGGAAGTTTTTTGACATTACATGCTGCCTGGTTCCTGCATATGGTATTCTAACTCCATTAGCAAATCCCACCCCTAGGTATCTAGCATCACTTTTTCTAGGGTAGATGCTGCAACACTGCATCAATGGCCCCAGTTTAACTGGTATCAATTCTTTTGGTTCTTTGTGAGCCACCCTACTGTGACATGTGGTTGGAGCTATTTGGGCCAGGATGCCATTTCCCCCGAATGACGTGGAGCTAAAGTGAGCATCCCCACAAGTCCCACATCTGTGTTTGAAGTGGTAGCTGGATCTTTTGTCCTTGCCTGTATCTAATTCTTAGCATACACATCTTTCCTTTCTCTCTGCTTGAAGAGGCTTTGCATCCAACTAGGGTAACATGGGAAATAAAGTCACTGTCCCAGCAACTGGCTGCTGTTGGTGGGGCAAATGCTCAGCATGACATCTGACCAGATTTCCTCCTGTTTTCTGTCCCAAGGTAAGGCTGAATCTAATGAATTGCTCATACAGAACTGCTTACCATAATGAAGCCATGTTGGGCCCTTGAAGCCTGTGCACAGTTGCAATATAATCTCCTGGTACTTATTAAGGACCCTGTAATATATCACTCCCTTGTATAAGGTCTAGCTACCAAGCCAATTGATGAAGTTGTACTCTATCTTAGGACATTTAAATTGCTCCAGTTCCCTAGGAAGGGTGACCTATACCATCCTTTACAAGGTCTCTGGGCTCACGTTCCCTGAGGTAGTGTGAAAAGACATCTACGTACTCATCCCTTCAAATTTTTTCTTCGATTGCAGGTAGGAGATGCCCCCTTCCACTGGGAGCAAAATGCTGTTGCATGGGTTGGTTGGTGAGGATCAGCTGCTGGCATCCTCCCTCCCTGAGGGTGAAAGAGGAATTGATGTCTTCTGGCCACCAATCTGCTTCCTCACTGTTACCACTTATCCTATACCAGCAACCAGCCAAGGTTCATAGCTCTCCTGTTAGAGTATTTATCAGCAGCCATGGACAAAATTTACAACAGTTTGTCAGCCAATTACTATTTATTGTTTCAGCAGGTTGAGTCAGCAGTAGTGACAGTCCACAGGAGTATCCAACAGAAAAGTCAACACACAAGGCAAGGGTCAAGGTTTCCAGGGACACCATGTCAGAGATCTGCATAGGACATGTTGCTTCCACTGGTGACATCAGTTGTCTGCAACAGATTTCTCCCCATCCCCTACCCTGAATTTATGGGCTGAGAGGCTCCCTCAGCTGTTTGCCTAATTAATGCATCCTCTCTATATAAACACTCTGAGTCTTGTGGCCTCTCCCTTTTTCATCTATGTTGGCTGCAGTAAGTATTGTGGGGCATGGGAAAGGGTAGAGTAAGGGAAGAGGGTAGGTTGAGTGGGTAGACTGCTGTGATGGAGTGCAGGGTGGAGGGTATGTGAGGGTATTGAGTGCAGTGCACAAAACAAACTACAGAGATATCTGGGGCCTCTGTAGACCTGGGAAGAAGGCAGGAATGCTGGGCTCGCCATGGTAAGGGCAGCTGCTGCTGAAAGGCATGGCTCACAGGAGCATGGGGGAAAGAGGAGGGTATCCAAGCTGCCTCACTCCATGCACAAGGAGTATGACCAATCAGGGGAGCTTGGCATGGAGGAAGGATGCCTACACACCTATACCCCTTCCAGGCAGGGAACTAGGTATCCCCAGGTAACTGGAGGCACTAGGCCGTTGGGGTAGGCTGTGGTCTAGTTAGCAGGGGGACCTGGGTGGAGATTTTGGGGAATCAGAGGCTATCTGGGCAGTGGGATTAGATGGGAAAGGCATGGCTACCAACTGGAGGAAGTGTTACAAGGATTATGGGGGTGGGCTGGGGCAGCCTGCAATGCTGCTTCAGTTGTGGAAACTACCAGACATGTGTGCCTGGGTGCTGTGATCCCTGCTCCTCTGAGGACTGGACAGGAGTCCAAGGGTGTAGTGCCTGTAAAACCCAGCTGGGTTGCATTGGGGGAAAGATTTGGGTGGAGGAGAGGGACTGGATGGGGGGAAAGGGTTTTGAAGGAGAGAGGGGTTCTAGCAAGGGGCTGAGGAGTTTGCATGGTGGCTGATTGGGATGAAAGACTGGGGCCCTTTCTGCAATGCACCTTTTTGCAGAGCTGGGGTGCGGGGATCGTGCGAGCAGCCTCTAGAGAGAGGCTCTCACATCCTGGTTCCTTCAGTTCCGCAGCTGCCTCCTGCTCACACGAGAGCCCTGCCTCTTCCTTCTGCAGTGCAGCCTGGGAGTTTCCCGGGCTGCACTGGGGCAGGAAGCGCAAGCTCCGTGGCTCCGCAGCTCCGCAAGCATGGCAAGTGTGTGCGGGCCCCTGGAGTGATGCGCAATTGCGCACCATTTTTGGCTCACAGCTGAAAATGAAAATGTGCACGGTTGGCACCTGCCAGTCCCTGGAGCGTTGCACGATTGTGAGTGCGTCATGTGGACCGCTCCTCGCATTCGCGCAACGCTTGAGGGGCCCTTTTGCATGGCAAATGCAGTGTGAAAAGGGCCTTGGAGAAGAGTAGGGAATGAGATTTAACCTGCCTCAAACTCACTTGCCCCCCGCAAGCTCAGTCACCCACCCCAAACGTGCCCACCTCTTGGTTCTGGACAAGCCTGGCCTACCATGTGCATATCTGCTTCACCCCGTGCGTTCCCCCATCTATATGGGCCACTGAAAAGGAGAGAAGCGATAGACTAATGCCAGGGCAACATGTGAAGGGAGATACCAGAAGATACCATTGGCTCAAATCCCTGAGGTCCAGACTTCAGCCTATTTATTGGCTCAGCACCATAGCAGCAGTTTCCTGTAGCTTGCCTTGCCAGCAAAACATCATCATCATCATCATCATCATCATCATCATCATCATCATCATCATCATCATCTTTTGTCTAGCTACATTTTAGCACTGCTTGAGGAAATGGTCAAAGGTGTTGGCCATCAGTAGACACACTCCATTAGAACTTCAGCAAGACTTTCTCCATCAGAAATGCAGTGGCAAAAAATCATGTGAATGTAAAGTTAAGGGATAAGACAAGGGCAAATTTAAACATCAAAAGGCAAGAGAATGGTGAATTGGTGTTGATTACTAGTCCAACGTATTGAACTCTGTGAACAGAATGAAATAGAAAAAGAAATAAAAATGGCTATATCCAGTCTCAAAACCCCTTCATATTAAGCAAAAACATTTAAGGTTCAAGAGTAATTATCTAAAATATTTTTGCATTTCAAGTTACAAAATTTGAATTGTATGGATTGTAGCCAAAGTATGATATATATGAAGCTATACAGTTATCTTCAAAAACATTAGAAAGATTGGATTTTCCATTGGTAACAAAGTATGCTATTCCCATTCAGCCGCTGCTGAATTATTTTATGTACTGCTTTCCTATCTAAATTGACAATAAAAATCTACTTGTCAGGAATGGGATATAATAGCTGAAGTTACTACAGCAAACTTGTTACTGAGACTTGCAAACCCCAAAGTTTTAGACACAAACAAAATGATCTCTTTGCCTGTGGGATTTTTGAAATGATATTTTTAAGGATCTCTTTTTAATGACAACTTCTAAACACCATTAAATAATCTTTTTGTGTCAAAGGATGCATTATGCAATTAGTATGAGACAAGAATAAATAGGTGAGGCAGTCTGATACTTTGCCAAATTATGCATAACTGCAATGTATGTGGCACTGCCAGATGAAGTATGGAGGCATATACATCCATTTTCCATATCAGAGGTACTCAGTACTTGATTAAATACTCACTAGCAGAACTAGAATGAGGGATCTAATATGAACAACACAGCCAATTTTATTATTGCCAAAACCACACACACTTCTTCATTTAAGTGACTCATAGAACGCAGTGAAAACTATAATGTAGAATAAAGGTGGACAAAGTGTGGCCTGTGGGCTACATTTGTGACTCCCAAGTCTCCCCAGGGGTTGCCAAATCATTCCCCCTTTTTTGTGGCCCCCAAATGTTCACTAGAAGGCATGGGATCATTTCTCATAATTTTTTTGGCACCTTTTGGCCAATTTAGGCCAGAGAGCCCTTTCTAAAAAAGTAGGAAGTGGACAGGAAGTGATTTCTGTCTCCTTTCTATTGCTAAAAAAAGGCCTCTTCTGGGGCTAAAATGGGCCAGAGAAACATAAAAACATGGCAAAAATGCCCCCATCTCCCTAGAGGATATTTGCAGGTAGAATCATTTTTGGGCTTTTTTTCTGGTGGTGGTTGTACAGTGGGGGAAGTGTCTCCCCCTCCCAAAATCTTCTAGCCTAACCTTACCCAGGTGTTCATTGCTGCTATAGAAAGCTTTTAGCTTAGGTTTGCTAAGGGGTAGATTTCAAAGTAAACTTTAAAAAAAAACCTATTTCCAAATGGTTTAAAAACAATGCTGCTGCTTTCTCCTTTCTTCTGTGCCTCCTTCCCTCTCTTTAAAAAAACAACAAAAAAACTCAAAAACATAGCTAGTTGATATTGGATATTCTGGGGTGTTACTTGAGATGGATGTGGACTGTTATGATTTTTCACCTGATTTTCTAATTTAATTTGATATACCTTGCTACTTTTCATATGAGTAAAGATAGAACAGTGGGCCCTCCATATCTGTTGGGGGGGGGGGTTCCATTCCAGGGCCCCCCATGAATGTGGGAAAAACTGCAAATGCTTACATCTCATATTATTACCACATTTGCTGGCGTATAAGTCACTCCATTTTCAGACCATATTTTTTGGGATTTTTTGTTAGTACTCAGTTAAGGCAAGGGAGGGGGAGTGAACAGAGGGGTCGTGCAAGGCTTCGCCTACCCCCCTCCCTTATATTTTGCCTTGGCAGAGTTTCTCCCCTCTTCTGTTTTGCTTGGGTGGAGAGTACTCCCTGCTGAAGCAAAATGCATAGAAAAGGCAGGGAGGGGGGGACCCAATTCTTAAACCTAATTTTCATTCACACTTGGATTTGCCTAAGCCATATTTCAAATTAATACCCCTGCCAAATAGATTTCCTTCCGTAATGCACTGCAGTATCAGTCTTTCTCTCAAAGTTCGTTCTCAATTTTTATCATTATTTCTCTATAGCTTAAAAAAAAACACCTCTCATGCTAATTCTAGTTATATCTCCTCACCTGTAGTGTTTAACTCACACAGCTCTTATCCTTATTCTTCTCACTTCACCAGTTGTCAGTTTTGTTTTCTTCAAATCAAATCATTCAGGCCTCAGTCTAATAATCTTGTTCTCCTGGTTCTGTCTGCTGGTGGGAGAAAATCAAGACATTTAAGAAAGAAAGCAGGAAAAAAGCACAGTCAATGGTATTGAGACGAACAATGGGAATCTAAGATAATCACTGGAAGATATCTATAATGTTCTAAAATCCATTATAATGAACTTTATGGATCAGGAATGCCTAATCACCTTAATTTATCATTTTTTTTTAAAAAAAATCAAATTACATTAATTCATGGAAATCATTGTTTTTCAATTTTTAAAACATTTTTAATGATTTTAACTCCCCTGTTATGGAGTAAGAAGCAAAAACAATCAATCAAAAATTTAAAAAATAACAGAAATTTTCTGTTAAAAATAAACTAAAATTGCTACCATACTTAAAAAATTTATATAATGATATTTTACTAGGACATTTAATTCTGGAATCTTAGAAGTTTGCATGTATTGTTGCAGTTTCAAAAACATGTGAAAACAGAAAGCAGCTAATGATGTAACAGGCTGATCACATTCTTGGATCAAAGCCACAATATTTCACTGTAATATAGCAAGAAGATTAAACAAATGTATAACTTCATTATGTTCATTCAGATCAATATAGTTTTATCCCCATTTAGCATATAGCACAATGTAGTTCATAAAGCCTTAACTATAATCTACTGTAGTAGTGACAATAAAATATCTATGGCAATTGTTTCTCTAGATGCTTTAAAGGCTTTTGATTGCCTTGAATGGTGTCAAATATTTTGAACAGAATTAAATATTTTCAAATATTAAAATGAATGCGTCTGGGGGCACAGTTACATCAAAATGTCTAGTTCACTATACAAGATGTCACAAGCAGTGATGTATATAAGATTCACAAAGTTTCCTATTGTCTTATGGAACCAGACAAGCCTATCCCTTATCCCCGCTACCGTTGGTTGAATTCATTAGGACGTGCTCAGACGTTAAAAAGATGATAATTAAAAAGAAAGAGAAAACAGAAAGTTAGTCTGTACACGAATGCTCTTCCCGTCTTGCCTTTGCATACAGATAGCTTAATAAAATTTACAAAAATTTTAGTGGAATTTCATAAATAAAAACTACTTATGACAAATCAGAGCTATTTCATGCCAGCATTCTGATAGGAGAACAAAAGAAAATTAAATCTATTTTTGGATTAGCCCTTAGTTACTCCAGCAGTACATATATTGGAGTGCTCCTGACCAAAAGCCTCCCACAGCTGGTTCTTAGAAGCTATAAACAGTTGGACTTGATTCCTTTCGGTTCTTCTTTATTTATCATATTTGGGCAGACTGAATCTTATTAGGGCATATATTTTACCCAAATCTGAATTTTTGTTTTAAGTCTAGGTTTTCCAGTGCAACTCTGTGATTCATTTCTGACAGAAGTGGACCATAGAATTGCACTGGGGTAGCTAGAGATTCCTAGAGAGAACATATTTTTAACATGGCAGAGTCAAATGGAGGGAGAATTTTTTTAAAAATAAATACATTAAATAAGTGAAATAAAATTACCTGCGAATAATCAAATCTGCAAGTGCTCAACCTGCAAAAGTGGAGAGCCAACTGTACTTTGCTGTTTTATTTTGGGTATCTTCTGCATTTTGGGTTACCTTATTCTTCCTGTTTTAGTGTCCCACAATAGCCAAAGACTATCTATTCCATCATTCTATCCTTACTCTGGTCCAGAAGCAGAGTGGACAACCCCGATCATCCTGATTACTTTTTGGGCAGCAACTTCTATCAGTCCTAGTCAACATACCCAATAGTAAAAGGTTATTGAAAGATGAAGTTCACAGCCTCTTTTCTATAAGTATCTACCTCTTCCTGACTGGAGCTGTTGCCTGCCTGTGAATCATCAGAGAAAATTTTCAATGTCATCTCTCCCAAATGTGATACATCATTCAACCTCCTTTTGTTCTCCGATTGTGTTGTTATTATGTGCATTCCAATTGACTCTGACTTATGCCAACTGTGTCACAAGTGTTTCTTGGCAAGATTATTCAGAGGGGGTTAGCTATCACTTTCCTCAGAGGCTGAGAAAATGTGACTTGCTCAGGACCACCCAAGGGATTTCCATGACTGAGCAGGGATTCAAACTCCATGCTTCTAGAGTTCTAGTTCAACACTAAAAAAAAACACTACTTTATGTTTGCTTTTTGATAATTTTCTTTAAAATGGATATTAGTATATTTGTTTAATTCTGTTTGTACAAAGAAGTTATTTCATAAGCACAAAAATGATGCAAGGAAGACAAGTCAGTCTGCTGCCTCCTTCCCTTAGCAGAACAAATCTGTCTTTTGATACCTAGTAGAACAGCAACAATAATGATATTTCAAATGGCAATAAAATATAAAGCTTAATTTTGACTGTAGAAAAGCTTCAAATGCAGTGTGTGTGCAGCAAGTGGCAAATGTTTTATGATGGGCATTCAGGACATCCTTAAAGTCAACACAGCTTGAGATAGCCTGATTTCCTGGAGAAGTTGAAAACTCTGTGGGGACTTCATTGTTCGCTGGAAATTTGAGACTGATTTTCACTGCTCTTAGAGCTGCCGGAGCAAGAATTTGTAATAATTGTGTGACCTTTAATATACCATGAAAAGACAGAAAGTTCTCTCTGTTTCTGCAGAGTGTCTCAAATCCAGCGTTTAACTGTAGCCAGATTTATACTTTAGGAAAAGGGGGCTTTTCAGCTGCTCCTCTGCATTTTATTTTTCCAGGCTATCCTATGGTTGAACAGAGAAGCTGGCACATTGGCAAGACAGGTCATCACAGAAAGATTTACTAGACTTATTAATAGCTAAGCTTTAACTTACATTCTCTGTGGACAAAATAGAGGCCGTCAAATAGGAACACTGAACTGAAAAAGGTAAAAACTTTAGATAACATGTCTGATGCTTTACAAACAGGGGAGGGTAAGATATGACTGAAGGTGGCCCCCAAGGCCATTTTCAGATTCTCAGAGCCTCTAAGCTTTCTGCTGACATTTTAGGATTTTTTAAAAATGTTTGGCTCTCTTTCTTTGGCCAAAAATAGCTCCTTGTACCTCCTGAGGGCCAAGTGAGAGAATTCTTGGTCTTTTTAAAAAATTGAAATAAAAAATAAAATGTAGGGAACTTGCTGAAGGATGCAGCTTTCTGTTTCCTGGCAACCACCCAGTCTTTACAAATCTACAAATTTCTGAGGATGGGGATAACTGGGTAGACTAGGACCATTTCCACACTAGACTAGCCAGCTGGGCCCTCCCTAAACTGCAAACCCCAGGATTCCATAGGATGTTGGAAGTAGAATAATAGCACTATAATAATCTAGTGTGGAAATGGCCTAGGTCAATACAGTCATTACCCAGGAGCCAAGTGCTGAGATCTACATGCCTGCAAGGCAACTGTCATAGATAGCACATGGTACAGTCCATCAGAGATGATGAATAAACATCAGTGCACTGTTGTTGTTTTTATTTTGTTTGCAAAATTGTGCTTTCTCTTGTCCTTCACTTTAATTGTCACATGTCTGTACTAAGGAACACTGGGATCTGTACTTAGGTGAGTTACTTAGAATTCTCTGCAAGACAGTGCAAGTCTATTTTCCTGAACTACAAATTCCAGGGTTCCTTAGCACAGAGCTGTGACAGTTAGCACTGACAGAAAACTGTCACTGGATAGCACATTGTGTATTGGAAGCACTAGAGTTCCTGAAAATGCCATCATTCCTGCCATTAGTATCTACTAGCAAAGTTTCTGCTTCTTTTCGGGCTGTCCCTGTAATTAGAAACACTGAAGCTGATGGCCTTGTGTGACATTATTATGGAGTACCATTGGAGAGAAGCAAGTTATACATATTTTACCACTACCTATACACACATCTTTTCAATTTCCTGTTTGAATGATTCAATCTTGCCTAGAACAGCAACTGAAATCATATGGTAGAACCAAGTGCCCTTAGTGATTTTTGTTCCCATGTGTGGTTCACATAGGATACTTTGCTTGAAGAGAAACCTCAAGATTTATTTCAGATTTCATATTTAGAGCAATCATGGCAATCTGCATGTCACACAAAGTAATTTTGCTGGTTGTTTTGACATACCACCATATCCCACAAGAAGCCCTCAAATATGTACCTGGACATAGATGGACAGCTGTTGCCCTATGCATTGTGATTTTAGGAACAAACTTTAACACATAGGGCTGGAAGCCCGTCTTCTTTTATCAAAAATGATCTGTAAGCTATAGTCACTATAAAGGGATGAAAAAGGACCTGAGCCATACACTCAAAGGCTGACACTGTGGCCCACACCAATGGATGGTAGTGAAGACAACTGTTAGAACTGGAATGTCCACATGGGTAGGGAGGCTCAAGCCAACTAAATAGATGCCTGGAAGATTCAGAAGTCAGATGGCCCAGAATCAGCTTCTGCTATATGCAAGAAGGTCTTCTATGCATGCCCCACATTGACCACGCTTGGGTGTTGCCATCTTCTTTGCAATGTAGCTCATGTCAGTTGAAGTTATTTGGATGTCACTACTTCATGCCAAATTGGTGCCCACAAACCTTGTCTAAGGAAGACAGTTTAAGAAGGTTTGTCGTACTGTTCAAGCAATATTCCTGTTATCTAAGTAAAAACTGGCCTCTCCCATAGTGCTGCCTGAAGCAAATTGTTTCATTCTGCTGTATGACAGGGCTAGCATCTCTTGTCTATTGAAGAACTGTGCTCATTGTATTAGTAGCTGCTGCTGCATCTAAACTAGTAGTCCTTGAAATCTTGGGCTAAGTTTTTCTTCTGACTAGACATGAGGCTCCCTCTCTACAGGCTGCTGCAATTAGGGTGAGCCTGGAAGAAAGAGCATCAACAGCTATCACCCCAGTTTTACCCATGGATTAAACCAAGGCCCTTTTCACATGGCATTTGCCATGCGAAAGAGGGCCTGGAGCATTGTGCGATTGTGAAGAGTGATCCGCACGATGCACTCACAATTGTGCGATGCTCCAGGGGCCGGCAGGCGCCGATCGCGCACCTTTTCATTTTTGGTTGGGAGCCGAAAATGGTGCATGATTGCGCATTGCTTCCTGACCCTGCGTGCACTTACCTGGTGTGCAGAGCCTCCAGAGCCGCGCCAGTCTCGCTTCCTGCCCCAGCGCAGCCTGGGAAACTCCCAGGCTGTGCTGAGGAAGGAAGAGGTGGGGCTCTCGCGTGAGTAGGCAGCTTGTGTGGAGCTGAAGGACCCCAGACGTGAGAGCCTCTCACCGGAGGCTGCTCACGCGATCCCCGCACCCCAGCGCTGGAATACGGTGAGGTGCGGAAAGGCCCCAAAGCAAAGAGCTACTCCGAAGAGTCTGGAAAAGGTATCTGTAGGTCAATAAGCAGATTATTCTGTTAAATTTTACCTGCTAGAGTATTGGAATACTGGAAACAGCACTGCATACAAATTTCTTCAACTAATGTGATTTATTTTAAAATAAAATTCCAGGAGGCAAAGTAAAAGAACTACTAGAGATTTCTGGCAAAGGTATCTGTAAGCCAATGGGCAGATTATTCTGCTAAATTTTTCATGATGCAAAACTGGAATACTGGAAACAATACTACACAGGGATTTCTTCAATTAGTGTTATTTACTTTTTTAAAGAAAATTCCAGGAGCGCAGTGTGACATCTGACTTCAAAGAAACATAAAACTTGAAAGAGACTCAGGATTGCCCTATTCTCAAAGAAGACAAAACAGTTCACAACTCTTCCCACTAGCTCTAGTCTCTAATTGAGAGCAAAACTGCTCCCTCCAAAGCCTGCTACCTCAGAAGTCTTCTGGGCTTGACTCTTAATGAGGCAGTACACCAAACCACTTTTATCCTATCCATTTAAACACACATGCACTAACCTGCCTGCAATTTCAAAATGGCCTTCTAAAAGCAGAAAGCAAGAATAACAAATGGAATGTCTTGTGAATACAGTGAGAATATACAACTCAACCAACAGTTTTGAGGGCTAGGTTGCCAGGTAAAATACAGGACAGGATTCTTGTATCTTTAGAATTGTGTAGAATAGGCAATTTCAACAGATGTTGCTTATATGACACCTTAGAAAGAATGATAGTTTCCTGGTGCAACAACTCCAAGTGCCTAATTCTCAGCAGTGTTCAGCATAGCTTGTTACTTGGGGTAACTAGTTATCTTTTCTTTTTCTTTTTCTTTTTTGACATAATGAGCTAGAATTGTGTTACCTTTTGCTGAATAATGACCGGGGCAGTGATTCGCTACCTCTCAGTATAATGCAACGGGGCATTTTTTGTTTTGTTTTGTTTTGCTTTGTTTTGTGCATTTTTGGCCTGTTACTCATTACTGTTTGTATACTGATTCAGGCCAGGCTGGCCCCTCCCTAAACTGCAAACCCCAGTGTTCCATAGGATGTTGCAAGTGGAATAATAGCACTGTAACAGTCTAGTACGGAAATGACCTCAGTCTGAGCAATGGGAGGAGAAGAGGTAAAGTCACATGGATAGTCGCTATCTATGAGTCCTTTTTTAGCAGAGCGTTGTTCAGCTAGCTAGAAGCAGAGAAGCCAGCAGGAAAGAAGGGGAGACAGAGAAGAGATGAAGGAAATATGAACTACACTATCTTGTAAATATGAACTACACTAGAAACTCAGATGAGTTGGAATTTAGAAACAAAGTTTTAAACACATTAAAAACCATAGCCATATCAGTGTGTGTGTCAATATTTAAGATATCTTGTACTATCTTTGAGACTAATTGAGAAAAAGAGGTTTATAGCATAAGTAGTTGTCAGGGTTAGCAGGAACTGACTCCTCTGAGCATGAGCAGAGTTCAAACAGTGAAGCAAGGCTTCACTGCAGCAGGTTCCCAATGAAGCAGAAAACAATCCAGAGGCTCATTAAGTTAGGCTTAGAGGCAGATTTATTGCCACACACTAAGATAAAGGCTCTTGGCAAAACATTCCAGCTGCAATTAAGCAAGTAAAAATAACAGAAGATAAACGAGCAGCATCTCCCTTTACAAGACGTAAACTGTCAGCAGCATGATAGGTCCAGTTAGGCAATCCTGACTGGCAGCTGGTAAAGACAAACACCGGCCTTTTTATGTCTCCCTGCCACCCTGAACAAGTGGGGTGACCCAATCAGTGTTCTGGTGTGTGGCCTTCTCCAGTACACAAGGTGTAGTCAAAACAATCCTGATGGCCTTGCACCTGCTCGTCTGGCCACATCACCTTTTCCTCTACCATCCACTTGGAGGAAACCATGTCTGCCTGGCATATAACCTTAGCACCCCTCTTTTTCCTCTATAGTGGACCGGCAGCTTTACACTCTGTGCTCAACCATTCCCAGTTTCTTGAGCATGTCCCAGTGCTTTTCAGTTGTGAGTGGTTTTGTGAGCACATCTGCCACATTTTCCTCAGATTGGCAATACCCTAATCTGATCACACCACTCTCTACTGTCTGTTTTACATTTTGGTATTTGATATCTACATGCTTAGTGCACCCTCTGGCCTTTTCATTACTTGTCATCTGGATACAAGCTTGGGAATCATCAAATACCGTGACAGGGACTGGAATGTCAACACCGAGGTCTTTTACCAGTTGTGTGTACCAAATCAGTTCACTGCACAAATATGAGAGACTACCATATTCTGCTTCCACAGTTGAAGTAGCCACAGAACTTTGTTTTTAGTCTTCCAGTGCACCAGTGTGCCACTGTACATTATGAGGATTCCTGAGGTTGACCTCCTGTCACATAAATCCTCAGCAAAATCACTGTCACTGTAATATACCAATTCAGGTTTCCTAGAGGGTGATACACATAGACAGTACTCCAGAGTGCTTTTTAGGTACCTTAACACTCTCTTTACCCCCTGCCAATGTTGCTGTGTGGGCTCAGAACTTGCTCTTCCCAGAATGTTGGCAGCCAGGGACAAATCTGGTCTGCTATAACCAGCCAAATATAACAAAGATCCCACAGCAGACTGATACATTTCTTTGTCAGGGAACAATTTGTCAGCCACAGATTTTGTAAATCCTTGTACCATGGGGGTTTGCACACTTTTGCAATCAACCATGTTGATCCTTTGCAGATGTTGCAATATTTTCTGCTTCTGGCGAAGCAGAAACCCTTTCTCAGTTTTTTGTACCTCGATACCCAAATACTGCTTAATAGGTCCTAAGTCTTTGATTTGGAACTTTTTACTCAGTTTCTTGGCAAACCTTGTCACCTGTTCCTTTGTTGTGTTGACTAAACACAAGTCATCAACAAAGGCTAGCAAAATTTCTTGGTCTTTCCCAGACCCTTTGGTGTACACACACGGATCTGCCACACTCTGCTTGAAGCCCAAACCCTGCAAAGCACCATCCAGGCACTTATTCCAGTAATGGGCAGATTGTTTAAGACCATAGATGGCTTTGTTTAACCTGTACACCAGACTGGGTTTACCTGTTTCATACCCTGGTGCCTGCTGCATATAGATGGTTTCTGATAACTCAGCATTAAGATAGGCTGTTGTAATATCAAAGTGGTGTACCAAAGCATTTCTCTGTGCTGCCAGAGCTAACACCAGCCTGATACTCTCACTTCTGGTGGTTGGCACAAATGTTTCGTCAAAAGACTCGTTTTTCCTTTGTGAAAAATCCTGAGCAACAAGCCTGGCTTTGTCCTTTACTTCCCCTGAAGCCAGGGGTTCGAGTTTGTACACCCACCGGTAGCCTACTGGAGTCACACACTCTGGTACCTTACACAAAGTAAATACCCCATGTTTGTGTATGGATTCCATTTCCTGGTCCATGGCATCAAACCAGTAGTCAGCTTGTGCCTTAGGCAAACTCAAAACATCTTCAAAAGTTTCAGGCTCGCAGGAAACTTGGCATACCCTCACACAGTTTTGCACCACAAACCTCTGTGGAGGAACGCCTTTTGTTTTTCTCTCAGACTGCCTAGGAATTGGCAACTCCTCCTCATCACTTGATGATCTGCCTCTTTTCCAGCCAGGTTTCTCCTCTTCATTTGCTTGCTCTGCACTCTGACACGTTTCTCCCAGCTCAGTTTCTGTCTCCTCCTCCTGCTTAACCTGATGACAATCCTGAGGACCTTAACCTTAACAATCCTGATGACCTTGCACCTGCTTGTCTGGCCCCATCACCTCTTCCTCTGCCATCCACTTAGAGGAAACCATGCCTGCCCGGCATATAACCTCGACAGTAGTTAGCCTCCCTTTCCTATTTTCTTCCATTCTATCCCAAAGATAGTGCTTTCAGAATGGGAAAGAGAATAAGGGAATCAATGTGAGGGGACTGATGAGGAGGAGAAGGCTGCTGCTTTGCCAGATTGGCTGCTTCAAACAGCAGCACCGAGCATGCGCTTGGACCAACTGAGATGGTGCGATCTGTGAGAGAAGGTTTAGAAGAGGAGGGGATGTTTCTCTGTATTGATGGCTGGCTCATCGAGCAATTGTTGTGCAGTGGGGAGGATAGTGAAGAAAGAAGGATTGAGTGAGTTACTGCTTCTCCTCACCTGTACAGTATGTTTGACAGCCATGTGGTGCTATCCTGTACTTGTGCAAGTGAAAGAAGGAGTCCAGGTAGGGTTGTTCACTCATAGATGGGGCAACCAGAAAGCATTTATCCATATTTTTCAATAATAACAGTTATAATAACAGTATAACAACATGTTATGGCAATGTGTTGGCAATGAGTAATCTGGTGAGTTATAATCTGGAATGCAGGAAGAGTAACTAATAATGATCTGTTAGGTAATCATTATAACAATCTGAATAATGAGGACAGTAACAAGTTCCTTTATGGAAAATCATGTTCCAAGTTCTCCATAAGGCTCTGACCAGACGCTGGTAACAAGTATGACGGATCATCAACTTGACCTTAAGTATAAACTCATTTATCCCATTGTAACATAGAATCAACTGTGTATCTCACTTATCTGAAAAGCAGCCCCTAGTGGGAGACTGCATGAAATCAGAAAGGCCTCCATGTGTGTGCCAATGAAAGAGAGAGAGAGAGAGACAGGTTTGTATTGAGACAGGCATTGCCAAATCTGTTTTTCTAAGCTGGCTCAGTGTCTATTTTGGAAAATATGTGTCTGGCTGTGCTGCTATATCAGGCCACAGAGTTGCATAGCAATACTTCAGTCTTTGCCTCACACCTTTTAGGCATTTGTCAGACTGAAATAATATTCTTCCTTTACAAGTCCTCCCCCCAACTCCAGTAACTGTTTGTCTGTCCTACTCTTACTCTCACATTCTTCCCTGCTGGGCAGAGGTGCCATTTAGGGAATACTCCCTTTTGTAGATTCTGACCTATGCAATTGTGCATTCCTCTTTTGAGCCCGGAGCCCATTGTGAGCCAACCCCTTTTGATCCTGTCTCCCATCCCCTTTTATTGACCATCTCTCCCCATTTCTGCCTCTGTACCGGCCCTGTTGCTTGCACCTACTGTGAATGCTTTAATTCTTGATATTTCTGTCACAGGACCCAGTCTGTCATCAGTTTGTTTAGAAGAGTAGAAGACAAAGGCAGGTTGCTGTCATTGCTGTTGAATAGGTCAACATTGACAACAATGTGTTCTGCGGGAACTCTCCCCCTACTGACTCTGTTTTCAATCCATTTGAATGGAGGCACTTGGGAGTCTTTCTTTAGGATATGGGGGCAGGGAGAGACAGTTAGGTGGAGAGACAGAAAAAGACACTTTTTTCTCCCCCGAAAGGAAAGCCAACTTCTTCAGTTGACATGGAACTTATGAACAGAAATAGCTGTGCTGTGTTAGAAATAGTTCCCCTTTGTTTTGCAGCAGCTGGAATCCTGAAGCCGTTTATCCATGGTATGTCATCCCCTTCCCTCCATTATGTACATTTGCAGTGTTTTTTTGGGGGGGGTTAATTCAAAGTGCATTCAGGACTGAACTCAACAGCTCCAGGAGAATGCCTCTGTATATCACTAGGAATGTAGTATAATTCAGCACTGTGATAAAAAGGAGTGAGATGTAGTGGTTAAAATGGTGGATCTGGACTCAGAAGATTCAGGTTCAAATCACCACTCAGCGGTGAAGTTGACCGGGTGACCTTTGGCCAATTGCCTGATCTCTTTGTAACCAGCTTCTGAGGATTGTTGTGAGCATAAAAATTTGGAAAACGACTATGCATACTTCATCCTTAAGAGTAAAGACCGGATATAAATGTGACACACACACACACCAGTTAATATATAAATATAGGTCTGTTACTGCATTGGCAGCCCTATGTTAAATTCACCACTTAACTCCTCCATGAAGTATAGCAAAATGTAACCTGTGCCCTAATGTCATTATGTTCTGTATCATGCTGTTGGCTGGGATATTCAAACACAATGTGAGATGACCTCAGGAAATGGGTAAGTTCACTGTATATTACTTCAGGGCATATTCAGCCTACACTCTTATTGTTAATGCAGATAGACATTTATACTAACAACTAGGTGGCCTCGCGTGATAAAGGGCAATTCCCCAATCCAAACTGCTATTGAGCAATGTGCCATAATCACTAGCCACTGGCAGTAAAAATCCAAATATCCCTTCTCTCATTGGTAATTTGATTACAGGAATTAATATTAGCATTTTTGATCAGAAAAGGATTTTATTTCTCTTGAGTGATATTTACAAGCTTTCATACTTGTTTGATGTACTTTACCTAATGCAATGCAGCTGTAAGCAGTACTCCTGATGAAGTTCCATTGATCAATGAGATCTAACTACATGTGTAGTGTGTGTATGTGTGTGTGTATAAGTCAATTTACAGAACCGAAACTCCAGAATTTCCAGTTGCTCTACAGATAGCCAGTGTTATCGTAGCTGAACACACTCATATAGTCCAAACACAACAACAAAAGAAAGCCTATAATGTTATACCATACATTATTCAGAGCATATACATTTTAAAAGTATTTTGGCATGATTTTTGCTTGTTTATGATGCCTCTTATCTGAAAAGCTCTCCTAAGCATATGATCATTTTCCACCATGGATTTTTAAAGGAGCAGAACTACCCCAGTTCTGGAGTGTCATGCCAGTGCTGCATTTTATTGCTAGGAGAATAACCCAGTGGAATATTTGTGCTATCCTTTACTTTCTTCTGTTAACTCCATGTGGATAGCATACACAGAGAATGGAAAAATTCATGAATTGGAGACCTATTTGAATCCATTCTCCGAGAGAGTAAGTGGCAGCTATTGCGATATTTGAAAGAAAGTATGTTTTATTTAAAAATGTTATTGGAAAGTGAGTAGAAAGGCAGAGCTGACAGAATCCTTTCCTCAGCAGCTACATACATTTTAAGCAGTCAGTCAGTCAGTCTGGGAAATCACTGCATCTAGATTGAAATAAGGCACTGCTAGTATTTTCAAGCTTTAAAGTATATGGTTTAAGTCACTTGAAGAACTGCTGATGTCTTACAGAAAAACTTCGGGAGGTACTGTCATCTCCCTTTAGTTCAGATTTGTTGTCAAGATGAGAAAGAGCTCTTAATAAGGCTTGAATTTTTTTCACACATACACAGACACACACACCAATCCCCCAGTCTGTCACTGACCTTAAGGGCTTGCACCTCCTGCTTAAGGTCCTGTAGTGATTCATCTGCAAGGTACAGAAATGACCATACTGACCTTAAAGTCTGTCACTGACCTTAAAGAAGCCAGTGTAGAGCAAAGATGTTTCAAAGGGAAATTAGTGCAAGTGACTACGGAGTTACAATTCATTTGGAAGTTTGAGTCTATTGCCAAAGCTTTGAATTGAGCTTAGAGATTTTTATCACACCACTGGTTAATCTGGTACCAGGACATTTTTACATAGTTTCTACAGTTTTGTAAATGTCCAGTGATAATAGTGGAATTATCACTGTCTCTACTTCTCTCATTTAATTTCCCTCAGAAGTTCACTGCAACTGCACCCATAAACATGTTTGCTACATATATCTGACATTATTGTAATCATTTTAATTTGTAAGCTTCCTTCAGTCCAAATCTTGGGGGAAAAGGAGGAACATGAATAAAGATGGTTGTAGTGATCTTGGTGGTAGTGATGATGTTATTCTAAATTCATCTTCATTTATCCAACAAAGGGGTGTAATAATGCTCATGTTATAGTTAGTTAATCGATAAGGTAAGGACAAGTGAGCATCTGGTTTTATTTTGCCTCTGATCAGACTTTAGCAAAATTTTGAAAACTCAGATTGGAAGAAAACAAAATTGACAGCTTTGTCAATCCCATAAGGATGAGTGTGAATTTCTTTTCAGTTTCTTTTTGATCAGAATTTACAAAATCTGAAATAAAAGAGAAGGCAAAAGTGATAGATTTCCAGTTTCAGCTCGAATAAGTGCCGGGCTCCTTGTTTTTGCTGCAACAAAGTGAGACGGCTAGAAACACACAAAATCAGCACTGACTTTTTAAACCTCATTATATTATCAGTTTTAAGTTCAACTGTGAAATGTGACATGTGAAAAATGATTTTAAAAGTGCAAACATAATCTCATCTAGTACAGAGCAAGTATTTGAAAATTTTCAGGGTATTCTCTTGGAAAGAATAAAAGAAATGAAGATTTCAATCCTTACTTTGGACTTTCAGTGTATTATCTCTTAAGGCTGGAAATGGCCTTGTCAAAGCTACAGTTAAAAAACACTGACTCCTGGTTTTTGTTTGTTTGGGTATGAATTCATGCCGTGTATTTGATTCCATTACATGTACCAGTTTCTGTACAAAATTTTGCATTGGTGGAATTATGTAATGAACACCTATGGTTTAAGTTACACAAAACAATCCTATATAGTGAAAAAGAATGTGGTTGTATATCTGTACCAGATTTTCAACATACTTGTCATTTCATTTCACTTGGGCCTTTGTCCAAGTATGAAGCTTCATTAATGTGCCAATCATGTTTACTCCTTTCAGCGATGTGAATTTTCTTAGTTTGTGCAGTTGAACTCTGCTCCTTGTCCATAACCACGTGTAGTCCTGGATGTCTGTAAAAGCTAAGTAAAGTCCAGTGTAAGGCTTCAGTTTTTATGGGCCCTCTTAATAAATGTTTTTTTTAAAAAAAAAAATCCTGCAAAAGTTATGTTAGAATAATACATATTTTTGGTCACGGAATGGAATTTCTTAAACTTGATACAGCTTAGAGCCTCAGTGTGTCCTAATATGGTCTTGATGCACATGCACAAAAGAATATGTAGAAGAGGAAGAGAACTTTGAAAAACCACTATGGAGTAGATGAGGTCCCATGAAATGCTGTCCAGAAAGAATGTTGGAGTGTGAGGTGCATGGGAAGTACTGCAACACAAGGTTAAGAGAAGGAAAAGAGGAGAGAGGAACCACAAGGAGTGAGGGGCAAAAGATGGAAGTGCAGCAGTGCAAGCTTAGGCAAAGGAAAAGAGAAGATGAAAGGTGGTGGTGGGGGGTGCAAGGTGGAAAAGAGGTGCTAAGATGAGGCAAAAGAGAAAATAAAGTGCCTGGTGTGGCAGTTTTGCTTAGTGATGTGAAGTTAGAAATTAGACAAGGGAGGAAGGAAGGAAGGTAGCAAGGTGAAAAGGAACAATTCCCTATTACTAGGACTCCACCATCTGAGGCAGGCTAATGGACAGGATGGATCTGGATAACACCTAACAATTTAGAAGTGTTTTTGAACATAAAAGACACTTTTACTACATTTTTACAGTTATGCTTATAGAAGCCCAATTTAAGTCGGTATAATTGTTCTCATTATACAGATATGGGTATTAGGTTGAATGTAATTATGTAATTACATAATTCTGGACTCTGTACTTAATGGACAAGTGCAGAGAGTCCTATGGTGGGAGAAGAGTGACTATAAATTAAATAAATAATGTAATCGTTAATGTGTGTTACTTCACTCCCCCCCCCCCGCTCTTTCTTGGTTGAACTCCTTGTGCACTTTGTGCCTGGGGAAGCTGTAAACTCTGTCTGGAAAATTTCTCTGCTCCAAAAAATGTGTCTGCAACTGTTTTTCCTGTTATTGTTCACTTGTTTGAGCAGTCTGAATGTCTCCTGAGCATGCTGAAGGTCTCTAGGCCTGAAAACCTTTCCCAGCTCTCCAATGGATTCTTACAATTTTTTTTATTCATTCACTTGGTTGCACACTCTGAATGAACTTTGGACATGCTTCATGTGTTTATATCTGAGAGCACATCCTACTCAGAAATGTGTATTTGTAAATCTTTTTGTCTGATTTCTTTTGCAGATTTAACAAATATCCTTTTAGATGCTTCAAGAAGGAATCCAAAGCTCCCAAGAGAAAACTGGGCAAGAGGATGGGATTTCCAAACAAGATGGTGCTCTAATAGCCACTTTTCAATTATGGAATTGTTTTGAAACACAAGTTTAAAAACTTGAGAGTTTTTCATATATAGCTAAGCCCGTTTTAATATCCTTAATCAGAGACTCCGATTTATTATGTCATGTGTCAGGATTCAGGACACCACATCAGGCCAAAGCATGACTTGTTTTTCTATCCCTTTAAGCTGATATCTCAATGATGCTGAAAGCTAAAGGATTTTCTTATTCTAATATTAACATTTCTCTGTATTGCAGCACAACTGATAAAACAATTCTATTGGTGATGGGGAAGCCTGTGGAAATTTTCCTTCTCTAACTACATATGTTCTGTGCACTTGCTCATTCCATAAAGCTCCCTCACAAATGGGAAGCTATATATTCAGATTGCATTAGCTGTTGCTAAACATAATTATATCAGGAGCTGAGGGCACAGCTTCAAGATGTTTTTTATATATTTGTAGTGAAGTTTGAGGCAAGGTTTATACTTGAATAAAAAGATCTTTGCCTGCCAAGAAATTGGCAACAGGCCTCCACATCCTGGGAGCCAACACTAAGATGTCCCTCACTTGTACCCCCATCAACATGCCTGTGAGGGTTGCCAGACTGAGGCCATTTCCACATGACGATACTCTTCCGCATTGTCTCACTGCAGTCGCGGGTCCAGAAGGGAGTGCGTCAGCAACGGTCCCCTCTGCACCCACTCAGTCCATGTGGAAGAGAACGTAATGGTGCCACATCTTCCTTCCACAGCACAGCCAGGTTTTTCCATTGCTGCGCTACAGAAGGAAGCGTTGCCAATGTGCTTCCAGATGGCCAGAAGTGACGGGAGCGCCGCATGATCGCGGACGTGAAACAGATTTTTTCCATTTTGCGAAAACTGTGCAAGCGCGACGCTCCATGACAGGATGGCAGTGGGACAGCGACGACATGCGGAAGTGCGACCTGCCAACCGCTGCCATCCTGTGGCAGAAACGAGACAGTGACGTCGTGCGGAAAGGGCCACAGAGAAGGCAGCTCCTGAAAGATATTAAAACCCTGAGGCAGGCTCATATGAGGAAACTAGAGTCATTTATTAATGGACTGCAATTTATTTTTAAATAAAGTTCTATTTTATATCAATAGATAAACCCTGAGTTCCTACAGCTGTTTTTAAACTCAACATTCACATATTTTCCTTTAAACATGTTTCTTACTTTTATGAAACTACTAGCATATATACCCAGCGTTGCCTTGGATTTTATTTTCTCATAGGTAACACTTGTTAGAAATACCTTAGGAATTACCTTAGCTTACCTTAGGAATTAGAGGTGGTTGAAATACACAGATCCTGTGTCTCTGATTCCCCAAACTGTCTTGTCTAGTACCTGTAACTTTTCCCCATATTCTCCAACCCAATCTGTACTCAAAGTCGTTAACATACAGAGTTTGGGTTCCTGAGAAAATACACTGCCCTCCTTCTTGCTGCTAGGCCTCCTCTCCATAAGAACTGACCTGAGCTCTCTGGCTGAGAATTCTAAAGGCCTCTCCCTGTTCTGCCAACCCCAGGATTCCATAGAATCTTCACAGCCAGCCAATCATATGAGGTCTTCTCACCTCACACAGCCAATCATATGAGGTCTTCGCCTGCCTGACACAGACAAACAGACAAAGTCACTCACAAATTTTGATTTTTATTTAGTAGACGGGGAAGTATCTGACAAAGCTTCTTATCCCAGATCTGCGGCCTTTCCACACTGCAATTGTAGCACTATGATTCATCCTTAACCATCATGGCTCCATCCTATGGAATCCTGGGATCTGCAGTTCAGGGAGGGGCATGGTGTTGTGCTTTCAGTGTTGGACCAAGATTCCAGAAGACTAGGGTTTACATCCCTACTCAGTTGTGGAAGCTCCTTGAGTGCTTTGGGTAGATCACATTTTCTCAGTCAATGGCAAACTCCCTCTGAATAATAAATCTTGTCTAGAAAACCTTAGGGGATGGTCTCCATAAGTAGGAGTTGACTTGAGGGCCAATAAACAACAACCATTTATAATACTTAGCCAGGGAGATCTAGAGCGTCACTTAACTTCAGGGAAAACTCTATAGTCCCTGCTCTATAGCTCTTTTACAACTTGTCTTCAATATAGACTTCTTCTTTTTTTCTTTTTTTTCTTAATAGCAATTTTATAAGAACACACAGAGACACGAGAACCGAAAGAACAGCAGGAACAATAAGGTAACAACAAATTTACACCCATAAAGAAAAATGTAAACAAGAAAAAATGCTATATAATAAATACTTAACTAAAAAAGAAGACTATAAACATATTTGTAAGATAGATTCCAACTTTCCTAGCTCAGATTTTAGAAAACATTGCCTCAAAGAAAACCTTCTCTAGCTACAAACGCCTTCTAGTACTTCCTCTGTTATCCTTTCCAACATGATAAACGGTGAAACATACCATTGGTAATGTATACTCTTTTTCTTGCAAAAAGCTTATTAGTGATTCCCAATCTTTCAGAAAAGACACCATTGATTTCTCTTTTACCAGTGTTATCAATTTATCCATTTTGACTAAGTCTGACAATTTTATCAGCTATTCCTCTTTTGTTGGGATCTCTTTATTCTTCCACTTCTGCATATAATAGTTATACTGTGGTGGTCATGTATCAGTGTTTTGCCATGCTTCTTCTCCAGCTGATCTTCTATTAATCTTAACAAATACAATTCTGGGATCATTTGAACTTTGACTTTCAAAATTTTACAGATGATAAGATGTATTTGATTCCAGAATCTTTTGATCCTCTCACAAAGCCACCATATGTAATAAAAGGATCCCATTTGTTGGTCACATTTCCATCATTTACTAGAAACTTCTTTTTGAATTCTGGCAGTTTTTTCTCCTGTCAGATGCCATTGAAATATCATCTTATAGAAATTCTCTTTAAGATTGTAACATAAAGGGCATTTCTGCCCTACACTGTTATAGTGCTATTATTCCACTTTCAACATCCTGTGGAATTTTGGAGTTTGTAGTGTACTGAGTTCCAAGAGCTCGCTGGCTGAGAATTCTAAATGCCCCTCCCTAAACTGCAAACTCCAGGATTCCATAGGATGTTGAAAGTGGAATAATAACACTATAGCAGTGCAGTGTGGAAATGACCAAGGAAAACTTTATTCCCCCTGACCAATTTTTTTTCTCATCGTTGCAACTGAATGTGATGTCCAATATTTTGTGCCTGTTTTATGATAAATCCTTGATCACCTCTTCCTCCACCTCTAATTTTAACAAAAGTTTGTGCATCTTACTAATCAAATGTTTGTCATCTGTACACAGCTATTTCTCAAACTCAGTTTTAGTCAATCTAAAGGCATATATTTTTTATCACTTTGCATATCTCCACTATTTGTCTATACAACTTGCCTTCAATATATAATCCTTGACCCTTCTTCATATTCATTGCAAGTACATCCAGTTCTGATCATAAGTGGAACTGGCTTGAGACTATTCTGAAATGTGTACCTAAGTGCCCTTGGCAGTGATTATTTGTTTGTTTTCCCAGTTTCTCTATTCCATCTTACCATTTCTCTTTTGTCTAGTTTTTCAGCAGTAAGCTTTCAGCAGGGATCTGTTTTATTCCTTCGTGTAACACACCATGTACATTGATGGGGCTATATAAATAATTAATAGCAATAATAATCACATGAATCTGGGGCATCAGTGTGATATCTCATTAAGGAAGGTGACTTACTGATGCAGTAACAGAGGAGCACTTGTGGTGCAGAGCTTTTATATATAACAAAAGCTGTAATTTGCTGCTTTTTTTAAAAAAAAGAAAGAAATAATAACTTCTCCATTCACTAGCCAGTTGAGTTCAGAATTATATCAGTCACTCTTGCAACTCTTTGGGGAAAGTCTGGCTTTACTTGTGAAATCTGAATAGGCTTTTATCTTTGTGTCACTCTGATGCCAGCAAAGAATTTAAGAACAGTCCACTTCCTGGATTTTCAGTTCACTGAGCTTCAGATTGATAGGTTTCTATAATTTAAAACCCACCACATCATTGGAAGAAAATGTATTTAAGAAATTAAATGGTGGCTTGTTTCAATCTGTTGCACAAACACAAGCAGTTATGGCAGGTAGTACGGCAGGCCCCCATCATGATATTACACTCGTATACAATCAAATAGTCACACAGGGCAAGTGTCATAAGTAAAATACATGTTTTGCTCAGAGTTTTTGAGTTGTGTACACTTTTTTTAAGTGAGCACCATACTTAAGTTTCTTGGGAAACATCAAGAAAGAATCCTGTTGTCAAGATTCAAGCACGTTTACAGCAGGACTTATCTTGCTTCAAACCTGTGTGCATGAATAGTGGCTGGTAGTTTCCATATCAAGGGTGCACCGAATCTGCTCTGAATTTTATTCCAGTAACCATGGAAGGTACTGAATCTTCCACGTCCAGCTGTGGTGAATCTACTGTAGGTGTGTTCTCACACACAAAAGTTGCTATCATAGGTACTAAAATTTCAACCCAAAATAGGTTCAGCACCTTGGTTAGCTCCTATAAAACTTTATGTCAGACCTTAAAGGAGATAACCAAAGCACTGGACCTGTTGGGGGATAGATTTTTAGCACTTAGGATACCTCCTTTCATGTCTAGAATAAAACACAGAGCAGATTTACTGCACTCCCAAAATGGAAACCATCAACAGCCACCAGGAAACCCCTGCCAATACTGCCCCTGTATTTCTTTTGTTCCAAAGACCTAGTTGCTTAGCTTTTAGTAACACTGCAAAGCAAGCTGACTATCAAAGAAATGTAATTTGTCAAAGAAATATAAAATTTGTGAACTAATGCATAATGATAGCTGGAGCCCTGTTGGTTAATCCCAACTAGAGTAGGTCTGTTCATTCAGCTGTTGAATGGGAAGTCAACATGTAGGTGAATCCGATTGATTCAGTGGCTGTTCTGTAGGCAGAACTAACAACAAGATTTAGGCAAATCATTTTCAGATACCAGAGCATGTGCCACTGCATATATGCATATAAAAACACAGTATAAGACACAGTGGCGATCATACAACAATCATGTATTTGTCATAATGTAACCAAATTTACACCAATTGTGGTCTGATATATACTGTTCATTTTCAGTTAATGGGTATGCAGTATTCAATATGAGTGCAGATAATTAAAACAGTATTCATGCTTCAGCATGTTGCAATGCGTACTGTGACATGTATACACATCTCACTGTGCATACAAACTTGTTTTCTGCTGCTCCAGAGACTAGGACATGGAGCAACAATTTCAAGCTACAGGAAAAGAGATTGACCTAAGCATTAGGAAGAACTTCCTGATGGTGAGAGTGGTTTGACAGTGGAACACACTACCTCCGAATGTGGTGGAATGTCCTTCATTTGAGACTTTTAAGCAGAGGCTGGATGGCTGTCCATAGGGAGTGCTTTGACTATGTATTCCTACATGGCAGGGGGTTGGACTTCATGGCCCCTGTGGTCTCTTCCAATTCTATGATTCTGTGATTCTATGTGGTATGCATAGAACAAGATGATATGACTATAGTTTGATGAAACCATTAAAGCACCAGGAAGGCACTAATGTAACTGTAATTCTTCAAGGAGATGAGCTTTTCAAATATGTCTGTTAGCCACGTTCATGCTTCTTCATATTGGTCGCACCAACATTCTAAAAATTATTTATTTTATTTTATTTTATTTATATTCTGCTTTTCTCCCAACACGGGATCCAAAATGGTATATAATATTTTAAAAACAATATACAATTAAAAACCTGTCAACAGAAGTTAGAAACTGTTAAAAACAGCATTAAAAACAAGTTAAATAGCATTAAAATATTCTTAAAGCATAATAAAATAAAAAATAGTACACCCCCACATTAAAAGCTTTATCTGTTGCATACACTGAAAACTAAAAGCTTCCTTAAATAAAAAGGTCTTTACCTGTCCACAGAAAGACAGCAAGGAGGGGTCCAATTAGACCTCCTGGGAAGTGGATTTACATAACTTGGGAGCAGCCACTGAGTAGTTCTCTCTACACAATCTATACAAAACCTGTACAAGTATCAGTTTATAAGTCATGTCCCATTCAAAACCTGTTTTCATAATCTTTTCTTTCTTTTTCCAATAGCTTATTGCTCCGATGCAGAATTCAGAAATTCCCCTGAAGAAAGTGATAGCAGCCTATTTGCTCATTTAACCGTTTGTATTCAGAGGTTCATACAGGCCATTTCTAGGATATATTTCCATCTACATGCTCATTAAGTGCATGGAAATTGGTCCATATGCACCAGTTACCTGCTTTTAAAGTCTTATGTACATATAGCTAATATGTACTTGCACATATGTACATACATAGGGATTCTGTAGATGTTGGTCTGTGCATAAAAGTATGTGAGACTGAAGAGATCTACATGAATGGACAGATCATAACAGTAGGTGTGGGTGACTAACAAAAACGTGTAGTTTCCTGTTCAATGGAAGGATAGTTTCTACAAAATCAGTGGAAAAACCAAATTTATACAAAACATACCAATTCACTTTTGAGTAGCTGATGATCTCTGGAAAGAGTACCTTGTAACTGAAACTCCTTCTCCTCACAAATGTCTCAGTATGCTCTCTAACTTCAGCTAAGAATGAAGAGAGACAATAATTTGTGAGATAGCCAGTGAGGTAGACTTGAGTCGATTCACTCAGATTCAAGTCAAAGGCCAGTCGCTTCAATGACTCAACTTGGACTTGATTTGGCAATAAATTACTCTGCCTCGACTTGCCTGTGACTTGTATATTTTCAGTGACTGACTTGCTGCCCTTGATTCAGTAACAGCAGTGTGATGTGGCAGCCAAGAAAGCCAACGCAATTCTCGGCTGCATCAATAGGAGTATGGTGTCTAGATCGAGGGAGGTAAAGGTACCACTCTACTCTGCTTTGGTTAGACCTCATCTTGAATACTGTGTCCAGTTCTGGGCACCCCAATTCAGGAGGGACATGGTCAGGCTGGAGCAGGTCCAGAGGAGGGCAACCAAAATGGTGAGGGGCCTGGAAGCCATGCCCTAGGAGGATAGACTTAGAGAGCTGGGGATGTTTAGTCTGCAGAAGAGAAGGTTAAGAGGGGACATGATAGCCATGTTTCAATATTTGAAGGGATGCCATGTAGAGGAGAGAGAGGGCTTGTTTTCTGCTGCTCCAGAGACCAGGACAAGGAGCAATGGATTCAAGCTGCAGGAAAGGAGATTCCACCTGAACCTCAGGAAGAACTTCCTGACAGTCAGGGCTGTCCGGCAGTGGAATATGCTGCCTCGGAGTGTAGTGGAGTCTCCTTCTTTGGATGTTTTTAAGCAGAGGCTGGATGGCCATCTGTTGGGAGTGCTTTGAGGGTGTTCCTGCATGGCAGGGGGTTGGACTGGATGGCCTGTGTGGTCTCTTCCAACTCTACATTTCTATGATTCTATGAACAGCACATTCATCCAGAAACCTTACAACTTGAAACAACGCTTCCATCTTTTTTTGCCTACTGGTCACCTGATGATCTGTCTCAAGCCCAAAATGTGGGTGCATTTCTCAGAGGGGAAAATCAAATGCATTAGGCAACGGGCTTGATGTAGGGTTGAGGTCTGCTTGGCAGCCTGTCCTCAATGCATAATAGAGGAGCCTGCTAAAAAAAATTTAAGAGTAGAAGGCAAGACTCGCTCCCAGAGCACAGGGTGCATTTCTCAGAAAGGAACAGCATATGTATTAGGCAATGCACTTGAGGAGGAAGGATCCTTCTTTCTAAAGCTTTTGAAGCTTCAGTAATGGGGAGTAAGAAGGATCCTATTCCCCACTTAAGAAGCTGCAGACCCTTTTATTCCCATTGACACAAAAGCCTCCAGCTTGGGGAATGGGAAGTAGGAAGGATCCTATTCCTTACTTCCAAAACTACAGACCCTTGTATGCCCATTGACCCCCCGACACCATCACCACCACCACCACCACCCCCATTACAGTTGGCTCACAGACTTGAGATTCGACTTGACAGTATCTTGCAAGGACTTGAGACTTGACTTGAGACTTGACTTGAGACTTGGAGCAAAAGACTTAAATACATCATTGGAGATAGTTAAAGATAATAAGCTAAGGTAAGGTTGAGAAATCTTTCTTTATGAAGTGCCATTGATTCATGGTGAAAGTCAGGCAGAGTCCTAATGAAAGGACGGGAAGTTGAAAACTGCAGACCCAACAACTCTTTAACTTAATGAATTTGGCAAATGCTAAATTCTTTTCCTGATTAGGGCAATAAGCTTTGTAGATAAGGGAAGTGAGGTGGATGTAGTGGGTCCTGATTTCATTAATGCTTTTGACAAAGATCCCCATGGCATTCTTTCAAACAAGCTAGTAAATTGCGGGCTAGACAATGCTACTGTTGGATAGATTTGTAACTGATTGACAGATCAAACCTAAAAAGTACTCACCAATGGTTCCTCATCAATCTGGAGAGAAGTAGCAAGTGAGGGGCCACAGGTTTCCATCCTGAGCCCAAGTGTTGGTTAGCATCTTTATAAATGACTGCAGTGAATTCAGTGTGGGACAGCCCTTAAAGATGACTATACTGTGGTACCCCATTTCTCTCCTCTTGGATGTCTGACTGGCATCAACACTGGTTTCATTCCAACACTGTCAAAACATGTTTGTTTGTTTTTTGTTTGTTTTCAATGAAGCTTTACTTTTTTTCAAAAGTGTACATGGGGAGCCAGTGTTGTGTAGTGGTTTGAGCATTGGACTATGACCCTGGAGACCAGGATTCAATCCCATGTTTGGCCATGGAAACCCACTGGGTGACCTTGGGCACATCACACACTCTCAGCCCCAGAAAATGCCATGATAGGTTCTGCTTAGGTTTGCCATAAATTGGAAATGACTTGAAGACACGTAACAGAAACACATACATTCTTTTGACTGTTTCAACCTTTCAAGCTGTTGTAAGCTGTTAAATTGTTTAGCATATTTTGAGCCTGTTTGAGTTACTTGTATTGTATTAAACGGATTTTTAGTTGTTTGAATTGTTTTTACTAGCATGCTACCCTGAAATTCTATGACAGAGTATGGGATATAAATATTTAAACACAAAAACAATATTGGCCAAACTTCTCTTGGAATACTGTACCCCCTACTGGGCATCACAGTTTAAGCAGTATATGGACAAGCTGGAACATGCCTAGAGGAAGATGACAAAAAGAGCCTTGGAAACCAAGCCGTGTGAGAAACAGTTGAGGAAATTGGTTATATATAACCTGCAGAAGATACGATGAGACCCAAACCAATGGATTCAAATTACAGAGAATTAAATAAACTTCAAGAATTTCCTGATGGTAAGCATTGTTTGACAGTGGAGTTGATTGTCTCTTTGAAGGTTTTGAAACAGAAGCTGGATACCCATCTATCAAGGTTGAATCAGATCTGGATTCCTGCCCTGGCAGGCAGTTGGACTAGATGGCCCTTGATTATTTGTTTTGTTTTCCTACCATCTCCTGTTAAAACTTTTGGAAAGCTACCAACAAGTGGGCAAGTGAACACTGAGGCAACAACAACTGGCAAAACCCAAGGAGCTGTGTTGTAAGAACTCATCCTTCTTTAAACCAACCTGGAAGAGCCCTTTTTTCAAATCATAATAATTTATTCTCCTGCGACTTTACTTAATCAGATGATCCCAAGCATTTGATATTCTTAAACATGTATTCGCCCTCACCCTCAAATATCAGCACTCATCGTGGATAAATAGTATTAGTAGTGGATCCTGCTTTGAGTTGCGATATATCTACTGCTTCTGTGATTTAAACATTTAAACATTTTTCAAGAGGTCATGGATAATGCTTTGAATGAGATTTTAAAAAGGTGTTGGACATCCCACTATCCCTAAGGAAAGAAACGTGAACAATCTATTTTATCTAACGCATATAAGCTATTACCAAATCAAGGGAAAGCCTATGAAAGGTTCAAGTGTGCTTTAATAATCCGTGTTACAAACAGACCATAATATTCCCAATTAAATTTCTGGCAGTTGGATGGGTTTTGAACAGTTGGCAGACTGCCTTTCAAATAAAGATTTTTTAAAAAGGAGCATTGAAATTAATCAATAAATATTATCAGCTGGAATCCAAAGAACATTGTCTATTCTTCTTTGGCTGGAGTAGACAAGGGACAAAGATCATAGTTCAGAACATGGATTTTATCCATATAAATTCAAGTGAAAATAATTAAAGAGAGCAATTATTGATGTCTGCTCTTAAATGGCATAGGATCTTGGGGTTCTTTTTCTACTTGTTGTTGTTAGCATCTCTACTCCTAAACATCTTGAAGCCAGAGTATCTAAAAGAACATCTCTTCCTATATGTACCATCCTTGATCCTTGTCATCTTTAGAGACCTTCCTCTAGGTCTTTCCCCATGTAGTTATACAGGTGTCTATAAGAGACAGAGCCTTCTCAGTTGTGGTGCCTCATTTATGAAATGCCCTCCCCAGGAAGACTTGTCTAGTGTTTACACTGTTATGTTTTTGGCATAAGGCAAAACATTTCTCTTCTGACAGACATTTTAGATATTTTAATATTTTTAAAGTCTCTCAAATGTTTATTATATAATATATTTTAATGCTTGTTTTAATCTCAACTGCCCTGAGAATAAATAAATAAATTTCATCTTTAGCCCAAGTATAAACATCTTCCTGAAGTAAGCATCATTTCTAAGTGTCTTTGTGTGTATTTCACAGGAAATTTGTGATGTATGGGCAGCAACCCAAAAGATGTCATCAAATCTGACCCATTTCCATCTTGTTTATGGCAACCACTGTAAGTCATTTATTCTCCCCATTTAATTCTTTTCAGAGTTCAAATAAGAATAGTACAAAGAAATGTAGGGCTAAAGCTGAGATCATTCCAGCATTTACTACAGGATTTGTTTGCTCTTTGGGGAGACTATGATTATATAATGTCTCTGAAATACAAAATAAATCAAGTCAGTTTCTTCCAGAGAGAAAAAAATGAAAGCCACACCGAACACCCTTCTTAACATTCGTATACCATCCCTTACTCCTTTTTACAGTCTAAGAACCAAAGCCCACATTAAGAAACTACAAACCCTACCTATCATCTTGAAAAGTGACATTGAGTTTTCATGGGTTGGAAAACGAGAGGAACAGAATGCAAAAGAATGTGGTTGGGGAACAGTGGACCAATAGCCACAATGTCAGGTGGTCAGAGAAAGGGCTGAATCGCCTAGACTAATGGACTTGCACGTGTTTTGGATTTCAGCTCTCAGGAGCCTAAGCGGACTTGGCCAACAGTCAGGAATTCTGGAAGCCAAAATCCAAAAAAGACCCTGGGAAGATCAAAGTTTGGAAACCACTGGCCTAAAACTTGAAACTGTGAACTACAGCATGCACAACACTCTTTTGCCGCTCTCAACATGTAACTTGATGATACAGTTGTCGTCTATCCCATCTACTCAGAAGTGAGCCCCACTGCAGTCAAGGGAACTCCTTTTAGGTTAAGCAGACAGAGCCAGTAAAGGATTGCAGTGTATGTCCTTTCAATTGTCCATATTAAAAAAACAAGCAACTTTTTTCTTCTCATTTCAAGGACACAGAATAATATAGACTGATGGGGCTACAAATGTGTTTTTTTCTTGTGTATTAGTCTTCAGATTTTTTTTTAAAAAAATTAACATTTGAAATATAAGAAAATCTCAGAGCGAAAGGAGAGTCTTGACATTATCCTCTGAGGACTAATACTCAGCTTTCTCTTTTTCTTTGCCATCACGTCAATTGACATTCAGGATGTTTTGTATACTGCCATTAAGAGTGTCTAATAAGGAAAATAAATACTTTCCTTCCATTTATATGTCATCATTTTTATTACTTTACTTCCAAATGCCACTTAATTAAAAAGAGAGAGAGAGAGACAGAGAGAGACTTGCTAAATTACTAAGTGGAAAAGAAATACAAGGAAAGGGGTATGTTTGTTCTTCAGTAAGAAAACCTCCTGATTTTGAAAATTAAACATTTCAGCAACACCATTTCCTTTATTACATAGCAGGTACTAAAGCTGAATGTTTGCTGAATGTTATTTCAAATGACAGCTTAGTTTATTATTTTATCCAATTCTGTAATAGATAAAATATTTCTCCCTCTGAATAATGTAAAATGCAACTTGATTCCCATGCAACCTACCCACAGATTCAATAATAAACATGAATGAATATTTGCTGCTGTTGTGTGGATATTTTTTTTTCAGTCTTCTAAATCATAGAATGGATTAGGAATTAAACTAGAAACGAGATGAAAAAAGCGCCTCAGAGCTGTAATCAAACATCCATTCCAACAGCTGAAACATGTTATTACATCTTTCAGCTGATTTATAGAACCCGAAGAGATTTCATAATCATCTTCCGTATTAAAACAAGGGGAACAGAGGCACATTTCAATAACAATGGCTGTTGTTTAGAGAGCGACAATCATGTCCAAGAGTGTTCTGTACGTCAGACGACGTGGAGAGGGTTATGTAGCACCTGTTATTTTTCATTGTTTCCCTGCAAATTGTGCAAATGGATGTTAAGGAATGACAGCAATGGTTCAAAAGTTAAATATAATATCCAGAGGCTCTGTCAATTCCAGGTCAGGGAATGGGATGGGGAGTTACAGGAGACCGACTGTTCAAAATCTGAAATGGAGATACATCTGTAGCCTTGGCTTTGGAACACAGTCTCCTCCCTCTCTCCAAGGAAAGTTGGAAATATTCCACAGCAATATCCTGCTTAAAAGATGGCAGCAGAAATTAAACAATACAGCCTCATTTATATTTGCTGTTAAAAGAATAAGGATCTCATTTGGAGCTCATAAAAGCATGGATTGTGGCAAAGAGATGGGCAGCAATGGGATTTATTTTGAGTGAATCTGGCTTCACTCTGTGTTATTTTCAAACATATAGTTTATTTTTTCCCCCGGTGTCTGTCACAAATCCTAAAATACCATTACAGAGTTACCAGATGGTTCCCAAGTATTCATACCTGATAAAGCCTCCTGGGTGATCAAGCACTGAAAAATCAATATATTTTTTCAACTTTCAATGGCTAGCTATTCAGTTTCATTACATCTCGCTATTCCTCCATGGCTACTGTGATATGGACACTTACTTCACCATTGCATTAAGCTCTAATCTCCGGACCCGCTGATACAGGCAGTTAATGAATAGCTATTGTACCACCACTATATGCTTCGCAATTCTTCTGATCTCAGTAGGATGTTTCAAGTACTGTGATCTTGTGTTCAGTAACACCCCACGCCCTATTTCTTTCCTCCCATTTCTTTCACTCGTATCTCTCTACTCCTGCTGGTTTCATCATTAAGAAGAAAGGAGAATGTCTGTAATTAATCTTTAAAATAAATAGCTGCAATAAGTCCCATGAGTGAGATAGACAGTAAATGAACATAAAGGCTAAGGTGTCATCTAAAGCTAAGAGTTTTGCCACCATGATTTGCCCTAACCCACCGAAGACAGCATGGTCGTGTGGTGCTCTTCTGGCATGAAAAGGAGGTCCTCATTCTACTGGATTTTTGCCTTCCATGCTTCTTTCCAGACTTGTCCAATAACGGCATATCTCAGTTGCAGTTCCACAAAGGTCCCTCGGTCTCACTTCACCAGAACATCCACTGGATCAGTAGGCTGGCCAAACAAGATTCAGTGTCAACCACACACCTCAGTGGATGACCTTGGACCAGCTATGATCTTTCCTCTTAAGCAAATTCATAGGGTTGTTGTGAAGACAAAAACATCAAGTGAGTAACATATAAACCATATGTTTTATCAGCCTTTTTATGCATACTCTTTTCAGATTTCAACAAGATCACCAAATCAGCATGGTCAAGCTTCTACTTGTTTCTTTCTCACCACCAGAGTGGGGCTCAGTTGCACTGAGGTACAAGCTAAGCCTTTAGAGTTTATTTTTCATGCTAGTGTTTTCTCCCTGGAAGATCAACCTGTCACAGTTCACACTGAGAAAATTAGAACACAAGTGCCACCTCCATAGCACAAACCAAAGTGCTGTCTCCTTAATACAGAGGTGGGCAACTGCAAACAGGACAGGAGCCATTTTAACTTCCTGAGCCTGGCTGATAGACAGCAGCAACACTTTTTAGCACACTGGAAGTGATGCTATTTTGACTGATTTTCTGTTGACCCCCCCTTTTTTTTGTCTGTTTTGGAGAGGTTTGGGACACTGGGGGGTTAGGGGAGCTAAATATTGCCTTTATAGAAGAGTTTAGAGAGTTGGGATGGTTCAGAGGCTAAAATCACCCCAAAATCACCCCCCCAAAAATAAATATTAGGGGTTCTGGGAACTTTGAGGGCCTTCTGGGGTGTTCTATCAGCTATGCTTAGGAGTCTGAAGGGCCACACATGGCCTGTGGGCTGTACTTTGCTCACCCATGCCTTAATACTTCAAGCAAAAGTATAGTGGGGTGTGTGAGAAGTGTGGCTCATGGACCATAAGTAGGTTAATGCTGGTTTTGTATGTCACTTTTCTTTTTTTTTTGGCCCCAAATGCCTCCCAAATCTCAAGAGACTATGGGGGGAAATTTCCCTACACTACTCTTTCCCCTGCTATTGTTTTAGGCATGGAAGAGGCCCTTTTTCCTATAGGAAGTGATCCAGAAGATGACTTCTTGTTGGAAAAAGGGCCTCTCTTAGGACTAAAACGGCCCACAAATGGCCAAAAACAATGCAAAGGTATGTGTGGTGTGGCTTTCGGCTCAAAATTATTCAAAGTCTTTTTTTTGTAGGGGGTGCAGCCCTCTAACACCCAATAGTTGTCCACTCCTGGTATAGTGGATGATAGGCAGATTTTATTCTATAGACAGAAAAATAAAACCATATTTAGGCTATCATAAGAAGTAGTCCTTCTGACTTATTTTTCTTTTGGTAAGCCAAGGTTTATCATTATTATGTGGATATATTCTTAGCTTATTCAAATAGATCTCATTTGTCTCCCATATATTTTATCTCTGTTACCTCTTCCTTTCTCATATGATTGATCACATAGGGTCTCACTATGTCCCACAGTCCATGGAACAAAAAGATCATTTAAGGCACTTCCTCACTGAGCTGTTTCATTAGCTTGGACCGGCCATTTACTGAAGGTTCTTATATAGACCCACCATGTCCTGAAGGTACCCAAGGCCAAGATCTGAAGCACATGAGGGACTTCGACTGTGCCCTGAGTAGGCTAGATGGAAGTGAGGTCTTGGACTGCAAACTTGAGCACCGTGTTGCTGAACCTGAACTTCAGTTTAGGTCTTCCAGTAGCACAGCTTTGTGGGAGCAATGTAACGAAATGGAGCCCAGGTACCTTTTCACACTATACAGTTAGAGCACTTTAACTGCCGTGGGTGCATCCTATAAAATCCTGGAGTTTGTTGTTTGATGAGGAACTAAATCCCAAGATTCCATACAATGGAGCCATGGCAGATAAAGTAGAATCATAGTGCTTAAATGTTGTGCTTGGATCATCATCCAGAGAAGATAGAGTGAAGTCCCTGTTGTTGGAGCTCTTTCAGCCAGGGTGGCAGATGGGGTATAACGAATTTCCAGGGTCTTTGGAGGCTATCTTGTTGGATCCAAGGTCTTAGTGGGTAAGGTGGCACTGGCTCTCCAAGCCTTCTGTTCATGGAAAGTGACCAATTCCCCTCCTTTGTGCATCCTCTAATGCCACTCTTTATAAAGTTCCAGAGGAGTTCCTATCCCACCCAAATAGATTTTCTAGAGGCACAGAACTAAAAAGAAAAGGGAATCAGAACTAAAAAGAAAAAAAAATAGTCTTCATAATCCTATCCCATTGGATTCAGCTCTGTCTGAATATACCACCCACACATATATTCTGTCTGTGTATAGATGGATGGATAAAATATGTTCTCATTATATGCCTTTTTCATCATATTTATGCAAAATGCAGCACTATTTATATATTTCCCAAAGTCAGAATGTAAAACCCAATGACACACAGAGCGCTTAGTTTATTTGCACCCAGGCACCATGACATTGGGCCTCAGGCACCTGGAAACCCCATTCCTGTCTGATTAAGGCATATCTTAACATGCAGACCTAGGCCAAGTTCCAATCCAAATTTGAGAAGATGAGATCCCCTCAGCTGAAAATGGAAGCATAAATATAAATATTAATAACTTGAATTTGTCTATATAGCTGCCTAGAAGATGGAGTGAGAAGGGTGTTTATAAGCACTACGTTTGAAAGAACTGTTTCTAATTAGTAAGGATCTTTTGCAACAGCTTATCTGAACCCAAATCCTTTTTTTAAAAAATATTCTTTTAGGTGGCTGATGGAGATAGAAAAGCCCATGTGTTGCCATGAAGTTGCATTCACTCTTTTACAATTAGTGCAAAAACAGGAGAATGCCAATGGCGTCAAACGGCAAATAGGTCACTCTTCATCTGAAGAATTACAATTCAGTTCTGATTTGTAGTATATGCCCTATTTTGAGGATGTCCTTTGTGATATTAAGTCTTTAAAAAAAGGGGAGGGAGCCATTTGAATAAACCATTGTATTTCACAATGTATAATGGTTATGTTATGTCCAGCAAAGTGCTGAGACTCCAAACTTCAAAGGCTGCTGCACATTTTTTTTGTTTTTGGCTAAAAAAATGTGGATGTTAAATTATCAGAACTGGGGATAATTTGCCACTAATGCAATTATTTCTCTTCTTTCTTTTTGTCATCAGGGCTCCCTGAATATTGGGGGCAGGAGATATTTGTAGAGTTCCACTTTTGAAAAGAGCAACTTTACAACTTCAGAGAAATGGAACTCTTATTATGAGGCAGTTCTTGTTAACATCCAAAGTACATGACTGTACTTAAAAAAAAAATATCTATAACTTTCCTTTACATAACCTCCTTTCATTTTCAGGCATATAAGCTTTTGAAATTCAGGTTTATAGGGGAAACTCCCCCCAAAAAACTTTTGTACAATGATTAATTGACCTTAACAAGTTTAAGAATGCCTATTTGCACTTACTTGAAGAAGTGTTACAACGTGTCAGAGAGAAGAGGGTTCCTATTATCAGCAAAACAGCATAAACAGCCTGAGCTGGCTGTATTTTCTTGAAAAGTTCATTGCAGGGAAATGGGAGAAGCTTGGAGAAGCTAAACAAATCCAGGCAATAATGGAAATGTAGCATGAAATTACTTCTGTAAACAACAGCCATTCATTATTTGAACATTTTTCATAAGAGAGTAGTAGGCAGCTGAGTGTTAATATAAGAGGATGTGGGTGCCAGTTAGGGAAAACAGACAGTATATTTCAGAAGAGATCTCCTGACATAGGGCCAAACATAAAGACAGATGGTTCTTCTTCTCTCTCTCTTTTTTTTATATAGATAAAAAAAGTTGATTGATCCCTCGAATATTAACAATCAGTGCCATTTTCTTCATTAATTTCTGAGTGGAACACAAAGGAAGGTATATTTGATTTAAGAAGCAAAAGAAAGGAGCACTATTTAATGTTGATTTGGTATAGTGAATAACCCCGGAGAGTAATGTAAATACCAAGCTGCAATAACATGACAGCACACTAATCATATTTACAAACTATATTAAATCTGTCCATTGTGTTTGCCTGGCTGTGGATTGGCTTGAGTGTAATTGTCATTGTAACCCATGTTGGCTTATGGGAGAATTTAACGGCAGTGATATAAGGTGAGTGCTAGGCTTATTATTACTTTATTATTACCCGGTTTATGTTTATTAAAACAATTTGTCATGCAGAACAGGAATGAGGGAATGGGAACATTAAATCGTGCCGTACTCAACCTGAAGAAATGAGTTACAATAAAATTAATGGCAGGCAGGCCGCCACTGACACTTGTAGCCGTGTGGAGCAGCTACACACCGGCTCATTTCATTTGCTGATCGTTTCTTGTTAGGGTCACGCCATTAAACTTACATATTGAGAACTACTGAGAATCTGAGGCAATGAAGGTAAAGTTTATGAAGCAAAAGTGGGATTTTTCCCCCTGCTGCTAATGCATTCCTTTCAATTATGACCAAAATCAGGAATGCAGATTGAAAATTTAAATCATATTGAGTTATTAAAGATGAGTGTTGGAGGAAAATGTCCTTCAATTTTACAGAGGCTTAGAGAGCTGAGGAAAAAGCTGAGTTTAGGCTAAAGTTAAGACGGTTCTCCAAAGGCTTTGAGAAAAGGGAACAGTGAGAATATTGGTCATGAAAGGTCTCATAACAAGTTTAATAAAAGCTGCTTTATTTTCTTTCCTAGAAACTCCAAGGATCTGTACATGATACCTGCAAATTTTCTTCAGTTCAAATCTTCATTATTTTAAAAGCCTTCAAATGGGTTATGTGGTAGCTGGAGATGGTTGGATATAGCCTTCTTTTACCAACATAGTTCCCATCTTGTGACTAAATTGCTAGAGAAATTAAAAGTGTCAGGCTCCATGTATGTTAGCTGCCCAGAAGAAATTTGGCCTCCCAATGAAACATCAAGGTCTATGAAATAATAATACTCTGTCTTTGTTTCCCATTACGGAATGATGTTAAGGAGTCTTCAGAGGAAATTATTAAAAGCTGCTTCAGAAGAATATTTGTTGAAGGTTACGTCTAAGGATCAGCAATTAGCATTTGTTAGTCATACAATTGTACCCTCATTTTCTCAGCCTGTGGTTGTCTCACCTCATTATCTGATATTGCTTTCAAGAGCTTCATGTCAATGGAATCCTACTGTATAGCAATGAAAGGTAAATAAACGTATGGCTGCCTATAACTATAGAACCTCTTCCTCACTGGGCATCCCTCCAGATGAGAAGACAAAGTCCCTGAAAGCTCCAGGTTCTGTTCCTGTACACACTGATTTTAGTGTGGAGATCCACATGGCATTGTCTTGATCCCAAAGTATTCCCTGGGACCTCCTAGTATTATCAAGTACTTTCCATTCCTATTTCCCAGGTCACTTTAAATGAAACCAGTATTTTCTGAAATGAATGTATCTCTACTTGGCTATCTATTTGTATTATTTCAGAACTAGCTAAGATGGACTCTGACAGTAAAACATAGCTTTTATTTCTGGAACACAAATTTAACAGAGATCAAGCAAGAGAAAGAAGAACATTCGCACCAAAACAAAATTAGCCTAATGTTTATTTAGTGTAATACTGCCGAAGCATTTCAACACTGTGACTATTTAACTCCTGAATAATAATTTAAAGAAAGGTGCTGTGGAAACTGGTGAAAATTACTTTCTGAAACATTGTATGAGTCTAGATGATCAGTGGGGAGGAGAGATAGAAAGGACACAAAGGAGGGGGAGTGTTGTTACCACAAGTTATTTCAAGGAAGTTAAATATGCAGTAAAATCAAGTAAAATCAAACACAGGAAACTCTTGATACTTCCAGAGATGTTTTTCTCTGGCTGACTCCTGAGACTCAAGAAACCCAAACTGAGCATCTTGCTGAAACACTGTTAGACCCCTTCTTCCCCTCTTTGTAGGCATTATTCTGATGTCCAGCTAGACACTTTTTGTGCAGCGGGAAATATGGGATATTGGGAATATTGGGAACAACTTCTTAAACCAAATAGATTTATTTGAAAGATAATTTAGATAATACTTCCCAGAATCCCTCAAGCAGCATGGCAGCTGACCATTCTGGCAGGCGAATCTGGGAGATGTAGTTCAAAAAGTTACTTTTCCAAGATGTAAAATCTAGTTAGCTCCACAGTCGAGTGTGAACACGGTTGGTTGCATGGCCAAACTTTGCTTTGCTATCTTTAGCTTCATCCCAGGAGCCCTTTCGAGCTTGCAGGCAAGAGGGATCTGAGCCCAAAAGGCTTCCTTCTGGTCCTGTTCACTGTAACTACGGATGTCATTTACAAGGATAAACCCTTAAAGCCACATCACAATAGACAAAGAAAGAACATTGGAGTAATTCCCTTTGGACAGCCAAGATTGGTGTTCAAGTTATTGAAAATCTGTGTAACTCATTTTCTCTTTTGTCATAGTTTTTTTTAAAAAAAAAATCCATGAAGTTTGTCTGAGTGCAAACAATAAGCTTTTATTGTTGCTGCCCTTCTTCATAAATGCATAGCCTTTGGGGACCATCAGAAGAGCTTTGGTACAACAAATTAAAAGTCTCTAAAACTTTCTGTGGGTCTCCTTGGACATTTTGTAGACCTGCAAATATCAAGGAGTAATCAATATAATGCTGCCCTAATACTTTAAAGCAAACTGGCAGCTCCTAAGAAAGAAAGCACAACCACACCGACTATCCTATTGTTAGGCACTACTTCTGTCAGAGTCACAAAGAATTATAGCCAGTTAGCTAGCACAGTAAACGAAGTGCAGGAAAGCTATGATTACAAATGCAGGAAGGGCAAGCGAAACCATCAGAGGATTGAACACATTTTCAAAGAAAAGCCGGCAGGTACAGATCCTTTCGAGCTTGCTTTCCTGATGCTTTTCATCCTTTTGTTAAAAAACTCTCATCTTCTAATGTACCATATACAGCTTGCATCGTCTGTGAATTCTCTAGAGATTTATTTACCCACTTTTGCATTTTCTCCCCCTCCTGCTCTTCTATGTTCATTAAATGCCTAATGCATTTCCAGTCCTAAAAATGGGTTGGATCCAGGATTAAGCAGAGTAGACCCGTTAAAAGCAACGGAACTTAAATTTCCATGTCTAATTTAAATAATATTGACTTCAGTGGGTTTACTCCAAATCTATACCAATCTATTCCTTTTACAGTAAATTACATTAATACATAGATTATAACTTAACTTTCTAAATACATTTTCCCTCCTTCTCTCCTTCTTTCCCTTCTTTCCTGCTTCTTCCTTTCTCTTTGCATAGTTCTCAAAATTAGTTTAGATTTTCAACCTCCCCCCCTTCCCTGATATACTCAAGATTTCTTTTTTATAGCATATTATTGCTGTTATTTTCCATCAAGTTGGTTTCCATTTAAGGCAACCGTATGAAAGGGAGACTTCCAAGATCTTTGGTCATCAACTGCCCTGCTCAGGTCTTGCAGACTCAGAGCTATGGCTTCCTTTATGGAATCAACCCACCTGTAGTGCAGTCTGCCTCTTTTCCTAACATCGTCCAAATTACCAAGCATGATCACCTTTTCAACAAGTTACATCATCTTATTAAACGTCAAATATACAACAGCCTCAGTTTAGTCGTCTTCACTTCTAGTGAGAGTTCAACGAGATTTGCTTTAAGACCCGTTAATTTGACTTTCTGGTAGTCCATGGAATCCACAGAACTCTCCTCTAGCACCACATTTTAAATGACTTGATTTTCTTCCTGTCACCTTTCTTCACTGTACAGCTTTCACAATCATATATTGAGACTAGAATACTAGACTAGACTAGACTAGACTAGAAACAATATGATTCTGACTTTGATATTCAATGGTATGCCTTTACAGTTGAGGATCTTACCCAGTTCCTTCATGGTTGCAATGGTAGGACTGTTGCATAGACAAAATGACCAAATGCTAAAAATGGAAAGAGAGAAGGTGGGAACTGGTGACTAGAGCTATAAGCTGAAACATGTTGGTATTTTGGGTCCCTGGTTTTCTCTGGGCCCTCTGAAACTGAATTTGGTCCTCAAGCTGGAAGAATTTCCCCGTCTTTACTCTGGGGGAAACTGCAGTGGTCCAGGAGCCATTTTTCTGTCCCTGGAATACTCTAGGGAACCACAAGGATGAACAAAAATGTTGCCTCTCCTGCCCCCCAATCCAAAACCCCCAAAACAAGACCCTCAAAGCAAAAAAACGAAACAAAACAAAACAAAAAAACCCATGGGGTTTAAAGTCTAATTTTTTATTACCTCTTAGTGCACTAGGGGTTCTGAGGCAACATACAGCAAATATGTTTATAAATCAAATGCAACACTCTGAAGACAGTCCAAAACAGATTTTTTAAAAACAGATTTTTTTAAAAAAAACAACCCTTGTTTTGAAAAATGAGTACTTTGTTGCAGTACCGGTTGTTCTTTCTAAAACAGTTCAGGAGAAGACAGCAACTTGTTTACAAGATCAGTTGTTGCTCCTGGGAGCTTCCGGGGGGCAATTTATTCTCCTTTTTGGGACCAGAAAAAGGCAGTCTGGGTAGTTTGGAGCAGTTGAGGGGTGCAAAGACAACCATCCCACTCAATTGAAAAGATCCAGATGTTCTGGCTGTAGAGAGAGAGTTGTAGTTGTTAAGGTGGGTGGTGGAGCCAGGGGAAAAATTACTCCTGGAGGTTCATTCGGAAAGTAGTTGTCTCCTCTTAGTAACACGGGAATAGTAATAACCTTTTAACATGTTTTATTGTGAAACTGCTGGGGAGGACAGATGTAAAGCACTGAAAACATACTATAGAGCAAGAGTAGCAGCAACAAATGCAATTTGTAAAATACACATACAGATGCATGTTTGCAGCTAACTCCTTCTGTTCATGGTAAATCTCTCTTAAAAAAAAACTCTGTAGAGGGGCAGTTTATGCAAATGTATGGTTCCTTGTGCTGTGCTCCAAAATGTCCCTTCATCTGCCATTGCTCTTCTCAGCTAGTAGCAGTTTCTTACAGAAGAATATCTCCTTTTATTTTCTTCTAACCCCTGCTTAGTTTTTACTTATTTCTGGCACACCTTTCCCAAGGTCTTGGGTTCTTCAGAGGTCTCCAGGTCAAGCTCCCTCTCACTGATGTGCAGAGGCTTAAATGGATGCATAGAAAAACCAAAGGCTCTTTTAAAGAGGTGTCTATTTTTAGATATTCTTCCTTGAGACTGCAGGCAACTTTGGTTGCTGGCTGCTGGGACTTCCATTGCAATTTGGTACTTCATTCTGGAAGATATCAGTACAGGAAAAAAAAGAGTTGCATATTGCAGTTAACATATTGCAAGGAATGGCTGGTTTGAACACAGAAACACATGTGTAATAAGGAATACCTTGTCAAGAGTGGTGACATCCTTGTCAGTCAAGTGCTGAAATGCTATGAAATTTTGTCTGAACTTTGAAAGTGCTGACACTACCCCCCCTCCCCCCAAAACATGTTCAGCACTTTTGCTAGACCTTTTGAATTTCAGACTAAAATCCAGAGCATATTCACAACTCCGGTCACTGCCCAACACACGTCTGCTCATGATTCCTTGGACTAACCCTCTTCCCACCCAGTCTTGAAAGAACAATGCCTTGTGTGAGAGAAGGGAAACGCAGTCCCAAGCACCATCAGACACCTGTTTTTTGAACCACCCAGATTCACCAGTCACCTGGTGTCAGAAAGACATCAGGTGATATATACTGTTAAGCATAGTGTGATGATCACCACAGGCAGTGAATTGTGGAGGAAGAGAAGAAGAGGAGATGGCAGCAGTTCCTCCTGAATCCTCGCCCCAGCTTCTCCCTTAGCCTTCCAGCTACTCCCATTCTTCTTTGAATGGTGCCCTGGTGACAATAATGGAGCTAGACTGCACTGATCATGTCACATACTCATTAAGGAAACAAGGGTGGAAAGTCAGCCAATTCAGACCATACATTCCAGCATGCCTTGCTTATGTGTATTGCTCTGCTTGTGCACAGTGGTACCAGCACTGTTTGTAGGGATGATTGGCGAGCAGGCAGCAGGTAGAGCTGTGACCTATTTGAAGCCAGAACTTTCTGTGCCTCACAGCCTGCCCTGCACCCTCTATGCTTGCTAGGCTTGTCACCCTCAGATACAGGGGAGGTTGCTGTCCTGTTGCCAATGTTGAGGTAATAGTCAACACCCAGTCCAGTCAGCAAATAAGGAGGGTGCCATACTGTTATCCTAAGAAGTGGGGGACTTTGAGGTCCACCCACAATGCCAGTGTGTCCTTGGCATTTGGGAAATTATAGCTCAAAGGAGGTCTGCAAGAGCAAGGTAACGGCAGGATCTTTTCACCTGCTTATACCAGTATTTAACTATAGAGAGGACTCCAGTTAAAAGTTAAATAGAGTATTTTATTTGGATTGTCAAAACACACAAGAAATCAGACACTCTCAAGAACCATACTAGGCTACCGGAAAGTGAAGCAAGAAAGATTGGATTGAGAGAGGTTGAGTGGAAAGGGTGATAGTTACCAGTCCTGAAGAAGGAGGTCAAAGGGGAATTGCTCAGGCAGCATCTGAGGACAGCAAGAACGAAGAGAGGCCTGGAGACCACGTATCATGTCCAAGTATTGCAATTTTCTGCGGATGAATCTGATGCTTATATACCATCTTTCCTACTCTGAAGGGCGTGTGGACAAAGTGGTGATTGCTGTCTCACAGGGTTGACAAAAGAGTCCTGAATAAGCTGATCGTCTTCACTCTAGGTGACAAAACACTGATAGGAGTCATGACAATCTCTTAATGATTGGTTGGGTAGGGTGAATAGGGAAGGTCTCTGTAAGATAGGATCACAGTAGGGTCCCTGATTGCTTCCCCTGGGCAGTTTTGCCTTCCATTGTATTCAGGTGTGCACTAGGCCTGAGGTATTGAAAGAATTACCATAAACCCATTAGTGTTGGGTTTTCTGCCTAATCCTCTTTGAACTTATGACCTGACATTTCTGAGGTCATCCTGACCTGACACATACTTCCAGCCAGTCTGCTTTCAAATACATAAATATGTTCAATTATGAAAATAGCACATCTCTCAGAGTGGCGGTGGAGAGTATGGTAATAGTATTCACCTTGCAAAAAGGCTTGGGCCAGTCTGGCTTACTCTGTCACCATCATAGAATCATAGAAATCATAGAAATGTAGAGTTGGAAGAGACCACACGGGTCATCCAGTCCAACCCCCTACCATGCAGGAATACCCTCAAAGCACTCCCGACAGATGGCCATCCAGCCTCTGCTTAAAAACCTCCAAGGAAGGAGACTCCACCACACTCCGAGGCAGCATATTCCACTGCCGGACAGCCCTGACTGTCAGGAAGTTCTTCCTGAGGTTCAGGTGGAATCTCCTTTCCTGCAGCTTGAATCCATTGCTCCTTGTCCTGGTCTCTGGAGCAGCAGAAAACAAGCCCACTCCCTCCTCTACATGGCATCCCTTCAAATATTTAAACATAGCTATCATGTCCCCTCTTAACCTTCTCTTCTGCAGACTGAACATACCCAGCTCTCTAAGTCTATCCTCATAGGGCTTGGCTTCCAGGCCTCTCACCATTTTGGTCGCCCTCCTCTGGACCCGCTCCAGCTTGACCATGTCCTTCTTGAATTGGGGTGCCCAGAACTGGACACAGTATTCAAGATGAGGTCTAACCAAAGCAGAGTAGAGTGGTACCAGTACCTCCCTCGATCCATCACTTGGGCTGCCCCCTCTGCCACTGTGGTGGCCATATAAAGGCTAGTTGCCATATGTATCAGAGCCAGGAGACTAATGAAGGAAGTAATGAAGGAAGAAAGAAAACTATTACAGCCCTTTCCCCAAATCAGCTTGAATCTGTCTTACTCCTCCTCCTCCTCCAGTTCAAATGTAATGATGTTCTCCACCAGAGTGGACAAAGTATGTTTTTTGATATGTGGTTTGCAGTTCCTGTCAGTCCTTGTCAGTAGAGCCAATGGTGAGGAATATTGGGAGCTACAGTCCGATAAGTCTTGGGGACCTGGATGATTCCCATCCATGTTTTGCATTCACTGTTGCTTTGGTTTTTCTTGATGTTATGTTCCTGGTCTCCTTTTCTCACCTCACTTGCCATCTTTCCTCACGTCTTCTTTCTTTTTTCCGGTGTCGTTTCTGTCTTGTTTACTTTTAGGGCTTTTATTGGATCTGGCCATGTGGTCCATGAGCAATTTTAAAAAAGCAAAACAAAATAGAGTTGGCTAATACCTTCATTGCACCACTTGGAGAGGAAACATTAAAAAGCGCAAAGCTTTGAATCATTCAGAACTGCTCACTGGATGTTATGAACTTGGGCTCCCAATTTTGTTTTGTTTTTTAAATGTTATTTCAGTACCTAATGGGGTATAACTCACTTATATCCTATGAGTGTTTGAGCCACAGCTCAAAAATTAGTTAATACAGAGGCGTAGCTAGAGCTTTTGCCGCCCAGGGGCGGTCTCTGAGTTTGCTGCCCAGGGGTGGTCCCTGAGTCTACTGCCCGGGGGTGGTCCTTGAGTTTGCTGTCCCTCTCAGGGGAGGGAGGACCTATCCAAAATACCAGATAAAAACTGCTTGACTGGCATTGGGTGATTGGGCTCTGGGTGTTCACACTCAGAGGGGGCGCTCTGCATGTGCTCAGAGACATACCAGTATTCCTGCAGTGGCAAGTGCCCTCTGTCTCTCTCTTTCTCCCCTCTACTTTCCTCCTCAGAGGGTTGGCTGGGCTAGGCTCATCCCCAGTCTTGGAGGTGGGGGGGGGAGGAGGGCATCTCTCCCCACCTCCTTAGGGCCCCTCCCCTCCCCTCCCTTCCCCTCCCCTCCCCTCCCCTCCCCTCCCCTCCTCTCCTCTCCTCTCTTTCTTTTCTCCCTCCCTCCCTCTCTGCCTGACCTGGAGGTCTGCTGGTGTTGGCACTGCTGCTTTGGCTGGAAACAGGTTTGACTCCAGATTGGGAAGGAGAGAGGGAGGGGAAGGGCAGAAAGGACAGCCCCCTTTCCCGTGATGGCATACCCCTCCAGCAGACCTCTCCAGGAGGCTCCAGTGCCCATCTAGTTGCTAGACATCTGCCAGCGTGTGGAGGGTGATCAAGCACTGCCCCCAGAAACATGCTGCTCCACGGGTCCCACCCCCCTCCCCCCTCGCTACACCACTGGGTTGACAGATCTTCAGAGATCTTCCTCCAAGTGCTCATGCTGAAGGAATTTAGGAGAGTTAGCTAAAAGAAAGAAGGCTACCTTAGTTGTGGTGTTCCATTACAGGGATGGCTTCCTCATGGAGATCTGCCTGGTACCTGCACAATTTTCTTTTTGATATCAAGCAACCCCTTTTTTTCCTCCCAAGCACTTTAGGTTTCACAGCTGGTTTTTCCATATATTATCCTGTGCTATTTTTGAACAGCATGAGTAATTCACCCAGAGAACTCCTGTTCCTGAGTGGGGAGATCTATATCTATATCTATATCTATATCTATATCTATATCTATATCTATATCTATATCTATATCTATCTAATGAAATAGAATGTTTGCATGTGTATGTCCATCTATATGTGGCAGCTATAACTCATTAGGACATTGTACTAGACAGCTCAAAATTTTTCAATGTATTTGATATTCATCCAAGTTGCAGTGTTGAATTTCAAGACAAAAACTTACAAACAGTTTTTAGAAGCCAAAAGTTGGGTTTGTCACAACTCATTGGGAAACAGTGGTAGATGCTTCAAAATGTGACAGTAGTTTTGGCTGTCATCCAAGTGGTAAATCAAGAAGTTTCAAGTTAAAAGGTCAAAAATCTGAGGAGTGGCTTCCGAAAAGCAAAAAAAGAGGGGCTGACATAACTCAGTGGAACATCATGGTAGATACTTCAAAATCAGACAGATCGTTGTTTTTAGCTGTTACCAAAGTTACAGAGGGCACTTTCATGTCAAAATTTTAAATGGTGGGGACTTCCTAGAAGCAAAAAAAAAAGGGAGTCTTTCATAACTCATTAACTCCTGCCCCCCAAACTAGAAAACAGGAATGGGCTCTCTGAGGTATTGCTGCTAAGATTCTCAAGGCAGGGGCAAAGGTTGAAAAACTGAAGTGGTTCTATGGTACAACTGCTGCTTAAGGTTAACAAAAATAAAACAAAAAGTGGGAAAATAGGAGAAGAGTCTCTGAGAAAGATCCCTGTATATAAAGAAGCAGGAGGAGTGGGGAAAAAGGGGCTGTGTGGACTTCTTCAGGAGTACTAGATATGGGTCTATACAGTGCCTGGTAAGCTTGTGCTAGTATAATGAATAAGTAAATAAACTATAGCTCAACTAATCCTGCATACTACAGGTAAAAGAAGTATATGGCTGAACCCATCACAAGGATAATTCAGCAATGCTTCAACATCAAATAAGTGGATTGATAGTTTCAAACATACAGTGCATATCATACTGCAGTCTAAGAAATGAATGTGAAAATGTATGGCTTGCCTATAGACACATAAAAAAAAACTGTCATAGTTTTCAGGCAAAATTAGGGGAATGGGCATGTGCAAAAAAGATTCTGACCTAAATCCAACCAACCTTCAACTCACTAAAATCATTGTGCTTGGTAAAGTCAATGACATCACATTAGTTTGCATGTTATTGCTGCAACTATGCATATTTTGAGGACATGGTCAAAAGCTCTCAAAGATCCCTTCTGAAGTCTTGATGTAAGTTCTAAATTGGTTTCCTGAAATACTAGTTATTAGCGATGTTCTGATTTGAGTCCGTAGTATTCAAAGCTGCTAATTGGCTTTAAAAAAAAATTAATACTCTCATTTGGTGAGTCTACTCGGATAGCAACTTTATCTGTTCAATAATGTCTAATTTTACTGTGAGGTGAAGTTCTGCTTTTATTTCATTTCTCAGTACTCCTAATGGGCTTTTATCTCATGCATTTATTTTTGGCAGAATATTCACCTCTTTCCCCACTCTTTATCAATGTGATTACAATATACCTAATGAGTCCCAGTTCTTTAAACAGCTAATCAAATCATTTGAAAATACCTTCTGTGTTTTGTTTATAAAGCAAGTCATGCACCTGTTTGCATCTGCAGTCTGATGCTCTATCAAAGCCACAAGGTTTTCTTTTCCAACTCTTTTTGTGCCTGCATTTTTTATAATTTGTAAATTCATGTTTCTTTCTCAGAAAGATATCTCCTGTGCACTCAGTAACAAAGGCTGGTTTTCACATAAGTTTTCAGTGGGATAAAATAACACAGTGTTTCTTCGCCCCCATCATGTTCATGTGTGAAACTTGGTTTGGATGTACATGGCAAAGATTTGTCTTTACAATGTAAGAAATCTGAATGGAACCCGAATTTGCCACTTACTCATGAGGGTAAATTCAAAAGGAACATTCATGATGTGAAGGAAAGAAAACGAGGAGCTCATTCCAATTTTCCCACATTTTCCAAAGCAACTGGTTAGTCCAAATTACAGTAAATCCACTAAATGAACTGTTAATAGAACCATAGAATCATAGAGCTGAAACAGGTTCCATCGGCAAAGCCCAACCACCAGTTCAGGGTCTCCAGCTAAAGCAGCAGGTAGCTGTCCAACCTCTTTTTAAAAACATCTAGAGAATGATACCCCCCTACTTCCATTGTTGAACAGCTCTTACTGTCAATATATTCCTTCTAAAGTTCAACCAAAATCTACCCTCCTGTAACTTAAAACCATTTAACTTGATCTTCCCTTCTGGGATAGCAGAAGACAAACATGCACCCTCTTTTCTTGGGATATTTAAAGAGCACAATCATGTCACTCCTCAGTCTTCTCTTCACCAAGCTGAGCATGCCCAGCTACTTCAACTTTTCCTTGTACATTTTGTTCTCTAATCCTTGCATCCATCATCCTTGTTGCTCTTCTCTGAACTGTCTCCAACTTGCCTCTATTCTGAAAATGAGGCACCCAAAACTGAACACATTATTCTAGATGAGGCCTGTCTATTGACTACTGAGTCAACATGAAGGCGTATTTCAGCTGGTTAAAGCAGTCTAGTCTAGTTTGATGTAAAGTCGAAGGCTTTCACGGCCGGAATCCATAGGCTGTTGTGGGTTTTCCAGGCTTTGAGGCCGTGTTCTATTAGTATTTTCTCCTGACGTTTCGCCTGCATCTGTGGCTGGCATCTTCAGAGGATATGGTGGCATGGAAGTGAGCCAGAGTCTTCACTAATAGAACACAGCCTCAAAGCCTGGAAAACCCACAACAATCTAGTCTAGTTTGTTTCACAATATGATTCAGGCCATATTTTAATGCTACAAATAAGTTTATCTCAAATCCAAGTCAAGTATCTAAATTTTAGATGTACTATGTCCTCTCCTGCATAAGTTTCCCACATCTCATTTAGAGAAACTAGTGACCACAGTCGTTGTTGTTGTTGTTGTTGTTGTTGTCGTTGCGTGCTTTCAAGTCATTTCTGATTTATGGTGACCCAAAGACAAACCTATGATGGGGTTTTCTGGGGCTGAGAGTGTGTAATTTGCCCAAGGTCACTCAGTGGGTTTCTGTGGCTGGGTGAGGAATCAAACCAAGTCTCCAGGGTCCATAGTCCAACACTCAAACAACTAAACCATTCTGGCTCTCTAGTGATTGTACAGGGGATGAATAAACTGTCAGCACTGATTTCTCCCATATTTTCATTCTTTAAATCATACACTTTTTTGGTCTTTATGCAGATATTTGCCCCTTTTGGCAAGGTCCCATTAAAAATGAACTGAACTAAATTTTCCCAATCTCCATTGGACAAATTGAATGGATGCAAATATTCCCACAGTGGGAAGGACCATTTTATATGTGCCAGCCACATAGCTGTTAAGGATGAGGAACTTCTCAAGGAAAAAGAGGTTGCAACTTTAAATTTAGCTGTCTAAGCATAGTTGAATATAAATGGATTCAAGGACAGACTTTTAAGAACTAAAGACTCAAAACCCTCTACCTGGATAGATGGATCTGTTCGTTTTGCTTTCTCTCACAATTGGTGGTTTGGGAATCTCAAGTTCTTTCCAACATGCTACTGAATAAATCTAAGATACTCAGAATTTGGCTTTGTGAAATATCTGATGGAATATTGTGAAAGGAATGAGCCCAATTGCATGGGCAGAAAAGATCAAGAAGATAGCTTGGGATGTTTCACCAATTTGTAATTGATGTGAGGACAGGTATGACCTTTTTCTTTTCTTTTCTTTTTTTGGCAGATTTTCATCATGTTGTGAAAAAAAGAGCGAAAATTAAAAATCACTCATAACACTGAAGCTGAAGTAAGTAACAGAGGCCTCAAAGAGGAATGGATGGATTTGTCAGTTTTGCTGTATCCACATTCACTTCTTTCTTTCTTTTTTAAAAATCTAGTTCCTTTTTCTCAAATTTAAGAAATTTTTTAAAATGTAAAGTTCTCGTTAAAAAAATTAAACCAAATGTAGCTCATCACCCCGTCTTTCTGTGCTATTAAATTCTCTCTTTTTTCTGTAACACGATGAAAATATGCAAAAAGCCATAAAGTCAGCTGCTCCGGGATCATCATCCCAACCTCATTTCCTTGGTCTTTTCCACTTAGCTCCTCTATCTCATCCCTTTAACAGTAAGTATTTGCATGAGACTGTGAAATGTTAGTAAATGAGGAATGAATCTGGTAAAGAAGGATGTGAGATAGAGGAAGGCCTTTTTCATTCCGACTTAAGATGAATGGGCATCATGGCATTACAACAACTTGCACATTGCTGACAAGAACTGGGCTGTTCCTTCCTTTTCTCCTACTTGTATTACTCTGAAAGGAGAGATGAAGGAAAGGCCCTGATTTGTCCAGAAGAGGAAAGCCCCTAGGACCCTTTAAGTACTCTTTTGATCCTTATTGGTGCCTGTAAAAGAGACTAGGAATTCTTCCCAGGCTGTACATTAATTGGACTCCAGATCTATCAGACAGATCCATTTACAGTAGAGTTTAGTGCCATCTCTAGAATATACTACTCTGTTTCTGGATGCCTCCCTGTGGCTGTTGATGTGTGAATTCAACAGCATACCAGGCACATTTTTCAAAATGATTTAGATTCCCTCCCTCCTTTTCCCCTTTCCTCCTGCTAACTTTCAAAAATTTAATCTTGTATACCAAAAAATAACCAATTTTCATTTCCATATATTTATATGAATGTATGCAACTAAGCAACACCCTTCCTTTCTCTATGCCCCCTTCTTTTTTCTCAGAAGTGGCAATACTGCAGTCTAGATTTTGGGAACAGACCCCAAGACCAGTCCCTGTCATTACAATTAAATTGACAGTCACTTCCCAGTGGGTTTTTCCCCCCTTCTTTAAAGCTATGTTAAGTTTTACATAAGTGAAATTTACTTTACAGAGACAGGCCTCTGCTGCGTGAAATAGAGATGCATCTTCTTCAACTTTCAGGAAAAAATTTATACAAACCAGGTATAACATATTCCATCCAGTAGAGGACAGTATTTTATAAAAACACAGGTCACATCTTTCCCCATATGGTTTCAATCTTAGCACAAAAGAGGTTTAGGAAAATCCTCCCTTCCTAAAACAGAATTTGCTGTCAGTACAGAGGTGCCCTTGTAGAGAATTTCTGTGGTCTAATATTGGAGTGTATTTCCGACATCTATGGATGTTTAGAAGTATCCATAGAGAGAAGAGGTATCTGAGTGCAATTTGATTTCTGTTTTGTTTTGTTTTGGTATTCATACATCGATGAAATAATTCATGAGAAAGTGCCCAATTACTGGCTCAATTTATTTCATTAAAAAGTTACATTTCTTCTCTTCCTCAGAGACAAGGAGAAAGTTCACTAAACCACATCATTTTGATGTTCTCTTCCTTTCCTTCACTCATTAGGTTTCAGCAAAATTCCAATTAACAAGAACGGTGTTTTTAATGAAAAGCCCTCCTCCCTTTCCCTTTTTTTGTTACCTTATTAAGCTTAGAGAGGTACTTTTTTTTTCCATAGCACATTTGGTAATAAAGTTGCTGCAAGAGAGCTGCTGTCGCGTTTATATACTCTTTGATTGCAAAATTTGTGACACAAAATACAGCAAAAAAGCATTCCGCAGTGCCCTCCAGTTAACTGTTCAATTGAAAAATGACCTTCATAAGCAAGTCCCCTGCCTTTTAATAGATATCAAGGACTTGCAACTTTAACCTACAGTTGAAGAAGTGGTTTTAGTCTGGTAAACCATCAGAAATTGCATGAGCACCCTGTGGAGAGCAGATATTTATAGATATCTTAACAGGAATACAGATAACTGAATAATTTCAGTCACAATTCTGCAATAGCCCAGGGGTTTTCTATTGGTTTCTTTCATGTCCTGCATTCTCGTGCATGGCATTTCAGTCACAAACTGCTGAGCATGCGCTAAGCTCACTGGAATCCACCGAAGCTGTACAGAAATAATACTTGGTGGTTCGCACCCTTAATTGTTAAAAGCTAAAGTTGGATTTTTACCTAGTAAGTCTGTACTGCAGACATGATGCTAATGCAAGACACACAGCCTCCAAAAAGAGAGTGACAGCAACTGCTTGATAAAACAAAATCCAAAATTCACCTTTATTGGACCTACTAAAAAGAAAAACAAAACAAAACATCATGCAAGCTTTTGAAGCTTCACTGACTTCTTCATCAAGTAGAGATGTTAAAAAATCATACAGGAGGAGAAAAATGTTGTTGTTGGAGTCACAGGCCTACATTTTGTCTCTTAGCTGTTGCCAGCTAAGAAGGTCTCGAAGAGTACCAATGCAGGCAAATGCCAATCACCTTCTTGACCATGTAGGGACCAGGAACATGGTGTACTAAACAACAGGGAATAAAATTTCAAATTCATTAGCTGCAGCAAAGTATTGTCACTTTTCTTCTCCTGTATGATTTTTAACATCATTGCCTGATGAAGAAGCCAATGAAGTTTTGAAAGCTTGCATGATGTATTTTGTGTTTTTTAGTTGACCCAATAAAAGTATCGCTATTTGTAGATTTTGAGTTTTGTTGTATTTTGTTGCATGGTCAAAATAATTACCCCTAATATGTTAGCAACTGCTCTGGCCTCAAAGGTAATGCACCAAAGGATTATACTTTCTCTAAATGAAATTTACTTTACTATCCCCAATAGTTGACTGGCTTATTTTTTCTTTGGCCCTTTCTGCAGCTTACCTCTGTCCCAGTGGTATCCAATGATGATGGCAGCAATGGGTCTCCTGGAGAGGAGCATGATGGAATGTTCTCCTCTGCACCGTCTGCCTGCAGGAACCAGGAAGCATGATGGCTATGCCTCTTCCTTCAGCAATGCAGTCAACAAAGTGTCCCAGGCTGCACTGGGGCAGGAAGCACAGCCATTGCGCTTCCAGGGCCTCCGTAGCTAAGCAAAGTGTGGATGTATGGTGGGACGGCAGTGTGATCACTGATGGGGAAAACCCATCAATGATTTGTGGCACAATTGCACCACCTAGGGACAAGAGAAGGACAGGTCCAGAAAGACATGACACATTAGCATCATCCTGGCCCTGTCCTTCTCTTGCCCCTTTGGTGGGTTGCATGTGTCTCACAGAAAGGACCTTTGTCTCTGAAAGACTATGGGATAGAGGAGAAGTGGACATGTCTGAACTTCCAAGTGACAATGATGATGGGGCCTAAAAACTCTCAGGCAATTGCCTACAAGGACAGGGAGTCTCTAACTTCACTAAAGACCTACTCCAGTCCTGCATCCTACCCCCCATTTTGGTCCTTGGATGTTTTCATATGTCAGTTCCATGAGAAAGAGTTTGAGATAGGGGCCCCTTTCAAGGGAAGATGTTTTCCCGCACTGGGGATGGGAGAAGGATGGGACCCAGATGACAGTTCTGCATGATGTCATCTGGGTCCTGTCCTTCTCCTGTCCCCAGGCAGCGCAATCATGCAGTAAATCATTGATGGGTTTTCCCATCAATGACCGGCAATCGCACAGTCCTCCCACCACCTGTCTGCAGTTACCTGCTGTGCAGAGGTCCTGGAAGCACAATGGCTGCACTTCCTGCCCCAGTGCAGCCTGAGACAGTACCCAGCTGCACTGTGGAAGGAAGAAGCAGTGCCGTCACACTTCCTCCATTCGTGGAGGCAGCCAGAGCAGAGGGGAGCACTCCTGTTGCACTCCCCTTCCAGGAGAGGCTCTACCGAGATCCCCGCAGGACACCATCAGGATTTGGTAAGCTGTGGAAAGGCCCAGAGAGAGAAAGAGAGATAGAGGTGGGGAGGTCAGGCCCTGAGTCCACACATGGCATACCTGGAGAGCTGCTATGTCTTCTAGAATATGAGCCTCCATTCTATAACATGCTTCAGAGCTGCCACGGCTGCCAAAGGAACTCACTGCCTTTAACATCGTAGGAAAGTATTTTGGTTGCTGATTTTTTTAAAAGTACAGCTAAAACGTTTTTAGCCTCTGCAAGGGAAGATGTAAAGTAAAATGTCCACCCAGGCAGAATGGCACCATGTCTCCCCAATCCCTTCCCACAGGACTCATCTGTTCCCCTTCCTCACCTACTTCCTATGCAGGTGGGCAGCTTCCACAGCATTGAAGAAAATGTGGGCATTGAAGACGTATCTGCCTTTATCTCTGTAGCTAGATGCACAACAACAATGTGATCCTTTGGGATGTCCAGAGGACTTGGGGGGAATGCACAGGAAGTAGATGAATCTTGTGAGTATTGTGCTTATTGCACAAGAAAAGTAGAATTCCTACCTCTGCAACAGCCATAGAAAGACATACACATAGGTTGGATTTGTGACTGCATATATCACTAATAGGACACCAGCCAAAGTGTTACAGGTACAAACTAGAGCTTGGAAGTAACATATTATAGGCTCTTTCTGCACCTTACCTTTTTCCAGCGCTGGGGTGCGGGGATCGCTTGGGCAGCCTCCAGCGAGAGGCTCTCATGTCCCTGCTGCTTCAGTTCCGCACGAGCTGCCTGCTTGCACGAGAGCCCCGCCTCTTCCTTCCGCAGTGCAGCCTGGGACTTTCCCAGGCTGCGCTGGGGCAGGAAGCACAACTGGCATGGCTCCGGAGGCTCCGCACGCCAGGTAAGTGTGTGCGGGGCCCAGGAGCAATGTGCAATCGTGCACCATTTTCGGCTTCCAGCCAAAAATGAAAAGGTGTGCAATCAGCGCTTGCCAGCCCCTGGAGGGTCGCACAATTGTGAGTGTGTCGTGCAGATCACTCCTCACAATTGCGTGACACTCTAGGTGCCCTTTTGCATGGCAAATGCCATGCAGAAAGGGCCATAGGCAGCACACTGGCCACGATTCTGCTGGTTAGTCCCACTTCAAGCAGACCCATTGAATCAGTTTTTGAATGGTGAGTCACAGGTAAATCCAACTGATTCAGTGAGTGGACTCTAATCAAGAATAATAATTGCATTTACATCATAGTTTATCACCTGTAATTTGTAATACCTGTAATGTATTGCCTCCAAGCTCAAGTTTTGACTGCTGTTCTTTTGTTCTTATTTAGTGACCCCAGAATACCTATGATGATTCAGTGTTCCCTGTGGTCCTGACTGTGAGGATTACACAGAAGGACAACCCAATGCGGCAGACTGGGTTTAGCTCCTACAGCTCTGCAATATAGTTTGTACTATATCAGCTGGAGCTGCATCAAGTACACGGTTTGAGGAATGGAAGAAATGACTTCCTCTTCCACTCCTGCAATCATCAGAACTATATTCTACTGTTTCATGTCTAACAAACCACAAAATAAGGTTTAAGCTTTATGCACCAGGGTTACGAAACAAACAAAACATGCATTGAGTGAATTGTGGGGTCTTTTCTGAAGCCACTGAGAATTCCAATGTATTCAGGATTAGGAACTGGGTTCAAAGTGACAGTAAAAGTCTACATTACTCTGGAAAAAAACTGAAGATAACCAGAAGTCAACTTCCAGTTTGGAGAAAATGGTTTCTAAAAGTAAGTAAATATTGGGGTGGGAGGAAGTAGTGGAAGGTATTTTAAAAAATGAATTGCGATGTCCAGGGACCTTCCAGGACTGGCAGTCAACTTTTTCTTCATTGCCAAAAAATTTCAATTGCTGCCTGTGGGATTCCCACCTCTTGCCCTAGATCTCTTGAGTCCTTGATCTTTACATTATTGGACAACCAATGAAAAACAGGCCAGTGACTGCCACTCAACAATAGCAGCTTGAGGACAACAGAAGGGATTTTTGGATGGGCAGCATCCTACCTAGTGCTGGCCCAATACTTTCTGCTGGCTGAAACAGAGGGGAAAATGATGCCTTTCTCTTCTGACCCTTTTTGTACTGGGTGCAGTTAAATGATGCTCATTTTTGCTTCCTCATCCTTCCCCTGCATCTTCAAACTAGTTTCTTTCCTGGTTGCTGACCACAGATCTAGATTGACTCAGTTCTGTCAACTCCACAGTAGTAAACACAAGGCTTATTAAATGGAGAACAGTGAACAATGCAGTCTCTGCAAAAATGATGGCTGCTGATCACAGTTTTTCTTTTGGATGGGAAGAGATAGATATAGAGCGTTGCCACTTGCTTTGCCACCTCTTTTCTTACACTGGTTCTATCACCCCGGACAGAGGGTGGGGAAGAACAGTCACCACCAGCAAGGACGAAAGCTCTGGGGTGTGTGCTCACTCTTCCGCTCACGGTCAGGTTTGATCTGCCACCTGAAATCAAGGGATTCACCTTATTCCATGGCAAAGCTGCTCTTGCTCCTATTTCAATGGACTACACAAGGAGTGGCAATTTTTTCCGGGAGCATTTAGCAGTGGCAAAGGTAGGAAAACACAGGCTGTATCCTGAAAGTGACATATGCCTGGATAAGTGCACCTTATGCACATTTAAGCCCCTTAAGCTAGCCTTATACTCCTTCCAGAACCCTCTCATGTCTGGCAGTCATCAAGCCTGGAGAGAACCTGCTGTTGCTTCTTCATACTTGAGGGAAGAGGGAGGAGAAGGAAAGTGATTCAGACCATAAGGATCTGGCTTCTCTGAGTTCTGGGGGAAAGAACATGTGGGTGTACTGCATTTGAGAGTGCACCCTCATTTCTTTCCCTCAGTTGAGATCAGGTGCTTCTCTATGGTCTGAATCACCTCCCTGTTTTCTTCCTTCTCCACTGGTAAGCAACAGCAGGAGGTGCCTCTTCTGAGGCTTGACAACTGCTGGACAGTGGGAGGACACAGAACCACACATGGAGAGCTACACACACATGTAGAATCTCAGTCCCCTTCTGCCAGCTCTGATCAGCCTATTTGTCCAGTGGCTTATGTCCTTCAGAGCCACTATGCCCACAGACTTTTTCCTCCTATGGCCACTACCAACCCTGGTATAGTAGCTCACTGACAGGATTCTGTCATTCTGTAGATCTGCAAGGGCCTCAAGGCAGGGCCTGTTGCTCATATTTCTTTGTAACCCATCATGTTGTACTAAGGTTACCAGTTCTGTATCATCCCAGGCCCTGAAGTTTCTAGGCCAAAACTTGAGACAGAGAGGTGGGCCCTAATTATGTTATTAAGTGTTATATATTACATACCAAGCACAGTTGCTCACAGCTTGTCATTCAAACACAGATGCACACATGCACAGATACCACACACACACACACACACACACACACATTTGCAGAGAGAGGGGATGGAAACAGAACATATTTTCCTGCTTGGAAATTAGGGCCATTTCCACACTAGCTTGTTATAGTGCTATTATTCCACTTTCAACATCCTATGGAATCCTGGGGTTTGCAGTTTAGGGAAGGGCCTCAAAATAAAACTGGAGGGCCAAGCAATCTCATGTTCTACTGATGGCACCAGAGCTGGAAAAGTTACTTTTGAGGTTCAAGTCTCAGCTGCCTTGCTGGTTGGGGAAGTCCTATGGGTTATAGTCCAAAACAGTAACATTTTCTAACCTCTGTGTCAGATGTAGGTAACTGTCATGTGTTGGTGAGTCACAGGACCCTGGAGGCCGCATCCTTCACTTTCATCACCCTCCTTCATGCAGGAGGGGATTATTTTTGCCCTCAAAAGGCCAATAACACCCTTCAAACCCTATTGTGGCAGGGGTGACACTGATCATTTTGTCATGTTTTCAGGCATTTTCAACTCCTGTCCTCTGAAAGGGCCTGAGCAGCTTTTTCTTTTCCTTTTCTGAAACAACTCTTGGTTTGAACATCATGCTAGTGCAGGCCAAAAAAAGTTAACGGCCCCAACGACATGGTCAAATGACCATTAGCAATCTCAGAGGCTTGGGGTTCATCACTGTGGGGCAAAAATGTTCCCCCATTTTGGGGGAGGTGTGGTGACCAGTGGAAGAGCCACAGAAATGTCCTTGGGGCACCATAAGGCTTAGGGTGCTTACCTTGTCCCTTCTCTGCTCTATAAGTTACTGCATTAAAAAAGAGCAGCAAGAACAGAGTCTAATCTTAGAGTGCTATGGAGTATTTTGACAACATTTGAACACTGACATGTAGAACTATACATCATTTAACAACGGTAGATGAAATGCAACAGAATTTAGTATCTGATAGATGACTGTTTATGCCATTTGATATTTGAGACCTGTCTACTTCAGACAAGCAAGAAGCTACACGTTTATGCAAAGGCATAACATTTTGAATACTGAAGTCAAATTTCAAATTCAAAATTTCAAAATTTGGAATTATTTAAATTGTTTGCTTCTATTTCTACCCCACTATCCAGCTAGCTGGTTTATTCCCATGCAATCCCAAAGGAAGGAAATGAAGAAGGAAATTAATACCTGCGAAAGGGTGGTGGTCTTTTCTTCTTTGAAACTCTTTACAGGAATAGTCTCATTGCAATCAACCAGACAATCAACCAGCGGGATGCCATCAAAGTAATCACTGTACCTTTTGCTACTACTCTTCCCTCCAGTGACAGTACCCGGCATGCCAGACTGGAGTATCCTCTGACTGTCCTGATTTAGCAGAGACAGTCCTGATTAATCTTCTGTCATTTTGAGCTGCTTTTTAAATATCCCAGTTTCTCTCTCCTCCTCCACTTTCATCTTTTGTCCCCAGCTTACTTCAATGGTTGCAAACTGAGTTCAAAGTGAAAAAGTACTTTGCATTCAGATAACTCAGCAGAGGGAAGGGGGCAAAGTCTTTCCAGCAGGCTCAAGTAAAAGCAAACTGCAAATCTGTTCTTTTTTCATTAATAGCTTGCCATCTTGATGTTGTTCTGACATTGCTTGGTCATACATGTTACAGTTTACTTCTTTGAAATGGTGGAGGGTGTGGGGTGGAAGCTCTGTGCTCCAGTACTTTGCATATACCATTGGCTCAATGATCAGCTATCTTGACATCAATCACCTTTTGAAAGAAGAACATGTGTATTTCCCTTAGTTCTCCTTCTGGCAAGAAACTAGCAAGAGGTAGATGTCCTTCTTGGCTGCTTATGCCTGATGAGGGCCACTGCTTTTAATGTGTTCCCCAACAAGTAGTCCTTAAAACTACCTTGATTACAACGGCTCATGTCTTAGGAACAAACAAAAGCACTCAGTTGACTTTCAGTTATACCTAAACTGAAATTAAATTTGTGGCATCAAATAAAACAACAAACATTTTTCCATGCCATTATATTCTGCATACTTGGTGTAATTGGTGTTAAATATTTAGTCAGCTCTAGTTCAGAATAAAACTGTCAGGTTCTATGAGAAAGCCTTAGCAACCCGTAAAATTGAATGTGTAATATTTTCAGCACCTCTCTTTTGAAGACGAGACTTGTCAGCATCCATTTTTGCTGAATTTCTGGATCAAGGCATGCACCTTTTCTTGGTGAATATAGGTAGCTGTCTGAGTGCCTCTTTGATCTCAAAGTGACCTTGTTTGAGCTGAAATGTGGACTTGGCTAACTTCATGGCAGGCTTCTCAGAGAATTACAAGATGGCTGTAAAGATGCACTAACCCTTTTCACAGCCTAAATTAAGCTTTAAATCAACACCTAACTAGAATGCTTTCCTTTCCATTAAGACTCTTTGTGTGCCAACACATAGAAAACATAATAAATTTTGGCTGTGTGGGTAAAAACCACAATGCTTGGACTATGGTTTGTGTTTGTTAAATGGCCCTTTTGCTCCCAGTGAATTGTGTGAATTGGTTTTTGAGTGTGAAGATGGACACTAACATGGAAGGCAGGCAGCAGACATAAGACAATTATCACTAGAAATGGCATCTCAGCTCTCTCCTATCACTGCAGTTATCACTGCAGAAGAAATGCTGGTCAACTGAATTTTAAGGTAAACAGGATATGTGTTCAAAGTGCTTTCCTCCCACCTGCATACTAGGTGTCTCTCTTTGGAACTGATAAATTTCCATATCTCTCTTTGGAAATGATAAATAAATACTCCAATATTGTTAAACCCAGCCTACTCAGGAATGCACTGTATTTGACAATTAGAATTTTGTACCCTGTAAAGGGAATATTTTAGCAAAATATCCCAGTTTTTCATGCATGTAAAACCCCCATGTTATGAACCATAAAGGAGAGACACTAGTAATTCAGTGCTCTTTCCTGAAATTGGGCTGCTTATTCACAAATTATTACTTCAAAACCTGTGGGAAATGTCAGGGGCATTTAGCATTAAGAGGTATTAGCTGATCAGAAGTAGAACACAAAATGTGCCTTTTTTCACTGGAATCCAACAGTTTTGTAGGTGGAGGATGATACAGAAAACTAAGAATGAGACCACTGTGGCCTATTTTATGCTTCTGGAACCCTCCAGGAACTACCAATTTTTAAAAAAGGGGGGGAGTGTCAGGGGCTAGGAAAAAACTCTCAGGGTTACATGTCAGGGCTCCATTTGGCTCATCCCTGACATAGATAAATGATAGATATAATATGAACAAGAGCCAGAGTGGTGTAGTGGTTTGAGCGTTGGGCTATAACCCTAGAATCCAGGCTTCAGTTTCCCACTCATCCATGGAAACCCACTGAGTGATCTTGGGTGTCTCACACACTTTCAAAAATCTTATGATACGTTGCCTTTGGTTCGCCATAACTTGGAAATCAATTTTTGGCCTCCGGCTGAAACACAAACACACATACACATGCACTATCAAACTGGAACTGGCTTCCAGTTCATTCTCCCTCCCTTCCTCCTTCCCTCCTCCTCCTCTTCCTCCCTGGGACTTTGTGGGTAGTGGGCCACAGATCCCCCTAAATTGTAAAGCCATTATTATGGAAAGCCTCTAGGAGCCCCAAATCAAAATTCGAGGATTGTGGGTAGATGGGGGGTTTTTGGTGTGTGTAAGGGGTGGTGAGCTACCAAAAAAAAGGAGGCTGTATGTAGCTTTAGAGATGCATTTTGTCCAACCCTATTGTAGAAAATTAAAAAACAATTTGCACAATATGTGAGCATATGAGAATAAATATATCTACTGAAGGCTGGAAAGCGCATGGGAAAATAATGTAAGGTAATGTGTATGTGGGAAGGGATGTAGCCTGATTAGGTGATCATCTATCCATGTCAGCTGAATCAATGCTGGGTTTCTCATTTCTTTCTAATGCAGTGCAGAGCCAGACTCAGAGTTTATCCTGATGTACATTTTGGCCCAGATGAAATCCCAAACTGGTTCCACAAATTTTCACCTTTGGGCTTTTTGATGCTATTCCTTGGACTATGTCTATCAGCTCAAGGAGGACCTGATGAAGGAGAAAGATCAAAGTATTTGCCATATAGTGAAGTGATGTCAAAGCAGGTACCAACCTAATTTTAAAGGAGAAAGAATTCCATACTTTAAGTATGATTACACGTGGTTGCATTTCTTTTGATGCCATGAATTGTACCTCCACCATAACTAGGACAACGGCATGGAACCCTAAAGGAATGGGCAGGCTGGTATGGAAGGAAGTGTTCTGGAAGGTATGTAACCTAAGCCACAGACAATGAGGGAGCCTGCCTTATGGACACATGGGAGAACTAGGTGGCATGCTAGGTGGTATGCCAATTTTCAGAGTGAAGCCAGCAGATGTAGTTCCACTTTTCTTCTATGCATGAGATATTTTCACTGTGATGAGGAAGAGACATCTGAACAGTGCTGTAAAATTGTTTCTGAAATGACATTACTGTAATAGTGCATTCCTAGTATCACGTTGCAAGAATTTGATGAGAAGCAGCATCTCATTGGGTGTCAATGGAGGACACATTTCAGGTTTCAATAGGAGGACAAATGGATCTCAGTAGCTGAAGCAGGATTCAAAGTGAAGCTGAAGGACCTGTTCCTGGAAACACTGAGGAATAAATCCTCTCCCACAAAAGCAGTATGTTTCAACAAGCTTGTTATGGTTATTGATTCATGGCACATAGATACAGATGATCCTGAGACACGTCTCTCTGCCTTTGTTCTATAATTCTTCATTATACAGCCTGTCCTGTTATACATCTGGTTTCTAAACTACGAGTCTGTTATACCACTGAAAAAGAGGGTCCAAGGGATGGTTCACAGATGTGTGTTCACATATATGTGCTTTAGGGTTGGTCAAAATGGTTTCCATGTATGAAGAGACCATCACACATAAGGGTGACAACAGAAGATCACATCATAATGCTGCGTCTTTGCAATGGAATCCTTTCACACGTTCATCCACTGAAAGTAATGCTACTGCATTTAAACATTCCAAGTAGCAACCAATGCATGTCTGAGGCCCTTTTCGCACGGCATTTCTGAAGCAAAAGGGCCCCTTGAGCATCGCGTAAATGTGAGGAGTGGTCCATATGACACACTCACATTTGCACGACGCTCAAGGGCCTGACACAGACCGCACATGCATTTTTTCATTTTTGGCTCAAAGCTGAAAATGCTGTGCAGTCGTGCATCGCTCCGAGGCCCCGCACGCACTCATCTTGTGTGCAGAGCCTCGGCAGCCGGGCCGGTCACACGTCTTCTCCTCAGTGCAGCCTGGGAGGTCCCAGGCTGCACTGCAAACGCAAGAGGTGGGGCGCTCATGTGACCAGGAAGCAGCTGCGGAGCCGAAGCAGGAGGGATGCGAGAGCATTCCTCCCAAGGCTTCCTGCGCTAGCCCCGCCAACCGGCACCGGGAAAAGGTAAGGTGTGAAAAGGGCTTGAGTCTTGCATGTCAGCAGGAGTATGCTCAGAGGCATCAGCAAAACTGTACTTCTTTAAGACTGAGACACTGACTTTTTCTCTTTTGCTGCTGGCATAAATATTTAAAGACTTATTTTTGAAAGCTATTGGAAAACTGTATCATTTCCCTCTTTCGGCACCAGTTTTATTAGCTGAGCAACTTTCCACCATTATAGCAGCTTTCCACCACTTTCTGTTTCATTAGCATTCATTTTCTTTAGTCATCTGCTACTACTCACCAAAAATTCAGGCAACTGGGAATGTGAAGCTAAGAGCCGAGGTTTGCTTCAGTGCCTGCCAACTCGCAGAATTATATTACCTTGCCTACCTTTGCCTAAAATGTAGGGAAATGACAAACCTTTTCATGCATGTAAAAAAGAGTTAAACTGTAAGCTTGACTGATGCGAATTGACATAAAACATCACAATGGCACACATCGGAGACAGATGTTTCCTCTAACTTGGGTTTAGCTGTGCCTTTTGCAGAGCACACTACTGCTTTGCTGAACTTGCTGCTTATAAAAGGACAACGGGTCTGGTATTCAAAAACCCAAATCATCAGAAGCAAATGGAAAGCTCACTGATTTCCACTTGAAAGTGAAAATGGTATATCTAGACCTCTGTTTAGCTTTCCGTTGATTCTATTAGAATAACCAAGTTAACCATCTCAGAGAGCCACTTTGCTGGACAGCTGGGTTCTACTAGTGTTTACAACAGTAGAAAATGGAAGATATATGAAGGGGAAATTCATGTCTTTACATACACATTGAGCTGGAGGCTAGAAAATTTACATTTTGGACTTCAAGACTGAATCTACACTATACAGCTATAACAGTTTAGCATTTGAATTATCATGCCTTCATCCTATAGAAACTTGGGATTTTTAGTTTAGGGAGGGGCAATCAGAATTATCTTCTAGAGCTCTTTTGCTATAGTTCATGGCAAAACAGATCAGAACTCCCTGGGAGAGAATTTTAACTACTTGTCTCCAAACTGCAAATGCCAGGATTCCATAGGATAGAACCATAACAATTAAAGTGGCATTAGGCTGATATAACTGAGGCCCTTTTCACACGTGTGGGGGGGAAACGGGCGAAAACACACTAAAACGGAGCTTACCCGCAGCCGGGTAAGTCCGTCGCCACGCGGAGGAGCGCGAGCTCGCTGCTCCACACTCCTCCGGCGTCCCAGATGGCAGCTTCCGGTTGGTGGAGGCTCTCCACCAACCGGAGAAGTTCGCCAGCCGGAAGGCCGCGCCCGGCAGATCTGCAGGCACGCACTTGCGCGCGCCTGCAAATCCACTTTGGAGCTGGGCGACGGAGCGGCACGGGGCTGCGCGCTCTGTGCTTTTTAAAAACCTGGAAAAAGAGGTTTTTAAAAAACACGCAGCGCGGCTAGTTCCCACCGCTCCTGAGTGGATTCTGGTGTGGAACTACAAAAAGTAGTCAACGCCAGTCCACTCTACGGTGTAGAAGACCCCAGTGAGAGGTCGCTGTACACCGTTTCAGAAACCCGGTATGGAAATGGCCTGAGAGTGAAAATATACCCCTATGAGAAGATTTCTCTCTAGTTTGAAGGAGTTGGGGGATTCTGGGAACTGGAGTCCACCAACAAGTAACATTTCTAAGTTCTGCCCTGACCACAGGCAATTGTGGCTTCCCATTGCAGGACTACAGTGCTAGTACAAGTCCATCTGTGAGACCTAATCTACACTTTATGAAGTAACTGAGCGCCACCTATTTGTTGGACAGTACACGTTCTGTGTAGTAGACATATAAACTGTTACTTGTGAAAGGAGACACATATGTTACAAAACATGCATTGAAATGTGCACTTTTCAGTTTTGGATAATGTCTGTCTCCCCTTCATGCTTTTCATCTTCACCACTGCAAGCACTTCAGAAACTCCTGTGAAACTTGGCTGTCTCATATGGTACTTTTTAATTGGAAGGGGTTGATATCAGGGTTGGGAGGGAACTGGACAATTAACCTTTTAACTAGGCATTTCTTAAGAGGAATGAAAGTTAAAAAGCAAAGGATTGGAAACCTTGGTTTGCCATCCACTTAACATAACAGCATGCAAGAACTATTGTCAGGGATTTATAATTGCCATGGTGCTGTTGTACTTCTACTTGATTTTTTAAACTCTGCATAATGCCTTTGGAAATAAGGAATATAAACCAAACCAAAGAAGAGAAGAATCTCTATTCAGACCTGAACGTTAGCAATACTTACACTACCTAACTTTTTTAAAAGCGGTAGTTATTTAGTAAATGAAAAAGCAGTAATATTTATTTATTTCAGATAATTAATCAATCTTCAGCCAAAGCTCGCAGGGCAAACTTAACAAAATCCAAACAATAAAGCCAGCAGGAGAACATAATAAAAATAGCAGTAAAAAGAGCAATGCTGAAGAGAACAAAAATTCACAGCAGCCCAAAAGGTATGCCACTCTATAGATGGTCCGTGTCCAACATTATATTATACACATTTGCTTCCACTGAAGAAAGATTTCAATGTACTGCCATGTATTTCAGAAAAGTGCTGAGAAGAGTGTTTTTATTTTAGATCTACAAACTAAGGGCCTTGAGAAATAAAGTATTTTTTATCTGGTGCTGAGTAGAAAAAGATTGCTGACTAATTTCCTGGGGGAGAATTCCAGAGGCAGGGTGTCACAACTGAAAAGGTCCTTTCTCCATGGAATGATAATTAACATATCCAGACCATCAGTAGTGATGGTGGGGTGGGAGAAGTAGATGCCCAGGAGGAGGAGAAATCTAACCTAGATTTCTCTCAAGTGTGTAATTTTGTTTGAGCAGGGAACCACCCACCCCCACACTTTTAATGATGAAACATTTAAGCAGATGAACCCCTATCTGCAACTTGAAGTGGCTGAGCCCAATAACGATTTACCACCTCTCCTGCAATCTGTGAGAGCTACCCTTATTGGAAGAACAGGTTTGTTTTTAAACTCATGTGTGAGCAATTATGCTATGGAGAAGTTGCCCTTCTTTTCAAAACATACACTGTTCCCAGCCAAGTTCAGAGGCAAGGTCAGACAAACAGGTCACTGAACAAAAGGAGAAGCACCTTGAACTATGTCCTGTTCCAACTTTTGTGTGTAGGCAGGCTGAGAGCAGAAGAGCACTCAGTCAGACAAGGAGCAGGAACTCAGAGAGTTCTGAGTAGAATGCAACAAAGTCCCAGACTGATTAGGGACTTCACAGTAGAACAGGTTCACATGTTGCTCCAGGAAGATCTACAGTTCACTGAAATTTGATCATCAAGTTTGGACACTGATGTCAACAAGCAGCCCAGGAAAGCCCTCATAGGGTCAAATGTTATTATTTTGAATTACAATTTCCAGACACCCCCGCCCCGCAATCTTTGAAGACACACTTTTTTCACCCCAGTGGTCTGAATGGTTGAAAAACCTCAACTTAAAATACTGCTTCAGTGCTATGGTTGGGAAAAATTACTTTATGAGATTCTAATAGTCAGAATCCCATGATAGTGAGGGGAGTCCAAAAAACGTAACTTTTCCCATATTTGGTTCAGTGTATTTTTAAGAACATACATTTTTGGTCTTGAACTCCAAGAATAACCCAGCTATCATGAGCACTGAATCAATATTTTCAGCTGTAGTGTTTTCAGTCATTCATTTACTTAAGGGTAAAAACAGAAAGCTCTGAAAGAATAGTCCTCAAAAGTCCTCAAAAATAAGAATGGAATATATGAAGATTTACATCTATAGAAGTAACTAAGTATGCCTGACCACTACTTTATCTTTTGTTTGGTGCAGCCTCTTCATGCCATCATTTATGCTGTTTTCATCAGGCTGAGCTCTTTGACAGAGTTGGGGAAAAGAGCCAAGCAGTTCCACCACCCCTCTGTCACCCATAAGTATGGTCGGCCCACCACATTCTCTAGAATTAGGGACACAGGATGCCTGCAAAAATGGAAAAACCACAAATATCAAAATGTGTGTCTGTAGGAAGAAAGCTGAAACATGGCTAAGGTGAGTGAGCACTCAGGGTCCATACTAGGTCAGGGAAAGGCGAGGGAAAGGGACAGCACTGTGGCCCTATATTTCCTCTCTTGCCCATCTTCTTCACTGGGTGAGTGGGGGGCATTGGAAGAGGGTTTGTGGTTCTGAGAAACTGGACTGTGATAAATCTTTAACTGGGCAGCAGCAGCTGGTGGAGAAGGAGAACCAGAGGCGAGTTTTCAAAGGGCTGTGTGGCCTGATTGGAACCATTGAAAGGAAAGATTCCCCTGGAAAAGAAGTGCTTATGATGACAGGGACAAGGTTTGTAGAAACTCACAAATAATCAAATCCATGAAAGTTAAACCTGCAGATATGTAGCTTCTCTGATCACCTGCTTCTTATTCTTTCTCTTGCCCTAGGAAAAAAAATGCTTTTTGTTATGTTAACCTTGCTTGCAAGTTGAAGCTCATTCTGAGTCCTGACATTTTCCTTAGAAATATTGATTACTCCTTTGTATTTTTCCTAGCTAATTTCACCATTTGGCTGTTCCATTGCTTCCACAAGTCCCTTTTAATTCTCAGTTCATCTGAAACCTCCTTATGTACCTACCCTGGATAGCAGACTGAGCAGACACACTAGTTCACATGGGACCCATTCAAACTACACAATTTTAGCATGATTATTCTACTTTAACTACCATAGAACTATGGCATTCTGAAGTCTGTAGTTTGATGAGGCACTAAAGGAGCTTTCTGGCAGAGAATTCTCAATGGTCCTCCTTAAAATGCCCATCTGAGGGTTACATAGGATGTTACCTGTTTTGTATAGTTGGTCTTTGATGTTGCCCCAACTTTAGTTTATACATATTTACATGCTGTTTATCATCCTGACAACTATGTGCTCACTGTGCAAGACTTCAGCCATTAAATCTCAAATTGGGAAAGAGACATCCATACCTTCTTACTGTCGGTTGGGCCACAGTATATTCCTGACCCATGCTGAGCATCTCTTACCTAAGGCTATTTCTGCACGGGTAATAGAAACGGTGCAGAGCGTCCTCCAGGGAGGACGTCTGCACCTGAGGGCGGACTGGGTCGGACCTACTTAACGTAGATCTGCACCTCAGCCCGCTCCAGAACGACCCCAAGTGGTCCTCCAGCGTGCTTTTGAAAGACCACTTAAAACAGAGCGCACCATTCCGTGCCCGCTCTCTGGTGCAGATTTGCAGGCTCGCACCAGTGCGAGCCTGCGATCTCTGGGGGCGGGCTTTAGGCTGGCAAGCTTCAGCGGTTGGTTGAGACCCTCGACCAACTGGAAGCTGCCATTTTCGTCCCCGGAGCAGTGCGGAGTGACGAGCACACACTGCTCCAGAGCACCGCGGACCGGACCAGGGAGCCAAGAAGTCCGGTAAGTAGCGGCACGGGGCAATTCCCTCACCCCGTGCGGAAATGGCCTAAGTCTTCACCTCGTTTTGGCTATTTCATCAGTGTATCTTTGCCAGTGGAATGTCTCCTTTAATAGTTTGATGCACCAATACCTCTGAGCAATTCAGCTGGTACAATTTATGATATCTTGCATTCTGCCACCCTAGAGACTATAGGTGCTACCTTCACTACAAGGTTATACTCCTAATCAATAGTCCCTTGTTCTAAAGGAGAGAAGCAGATTCATGTGAATGTTGACCTGAAGAAATTCATTTGTACAGAATACTTACTTGTATGCTCTGAAGTGAGTATCAGAGGATATTTCTCTTGAAGGAAGTAGGCCTCTCTTTCTGTTCACTGGAATGGACCTGCTGTTCAAATTTTGACTACATAGAGGTGTTGCCTAGTAGAAATGAGAGAAGATTACATTTTTAACCACTCGGGGGAGGGAGCAATTTCTACAGTTACAACCTCAGTTTGAACCACATAGCAAAATATAGCAAACCATTTATTATATTAAACTGTGATCACACAGGAGCCAGCAATTTTAGTGTATCGTTTTGCAGATTTTTGTTTGAATGGATAATAATAAAGCTTTTATTGGGTTTTATTTTGTTTTGTTTTTGTTTCAAAGCTAGGTTTCAACAGGAAGAACTGCAAATTTTTCCCTGTTCACTCTGGGGTTAGCCACATGTAAAGCATACCTTGAAGAACGAAGCTCAGTTACAGTGATTTATATACAGGTTGTGAGGTTTGGAGTTCAGCACAGGCTTCCTTTGGCCTCTCAGGTGTTTCTGTTTTCTCTAGGAGTCATTGTTCTTCTAAAAACCTACACAAAATTAAGCAGCATGGAACATTGAATTGGAGGTATTAATACCTACTGCCTTATAGTGAACCAATGGAAGCCATGGCAAAATGAATGGGAACTGAACCACTGATGGGTTTAAAACTCCAGCTGTTCATAACTGAAAATGGAATCATGATGACTGATAGCAGCGTAGTGGAATAACGTATGGTGCAAGTATACCAGAGGCTGTTCAGATTTGATATTTTAGAAATAATTATATAACCATGCAAGCATCCACATCACTTCTGAAGGTGTCAGGATTAGCCCATCCGGCTAGTGGCCTGGTTTGCTAGTTCATCAGGTTCAAAAGAGAGAATAGAGTGGAATTATGCCAAACAGGAATTATCAAGAGATTTATGGAATTTTTGAATCTGCAGAGAGGCAGAGGGGCTTGTATGATAATATGAAGGGATGATGAGATGTATCACATCCTATGTAATGCCTCATCCACACAAAGAATATGGGGTTCAGTACCTATGTGGACAGTGTCATTACATAGGGTGGGTTCACAAGTTATGATAAGCCAGGATTCTACAGAAACGTTAGGAAAGCGGAGGTGTGATCAATTTTTGTTGTTGTTCATGTCCAAACCTAGCGGGAGTTGGTGCACTTTCCTGTCTTTCCCTTGACAAGACAGAAAAATAACCCATGATTTCTTATAACATTTACTTCTCTGGCTTGTGAGGAAAAGACAAGCCAGAATGTCAGGTCCTGCCTGCTCCAGACATGACAATAAGCAAATCATAGGTGGAAGGACCATAGTTTGTTCAGTCACTCCCATTGGAAGTAGGAGCTGTCAGCTCTTATCCACAGCAAACTAGAATTCTTTAAAGATATGCGAGGGGTGCATTTTTCTCTTGGTCTCATGACCATCACAGGCATGTTTGTTGAGCAAATGTGAGAGAGCCTTCTCAGTGGCTGTTCCTAGGATATAGAACTCTTGCCCATGGAAGGAGCAGTTGGTCTCTTTGGTTCTTAACTCAGAAGGATTTTAATGTGGAATGTTGTACTTTGATATATTTTATCTTATGTTTTCAATGGGTTTTAAATTATTTTAACTTTGTGATTCTAAGAGAATTGTTTTATATTTGTAGAATTTAGGCAAATATAAAACTGAGATTGAAAGAGAATGACAGTGGGATTGTGAGAGGCATAATGAAAGTAAAAGGAGACACTTGTCCTCTAAATACTCTAAAGGCACCAGATCTTGTCTGATCTTGGAAGCTAAGCAAGGTCAACCCTATTTAGTACTTGAATGAGAGATCACCAATGATTACCAGGTGCTATAAGATATAATTCAGAGGAAGGAACTGGGAAACAACATCTAGCATTCTTCACCCAAGAAAGCCCTATGAAATTCATGGGGGTGTCATAACTCTACAGGAGACTTGAAGGCACACAAAGGCAGCTGATGATGAATTCCATGAAAGGGCAGAAAATTCCTCTGTCAGTAATGTATTATTACTATACATTTTAATGCCAGGAAATGGATATCCACTTGTGGGATTTTCTCATGCATGGGACAAAATAATTTGAGGGAGCTATAGATCTCATATAGATCTTGGGTACCATTTGCTGTTTTACCTCAGGCAGCAAAGTATATTGAACCAACCTGGATTACAATTGTGAGCGCATCAGAAAACAACAAGCATCTCAAATATAAAATCTTTTTTATGATCTTACATATGGTAGGTGTGGCCAGGTTGGGATGATCCTCAGGACTTGGAGGAATTCCTCTGAGAAAGTGTCACTTTATGCACTGGTTGCTGCTTGAGCCGTATATTTCCAAGAGTTTAATTGTTCTGCCTCCTCGTTATGTTGTATGACAGTTTAATCCCACCTGCTCACAATATATTGACAGCAGGTGATATGGTTTGTTTTCCCCCAGTTTATATATGACCATATTTCATCACAGAATAAGTGGCTTAGAAAAAAACAAAGCAAAGTTGGACAATGGCAGCAAGAGTTCAAAAACGAGTTGAGAAAGCTTATTTTTTTAAAGAGAATATGGCTCTTTTTTTTAGAGCAAAATAAAAGCAGTCAGCGTTTTAAGTCATATGGTTCACAAATGAGAAGCTGTAAGACAGACAGGTCGGAAAGAAAAAAACAAAAACTGAAATCAGTCTCTCTGAGTTTGTATGATCCAAATTGATGTCAAGCAGAAGCCCCTTTGAGAAGAAGTCAAGTTCCCATGCAAAAAGTGAAACACTATTGTTTAAGTTGCTGACCAACTGAATTATATTGCATCAAACTAAGCCCTAAAGTTGACCACTGAGGTGCAACAAGGCTGTACACTGTATAGATGCTGAAAAAAATTGCCCTATGTATAGGACAGGTGACATAGAAATGTTGTAGCTTTGATCCATCAGTGTTTCATGTTATTCTGCCTGAAAATGGATATGATAAAAATAGAAAGACAGATGGACAGACTCAGTCAAGGAGGCCACAACCCTGAGCCTGCAAGACTTGAGCAGTGGGGCTGTTGATAGTGGGGTGACCTGCAGGTTTCTCATTCATAAGGTTGCCATTAGTTGAAGCTGACTTGTCTTGATGGCACTTAACAACAGCTTTAGAATTCTCAGCCAGAGAAATCTAGTCCTCAACGGATGAATAAATCCCACAATTCCATAGGATATTGCCATAACAGTTAAAGCAGAAGCATAATGCTATTTCGTTGTACAGTGAAAAGCCCCCAATCTGAGCAGATAAGCTAATGGAGCGCAGCGGCATGCAACTCAAATATCTTAGCTAGTAGCAACTAGCAGTGATGTAGACTTGAGTCAATTTACTTGGACTCAAGTCAAACTTAAGTTGTTTCAGTGACTTGACTCGGACTTGACTTGGGAAAAATTACACACTGACTTGACTTGACTTGAGACTTGCATATTTTTAGTGACTGACTTGCTGCACTTTGTTCAGTAACACAACACATTCATCCAGAAATCTGACAACTTACTGGTAACGTGACAATTTGCCTCAAACCCAAAGTATAGATACATTTCTCAGAGGGAACAGCAAATGGGGTTGAAGTGGGGTTGAGGTCTGCTCAGCAGACTGTCCCTGCTTCATATAGCAGGAGCTTTCTAAAACTTTTCCTATGAGCAGAAGGCAAAACTCGTGCCCAGACTGCAGGGCGCATATCTCAGAGGGAAACAGAAAATGTGTTAGGCAATGGGCTTGAGGAGGAAGGATCCTTCCTTCTAATGCTCTTGAAGTATCAGTAATGAGGAATAATAAGGATCCTATTCCCCACTTCTGAAAAAGCCTCCAGCGTTGCAAATGGGAAGTAAGAAGGATCCTATTGCCCACTTCTGAAGCTGCAGATGGCAAAATCACAAAAGTAGAGGGCAGACTCTACTTAAATTGTTAAAACTGACTTTATTCTGGCATACAGGTTGGGACATAAAGTTAGCTCCCAGACTTGAGACTTGACGTGAAAGTATCTTGTAAGGACTTGAAATTCAACTTGAGACTTGAAGGTAGTCTTGAGACTTGGCTTGGGACTTGGAGAAGAAGACTTAAATACATCACTGACAACTAGTGATCATCTGCCTACTCTGCCTGTCCATGGCATAAAGATAATCAGCTGAGCACTACTCAAAACTTCCCTATCGTTCCTTAATGAATTGCTATGTAGATAGACTTTAGATTGCTTGTAGGTTTATGAATCTATTCTAGTTTCACAGTGGAAAGCCTATTCTAGTGTTCAGAAACAACCACTATGTATTATTCTGTGTGTCTGCTTTATTTTTTAGAAAAAAATTGTGAGTTCAGAATTAGAATCTTATAGCAGATTTCTTTTTGTTTAGTGTTTTTCCCATATGCACAAAGGGAAGGAAGGAAGAGGGGAGAGAGGGAGAGAGGGAGGAGAAGAGAGAGAGAAAGAAAGAAAGAAAGAAGGAAGGAAGGAAGGAAGGAAGAAAGAAAGAAAGAAAGAAAGAGTTAGTTAGCTAGTTCACCCCTTTAGCACTGTGAAAATCTCAAGAAACAACTATTTGTATTTATTGCTTTTTCTAGCAGCAAAGAGTCTTCCTTCCTCCCTATATGTGTGTGTGGTCTGAGTCGGATTATCCTCATCTTGGCATGGCTGGCTAAGAGTGTTCCTTTGCACATCCCATCTCACAGGAGTGTGCATTGGCAACTGCAGCCTGGTAATATGGACACTGCAGTGCCAGCTTTCAAAAGATCAGAAGAGTCTGCCTTGAAAACATTGGCGTGAGTAGACTGTTCTATGTTTGCTCTAAATATCCTTTTACCATCAACACAAACAGTGCCTATGTACAATCATTTTTGGACAGTTTAGGGGTCTGTGGGACAGATTGCTGAATGCACTGGAAAGCCAAGACAGAGACAAACATGGAACTGCGTATTTCTTGTTCCATTTAAACAGAACACTGAAGAACTCTTGATTCTCTCTGAAACATCCTTTGAACTGATATTATTCAGTATTCAAAATGAACGATGGAAGCAAAGCCTTAAAAGATGAACAATTATTTTCAGTTTCTTTCCATTTTTCTTGCAAAGCACAAATATGAGGGTCACCATTTCTACTGGTTTTGACATTCCCATGCATTTTCAGAAAATTTATCTCTGGAGGAAAAAAGTAAGCTTTTTTGCATATATTTTTCAACTGAATGCACTAATGGAGATATCCCTCTATTGACTAAATCATGTTTGTGGACATTTAACAAACATACACAGTGTTCCTTACACATTTTTCAAATTTGCTCATGTTGTCAAATGCTTTTCATCCTTTACAGAATGCATAAAAGGCCCAGACACTAGCAATCTTCAGAAAAGAAATTTCAGTTCACTCCAAAAGGCAGAAATAAGGCAACTTTTCAAAAGAAGGAGGAGGGGATTGAAGGAAGGAATACTGATAGAAGGAAGGCTACCATGTTGTGATTTTGGCTTGAGAAGTAAGTTAGAGGGACTTCCAGTCCTCTTCAACTCTATAGAATGCACCATTCCTTTGCTACAGCCGTGATATCCTTTGCTACAGCCATGATGTGTTGTCTTACCAACTGCTGTCAGCTTGGAGACAGATTTTGCTATGAACTATCACTCGGAAGAGCATATTGTTTACTCAACTTAAAGATCTATATGGTTGAATTTCACTGTAACAAGGTGAATAGGAATTAAGAATCCTGTATTCATGTAAGTTAAACAGCATTTTGTTTGTTTCATTAAATTAATAAAGCGAGTTGGGCATTACTAGATAACAGGTTTTTAAAAACCCTGTATTGAACAAGTGAAAGGTAACATCTTTGTCCTTTTTAAATACCCTTCTCAAACCATTCCAATGAGTTTTCAGGCTAATATAAAATAATTTGTGTTTCCCATCCTTAATGCATTTAATTACTCTTCAGGTTTTTTATCTTTTTTCAGTAGAGAAAACTGCTTTCTGTGCAGTTAAGTCACCTCGTCAATCTGTAGCAAAACTTGCTTGAGTCAGGGTTTCATCTGACTGTGTATAGCACAGCTACATACTAAATTATCTTAGTGAGCTTTACAATAACCAAGAGGATAATTGTAGAGGCAAAGCTTGTTGTAAAACACAAAATTAAGAGCTAAAAACATAACCCATCACCTTTGGCTGCACTATAGCTCATTGCTGCTTCAAAGAGTCACAAGAAAGTTTTCTAGGCCTTGGACAACACTGTACATCTGAAATTAAGTTTCTTCCTTTATTCATCTACATACCCTACAATATTTCACATATGAAAAATGGTTCATGTGGTCAGAATGACAAAGGTTATTAATGAAGAAGAACACATAATCTAGCAGTTTGCTTTTGTCTGAGTCTACAGGGAAGGACAAGATGTTGTCCCTCCTTTTTTCTTCTCCCCTGAGTGGAATGCAATTTAACTTTTGTACTTTGAACTCAGTTTGCAGCAACTGAAATAATCTGGGGAACAAAGGGTGAAAGTGGGACATTTCAATAACAGCTGAAAAAGTGGTATGGCAGAAGATTAATTGGGACTCTCTCTGCCAAATTGGGAGAAGGGGAGGATATACCTCTCTCTCTTTCTGTACATGCTTTCAATTCACCTGTGGACTTATAGAAACCCCATGGATTTCATAGAGTTTTCTTAGGCAAAGAAAACTTAGAGATGGTTTTGCCAGTTCCTTTTTTCTGAAGTATAGCCTACAGCATCTGGTATTCATTGGCAATCTCCCATCCAGGTACTATCCAGGGCTGAGCCTGCTTAGCTTCCAAGATCAGATGGGATCTGATCTCTTTAGGGTATTTTAAGCCTTCTTATGCATCTGTAGATCCCAAGTTTTGATTAGGTGTGCTTTTTTTCAGATAAGTATTTTTAGTCCTCTACTTTGTCATCCCAGTCCATCTTGGCTGAACAGCTGGGAATTCTACAGTACCACTTTAACACATCACTTTTTTTGGACTCTGTAAATCCCCAAGTCAGAATGGCCACTGACTGTATTGGCTTTGGGATTTCTGGGGAGATGTGGTCCTAAACAGTAACTTTTGGGGGTTCTGGAACTGGCCAAATACAAGCCTCCCTGGTCCCTATGGAGGCCTGGAGGGCTTGCTAGCCAAGAGCTATTTGCTATTGATGTGCAGTTTACCTCATTAGTCCTGCAGCTTTCTTCAGCCATCTAGTTTTTTCTACTGAAAAAGTCCTATGAGAACTAATTTACCACTAATTACTGAGAAAATGGGGGCTCATAAAGAGAACCACACTATCCCCTGGAGCATTGGAGCTGCTGTCCAAGCTCCCACTCTTCCTTCCTCATTTTATGAACTCTTGGATTGGGAAGAGAAAGTGTTTAGCCTGGACATTTCTTCCATTCTGGCTTGCCTCTTTAGCTCATTCTTGCACTTTCAACTTTAGCCAATACAGATTGTACGTACTCCTGAATCCACAAGAAGGGCCTGAAAAACATCTGGATCCTTTGACTGGATCTTTAGGTTAACATTGTTCCATTGTCTGAACAACAGATTGTCCCTGTGGTTGATATCCATTTAGAAACTGTTACATTTTGGATAGAAAAATAGTGAGAGATCAGCTTAGAGGATGAAGCTAGGGCAAAAGTTAAAGGGGAAAAAAGTAGGGGTTATGCAAGTAAGGGAGCAGGGAGAGAATACTCCTGAGCTTATTAATGATGAAGATTAAAGTTCATTCTAAATGGCTGTAAATGATTTAGCTGAGAAGTCTCCCTCCTTCATCTTCTTTAACTTAAGAGTATTCCTTCTCTCCAGAATATTTGAAGGAACTGTTGGTCCCACATCAACCTGCCCATGTGCTGAAGCCTCTGCCAGAAACTCTCCTTCTTATGCTCTCATTATTGGAGCTGTAGCAGGTCATTACTGTGCAGTAAAAACCACCAACATAGGTGGTTCTGAGTGGGAATGAGACCAATTAATGGAGGGTAAGACTATCAATGGTTACTAGTCACTACTGACTATGTATGACCTCCAGTAGCAGAAACAATATGCCTCTGAATATCAATTGCTGGGCAGACATGCAGAACAGCATCAATGTTCTTCTTGTGGGCTTCCAAGGAGCTATTATGAGAAGGGAATGCTGTCTCAGGTAGGCCTTGTGTCTAGTCCAGCATGTCTGTTCTTATGACCTGTCAAGCTTCTCAGTGATGTAGGCCATTTCCGCATGACAAGGCTCTTCCATGGCATCATGCTGCTATTCTGGGTCTAGAAGGGAGTGCATCAGCAATACTCCCCTCCCCTGCTCAATCCCTGTGGAAGAGAGCATGATGGCCCCATTTCTTCCTTCCGCAGTGCAGCTAGGCACTCGCCATTGCTGCACTGGGGCAGGAAGCATCGCAACTGTGTTTCCATGGCTTCTACACGATGGTAAGTACGGGAGTGCCGCATGATTGGAGGTGCATAGCAGATTTTTTCCATTTTGCAAATACCGTGCAAGTGCAACACTTCACAACAGAATGGCAGCAGGATGGTGACGACGTTGTATGGAAGCACGACCTGCCGACTGCTGCCATCCTGTCCCAGAAGTGGCACAGCAACGTTGAGCAGAAAGGGCCGTAGACTCAAGTCCATTGACTCAAACTCGAGTTGAACTCAAGTTGCTTCAGTTATTCAACTGGGACTCAATTCAGCCATAAATGGTGGACTGACTCTACCTGTTTTTAATGACTGACTCACTCTCCTTGGTAGTCCCACCTCCCCCAACCTTTTCCCAAACAGCAGTCAGGAAATATGTTGATGACTCAGTTGGAATTTGTTACCCTGTTTTCTGGGAGTCCCGGGAGGGACACCAAATTGCTATCAAAATTATACAAGTTGGGGAAATTAGTTCAGAGCACTAGTTGGCAAAACGAGAGGCAGGGTAACTTAGCGGAATCTTGTAACCCAGTGTTTACAGGGACAGGCCAAGCCAAGAAGCAGACTGGTTTAAAATAATGAATGATCTTTATTAAAGACAGGCAAACAATGTAAGCAACACACGCACACAGATAACTAAGGAAAATAAAGATGTGAGTAAGATAGTGGGATTTTCAGGGGGATAGTTGGTTCGGGTGATACGAAACCTGTCCTGAAGTCCGGAAGAAAATGGGGAGCGAAGCTGGGGTTTGATGTATCTCAGCACGTGGAACTGAGGGGAACCTCGCCAAGCGATGCCGCAGCAAGGCAGTCTGGAACTCGGGAGCGATCCAAAGAAGCGCTCAAAGTCAGGGGTTTTTATAAGGAGAATTGTGACCGCAGGCTAGGTCGGACTTTGGGAAAACAATAGATTTGGAGCTAGAGACAAAGCCTCCAAAAGGTCAGAATTTGAATGATTGAGTTACAGCCAAATTGTCAAGAGTATAGCCGGTATGCAAACGTGGAGTACTTGAGCATTATATAGTTCGATCATCAAGCTGCCAGCGCTAGGCAGAGGATCTTTTGAGAGTTGCTTGCATACCTAATGGAGGTACTTGCCTTGAGGTCTCCTAAAGCAGCGAGTCGGCTGTTTCTGGCCTGCCTGTATTGTCTAGGAATATTACGGCGATTATTGGCCAAGCCTGTATGCATGCTTGTCCGGGGGCCTCGCATGCACGTGGAAGGGATACGTGAAGCCGAATTATCGATATCAAAAGATATCTTTTATATCCCCAAAGCTCGGGCTAGCCAGGGCAGTAACAAATTGCACATGCTCCTTATCCCTACTTCTCCCTTGTTGGGAATGGGAGGAGATCCTGGAGGGTCTCACTCAGTGGAGCCAGATAATTGGGCGGGGGGGGCAGTGGACAGACAATTGGTGGGGAGAGAGTGGGTGGAGGGGGCAGAGGAAAGGGCGAGTTGTACAACTGCCTCTTTTTCAATGGCTGAAGGCTTCCTTCCAATCCTGTTTGCTTATGTGTAAATGGGAAAGGCAGGGTGTCCTTGCCAGCCACGGCAGAGTGGGGAGTAGTCTCTCACAGAGGATCTATCTGTTTAAGGCTTCCTTCCACTCATGCTTGTTCTCGAGTAAATGAGAAAGACTGGGTGCTGTTGCCAGCCATGGCAGAGTGGGGAGCAGTTTCCTTCAGAGGGGCTGCTTTTTCTCCTGAAGGCTTCCTTCCAATCCTGCTTGTTCACAACTTAACCCCCACCCCCAACTCCTTTTTTTTCTGTTAAAGTTGGCTCCTAGGCTTGAGACTTGACTTGAATTATCTTGCAAGGTCTTGAGACTCAACTTGAGATCTGAAGGTAGGAACTTGAGACTTGACTTAAGACTTGGAGTAAAAGGCTTAAATGCATGACTGAAGCTTCTGCCTCATAGGTGATAGGAACTTGTGAGACTTTTCCCTTCTCAGTCATGTAAGATGTAGATACTTAGGCAGTAGAAGTATTGGCACGGCACGGTTATATGCAAAATCCTCCAGGCAAACACTTCAGTGTTCTATACAGTGCCTATTTTGATGCTGATATCATCTGCACAGTAAACTGTGGCAGAGACAAGTCCATTATAGATTAGCATTGTTATAGCCATCTATGACAAATGTCTGGCAATTTTGGTCTGATTTAATGCCAGGACTGCCCTACTTCATAATACAAACTGGAATCACATATTTGAATATCACTACTTGCACTTGGAAACCTAGCATGCTAGGTAAAAAGACTAAGCTCAAAGCCTTCTCTCTTTGACTAGTTAGATGTCTTTGTTTATGGAGCATGTGATATGGATCAGCTTTCAAACACGCCTTCTAAGGAAGTCCAATCTCAAGAGGAATGTCCATGTAGTTATGCCTTAAGGAGTTATCTGTAGTGAGATAATAAATGAAGTATGGTGCCCAATTATTTCTATTGAACAACACAAACTATGCTACATTTCAGCTGTGGCTTAGCTTCCAATTGCACACAATTAGAGCACATATCAGTGTTCCATTTTTCATCACTGACAAAAACCACACATCCTAATTTAGGACCATCTGGTCTCTAGACAACAACAGCCCATATGATCAAAAGGCAGTTTCCATAGATCACTATGCATCCATCCCCATATATTCTTGTGGGGAAGATGACACTTCAAAATTCAACCCAACCTCAAATGTCTCCAAAGATCTTTGCAGAAATATTTATTTGCTTGCTGAAGTTTAAATGCAGCACAACAGCATGCATCACATCAGGCAGGCCTATGTATAGATTTGTCTTTGGGTGTTGTTAACGGTATCTTTCATTTCATTTGGGTTTGATATGTTTACAAACTAATAAATATGATTTATAAAAAGTGCCTGTGGTTCGCTAATTACTGCACATATGGCGCTTTCGTTTTGTAAAACTGGCATTTGCATTCTATTATGATTATGTCTCTGTTCACCAGCGCTAATTAGTCTGATTAGGCAGATAACTTTAACTATTATTAGAACTCAAATACTGAGAAGTTCGAATGCAGAGGAACAACATTCATCTTCTGTAAAAGCAGGTCAACAATAAAAAATTCTGTAGAGTGACTGATAGATTTATAGATAGATGATTAGATGGATAAATAAATAGATAAGAGACAAACAGACAGTCGGAATCATTTTCACATACAGAGTTGTGCTAGAAGCATTCACGTTTAGCATCTTGGAGAAATCCAATTAAACACAGTTCCTTAGCATGAATTCATTAATCAAAGTTAATCTTTCCAATGAATACATAATTTGGAATCTGTGTCTAAAATGTTCATTAAAGGATAAACATGAAAAACACAAAAAAATAGCTTTTCCTATTTAGAAGTTAGTATGCAAAATGCAGAAACTAAGCTTGGATGAAATTTGATCCTGTTTTTGGTGGAGGGGATGGAATATATCACTTTCAAAGGTGAAATGATTCTTTATGAGATAACTGAACTGCTAATTCTCACAAGAACCTGGAACTAATGGCTCAGTTTTACATTAAACTAAACACCTAGAAAATACAGATATGATTTTCATGTCCATTACAACATAGAAAGGATGAAGTTCGCAAAGGACTACGAGCTTATGGGGACGAACCTTAAGGACCTTGGTGCGCAGGTGGTCATTTCGTCTCTCCTCCCTGTTCAAGGATATGGCACACGTAGGGAAAGGGCAATAGCAGAGGTCAACAACTGGCTCCGCACATGGTGCCGCCGGCAACGGTTTGGGTTTTTGGAACACGGCCTGAATTTCCATGAATGTGGGCTTCTGGCAAGGGATGGGCTGCACCTCACAAAACTTGGCAGGAATGTTTTTGCAAACAGTCTCGCAAGGAGGATTCAGAGGTCTTTAAACTAAGTTCCGCTGGGGAGGGAGACAATATTATTCAAGGCCAGGACTCGGCGAGCGCAGGGGGAAAAGGCCCAAATGATATTGGACAAGTAGTACAAGTGGCCAATGGCGGGAGGAGTAGAAACTATAGTACAGCACTTGCAGGAAGGGCCTGGGGTCTTAAGTGTCTCTACACTAATGTGCAGAGTATGGGAAACAAGCAAGATGAACTTGAACTCCTAGTACAACAAAATAAATACAATTTGATAGGCATCACTGAGACCTGGTTGGATGAGTCTCGTGATTGGAATGTAGGAATAGAGGGGTATAGCCTATTTTGTAAAAATAGACCAAACAAGAAAGGAGGAGGAATAGCCTTGTATGTCAAGGATGTTTTCACCTGTGAAGAGATCCATGACTTAAATCCAGAAAGCCAGGTCAAGAGCATCTGGGTAAGAATTAAGGGAGCGAGAAACAATAGGGATATTCTGGTGGGGGTTTACTACAGACCTCCAACCCAGGCTGAGGATTTTGATGATGCCTTCCTCAACCAAATGACTGTACATTCAAAAAGGAGAGATACAGTAATAATAGGAGATTTCAATTACCCGGATATATGTTGGCAGTCAAACTCTGCCAAGACAGCAAGGTCCAGCAAGTTTCTTGCTTGTCTTGCAGACGATTTCATGGTCCAGAAGGTGGAAGAGGCGACAAGGGGATCAAATATTCTAGATCTGATCCTGACCAATAGGGATGACCTTGTTAATGAGGTAGAAGTGGTTGGATCTTTAGGGGGAAGTGACCATGTCCTACTGGAATTTGGCATTCAGTGGGAAGGAGAAGATAAGTGTAGCCAGACACTCATCTTAGATTTTAAAAAAGCGGACTTCTGTAAACTTAAGGAGCTGCTGGCTGGAATTCCGTGGTCAAGAATAGTGAAAGGGAAAGGAGTTCAGGAGGCATGGGAGTTCCTTAAAAGGGAGATACTGAAGGCACAGTCTAAAACTGTGCCAATAAGGAGGAAAAATGGAAGGCATCTGAAGAAATCAGAATGGTTGACTAAAGAACTCTCAGTTGAGCTAAATGTTAAGAGAAACATGTACAGGAAATGGAAGAAGGGGGAACCACCAAAGAAGAATTTAAGCAAGTAGCTAGGAGATGTAGGGAGGAGGTCAGAAAGGCTAAAGCACGGAACGAACTTAGGCTGGCCAGAGACATCAAAAACAATAAAAAGGGCTTTTTTAAATATGTCCGTAGCAAAAGGAAAAAGAAGGAGACGATAGGGTCGCTGCGCAGAGAAGATGGCGAATTACTAACAGGGGGAAGAGAAAAGGCAGAACTACTTAACACCTTCTTTGCCTCAGTTTCTTCCCAGAAGGATACAAGCACTCAACCTGGCAGTCGGGGAGCAGGGGAGGAAGCAGGGGAAATGAGGCACATAATAGGTAGAGAGGTGGTACAAGAATACCTGGCCACACTGGATGAATTCAAGTCTCCAGGGCCAAATGAACTGCATCCTAGGATATTAAAAGAACTGGCAGAGGTCATTTCGGAACCGCTGCTATAATCTTTGAGAAATCTTGGAGGACAGGAGAAGTTCCAGCAGACTGGAAGAGGGCAACTGTTGTCCCCATCTTCAAGAAGGGAAAAAAAGAGGACCCAAATAATTATCCCCCAGTCAGTCTGACATCAGTACCCAGAAAGATTCTGGAGCAGATCATTAAGCAGTCAGTTTCTAATCACTTAGAAAGCAACGTGGTAATCACGAGAAGTCAACATGGATTTCTCAAAAATAAGTCACGCCAGACTAATCTTATCTGTTTTTATGATAGAGTTACTAGCTTGATAGATGAAGGGAATGCTGTGGATATAGCATATCTCGATTTCAGTAAGGCCTTTGACAAAGTTCCACATGACATTCTTCCAAAGAAGCTAGTAAAATGTGGGCTGGACAGAGCTACTGTTAGTTGGATTTGTAATTGGTTGACTGACCGAACTCAAAGGGTGATCACGAATGGCTACTTTTCATCCTGGAGAGAAGTGACTAGCGGGGTGCCACAGGGTTCTGTCCTGGACCCAGTGCTGTTCAATATTTTTATCAACGACTTGGATGAAGGAATAGAGGGCATGCTCATCAAATTTGCAGATGACACCAAATTGGGAGGGGCTGCTAATACCCCAGAGGACAGGATCAAAATTCAAAATGACCTGGATAGATTGGAGAGCTGGGCCAAAGCTAACAAAATGAAATTCAACAAAGAGAAGTGTAAGGTCCTACAGTTAGGTAGGAAAAATGGAACACAGAAATATAGGATGGGGAACACGTGGCTGGATGGCAGTACGTGTGAAAGGGATCTAGGAGTCTTAATAGACCACAAGCTGAACATGAGTCAGCAGTGTGATGCGGCAGCCAATAAAGCCAATGCAATTCTCGGCTGCATCAATAGGAGTATGGTGTCTAGATCGAGGGAGGTACTGGTACCACTCTACTCTGCTTTGGTTAGACCTCATCTTGAATACTGTGTCCAGTTCTGGGCACCCCAATTCAAGAAGGACATGGTCAAGCTGGAGCAGGTCCAGAGGAGGGCAACCAAAATGGTGAGAGACCTGGAAGCCAAGCCCTATGAGGATAGACTTAGAGAGCTGGGTATGTTTAGTCTGCAGAAGAGAAGGTTAAGAGGGGACATGATAGCCATGTTTAAATATTTGAAGGGATGCCATGTAGAGGAAGGAGAGGGCTTGTTTTCTGCTGCTCCAGAGACTAGGACAAGGAGCAATGGATTCAAGCTGCAGGAAAGGAGATTCCACCTGAACCTCAGGAAGAACTTCCTGACCGTCAGGGCTGTCCGGCAGTCGACTACGCTGCCTTGGAGTGTGGTGGAGTCTCCTTCTTTGGAGGTTTTTAATCAGAGGCTGGATGGCCGTCTGTCGGGAGTGCTTTGAGGGTGTTCCTGCATGGCAGGGGGTTGGACTGGATGGCCCGTGTGGTCTCTTCCAACTCTACATTTCTATGATTCTATGATTCTATGATTCTAAGTTGGGCATCATTCTTGTGGCCTAAATCCAGTTTAACCCTGGCAAAGTGAAAATCCTCACAAGTGCATGTGCACTGAATTATACTTTGTGCAAATTTATGAACCAGGCCCATCATCAGTAGTGCAACCAGGTATAAAACTACTTGCACATTCACTTGTCAAACTGCTTTGCACAAGCATCGGTGCAATTAAGCCTGTGCCCAAGATCCAGTGGAGATGTAGTGTAAAAGTTTCACTTGAGAACTACATCATGTATCCTCTTTCAGCCCACTTCCCAAAACTACTTTTAAGCTGCAGGGTTCCTCTTGAGGTCTCAGTAATAATGTCATTGTTCTGCCAGATGATTCTTCAATACCTCTTGTTTTCGACTGGTCATTAAACAGCCACTGAAAAGTGAGGTTTGGGGGAGTATTTTTGTCATAATCCAAGACACAGAATTGATAGGGAATTCCAACATATGCAATGACCAAGTGATTTATGGGTGATGTAGGAATTCAAAGACATAGCTGTATTAGTCTGGCTTAGCATGCAAGGGGACCTTGTAGCACCTTTGAGACCAGTTGAGGGAAAGAAGTTGGTAGCATAAGCTTTCATAGACACAAGTCCACATCATCAGATGCATAAAGCGAAATGCCTAGGAACGTATCTTTATAGCTATGAATGAGATGGTTGTGTGTGTAAATAGCAACAGAAATGCAAAACTCGTGGGTATGCTGATGAGGTGACAAGTTCAGTTTTAATGATGGCCGATGGGGGATAAAGGCAGCAGGAAAGATGTTGCCTAAAGCCAAGGAGAGCAGATAACCATATGAATGGTAAAGAGAATGATTGGAATGTGGTTTGATGCTGGCTTGTAACCAGAAAGGAGATGTGTTAAACTGGCCAAGAGAGCCCTCATGAGGCTAGGATGTTACCTAGTGTTATAATATGTATAATGTGCCAGGAAACCATGTCTCTATTCAATCTGCTATTGATGGACTAGAATTTGTTTTCTGCTGCTTTTTGTTCCAATCTTCCTTTGTGTTTTTTCCCCCAAGATCTACTGTTTTGAGATCCAAGAGGGAATATCATCAAGACTGATGTTCCGCAACTAGAGTGTGTGTGTGTGTGTGTGTGTGTGTGTGTATTCCTATTCCTAATGTCTGCTTAGTGGGTTTGTGATATAGCATGGTGCTTAGATATCCACTGTGTAGCTGTATAATGATGTCCAGAAAATGAACTTGTTCTATTGATAGGATGGAAGTTGTTGAAATTCTGTTGGAATGAATTGAGTGATTCCTTTCACATGAAGCTAAATTATGAAGATATCATCAATGTACCTCAAGCAGAGCAGAGGTTCCTGGGTGCAAGAGTTAAGGAAGTATTGTTCTAGATCAGCCATGACACATATTGGTGCTATGGATGTGCCTATGACAATACCATTAACTTGAAGCAATATGTTATTACCAAAAATGAAGTAGTTGTGTGTGAGAACTATGTGGCAGACCTTGGTAGCTAGGTCTGCTATGGTCCCATCTGGAAAAATGCAGTCTGTCCTTGTGTGAGATGTTGGTATATAGGCAGTCCACATCCATAAGTGGCTAAGATGGCATTCCTTGGGAGGTTGTGAATAGGCTGTAATTTCCTCAGGAAGTTGAAAGTGTCCTTCACGTAGCTGGGAATGTTGGTGGCATGTGGTCTAAGGATATTGTCCATGTATGTAGAGTATGTACCAGTTTTGAATGTTCCAGTGCTTGAGACGATGGGCCATCCAGGATTGCCTTGTTTGTGTATTTTGAGTAATAGGTACAATGTGCCTGGTCACAGCTCTTGGGGTGTGTCAATTTGGATTTGGTTCACCATCTGCATGGGAAATTCCCAGAAAAGTATGTGTAATTCTGTCAATATTCATCTGTGGGGTCATTAAACAGGATTCTGTAAAATGTAGTGTTGGACAGTTGCCTCTCAGCCTCCTATATGCAGTCGGATTTGTCCATATGTCTACAGCTCCTCCTTTTGATGACAATAATCAAGATTGCTCCTGACCCTCAGGGGAATCTATGTGGAATTCCTGTTTTTCTAACTCTGACATGTATTGTGTTGTATATTGGTATAGTGTCTGCTGTTTTGTTGTAGAGACAGAGGGGATCTTTGTGAGTGGCTGTCCTGTCTAGTGTCGCTGTCACTGTCCTTGAAGTATTCCTTGAGAGGTAAGCAGTGGAGGAAGAGCTCTAGATCACCACAGAAAAGTATCATGCGTGTGGGTTTGGAAGAGCAAAAGGATAAGTCCTGTGACAGAAACAGACTCCTATGCTTGATTTTGGGTGTTGCTTGATAGATTTACAATATTATTGTAAAGGGTCACAGGACTCTTATTGTGGACCATGGAATCTTATAGTAGTAAGAAAAGTCCTTCTTTTTATCCTAGGAGAAAAATGTGTCTCATGGATGGTTCTGCTGTTCTTGGAGAAGATATATCCATGGATGACTCGTGTAGAGCATTGGTTCCTTACTTTGCTTCTAGTTTAGAGACTTCTCTCAGGATCTTTTCTTGTTTGCTGTACAGAATGGTGATCAGATGTTTTAGTAATTTCCTGGAGAGAATGCTACACAGTTGGTTGCTGTAGTCTGTGTGGTATGTAGTCAATAGTGGGTTCTTCACCCACAGGCTTTTCAGAATAATATCGTCTTGCTTGCGCTTGCTGAAACAGATTATGCCTGTCTGTACCTGGGCAAGTGTCTTAAAAAGGCTGATGGATTTCCACTCTATGTGGCTGAATTTGGTGCTTTCCCTGGTGGCTGAATTCAAAGACACAGCCATGTTAGTCTGGATCAGTATGTAAAAGAATCTTGTACCTCCTCTGAGACTAACTAAGAGAACAAAGTTGGCAGCATAAGCTTTTCTAGATTCAAGTCTACTTCCTCATAAGTCACTAACAGAATTCCAGCCTATATTGGATACCACTCTTGCAAAAACTCTAATAAGCAAATCTTATTGCTCTAATAAGTAGATCAAGGACTTGATGCTTTTTCATTGCATTTACACTTGGATGGAACAAACTAGTTCCTAAAAAGAGTAATGCCACAAAATTTAATGTTCTCCTAAGTTTACTGAACTTGTGCCTTGGTGTGGTTACTTTCACAAGTGGAAATGATGAAGGTCAAGTATGAGTATTCAAAAATCTGTGTAACTGGTCATGTCTGCCCTCTTTTAGGGCAGGCTATCACACAAAAGATGCCCCCAAAATCCCTCTAACAAAAATAGGGTTATTACAGAATGTCATCCAAACAAAAAGATCTATAGAACTGCCAGAACATACTCACCGTTTGGTGAATGCAGGTTGTTATCCAAACAGAAAGATCTATAGAACTGCTGGAAGAGACTCACTGTTTGGTGAATCCATAGCACACAGCTTGTCATCCAAACAGAAAGATCTATAGAACTGTCAGAAGAGATTCACTATTTGGTGAATTCACAGTGCACTGCTATATTACCATAGCAGACTCCATCTTTATGTATCTGTCTTGTGAATACTACTGGGAATGTAAAACTGTTCTTATTTTTTTAACTCACATACAAAATTGATAATTTCAAATTTTTGTTCCCTGAAGTGCAAGATTACCTGAGTTTTTGTGCATTGTTTCACTCTTCTGTATTATTTTGTGAAAAATTCATTTGCACAAGAATCCTTGATCAAGAAAAAGTATAGTTTGCAGAAAATGGAAAATTCTGTGTAAAAAGCTTGGTTTTTGCATAAAACCCAAGGTTTTTGTGCTAATGATTTTTTAATTCACAAAAAAGTTCCCAGCTGCAAAATATTTAACCTAGCAGGGGAAGGTATCTGGATGCGTCTGAGACATCCTTTCTAATCAAAGATGAGAACATATTCCTATTGAATTAGATGCTCATGTGTGCAGAAATCACACACACACACATGTAGGACCAGAGCCATTTTAAGCTTATGGCCTTCAGTAACATATTTATGTGGAAGGGAAGTATTTCTCCTCCCTATTAGGGTTGGAAGAAGTAGCCTTCAATTCTATGCTTTGTTGTCCTTTATGGTGTAATGTTCCATTGTAATGTTCTGTTCCCAGTCTCTAGCAGGACCTCATCCATCCAGGCAGCTCCCTGGACTTTAGTAAAACTATGTAGAAAACATAGGAGGTAAAATACCCAGGAAGATATATTGTATTGTTGTACTGTGTTGTACTGTATTGTACTAAGATGTCTGTTACTACCTCTGTTGCAAAACATCAGATGGAAGGACAGGTTCTTACTGGCATTAAATTAGGGAAGCAGGATTGTCTTCGGTAAAATATAACTGATTTAAAAGAGATAAATATCCAGTGTTCTAGAAGTCTGTGAGAGACTCTTTCTCCATTAAAGTGAAGACAAGTGAAGGAAGGGTTGTGATCTGCTTTGCTCTGGTGAACCCAAAGCCAACTGTGACCTCTGCTTGACCTTCTATGCATTTTACTCACAAAAAAAGGCCATTCAGATACATTCCACTGGAGCTTAAAATGCCTATATTTCAATTCCAAAGGTCAGCCCTCAAGCTCTCTGTTCTCTCTACTGTATGACCCAGTCTTTGTCTATTGCCCATTGATGTTGGCTGACTCTGAGTCTCACATCCTGTCGACTGTTTACTATTTTTCTAGCCAACATAAGAGAAAGAGATAATTGAAATGATTTTGAGCTATGTGTCAGTTCTGATGCTGATTATACCTCCAGTGCTCAGTGCAGCTTTAGTGGCTCAAAACTCATTAAGTTTCTAGGAAATTTTAGATTGCTATGTTAACTCTATCTTAATTAGTGTATTTATCTTAAGTTCCACACAAGACTTTTTTGAGGGGGGAGGGAAACATTTTTAATCTATTTGTCTATCTCTAACATCATTAAATTAAATCACATTTCCCTCAACTCTTTTATTTAAGAACACACCATTCCCTTTTTGGAGAAAGCCCTAACGTTAACCCTTTGGAAAGAAAGTGGAATAGATATGAAAAATGAAATATTTTGAGGAATTTCTAAACTGTGGAAACAAGCATTATTAGCTCAGCTCAAGCAGCAAAAAGAAACAGCATTTCTTGTGTAGACATATTTAGATCTTGATTTTTTTTAACAAAATCTTTGGATGCTCATTGTGACCTATAGGATCACAGATGAATGTGGAAATTTGGTTTCTTATGTATAATATATCCTCCGCTCATATATATATATATATGTATGTATGTATGTATGTATGTATGTATATATATGAACTTATTGCAGGTGTGGCCCTCCCAGCATTCCTCACCATTGGCTATGCTGTCTAGGGCTGATGGGAGTTGCAGCCTAGCAACATCTGGATGCCATGTTTTGCCCACCCCGATTTACTGAATACAGTGCTAAAAGCATTTACTTGTTTGCTCTTCATAATCTTTTTGAGCTTGTCAATTTTTGTGTGTATGAAGGTACTTTTACCAGTCTTCAGTTTGTATCATAGAGGGATACCTTTTGAGTCATATAAACAACTGGCGGGTACGGTTTGATTCAAATGCTCATTTCTGGATGACTTTAGAATCAGCATCTTTGCCACTGGTTTTTGGTTGAACTCCTTTAGGTTATAGCTTAAATTTAGACAGGGATCGTGCACATACACACACACACACACCTCACCCAGAACCAGCATGGTATAGTGTTTCAACCATTGGACTACAACCCTGGAGACCAAGGTTTGATTCCCTGCTTGGCCATGGACACCCACATCACGTGCTCCCAGCCCCAGAAAACCCTGTGATAGATTTTCCTTAGGGCTTTCATAAGTTGGAAACAACCTGAAGGCATATCACAATAAAGTATGCCCCATCAAAAAAAATTCTGCAACCCATTTGGCCTGGTGTATGACTTCTTATCCATTGCAATTTGATTTATACGCTCATGCAGAGTAACTGTCAGTGTTGTTGGAGCCTACTTACTCAAACTACAAAACAATAGTGCACACTCCAGCACTGGAAACATAAATGGTTCAGATATTAACTGGAAGTAGTGTTTTGTTTTGTTTTTTGGACATATGCCCATTAATACCCACCCCATGCTCACATCTTATGTATTTCTTTCTCCATCTTCTTTTCTTTTTTAACTTTTTCTTTCTATTTATATTATATTATATTATTTCTTTCTATTTATATTTATATTTTTATTTATTTCTATTTATATTTTTAAAGTCAAATGAAAATATAAAATTAAAAATGTACTCAGGCATCTTATAAAATGTCACATCTTAACTTGTATTTTAGAAGGGTTCTCCCCCCCCCCCACTTTCTTTACACATTTTACATCTGAAATTGTTTGTTGGTTTCCATCTCATTAAGTTACATTACATCATTAGGTTACAGCACAGGAAAACAATTCTATCTAGTGTATACTCCTGAGTATCACTGTGTGTGGCTGACTTGGATATTTCCTCCACACACCAAGATTTGGTGAGCCAGTTTTCTCATCAACATTTTGGCTTCTCTTTAATCATTTCTGTGCCAGTTCTTGGTAGTGATGGGCCTCATCATAATTAATTTGCTTGCCAAGTTGTAAATTCATCAGAAAGTTCTCTGTTATCATGAGATTTTGAAGTACTGTTTAATATCAGTACCTAGACCTCATCAAACTGCATACCGGGAGTATAGCGTGTGTTCTTTTCTGCCTCATGACATCATCTGAGACATTCCTTCTTTGGTTGCCTGTTTTGTCTTGTCACGATACACATTTTGTTTACAATAGTAAGCTGACATGGAGCCACAGACTGTCTGTTGAACATCTTGGTGTATTATTGATACTGCAGAGGATGATTTGGTTTGCTGGACATACCAACAGTATAGACCATGCAAGCATACATATATGGGCCATGATCCTGCTGGCTAGCATCATTTTATAAGTATGACTCCTCTACTACTATACTTTCACTAAGTACTGGTCTACTTCTGGGCAGAATTCAATGGGTGATTATTTATTTATTTAGTTAGTTAGTGCCATAATATATATGGCTCTTTACACGAGTGGCTTCCACTTGTTAATTTGAAAACTCGCTTGCCCTCCGGCTTACAATTTAAAAAGACACAAAACACCAGGAAAAGGAGATAGAAGTAGGGGAGCTGCACTTCAGATTCTAGTTTCTATCTTTTTAACTCCACCTCCCAATACAAACTCGCAGTTTCAGTTCCAGCAGCTCACCTTAGGATAAGTCAGCAAATGCCCTCCCAGCCTCAGTTTGGTTATGACACTGAAAGAACTCTTACAGAAATGTTGTTCCTAAAAGATAAACATGGATAAGCACTTACACTTTTAAAAAATGATTCGGTCTAGAATCAAAATGCACTTAAGACTTCTTCAGATGGTCACTGAATGAATACACCACACATACAAGGCAAGGGAGTGCTCTGCCAGCCTGCGTCTCTCTGTTCTTGCTTCTATCACTCTCTAGGGCAATTTTCTGAAGAGGAGAACCTCTTTTGTCTGTGGAGGATTTCTGTGCAATTTAGAATTGTAGCAAATTAACTTTCTCATGGACAGTAGCGACTCCCTCTTCAGAAAGTCATCCCCCCCCATAAGATGGGCAATGGGACTGACAATAGATGAGATGGGAGATGGAACACTGAAGTTCTTGCTCTTGCATGTGTATGTTCAGTTAGTGGATTCTAAGGGGGGGATATTTACATACTGTTTCAATGATAACTACACTCGAGGATTATCCCCTATCCTCATCTATGTGTGGATAGGAATACATATCCACTCTATCTTCCATAGAAAAGCTGTTGTTAACACCACATTGAATAAGTCTGGGAGGGAACTAGCTGTCTACTAAGGATCCATTTGCTTAGGAATGGAAGAAGTATTCCTCAAGAACCCTGATGGCACAGTGGTTAAATGCTGGTACTGCAGCCACAACATTGTGAGTTTGATCCTGCAGGGCACCAGGTTAACTCAGCCTTCCATCCTTCCATAGGTTGGTAAAATGAGTACCCAGCTTGCTGGGGGCAATTAGCTAACACATTGTAAACCGCTTAGGTAATGCTTAGCACTGATAAGCGGTATAGAAGTGTAACTGCTATTGCTAACTGCTAAAAATATTTTTTTTTAAATGGATGAAAATGTGTTGACTGTCACAAAACTCTGGCAAGGGGAAACCTGGGATGATGAAAACCTTCCCAGTTTGGGATTATTCTGTGCAAAATTCACGTATTGTTTTCTTGCTGCAGAAAATGGTATTTTTCTGCAGAAAATGGTTTGGGGTATATAGGTGTGCGAATAGTGTGAATAGTCTTGAAAAATTACCAGGTTTTTGAATACTTCCTCACATTCAGAAAGAAAACTGCTAGGATTACATATTGTTTCTTTCAAGAACAAAATTAGTAAAGAATTACATTCCTATACTAGCTTGCAATTTAAAGTAGGGGAAAGTCATATATGAACTCTAGGCATTTGTAGCTCCTATTCAAAGCAGAGAGACAACACTCTCCAGACTTTCAAAATGAATTTGGCAGGACCAAACTATACTTGATCTTCCTCTCATGGTTTTGCCTTGCATGGCTGCTTTCTTTAACAAATAGTTGGCATGGAGAAGAGTTAGATAGGAACTCTTCTATGGGAAAGAGTTTTGAATCCAGAGTTGGGCTACAGCTGATCCACAAAAAGCTGCACCAGCCCTGACAATTTTGTACAAAAAATCACAAATGGTAGCAAGCGATTTGGGGATTTAGGAAGGCTTTGCAAGTTTTGTGCTAAATCACCCTCCACGAGGCCTCCAGGAACAGCAATTGATTGTTTGGGGAAATTTTCAAGGGAATTTTTATTTTTCTCACTGTTTTCTTTTTTTCTATTTTTGAGGTCTGGGAGAAGTCCAGAGCTTACAAGCAGTGCACTCCTGCACTTTGCTGACAGCCTTTTAACCTTTTGACCTTGCTGTGGTCATTATTGGAATCACTTCCCATCACCACCAAGACCACCATCTTGACACCTAAGCTTCACTTTTGGTTTGTTATGAGATCAAAGTGAACTTTGGGTACTGGCATGGGGATGCATTGAAGCCAGGCTGTGATGCATGCTACCACACAATGTCATCACAGTTCTTCACCTGTTGCATCCTCAGCTATCACGATTGCACATTATACTATTGCCAGAAAAAATCCGGTAATAGGCCTCTTTTGCATGACAATCACATCGGGCCATGAGGAAAGAGCAGAAGCACTATCTAAGTACTTCCTTCCTTAGTGCAGCACAGGAAGAGGCTGGCTGCATTCTGGAAGGAAGGAGCATGTCCTGACTACTACCATCCACCGCCAGCTGGCTGGGTGCAGAGGGGAGCATTTGGGGCACACTCCATCCCTGCAAAGTCACTGCCGAGATGGTGCTGGGATATCACAGGATGCAGGTAAGGTGTGGAAAGGGCCAGAGTGGGATGAAAGTGCAATTAATAAATGGATCATAATATACAATACCTTTCAGTGGATTTCCTCACCATCCATTCAAGATATTTGGCTTATTATGCTAAACTGCTCAGCCAGCAGCATGGTGTAGTGGCCTGAGTGTTGGAACAGGACTCCAGGAGATCAGAATTTGAATCCTTACACAGCCATGGAAACACCCTGGTGACCTTGGGCATGTCAGTCTCTCAGCCCAAAAAAGGGAGGGAATGGTAAACTTCCTTTGAATAAACCTTGTCAAGAAAAATCAAAAATAGGATTACCATAATTTGGAATCAATTTGGGGATGCATAACAACAACATGCTAAAGTGCATCCACTATGGAGATAGATTCCTGAGAAACATGTGTATTGTTTTTGCATGAATATGGCAGCATCTATTGTAGAGTTAGTGTGTTTGTAACTTGTGCAACTTCCCTTATTTTTATGTCAATTTTGTGACTGTGCTTCCTTAATTGTTTACAACTTTGTTATTAGTTTATTTCAGTGCTTGCAAACTGTGAATAATATTGGCTAATGTTCTGATTATTTTGCCCCAAATTTGACTTATTATTATACCTTTGTGCACATCATTCCTTCCTACAATGGAATGCTTGTGATTGTTCTCTTGATAAACTAATAATCTCCAGTTAGCTGAGATGCATGAAAAATCTCAAAATAAGCTATTCTAAGTACAGCACAGCATGCCTGAGCAATCCTAAAATAACAAAGCTCTGAGTGCAGCCCAGCGTGCCGAAGCAACCCTACAATAATAAACCACTGTGTGCAGCTCACCATGCAGAAGCAATCCTAGAATTAAATTGTTAAATTAAAACCTGGAATTCACAATATGATGGAAGCAAGAAATATGAGCAGGGAATATAGTTATTTAGAAAGCTTGCATTGTTTTCATGTTAGATTTTTAGAAAAGAAAGCTGATTATTCAGATGAGCAAAGCCTATTTAGAGTGTCTCGTTTCCACTTCTGAACTAAGTTTAGCACCTGCATAGGAATTAGTTAGGACAGTTTTGGCAGGTTGGATCTAGATTTGTCCTTACAAAAAGTTAGGGATGGTATTCCGTAGAGGTTCTCACTTACAGTATCTGTCAATTCCATCACCTCCCATGTTGTTCTGGAGAATTCCCCCAGTTCTCAACCACAGAAGTTTCTTCCTGCTCTTTCCTATCTTGGAACATCTTGGAGAGCACACACCCATATCTGAGAATGCTGGATCCCACTGAATATAAAGACAATGACACTTTAGCCTTCTTTTTCCCCAGTCTTTCAAAAATAGTGGCAGGTGTGACCCAAAGGAGTTCCAGGGGGACAGGAGAAATGGTTAGACCTCCACAGTTGCCCACTCATTCTCTAGAAATCTGTTACCCTGATTTCTGGGGTCCCGTGGGGGACACCTCAATGTGCTCCAAATAATGGGGAATGGGAATTAGCCAGAGCACAAGCTGTAGCACTACAAGAGGCAGGGTAACCTAGCGAGATCTTACACCCAAGGTTTACGGGGTCAGGCCGAGTCAGGACCACGACACAATAAAGTTATAATTATGTTCTTTTATTTGTAAAGTCACAGTGCACTTGCGTACTCACTCACACAGAACTAAGAAACACTGCGCACTTGTGTGTTCACACACACAGACCTAAGAAAATAAAGGGAGGAAAGTAGATAGAGGATTTTAAGAAGGATTTTTTGGGAAATACGACACCTGATCCTGTAGCCCGGGTAGTCTGCAGAAAGTCTGTTGGAGTGGAGGTTCTCAGCACGTGGAAGCTGAGGGGAAGGCTCAGCGAATGGAGTGGCAGCAAGGTGGGATGGAAGCCAAGAGCGATCCGAAGAAGCACTCAGAACCAGGGGTTCTTATAGGGGAAAATGTGCCTGTAGGGTAGTCCGTTCCCAGAGAAAACAATGGGTTTCGGGTTGGAGACAAAGCGTCCGAAAGGTCAGTATTTTGAATGATTGGATTTTGACAGAGTTGTCAATAGCGCAGACAGGATGCAAATGGAGAGTGCTTGATATTTGAGTAGTCAGAAACGCTATCTCGTCAAGCTGCCTATTCGGGGCAGAGAATCTTTTGTATGCTTGGTGCATACGTAATTTAAGTCTAAAGTGTACTTGCCTGGAGGTCTCCTGAAGCTACATGCCGGAAAATTACTGGCCTGCCTGGATTTGTTTTGTATTTTTCAGTTTGTTCGGCCGTGTCCGTGTGTGTGCTTGTCCCGGGGTCTCGCAAGCACATGGCGGGGAGCAGTGTGGAATGGCCAATTCTTTGATATCAAATTATATTTAGTAGACCTCGGGCTTGGACTATACACCACAGTAACAAATCCATTCTTTTATTTGCTGAAACTTTAGTAAATAGTCTTGACAAGTAAAATCCATGGCATAGATAGATGTTTTAACCAGACTAAATGAGGTCTAGGAATAGATGTCATCTTAATAGCAGAATATTTCTGTTAAATAATTATGCTCCACCCTAATTAGTACAGTTGGAAATGTTAATTTACCTCATGAAATCTACTGATATCATAATCCTTACGCAGAAGTAACTACATTGCATTCTGTACCACATCGCATGTGAGATTTGAAGAAGAGAAAGGTCAGATCCAAAAAACTGGATTAGGAATAGAAATTTCAAGGGACGTAACAGTCCTGACAGAAGTAGATTTTATTTTTCTGCCTCCTGATGCTTGCAAGAAAATGCCTGCTTTGGCTTGAGCATTTTTACATTTGTAAGACTAGAAGGACATTTTCAAAAAAGAGAGTGCATACAAAACATTGCACGCATTTGGAAATTATGGCTGGAAACCTGTTGGGCAATTGTGAATATGTAACCTACAGTTGTGCATTCACAGCTGCTACATATTCACAATCCCTACACAGCCCCTGGTTTAGGGACTACGTAGGGACCGTGAAAGTCTCCTAAACCCCTCTTACCATTATGCAGCCACTGGAATCAACAAGATTCTGTTCCCACCAATCAGGAAGCAGCACATAAGTGATCTCTAGCATGAATGGGATTTGTGACAGGGGTCATTTTTTTTGTCTGTCATGCTGGAACTCACTTATGGGAGGGCATGGGAATGTCAGGCAGCTCCTTCTCAATTGACAGAGGAATGGACTCCTTGGCCATTTCTGCATGGGGCGAGGGAATTGCCCCGCGCCGCTACTTACTGGATCTTCTGGCTCCCCGGTCCAGTCCAGGCTGCTCTGGAGCAGTGCGTGATCGTTGATCCGCTCTGCTCCGGCATCCAAAATGGCGGCTTCCGGTTGGTCATGGGTCTTGACCAACCACTGAAGCTCGCCAGCCTATAGCCCGCCCTCGGCAGATTGCAGGCTCGCATTGGTGCGAGCCTGGGAATCTGCACAAGGGAGCAGGCTCACAGTGGCGTGCTCCATACTTTTGAAAGACCGGAAAAATCAAGTCTTTCAAAAGCACGCTGGAGGACCACTTGGGGTCGTTCCGGAGTGGACTGAGGTGCGGATCTACAGTAAGTAGTCTGGACCCAGTCCGCTCCAAGGTGTAGATGTCCTCCGTGGAGGACGCACTGCACCATTTTTATTACCCCGTGTGGAAATGGCCCTTATTGATCCAAGCAGCTGCTTACTGTTATGTGGAGTTTGGGAGAGTCAGGCCAGCATTCACTACGTAACAATCTTGTTGCAGTGCTATGTAGTAAGCAATGGCTGAATAGGATTCCATCAAGCTACACTAAAATGTACAGAACGGAGATGGGGGGCTACACAGAAACATGTTGCATAAATTAGTTAAAGTTGAATCTGCTAATTGGAAAAAATGTGTTAAAAAGAATTTTGTTACTTTTACTACAGAAAGTAAGCATATATCTTACAACATTATACAAAGAACAGGTGGGAAGAGAATTCATCAGGGATCTGGGAAAACTTGACAAAATCTAGACAGAGAAATTTTCACATCCCTGACCTAGATGAACACCCACAGATGAAGTTGCTAGCTGAACACATACAACCTTATTCTGCCCCTAGTATCTCCAAAATATAAATATATCCAGGAGTAGCTTTTTTTTTTTTAAGAAAAATGTGGTGAGCTTCAAGAGGTTGTGTAGTGTAATTTGTGCCTTTCGGTTGGCCTATTAAAAGTGTCACTGCAATGTGTGTTCTGGATTTTCTTATGTTTCAAAAATGCAGAGTATCTTGCACTACTGTCTTTTTTATTGCTGGTCTTATATCCATATAACATACCAGGTGCCTAAGTTATTCACAAAACAGTCCTGTTCAACCCATGAATATTCTCCACATTTTTGCAGGTAAGAACACAATTTACTAACAACATTTGCATGTTTCCTGCCATGTTCAGTGGGACTTACTGGCATGCAAGTGTATTTAGGATTGCAGCCAATATTTCTCTAGCCACTGGGTCATACTGTCCTGTCTGTTTTTATTTTTTTTTCCTTCTCCCAGGAGCAAACATGATATATTACCATATTGATTGCTGCACAGAAAGTAAAGCCAGCCTAAAAGCTTGACAAGACACTAAAAATGATGAAAATGTGATTGTTAATTCAAAATCTTTATTTCCATATGTTCAGGGAACGGCAAGTTTATCAGATAGCATAATCGACTTAGCAAAAACACCTGCTCAAGGAGGTAAAATAAGCAGGAGAAGGAGGGAGAAAACACTTAGGTTTAGAAGGTAATGAGATATTAATTTGATGGAATGTCTGATAAAAAATAAGCTGATAAGGGGAAAATGTGATGAAGATGTGGCACTGTAAGACAACACATTAAGATTTCTGATAGCAGACACCTAGTGCTAGTTTGGTGTTATTACAATTATCTGTATATTTTCTTCAAACAAAAACTGCTGTATTGGGTGGATAGCAGCCTCCAAATAGCAAAGGGCATTTAACCCACACTAAAATTTTGGAATGCCTGTTTGGATAAATTGTGTACATTGCTTTCAATCTCTTTCTCTTTCTGTGAATGTCTTTTATCGCAGGGAGGAAGTCAAGGACGTTTATTTTTATGTCTTTCTTTTGCTTTATCCTTATAATCTTTATGGCTGACCAATTAACCCAAAGTTCTTGAAATGGCTTACAGTCCATTTAAAATATGACAAAAGATACTACAGAGGGCCAAAGAGTACACAAACTGCCCTGCTTTCAGTAAGGCTCTAGGGAAATCCTCAGTTTTGTTGTGTTTCTCTGAATCACACCTGCATTCTCATCCCATCCCTTTTTAATATCAGGTTGTGAGACTTTGTTCTTTTTGTTCTAACGTAAAGTTGTTGTTGTTGTTGTTGTTTACCCTACCATTGTCCCCAAAACCAGGACTTAAAGCGCCTAACAAATTAAAATAAGTACAATATAGTTAAACATTAACAAAAAAGCAACATTACAATGTAATTACACTGTGTATTTTCTAAATACTTTTCCATTTTATATATAAATCTTCCCACTGTGATTATGAGTTTTGTTTTGAGTTGTATAGAATTATTCACATTTTGGAATGATCTGGATCAGTCACTTTTTTAAAACTTAGACATGGCTCTGCATATATTCTGTTTTTCCAGTGTCTGAACTTGTGAATCAGTGTACACTTTGTTTAGCAAAAAGTCCTGGGAGGTGAAAACTGTTAAATTTCTGGTCAAGACTCTCCTATTGAGCTCTTTCTCTTGTCCAATCCCTCTCTTCTTCAGAGGGAGGAGCTGCAAGTTAGTCCCTCATGAGACAGGGCCTTCCCAGGACACCGAAGCAGCTTCTCCTTCTCTCTGTCTCCCTCCAAGGCATGTTTATCAGTCATCTGCCAGACCTCAAGACCCCACAGAGTCTTTTGGTGAGGACATGGGAGACAGCCTTCTCATTGGCTGCTCCCACTCCCTGGAATCCCCTTCCATGGATGGCTAGGCTATCCCCTATTCTCCTCTCCTTTCACTGGCAGACAAAGACCCTCTTTTTCAAGCAGGCTTTTAATAGGTAATTACTTGCTGGAAGACTTCTTATGGGATGTGTTTTATTTTTATCCTTTTAATTATTTTTTAATGATTTCATACTGTTTATAACTGATTGTTTTAATCTGATTATTTTAATTGTGTTTAAAATTTTATTGATTGATTGATTCTTTTTTGTGAGCCACTTTGGGTCACCCTCCAGGAAAAAGCTGGCATATAAATTAAATAAATAAATGTTCTGGCCGATTTTTGCTTCTGAATCTTGGGCCACAGTAGATCTCAGAGGAAATGGCTGACAGGGCAGGAAAACATTAGTTCTTCATAGATCAGGACTTCTTTGTTTTCAGGTTGCCTCTTTAAAGCATGGGCAGGCATTCATGTACAGCGTGGAGGCTACCTTCACACCACCAGACCCCTATTGACCACATTTTCAGTATCTCATAAAACTTCTGGCCACTTCCAGTTTTGCAAGAACTACTACAAAATCTCAAAGGGAGGGAACACTTTGGAAAGGACGGCACCACAAGACCACAGGGAAGACCTTGGACCTTGTTATTAATAGGCCATGTTATTCCGATCTTTGTTTTAACAGTCTGAACTGTATTTTTTTAGCCACCTCATAATAGGCAGAGCAGTTGAATGCTCTCTCTACAGGTCCATTTCCAAACCATTTAAGCTGCATGTGCTGGCTTCCGATTCCAATGAATGCAGAATCTATCTTCATAAAATAGATATCAGTCCAACATTCTACAGTTGGTGAACTTGTGTAATTTTCATATATATGTTGAATATTGTAATTTTGAAATTACTGTTCTGACAATATTTTAACCTACTTTTTGTACCATGAAGTATCTGTGCTGTCATGACATTATACTCTAAACTGTATACAACACTTGTGATTAACGAAACAAAATTCCTGTTTACACATAGTACTACAAAATCCTAGATGCACTGCAAGTATGAGCAAAATACCCATGTGCAAAAATATGAGGGCCATTTAACTGAAGCAAGCAACTGATTATATGAAAATGAAGGTGAAAGCGCACAGAATTCGAATAGGCCAGCAGATTTCCCATAGGCAGTCTTTGGTGGACTGGAAAAGAGAACAGAAAACAAAAGCCTACTGTGGGTTTTGCACTTTCTTAGTTTTCAGTTTAATCCTTCTCCCCAAAAATGAAGAGGGTTAGACCAGAAGCAAATACCAGAAAGAAATGAAAGAATACTCAAATGTTAGGTCCATACACACAGTTCATTATTCTATTTACTCCCTTTCCCAGATAATTTTTCTTGATCATTGTACCTTGCAATTTTTTCCCCATTCCTCTATCAACCTTTACATAGAGGCATAACTGTGTAACAGTTCACATATTCATTTTGCAACCTGCAAAGTAAACATTTGACTTGAGGGCACTGCTGACAGGGGGACATTTTCATTGCTGTCAAAGTTCTAAGCAACATTTCTTGATGGGTTCTTTTTGGGTTCCTCTTTAATGACCTAACCTGACAGTCTCTGAAGATCATTTACAAAATGGCTTCGTGAAGAATGTCTATTGAATGCTTTCTTCCTACATATGGGCTTGTCTGAATGAATGCATACATGCAGACTGTAAGGAGAGCAGGATAATGGCATGCAAGGTAACACTTCTGATTTACAGTGTACTCTGCTGAGGCCCACCACCAGAAGCCTAGACATGCAGGGGAAATATTGCCAGATCTCTAGTCTGTGTTTCCCCCTACCCCACTTGTATTCTTCCTGTCTTTCTAAATCTGTTTTCTTTTTTAAAATGAGTTATATACAGATCGTCACTTGTGTGGATGCATAATATTCCCAAAAGCCAGCAGGATGTAGTGCTTTGAGCTTTGGACTACAACCCTGGAGACCAGAGTTTGATTTCCTGCTCAGCCATGGAAGCCTGCTTGGTGGCCTCGGGTGCATCACACACTCTCAGCCCCAGAAAACCCCATGATGGGTTTGCTTTAGGGTCCCTATAAGTAGGAAACAACTTGAAGGAACACAAAAACAACAATAGTATTGCCACACAAGCAGAATGTCTCTTGATAGGTGCACTAAAATGAGAAAATACACATTATATACATATAAAAATTACCACAAAAACAGCTGGAGAGCAGTGGTGATTTATTCTGGAGGTGGGAGCAGTGATCAGCACCTTGGAATACAGAATCAATGTCCGAGATGACTTCAGTAAAATGGTCTAAGACTAACAAAATGAATTCCAACAGGAATAAATGCAAGATTCTTCAGATATGCAGGAAAAATCTGGTATATAAATAGAAGATGGATAATCTCTAGCTTGACAGAAATACCTGTGAAAAGGATCTAGGGGTCTTAGTATATGTGTGTACATACACGCACACACATGCAGACACAGACACACACAGACACACACAGACACAAACCCTTCAGGTCTAAACTTTGAGCAACCGAATCTGTACAAATGAAGAAAAAATGTTGAAGCCCATCTGATTTTAACTGTTGTGTGTGTGACTCAAATACCTATGTTTAATTTTGTCTATGGATTGGAAAAAGTTAATTTCAAGCCTTGTTTCTCTTGCTAGCAGCAACAACCTTTTAAACTGAGTATTACTGGTGAACCATACCGAGCTGGTTAAAGAAAATGCTTTTCAGTTCCACCATGCAGTTGTTTGGACGACAATTATGGCAGCTGAAGTTTAATCATAGTGTTTGATAGCTCATTTTCTCAATGTCAACATGAGGCACTGTGTGTGTGCACGCTTTTTTTAAAATGAATTCTTTCATTTGATAAGCTGGCTCTAGAGCACCAAGCTCATTCAATAGGAAATCTCTCTTTCACAAGGTTGCAGCATGCATATTTCCCCCCTTTTTCCTCCCTTTACCCTCTCTGTTTTTTCTCCCCCTTCCCCCCTCCCCAAGCCACCCAAGAAGAGATTAATCATGAGGGGGAAACTCAGCTTCACCCTCTAGCTGCAGGTCGCAATTTTTATTTGTATGGAATTGGCTTTTGGAAAGCTGAAGGCTGCCTGAGGGCAGGGACCTGATATAAGAAGAACCTGAGAATGAAGCAGTAGGGATTGATTAGGCTACTTCATATCCCACACTCCATAAGCACACTCCAACCGCAATCTAACACACCGCTGAGCTGAATAGACAAGAGAAATTGGATTCCTTCCTAATATTTAACCTTCAAGTCAGCTCTAACAGTTGTTGATATGTTGTTCTACTAGCAAGTAACAGAGTGGCTTTTCTTTTCTTTTTTTAATCCTTTCTCTTCCTTGGCTTTTTATTTCAGATCTTACACATGCACATACCCACCTTTCTCTGCAATTTTAGAAGTTACTAGCTTCTGTGGCTATTTATATGTTCTATGATTTTTCCCCTCTTGTTTGAGAGGTTTCATTTCCTAAAACTGATGCAGGATGAAATTTTGGAGAGACTGTAAAACTGTACAAAAAAAGGAGATACCACGTACTGGATCTGTTTTATGATTTTCAGGGTCTTTTGCACCAAACAGTTTAACCAGTTGAAAGTTGTTTCATTGTCCCCAGTAAGGTCATTGCTATTGAATGCTTAGGAATTCATAAAATAAATGTGGTGGGGGTGCTTTTTGGTGATGTGTGTCATTTTGACACAAATATATAGAAACACATGGGATTTTTTATTTCTGGTTTTTTAAACAAGTAACCTGAATTACAATATTAATAGTTTGGCTCAAACTATGATGCAGCCTTAGAGAGGCAATTGAAAATGGACACATGACTGGGTAAATATGTATTGTTTTGCAGTGTCAATCCTCAAGAGTCAGAAGGTGAGATGCTATAAATAACATTTTAAATATGCATACATTATTCCACAACTGTACTTTGCCCAACAATTTTCATTCATTTTCCAAGAAACATGTTTAAAATAGTGAAAAAACATTAAAAGAAATAGTGGGAAAGTCATATTGTAAGAAAGGCTGGATTGATTCATGTTTTATGGTTTGTCCTGAAGTGTGCCTGGATGAGGAACCCTCTGTGACAGAGAGGTGAGTCCCCACTTTGCTTGTAAAGTAATTGTAACGTGGTCACTCCACACATTGCCCTCTGTTGTAGCATGCTGTATTCTGCTTTGTTCCCCCTCCCCTTGACATAGAAGGACCACATAGGACAACAAATTAGCACTGTGCAGGAACCCTAAATGTCCTCCTCCAAATTCTAAGATGTTTTGAGGGTTTGGATGCACACTATTAAGAGAAGTTTTTGTTCCTGGTTCCAATAAAGTGGGCTATTTTGGAGGGTCTAGGGACCCATTTTCTATCCCCTGGCCATATATTGTACCACATTCCTCAAAAAATCCAGAACTTGAGCTGGTCAGAAGTCTGATTTTCTTTTAAAAGTTTTTGTTTTGTTTTTTTGGAAAAAATGAGGCAAGAGAGAGTTGTACATTCTGAATGCCACTCAATAGCTTCCATGTCAGTAACGTAATTCCATTGAGGCTTTGCTCCTCAATTGCTCCTGAGGGCCAGCATAGTGTAGTGGTTTTACTACTGAATTACAACCCTAGAGACCAAGGTTCAATTCCCTGCTCAGCCATAGAAACCCACTGGATGACTTTGGCCATGTCATACACACTCAGCCCCAGAAAACCTCATAATGGGTTCGCCTTAGGGTCACCATAAGTTGGAAATTACTTGAAGACATACAAAGCAAGAGCAAATCAAGCCTGCACTCTCCCTAGATGCCAAGATGACTAAACTGAGACTATTATATTTTGGCCAAGATCAGAAAAGATCAGGTGCATAAATATAGGCTGGGTGACACCTGGCTTGACAATGATAAGTATGAATAGACAAGTAAGAGTTAACAGCATGATGAGACAGAAAAAGAAAAGAGCCAATTAAATGCTAGGTTGAACTATAGTGTCCATGTCAAGGGAAGTAATCAAAGCAATCTATTCTACTTTGTTCACACTTCAGGTTAAGTTTAAGAACATATCCAGAGGAAGGCAACCAAAGAGGTAGATGTTCTGGAAACCAAATCTTATGAGGAAGTTGACAGAGTTGGTTACATTCAGTCTATAAAGAAGAGAAAATTGAGGGGTGATGTGACAACTATTTTTAACTATTTGATGGGATATCATATGAAAGAAGAAGCGTGTTTTCTACCACTCGAAAGGACAAAAGACACCCATGGGTTCAAGAGTCATAAAATCATTGAGTTGGGAGAGACCACAAGTACCATTGAGTCCAACTCCCTGCAATGAAGGAGTGCACCATCAAAAAATTTCTCAGGGACACTATATGTTGGCAGGTGGTTGAACTAAGTGGCCTTTGTGGTCACTTGCAATTCTATGATTCAAAGATTCTGCGATTCAGCATAACAATGTCATCTAATAATATTTAGTCCCATAAGTAAGGTCATGTGATGGCAATAATTTTTGCCCTCAGCTCAGGATCACTTGGGGGAGGAAAGAATGCATAGATCTCCATTGACATTACAAACTGGCCAGTGTGTCCTGTTTGTTCTGCAATGTACTGTGGCACAACCATAGTTGAAGTACAGCATAGGAAAACAGTGGGATGTAGTCAGTTGCCTTGCCAACATTTTTGTGACATTTCATTTATTTGTCAAAGAGCAAATGACATAATACCACTCCCATTGGAATATACCACTGGCAAACCACATGGGGGAGGATTGTGAAAGTTGAGACAGTCCAGTCCAAAGCTATGAAAACTATGTATGGTTTTTGACTATGTTTTTAGAATCCCTGGCCATGCTGCCTATAGGAATTCTGGGAGTTATCAAAACAAGGTTAATGTGTTTTTCTGTTTTTGCTTCTTTGTTTGTTTATTTAGGTCTGATCCATTGCTGCAACAGAGTAATACTATTTTGTTGGCTAGCTGGCCATGGAACATCATCTTGATTATACTGCACACTGCACACTGAAAGATGTATTATAGGAGGCCTGGGAAAACCCAGATGGAGTGGGACTATCAAACTATAGTATAGAATGGAACTATTGAACTATAGTATAAAAACACAGGGAAGCAGGTACATTTTATTTCTTTTTCACAGAGCCTTTCTTATTCTCAATCTCCCTTTTGTTCATAGGTAACTCATTCTGGACTTACCTGTGCTAAGGGATCACTCAGGTTCAGTAGATTTGAATCCACCTAGAGATGCAAGATGGGCTCGAATCCCGTAATTCCACAGAAAAGTATAGCTGCTATTATTTGAGCATGAAATCAGGGGCAAAAAAGAGGGGGCAGGGAAGCCCTCCTAATAGTTATTTAAAAAGAGCAACTTTTTGAGTTAACACATTAATTATCATCTGTTTTTATAAGTGGCAACACTGGTGGAATAATACTGGTAATAATGAAACTCTGTTGAGTGTTTCAGCACTACTGGTGCTATTCCATTATCACCAATAATGTGTGAGTGATTTTAGACAAGGAAATTTTGTTCAGTATATCACAGTTGTCACTTCTGCTGCTGCTACTGATAATTCTTAAACTTGATCATGTAAATGCTGCTGTGAAAAACCAATAGCACTGGCCCTCCTTGAAGAACAGGTTAGGGACCAGGCAGAAAGACACAAAGAAGGAAAACTCATATAATTTCATACAGAATGATCCCTCCCCAAGTTGAAGCAGCCTCTGCAGTTGTCTACATGTGACAATTTTTTCCTGGAACTGGGAGAAAGTAAGCATCCTTATCCAGCTACCACATATATTAGCTGTATCTATGTTAGTCCCATAGATTTATACACCAACATTGTATGTAATTATTCCACTTTCTATAGAGACCTATATAGCCAAGAGATGATAACAGGGACATTTCCAGATGTTTTGGATTTCAGCTCCCATAATCGTTTAACCTTGGCCATGCTGGGTGGGACTGATGAGAGTTGAAGTCAAATATGTCTGGAAGGTCAAAGATTCCATTTTCTGGACTGTGGTCCAGCTGAGAAGTTCAAGCATTTGACAATCCTTTCTGTGTTGCGGAGGACCAATACATCCATCTTCTGCTGTGTGTTTTCATTATCTAAGGTGCTTTCAAAATGAAGGATTATAGAATGACCATACAGAGTCCAATGCATGTCATTTGAAAGAACTGCAGTCTAAATGGCATAAAGAGCAAGTTCAAATTCTGTTAGCATGTGCACATTTCTGAACTTATTTTCTCCAAAAAAAAAAAAAAGCACCCTGTAGAAGGTAAATCACCTGGATTGTACAAGCAGTTCCTTTTAAAGAATAATACCACTTGCCATCATATTAGCAGTGATGTCACAGGAACATTGGAGGTTGCCGTTTAGTGAATCAGATTTAAACCAATATTGTCAGCTCTGACTCGCAGCAGTAGATACCCATAGTTTCAGGCAGGATTATTTCCTTTCCCTACTTTGATGCCTGGTAATAACCAGGCCTCACTCTGTAGAGCTTCTGAAATCTGACAAGATTGGATGCGTTCAGGGTGGCATGATGGGTGTGGTACTATTTCAACCAAAAAGCATGGCCAGCCCCATTGCAAATAATGGAACGAAATCTATGTGTTGATTAGATTTTTATCCCAATCTTCCTTTAAGGACAGGGTGTGCAACTGCAAAGACTCTGGGAGCCATCTGGTCTCATTTTCTGGTTGCACACATTTAGACCACACTTTTTTGTTCCAGAACTGGTATGGTTCCAGACCTTCCATACTTGGTTTATTGTTGAACATGTACGTGTTACTGCTATAGGATATGCTTTATTGGTGGTAAATGATGCAGGAGATGGTACTTTCACTTTCAGTTTTGTTCTGCCCTCCACAAAAGGTCAAGGTGAAGGGCATCGATAGCCTTGAAATGAAACATTGCTTCCTGCTTCTGGGGTGAACTATCTTCAGTGATGGGAGACTCATGGGATGGGTAGAGGCTGCTTTGGGAGCCTGGGCAGGCTGCACACACTGCACAATTTGCACTGCTGCATTAAGAAACTTGGGACAGCATACATGTAGAATAATGGCACTATATAAAATCATCATCATCATCATCATCATCATCTCCTTCCCTAGTAGCTTTACAATGACCCTGCAAAAATGACTAAGCTGAGAGATGGTGGCTTACTAAATTTCACCTAGAAGACATTACCATAAACAGGTACAGTAGACATCTACAGTACACAGTATATGCAGTAGACAGTAGAATCAATTGCCTAGAGAGGTGGTGGGGGGTCTCTTTCTCTGGACATCTTCAAAAAAAGGCTGGACAGCTATCTGCTGGAGATGCTTTAGCTGGGGATCCTGCATTGAGCAGAGGAATGGACTCAATGATCCATGAGGCCCCTTCCAACTCTTGTGATTCTATGATTGTGCAATTCTATGGCACTATGGTAGAACAGGAATTTCAACCGGGGCTTGGCACAGGCTAGGCCTGTCAACCTAGCCATTGTATCATATTGGCTATCGTGGATATCTGCCCAAAGTGGTACAGTTAGTTAAAGGGAAGACTCCAGCCTGCTATTGAAAATGGAACTCTTTCCATCTGCTAATGAATAGTTGCAATCCTACTAGTGAGGGACAGCCTTAAATTGTCAGGAAACTGAAGCCTTCCCACTTAGCAAGCCAATTCATGAACAAGGAGCTCAATGTGCCGCCAGTGGAAGCTGGTAGTTCCAGTGTTGGTAGGGCACCAAATCTATTCCAGGTTTTAGTCAGAGCTTCAAGGGGGCTTGGATTCCAAGGTGCTGAACCTATTGTTGGAGGATAGGCTTCAGCACTGTAGATAGCTCTTTTAAAGTTCATTAAAATCTGGAGATGATTTGCTGCTCCCCTGATCTTGCCAGCCTCCAACGCCTACATGGTGGCTCCTGCTGGATGCAAACTACAGTGAAATAGGAGAAGAAGAAAAAAAGGAATGATTTTTTTCTGATCCTCCTAGGAGTAAAAACTTGCCTCCTGTGCACATACTTTTGCAAACCCAAGTGCCTCATATTCATGAATTTCATCCTCTGCTTCTGTAACACATAGTCCAAATTGGATTATTTTATGTGAAATCCAACAGGGCAAACATGACAAAAATACTTACTCATTCAGGGAAAAAATGTAATTTGCAAGTAAACAAAATAATGTTCATTTATAAATTACTTTGAGTTTCATAATTAAATATTTCGGTGCACAAGGCTTTTCATGCAGTTCTGCATGACAATCATGTAATTAAGCAAAAGAAATGTGGGCTAAAGAGAGCTACCATAAGGTGAATACACAAGCAACTAAAAAGCAATGAGCAAAGAGTAAATATTAATGGACTGGCATCAGGGTGAGGGAAGATATCAAATAGAATTCTGCCAGTGTAGTTCAACAGGAAGCTCTTAGCAAATAGGTGTCTCTGCAATACAGCACATGTATTTACCTGCTGTTCCATAGATTTTGCAATGTTGATGCTAAAGTAGCCAAAATAGCACCATCTATGTGCAAGAAAGGGCTCTCTGCATGGTTAGGGGACCCCATGATACATGTAGCTTCCAGAGCACTGCCCCTCCTTACCACACACTGACTATTATACCCAATGTTGCCTTGCCTCTGAGGAGGCCAGACAGTCCACAACCAGTTCACAGACCAGGGGTTTTGTATTCCCCCAGAAGGACCCACATCAATGGAGGCCTCTTTCTTCATATCCTATATTTGGAAACATTGTACTTTTTTAAAATTAAGAGCACAAAGTATGGAAAAGTAACTTTTAGGAGTACAATTCCCAGATTCTCTGCACCAGCAATTTTAGTAGGTTGAGTTGCAGCTTAAAAAACAAAAACAAAAAACAACAACCTTTGCAATCTTTGTTAATGAGCCTTGAACTATAAGGAATAACTGTCTACATATTGCATTTATGTTACAATGGCCCATCAGTCATACAATTCATTCTTTTCCTTTTGTCTCTATATGTGATATCCATTCATTCCATTGTGGTCTCTTTTCTGGGCTTAAAGTAAAGGATATGAAGCCTCAGATGGATTTACCTTGACCATATATCTGAGAAGCTAGATTTCAAATCAATATAATGATTTCCAAGTGAGTGTATTGAAAGTTGTCATGGTGGTACCGGGTTGGGTACTATTTAGGACTACATTTTCAGGGCCAGGAAACCAGTAGGAGCTCCAAGCAAAAGAAACCACAGTGTAGACTTAGGGAGACCACCACTGTCACCATGCAGTTATCTGCTCCTATATTTCTTATTGGATTTTTAAAGTATCATTACAAATGAAGAAAAATAGAGAATAGAGAAAAAGGAAAGAAAGAAAGGTAGGAAGGAGAGGGGGAGGGAAATGCATAGGATAGTCACATGCATTGCTATAATCTGAATATATCTCCCCCCCCCCAAAAAGATTTTCTAGAGATTGTCATAAGTAAAATATACATTCACGTACAACTAAAGCAGTAAGATCTGATCATTTAAAAATGGGTGGTGAATGCTTATCTTTCCAGCTTTGGAATATAAATCTTTTTACAACATGTTTAGAAGAGGTGCTGCTGCAGCAGGTGCCACTCCCTGGCAAGACACTGGAAGTTGGAGCAACAGATCACTGTTGGACAAAAAAACCCACCACTTGATTCAGATGAAGGCAGTTACACTTATGAATGGAAATTAGGAGGCATTCTGTGGGTCTTTTGTAGAGGGGTTGCTTCCCCTCCCTCTTTTTGCCTTCAGCCCCCTCTCCACTTTTTTAACCTTTTTTTCTCCTTCCCTCCTTTGCCCATTTCAGTCTCTTCTCCTCTTGGTGAAGAAGGCTTTTAAGAAAAGAGGGTGGTATGCCTGGGCATTTCTGATAGACTTGCTGGCTGGCAAAGTGGGAGGGGGGAGGGAGAGAGAGAAAGAGAAGGGCAAATGCTGACTGACTGGCAGGTTGGGTCTGTGCATTGCTATTCAATCCACTCCAGCCTTAAACTGGCAGGATGAAGCAGGAGAAAAATCTTGCTTTCCCCTCCAGCACTTCTCAGGGAAGCGTGCATTTCCTTATTTCTCCCTTCTCTTCCAATTTGAAGACCCTTGGTAAGCAATTTTAAAAAAATATTTGATGCACTGTAGGGTTTTAAATCTTGAGTTAAGTCTTGGGGGCCCATGACAACAAAAGATATTTAAAGGGGGGCCCTGGTAAAGAAAAGGTTAAGAACCACGGGATTATAGCACTGCTTTGATTGCTATAGATCATGAAATCTATAGATTGCTCTTAAAGAAATAGGTGTGCCACAAGATTTGACTTTCCTGATGTGTAATATGTATTCAGGGCAAGAGGCTACCATTGGGATAGATTGCAGAGAAATGAAATAGTTTTGAAGTGGTAAGAGGGTCAGGCGAGGCTGCATTTTATCTCCTTATCTGTTTAACTTGTACCCTGAAAGTATCATATGTAAAGCGGGATTGGACTCCAAAAAAGAAAGTGTGAAAAATGGAAGAAGGAACTTCAAGAATAAAAGATGTGCAGATGACATCATACTGTGCCGAAAATAGCAAAAATTTAGAACAATTTCTGAAAAAAGTCGAACCAGAAAATGCCAAGGCAGGTTCTAATTGAACATTAAGAAAACAAAAATAATGACCACAATGATTTACATAATTTCAAAGTAGATGTAGACCTTGAAAAAGTTCAAGATTTTCCACAGCTTGGCTCAGTCATTAATCAGAATAGAGAATACAGTCAGGAAATCAGAAGAAGAAGACTCGGACTTGGAAGGACAGCTATGAAGGAACTAGAGAAGATCTTGAAGCATCAAGATATATCATTGAATTTTAAAATTAGGATTGTTCTTATCATCATATTTCCAATTTCCATGTATGGTTGTAAAAGCTGAATAGTGAAGAAAACTGATAGGAAGAAAAATCAACTCAATTGAACTGTGGTTCTGGTATCTACAGATATTGTGGACTACTGAAAAGACAAATAAATGGGTTGTAGAACAAATCAACCCTGAATCCTCCCTAGAAGCCAAGATGACTAAACTGAGAGTGTCATACTTTGACCATATCATGAGAAGACATAATACAGTGGAAAAGACAATATTGTTTGGTAAGGTAGAAGGCAACAGGAAAACAGGAAGGCCACATTACAGATGGATAGACTCAATCAAGGAAAACATGGCCTTGAATCTACAAGACTTAGGCATGGCTGTTGATAATAGCTTGACTAGTGTTACAATATATTAATTTTGTGTTAGAAAAGTCTTTGGTATTTGTAGATGCATAAGTTCTTTTAAATTACATTCCTGTGATGTGGAATTTAACTAAGGGTCAACCTTGCTGGATCCTGCATGTTTTTACTATTGCAAAAAGATTCCTAGTCCCTTTTTCCCCAAATCCCCTCTGCTTTTCCCTTTCAATTTTCTCCTGGTAATTGCCAGCAAACCCTCCTTGCCAGCTCCCAGCACAGCTCTGCCTTCCGTCTGAAATTGCCATCACCCTCCCCATATCACTGAGTGGAACAGCAAGGGGACCAACCAAGATTTCCACCTTATTTTTTCTTTTTTTAAACACATCCATAGACATTGTGGCTTTAAAAGTTTTATGGCAAGCAACTTCCTCACCAAATATACGTGGTAAGGAGGGAAAATGTACCTATTTCATTTCTTTTTCTTGTGAACTGCACAAACAGGCAAGATTTTTGGAGTCTTTCTTAGTCATCCAGGGACAACATGAAATATCATCATCTGTTTTTTTTAGCAGAGAGCCCTTTGCAAGTACCCATCTCTATGAGAGAACACACTGCAACACATCCTTTTGAAGTGCTTTGCCATGGCAATGAACGCTAACGAACTCTAATGAATAACCATCAGATATCGTTTACAAAACTGTTATTCATCAGTATTAAAAGGCACATTTTAAAAATGTGTGGATATGGACATACACCCAGTCATCTTAATCATTATCTCCTTTCTTAGTCTAAGTAAAAGATCTGAAGCCTCTTTCACTTATTAATTCATCTCATCCCAACATCTGAATGGTTCAATTTCAGATCGATACATTGATTGCCAGGTCAGTATCTTGGCTGAAAAACATCAGGTGATTGATGATTTCCATGTAAATCCTGCTGTCTTTTTCAATCAAGTCTTTGTGCGTGGATGCAAACTTCATTGGCATTTGTTACTCCTGAGAAACGCATAGTCACAAAGAATTGTGATAATTTTGCTATAGCCTAGAGAATATGCCAGAAATAAGGAAAAGTTTTTGGACTGCAACTCTCAGAATCCTTCCTACAACATTCTAGGAGTTGTAGTCTGCCCAAAGTAAGTTCTCCTGTGGAAGAAGCTAATTGCGTAACCAAATTACAAACTCCAGAAGTTGCCAAAGGAATGAAATTATCCCTCACTGATTTCCAGTTATAATGTATCAGGACATTGTTACTATGAACAGGAATTAACTATGAATAATTAGTTACTGTATTTGCTGGCATATAAGATGAAGCAGCATATAAGACGCACACCATTTTCAACGTTGATTTTTTTGGGAAAAAATTTAGTACCAATACCTTTTATATGCGAGTGAGGCTTGCCCCACCCTCCTTCCCTTCCATTTTGCCTCAGCAGGAGTTCTCCCCACCAAGGCAAAATACATAGGAAAGAGTGAGTGAGCTCTAGGGAAGCCCTGAGCCAGTGTTCCTTTTGCCCCCTAGACTTCCCCCTCCCTTTCCTACTCAGAGGCAAAATGCAAAGGAAAGGGAGAAGAAGGTCTAGTGGGTAGAACCAGCACTGACACAGGGTTTCCTTAGACCCTCCCCTGCCTTTTCTATGCATTTTGCCTTGGTCAGGAGTTCTCTCCACCAAGGCAAAACAGAAGAGAAGAGGAGATGGGAGAAACCCCATGGGAGTCTTCTTTCACCTCCTCTGTTTCCTATGCATTTTGCCTTGGCATGAAGAGGGAGGGGGTGAAAGGAGGGCACAGAGTGACACACCCGGCATACAAAGTGTATCTCATTTTCAAAAGCTATTTTTTTGGGGAAAAAAGTGTGTTTATATGCAAGCAAATATCGTATTTGCAACTAATTGCTTCCAATATCTGCCATAGCCTGATTCTGTGTTCCACACCATCTGTAGTGGCCAATGATAATTTGATTGGCCTGACAATGAGGACTTGATTCCCAACCTGTGACATTTTTAGTAGTTCCTCCTATACACAGCATGAGCCCTCCTCCTTTTATTTGGCATGCTCCCTCCATGTGTCTCTGAATGTGGCATAGTGACAGAATTCTCCTTGGTCAGATTAAAGAGTGGTCATATTTAGAAGTGACTGGCTCACTATAGCTAGTATTGTATTGTATGGGGGTATATACCCCACCGTTTCCCAATAGCTACAACTCAAGGTGGCTGTGAAGTGAGTTTTTGTACCAGTCACTTCCCACTCGGTTTTTGTGTCCATCCATTCTGTTTTGTGTGCTCTGTGGAGCACTAGATGCACCTGATTCAAGGCATACTAAATTCTACAAGGATTTGCTCCACCCATACTTATAACAATATATATTAATTTTGTGAAAGAGCCTCTTGCTTGCATCTTTGTGGGAAGACCACTTTCTTTGGGGCAGCCCTGTAAGTTGTACAATTCTGGTCAAATTTCACACTTTGAAAAGTCACAAGCTATACGCTTGTTTAACTGGCTTAAATTTAAATTGCTTCTGGTTTACTTACAATTCTGATCTTTCTGTCCATCATGGCAGAATATGATTAAAGCTCCTGTACAGTTGGTAATCCCAGTACTTATGCAGTGTTACACAGTAATACTTCTTGACCAGTGTAAGCAGAGAGATTGGGTTATTATGGAGAGGAGTTATAATAAGAAATATGACTGCAAAAGCAAAGTAGTCAGTTGAAATTGGTCTATAATTAAATGCTTAGAAAATTCTGTGCTTAGCTCATTTTAAAATCAAGTGCTTCTTTGTAGCAATTTCCTTTCTTTAATTACAATTTCCTGTCTACTTTGACATTTACAATGCAATCTTGGGGGACATGTTTGTGATTTATTATTCTTGCTCCTATCAGGATATCACTCTACAGAAATGAGTTTATAAAATAAGAGCTCAAATTATTATGGCCTTTGACCAATAAAGCTGGCTCGTAATTTCAGGCCTGAGAAAAGATTAACATTTTTGACAATCAAATGTGGGAAAACCAGTGGGGGACAATTTTGGATACTATTTCAATTTTCTGAAACACTGTATATTTTAAATAAGAAATATATGAAATAGTTATGTGGGAAATAAATTGCAGTCAAAGGAGCTATGACGAATTGCAAAGCTAGACAGAAAAAGAACTTCAAGCATTGTTTAGCTGCCTTTGAATTGAAACGGGAACTGCTAAATCAACATTACTGGGAAATTATCTAAAAGAAGAGTAAGCTTCAGACCTTTGCTCTCTACTTTGCAGTATAGTTGGCCTTATCAATTAATAACAGAGACAGAACTGAATCTTGTTGAGTCAAAGCCCTTGAATCCATGTCTTCAAGTTCCTTAGCAGGTTCACTAGAAATAGGGCCAAAGGCTGTTGTTAACAAAGCAGCAGAATACATCAAAGCACTGATAGAAACACTGATAGTACTGGATCTCCTAACTTCCCTGTCAACAGATGTATTTATTCTGCACAAGCACAATCATTTTAGCTGCCTTGGCTCCATTGTATGGAATTCTGGAATGTGTGGTTTGATGAGGTAGTTAGAGTTCTCTACTAGAGGGATCTAGTGTTGCAATTCATGGAAGTGAACAATTACTAGGAGATAATTTGATATACTTTGCCACATTAAAAGTTCCAGGGATGCACAGGATGGAGTCATGATATCAAAGTGCTTTAATTGTGCAGTTTGGATTCACCCTTCTTCTCATGTGATTTCTTCCTTGATCCGTAAACTAGAAGCAAAATTATCCAAGGTATGCAAGGTATACTGTTTGATGTATACTTGAGTAGCACATTGGCTCTTACTTAAATCAGACTTAGTTTGTGGCACACGTGCTTAAAAAGCAGGATACTGCTTCATTAATGCTGAGAACCACCAACCCACAGGATCATCATCTGAACAGGATTTAGCTTCAGTTTATTGGCCCCTAGCCAGTCCATTATAACATCCATACATTGATTTAGCACCTGTACACCCCCAGCAGACTCCAATGACTAGGCAAAATTGAATAGGGTAGAGAGTGCCCTAAGACATTAAAGCGAAGGTGAACAACTGTGGAAGGCCCCTACAAGGAAGCCTTGGAAGAGCCTCTGTCGGAATCTGAGGGACTCCAGATATGACAGAAATGTCGCCCACACACCCTAGAAGTCATTTTTGGAGCAAAAACCTTTTTTTAGACTTTTTTTTTAAAATCATGACACCGGGGGCCACAAAAGCAATGCATGGGGGGGAGCATATGCAGCCTGCGGGCCACACTTTTACCACTCCTTCTCTAAAGCATAATATTGTCTTTTCTTTGTGAAACCTTGCAGCTAGGGGATGTATGTGTGGCTCATGTGGTAACTCCCAAATAATCATCTTGAAGATGCATCCAGGACAATTACTCTGCATGAAGAATGATTGTGAGAACTGATGTCTCTACATGGGCTGTGGATCCTCGGTCGGCTGGATCCAATGCTGATGTATGGCATGCAGGCAATTCTAGTTTGCCCCTAACTATTGTTGTAGTTAGTATGCAAAGTTTCAACCGTGCTCTTAATCTCAGTCCTGCCATCTCATTGAATCCCCCACCAGTTTGGCTTCCAATTCCTCAGTCCTTGAAATGAATAGAAATCAACCAGCTCCTCTGCCCCAGGTAATTACCATGCTTTGTTAAGATCTAAAGTTCCCATAGAACAGAAAAGCAATGGCACAAATATCTCAGCGTATTGATTCTCTATATTATCGATATTCCCTTGCCTGGAGCCAACAAAGGTGAAATCATTCTTGTGGGTTAAGAGTGATACCATTTTTTCCAACGGTTTTACGTTAAAGTTTTCCAGAGGATTTTGTCAAATGCTTTTTCATACCCAGTACAATTATTGCTGCTGGTTCTTTTGGATGTGCAGTATTGATTTGTCAGATGTTGCTTGAGCTTTGGTGTTCTCTCGCACAGCCCATCTAACTCCAGCGAATTAGGACTACTAATACCTTCTATCAATACTGTAATATTTTGGAAGTGGAATTCTAAAGTTAGATGCACCTGTAATTTGCAGAAATTTGCCTTCAGAGGCAGAGAAATACAGGTGTCAGTCATGGCTTACCTCACCTTTATGGCTTACTTCCATCCTTTCCTTTGGTCACCTTCATTTCACTTAACCCTGTGCTTTTTGATTTTTTCAATTGTTACAGATGATATGGTTGATATGTGCTTTCACATCACCTTCAACTTTTGGCAACGCTAAATGAGGGACCTCCAAGAGACCCTGTTATTAACGGCCTTGCTCAGGTCTTGCAAACTCAGGACTGTGGCTTCCTTGACTGAGGGCCCTAAGATACTACACCTTTATAGCACTATTATTCCACTTTAATGGCTATGGTTCCATCGTATAGAATTCTGGGACTAGAAGTTTAGAATTCTCATCCAGAGAGCTCTTGGGCCTCATTAAACTACAAAACACGGAACTCCGCAGAATGTTGCTTTGGCAGTTAAAGTGGAATAATAGCACTATAATAGTGTATAGCCTTGAGTGCCTTTCTGCACTACCCTGTTATAGTGCTATTATTCCATTTTCAAGATCCTATGGAATCCTGGGGTTTGCTGTTTAGGGAGGGACTTTTAGAGAGCTGCAGTACACTACAAACCCCAGAATTCCACAGGATGTTGAAAGTGGAATAATAGCAATATAACAGTGCAGTGCAGTGCAGAAATGGCCTCAGTTCACTTGTATTGTTCAAGTGTAATTGAAAAATAATAATGAAGAATTAATTTAAGAAAATTTAATATAATCCTAAGGCTTTTTTTTTCAATCTGAAGGATATGTAACAAAGTCTAGTCTTGAAGAGAACTCACATTTCTTTAAAAAGATGCAAAAATAGTTCCCTCCATTATGACAATGTCAGTCAAAGGCCCTTTCTGCACCTTACCTTCTTCTGGCTCTGGGGTGCAGGGATCGCGTGAGCAACCTCCGGTGAAAGGCTCTTGTGTCTGGGGTCCTTCGGCTCCGCACAAGCTGCCTGCTCTTGCGAGAGCCCCACCTCTTCCTTCTGCAGCACTGCCTGGGAGTTTCCCAGGCTGCACTGGGGCAGGAAGCATGACCAGCCCAGCTCCTGAGGCTCCGCATGCCAGGTAAGTGTGCAGAGGGCCCGGGAGCAATGCGCAATCGCACACCATTTTTGGCTTCTAGCTTCTAGCCAAAAATGAAAAGGTGCTCGATCAGTGCCTGCTGGCCCCTGGAGCGTCGCGTAATTGTGACTGCGTCATACAGATCACTCCTCACAATCATGCGACGCTCCAGGCCCTCTTTCGCATGGAAAATGCCGTGTGAAAAGGGCCATAGTTTGCTATGTGCTTTAAGTGGAAGCCTATCTTCTACTAAAGCAGGAAGCTAAAGTGGGAAATTTTAGTGGACCCAGGGGGCAGTGTTCTTCCCTGGGGGCCTCTATAGAACAATGCAGAGTACCAAAAAACCCCCCCAAAAAACAAAAACAAACCAACAACCCAGAAATGATCTGGTTTTGAAAAACAGGTTTTTATCGTTATTTTAACGTGATCAAGGGCCCTTACCATGTTTTGTTTCTGGAAGAGGCAATTCACTCACCCTCCTTCTCTCCATCCTTCTTGTCCTTGTCCTTCTCCTTTTGCTCAAAAAAGAGAGAGGATAATCCTATAAGTCTGGGGGGGTTGAGTGCTGCAAAACCAGCTGGGAGATGGCCTGTACATCCCCAGGATTGTGCTTAGATCACCACTTTACTAAAGGCATGTCTCACTTCTTAAAACTTCACATTGGCAGCTTTTGTGATTCAAGCTGCTCAGTAGCTGGATAGCCTGGAAACAGAGCTGTAGTCACTGCCTGGAGAATCCCAGAAGCTACTGAAGACCTTGGGAAAACATAGACAACTTCAGGAATTATTTCTGCTACACTAACTCTTATTTCCACAGCTAGAATTAATGGTGAATATGCAGTAACACAGAGTCGGTGTGGTCTAGTGGTTTGAGCATTGGACTATGACTCTGGAGGCCAGGATTTGATTTTCTGCTTGGCCACGGGAACCCACTGGGTGACCTTGGGCACATCAAACATTCTCAGCCCCAGAAAATCCCATGATAGGTCCACCTTAAGGTTGTCATAAGTCAGAAATGACTTGAAGGCACACAACAACAACAAGAACAGCAGCAGCAGCAGCAGCAGCAATACAGAAACCCAAGAGTCATAAAAAGGTTTCCTTTCTATCCTGAAAAGCCGAGGTACATTTCAGACAACTGAGACCCTAGAAGTAAGAGTGACAGTCAAAGCTATTCCTACCATTGCGTAGACTCAATTTACTCATCTCAAGCCCATTGAAGGGCAGCAAATTGTCACTTATTTAGATTATTGTGACATTTTTGTTGCATTTTTTCTACAAATATTTGGATTTTCTGCCTCAAGCTCCAGTATACCTTGGGTTTGTCTTTCATAGGAGGCATACAGAAGTCTCCAAAAACATGATGAAACCAAGCCTCTCTGGAAAGTATCTAAGTCCTTCTGGATAATGTTTTCATGGGCCTCATCGGGAAACACTTGCCTAGGAAAGGTCAGCAGGGCAAGCAGCTGTATGTTGGGATATTTCTCATATTGAAATGAAATCCTTCAAGCCCAAAGATAACACATAAGAAAAAAGACAAGTGGAAATGCTACTTAGACCTCACATGAAGTCAGTAACTCTGCCCATGCTGCATTAGTAGGAGTATTGTCTTTGACTAGAACAGTATGCTACTCCAAGATTCATTATCATTTATTATTTTATAGTTCATTTATTAAACACACTGTGTGTGGTGTTTTAAACATAAAGAGGCCAGTTCCAAATGGCTTAAATAATATGGATCAAAGCCTAGAATTTGTGTTTTAAACCTAAGCATAATAATAATAATGTTGAAAGGTAACTTTATGGAATCTGTCATGGAGTGAATAGAGGCTTAACAGGATTTCCTGCTTCACAGTGTTTCTTCAGCTTTCATAAAATATGAAGTCCAAAATTCAAGTCCGTTTTTAAACACACACACACAGAGGAGCTCCATGTATAAAAACAAATCTGGGGAAAATACAACTCAGAGGTCAGAATTACCTGTGTACACTTGTAGTAAAATTCTCCTGCACAGTGAATAAGTATGCTAATTGTAATATATTTAAAAGGTCAAGAGAAATCTATATGTGGTCACGAAATAAGACAAATATTGGTCCCTCATTTGATGGGAATAGCAACATCCATTAAGTCCATTAAATTAACAGCGAAATCGATGTTTAAACCACAAGAAGTAATTAGTGTAATTCATATTACAAAGTTGTCTTTGGTGCTGCTATCTGGAAACCAAGTTTTAGTTATACAAGAAAATGAAAATGATACCTTCATTTTCCTCTTCTGAATAGGGTATGTATGAATGATAGCTTTCTTGAAAATGTTGTGGTACTAGCTACTGAGTTCAGGGTTGTTGTTTTTTTCTAGAACCAAACCATCAGCATGGATTCCTTTTGAATGGAGACTTTAAAAATCATTTTCTTTTAACATTTGATATTGCAAAGTGGAGCTGTTCACTAGAAACAAAATAAAAGTTTGTACAGTGGTATTTGGAGACTTTCCTTCGCTTTCCCTGCATCAGTGGGCAATTCATGAGACCCTGCTGCTAAGCTTTGGAAAGGTATCCCTATAATCCTTTGTCAATACAAACTCCACACAACTTTTACAAGGCCTTTCATTAGCAGGCTCAGGTCTGAAAGAAGATCAAGTGAAACTGCCTGCAGCCCATGGACGCAAAACCCTTTGTATTAGAGAAACTGTTGACAAGGACAGAGGATGTGACCATGAAGGTACAATTTGGACATGCTAATTTTTTTTTTACCCCCCCCCCCATGGCTAGAACTGAAGGCAAGTAGGATGTTGTCTTTAAAACCTCACTTCTTGTACATTCCCATTTTTTAAAAACAGTATATGGGGTGCAGCTAGCTAGCTTTTAATTTAAGGCATACACAGAAGAAGTATTGGAAAGGAAATGTTAATGAGACAATTCATGAACAGTCTAGTACAGTCATGTTCTTGGAGAGTGTGTCAGCGATAGGTATGGACACATCGATACAATGGGTCGAAGCATATGCAAGAGTTTGATTAGGTCAAAAGAATAAGCCCAATTAATATTTTTCAGACAAAGAAAGTAATCAAAGAAGCATTCTAGAAATCAAATGGGACCACAAATAAGAACACAGTGACTGTCAGGAAATGTTTTCTTTTGACAATAGAAATTGGATGAGGTGGTTCCCAGGTACTGTCTTGGATAATCATATGAACGGTGTCCAAAGACAGACACTAGAGACTAAGAGAGAGGGAAAGGGGCTGATGTCGGTGATGCATGCATCTTTCACACAATAGCTTGTGTATCCTTTGGGGTGGTGTGAGAATGCTTCAAGTCCCATCACAATCCAAAGCACATTATTGGGAGGAGATAATTGGGAGACCTCTCTTCCTAGACTCAGCTCCTTTCCCGGCTTTCTTCACTTTCTCTCAAAACTGGCCTGTTGGAAAGGATAAGAAGGGCTGATGCTATAGTCTTTATTAGACAGCAGCAGCACTATGAACCTGTGTATCCTGGGAGATGTAGTTTGCCAGGGCCTTTTAACCCCTTGGAGGTTGGAAAAATTACTATTTTTGGAGTACAACTACCAGAATCCCCCATCCACTGTGTGGGATTCTGGGATTTTGAGGGCAAAAAAAGGAACAATTTCATTTGCTGTTAAGGACTGCAGAAACTACATTTCCCAGCAGTTTCTGTGATAAAGAGAAAGTTTACTGCTACATCCTTCATTAAGCAGGCAGCAAAACACTTGCCCCTACTAATGCTGTTACGACTGCCCAGTGATGGATGAATCTCTTTTCACTGCTTCCACTAGGTATATTTCAGCAAGGAAAGAGGCAGATGAAGTTGTAGTGGTGAAGAAGGCTAGTGATGAGAAAGAAATACCAGACCTGAACCTCTGAGAGGTTTGGGTTCAGTTCTCAATTTGGCTGGAGTATGGAGTGGACCATACTCTGAACTCACTGGTTCAACTCTGCCTGCATCCTCAGGGATTAGCCATAACCCATTTTCATCCCATTTGGCCTATAGTGCAAGAAAGAAATATTGCATTCCAGCTCTAAGAAGAGCTGGGAACAAATGTATACAACTGAGGAGAAGAAACATGTGGCCTCTGTCTACATGCAGCCCACATCCAAATTTCTGGAGCTCCCAAGGTTTCCCATTACCCTTATTGGTTCCAAACTCTCTGTGGTGGTGACAAGAAGGTGCTGTTCTTCTTTTAAATTTGAACAATGCTGGCAGATGTAGCAAAACAATACCCATCCTCTTTAAAAAGAACACTTCTGCTTTAAAACACACTGTTGCTGCTGTTATTAAAATGCTTGTTCATGTTCTTCCTTTTCCTAATCTGAGATTCAGGGGAATCTGGGACTCAGCTTGCAGAAGTCAAAACAGATTAAAAAAAATGCAAAAGTTAAAAATATAATTAAACTAGCAATAAAATCAAAACCAGTTGAGAACATAGCCATCCAAAAATACGAACTACAAATACAAAGAACATGGCGCATGAGAAGCCCTTTTCCCCTAAGCAATCAGCTCTCAAAGGCCTGCCAAAACCAAAAGGTCTTCACCTTCTTATCCAAGGATAGCAAAGAGGCCACCAATCTAACCACCCTGAGATCTTGGTTCATAGCATGGTATATAAATTTTTCAATCAGTCAGTCAATGAATTTCTTTAGGAAGGAGATTCCAGAGCCTGAGAGCAGTCACCAAGAAAACCCCTTCAATCTTCTCACCAAATGTATCTGTGTGGGGAGGGGCAGAGAATTTCTCAAGGTATGGTAAGGGAGATGCAGATAAGGAGATACTGTTCTTCAAATAGCCTGGACCTGAGTTATACACATCTTTGCAGGTCATAACCTACAGCACTGTAAACTGTGCCCAGAAGCAGACTGGCAACAAGTGGAGTGGAACAGTTGCAACAAGAGATACATGAATCCCCACATGTTTTGTTTTAAAGCCAAAGTGCTCACCTGAAAAAGATGGTGTATTGTTGTTTTGTGATTGCTGCACTGCCAGATTTTGGTGGCATGGCAGGGGAGAGGTAGAGGTCTACAGTCCTTTGTGATCTGTAGTGTGGCAGTACCTGACCTTTGGAATTTGACTATTCCAGGTTACAATAGGTGTCTAAGTAATATAGATTAACGTATATACTGGACACTATACCACTGTTTCTCCAAAGACTCAGATCTTAAGACACAGCACACAGGGGAAACTGGGAATGTTTCTGATGAGCCATGAGTTAATGACTATCTCATTGATTCCTAAGCTCCCTCTCCACCAGTTTTCCCACATGATGTTCTACAGAACTTGTGCATCACATTCATTTTGCTCCCATCTACCCCTAAGCATGATGATGAGTGCCTTGTCCTCTTCCTTTGATACTATTCAGATTCCCTTGTACTACATCCATAGAGTAAGGCATTTGTATGAGCTGAGTAGGCAAATAGCAGGTGGGTGTATTTTGCTTCAGCAATTTTTGTGTTGGAGAAGACTTCGAAATAATTTGAATGTTCTGTGGAGCTGTGCCACACTACTGGAAAATTTGCCATTCCAGTTTGCCATTGGATTGGAGGTGGGGAGGTAGAATGTTTCAATTGGCTAACTCCATTTCTTTCTCCCAATGTTAATGTGATTTTTAAAATTGCATCACATTATTATACAATCTATCCTCAGCCCTGAAAATCCTGGGTGGCTAAGCCAAATGAGAGACAGTGAGAGAAAGAGAGAGAGGGAGGAAGACAGAGAACAGAAATACAATCCAATTTTGCTGGCAGGGGAGTACATTATTCTCTGTTTTCCTCTTCCATTATTTACCACATGCACTTTAAGGTTATTCTGTCTGGACCAGATACAAAGGCAGTGTAAATCACAATAGCACCATTAAAGCCAATAAATATGTGCTGAGGGTCTTCTCCTTCTCCTTCTCCTTCTTCTTCTGCCCATCAGTATAAACACTTAAATAATGTAAGACCAGGCTGTCTGGAGGTCTTTGCTCCTCAATGTTTCATCCCAACAACTGTGATTAGTGAGGCTGGAGCTGCAGATTCTGATGAGAGCTTACAAAAGGCCAGAATTGGGCACTTCTCTGTTTGTGAGGCCAGGCTAGTGGAGTTCCCTTTCCCTGAAACTGTTTCCAGACATATCTTTGACAGTCTTCACACTAAAGGTCCAGCTATCATTATTTTCCATTTGTTTTATTTAGTGCTTGCTAGTGTCTTTGTTTCCCTGATGGAAGATGGAAGCTGCTAGATGTTGGGAGTTTAATGTTCTTGCTAGAGTATAATTTATTTGGCAATTATAACCCATTTCCTGTGGGCCAGTTCTTACTTCTTCATTCTTTATGAAAGGATTAATACTGGTGAAGGCCAAACTCTGTCAGATGTGCTCTGTTTCCCTGCACCCTGCCTCTCTCAAAGCCAGATGGTATCACTAGCTGTGGAATGCTAATAAATGTCTTTCAGAATAGCACTAAAACAGACTTCAGTGAAACATGATGACAATGAATGCTCACTCACATGAGTTGACTTGGATAGAATGCATAAGGTCATGAAGCCTAGCCTGGCTTGGTAGAGATAATGTAGGCTGACCAGTGAGCCAATGAGAAGAGGAGAAATTTGCGCAATTTAGGTCAACAGCAAACTCTAGCACTTCATGTTTGGCACTGGATGTGCTAATCCCAAAGTGTTGATCTGATGCCTTCAACATATCACACAAGTTCCATAATTCATGTATGTGTTATGCTCACTGGAGGTGGGCCATGCTAGACTAGACCCCAATGCAGATTATGTGGTAGATGCATTTCTAACAGATCTTCTATTGAAATGGTCTTCTGGGAAAATGACTACATTGTCCATCATTTACTTCAGAGAATGAACATGTAATGTTGCACAGACCTAACAGAATGAGGGAATAGCAGAACTGACAAGAAAAAGTATAGCTACAGGGAGGCCAGCCCTTAGTACGTGAGCTGTATAGGAGACTGTTTTATATTATTTGGTTATTGGTCCACCCAGCTCAGGATTGTCCACATCGTGTAGGTTCTACACCAACTGCTTCTTGATCCCTTTTTAAGCTAGAGAACCTGGGGGCATCTGTACTCTGTCAATGAGCAATGGCCTCTCTATTCTTGGACCAGTGACGCTACCTTATTGGATGCAGTCTCATTCCAAAAGCTCCCAACCTCACAACTTATTTGGCATAAGCAGATAGCCTGAAGGATAGCATTTGGTTGACTCATCCTTCTAACTATCTCCTGGCCTGGCTCTTCTCTGTTTACAATTGTATTTTCAGATATATATATGTGTATGTGTTTTCATTTAAAATATTTTGCATCTGCCTTTCAAGACCATGGTCTTCTTAAGCTGACTTATAATACAAAACAATAAAATTCAACACAAATTTATAAAAGCATATTCAAAATTTTAAACACTACTAAAAGAGATAGTTATATTAACAAAAGATTTTACTGTATTTTACAGGAAGTTATCTCTAACACAACAATTCTCAATGCTGGGTATAATGAAAATGATGCAGGTATTGATGCAGCAGTCTTAGCATACAATCTTACTTTCTTATATTAATTTTATTTATTAAATTAATTTTATTTTAAATTTAGTTTATTTTAGAAAAGATGTATAGCCCACATTCCTGGAGCAAAATGCTACCCAGAATGGTTGACAACATTTAAAAGTCACAATTTCTTAAAATCAAACATATAAAACAACCCACTAAGGAAAGAGTGTCAGCAGTTAAAGTGAAATCGCAAAATCATTATCTGCCACATCAGACAAAAATCACCTAAATAAAAATGTCTTCAACCACTGTTTTAATATCTTGATTCTCCTGCAGCTGATCTGCTTCTTTTTTACTGTAAAATTTGTGATGGCAGGAATTGTTTTTGTGCTAGAGTACTATTGTCCAGTCTTTTGTTATACCATGTAAATAGTTTATCGATGGGAAATGTTGTCACCATGAACTTCATATCTGGAATCAGCTCCTTCAATAAGGCTGTAGACACTTCTCATCCGTGGCTAGTTTTGCCGGAAAGAGTCTTGGAGAAGCAGTACCTTTGATGGGCCCAGGACTTAGTGGTGAATGGGCCCTGCAGCTGAGTCACATACCTCAGGAGGGTATCAACATAATCTGTCCAGTATGTGTTTAAGCAAATCAGGAGCTCTGGTTTACTCAGTCATCCAAAGAGTGCTCTTTTCAAACTTTTTTCACGTTAGCAGATTTTTGGGAGAAAATTACATACAAAATAATTCCCACTTTTCTAGCCAGTATCTGATTCCCAAGCTAATACAAAGCTACTTACAACAGTTTTATGCACAAAACTGTGATGGTTGTCCCTTCCCTTTTCACAGAATAATGGAAGAGGACCTATCAGCCATTAGGATCAGCTCCATGCAGTGTCTTCAGCTAGAGTATCCCCAGCAGGTAGCTGCCCAGGCTCTGTTTGAAGACATTCAGAGAAGGAAACACCACCACCTCTCAAAGCAATTTCTTCCACTGCTGAACCACACTCACTGCAAGAAGTTCCTTCTAAAGTTCTAAATTTATTTTCCTGCAACTGAAAGCCATTAGACCTAGTTCTACTCTCTGAAGTAGCAAAGTACCATCCTGTTTTTGGCAGCCCTTAGGGCATTTAAAGAGTGTGATCTACTCTTCACCAAGCTGAACGTGACCAGCTCCTTCAACCTCTCCTTATATGTTTTATTCTCGTACCACTCATCTTCCTCATTGCCCTTCTCTGAACTCACTCTGTCTTTTCTATATCTTTCTTAAAATGAAGTGTCCCAAACTGAACACAGTACTCCAGATGAGGCCAGACCAGCACAGAATATAATGGGACAATTGCTTCCTTCAACTTGGAAACCGTGTTTCTATTAATGCAGGCCAAGGTAGGTGTTGACTTCTTTGCTGCAGTATCACTCTTCTGACTTATGTTCAAATTATGATCAAGAATAATCCCAAAATCCTTCTCACATGTAGAACTATTGAACCAAGTGTCTCCCATCCTACTTGTTCATTTGGTTTTTGTGGCCTAAATGTAGAATTTTGTATTTGTCTCCGCTGAATTTAATTTTATTAATTTAGGATCCTTTTATGTGGCTGCCCTCCATCATTATCTATCACTTTCAAAAATTAGACAATAGTTTGCATAATCTTATACCTGAATCCTACACTAAATTTCAAAGGCACTGCATCCTTCTTGCCTGTCCACAGATTCTGCTGAGAGACTGTGGTCTGGCATCATGAGGAAACGGCCTTTTCATTAGGGGAAATCTGGTAGCAGCAAATTTCATGGCAAACCTTGTTGGCATGCTTGCAGGGCCCTTCTGTGCCCTGTGCAAGATCCTTCTCTTGTCTTGTAGCTACTTACTAAGCTATCAGGTGGCATTACTAACATAGCCAGATCTTGCTCCGTGAGCACCAGTTGTTGACATCTAAACTACAGGCTCTTACAATGAGATTAAATCTCATATGTCTTCAGAGTATGATTGCATTTCATCTGTGTTCAGTCAAAAACCCTATTCAGGTGCTGTTGAATTGTATCCGTGGAGAGACAGTAGGGCCATGTGTATTAAATCTGTCCAATATGGAGCAGAAAGAACTGACAGTGGGTGCTAAGCACAACTGGCAATATGCATGAAGATTCCCCCTTCAGACATTCCTGTTTAACCCAGGAAATCAGAGTGGAGCATGTACAAAGTCTTCTATAATGACCCTAGTCCCCTTCTGTCAGTACAATTTAGTGGTGTTAGATCTATGCTTAACCACAGACATTGGTTTCTTGCACAATGCACAACTGCAACACTTTGATGCCACTTAAACTACCATGGGTCCATCCTGTGGAATCCTGGGATCTGTAGTTTTGTGAGGTATTTTGAATTTGCAGCTAAAGAGCCAAAGCAAAACCCTCAGGATTCCATAGGATGCAGCCCTGGCAGTTAAAGTGATATAATTGTGTTATGGGAGAAAAACCACAGAAACATAATAACTCTTCTACGTTGAACTCTTAGCCATAATAATTAATAAATATGTCCCAGTCCCCTTTCTGAATGTTCTTTGGGCTCCAGCTTTGTGTAGCTTTTCCAAAATAATATTCCTTGACTTCAGTCAGCAGGAGTAAATATTTCCGTTAGAAAGGATAATAGTCATAAATCCATCACTTGAGTGAGTTTCCTACCAATGTATTTTTTTAAAAAAACAACTTTCTCTCTATGACCTTTCCCACAATGCTACTCAGCTCCTTTATATACAGTTGCCATTACTGCCCCATAGCCTGTGGAATAAGGTGGGCAATAAAGAGCAATCAATCAGTGAATGAACTGTTCCCACCTCTGGAGCACATTAATATCACTAAAGCGTAAGCTGTCGTAGGTTTCTCTTTCCCTGTTAATTTTTATTCACAAAACATTTTTAAAAGCTGTTCTCTAGGTCTTTAGAAATTCATAGCTCTTTGCCAAAAAAGGAGTTGGAGCTGTGACTTTCCAGCTGTTTTATATTCAATGAGAGTTGTCACTGGAACTTGGAAATTCATGAAGAGAAGCAAATTTGCAAAGATCATCACCATGAGGATGATCATTCTTGCCAGATTTACATCAATCCTATAGTTTTTTTTCTCCCTCTCTCTCTCTTCTTGAAAATAGAGATGCCACTTAGGTGATTCATGTAGAAAATAAAAAAAATAAAAATAAAAAAACCCAGGCGTTTCTGTAGCAGCTTGTTTTAGTGGGTGGCCTAGCAAATTTCAGCCATTACCTGGAGTGTGTAGCAGGCCACTGAAAAAGCTAAAACTTAAAAATGAGACAGGATGCTTCCTAAGACCCAGGATAATGTGGTGGCTACATTGAAACTATGCCCAATACAGTGCATACACCTCTTATATGCACCTCTGTTGTAATAGTTTTCTGTGTTCTTAAGAAAGATATCACCCAACTTTGAATTTGTTTTCACTGAAGAAGCCACTTCCCATCAGGTCAGATCATTGGTCCATTTTGCCCAATATTTCCTCTTTTTTCCAATATTTTTATTGAAACTTTTCAAATATACTAGAATTCTACAAATGCATAAAAAGAAAGAAAAAAAGAAAGGAAGAAAAAGGAAAAGGAAGGAAGAGAAAGAGAAAGAGAAAGAAGAAAGGGAAAAAAGAAAGTAAAAAAGGAAGGAAGGAAGGAAGGAAGGAAGGAAGGAAGGAAGGAAGGAAGGAAGGAAGGAAATAAATGACTTCCATTCTTCTTTTCAACTGTATATAACATTCAGATTATTTCCAACGTCACTAAATAAAAATCCAACCATTTATTTAATTCAATTCACTATTACATTATTTTTCCACAATCAAAAATATTTTCTGTCTTATTAAGGTTGACATATCTAGCATTAAAGTATCAATCAATACCTTTCTGTGAATTTAAGCCATTATGTTAAATTACATCATAATAAGCAATATTCCATTTTCTCTCAACACCCTAAATCTCTTAGATGTTAAGTAGCCTCACTAGATCCATCCATTCAATAAACACTTTTAGATCATTAACATTTCCATTGTATTTAAACTCCAAGGTTTCTATCTAATTTCATCATATAAAGTTCATATCAAAATCATTCCACTTCCATTTCTCCTTTATCCTATATCTGTAGCCAAATCTTATAACCTCATTTCAGTGAGACATTATTTCTTCCATTTCATTTTAAACTTAAATTTAACTCTTGCTTTCTTCTTTCTCTTTTTCTGTCTTTCTCTTCTTTCTCTGTCCTGACTGTGACCTTCCTCTCCCAAATCTGCTCCTCTTGTTTACACCTTAATATTATTATTTCCTTCTGCTTCCAATGTTCTGCTTTAAAAGAATTGGAGTAGATGATCTTCATTTTTCACCCTGCTCTCGCCTTCTTTATTCTTAGAGGCCAATCCTTTCATTAAATTATCATAAGTTGTTGGTCCATTAATATAAGTTCCCAAGATATCCGTTCCAGACTAACTTCCCCATGCACAACACTTCCCATTTTACAAACTAGTACTGCTTGGATGCTTTTCTCACCGATTTTATAACCTAATTCCTCCATTAAGTCAACTTGATTTTTTGTATCAATACAATCGATGCAATTTTCATAATCCATCATTTCAGAATTGGCCCCATGTTCTTCCCCTCCCCTTGCACAACCGTCCCCAACAGTTCCTTCATAAATCCAGCAATCTCTAGCTTCAGATGTTCTGTCAAATCTGCTCACAATCTCTTCATCATGTTTGGAATTTCTTGGTCTCTCAAAGAACAGATCTCAGGGAAGAGTTGTAAAAGATCTTGAGATTCCAGCTTTCTTCAATCCAGCATTTAAACAGTTAACAGTCAGACTGTTATCTCAAGGTGTCTTATCTTCTTCAAAGAGATAGTGCCTCCACTTTCCCACACTGTGCTTTCTCTTTACTAAAATTCAGCTCAATCACATAAGTAAGAAAATTCAATCATTCACAGAAAAACTTGCTCTTAAATCTTTTGTTAATTCCCTTTAAATTCAGAAACCTCCAGTCTTTTCAAGTTGTAGTTTTACAGGGTAAACACATTTACTCAGTTCTTAGTTGGAAAAAGGAGGCAGCATGGTATGGGTCCATATGACTGTTTTAATTGGAAGAATTCTTCACTTCAGTGCTCCCAAAGATTTATTTAGAGATTTTTAAAAGGCAGGTGCCAACTTAGTGTTCATCAGATCTCTCAGATCTGAACAGCTGCATTTCATGGCAAGGATGAAGATGTAACTCCCTCAGTTCCATCTCATTCATTGTGTTTACTTATGAGTAAATGTGAGTAACAAGAATTCCGGATTCTTGTGGGCAATCCCTTCACCCCACCTTTAATCCAGGGTGAGTTTCTCTAGCCAGAGATCCATCTGGCTGATAATTTAAACATGAAAGCTCTTCTGGTTGCAGACAGCAGGCTAGAAGCATCCATCCACTGTCCTGCCTGGAACCTGAATGATCTAGCCCTGTATTACCTATTCTAACTGGCAGTTGTTCTCCAGAGTGTCAGGCACGATTCTTCCCCTGCCCTACCTGGATGTCCCTGGTATTCTCTTGTGTCTGTCATCCAAGTACCAAATATCACTATGTTAGTTTCCAAAATCAGAATGTGTTGGATGTATTCAAGGTATTATGGTCATTGTTCAGCATGGTATCATGGTTATACTTGTGGAACATACAGCTGTTTTGCATTTTTAAAGATATATATTAAAAGGATACCAGGCAGCCATCACTCAAAGGTGGCAAGATACTTTTACAGTGGGGCAGCAACGTGGCATATTTAACCAAAGTTCACTTCCATTGGACCCCAGTGCCATATATTTTCATCATCAAAGAGGAATGTCAACATACACCACTTGCATGTTCAGTCAAACTGTGGCCAGTATTCTATATCAGGCCATTTCCAGCAGGCCGTCCCTAAACTGCAAACCCCAGGACTCCATAGGATGTTGAAAGTGGAAGAATAGCACTATAACAGTCTAGTGCAGAAATGAGGTTAGTTAAGTATGCTTTACTTAAGGCCCTTTCCGCATGTGTGTGGGGGAAACGGCCGAAAACAGAGCTTACCGGCTTTGTTTTCCGGCCGGCCGAGTCCATCACCACGAGGAGCAGCGCGAGTTCACTGCTCCGCAGTCCTCCGGCGTCCCAAATGGTGGCTTCCAGTTGGTGGAGGCTCTCCACCAACCGGAGAAGCTCGCCAGCCAGAAGCTCGCCAGCACGCGCCTGCAAATCTGCTCCAGAGCTGGGCGATGGAGCAGCACGGGGTTGCTCACTCTGTGGTTTTTAAAAACCTCTAAAAAGAGGTTTTTAAAAAACACGCTGCGTGACCAGTTCCGATCGCTCCGGAGTGGACTGAGGTATGGAACTACAGAAAGTAGTCCACCCCAGTCCACTCTACGGTGCAGAAGACCTCCGTTAGAGGTCACTCTGCACCATTTTACTAGCCCGGTGCAGAAATGGCCTAAGTGTAGTTAACTAAGTAAACTCTCACAGCTGAACTACCCAAACCAGACAGAGACAGCACCCACCCTTGCTCTGATTGCTGGCAGAATAGACCTCCTTCTCCCCATGTTTAGTAAAGAAGGCTGAAGGGAAGTTACAATCATGGCAATAGTGTCACAATTGTGACTAAGTAGCAATTGTGAATATGGAATATTTACACATTAGTAGATCTAGGTAACTCTTCTTTATTCATGATTGCTACTTAATCACTATTTTGACACTATTGCCCCATACCTCCTCTGCCCGCCTATTTTACTGATGATCAGCTGCATAGGGAGAAGGAGGTCTATTCTTCCAAAATTAACTTAGTATCTGATGCCAATGATTCTGGAAACTAAAATGGAAGCCCTGGCAAAAGGTATGGGCTGACTACAGCACTTGGGAATCCTCACGTTCTGAAGCATTCTGAATAGAAGATCTGAGGTCAACTCTCTCAAGTCTGAGTTATACCTACCCACAATTGCAAAAGATCGTTTGCTCATGCAATCCTATGCCAATTCAGGAAGAAATATATGAAGGTGCAAGAGCACGATCCCTTTTCATGCAAACATCATCCAGTAGAGAAAGCAGTTAGGCAAATGTAATTTAGAAGCATGTGCATTGCTGGATTTTGTGTGTTACACAGGAAGAAAGGAATTTTCACAAGAGAACTGTTATTTCCTATACCAAGGTGTGATAACTGTTGAAATAATGGCAATGCCACCTCATTTTGTTGTCTTCGTGCAGTTTTCAGTGCTATGAACTGGGAGAGTCCAAATGTCTTCTCATTGCTGTTTCCTCTGAGCTCTGATCACTGGCTCATTTCTCCAGAGAGTTAATGTTCTGCCACTTGTCTTTCCTTGTTTAGCTGCAGGTACTGCATCAGCTTCTCAGACTTAGTAATGTCCATAAATGGTCTGGTAGACAAGGTTAATTCTTTGTTTATTTTCCACCTTTGAAAATAAAGTTACCCACAAGGAGACGTATGACAGAATAAAATCTGTGATAAAAATCCAATGGAAAACACAAAGTACAAAATACAAAGAATAAAATACAGCAGTAAAATATACAAGATCAAGCCCAAAACCAAGGATGTGTTTAAACCAGGGAGGTACTTAATGATGTGTTAATTTGCTTCTAAAGGTGATCATGCCCTGAGCTGAAAAGCACTCTGTAATAATGCCATGAACTTAACCACTTTCATTCAGCCTTCTTCTATGCTTTATTTGCAAGAAAGATCTAAATCTTAGACCTTAATAACTGTGCTTAGGGTCCAACGGCACGAGTGTAGTATTCTTCTCATAATGCCAAGGCTTTGTAAGTCCCCATTCTCCCTGTAGCTTTCAAGCACTTTTGAAAACCCATTCCTGAAGGTTGAAAAATCCTCTGGAGCAGCATTTAATACAGCACAGGTTGGAAGGAGACATCTGCCATTATTCCATCCACACATAGGAGACATCACTGAATACATAGCTCTTTATATCCTGGCTGTGATGCAAACATTAAATAAAAATCCACTTTCAAAAGTATGAGTTAGCAATGGCTTACATCTAATGTCACGCTAGCAAATTCTTCCTAGCAAACTCCTCCATGTGTAACTCCGCCTCACCAAGTCTTGCTCTGTAGAGAATATTTTGATGGTGGAAAAAAAGGCTGGTGGGTAGGTGCAGAAGGGGTATTCTGGTTTTGTCAACAGAAACAGGAATTAGGGTAACTCCCTCTCCACCCTGCAGCTTCGTGTCCACCAGGCAAAGGAGAAGGCTGAATAAAATTAAGTTCACTTCATTCAGCTGGTTCCGGCAATAGAATAACCCTTCTGGATCCTACCCCAAACGTGCCTTGACATCATCACATATGGCAAGACTGTTGCCATTGGTCACCCTGACCAAGATTTGAAGGAGTCTTCCTTGATCAATTGTAGAAAGTTGATAGAAGAAAAAGCTGATGAATTTCAGCAGCTAGCAAGGGAATTGTAACGAATAAGCTGGAACAGTCACGAAGGAGTAGCATTAGGAACTGGCACCACTGGTGTGACAGGAACAAATTTCAAAGACATTACACTTTCAAGCTGATTCCCATTTTGGAGCTATGAAAAGCAACCTTTCCTAAAGTGTAGAGAGTAACTCTGAAATTCTACCATAAAATCAAAATGGTTAGCAAATGGATAGGGCATCATTTTCTCAGGGCAATCAGGTTAATTTGGATCACTTGAATGCTCTTGCTTTTATGACCTCCAAGGAGCACATCACAGCTTGCATAGCACATGAGAGTACTTATGTCAATAACAATCAGAACAACACATCATTTCAGTGCAGTCACCTCTTATGATTACACGGCTCTTTCCTCTCTTTTTTCCCACTTCTGTCTCTTCATGAATTGTAGTCTCCTTTATCAAAATGGCATGTAGTAGCTCATGACTGCATTTTTCTAATACTACCTGCCTGGAAAAAGAGAGGAAGAAAAAAAAAATAAAAAGATCAAAATGAAGTTTGTAGAACATGTTATTTTTAATCCAAAAGATGTCACTCCAGAGGTTTAGTTGACATAAAATATGAGGTCACTAACATCTGTGACTAAATTGTGAAGGAGGCAGTTGATACACTGAAAATAAGCAACTGGCCACAATTGTGTTTTACTACAAAAAGGAAAACCATTTTCTTTTCTATGATTTAAATTTTCATTGATTAGGACTTTTTATTAAGTAAGCATACTTAGGATTACATTCTACCTTGAATCATCGAAGAACATTTCTTTTTCAAATGCTGTAAACAATTCCCTGAATTTTCAAAGTATGTTATATATGCACTTTCTTCTCCCATATATGAAGTGAAAGCCACGTTTTTTGTTTTTGTTTTTGTTTTTGTGAGTGCTGCAGACTGATTTGATATTGTGAGATTCAAATCTATGGCTGCAATAAAAAAAAATGACCAAAGCAGCAGAAAAATATAATCCTAACATGGTTCTTTAAGGATGATTGGGTTAGAGATCAGAATCCTAACACCTCACGTGGGTTCTCAGGCAGGGTGGAAGTAGCTTGGATTCAGCTCAGTTACCCCTGTCCACATCTGTCCCCTCAGTAGCACACCTGAGGTCAGAATGTCTTCACTCAGAGCTTCTATCCACACAGCAACAGATTAGAATCAGATTCACACATGAAGACCTATTCTGGCACAACTGTAACTGAATCAGATCATCTGGTGGCATCTAAGGCTATGTGGGGACCTATGTATAAATGAGAGTTCCAAGCTGTGTTCTGGAGATGACAGACCGAGGTCACAAATATTACAGACTCATTTGACATGGTGTGATTGGATAGACATAATTATATTGTTGAGCCTCAATGGTAAGAGATCTGATGGTGGTACAAAAAGTAGAAGAGCCCTATAAGTAGCAACCTCTCACTTGAGACAGAATGGGGAGTTCCCTGGGAGTGGTAAAATGCTGAGCATTTTAGTATTGCCTTGATGGATGGCTTTGAAATGTTTATGGACTCTAAGGCAACATGACAACCAACTGCATGACTGGAAGGCCTTCCTTTATTCAGATCTCTGTATAGCCTAATTGCCACCTTGCTTCAAGAGTGGGACCCAAGACTAAAGTGAGTGTAAAGAAATGGCAAGAATGTATACCTTTCTTTTAACATCTATACCTCAAGAAGGGATTGCGATTACACAAAAGATGCATCTCTAAATGCAGGTAGGAAAAACTGGCAAGGAAACATGAATTCAAATTTAATACTCTTGATGTTCTTTATGAGAAATGTGGATCTATAGTGTCCTTCGGAGTATATACACTAGAACTACCTCAATAAAACCAGGGGAATAAGTGGCTAATTGTGGCACTATAGTAAAACATTTCTTTTGTAGGCAAGACAGAGGTGCAGAGAAGGAAGAAAATTCCTTTGAGATGGTATATGCTCCACCAAACAACAGAGAGTACCACACATGTATGGGGACCTACTGGATTTTGGTCCACTTTCCACTTCTGCTACCTTCCGGTATACCCTCCAACATTTCACAGATGAAAATCAGGACATACGTGGCCAGGCAATGTCAGACCATAATCAAGATGGCAAAGTTATTAATGAGAAAGAACAGACAAGCTCAGGGAGGCTACAGCAGTTTGCTTTTGCCTGAGCCTCTTGGAAGAGAATGTTTCCTTCACCTCCTCCCACCCACCCAGCCACCACTGATTTACTTGAGTTTTGCATTTTGAACTCAGTTTACATCAGTGGAAGGAAGCTGAGGACAAAGGGGGAAATGGCAGGAGGAGAGAGAAACTGGGACATTTTAAAAGCAGCTGAAAGAGTGAGATGACAATAATCAGGACTGTCCCTACCAAATCAAGACAGTTGTGGGGAATATGTTCTTGGCACTGCAACAACAGCAATAACAAAAATGGCTGTAAATCATTCATGCCTGTCAGGTTACCATACATGAGTAGTAGGTTTATATGTCACATATTACTCTTGGCTTTAAGGCTTATACCAGTAGTATGTGATACATTTACCATTTTAAACAGAAAACCAGTTTTTGGTATGCATAGATCTATCTAAGCAACATTTTTGTCACTTAGAACATACAATTTTTTGTTACTTAAAAAAAACCCACAAAATAAGTCATGAGATTTGCACTGGCCCTCCAAAAGACACATACTTTGTACTCATCAGTGGAGGCAAAATCTCTTTTGTGGATGGTTAATGAGTGTGTACAATATGAATACTTGAAGCACTTGTTCCCATGCTATAAATCTCTGTTTACGTACCTGTGTATGTGCTTTCAAGTCACCTGATGACTTATGGTGACCCCATGAATTTCATAGGGTTTTACCTCTCATTGTATACAGGTAGCCATGGGAGTCCCACTATTTTCTGTTTCAGCATCAGGTCAAATGCTGCAGGGATTTAGTTTCTTGATGTTTCACTTAAATTTATAAATGAAAAAGAAAACCTTGGGATTGCATTTTCTGGAGTGGGACAATGAAGGGCAGGATAGCTGTTAGAGATAAAATTCCCCTTTAGGTAAGGCAACATCACCTCTGGATTCCCCTATTTTAGTCCAAGGAGAAGTACAAGAGAACAAAATCAGGTAAACATATGTTCATTAACGTAACTGCCTGAGAATTGTTCTGTTGTTGCCCAAGGATGCAAATGACTTGTGGGCTAACTTTTCAGAAAATGTTTTATGGGGCTTTCTTGCTTTATTCCATTTATTTCAACTCAGTGCATTTGAAGGAAAAAAATCCCTTTTAAGCCAATGTATTCCTTTTCCAGGGTACTCAACGTCCTTTTGTCATCCAAAAGGCTGTCATTTTGAGCCGTTTATTTCTCTTACCCCGTATTTGTTTAAAAGGCTTCCCATCGGATTAATTTGCGTGTTGTGTTTGTGCCCAGCAAATGCATTTCCTCTCCCTTCTCCCACCCAATCTGAATTAAAATATAAAAATAAAACAAGATTTTTTTAAAAAAACAAAACAAAACAAAACAAAGAGGGGTTTGCTTCTTTAGGCCTCTGTCTGCTCATCCTCCTCCCTTACTAGGGAAGGAAACACTGTGCTAACATGCTGTTGACATAATGAGTCCCATTAGCTCATGATTCAGCATGCTTTTTGACCAGCAATCTTTTAATGACTCTACTTTCCTTGACTGCAAAGTTTGGGGAATAGGGAGGGGTGAAAAGCTGCTGGATTTTGATACATGTTTACATCCTGCTAACTCGTTTTATCCTTTGCAGAACAGCACCACCTTTCAATTAATGTTACTGTTAAGCCCCAAACAGCTGATGCGAATATAGACAAAAGAAGTTCCAAAGCAGATATATTTTTAACGTTATTTTATTTTCTATTTTGGCAAAATACAACCTAAAGGTTTTATTAGTGGCATTTTGTGCTCTAATGTTCCTGAAGCTCTCCTACCCCACCTCTTCCCCATTGATCTCCCCATTAACTGCAAAGCAAGAATTAACCTCAGTGACAGTGCTACCAGCTCGGAGTCTATTTTGGCCTGTTCTTTAAGTAAAAAGAGCAACCTAGATGAGAATTTTGTGCTTCACTGGATATTGAAAGATGAGGCAATAAACTGCTAAACTTGAGTAATCACACGCTCCCAGAGGAATGCTTCAAATGGGGTTGGTCAAAAACCTTGAAATTCTAGCCTTCTGCACACTGCCTGGGCTTTAACATTTGATGAGATTCATTATAGTGGGGGACTGAATACAAGTGTCTTCTGATTACAGACCTTCCATTAAAAGTTCCCACCAGTGTGCCTTTCCATAGAAGAGCATCAATGGGATTAAAATCTCAGTTCACCCCAGTCAATTCTCCAGTAACACGATTTCATTAGAGGCAGGCAGGGAGGAAAATGGACTCGAAAGCGCTGAAACAGCTGGTGTATAAATTATAAAGTGTACTTTCGACTAAGTGAACACACCTTCCGCTCAGCCACATTACTAATTAATGTGTAGGGTAGCCGATTTTATGTAAATTGTATTCTTCCTCTCTCCTGTGCTTTGGTTAACAACAGGTTTTTTTGGAAATCGTGGAAAAAAGGAAGATTATGCAAAGCTATCATCATATGAAAATAACATATTAACATACTGGCTGTGAACTGTATCCAATCAGTTCCTTTTCACTGGCGTGTGTACAAAACAATTAAAATCAAATTTATATTGCACTTCTTTAATATATTCTGGTATTAATATAATCAACGAACAAGTGTTAAAGAGTCTTACAGACCTATACTGCTTTAAGACGATACGTTTGTTCTTGTGGGTTGGTGAATATTTTCATTTTAACGGACACTTTTTGTAAAAAAAAAGTTATCTGTCATATTAAGATAATTTATCAGCTCTAGCTGCAATGCATCTGTCTGGATGTTGCCTCTGTTTAATAAAAACATATGATTTCTTTTCTTTCAGTGTGTCGTGGTAATATCCAGCTCCAATCAGCTTCTGTCCATATGACCTGAAGTACATTGGGTTTTAATTACAGACTTCTGCTGAGTATCTGCTAAATGATATCACTGAATTATCCAGGTAACCCTCAGGCTGGTTGTAATGGGAGCTGTTATAATGTCAACCAGACCTAGACAAACACAACAAGGACCTCTGTTCTGAAATCGAACCAATTCTCAAGGTTTCATCAAGTGACCCAGGAATTTTGGCATGAACTTCATGCTTCTGGTGAAATCTGTATTTTAATTATATTCTGTGATTTACCAGCCCACCTTGTAAAACTCCTCCTCAGTTTTGTCAGCTACAGAGATGTCACTTTCAATAATGCAAACATGTTCAGCAGTAACTATCCACAGTGAACAATGACATTTATTGTAAAATTCAAATTCCCTTGGTGTGTACTTTTCTTAACGGGGTAGTTACTGGCTTTGCTATCATTCCTATTCTAGCCCACATAAGTTATACAATTTAGTAGACATGGGCAAATTGTATTTCTGTATTTTGTCACATTAGGAAGAATTTGCCCATAATTTCATGTCATTCACTTTTCTCCTGAATCTGAAAATTGGTTTTTAATACATTCCCTCAAAATAGGTACTTACACATGTACTTTAATGTGTATTTACACACGCATTTTCTTTGGATGATCCAGTTGGGATTTCACAGTGATAAAATAACTCCCATGGCTGGCACAGGAAGGAAAACCATTACCCTTCTTCCTGTTCCCCCTTTCAGAATTGTTCTTCACGTTGAAGGATGCTACAGACCAGATTGTTGAAGGCGTCTGTCTGTCTGTCTGTCTGTCTGTCTGTCTGTCTGTCTGTCTGTCTATCTATTTGATAGCCTGCCTTTCTCCCAAATGGGACCCAAGGTGACTACAGGGTACAGTGAGCTGGGGGGGCATTTGGAACAGAGAATGCCAATGTCCCATTGCACAAGCAGAGATTTGATTGTACAACAAAGCTCGAGTGTTCTCCAGCCCCATGAAAAAGAGAACAGGACTCCTGTACCTTTAATAGCTGTGTAAGAATCAGACTTTCCGTAGGTGTGACTTACTGGGCGGGCTTTCCCTGCTAAGCTTCTCTTTCTCACCCACAGCTGTTAAAGGCACAGAAATTCTGTCATCTTTTTCTTTTCCTATGGTCACTCTCCTTGGATACCAGTTTTGTTAGAAAGGCAGGACATAAATTTAATAACTTGAGCAAACCTTGCCTTTTATCCTTTCAAAATATTTATCTTAAAGCACCTTTTGATAAATTGACATTGTCCAGAAGTGGGACAGTGAAGAAAAGCTGCAAAACTCAGGACTAGCCAAGTTCTGGTACGTACATTCATCCAAGACATTGTTTTGTATAGGAATTTGTAAAAGCTGAACTTTTAAAGCATCCCTACTCTCTGGTCTTGTTTCCAAAGTTAAATTACATTCTAAGAACTCTGTTTAATTCTCAAAGTGTATACAGAGTACGAACAGTTTTCCCCAGCATTCAGTCTCTTCCATTCATTTGTATACCCTATCTTAATGGTATAGTATTGGCCCATCTTCAGAAAGCATGGAGGGAAGAGATATTATCTGATTGTAACACCACTGTATCAAGATTCTTTGGGTGTAGTGTTTAACCTGTGTGAAGGAGAGCATTAGACCCTAAGTAATACCCTGCAGAAAAAGGGGCCTTGTTGCAATCATGTAGATTGGTAGGAGAGGGGTTACCATTTTGTCAAAGCACAGGTTTGCACTGGTGTCAAAAAGGTGGAAATAAAAATAAACTAGAGAAACTCAAACTTATGCTAAACTCACATGCTTTGCTTCAGTTCCAGAGTCTTTTTTTTCTTTCAAAATTATCCCAGTTAAAACAGAAGTGGATTGCAATGCAAATAAATAACAGAAACAATAAAAATTATATGTGTGTACCAGCTTGTGCAGTTTTACAGCAAAGAATGCTTATCCATAACCCAGGAGACTCCAAGCTAAAGGTTGTGATTTACAAACAGGTGGTGAATGTCAGGGCTTGGTAAAGTTACTTTTTTGCACTTCAACTGTTAGTATCCCTCATCCAGCATGACTACTGCTTGTATTAGTTAGAGGATGTTCAGAGCAGGTATACAAAAAAAGAAGTTTGTCAAACTCAGTTTCAGATCCTGTTCGTCTAGATACTAAACTGGACAGTCTATATATATTATTGGCATGAAGAAAGAAAGTGAGAGAAGCAAATATTTAGAAGAAAGAGGAATAAATGAACAGCCAAATGAGTAACAGTGACATGAAAGAAGCAACTAGGGACCCAAAGCCAGAAAGCTATGGGGAACATGTGAGTCTTAGAACCAGAAAGGACCCCATGTGTCTTTTGAGGAGTTCCTGTACATTTCAGTAGGGCTTTTACAGGTGAACTTCCTAATGGACTGTGTCCTTAAGTTATAGGGAAGAGGGAGAGTTAGGTATTGGGGGAAAAAAAATACTTGATTCAGCCAGATTAGGGGTCTGCATGCTATCTTCTTGAAATGACGGGAACATTACTGTATTTGCTGGCATATAAGACACACCCATGTATAAGACACACCCCATTTATACACTGGCAAATACTATTTGCTGGTGTATAAGACACATCAGCGTACAAGACACATTCCATTTTCAAACAGTATTTTTCAGGGAAAAGGTGAGTCTTATATGCTAGCAAATATAGTAATATTGTTATGAAAAGAGTCGTTTTGTGAAATGAATGAGGTGAAAACTGTTGAAGCAGCTCTGAATCTTATTCTGAATAAATACCACTTTTGTGCCAAGTGGTGGTTTAGTAAACAATCTTCATTTGTATGAATGATTAACTGCTGGAGTCAACAAAGAAAACAAAACATGAAGAAGATTGAACCCACTTCTGTTCATCTCTGTATGGTGGTATTTTAGGTTTCATGGGAGAAGCACTGAAGACAGTGGAATCCTAAGAGACATGCGTATAAATAACTAGTTACTAGTAACTGATTTTATCCATAACAAAAACATCTCTAAATTACATGACAGCCCTCCATATCTATGGGTTCTCCATCTGTGGATTCAACCAACCAAGGCTTGAATGTCAAAAAGCAAACTTTGATTATGCTGTGCATCGAGCACTATGCAGATGTGTAGGCATATTTTGCTGTAGCCTCCTACAGTTCCACAGATCCTCAGGCTCTCTCTGCACTTGTTTGAGTTGTTTACCATATTATATAAGGAACACTATTTTACTACACCATTATATATAATGGGACTTGAGCATCCATAGACTTTGGTATCTGCTGTGTGTGTGGGGGGCATGGATCCAAACTCCAGTGGATACCAAGGGCCCACTGTATTACCGTAACCTAGTGAAGGTAATTTTCCCCCTTTTGAAGTGTTTCTGTAACTATGAGTTACATTTACAGTTATCGGTTGTGGCTTTTCTAAATGATGGGAAAGGAATGTCAGGTTATTCAGGCCCTTGTGTGTGTTGTGCCTCATGTTGCTGCCTTGTGCCTGAGTATGGATGCTGGTAATAACAATGACATGTGAGATGCAAGGAGAATGTGTTTTGGCTAGTTGCCTGTGGCATTCAGGTGTTTTTCCACGTCTAACTAAAAGAATAACAATTACTTTTGAGAAATGGGAAAGTAAAGATTTAAATTCTTTAAAAATTGTAATTATAATAACTGACTACTTCTGTGGGGCCCTGGAACTATGATGGTAACTGATGACTTTAAAAAGTATCTTTCCAAGTTCTGAAGCAAACTGAAGCAGGCAATTACAAGGACACTGATTCTTGACATGAAAACAAAGTTCTAATACCAAAAAGTCCTTGATTTTCCCCATTTATTAATGCTGTATATTTAAGAGAAAGTATTGGGAAGCAAATACATGGTTTAAATGGCAGCATGGCTACTCTCATTTTAACTTTACTTCTTTGACTCTCACCTCAGTTTGGAAAACATGTATTTTTGCAATTACCTTTTTAAAAGAGAGGTTGAATTCCTAAACAACTATAGGACTAGAACCATACCTCGCTAGGAAAAGAGGCGGTAAGTAAGAGTAAGATGTACAGACTTTCCATGCCACCTGCAACTTCATTAGCAGAACCATCCACTTTCTTTAAAGCAGAGCCTAGAAAAGTTACTCTTTTGAATTGCAGCTCCAAGAATCCCTAGTCATTATGACTGCTGGATTATGAGAACTGAAGGCCTTAAAAAAGTAACTTTCTAAAACTTCACTTCAAAGTAACATAGAGATTTCTATGGAATTGAGTTTTTCTTCCCTTCTGGACTTCTGGAAGCAGTTTCTTGATCAATTCCTTCAACTGCCTGCCTTTTTCCCCCTTCCTTTCTTTCCTCCTTTTGGCAAAGGAAAAAAATCAACATAATGTCATTTTAATTAAACCAGTAGACAGCTGAACATGCAGCTGGCCCAATAGCTGCTATATTGTTCCAAAATAGCACGCAGAAATAAACTAAGAATAAGGTGAAAGGCCAAGACTTAAAAATATACAGTACATTCCTGGAATATTATTGGCAAATTCTTCAAACTTCTCTTGCATACGGCAATGTGTTAGTTTCTTAATCCAATTGCCCATAATAGATTTTAATTTCTGCATGCATTCCATAATTATTTTCATCTCAATGTAGCTGTGAAATTGAGTGTTTTGCTTCTGCTAGTAGCTATCAGGTCATTTCTGAAAATAAATGGTGTATCTCAGAGAATAACAGTGTCATTATTATTCAAAAGCTATATGTTTGCGCAATTATGCAAACATTGTTTTACTGTCAGTCAGTAAAACCTTTTCCAGGGTACCTGGAACGCTTGAATTAATTAGACTTTGAAAACGTCAGTGTGCGTATCACTGAGCAGAGGTGGTGACCCTCTTATCCTCATGCCCCCGACCCAACGGAGAAGTGTGCCATGGCAACATCTGTCTCTGAACTGTTCTCTAATGCTGATGAAGTGCTACCTGTCTTAATCCTCCCTACTGGAATGAACAGCCGCTGGGCATTAAGGCTACAAACGCTGGCCCAGAGCATTATGAACTGAGGGCCCTTGATCTGTGCCTGCCTCAGACTTAAAGAATAAAACCCTAATACTAAAAATATTAATCAGACAATTAAAAGCTGTCTGGAATATAAGGTCTTCGCAGACATGGCTTCAGAACATCAAGTAAGGAATCCAAGGGCCATTGTGGTTTCATAAGATTCCTCCCCCCGCCACTTTATTTTTTTCTTGCTTTCTCTGTTCTTTTGCTTGGAGCACTTGATGCTATCATTCTTATGAAGCTTTAAACATAAGAATCTAAGAAGAACCTTTGCTCAATTACTCAAAAGGTTCATTCAGTCCATGAGGCTTTGACCAACTCTGGGTTGAAAAGGTTAGCCTTTGAGCTGCAGATACCAGAATCCTACAACCAGCTTAGCTTTAACTACACTAGAATTTCTGGCATCTGTAGTCCAAAGAAGTAACTTTTTATCATCAGAGCACTTTATTTTTTAAAAAGTAACTTTTGGTGTCTGCATGGCTCACTATAAAAAAGTTTGTGGCATGGGGGGGTGTATGGATCAGTCGTCATCTGGAATATGTGCATCTCATTTTCTTTTTAATCATATGTCCATTCCATCTTCAGATGTAAATCTTCACTTCTTTCATTCTTACATGTTGGATGAGATTACAGGATATTTTACACATTTCTGGTTGATCTTTCCTATTTCTAGACTGTTTGAAAACACTTCAACAGATTTTTGATTTCATCAGACACAATACCGATTGTAAGGACCCTATGGTTTACTTCCCTTCATTGGGAGAATTCCCCATTTATTCTTTTCTGCTTTCAATTATTTAATCATCTTCTTCTGTTGCATTATTATTACACTCATACGGGATTTGACTTCAAAAATGTGGAAAGGTCTTATCTGCTCCATTGGTAGTGACGTCCATTGGTGGTGATGTCAGCAGCAGCAAATGTATCATAAAGGACTAACGCCATTTCCATCCTACACTGTTATAGTGCCATTATTCCACTTTCAACATCCTGTGGAATTTGGGGGTTTGTAGTTTACTGAGGCCAAAGAGCTCTTTGGCTGAGAATTCTGAAAACTGAAAACCTGAGGATTCCTTAGGGTGTTGAAAGTGGAATAATAGCACTATAACAGTGTACTGCAGAAATGGCCTAACATGTCATCTTTGTGACCACCTTTCATGGTTGTTGTTGTTGTGTGCCTTCAAGCTTGGTTTCTGAGTCATCATCCAATGCTCAAACCACTACACCACGTTGGTTTTCATGGTAAGTCAGTAATATTCCCAATTTACCACTGGGGTCTGTGTGCTTGCCTAAGATCACTCAGAGAATTTTGGCTTATGTAGGACATTAAGCGACGTCCAGCCACATGCTACCATGCTGACTGTAATTCTAATCCTGATTCCTTTATGTGTGCCAGTCACCCTGGGAGGATGATTTCCTGGGTGGATGCTAATTAACAAAGAGAAAAGATCACATTTGAGACACTTACATGAATGAGAACCCTTCCCACCCCCGAAAAAAACTCCACTCCTAAGCAACAAACATTAAATTGCTTGGGAATGTAGTAGAATCTTGTTCATCTGAAAAGAGCTTAGATTAGAATTCTAATGTGACCAGCTGCTGAGCATATCTAGCTTCAGATATTAAAAGACGCAAATTAGAACAATGAAACTTTGTGACTTATTTGGGCACTGGGGGCGGGGAGAAAAAGAGAGAGACACAGAGAGAGAAGGGAACCCTGAATCTGTTCTATTTACTTTCAGATGAAACTTTTTGGAATCTTGTGCAGTGTTTTTCATGCTGATGTAGTTTTCATCTTGTAAGAAGGCCAAATTCCTCAGCATGCCATTCTCATATGTCATGACTAAAGCGCAGAAGGTATTAAAACTCTAGTTTGGATCAATTTAAGAGCCTCCCTTTCCTTCTTATAGTGTTCTTTTGGTTTGGGGAAAAAAAATCAATTTGTTCCTTCAAATTCTCCTCTGCAAATTTGGATGCAGAATATTTGAATACTTGCTGAGCATTTGATCCAAAGTTCTTTAATTCTGACATTTGCTGTCATCTGCTGGCATTTGGTGTCTGATAGCATTTGATAGTTAACACATAATGGTATTCAATATATGACAGTCTTTGGCTCTTGTCAACTTGTAAGAGTTCATTTGTGACATCTGCTAAAATCCACACAACTATTTAAAGTGTTTGAATTTTAGGTTTGGAGATGAAATGTCACATTCAGAATTTGAATAGTGAACTTCCCCCCGCCCCCCACAGACTTCACTATTTATGAATATGCATTTTGGCTTGAAGTCCGAGTGAGGTGACCTGGAATGGATCTAGACAAATTCCTAACAAAGAAAACTAATGGAGTTCTATATAAATGTGTCCTCTGAGCTTGTCCCATTGGGTTCCATACATGCCTCATACCGAAAGTTCCTGCCTTGTTTTCTCCTGCTGGGAGCATGTGCTGACATTTAGTGTTCTTGTCCAGCTGCATGCAAGGTGCTTTGCTGAAACAATGTCCTCATTGTCCCTTCTTTGCTAATCTAGTAGGTAGTTTGATTGATGTAGTTTAATTGTTTCTTCTGAATACAAAAGCACCTTGTAGAATAATGTCTTACAAATGATGGATGTGACAAAGCACATGTAGAGTACAGAACAGATTTGAGGATGGCATGGCCCTCCAGATGTTGTTCCATAAATTCTTACCAACCCTATCCTTCATAACAAGTGGTGAATGATGTTGGGATTGCAATGCAACAATATCAGGATGGTTACATCATCTCCATACATGTTACCAAACCTGCCTTTCAAATTTGACAGCTGCAGTTCTCCTAGAGGTACCTGGGTAGCCCTGCTAGCCATAAACTTTCCATGTTTTGACTCCATCTTTGATGTCTTTCTTCTTTACAATTAGCTCTTGATATACAATCCCAGTCCTGTCTGGAGGGTCCCATTTATGAACTCCTGAGAAAATCTTAGCAGTCATGATCACAGTTAATACAGTCATCCTCCTATCCCGCTATTTACCGTTATTTCAAAAATAAAACAGTCCTATATGTTTTTGGGCACATTTTCTTTGGGCCTTAAGTTCATTTTAGACAGTATTTATCACAATTTTTTTTCTTGATCCTTTTGTTCAATTATATTTCAACTCATCATAATCAGACTTAAATAGTTGTTTATCAACATAGGCAAGGAGTGAAGAGAGAAGCAAAATAATACCAATGTGAATTGCTCCCTGACATTCCTTAAAGAGGTATGTCAGAGGAACAGTATTCATAATTCTTTGTCCTCATGTCTGAAGATTGAACTGAAGGCTACAGCCTGGGCCCTAGGTAGAATAGGAAGCCTCCTTCTGGCTAGATGTGGAGTCAACAGATTCAGAACTGGAACCTGTTCCACCTACCATCATCGTCAAGCCTTTATTGCAGTCAACAGACCATGAGGCGATATACATTCTACACACAGGTACATAGTTCTACACACAAGTAAAAATATAATATAAAAATATAAATAGTTTGTGTTAAAATAAAGCACAGGGTATAATTAATTACATTTAAATGCTTTTTAAAAACAGCTTAATAAGTTAAGTTTAAAATTTGATAGAAAACACTAAGATTTAAACATATCATATATAAAAGTTTCTATTAAAATCATACAGCCTTATTTCTGGTCTACAGCTTTTGTTAGCCCTACAGTTCCTAAAGCTATGTCCCCCGCAAGACAGCTCAGGTGTTTACACCAAGGGGAATCGTTAAGTTGTCAACATTTGTGTACGATGGCCCTTCAAGTTTTGATAGCACAGAAGAAAAACTTTTCGACCTCCTCTGTTACTCTTTTTTCAGTATGCTCTAATAGATATATTAGGTACCATTCCAAAGGTCTTCCTGGGAACCTGCTCAGGAGAGGTACTACTAACCTTAATCTATCATCCTTATAAAAAGTACAATAGAAAAGTACATGAAATAAAGATTGTACTAGTCCCTCCCACAGGGGCATACGCGATCCTTGTACTCAATTTGCTGAAAACGTCCCTCTAATACAGCAGATGGAATAATGTTCAATCTGGCTTTACTAAATGCCATCTGGTATTTGGGGATGGTTAAATTTTCAAGATAATTTGCACCCTTGGTTGGATTAAAACTCAAACCCAAGCTGATGGGGGAGCAAGTAATGCATGGAACAGATGTAGAATATTGGGTGTCAATATCTTTAATCTGTTGTACAAGGATTAGCTTGGCCCTGGGCCAGTCAAGAGTGAGGAGAATGTATCTGAGAGGCCTAATTGCTGCAATTTTTTTTCATGGCTTTAGATAGGTGAGTAATATAAGTATCTCTTTGCATCAGATAAACATATCCAGCCTCTGGTCCTGCAAAGAGAACTCTTAGCCAGTACCCTAAGGCCCACTTCCATGCAGTACATTCAATCGATGTACAACCAGCCCCTAAACGTAGGACCGCTGATGGGACGCAATTTGGCACAGCAAATAATTTTCTGAGAAATGCCGAGAGTACTCGTTCTACTTTTGGTAAAAACCCAGAATCCATACTGGCATACCAAACAGTAACTGAGGAAGAACCTTAGCCTGGAATACCTTAAGTGCAGCAGGGATCATTTGTCCATCTTTGGTACAAAAGAATCGGATAACTGCTTTACTACTGCAGACTGCAGTCTGTATAGCAGTTGCCTCCTGTGATGCCCAGGCCCCAGATGTGTGGAAAGTAACCCCCAAATATTTAAAATGCCTCACTTGTTCTATTTTATGGCCAGCTGTGACCCAATTGAGAATGGAGTGCTTTTTGGAAAAAACCATGATTTTAGATTTATTATAGGTAATAGTTAACTGGTTGTTTTCACAATACTCCATGAAAGCTCTTATTACTTGTCTCAAGCCAATTTTAGTAAAGGAAAGAAGAACTGCACCATCCACATATAAAAGTAAGGGGATACTAACTGAGGCTAGTTTAGGAGGGTGAAAAGACTCTGAAGAGATAAATGGAGCCAGATCATTGAGATACAAATTAAATAATGTGGGCACAAGAATACGTCCTTGTCGACACCTCTTTTCACTGAGATGGTTTTAGTAAGATTACCCTGTACTCTGCACCTCACTTGTATTGTGGTGTTGCTATATAACTTCGTAATTAACCTAAGCAATCTTTTGTCAATAGAGGAAACAAGAAGTTTAGCCCACAGTTTGTCTCCAGGTGCTGAGTCAAATGCCCATTTCAGATCCATGAAAGCAATGTATAGGCTATTGCTATATGCTCCTGAATATTTTTTGGCCAAATGATTTAGGACTACACAATGATCTATAGTTGACTTTCCCTTCCTACCATCTTCTTCTCATTTCCTTAGCAGAAACAGCTCCAAGCTACAATATGTTTCTGTTTTGAAAGAGCATGTGACACTAGAATGTCTTTTTTTAAAAAAAAAATGACAGTGAAACAAGGCATGGGGAGCAACAGTTATTCTCCAAAGGAAGCATCAAGTGAACTGACTCCACTGATGCAAAGCCTTTTTGTTCAGCAGAAGCTTATGTGTATGAAATTGGCAGTGAATCTATATTCACTCATTCCACTTTCCCTTGTAGCTCCATACTTCCAAATCTTTTCCAAACAGTAAGAGACTGTTTAAAATGGTTGGAAGGAGCTGGAGTCCTCAAAAATAGTTTGTCCCTATAGCGGGCTGTAGAAGTAAATTCAGGCAGTTGGGGTCCATGATGTGATCTTTCTTTGTCTTCTCTGATGTTTCCTTGACTATGGACTAATTTTCTCAGATGTGACTTCACTAGTGATATAAGTATTTGCTGATTTCATTGACACATAGAAAATGCATAATCTCAAAATTTTCTCCTGGTTGAGTGAAATTTCTACAGGTTTGGTGCATTCTTCAATGCTTTTTTTTACACTTCCTAATTTTTTTTGTATACATCTCCCTTTGTAAAACAACAACGTCATTCAAAAAATTTATCCATAAGGATAAAAGAGAATTATTATAAATTGGTTTGGAGACGGTACCTAACACCAGTAAGGTTAAACCACATAGACAAGAATCATTCAAGGTTATGTTGGAGGGGTTGCCAGAGATTGGCACATATATCCATATGTGGTGGAACTGTGAAGGTGTACAGAAATTTTGGCAAATGGTGTTTAAAGAGATAAAAGAGATAACAGGAATTGATTTACAAATATGTCTGAGTACAGTGTTATTATCTATATTTGATAAGGTTAACTGTACCCAGACAATGAAGGAGTTAATTACAAATTTATTAACTGCAGCAAGGCTAATTATATCGAGAAAATGGAAAACTCAAGAAGACTTTCAAATAAAGGACTGGTATAAAGAAGTGTGGAAAACTGCGATTAATGATAAGTTAACATGTCGAATTAAGGTTAAAAAAGGGATAATGAAAAGGAATGACTTTGAAGCAATATGGAAAATATTTGTGGAAAAGGTTTTAACAAAAAAGGGAAGTGTCACACCTCCACAAGAAGAAATACAATTTTGGAAACCACAGTAAGCTGAAATATAATTGGCTCTGGGAACGGGCTCACATTTAGAGTTAGAGTTTATGGTTAATAACTGGATCATATATAGTATTAGCAATAGGTTAAATATAGTTGAAAAGAATAGATTTAAGAATGAAATTATTATAGCAATAATGAGTACAAGGAGAATGAGATTTAGATACATGAAATAAAAATATATTATCAATATGATATATAATATGTTGAATAAGTATATGATGATAAAGCCTCTGAAGAGAAATAGTAATGTAAGCTATTTGTGTTGTAATTTTTCTCTTTTTCACATTTATGTTATTCACGTGGTTTTTACTTTATTCTGTTATGTATTGTTCTTTTTTCGTTATAATTAAAAAAAAAGAAAAACAAGTAAAACAACAACACTCATGCTTTGCAGAAACACTATTTTCTGAGCAACGCATTGTGCTGTTTCACAAACAAGCTTTTGCGCAATGAAATTTTCACCAAAAAAATTTCCCCAAAATGTGAAAAACCTCATAGCAGTTAAATATTTTCCTAATGAACATCATGATGTGTTAAGACACCTTCCCACTGAATGTGAAGAACTTTTGTGAATGTTCTTTACATCTTTATACTTCGCTTCCTCTCACTCCCCCTCTGCATGTATATTATCATCGTCGTCGTCGTCATCATCATCTTGCCTTTTCTCCAAAACTAGGGCTCAAGACAAATTAAAACAAGCACAATATAGCCAGAAATATATAAAAGATAAGCATTAAAGTAGAATAAAACTCTTCAGAATCTTAAAACAATTTAAAACATGCAATGAAAAAGAATAAAAAGTAGTACAATCAAAACAATACAGCACTCTCTTAGCCCTTTCTTTAAAAACTTTGAGTTTTGAGAGTCTAGAGAAGTAAAAGAGTCTTTGTCAGCTGATGAAAGGATAGCAGTGCTGGTGGTGTTCTTTGTCCTAATCCTGTAGCCATAACCAACAGATTCCATCCTTTGGGATCTGTCAGGTGCCTGCAATTTCTATAATAAATACTTTCTCTACACTTAAGTTAGTTATGATATAGAATCCAAGAAGCCAATTTCCATACAAAGGCAACAAAAGCAAAGTGGGAATGGATACAGGGATGACACCCTCAAAAGCCACCTCTATTCTCTTTCTATTAGAAAAAGCCTTTGCTGGATGAAAGAACCAACAAAGGGATGAAAACTTTGCTTCAGTACCTGGAACCCCAAGGAAAACACAGACATAGTAGAGTTTCATTCCTTCAGCCCAAAGGACAAGTCAGCTACCATCCACAAATGAAAGGTATGAATTCTGTGGGAGAGAACTTGATCTTGTTGGGGAAGAGGCAAATGGTCAAGGCTTGTCAGTCTTGGCTTGTCTCTTCAGTGTGTCATGTGAATGTGAAAAGAGCCCTGGTGGTTTCCATGGTAAAGGCACTGCAGACATGCACTTGCTAAATACTTAGTCAATGGAGGCTTGGAAACCATCATAGGCTATCATAAGGAAAATCAATTCATGTACTTTGACAGGTGAAGCCTAAATAGAGTGACAGAGTGAAACACACTGACATAAAATGAAGGCGACAAGTGAGGGGTTTCACAAAACAACACAGAAAGATTAAATTAGAGAAAAGAATGAGTCATTTGAATCATCAAACCAAAGAGTAGGAGAGGGGAGTGACCCCAACATTCAACCTCTGGAAGCTGAAAATTCTCTGTAACATCTATGTCTCCTTGACACTAAGGCAGTTAAAGTGGGAAACACAAACACTGAATTTTTGGATCTTAATGTGCTATAATGTTGAGAAGGAAGCATTTGTGATTGCTGATCCCTGAGGGGAGAATGAAAATGTGGTGTGTGGGGCACCAACCCTACAGTGGATTTAAGCATATGGTTGTTTTAGTGGTGAGCACTGACAGCTCTTTTGTTAGAAGGATGCAAAAGAGAGCATTAGAAATGTCATTCTGAAGTAACTGGAAGATATGTCACCACTTTGCAGTGAGGGAAAGCTTTCTTCAAGGAATGGGACACAGTTTTCCAGCAACTGGATTTAAAATGGATTGTCTTAAATGTATGCAGGAAGGCTGTATTACTTTCTGGTTTTATACCAAAAGCACAAGTAGGCTACAAAATATGTGTGCCGCCTCTTGCCTTTACGACATTTGCAGCAAGTCCACACATTTGCAGTCCACACATGCACAAGGCTATGGAAAACTGGATCCTATCTAATCAATGGACTTAGGATACTCAAATTCCGCATAAAATTAATCTGCTAGGTAGCTTCCTGACAGGGCAAGGATGTGAGACATGCTCTCCCAAATTCAGACACAACATTTTACACAATCACACTTAGATTTCAATAGAGTTATTATTCAGGCACTCTTCACATGATCCCTGCATGCATAGAGTTAAAAAGACAAACTATCAAAACCTAGGGTGAGAAAAATGTGGATCTCCGGGAGTAGTTAGGCTAGAGCTTCCATCATCTGCTATCTAGGACAGGCACTGGTGAAAAGTGATGTGAGTTCCCTCCCTCCGTTTTTGTAATTATTTATGCATTAAATGTATGCCCTGCATTTCTTCCCTTTTGAATTCACCAAAATTCACACATTTCCTTATATTCTGGGTTGAAAGAACTTTAAAAAACCCTGAATATAGAAGAAATCAAAACTGCCAGATCCATTAGTCTAGATCCACTCTAAGGGCCTTTCTACACTATACTGTTATAGTGCTATTATTCCACTTTCAACATCCTGTGGCATTCTGGGAGTTGTAGTTTACTGATGCCAAAGAGCTCTTGCTGAGAATTCTAAATGCCCCTCTCTAAACTGCAAATCCTAGGACTCCATAGGATGTTGAAAGTAGAATAATAGCACTATAAGAGTGTAGTGCAGAAAGGCCCTAAGTGTGGTTTTGAACTGGCAGTATATTCAACCATATAGATACTACATTAGGGATATCAACTTTTTTTGTTCCTTGAGCAGCTCTTTAATATTTGTAGGATAGGCAAGTACAACATAATATTCTCTGTGCTGGGAACAGCTGTGTGAGTTGTGTGCCTTTAAGTCATTTCTGAGTTATGAAGACCCGAAGGTGAATCTGTCATTGGGTTTTCTTGGCAAGGTTTCCTCAGAGGATATTTCCCTTCATCTTCCTCTGAGGCCATGAGAGTGTGACTTATCCATAGCTACCCACTGGGCTATCTATGGCCTAGCGGGGGTTCATACCCGTTCATAGATCAGTACTCAAGCTACTACACCATGGTGGGAACAGCTGTACTTGCTGAATCTGGCTAGTGCAGATAGCAGAGAATTTAGCTTCAGTTTGCCTAAAACTGCAATCTTTTTTTCATGTCTGCTACAGAAAAAACTCTTAGGATTTTTTTAAAAAAATGCAAATATGGGATGAGAGCCAGCATGATTTAGTGGTTTAAACATTGGACCAGGACCCAGGGAAACCATGATTTGAATCCCTGTTTAGCCAAGGAAACTTATAGGGTTTCCTTGAGCAAGTCACACTCTCTCAGCCTCAGAGATAGGTAGACAAGGGCAAGCCCACACTGTATAAATTGTACCAAGAAACCTCTATGGTAGGTTCACCTTAAGATACCCATGTCAGAAGTGATTTAAAGCCATACAGCAACAACAAAACAAATCTGACATATTTCCCAAACATATCTGCATTTGGACCTCTAAATCTCCATCTGAATCAAGAGAGCATGGCTCTGCTTGTATTCCTTCACTCCTTGATTTCTGCCATCTGCCTATTCCTTGTTTGCTGTGAGTCACATCTCGATTCCTGCTCACCCTTGGCAGCTAAAAAGAAAGGCAGCAGTTGACCAATCCAAGGATGGTGTTATCCTGTGTACTGGGGGTCCCGGGAGGGACACCAAAACATGTTCAACTAAAGGTGGGGAAAATTAGCTCAGAGCACTGCTTAGCATTACGAGAGGCAGGGTAACGTAACAAGATCTTGAACCCTATGTCTACGGGGTCAGGCCGAGTCAAGGAGAACACAAAAGTTGAAACAATAAATGATGTTTTATTAAATACACATGCAAAACAGTGTATGCGACATACTCACACAAGGTAACTAAAGAAAATAAAGGTTGGAGTGGTATAGAGGGATTTTTAGAGGGATTGCTGGTTTGGGTGATACTTCACCTGTCCTGAAGCCAGGAAAAATAGAGAGCGAGGCTGGGGTGCGATGTAGCTCAGCACGTGGAGCTGAGGGGAGGCTCGCCAAGCAAAGCGGCAGCAAGGCAGGATGAAACTCGGGAGCGTTCCGAGGAAGGTCTCGGAATCAAGGGTTTTTATAAGGAAAATTGTGACTGCAGGCTATGCCGTACTTGGGGAAAAACAATAGATTTGGAGTTGGAGACAAAGCCTCCGAAAGGTCAGAATCTGAATGATTGAGTTATCGCAGAGGTTCTCAATAGAGTAGCCAGTATGCAAACGCAGAGTACTTGGGTATTGTATAGGTCACCCATCAAGCTGCCATCGCGGGGCAGAGGCTCTTTTGTAGGTTGCGTGCATACCTAATTAGAGTACTTGCCTGGAGGTCTCCTAAAGCAGTGAGTCAGCTATTTCTGGCCTGCCTGTATTGTTGTTTGAATATTATGACAATTAACAGCCGAGCTTGTTTACATGCTTGTCCGGTGGCCTCGCAAGCACGCGAAGGGGAATAGAGAAGTGCAGCCGAATTGTGATATCAAGAGGATATCTTTTAATATCCCAAAGCTCGGACTAGCCGGGGCAGTAACAATGGAACTGGCAGGAGCGTTCACTTTAGCCTTCTCTCCTTCTCCATCAGGAGACACAGAATGTCTGCGCCTAAGCTGTAAACCCAAATATGTCCTTTTCCATTTTGAGAGGAAAATGGAATGCCACCAATATTCCTGGAAATCTCCTAATTCCTTATCTCCTGTCTAAATACTACAAAATTCTCAAATCTTTTTTCCCCCCCTTTTTGGTTGGAATGAAATAAATGGCTAAAGGACAAAAGAGACACATTGGACCTCTATTCCCTGATACCCTGTGAGCTCCTGCTTAGTGGGAACCATAGAAACACACAGACTTTGCTTCCTCACCAGCCAAGCTATTCAGCCAGAAGCTCAGATGATTACAAACCAGGTTTTGCCAAACACTGCTGGTACCTCCAGCAGAGACCTGTTGGAGGGTGCAGACTTAATTATAATGCATCTTCCCCACTGTTGCAGAACACTAATCCTGACTCACTAGAGTCCAAAAATCTTTGTTTGGTTGTGGAAATTATTTCTGGATTTTATTAATTAAAACACACACAGGGAGAGAAAGAAACAGAAAGGAAGACTGCTCTGGTTCTGAACTTGAGGAAATGAAATAGGGATGTTTTGTAGAGGCAGCTATTTTCACAAGCCAGAAAGAGAATTGGAAGACAAAATCCGCTACATCCACATAGTGTGCCAGTGCCAGTGGTTGGTGGGCTATATCTTTAAGTTACATTCCTAAGGCAATTCCATGCACTGCAACACATAAACACAAGGTCATTCTTTTAGCATTGCACTCTGATCACTTAGGAGAGAGCAAAACTATCCCCTCAAATAGGTTTGGCGTTGTGGAGAACACCTTTAAAATTTCCATGGAAACTCAGACCTTTCCCGCAGCCTACCTTTTCCCAAAATTGTCCAGCGGGGATTCCGGCAGCAGCTCTGCCACGAGGGGAGCACAACAAGAGTAATCCCCTCCACACCAGCAGGTTCTCTGTGGAAGGGAGAGCGATGGCCACACCTCTTCCTTCCACATTACAGCCAGGTACTTTCCTAGAGTGCACTGGGGCAGGAAGCACAGCCATTAAGCTTCTGTGGCTTCCTCAGGACAGGTAAGTCCGGGATGGTGGCATTATCACATGTCATTGATGGGGGAAACCCTTCAACGGGGCAAACCCTTTAATTCACGATCACTCCCCCGGGAGATGGGAGAAGGATGGGACAGCGATGATGTCATGCAGAAGCGTCATTGTTGTCCTGTCCTTCCCCCATCCCCATTATTGGATGGGAGGGTGCTGTGGAAAGGGCCACAGGTTGAATTCACCAACCCATGGATGTTGGAGCTACCAGCCTTCCCTGGAGAAGGGGCTCCAAAGATGGAGGTGCCAGAACATGAAATGCCCTGTCTTCAGTTACCACCTCCTTTACCTCTGAAGGTGGGAAGACTCACCACCCAACTACAAGTTAGACTTGCTGCTAAACATACCTAGGTGATTGGTCTTTTGCTTTTCTTTCATTTCTACTGCAACAGCTCCACTAGCTTGCCAGTCTGTTTCTAGGCACAATTCAAAGTGCTGGTGATGACTTCTAGAGCTCTATACAGCTCAGCTATACTAGCCATATCTCACTTTACAAGCCCATTAGAGTTCTAAGATCTTCTGGAGAGGACTTTCTGTCTGGCCCACTATCTTATCAGGCTCGTTTGGTGAGAACAAGGGAAGGAGCATTTTTAGTAGCTGCTCCCAGACTGCAGAACTTCCTACCTTGGGAGGCTAGGATGGCTCCTTCCTTGCTCTACTTCCACTAGCAAGTCAAAACATTCTTTACTGCAAGGCTTTTCTTAAGAAACTGACTTAGAGAGGTTTTCAATGATATGCTGTGCTGTTTTGTGATTTGTATGCAGTCATTCTAATGAATTTTCATGGTTTTAACTTTATACATGGTTTAATTGTCTTCCAAATAACTTTAGTATTTATACATTTAATCAATATTTTCATATAATTCTTAATCTATATTGTTTTTAATATGTCGTAAGGCACCATGAGTACCATTGTTGGGAGACAGGTGGGATATAAATAAATTAAAACAGTAAATAACAGGATTACAGGATTCTACCCCCACCCCTGATTACAAGACAGAGAGCCAAAAAAAAATTATTGTCAATGAGAACATTTTCTTAAATCACTTGAAGCTGTGTGGGTTTTTTTGGGCTGGGGTCAGAGAGGGAAGGGATAAACCTCCTCTCTCTGGTCTCCCAATCCCTGCCCAAAGAAAAATGTAACTCAGGAAATGTAACTTACAATTTCTCCACCAGAGAGGAATGAGAGGTGGGGTTTGAAATAATGTTCAGGCAGGTTCATGCAGAAGAAGTTAATCCTTTGGTTGCTTGGGTCCCACCCAGTACATTTAGAGCATTAAGAAAAACAAAACTGTGAATTGCTCACCCTTCCTCTCCAGGAGTGGACACTCTTGTGTGGCTATACCGTACATTTGATGTTATTTAAGCCATTTGTTTTTATCTCACCTTAGCCAAACATACTCATAGCAGCTTAATCTAGGAAAATGCCACAACTGAGACTGAAACCTTATGCACATTTATTTGGGAGACAGACACACTGACCACAATAGGGCTTAATTCTGAGTAAGACCATTTCCGCATGGGGCGAGGGAATCGCCCCGCGCCACTACTTATCGGATCTTCTGGATCCCTGGTCCGGTCCAGGCTGCTCTGGAGCAGTGCGTGATCGTCAATCTGCTCTGCTCCAGTGTCCAAATTGTGGCTTCCGGTTGGTCGTGGGTCTCGACCAACTGCTGAAGCTCGCCAGCCTAAAGCCTGCCCTCGGCAGATTGCAGGCTCGCATTGGTGCGAGCCTACGAATCTGCTCAAGGGAGCAGGCTCGCAGTGGCGTGCTCCATGTTTTTGAAAGACCGGAAAAATCAGTTCTTTCAAAAGCATGCTGGAGGACCAGTTGGGGTTGTTCCAGAGCGGACTGAGGTGCGGATCTACAGTAAGTAGTCCGGACCCAGTCTGCTCCAAGGTGCAGACGTCCTCCGTGGAGGACGGACTGTACCGTTTTTATTACCCTGTGTGGAAATGGCCTAAAACAGCCAAGGACTGCATCACAAGGCTTACAAGCATACCATCAAAATTATTCCTGTATGTTCATGTCATATACATTGCTCCTAACATTTGGTTTCTTGAAAATCTGTATTAAGAGTGGGCTGGAATACCTGCTACATAGAAGATACTGAAGGCTTTAAACATTAAAAGTAAATGTCTGTAAATCAGCTGTAAGAGGTACTCAGTGGTTTAATCTAATTGCTGTTGCCTATCTTTACAATTTAGGACCTTGGTAAATCAGAGTTTTGAGCTGTACAAGAACTACAAGTAGAACAGATGCCCAACAGCAAATGTTACCCCTTCACTGTAGGGCTGAAAGACAAGATTGCCCAAGAATCTGAGAATGATGGGCTCATTCCTTCTGTCCTACCCATGGGATTCTAATTGCACATGGAGTGAAATTTTAAGAAGCTACTGATATTGCAGTCCAGTGGCACTTTCTTGAACGTAAATCCCATTGAACTCAATAGAACCTACCTCTGAGTAGATACATGTTGACCTGCATAGTGAATTTTTCAGATTTTTGGAATTTGCATTGGTTGTTACTTCCTAGAATGTGGAATATCTCTTGCTCTGAAAATATATTTTCTTCATTGGGCAGAAGGACATGCTCTCTGAACAAAAGAACAGAGATGTATTTCCATTTAATGGCCTTTGAAGAGGCTTTCTGACTATTATGGCATCGCTGCTATTACTGGTTAGGTAAAAATGACTTTAATTAATTTAGTAACTTGCTAAGGTCTTGTCTGGCTTCGAAAGAAAATCCCTTTCAGGAATCATTCTGTCCTTTGATTACTTGCATCTAGGGTAAAATCGATAGAAAATGATGCATGACCTTTCTTCTGGTTAGGGTTAACAAAAAGAAGATATCAGCTTTCCACCACAGATCTCCTTAGCTACCTTTTGTCCATAATTCCAGCTATTATTGTGATGGATCATTAAAGACAAAAGAAGAGAAGAAAAATGCTTTGATATCTCTGGCTTTTCCCACACTAAAAGTGGTTAACAGCATATGCAACATAATTAGTTGGGAGTTTCTCCCAGTTGCCAGAAAGAGTCTTCAGATAGTGCTTATCAATGCAACTTTGATAGCTAAACTATTGGGTTAATAAGAAGCTTTTTGATCATGTCCCTCTGAACATGAAAATGTTGTATAGAATCCTGAGCAGCAGCACTGCACACTGTCATGTGTTTTTATAAGGTGTCACCAGCCATTTCCACACTATACTATTATAGTGCTGTTATTCCACTTTCAACATCCTATGGAATCCTAGGGTTTGCAATTTAGTGTGGGGCCACCCCTCTCTAAACTGCAAACCCCAGGATTCCATAGGATGTTGAAAGTGGAATAACAGCACTATAACAGTCTAGTGCAGAAATGGCCACTGTTTATGTCACAAACCCAGTCCTGACCTTCTAGTTTATCAGCCTAATGTGCATAATGCATGAAATATGAGTAGAACAAATAACTAAACTGTAGCTGAAATCCTATTGAAGAATGACGATAGGCCGAGTCCAATTCATGCTATCATAATAGTTATTGTCATTATTATGCAGATGATAATGTTTAATCAACAATACATTGACCAGAAGCTCCCCTTCAACCCACTTTTTCACTCCAGCAGCCTTTTCTATGTCAGGGAAGCACAGAGGATCAGCGTTGATGAGTGCAGCTACTTTCCTTCAACTGGAAAAGCCACAACATTCAACTGCAGGAGCTTCCCAGAGGTCCTCAGAAGGTCACTGCAGATGACATCTTTCCAGCACAACCAGCTAAGGGGAAATAGTTCCACATGTCACTGCTGATCCCCCGTGCTCACCTGGCATGGAAATGGCATTGTTGGGGCATAGGCTTCTAGTCTGAAAAAGAAGGTGGCGGTGCTTTGAGGAGACTTCAGTGTTCTTCATGCAGAACTTTTACACATCATCTCATTGAGGTAAGATTATGACCTGCTTTTTGATTTTGTGTACACACTTTTTTTCAGGGCAAATAGATATAACTATCTATCCTGAAAGAGAGCAAGCATGGTGTAGCAGTTTGCATGTTGGACTGCAACCGTGGAGGTCAAGATTCAATTCCCTGCTCAGCCATGGAAACCACAGGGTGACTGCTCTTGAAGTAGCCTCCTTACTATTGATGTTTATATAGGCCTTGCATCTGCCACTGCCATTGCCGCCATCTGCTCAGAGGTGAAGGCAGTGATTTCGCCCTTATCAACATGTTGGTGGTAGAGTATAGCAGTGATCATGATAGCAGACATTGTCATTTCCTCCTCTTTCTCTTCCTCTTCTGGGTTGTGAGACAGGAATGGAGCAGTCTGGTACCTATAGCTAGTGGTACTGCTGCTGCCATTGCCCCCTTTGGCTCAGTTGGGGGTGCAGGGGTAGAAGAAACCATGGAACCAGCACTCAGCCAAGGAAGACTACTGTGATGATCACCGTGGTAGCTGCCCTGTAAGTAGCAAGGTCCATGAGACTCCCACCTCACCTCACAGCCCAAGAAGAGGAGCAGGAAGTGACAGCAAGACAGTCACTGCTGGACAACAGAAGCAACATTTTGCTAAGGGCTAAATTGCTGCCCTCCTCCTCTTCCTCTCTGCTCCTGCTTCCTCTTTGTAGCCTAGCTGAGCTTTTGCTGCCCTTTGCTGGCCATGGCAATACTTCCCCTTTGCCTGAGAAAGAGCCACCCAGGCTGTTGGCACTATAGACATTTTGCCCATAACTAAACTCCTTGCAGAAAAAGTGAAATGAAATGCAATGAAATAAAGCTTTGACTCAGAAGTGTCTGAAACTGGGACATTTAAAAACCAGGGGGAAAAGCAGGAAGCCAGATAAGTAAGCATGGCTGTCTTATTTAAAGCAGAATAGGACAGGGTTTGAAGCTGTTGAAAACAACATCCTGACCCTTGGTCTGGTGGATTCCATATGTATTTGAATTTGGACTGTTTTTGATTTTGCCTTCAGCTTGTCCTTGGCTCAGTTATCCACTCACTACTTGGATCCTTTATGGTTGAAGTTAGAATGCCTCTGACTTTGGCCCTTTCCACATGACGACTGCAGCCTGTATGGGGACATGAGAGGAGCAGGACCACGATGATGCTTCTGCATGATGTAATTGTGGTCCCACCCTTCTCCCGTCACCAGCCAGCACAATTGTGACCTCTGATTGTGCAATGCTCCCATCCTTCCCGGCCATGTGGAAGGGCAGGAAGCATAATGAAGGCATTTCCTGCCCCAGCACAGCATGGGAAAGAGCCCGGCTGTGCTGTGGAAGGCAGGCGCATGTTGCTAACACTCCCTTCTGCAGGGAGCTGGTTGGATGCAGAGGGGAGCATTCCCGTTGCACTTCCTTCCCACCAAAGGCACTCCCAGAATCGTAACTGGAGGATGATGGGATCAGGTAACATGGAGAAATGGTCTTTTTCTCTTGGACTGCTCTATTGTTGCTTTATTTTTAGGGGCTCTGTTGGCTAAGTCTTTGAGTTGACTGGACTATATTCCTGGATCCTGCTCCTCCTTTCCACCATCTATTATCAGATTGCAATGAAATAGGGACTATAGTCACTAGCTTTTATGGTGTTCTTAACTGGGCGCATATTTCCATTATATGTGGGTTGCCATGTCAATGGTTTGACTGACCTAGCAAAGTAGACTCTAGCTCTCAGTATCTTTGCTACCTTGTGTTCACTCTCTATTCCTCCATTTGGGAAAGCCACCCTAACCTACCAAATGATCTGTACGTCGTTAGCAGTGACTTATTACATAATCTAGTGCAGTGCTAAGCGCTTTATAAGTAAGCAAAGAATGTAACAATATGCCTGGAAAGTTCGATGATCTTACTGTTGTGCTTGAAGAGAGTATCCTCTAGTCTAGATAAATGTCATCAGGTCTTTGGGAATCTACTTTAACTAAACTATCTAGAATTTAAACTAAGGTTAATTTCAGTTTGACTCCATCCCTCCCTCATTCATATTTCTTTGACCAGGCAGCTTCTCTTGGGTTAAGAACACTTTATAAGAGACATTGGGTTCTGTGCAATTCTGCAAGGAAGCCTTCTGTACATGTTGGTCCCCCATCTATAAATCAGAGTGAAGTATAAGGATTGCTAGCAGACTTTTAATGGGTAGATTAAAATTGTCAAAGTGTAGTCTTATGCATGTTTACTTAGAAGTGAGTCCCAGATTGTTCACTACTTAGGTGTTCTACTACTTGAGCACAAGGGGACTTATGAGTAGACATATAGGATTCCACTGTTAAGTGACCTTTTAAACACAGAGAAATTGATTATATTATATTCTTTCCCTCAGGAAATCCACTTATTTGTTTATTAATACCTTTGATATACTGGATCCTTTACAAGCCTCTATTGGGGCAGGTTGATATTAACCTGACCATTTGGTGCAAATAAAAGCAGAATCAAGTCAACTGAATAGGGCAACTGTGGGATCAGAGAGAGAAGTATAATAGATGGAACTGAGATTTCTTGATTTGGGGAGCTATTGAGGAGAAAACAGCTGAATATTTTCCATGCCAAGTGCTGGATGGTGGAATCTAGATCATAGTCAGTATACTAAATCATATTGCTATTGAATGAAGGCTTCCACCTCTTCTCATCTATAATACCTCTGTGGCAGACAAGGACAATGTTGTTCCCTCTGTGATGTAAATGACTGTACCTGTTGAATTTGTCTAACACAGACTTGGGTGAATTTCATTTCCTTTTATGAGAACTTCCCAATAGGGTGATAGAGGGTGCAGTTCTAAACATAGTTATCCACAATTCAGTCTCACTGAGTTGATTGGGGTTTATCACTTAGTGGGATGAATGAGAATTTCAGGTCGGTTCATATTTAGTAAGGATTTTTACCAAAAATCAAAAAGTTCTTCCTTGGCAAGAATAAAAGAACTTGAGATTTTAAAAATCTACTGAAACTGTGAGAAAATTAAACAGATTTCTATATCTTCAGTATATCCAGTGGGTTGTGTCTTTATCTGCATGCCACACATAATAAATTGTATCTGTTTAAGTCAGACCACAGGGTGGGGAAAGCAAACTAAGGAATTATTTGTGAGTTACTTAGAAGGTCTGTTCCCCTAACCCTTTGCATTTGCTTTACTTCCCTCCATTGTATTTGTTCATCCAAAGGTTGACTAAAGCTGAAAGAACATCACCAATGTCTTCCCAAATTGGCACCAAAAAAATGTATTTTGCCTAGAAAATACCAAGTCGACACAACCAAGCTGGGTCGGTGGAGGGTGGGGAACAATAATTTTAAACACACACACACATTTTAGTCAACTTGTGTTTGAGAAGAAAGAACTGTTCAAAGCAGGATCGGAGTGAATCTATTGTTTGGTGACACGGAGACCTCACTGAAAACTGGGTGTCCAATGGTGCATTTGCTTAATTCTGAAAGCTTATCATCTGACTTGCATTTCTGAGAGAACTAAGTGTCTTGTTGTCTGGAAAAAATGGAAGAAAGCATATGTAAGCCCCTCTTCTCAGTGTCCATGGTTGCATTTGGCCTGCACATGGTAGTGTCTCTGTTCAGCTTGCGAGGGCTATCATGATGCAGAGCCTGAAAAATGCCTCTTCTCTGTGAGACCAGGCAAACATGAACTGACAAGCACTGTGTTTTGCCCTTAAGGCTCCTGTCCAGAGTGGTGTATACTTAGCAACTCCCTGCTAAGCTGTCTCTTCCACCACTACCACCCCCCTCAGCGTATGCACTCCTGCTTCTTCAGTGTTTGTTCCATGCAACATATCATTCGCGTGAGACACAGCGAGATATACACATAGCTATCATAGGGGAGCTGTGCCTTCATTAAAATGCAGAAAATTATTATGCAGCAATATGCGAGGATTTTCCTCAATTAAGCCACAGGGTGAGAGTTCCATAACCAAAGAGAACACAATGGTATCCAATATGGTATGAATAAGGATTATGGGTGCTTTTCTCTTTACAAAAGGTAAATTGTCTTCTATTTAGCTACGTACTGTACAACTTCATTATATCATCAGTACTTAAGTAAGAATGGCACATTTTGCCATCTCTGCTTTTGATTTTGAAAACTTTTGTCTTTATAAACTAGGCTTCTCAGTCCACTTTCTGTTTCTGATAAAAAAAAAGCTGCTGCTCATAAATGCTCAAGACCACAATGAACGAATTCCAGTTTTCCAGTTATTTTTGAATGGGGCAATTTTACCACGTGAGTTTGAAGAAGAGAATATTTAATTTGCTCCGCACCCTCTCACCCATATTTTCCTTGAATGTATTTTAGTTTTAATTAGGTTCCCCTTCCAAGGAACAGATAAACTCATTTACATGAAACATATGCCATGCCATATCACCTCATGGTAACTTTACCATGCCAAATATAAAATGAGAATTTAGACTAATATTACAGAACTGTGATTGCTTCTTCATGATATGTACTGATTGAGACCATTGTATTTGAGGTGTTACGGTTCTGTGCAAAAGAATTTGGGTCCTAAGGAGTCATTTGAATATATTTCCACTTTCAAATCACACTTGTTGTGAAAATGAAACAGTTTTATCCTATTGTCCTCTTTGAGGTGATCAGTTGTTCATGTTCTGTATTTGCAAACAAAGAAAAGTGAGCTAATCTTTGCAAAACATTTCCAGGCAGTAGCTATGTTAGTTGGTCATGGCACAAAACAAAAACAAAGATTCTAGGGGCACCTTAAATGGTATCAAGTTTTATTTGGCATATGTTTTTGTGGACTGCAGACCATTTCATCAAGTGTCTGGAATGTTGTTTCATTTGGCAGATACATGAACAATGACAAACATTAATTTTTCCAATGAATTTTCTTTAGGTAGCTAATGCCACATTTAGCCACCCAGGTAAACAGAAAGAAAATGCCTAACATATACGAGCCTTTTCGCACCTTACCTTTTTGCGGAGGTGGGGGGCGGAGCTCGCGCAAGAAGCCTTCAGAGGAAGGCTTTCGTGTCCCTGCTGCTTGGGCTCCGCAGCAGCTTCCTGGTCACTCGAGTGCCCTGCCCGCACCCTGCCCCTTCCTTCTGCAGTGCAGCCTGGGAGCTGTAGGCTGCACTGGGGCAAGAAGCGCAACCGGCCCAACTCCAGAGGCTCCGCAGGGCAGGTAAGTTCACCCCAGGCCCCTGACTGGTGCCCAAGCGTGCATCATTTTTGGCTAAAAGCCAAAAATTAAAAGGTACGCATGCGCTGCACGTCACGCTTTTGAGCGTTGCGTAAATGTGAGTGCGTCATGCAGACCACTCCTCACATTTACGTGATGCTCAAGGAGCCCTTTCACTTCCAAAACACCATGCAGAAAGGGCCATATGAAGACGAGACTTCAGTTTTGTAAATTACATGTCTCCTAACTACTAGGTAATGCTACCAAATTCAGATTCTTTTTGCCCTTTTCCTAGGGTAATGAACCTTCAGTTTTGCTAATATGAAGACTTCCTGGTTTGCTGCTATACATTCTAAGGACAACTGTTAGCAAATACTAGTAGATTACTAATAGAGAAAGAAGCAAATACTAATAGAATTTATCTTTTTGAAGAAGGGGGAATAGCCATTACTGCTTCTTTTTCCTAACAGTCCTAGGCCATTTCTGCACAGAGCGAGGGAATCGCCCCGTGACGCTATTTACTGGACTTCTTGGCTCCCTGGTCCAGTTTTCGCTGCTCCAGAGCAGTGCGTGCCCATTGCTCCGCACTGCTCCGGGGATGAAAATGGCAGCTTCCGGTTGGTCGAGGGTCTCGACCAACCGCTGAAGCTCACCAGCCTAAAGCCCGCCCCCGGCAGATTGCAGGCTCGCACTGGTGCGAGCCTGCAAATCTGCACTGGAGAGCAGGCATGGAATGGCGCGCTCCGTGCTTTTGAAAGACCTGTTTTAAGCAGTCTTTCAAAACCATGCTCGACGACCCTGGAGGACGCTCTGCACCATTTCTATTAGCCCGTGCAGAAATGGCCCTAGTTGTATCCTGAAATCAATCTTGCACCCAGCTATATTTGCATACCTTCTCCTATGCATTTAGAGAATGTTATAAACTTCAGACTTTGAGGAAACAACATTCATCCCCCCCCCCCCCGGTTTGTTTAATCTGATTCATTGCTCTGGAGAATTCAAAAGGGCTCTGGAGAACTCATGAGTCTGTGTCATTTCAGTGGGGCCTGACAGGCATATTTCCCAGGTACCTTGGAACGTTTTTTTTAAAGGGGAGGGTTTCAACATTGCCAGGAAGGTCATTATTAATTTTGTCTACTTGCAGGTACATTTTTACAAAACATGAAAACATCTGCCCCTAGAGTACACACTATTTCAAAGCAAAAGCTGTGCAGGAGACATGTTAGAGGATAAGAGGATCTCACACATAATACTCTCAAAAGAAAATCTGAAACATATATTTCTACCAAGTCTGAAGCATGGAAGATCTCAAAATGCAAAACCTAGAATGAGGGGTATATTGTGAGGTGGACATATTTGCTGATGACAGTAAATTATTTAAAGAATAAAAAGAAATCGCAAAGTGTTCCAAAAAGGTTCTCTCTAAATTAGGGGAATGGACTTTAAAACAGCAAGTGAAAAGGAAATGAAAATAAGTGTGAAATGGTGCATCTGAGAGAAAAAAAAAGTTTCACATATCCATTGATAGAATACGAACTGATGCCAACTGACCAAAGGATCTAGAGGTCATTGATATCTCACAGGCCATTTCCACACTAGACTGTTATAGTGCTATTATTCCACTTTCAACATCCTGTGGAATGTTGAGGCCCTTCCCTAAACTGCAAAACCCAGGATTCCATGGGATGTTGAAAGTGGAATAATAGCACTATAACAGTCTAGTGCGGAAATGGCCTTAGAAGTCCCTTCCATGTGTTTGGTGCAGCTTAGTCCCAAGCAAGCATGGATAGAATAGATGGCAGGAAGCCTTTGTTAGTCCTGGGAGGACTCAGCTTCCTTAGTTCTCTAATAATTTTTTGTGCTTCATCATATAAGTGCACTTTTATTAAGTCCTGAGAGGCCTCAGCTGCCTCTTGTCTAGGTGGTCCAATTTGCCTGACCAGTTTGTAGAGGGGGGGCTCAGCCTCAGCCTAGCTTTGGGGGGCTTCAAGCCCCTCGCTCCTTATTCTGGAGGGTCCATGGTATTCCCATAAGGTGGCTTTCTTTTTTCTTTTTTTAAATGACAGACACCTATCTATGGTGTTTGAAGTGACAGAAGTAATCCATCTGTATTGGTGCTTTCTAATGAAAAATTCATTGCACAGAAACTGGAGATACTTTAGCTCCCTATGTGAAGACTTCATTCTCTTAAACTTGCTCTGAACCAGCTCCCACACAGCTCCGCTTCTGGAATTATGGTACCCACATTTCACTCAACAAGTGCTGGGCCAGTAAAGCCCATGAGACCTTGTCAGCGCTTGCCAAATATCAGACACGAAAGTCCTTTTCTTCAAAGTGTCCTTAGACAAGGACTGGATGTGGAGTGCCTCATTGTTTCCTGACATGAAGAAAATAAAACCCAGTGACAGGACAGATTCTAATGTCTTTACTTGCTTTGATAACAATGACAGCGGTAAACAATGGCCGTCGTAGTGTACAGGCACGTTTCTTAAATTAAACACACGATAGCCAAGGGCAGTGAGAAGTCACTCGTACTCCTGAGACTGGCACATAGAATGGCCTTGTATTTGCTTAAAGATGGAAACAAACACCATTGGCATAATGATGACCAGGCTATCTGATTTGTGGGTGAGGAAGGTTGATGTCAGCTCCCTTGCTGTGAATTCTGTTATGATTCCCTGTCTCACAGAAATGACATTGACATAAGAGAATGGTGTGGATTACATCCAAAGCTTGAGTTTGGGCCAGAAGGACATCATTGGACAGGACACAAAGCTTTTTATTCTTTTGAAGCCAAACGTCGTCAAACGCTTTCAATAAAAACCCTCTCTATAGGATTGTGGGGAGTGGAGGGATGTTGGGACCGGGGGTGGAATGAAGGACTAAATTATCTACGTTCCTCTTCATGGCCTGCAGAGGCTTATAATAAATACACACATACATTCCTCCAACCCAAACTCCCCTGCAATTTCTGAATGTGACATCTGCACAATGCTAGAGGAAATATTATGGTTTTTAGCCTTATCTTTGCTATCCTGACACTTCCAATTTATTCACCGACACCACTATGATATTCATTTTGTAGCAAGGAGGAGCAAAGAGCACTCCCTCTGGGCCAATACAACTCCTCCTGCATATGTGGAGGAAGGCTTCAGAAGAAATGACAAACAAGAACAACAGAATCTAAGGCTAACACAGCTCTGTGACCCAGCAGTAAGTCTTTCCGAACAACAATGCAACCCTTGATCACTTGCATCAACTTTGACATATTGGGAGGTAAGCTACCTAATCCAAGGCTGGCCCTGCCATTCTAGAACCCTGATTTCTGCCCTAGCCGTGTTCCATACAGTTCCATATAGTTAAGAAAAATCTGTGCTTCAAAGCAGCCTTCCTCTGTATTACTCACAATTGAATGTTCAGTTGAACCTTACATTGCTTTTTGTTGAATGTTGGCTGGGATTCACTGTCATAGTTGCAGGTGTGCATTAATGCCACAATTGTTAAAGTCCTTCAGTCTAGCTTTACTGGGCAGCAGTAACTGTGAGCAATGGGTACCTTTTCTCCTCCCTATCAGGGCACGGAATCCTGATGTTTCAACCCTGCTTCCCCCAGCAATCTCTGATATGAAGAGGAATTGCAGCAAGGATCTTGCTTCATTGGAGATTACTGGAAAGGGTGGAAAAATCAGTATGCTGCACCTCAGTCAACAGAAGAACAGTAGAGAAGGTTTGGAGGGGCAAAGTATACTTAACTAAGGATCTTGGATGTTCTCTTTAACAGGTGCTCAAACGTGCAATGTTCATGGATGGGATGAACGCTGTGCATATCAAAACTTGCTTGCTACTTGAAGCAAAGCAGTGTGATAGGTCACACTCAAATAGATATTTGCACATGAATTTGTAGCTGCCTCCAACCCAGCCTGGTTATTGAAAATAAGGGAGAGTGATTAAAAGAAGCACTGCAACAGATTATTGTATCTAAACTGCCAGATTAAAGCAATCCATATTCCATCAGCAAAGCTCCTCTTAAAAATCAGAGCGCCCCTCTGATTGACATTATTTTTTTGCGGCAGGGGAGAATCAGGATTACATAAAGAAAGTCCACTTTGCAGCTCCTACTGACAACAGCAGTGCTCTAATTTCCAGAGCTCAAGTATGAGGAAACTGTTGGTGTTGCTTTGGCATTTAAATGTTACGTAACTGTTTTGTATTCACAATCACTATTTAGTCCTGATTTTGACACTATTGCCAAGATCACTTTTGCCAACCTACTTTTAGTGGGCACCAGCTGCATGGGGAGAAGGAGACCCATTCTGCCAGCATCAGAGCATTGTTAAGTTATGCTTCAAAAAGATTTTGCAGGACTGGTCCAGGAGAAGTCACTAAGTTAATTACTTAGTTGAGTATAAGCTGGCCCAGGATTATGGAGAGTACAATTAAAATAGCAGCCCTCTTTTAGAAGCCTTTTCCTTAAAAATTTTCATTTCTAAAAGCCTGTCAGAATGAAAAAGTCTTTGCCTGCCAGCAGAAGGACAGCAAGGAGGGGGTCTTTCTAGCCTTCCTAGGCTAGAGTTTCAGAACCTAGGGGCAGTCACTGAGAAGGCCTTGTCTTGTATCCCTACCAGCTATATCAGCAATGATGGTGGAACTGAAAGAAGGGTCTCATCCAAACTTCCAGGCTAGCCCATACAGGGAGATTCTGTCAAGGTTATTGCCGGAAAGGCAAGGTTTCCTCTGAGTGGATGGCAAGGGAGGAGGTGATGTGGCCAGACAGCCAGGTGCAAGGGCGGCAGGATTGTTTAGGCTGCAACTTGTGTATTGGAGAAGGCCACATGCCAGAGCACTGATTGGGTCACCCCACTTGTTTCAGGGTGACAAGGAAGCATAAAAAGGCTGGTGTTTGCCTTGACCAGTTGCCAGTTAGATCCGCCTAGCTGGACCTGTCATGCTGTTGACAGTTTACTAATTGTAAAGGGAGATGCTGCTCGTCTATCCTGTGGTATCTCTTGTTATTCTTATTTGTCTAATTGCTGCTGGAATGTTTTGCCAAGCCTTTATCTTAGAGTGTGGCAATAAATTCTGCCTCTAAGTCCTACTTAATGAGCCTCTGGAATTCCTTCTGCTTCACTGGGACTCTCTGCTGCAGTGAAGCCTTGCTTCACAGATTGCGCTCTGCTCATGCTCAGAGGAGCCAAATCCTGCCAACTCTGACAGATTCAGTCTGTCAGGTAGCCTGTACCCGAGCCATATAGATTTTTATAAGTCATAAGTCAGCAGTTTGAATTGTGCCTGGTAACAGACTGGCACCCATCAAAGCTGGTGTAGCAAGAGAAATGTATGCTCTCTGCAGCCCTATATGTATGTATGTATGTACGTATGTATGTGTACGTGTGTGTGTGTGTGTGTGTGTGTGTGTGTGTATGTATATATGTATATATATATATATATATATGTATGTAGGTAGGTAGGTAGGTAGGTATATATATAACTGAATATTTAAGAACTGCACATTCAAAACCCTGGGTCTAAATGGATAAAACTGACTGTTTAAATATTAAATTCTTTCCCTCTCAACGAGGAAGAAATTTGTGAATTTTACTATTTACTTCTTATAAAAAATGATCTGAAACAAAACTCTCACCCTTGTTGACTTGGGGCCTTTCCGCACCACTTGGCTGCCCTGCAGTCACAACATGATGGCAGCACTCCATGGGTTGTGCTTCTGCACGTTATCACGGCCCCACCACCATCTTGTCATCACATGAGCATAGTATTTGTAAAATGGAAAAAATCCCTTTTACACTTACCTACACCACCTTTGCCAGCCATGCGGAAAGGCGGAGGCACACTGGCAATGCCTCCTTCCCGATTGCAGCAATGGCAAATGCCTGACTGTGCTGCAGAAGGGAAGAGGCTGGGCCAGAGTGCTCCCCTCTGCAGCGACCGGGAGAAGTGCAGAAAGGAGAGTCCCTGGCATGCTTTCCCTCCCCACTGGGGCTGCAGCAAAAGGACGTTGCTGAGCCCAGTCATGTGAAAAGGGCCTTAGTCCCTGAATTCTTAAAGAAACATCAAAAGGGATTCCACAATTAAAAAAACATTGATTTAGGTCCTCACACAAAGTGTTTTTTTAAAATTAATATTAAATTATCTAAACATGAGCTCTGAACTTCTTACTTTTTAAGTCAAAAGAAGAGCTTATGGAGACCTTGCGTCATATATATGGGCTTGTCACTAAAATTAATACAAGAACAACGTGTTTTGTAATTGCTATCCTATCCAGTCCAGATGAACTGAGAAATTAAGTAATGGGGGATATTTTAAAACTTAAGTCTCAGTAAGAGTTCACAAATGGAATATTAACAAACAAGACCATACATGCCTTGCCTTGAACCTCTATTTTGTATTTTGTAAATTGAGAAATGAGCAGAATAGACATAATTCCATGCAACCAGAATCTTTTCCTATGTCTTGACAATAGATGTTTTAGAATCCAGAGCAGATGTAGGAAAACTTGGGTCCTACAAGTGTTGGTTGACTTCCCCATCCTTGACCATTGACCATGCTGACTGGGGCTAGAGTCTGACAACACATAGAAAACTTCTGGTTCCCCCACTATTATGCCAATTGATTTGGAGGTGGTTAATCTGTGCTTTTAAAAAAGGCTTTAACACAGGTACAGGCACCTCCAAGAGCATGACGATTTCTATGATGCTATCAAAACCTTTACATTCCATATATATATAACAGTAATAGCTCCAGAACATGGAAAACCTGTTGGACATGCCAGTGGATTGAATTTGTTCAGTCTCAGCGGGAACATGGAGATCTGGTGATAATTCCAGCTTGGGAGCAATTCAATGACATTTCATCTTACCAGATATTTCACCAGTTGTTATGCCACCATCCTCAGCTATTTTATCTACCAGTTCAAATATCAAGTAAATTAGTTTGAAGAGCCAGCTACTTGCCACATAACAGACTGTCAAATGAACAGAGGTACTAGCCTATTTTTCTCACATCCTACCCATTAGTCCATACTGGCAACCGTACAGACTAGTGAAATATTTATTGTTTTATTTCTATCCTGCCCTTTCTCTAAGGAGCTTTAGGCAGCATTCATAACTTCTGGTTCCTCCTGAAAGCATCCTAGGCTTGGAGTTTTTCCAATCCAATGTTTTGAAAGATCTGATTTGGCCACTAGATTTCCCTTCCTCTCCTTCCATTCCTATGACCCACTTTGGGAGAGGAAATGGGGGAACCAGTGAAGGAACTAGCAGACATTTCCCTACACACATGTAGTATATCTTTTCCCACTAGAAGCTGAGGAATGTCAAGTCAAGTCCCAGGACCACAGTGGGAGAAGGTACTCAATACATGATAAGAGTACTACTGCTACTTACCTTTTTTTATATGGTTCTGTTTTCTTTGGGGGGGTATCTCATAGGAAGGCCAGTGAGGAAGTAGAATTGGGATAGGCTCCTTTTTGAGGAGAGCTAGTCCCATCTCATTTCTGCTAGTGGTCATTCAAGCATTCACATATTTGAATACCCTTCCTTTGAAAATTTGTCTCATCTGTACCTGAGATTACCCAGTTTCCTCCTCATAGTAATCACAGATTAATCTGAGAGAGAGTGATTTCCTCAATGTTGGAAATTATGGGAGGGGAAAAGGTATATAGTTAGATAGAGAGAGATAAAAGGGATTGTCCTCCCACTATGGCTCTGGCCCCAAATCCACAGACAAGTGGTTCCTGGGGTGACTGGAGGCTCCCATGTCAGGAGGATAATGAATCAGTTTTGAATCTACTATCCAAGATGCTCTATCTGTTGGAGGATAGGGTTAAGCACCCTGTATAGCTTCATTAACTTTCAGATTAAAACCCAGAGTAGATTCATTGGTCCACTGACAGGAGGCACCAGCCACCACTGAGGTGTTCCCTCCACTAGAATACGTGGAAGCAGGGTCTACAGCTTTGGGAAATGAGCTAATGCATGGAAAGTGGCTTTTGATGCCTGCATGAATCTCAGTTTGGCAAACAAAGCAAGAGGTTGCTGAAATGGATTTGAATACTGATGACATGGGATTTGAAATATGGGACAGAAGATCTCCAGTGTTCTTGGCCTGTTTAGAAATATGTTTCAGCACTTTGGAGAGAACCATTTAATCCTAGATTAAAAGCTGGAAGGTACTGACTCCCAGCTACCACTGGTGGTCCCCAAGGGATTACCCCATGGGATTGGGTTCCTGGGCAGAAAATGTCCTCAATCCCTGCAGAAAGTGAGCCATCCCGTCACACTGGTTCTTTTGGGAATATAGGAAGCTGCTTTCTCCAGAATCAGACCCTGAACACTACTCAGTATGGTAAACACTGACTAGCAGTGACTTTCCCAGGCTTTCAGACAAGATTCCTTCCCTGCCTTACTTGGAAATGCTGCATGTCAAACTTGGGCCTTCCTGCTTAGCAGGCACCTGCTCTGCCACTGACCTATGGCCTTTTCCCTTAACTCAGTCATTACTTCCAATTTGAGAATAATGAAAAGCTATCTTCCAGAGCACTGCAATATTCACAGAGGAAGAAAGGGTTGGAAAGAGTCTTCATTCAGTGGGCAAGGGAGAACAGTGTGTGTGACAGAGAGAGAGAGTGAGAGAGAGAGAGAGAACACAAGTTCTAGGACGGTGAGGAAAACGTGGATTTTGGACCTTGAAAGAGAGAAGCAGCAGTGATGCAGAATCTTTCCCCCATCATTGTGACCGCAGGGAGATAAGACTGTCCCTGCTTCATACAGCTGAAGCAAATACTTGATGATACTATAACACTGGAAAGGAAGAACAAGGAGAAGGAATAACATGAGAAAAGAAAACAACTGTGATTCTAGCTGTGATAGGTACTCTGTGAACAAT